>JARHVA010000463.1:1436250-2872500 GCA_037957365.1 Torreya grandis
AACTATGGTTGTTCATCACTTATAGATTGGAGTACATAGCGGTGTTCATCTTGAGCTTTGAGGTTATCTTGATCATACTACTCATGCTCTGAAGTAGTTCTTTGAAAATTTTGGCCCACATACAAAGCTTCTACTAAAATAAATCAATTGAGTAGAGTCCTGATTGAAATGGATGATCAAATGACTTGTACAAGCCCAAAAGGAACCAGACCATCAACATGACATCATGCAAAAATGGATGGGTCAGCTTGATTTTTCATTTAATAGATTCACTTGGGAAGCCTCTCAAGCCAAAAGGATTACATTGACATGGAGTCTTCCATGCCTAGATCATCTTCTAAAAATGCCATATCTTAATGTCTTTACTATCTCAACATATAGAGCTTCAAAGTTAAACCAACAGAGTGGGACATGTGCAGTGATGTCAAGTTAAAGCTACGTAAAATAGCTATTTGAATTCAAATACAAGATCCAATGGTACACATTTGATCATGCATCAAATATTAATAGTACATAGGAAAGGGCAGAGTCAATGGGCCCAAATAGATCTATGATGTGCATTTAATCATGTGATTAAAGATCAATGGTGAGTGGTGGGTCAAAAGGTTAGTGGATATTAGAAACAAATGTGTGGGTGATAAGTGTCTCCAGTGCATTAAATTGGTAGAAGATCTATAGCTTGCATTTATTTGTATAGAGAAAGATTGATGGTACACATAAGGTCAAAGAGTCAAAAGTGCTTGAAATAAGATCAACAGTTGACATTCAATAAGAATCAAATATCTAATAGTGAGTGGTAACTTGACAATGTTAGTGGGTCTATGTAGATAGATGGTGCATGATTTATCATGCAAAAGCAGATTGATGGCCAATGTTAAAATTCAAAACTAGGATCTTTCAATGGAGAGAAAATGTGACCTAAGGTTAAACTAGGGTAAATATTAAAGGATGCCATTGAAGCTCATTTGACACCTCTATTGGAGGATCTAAAGCATGTAGACTCAATTTTATTATGTTTTAAACATTGTGTACAATAAGTCCTTGGATTTCATAAGTTTTATAGGGAGAATATTTTTGTTTAGACCTAATATGGTTAAGGAAATAAGCTATGTAGTTTGTAAGCTAGTCATTGATATGTTAACTATATGAAAACTAGTAATTGGATTGGTTTTCAATCTATAATAAGACCTATGATTAGATCTTAAAGTAGGGTTAGATATGTGATTATGAAGAAATGTCTCATCTATCGACAATGTCATAGCTTTAACAAATAGGTACCTATGACCACCTAAAGTAGACATGGCATAACTCTATTAGATACACAGGTATGAGGACTTTGTCTTTACAGTGAAAACACATGGAAGGTGGTGTGAAAGATCAAGCAAAGATATTTGGGGATTAAATATTGTAGTTGGAGCATTTAATATATTTTTAGGGTCTTTAAGGGTTTTTATTCATAACAAGATTATGACTCATGGCCCTAGACACATTCTTGTACTCTAGTGTGTTGCTCAATCAATGAAATGATTTAGAGGCTATTAAGATAAATAAGGGACATCTTGTATATGATGTATTATCTCTAATTAGACTAAAAATTTGGTGGAGCATTCATTGAAAGGTGGTAGCTCATTGATTGTTCTTGGTTAATGTGTTCCCTCTTTTCTCTTTTCCCTTTCTCTATATTATCCATTCTTTCTAATTTTATAAAAAAGATGCTCATTTTTGGGAGTATTATGGGAAATTTTGAGATATTGTAAGATATTCTCCTCTTGATTAGGCTAAACACTATCAAACATTTGTAAGAACTACCTCTTGATGCAATAAAAAACTTTATTTACCTATCTCTTGCCTTGGATTTGTGTTGAGTGAGTTGTGCATGATGGCATAGTGAAGAAGAATCTTCCTCATCCATTATCATCTTTTCTGACCTCCTTTAGGGTGTTTTCAAGCTGTTTACATGTCTGGATTAGTTTTCTACTTGAACCTAGTCCATGAAATACTTATGTAATTAGCTTGATTTTGAGGTTGTGTGATCTAACATTATCTTGTGCTGATCTAGTGTGGGTTCAATCTTAGAAGAGTCTCCATTTTTTATTTTGTGTATCACCTTGTTAGCTTTCTTAGGATCCCTTTTCCCCTTTCTAACCCTTTTCTCTATGACAACATTAATTTAGGTGATCCATCAAGAGGAAGCTAGCCTTCTCTGGAGCTTTATCCCCATTATAGGTTACCCACAGCCTAGGGTTGTTACCATATTATGGCTTAGTTGGAGGGAGCCTAAAGAACTCTCTCCAAGGGTGTAGATTAATGCCATAAATTTTTTTGGCATGATCGATGGGATTTACTACATTATTCATTGGTGAAGATTTTTAGAATTTTATTCATCTAATTAACCTTTAGAGTCACATTTACAAACATCAATGGTGACTCCAAGATTTCAACTGGTTATAGTAGTATAGGTAAGCCTTCAAGCAAGTTTTATCTTTATCTGGTCTCTTTTATGAGTCTCTATGGCTGAGTTTGGGACATAATTCTATCCTAATTAGGTTGGTGAGCCACATCATCAACCAAATGAAGCCTATCAACTTTATTATTACCCCTACTAGTAGTCCAATCATTCTTATGATCC
The DNA here is from genome assembly GCA_037957365.1 of Torreya grandis. Taxonomy (NCBI): domain Eukaryota; kingdom Viridiplantae; phylum Streptophyta; class Pinopsida; order Cupressales; family Taxaceae; genus Torreya; species Torreya grandis. The sequence goes on from JARHVA010000463.1 coordinate 1,438,880, forward strand.
TTACAATGAGCCTATCTATCCTTCATATCAACTTACTTACCCCTCTAGCCAACCTTTTTAAAACTATGTTTTTACAACCACATCCTTATTAGCATTTAAACCAAATATTATTAAATTAGAAGAGGTGATGAGAAAATGGGATAGAGAACTTGATGCGATCCCTTTTCATCTCATAGAGAGGATGAGGAAGTCAATTAAAATGCTGATAAGTAAGTAGATGTATGTTGTAGAAGAAGTCTAATATGGTGCTATAAATGATGATTTATATGAAATGAAGACTTTAATCTAATGGTGGATAGATATATTAGTGAGGTGGTAAAATCAAGAAAACCAATCCAAGTAACCTCAACCTTCCATCCCACCCTTCCTTGAGAAAGAAATCATATTGAGGGAGGAAAATAAAGAGGAAAGAACTCAAGTTATAGCTGATCAAAAGATGTTCCTTCCATTTCCCAATGCAATTTACTTTCCCTATAGGAGTTTATTCAAGAGTTAACCATTCTCAAGGTTTGAAGTTGTAAGAAAGCTCCCTCTATTACTAGAACCATCCATGAACCATCCTTCATACCACATACCCCATCTCCAACTCATCATCCCAGCATCATATCTCATCCTTTACCTTAGACCCATGAGCCTATCCATCAACCTTCCACCTTACCCTTTATTGAAAAGGAACCCATATTGAGGGAAACAATTGAAGAGGAAAGATATCAAGTCATCACTAATCTAGAAGATGTCATGAGTGACTATGAGGAAGAAATCACCATAGGGACTCCCCTTGGTGAACATAAGATCAATTCAACCTTCTTGAATGAAGAGAAACATATTGAATATTATTCTAGAGATATGCATGAGGTAGAGTGTACTATCAAGGAGGAAGGGGGTCAAAATGAAATATGAAAATAATTATACCATGAATTCATGGACTAGGTAGAGGTTCTGAACTAGCCTATACCTCCTCTTGAACATGAAGGTGAACTTGCCAATCAGGTTGAAGAATCTGACCAGTCTCAAGATGAATTGTCCATTGAAGGAAGTACTGATGTCCTCAAAGATAAAGAAGAATGGTCAAATCAAGAGCCATAAGAACATGACATTTTAAACCTTAGATTGGTTGGTGAGATTCCATGTGAGTTATTTTAGGGTAAGCATATTAGGGATGGTGTTAAGGTTGTCATTATCCTAAGTAATCAAGAAGAAACTACCTCTTGGGATGAACTGGAGCTCTTTTACTTATAACAAGACAATCAACCTTCACATACAAAAGTGCCATTAGGTGAGAAGGTTTTAAGTGATCTTATAGTCCAACACTAAGTAATTCTTGAGATATAAGAAGAATATGTTTACATTGGAGACATATTTATCCCATTTCATCTATTCAAGAGCATGCCAAAAGGATTGGCAATCATGACGTAGCTGAGTTCAACAAAGCAAAGGTCTAAAAGGAAGATTGTTTCATATATTTTATCATCACATATAGGTGACTTAAGTATTTTTCCTTTTGATCTAGGAAGATCAATTTTGAAAAGGTCTTGTATATATTAGAGTAGTTTTTATGTTTTCCTTTAAGTGCCTTGTGTACATTCCTTTCCTGTTGTGTGTTTCCTTTTCTAAAGTTCCTTGGGTACTTTATTTTTTTTGTTTCTTATTTTTCCTATTGATTCAAGATGAAGTTATCCAAAGGGGAATTCTTGCATCATTTCGTGCCAACTAAGAGTAAAGACTTATGACTCCATCCCCAATGGATCAAATAAGGCAACTAGTTTGGGTTCTCAAGCATTGTAGGCATGCTTCTTTATAAGTCACCAAATACATTGGCCAATTTTTGACCACATACAAAGATTATACTTATATATATTAACTAATCAAAGTCCTAATTGAAATGGATGATCAAATGACTTGTACAAGCCTAAAAAGAACCAAACGATCAATAAGACATCATGTAGAAATGGATGGGTTAGCTTGATTATGCACATAATATATTCACTTGGGAATAATCTCAATAAAAAAATATTATATGGACATGAAGTATTTCATGCCCATATCATCCTCTATAAATTTAATATCTTGATGTCTTTTTTATCTCAAGATATAGAGCTTCAAAGTTAAACTAGTAAAGTGGGACATGTGTGGGGACATCAAGTTAAAGCTATGAAAAATAGTCATTTTAATTCAAATGCAAAATCAAATACAAAGATCCAATGATGAGTAGAAATCTTACAACATTAGTGAGTCCAAGTATATTGATAGTGTTCGATCCATAATACAAATCAAATTGATGACCAATATTTAAAATCAAAGACATGATACTTTGATTAGAGGTTAAACATGGTTAAGGTCAAACTAGGGCAAATATTTCAAATGATGCCATTAAATCTCAGTTGAGACATCTGTTAGAGGATCTAGAGCATTTAGACTCAGTTTTCTTGTGTTTTCAATGTTGTGTACAATAAGTCCTTGGCTTCAAAAAGTTTTAGAGGGATAATAGGTATGTTTAGAACTAATATAGTTTAGGAAATAAGATATGTAGTTTGAAAGCTATTCATTGACATATTGACTATAGGAAAACCAATAATTGGATTGTGACCCTAGACACATGCTTATCCTCTAACGTGTTACTCAATCAATGAAATGATTTGAAGGCTATTAGGACAAATGAAGTCCATCTTATCTATGATGTATTAGCTCTTATTGGACCAAAAATATGGTGGATCACTCATTGAAAGGTGGTGGTTCATTTATTATTCTTAGTTAATGTGATCCTTCTTCTCTCTTTTCCTTTTCTCTATATTACCCATTCTTTCCCATTTTGTAAAAGGATGCTCACTTTTGGGAGTATCAAGGGACTCTTTCAGATATTGAAAGATATTCTCCTCTTGATTAGGATAAAATATATCAAAAATTTGTAAGAATAACCTTATGATGCAATAAAAGACTTTCTTTACCTATCTCTTGCCTTGGATCTGTGTTGAGTGAATTTTGCATGATGGCATAGTGAAGGAGAATATTCTTTATCCATTTTCCTCATTTTTAACCTCCTTTAGGGTGTTTTCAATTTGTTTTTAGGTTTGGATTAGTGTTCTTCCTAAACCTAGTCCATGAAATATTTATGAAATTAGCTTGATTTTGAGGTTATATGAGCTAGCATTGTCTTGTACTAATCTAGTGTGGGTTTAAGCTTATGGGAGTCTCCTATTTTTATTTGGTGCATCACCTTGTTAACTTTCTTAGGATCCCTTTTCCCTATGACAACATTAATTTAGGTGATCTATCAAGAGGAAGCTGACCTTCTCCAGAGATTCAACCCCATTATAGGTTATCCATAGCCTGGGGTTATTCCCATATTATAGAGTAGTCAAAGGGAGCTTGAAGAAATCTCTCCAAGGGTGCATATTAATGCCATAATATTAGTGTAATTAAACTCTACATGCTCATTTTATATTTTAACATCTAAAGGTTTTGAGATTTCTTTGTTCGTATCCATGTTATGCAATTTATTATAATGAATCTAAGTATTGTCAATTAGAATACCACTTAATATAACACTTATTCTAAGAGATTTAGAAGTAAAATTTTTAGATTGCATAAAATATGAAATAAAAAATTGAAAGATAACTACTATTAAATTATTTATCAAATTAGAAAAACTAAAAACATTAATTGGAAACAAAAAGAAGAAGGATAGAAACCCTAAAAACATATGAGGTTAGGGTTTTGTAAAATTCAAACAATATATGGATTCACCAATATGTCTTATCAAATTTTAGAAAATAAGTGAATTAATTTCTTAGATAATATAAATATCTTTGTAAAATCAAAATGCTATAGATATACAATAAATGACACAAACTAATTTAGAACTTACTATGTTTTGAAATATGTAAAAATACAAAAGGTTTTAAAGAAATACAAATTATATGGAAAAGTGAAATGTAAGACTACATCAAGGACTGAAACTCAATTGTGAGAATGTGTTGACTAAGTTTAGATTTAAAACATGGTTTTGTATGATATCTGGATAGAAGTGTTTTAACTAAACATGAAATTAATGCATTATTGTCTCTAGGGAGTTACAATGTCTGATAGGTGGTATATCTTTGATATTTATGTGATATGTTTGCCTTCTCCTATATGTTTCATGGTCTATGCAAGAACTTATGATTCAACATGAAACCCACTATATGTCTTATCCTTTACTTGTAACCCTAGATCAATAGATCAAGAGGAAAAAATAAATCATAGAGTAAAAAGGGGTCAGTGGTTAAATTTATGCTTGACCTCAAAACCCACTATGTTGAGTTCTACCTACACACCAATACTTTGAAGAGGGATCAAACTCGAAGTAGTTCTCCCATGTTGTGGTGGTGTGTGTGAATTATTGGTGAAAAATGCTAAATGTTGGTGTAATATTGATGTGATTAAGTGCTTCAATCATGAATTGTGACCTTATAATTTTACTCAAAATTTAGCTCAGGAGTACTAGGGTTGTATGTATTTATAATGAGATAAATAGGTAATTTTATCTCATTGTGTAATTAGAATTTTGGTGTTTTTCAATATAGAAGCCTCTTGTGTGGAATATGAATCAAAATGTATATTTATAGTGATGAATAGGGAATTATTTCAGAGGTGGATTGAAAAACTATTGGGATGATTCATTACATGAATTTTAATTTGAATAATTAGCCATTATTTGGTAGGAGGACAAGAGTGGTGGAATTGGACACTCCTAGGGAGCGTTGTTGTCTAAATAGGGCACTATTATCCTAGGAGCACAAATAATTAATCTAATATTATGAAATGGTCTACAAATAAGCCTAAGTTATTTTGTATGATGAATTGGGACATTTTGGGATCATTGTTTTGTTTATGAGAATAGGTCATCTACATGGAAAATGAAGGAAAGTGGTCAAAAGGTATGGAATAAGGTATGCATTAAGTGTGTAAAAAGGGTGGTCATAAGTGCAATGTTTTAGATTAAATGTTAATTTATGTGTCTATAATAGTTTTCTAAGCACTTAATGTACATAGGTGGGTCTTGCACTTTATAAGCATGCCCATATATTTTTTCAAATGGAATACAGTGAAGAGGATGGTATGAAAATTAGAGCATAAGGATGATCATAGATCATAGTGAATATTCTTAATTATAACTAAACTTTCAAAGACTATGAACTAATAGGAAGAGATTTAAAGATCTGATGTTATAATGCATCTCATTTGAGAGTGTCATGTTGTTTTCATTATGTGTGTTGTGATTTATTGAAATCGAACCCAAATAAAGATCTGAGTTATTATTTTACTTTGATTACATTGTGTATTTTGCCATGTAACTTTGAAGGCTATGTTCTCTAAGACATATCTTAATTGAGACTCCTAATTGTGACTACATCATTTTATACCAGAGATAGCTTTTAGTCCTCGTAAGTTAGTGTTGTTTTTCATATTTATGAGTGTGGGTATAAAGTAGCTAAAAACATTTTCCAATGCTAGTTTTAGGTAGAAGGTGTAGAGAGGAAAATAAAATATATTTATAATAGTTTTATATCTAATCAAATGACACAAAGAGGTGTTTTATATGAAATAATGACATAAGTGATTAGAGCACCAAGAATGGTAAGTCTAACAAGACTGGTGAGAGATATGCAAGCCCAATTAGAGGCTATGGTGATAGCATAACATTGACATGTTATGGTAATTGATAATGTAAGTGATTTTTAAGTTATAGAATAATCTCCTAAGTATTATGTTATGGGAGAAGAGATTGATGAATCTAAAGATTGATTCTTGTGACCTATTATGAAAATTATTAATAGGACCATGAAAATTATTCTAAAATTTTTGAATTGGGAAAACTCATTCAATGGATCATTGAGTTAGATAAGTGTTTTGAATATGAAAGTAAGGAAGATCTCAACTAAGTTAAGTTCGATGGTGCAAAGCAAAAAGGTCACACATCCTTATGGTAGGAGCATGTTCAAGTTGAAATATTATGAAAAGATATGAGTAAGTTTTGGAATAGATTCATTACAAAACAAAAGGATAAATGCATTCATATAGATTATATTATGAGTTTATTTAAAAATCTTCAAAACTTGTGACAAAAGGAAATGAGTGTAGATTATTACATTGAATATTTATTATTAGGAACTTAACCAAGATTGTTTGGAATAATGTTGAAAAACATAAAGCAAAAGGATGTAAAATGAAGTGTTATTACCTCAAGAGTGAATTAAACCAGAAAATATGAGATGAGAGTTGACAAGTGGGGAAATTTTCATATGAATAAAAATCCCACATTAATATTGAAAGCTTTCAATAAGAATATATAATTAAAATATCATGACTAATGTAGGAGAAGAATGGCCTTAGGCCAAGAAATCATCAAATATGCAAAGCAAGACTAAATCAACAAGATTGAGTTAAGAACAGCAAGTGTTGAGGAAAGGGAGAAGAGAGCTATTTATAAAGAGATAAAAAAACAAAATAAGTTACAAGTGCAAGCTCCAACATGTGTGGCATATGTTCTTAATATTTTTATAAGTGGGTGGGATGTGTGTGCCATGTGGGGGAAGAGGAGTTACATGAAAAAAACTCCAAAGCCTAAAAGTGGACTAAAGAGGTGAGTGACACCTCTAAAGGCTAGAATAAAGTGAATTTATAGATACAATAAATGTACACACACATAAAACTTAGGATAAAACTATAATCCTATAGGAAGAACCCAAATAAGGTTAATTTTCCAACACTCCCCCTTAAGCTTAATTTGGGGTAATAAAATTGGAGAAAACTTTTTATAAACAAATAAGGGAGTTGAAATTATATAATACTCCAGATTAATAGAAACATCCTTCAAGAGGAATCATAATAGTCTAGGAAGAAAGAAGAGAAAGTGATGTCAAAAGTTACAAGGATGAAAGTATGATCACCAAGAATCTTCAAAAATCCTCTTCAGACAATGTGGTCGATCCACAATAAAATAAGTATCAACAAAGAATAATGATCCATAAATATGTAAAATAAATAAGATAATATTAAAATTTAAAATTGAGTAACCAATATGCCAAAAAAAATATAATCTATATAAATATTCTAATAAAATTAGATGTAAAGGTAAATGGAGAAAATATAATTTCTATCATAAAGTGCGTAAATATGCACAAAAAGAACCTATTCAATATAATCAAAGCATATATCATGTGAAATAAAAATTAAGGAATGTAATAAAAGAGAATTAGATAATAAAAAAAGAGAAAAATAAGATGTGTCACTTGAAAAATATATTCTACTTGAAGTATTAGAAGAATGATCGCAAGAAGGCATATCAAAATCTATAGAATCATTTTATTTAGGAATCTAAATAGTTTTACCCTTAGAAGTAGGAGATTTAGTCATTTTTAAATAATGCAAAGTGTCGTGCATGGATTTATACAAAATTTACATGGGTGAAATTTCTAACATTGAGATATATGATGTCTATGTTTTCCACAATGCGCATAAGGTTTATCAATTTTAACTAAAGCATGAGTATTATAATTAGTATAATAAAAAAAAGTTTCATTATAAGTCCTTTGATGAGGAAGACAATAAGATTCTAAATTTTCATTAGAATCATTTGAAGTATTATATCCAAGAAATTTAGAATTTGTATTTGATTTAGGAAAAAAAGGTTCAAGAATACCAGTTTGGTACTTACCAAGGTCTCCACTAGCATAACCCATGGATTACATTATTTTCAATCTAGGGTTAGAAGTATTATGACAGAGTAATACACTCTTTATAAGATGAAATGACATTAGATGTTTGCACATTTTCAAAAGATGCTAATTGAGCGGTAAGAGAGTCAACAATAATTTGCATTTCACTTAATTTTTCATTGTGCGAGGTTTATAAAATAAGAATACTTTTATTATAACATTCAAGTTGAAAATTAAGAGCACCAATTTCATTATCTTTCTCAATAATTTATTTCCTAAGATAAGTAATTAAAATAACATCATGTCTTTTGAGCCACTTCAATTTGAAAAATAAAATTGAAATGAATAAAAGATTAAACTAAACAAATGATGTGTCAAAAATAAATACTTTGTAGCAAAAAAAACATGATAATGTTGATAATTATAATAAATTAGCAAAAAAACAAAATAAATAAAGTCAATATTAATAACTTTTACTTTATCAAAGAATCATATAATAAAAATATATTAAGAAATTTTGAATATTTAAAAAATAAATTATAAAAACAATTTACCAATGCCAAACCTTAATGATGTATAAAACTTATACCAATATGTTTTTCATGCCACGAGTATTTGAAAAAAATGTCTTTTGAATAAAATAAATTAAATACTTTTTATATTACATGTGGCATTATTTTTAATTGATTGGGTAAATCACTTTTGACCGAAGCTATGAAATGGTATGGGACACAAATGGGGGCCCATTCCCTGTAACAAAATAGGAGGAAGAAGAAAAAAAGAGAGCAGAATGGTACTACCTCCTAGAAGAACAAGAAATATAGGACCCAAAAACCATATAAAATCTAATGAGAGGGGTAGAAAAAATAAAAGATACAAATGTAAAATAATCTTCTTAAAAAAATAAGGATAGCATATTAGATGTAGGTGATGTTTTAATTTAAAAATCTTTGAACAAAAAAAGTAAGAACTAAAGTGCACCTTAAGTTTTGAACAATTAAATTTTTTTCAAACAAATCTCTTTGCTTATAAAATTTAATCAAATTATATTAAATGGAAAGATAAAGACCCAAAAAAAAAACTTTATGAAAAAAATTCTTTACACTTTTCAAATTTTGGATGACATGTTTTACTCCAATAATAAAGGTTTGATAAATAAACACATATACACTATAGATTCATACATTATTATAAATCATTGAAGTTATTAAATATTTTAAATTAAGTCCTTTTAATAGTGAATTAATAGATTAAATCCTTTCATAAGTAAATTATCAGCTAATGAAATAAAGGAATGTAAGCATAAATAATAATGCAAGAAATGCCAAATGACTTGGCACATTTAGCTTATGATTTAATGATAATAACAACCACATGGCAGAATGGAATAAAGATCAAATGCACAGAGAGAATATGGTGTAGACAACATTGTAAATACCATAACAACTAAGCAATAATAAACTGTACAAAATTCAAAGTAAAGAAAAAGAAATTAACACAAATAGCTACACCAAAAAATATTCACCACATTCATTGGTGGATATAATTAATGTATCAAAATCATCTGAGAAAAAAAATAAAAGATTTGAAGCTGAGTTGAATTTGATTTAAATGAAAATTTGGAGCACCCAACTAAAAGTAAAATGCCAAGATTAAATCAATAAAGCATATCTAGGCTCAAGACAACCAACCATAAAACACTAATCAAAGTATTTTTAGACTATTGATATGCTATCAAAAAAATAAAAAATAAAACCTTACTAGATTCCTTTACTTGAGGTACATTTAAACCAACTCAATGTGAAGATGGTGAAGGGTCAAATCAGACAAAGGATACAATGAATAAAAATGAGAAAAGATTTGCAAAAGCTAAATACTAAATACAACTATTATAATATAGTACTTGAGAATTAGAATGATTATGAGATAGAAATGTGTAAGAAAAGAATTTATCTATTCATAAAACCAACATGATCAGGAAACAAATGTCAAATTGATGCTTCTTTTTCACCTTTAATCCTGCAAGAATCTCAATATTCAACATTAAAATTGTCTTTTCTTTGATACCAAATTAGGAAATTAACCAAGATCACTTAGAGTAAAGTTAAAAATAATAAAGTAAAAGGGTGTAAAATGAAGTGATATTACCTCAAGAGAGAATCAAACCACAAAATATGAGATGAGAGTTGACAAATAAGGAAACCATAATATAGAGGAAAACCCTACATTAGTTTTGAAAACTTACAAAAAGAATCTCCAATTACAATAGTATGAATAAGGTAGGAGAAAAATAGCCTTAGGCTAAGAAAGCATCAAGGATTAAAGAGCAATGTTATATCAACAATATTGAGTTAAGAGTATTAAGTTTAGGAAAGGGAGAGGAGAGTCTTTATAAAGAGATAAAAGAGAAAATGAATTACAAATTCAAGCTCCAACATGTGTGTAATGTGTCCCTAATCCTCTTACAAGTGGGGAGGATCTTGTGCTATGTGGGGGGAGAGGAGTTACATGTAAATACCTCCAAATAATATAAGTGAAATAGATAGGTGAGTGACAAATCAAAAGGATAGAATAAAGTGTATTTATAAATACAATAAATGTACACACATATAAGACTTACGATAAGCCTAAAATCTTATATGAAGGACCCAAATTAAGTTAATTCTCTAACAATTATATAGACTTACCATTATAGTGGTTTATGTTAAATATGATTTTGATAATATCTCAAGGTATGTAAATGGATTGTGCATTGTAATTCAAGATGAATTTGGTATGATCAGATTACATCTATTGAAGAAGTATATTAGTGTGCATTGAAGGCATAAACTAAGTTATATTGAAAACAACAAGGAACAACACGAAGAAAAGGAAAATTTATGCATGGACATGAAAAAAGAGGTGGAATTTTTAGATGTTATTATATTTAAAAATGGGAAGTAATTACTTTTTAGTTTCATGATATTAAAGAGGTAGATGAAATTTTAATTTAGAGGTAGAGGGTCCTGTGGCAAAGTTATAGGTCATGGATTCCATGGTAAATGTTTTATATATGGTGATATTGGACATAGATCATTTGAGTGTCAATATGAATGATGAAGGTGGAAAGAGAATCAATGTGAGTGTTTAAATTACATAAGTTTACGAGGAAAGTATGGTATTTTTCATACTATTTGAGAAAATATAATTAATAAGGTATTATAAACCCTACAAAAGAGGAGAATAGTCCTATAAGTTTGGAGGTAAGTGTTTCAAATTGATTCTTGATAGTGGTAGTATGGATAAACTTGTTTTTCAAGAAATGGAGGATAAAATTGGGTTGAAGAGAATTATACATCTAAACACATGTAAGGTTATTTTGGTTGTTGAAGGGACATCATGTTTTCGTGAATGAACAATATTTGGTAAGTTTTCAAATTGGTACATATAAGGATGAAGTCATGTGTGATACACTGCCCATGCATGTTTGTCATATTTTTATTGAAAGGTCTTGGTAGATTGATTACATGGCACAACATGATGCTTGTGAATATACATATATGTTGAGGAAATATAGAGTGACACACACTTAAGTCCTTTGAAGGATAAAAGGGAATAAGTAGAAAATAGTTAGATTAAGGTTTTTATGATTTCAGGAAAGTAATTTTTGAAAGAGATAAAAGAATAAATATGCTTAGCAGTAATCCCTAAGTCCACACAAGATATGAGAAAAAAAAGAAACGAAGAATCACTTCCTTCTGTGGTGAAATAGATGATAAATGAGTTTTTAGAGATGAATTCAAATGATCTACTAGATGGGTTGCCACAGATGAAGGGTATTGATCACTAAATGGATCTAATTCTAAGATCTAATTTACTAAATAATGTGACATATATGTTGACACCCAAAGAGAACACAAAGGTGAAAATGGAAGTAAATGATATGTTAGATAAAGGGTCAATTAGCTAAATTTATATCCCATGTAAAGTAACAACAATATTAGTGCCTACAAATAATGGAGAGTGAATAATGTGTAATAATTATTGAGATATTAACAATATAACCATAAAGTATAAATTTTAATTTCCACACATAGATGACTTGATGGATTTATTGAGTGGAGAAAGATATTTTATGAAGATTGAATTGAAGAGTGAATATCACCAGATTCACTTAAACAAATATGATAAGTGGAAGAAAGTGTTAAAGACACATGAAGGATTATATAAGTGGTTTATTATGATATTTGGGTTAACTAATACATTTAATACATTCATAAAATTGATGAGCGAAGTTATTAGGCCATTTTTGGAAAATTTGTTAGTTTATCTTGACGACATACTTATTTTCGATAGGAAAAAGTTAGAACACTTGTGAGATTCGTGCAAATTGCTAGAGAAGTTGTGAGATGAAAATTTTCTTTTGAATTGAAAGAAATGCAATTTTATGTAGAAACAATTGGTATACATGAGCTTTGTGATTTCCCATGAAGGTTTAAAAGTGGATCCAAAGAAGGTGTGAGCTATAATAGATTGACCATCACCAAATAATACATTTGAGGCACATAGTTTTCAAGGATTGGCAAGATTTTACAGGAATTTCTTTGGAACGTGCACAAAAATTACAAAGATTATGCAAAAGATAAAAAGGATTTTGTCTAGATAATGGAAGTAGAACATAGTTTCTATCAAATAAATAAGAAAATAATTGAGCAACCATTATTGGAATTACCAAATGTTGGTAAATTATTTCAAGTATATTGTGATGCTAATGGCATAACAATAGGTAAATTATTAAGTCAAGAAGGAAAACCTATCACATAATTCAATGAGAATTTGAATGATGTAGAGAAAATTAACTAATTGTATGATCATGAATACTATACAATTGTGCAAGCACTCATAAAATGGAGACATTATCCATTACCTAAAGAATTTGTTTTATATATAAATCATTAGTAATTAAAGTTAATAAATAGTTAGAGTAAGTTGAATAAATGACATATGAAGTGGGTTGAATTATAGTAAAGTTATTCATTTTTTTGGGAAGAAATGTGTGAAAATTAAAACATAGTGGTGATGTGTTGAGTCATAGAGTCTTATTATTGAATAAATTGAGAATGGAAGTCATATGATTTGATATTGTGAAATAATATTATGTAAATGATGAATATTTTTAAGAAGCTTGAAAGGCATGAACATAAACAATGAATGGAGACAAGATACCATTGATAGATTATTATATTTAGGAAGGTTTATTGTTCAAAAGAAGATAATTATATATACTTAAAAGATCATTGTGATATAATTTGATTAAAGATAAACACAATGAAGGTTTGATAGGTCATTTTTTATGGGAAGATATTAGTGCAATTAGTGAAAAAATATATTTGGCCATGGATAAGCGTAAATGTGCAAAAGTTTGTTTAAGAGTGTGAATTTTATTAGGTAGCCAAAGAGAGAAGTCATAATATAGGATTGCATAAATTGTTGCCTATTTACAAGAAACCATGAGAGGGTTTAAACATGGATTTTTATTTTATGGTTGCATAAAAATTAGAGAGGAAATGACTCAATATTTGTGGTAGTTGATATTTTTTCAAAGATGGAATATTTTGTGTCTTGTAAGAAGATTAGTGATGTGACAAACATTGATAATTTGTTTTTAATGGAAACTATAAGGATACATAGTTTACCAAACATCATAGTATTAGACAAAGATGTGAAAATTTTAGGACATTGTGGAAGAATTTAATCACCAAGTTGAAGTTCAGTTCAACATATCATCTTCAAATAGATGGACAAATAAAGATAATCAACAAGAGTTTTTGATTTTTTTAAAGATATTTAATCAAAGATAAATAATAACATGGGATAATATTTTACCACAAGCTGAGTTTGAATATAAAATTTATTTAATAGGAGTATAGGAAAGACATCATTTTAAACTATGTATGGATTAAGTCCAAGATGAGTTGTGGAGTTACACAACATAAAAAGTGAGAAAAATGAAATAGAGACATTATTTATTGCCTCAAGAGTTTATCTTTTATATAGATAATCAAACATCAGAGTTCATAAATAATTAGGGTAAGTTTAACTAACAACATATGATTGGTTTGAATTCCTAGATAGTTATTCATTTTATTTTGAATAAATGAGTGAAAAGTCAAATAAAGTGGCAATGTGTTGAACCATAGAGCCTTATTATTGAATGAATTGAGAATGGAAGTCATAGGATTTGATCTAATGAAACAAAATATGTAAATGATGAATATTTGTTGGAAGCATGAAAGTCATGAGCATTACTAATGAGTAGTGAATTGACACCATGGTTATATTACTTTGTTCAAGAAGGTTTATTATTCAAAGGAAGATAATTGTGTATATTTAGAGGGCCAATGCAAGATAATTTAATTGAGGAAAAACATAGTGAAGGTTTGGTAGGTCATTTTTTTATGAAAATACATTAGCACAATTAATGGAAAATTATTTTTTATCCATGGATAAGCCTAAATGTGTAACTTATTTTAGGAGTGTAATTTTTTTCATCTAGCCAAAGGGAAAAGTTAGAATGCAGGGTTGTATCAACCTTAGAGAGACTATGGGAGGATTTAAGTATGTTTTTTTAAGGTTTCATAGAACATAGAGAATAAAAGACCGAATATTTTTTGTAATTGATAGATTTTTAAAGATGGATTTTTTTTGTGGCTTATAAGAACAATATTGATGTGATAAACATTGTTAACTAATTTTTTAGGGAGATTGTAAGGATGTATATTTTTCCACACATCATAGTATTATAAAAAATATGAATTTTTTAGGACATCATTAGAGGAGGTTGTAGAATAATTTAAACACAAAGTTTCAGATCAGTTTAACATATCATCCCAAGATAGATGAATAGACAAAGGGAGTCAACAATAGTATGGGTAATCTATTACGATGTTCAATTAAAGATAAACAAGAACATGGGATAATATTTTGGTGCAAGTTGAGTTTTAATATAAAAATTCAATTAATATGAGTACAGGAAAGACACCATTTTAGATTATGTATGGGTTAAGTTAAATAGCAGTTATGGAGATACAAGATATCAAAAGTAAGAAAAGTAAAGGTGCATAATAGAGGATTTTATAGAACATATGAGAGATGTGCATAAGCAAGTGTGTGGAAATTTGGAAAAGATTAAAATGTAGTATAAGAAGCATAAATATTTGAATAAAATAAAAATAGATTATCAGGTTGGAGAAATGGTCTTAACACACTTGAGGAAAGAGATATTTCCAAAAGAGCATATAATAAGTTGAAATGGAAGAATATTGGATCTGGTTTACCTTATTTTTGATAAGTTAAGAAGTGTTAATTATGTATGTATAGGTGTAAGATATATAAATGACTAAATATTATTATTTTGATAAATTTTGAAATATGGAAATTTGCTATTTTGGGTAAGTGCTAAGAATAAATATAATTAACTTGCATAATGATCTATGTTGAATGCTTTGGTT
Source organism: Torreya grandis (assembly GCA_037957365.1). NCBI lineage: Eukaryota > Viridiplantae > Streptophyta > Pinopsida > Cupressales > Taxaceae > Torreya > Torreya grandis. Next base: position 1,454,067 of record JARHVA010000463.1, read on the forward strand.
ATTTGACTATGTAATATAGAATAATAGGTGATTGTGAAATCTCAATAGTAATATTAGGAATAAAAATAAAATCTAGATAGGTCCACTGTAAGTGGATGGTGATGCATTTCAATCTAGTCTATTGACCATGGTCTTATCTCAGTTAACCTTAACATATGAAAAAAAAAGAAATAATAGAGAAATTAGAATTTTAGAAGTGACATATTGGAGACAAAAGTTGAAGACAAGTCTATATAGGATTAAAATAGGTAGACAATGGTACACTACACCAAAATACATTGATCACAACCTCATATAGGTTAAATGTGCATCTATAATAATCACTTCACCTATTATTCCTTTAAATGATGAGGAATTTGATATATCGTACTTAGGGTTTGGATGTATAGAAATCTATGTGAGATTTCCTATATCTTTAAACCCTTAGGGAAATTTGATATCTTAAAAACATTTAAAAAAAGAGGGGAATGTAATGGGATGAGTTGACCTTAATCACCCCCTTGATGATTGATCACTATATATATATATATATATATATATATATATATATATATATATATATATATATATATATATATATATATATATATATATATATATAACACTCCAAGGAGGGAAATTTAGCCCATGTATTTATTCTACCTAGATTGAATGTGTGAATGTGCTCTTTTGACTATATGTATGTAGTTAGGAGATGGATTTGATACCTAGAAATGATAGATATTGACGTAGATTATGCTTGTTCCTTGTGAATAATGAAAATTTTGGTTATAACAGGGTATATTTGGTTAATATTTAGAAGTATATGTGCTTATATTACATGAATAACAAGTGGGGAAATGAATGAATCTTGATACATATTTATAGAAGAATATTTTGACAATTTCCTTTAGTTTACCTTATGAAACATGTGAAAAGACTCAAAAGGATGTTTTGAGTTTTATAATATAATTGTTATTTAGTGTGAGATGTGGAAAGCCCAAGTGGATAAGAGCATAGTGGACCACTGTCTATTTAGAGTGGACTTGTCCAGAAAAATCAAATTCAAATGTAATTTTTAAGGAATAATCTAAAGGTGATTTTAAATATCTTGAGAGTTTGAAATTTAGAGTTATATGTAATAGTAATGGAAAATAAAATACCAAACCCAAATATACATGAATGGATTTGAGGAATGGAAAATAAGATTCAAGTAATTGGGTGCAATTCATGTGGTTAGGAATATGTCAATAATTATCAATGTCAAGTACCCAGGACCAAATTTATGTGTCTATATTTCCCCCTACTTTATTCTAGTATTGAAATTGTTAGAGTAAAGGAGAAATAATTTAAACCTAACTATGTATAACACACTTTTTTTTGAGAAAATACTTAAATTATGAAGGGCACTCATTTAAAAAAAACCCTACAACAACTCATGAAGTAGTCATTTTGTTCATTTAAAATTTGAAAAAATATTGAACTTTGAATTTTGAAAAAAATGAAAATGGATCAAGGAAAAATTACACTTTTATATAGGTGAAACCAAATTTCCATATAACCTATAACTGTTAATGGAGAACCATGCCTCCTTATTGAATCATTTGGAGAATTTGAACCAATGGAGAACTGAAAGTGATAAAGTCCAAATTTAAATAACTAATCGAGTTCTTAAGTTGAAAATATGCATTATTTTAACTCATATGAATAGGAAATAGTACCAAATGTACTAATCTAATAAGGTGGAACCATTATAGGTTCAATATAAGTAGTGCCAAGGGTGTTGAGTGTATTTAGACTCAAACATACATCACTTGCACAAATTTGAATCACATTACTTTGATGGATCTAAATTATAGAACTACATGATAAAAATGGGATGAATATTATTCATGCCCAATCATGACCAACTTTATCATAGAATTTGATTTGAAATGAATATTTTTCTCTTGAATTTGAATATTTTTCTCTTTAAAACTTTGAAGCTTTGAAAAATTGAAACTTTGAATTTGCATCTTTGAATAGATTGAGCATGAATGAGTATCATGAATCATATGTATATTTTACAATGATATATAATTATATGAATATATATGATCAATTTTAAATGCATTTAAATCTTTTAACTTTTACTCTTGTAACCATTTTTCATATGCCCATGCATATGCATTCATGTGTGTATAATTATATACTTTGAGTCTTCAAAAAGTCAGTGCATATGCATCTCATATTCCCTTATAATCTATATTAATGTGTTAAAATATGTCATATGTTTAATTTCCAAATCACTTTGAGTCTATGGAAACCTGTATTATGTATGTTTGTAACTTGTATTCTTTACCAAATCTTTTCATGGATGTTTATATCTTTAAGATAATTCCACCATGATGCCCCCATTTTGAGATGAAGGATGTAGCCTACAAGTCATTCATTTAAAAATAAGAGTTATTGATATCATGTGATAAAGGTTTACTCATGGTATTATGTCAAGATGTTGGAGAGTATGTCATCATATAATTTAAATTACCATTGAAGTATGTATGAATGCAAAGGCATACAAGTGTGATGTCTAGATAGATATATAATTGAGACATGCAATAAATTAACCTTCTTTTAAGTATATGACGCCATGTAAAATCATGATAGGAATCATAGAACCACTAATCAATCTCAAAAAAACATATAATAATTCCATAAAATTTCATACAATAAGGCCAAGGGCCACATATAAGGGACATGTTTAAATGTCACATAAGCAATATTTCACATACATAAGGCCATGGGCCATAATAAGTGGACATGTCAAAATTTTGCGCATACCAATAAAGGATAACATAGAGATGCTCAATAAATTTTCACATAAGGGAAAAGGGACACACATAATAAGAAAACAAAGTTAAGCCTGTTATTTAAGAAAATAAACTTCAAAAAATGAGCAAAGAATAAGTAAAAAGTAGTCTATTCCATTCATATGTATTAATGTCATATTATTAGGAAAGTAACATATCTATGTAGCACGCGATGGCGCTGTCTATTTTGGGTAGGGCATTTTTTTGGACCCTTGGTGCAGGTACGTGGTGTTGTAATGATGAGATCTTTTTTAGCGTGTTTTGTAATTTTGCTTTTGTTAGCCGTATTGTGGATGGAACCTGGGTTGGATCTCTAGCTTGAGTTGGACTGCCATCCTGATTTGGTTAGCGATGTAAAATGTGAATGTACAGGGGAAACTTTGTTTCCTCTGTTGTTAGTGTTTGAGCCATTGCACCCTGTTATGGGATAATGGTGATACCCTAAGCTGTGGGGAAGCCTTGCTCATTAATAATTGATGGGTATGGCAGTTTTGCCTATGCCGTGTTGGCACTTAGGGAGGAAGGCGTGCCATGCTAAGGATTATTTTGATGGCAGCCATTTGTGAGCATTTTATTTGACATTGTGTTCTTGGGGTTGCTAGTTTTTGAGGTTTCAGGTTCCTGTGAAACCTGGTTTTCAGGCTGTTTTGCCTGGTTTTGTATAGGTTTCAGGTCCTTATAAAACCTAGGGTGTTTTTATTGGTTTATTTTATTGGTTTTAGGTCCCTGTAAAACCTAGTTTTAGAACTATTTTTTAGTGGTTTTGCCTTTCCTAGCGGTTTGTAATGTTTTATCTTTCTTGAGCTGTAATGGGTTTCGGGACCCCATCAAAACCTGCTTTTACCTTAATCTAAAACATATCTATGTAGCACAATGGAAAATATGAGTGATTTATCAAGACACTTGTAAGATATGTACCTTCAATAGTTCATTTGAGGCCATGGATAGATATAACATGTTATGATGCAACTTGTAAAATTAGATGCTCCTAGCATAAACATTACCATTGGGTAGAAGGGAAGTATATCATATAAGAATGCATATACAATGCTTGTCATGAATCACACTCAAATACTTCATGAAATACACATGTGTATAGAAAATAATATGCTATCTACTAACCTATATTATAAATAAAATATGTAAATAAGTAAACTAGCACCTTTATGTTATACTCAAGTCTTTATTTTTGACTTTTTGAAAATTTTTGAATGTTTTTGTACATTTTACAATATTTATATTTTATATTTTTGAAATGGGAACTAACCTATGATCCCATTAATGGGAGGAACATAGTACATGCCTATATCATAGAGTTGAAGACTAATTTTCCATGGATGAGGAATATTACATGTATATGTATTTGAATCTAAAACAATATCAAGTGTTATATCATAATAGTCAGGATCACTATGTATAGAGTCAATTGTCACATGTGTAACTAGAGAATATACAAGACTTGGTGAATTCTATAATATAATTACTTTTGTTCATTGTGAATTATGTTGAATTATCTTAGGAGTTGTCTTAAGATGCACTATAGAGGATTTATATTTATTTGAGCCTTGATTAACCCTTTGGGATGAAGCTTTCTATTTGGGAAGTTATACCTTTTTCCATTTAATTGATTATATAAATATATTTTTTATAAGTTCCATACCTGACTCTTACTTATGATATTAAATAGGTGCATTGATTATATTTGTATTTTACATTGAAATAAGTGCCATAATTGATTTTTTTATGGTGCCCTTAAATAGGTACCATAACCAACTGTGTTGGTGGTTGGGGAGGAAGAGGAGTTACCACTGCTTTTAGAGGATACTCATATGGAATGCTTTGAACCTAGATCACTTGAGTGTAATGTATGTAATTTAGTCATTTGTGTACCATATATGAAATTACACAAAGATTATGTATCCAAGGGCATCTTAATGACATAATAAATACCCCTATGCTTGGTAAGACTAGGAATAGAGTTGACACTTTTTCTTAATAGACTTGGAGGGGTATCACTATATATCCCAAGGTATCCTATGCATGTCTCTCAAATACTTTGATTAAATTTGATTTAGCTTTTAAATATTGCTTTGTGTATCCCAAACTATGAAGAAGTGTCATTATGTGTATATTTTTGCTTCAACCATTGTCAATCATGACACTATGTATGAGTTACTCATTGATGTATATTGTGATAAATAATGCATGCCTATTTTAATCATTGTCATTGATTTCAATATCATCAAATGTGACTACTAGCTATTATGCAAATGTAACTATAAATATACTAGTGATTCCATCGACTAGATACCTATATCTCTTAGGAGAAGGATGTATGTTATATGCATGATGTACTTATAAATTATTTGTATTCTTAATTGTACCATGATTAGGTAAATGATTTTTTAATTTTTTGAGTTTTACATTATCATTTTTTTGGGTCTAACTTCCTATGTGGGTTTAATTATCTCAATAGTATTATAATTGATGAGATTTTGAATTTCATGTCGTAGCCTGTAACATTTGTTTATAAAATGCCAAACACATCTATGGTAATCAAAATATGCATTACTATCAAATCCCTTAGGTTAAGGCTTGGTGAAATCAAACTCTAATGGAGGAGGTAGAGAGATGAGATTATAATCAATGAGCATTTTTAATAAGATATGAGGAGGTTTTAATAACTTTTTAAATTGCCTCTTAGGTGGAGCTGTCAATTGAAGCTTGCTTGATGGTTGTTGTATTGCATTTACTATTACTTTTTCTTCATTTTTCCTCTTATTAGATTTGAATTTATACTTTGAATTAATTTTAAAATTGACATTTTATGTATATGGAGTAATTGGTGCATACTTTAATTTATTTAATGATGAGCTTAACTTCTATTTCTTTGACTCTATGATATAGTGCATCAAAATATATGAAATTTTCAAATATTATTAATTCATGGAATGGTGATAACAAAATTTGAGTAAAGGCATCTTGCAATTAATTATCTACCATAGAGTTTGTCATCCTTTTCAGTATATCCTTGTACCATAAAACATAGTCACTAATTTATTCATTTGACCCTTGCTTTAGTTCAATAATTTATGCATATGATAAATTTTCACCAATGTTGATTAAAAAATGTGCTAATAATTGATCTACTAATGGGTTTGATGCTCTAACTAATTGAAGTGGGATATCATATAACCATTAGAGTGCATAATCTTTGTGACTTCTTTAAAAGAGTTTGGTGAGTAAATTATAATTGTAAGCATAGTCCAAACATGTTGCATGGAAGAAATAAAGATGCTGCTCAAAATCCCCTTTACCCTCATAGAGAGGTAAATTAAGAGCTAAAAATCTGATTGGTAGTGGGTAAGATGTTATTTTAGGTGTCAAAGGATTATAAATAGAGTATTTGAATCCATTGCATGAGTATCTTTAGAAACACCTTATTATAATTATAAAATTTTGGCATGCAAGGCTAGCATAGTTTTCTCAAGAGAAGATACATTAGACGAAGTTGGAATTGGACCTTGTGTGGTGATAAAAGGAGGTGGATTTGATAACATTGTATAAATAGGCATGATAATATGATATAACCCAGGTGATGCTCCCATACCTATAACATTAGCACATGTTGAATTGTAGTAGTTAATTCATGAATAATAGTAATAGTAGTAACTAGAACACTTGAAGTGGAAGGGTAAGAAAATTTATAAGGCATCTCTTGAGATGAAGCAATATATGATTGGCATAATCTTAGATTCTAGGAGTAATTTGAAAACTTTACTTAGTTATTAGGGACATTGTTGAAGTCCTTGGTAGAAATCAAAAAATTCTTTGACTTGTTCATGATATAATCCATTTAATTCATTGAGATCAATTATATTGGAGCTTTTAGGATTATCTTAATTATCAGGGATATTTTCATTATCTTGATTATCATTTTGATCACTAACGTCATATTCAACATACATATAGTTTTCAAGGTTTATATTAACATAATGATCATATATATATATATATATATATATATATTTCACTAGAGAGGAATTTGAATATGGTGTATAAGAATTTTATTTAATCTATAATTATGCCTTAGAGGAAAAGAGAATACCAAATTTTTAAGTGGCATTCAAAGGTGCGAAAATAAAAAAAGACAAATGGGTGCAACTAGTCATCAGTGTGTTTAATTTTTAGGCTCTCTATTTTATCTAAAATTTAATTATTAAAATAACTAATTAATTATATATAACTAATTAAATATAGATTGGTATGTAAATTGAATGAGATAAGTAATAAAATATAGTTTTGACAAGTATATTTTGTTACAAACAAGTTCAAAAAACAAAATAAAGAAAAAAAGGGATAAAAAAACTTATCTTGTTTAATATACTTTTCTGATATTTGTAAGTTGGAAGACTAACTAAAGACTGTGGGAACTAGATATAACTTTCCTATTTTATAATTTAATCATTGTTTTGATCTCAAGATAAGATTGATAAACTCATAAAATTATGGTGGTCGATCTTGTCCTTAGTGGATGATTCTATCCTTTTTGCAGTGTGTTACCTTTTGAGTCGCCCTTATTTAATTTTTTGTAGATTTTGCCATAAAATAATTTCACTCACTTATCACCTTTTATGTGTAAATTCTTAAAAGAATTGAACCTTTGAACTTGAACCTTTCTCATAGTTCAAGAGTTTAAGAGTTCAACGGTTTAATAGGTTTAAAATTTCAAAGTTTCTTAAAGCAAACTGTTTGTCCTTTTGTGTATTTCAAGTATATCTTTGAACCTTGCAGTTGAACTTGAACCTCATAGCAGAGTTCAATGGTTCAAAGAGTTCAATATTTGATTATTTTTAAAGAGTCATGTTCACTTGGTTCCCTTGTGTAATTAATGTATCATTGAACTTACCATTTGAACCTACCACTTGAACCTAACGTTTGAACCTCGTAGCGGAGTTCAAAAGTTCAATGGTTCAATAATTGAAAGTTAAAAATTTAAAGTTTCTAGAAATATCATATGACTATTAGTCAGTCTGTGTAGTTCATCTTATATCATTGAACCTTGAAGTTGAACCACATTTTTAAAATTTCAATGGTTCAATGACTATACCTTCAACTCGCCCTGAGGTTTTCTCTAAGTTAAAATTAGTAGAAGATTTAGAGGAAAATATATTTGAAACTCATTATAAAGTGGAAAATTTTGAATTTTCATGAGGTTATAGATAATCATTACTCATCAAAATCATATATAAAAAAATTCTTGCCATTAATGCATATGTCAGAATGCGTGTCTTATCAAGCATGTTTAGCACATATTATTTCAGTTTAGTCATTTGATTTGGTTAATATCTATATCAAGAGAAAATAATTCAAATTTAGTAAATGAGAATATTGGGCAATACAAAGAAGAACAACACTAGTGTTATAAGATATTTGATTGCTAGGAATTGGCTTTTGAAATTCCAAAAAGGAGGTTCAAGACTGCCTAGACCATTAACAAGAAATAATATTATTCCATAAGAACAAGATATTATAGTATTACTACATAGACTAAAAGGCAATGCCCATGTATATTATTGGGAAGATTGGATGTACTTATTCATACAGGTGATCCTCTAAAGAGAATAGCATTTAGATTGGGTAGAAATTGTAGTTGAAAGTTTACATCAAGGTTTAAGTAATTATTTGGGAAATAAAGAGTTTTATATGTCCTCATACCTCATCTACTACTTGGCATTTACAAGACAATGGGTAGGATTACCACATGCGCCCTTGGCTAAAGATAGTAAAATTTATGAATATTACTCATAGTTGCAAATGCATAATTGCTATGAGGATTACATGAGATTCAATGATGTTTTTACTAGGAGGATGACTTTTGAATTGTCAAACAACATCAATAAAAGGTTATCTAATGAAGCTATGCAATTAATCAACATTTATGGTAGTTTCTTCACTCAATTTTCCAATTTCACTTATATCAAATTTGGAGGTTTTGATGGTGAACCTTTAAGGTTATCTAGGTATGTTTTTGACTGATTTATGTTAATAAAAGTCTGTAGATAATTATCACATGTAGATAAGAAATTTCTAATGAAAAATAAATCTGGTATATCTTTTCCTATTGAACTTGGATGTTATTCATGCAAATCAACATATGATGCTTTGAATATAGAATTAGATATTAATAAATTCAATTTTCAATACTTCACAACTAGATCACAATTTGGCAGCAAAGGTTTTGCTAGAGATAACTTGGATCTTGGAACAGGGTTGTCACATTTTCCTCAATTGGAGGATTATTAAGAAGATTGCTCAGATGAATATGAAGTCAGAAGAAGACTATGGTCCAAGTTATCCTTAGGGTAAATTATTAACCTCAATCTAAATAAGGACATCTCTAAATTTTTTGATAATGATGAATAGGTGACTGATCCACAATTTGAAAAGATAGAACAATCACCTATTCTAGAAATTAATTGGGAGAAAAAAGAAGAAGATAGAATTGAGGTTAAAACCCTCCTGATGATAAGAAGGACTAAGAAATGGTTGAAAGAGCAAAAATTTGGGGGAGCTCAAAACATATCTTCCCAACAATTTACATCAATAATTGAATCCCCATTTCTAATAAGCTTCTCTAATTAGCTTATTATTATTTGTGATGCATTTACTTTCAGAGCAAAAACTAGAAGGGATCTTGTCATCAAAGAATTTGAAAAGGTGCTTATAACTACTCTTCCTCCTCGTACCACTAGATCAAGGACCCAAAGCAAGAGAAAGAGTTAGATTTCTAAAAAAGGTAATTGTGGATTTGAATTCTAAAGAAGATTCAGAGAAGCCAAAGGTGATAAAGAATCTGGTTCACCAATGACAGAATAGGTTAGTGTAGATCAACAAATAGTGATTCCTTTTGATTCTAATAAACTAATGATTATTTCAAATGTACCCTCTGATCAACCAAATCCTAATAAAGATGCCTTAGCCTCTGCACCCAAGTGGCTGAAAAGATCAATTAGCAACAAAAGGAAAGTAATTCCATTTTCTTTGCCCTTAGAGGATATGGTGAGTAAATATTTAGGGAAAGCTCCTAAATCTAAAAACTTAAAAACAACATCCAGGGTAGACATTGACCCTAATACAGGGAATTGGAATATATAAGTAGCCAAGCCAATAACCAATGGAGAAGTTAAAGATCTTACAGTTCAAGATTTTACAATTGAAAAGGTGGATCTTGGGACTACATCACATGCTGCAAATGTGTATCACCTTGAAGTGTCCACCAAAAGGATAGTCAACAAAACTTGGAAGGATGAAAAAGATAAAAGAGAATTAAAATAGACTATGTGGTCAATGGCAGAGTGCATTGATGCCATTCATAGTCCAGATCTACAACCGATCACCCAATTGCCCCTATTTTTTTATCCAAAATCACTTGTCAATCAAAAGATGCTAGACCAAATACATAGAGGCAAAATGGTTACTAGAGTATTTGATAATTGGATGGATAGCATCATTCAAAAAGGTATGGAATTCATCCATAAATTGAAGAATGTATATGATTTAACCGCAATTATTGTTGAAGATTTAAAGACTCAAAATTCTTTGTAGATAAAAGATGAAGGAAAATGGATGAGTGTGATGAACTAGATTGATGAAGTTCAAAAGTATGGAATAACAAAGTTTTTGTCAGAGAAGAACTTGACAAGTTTAGATGAAGATGTATTATATATAAGTAAGAAACATATTTAATGGAGAAATTCAGTATCCTGACAAGGATGAATGGAAATCATAAAAATGATCAAGGAAATAACTAAATTCATTCAGTCATTACAACATGATCTACAGAGTATTGATATTAAATACATAAAAGATGATGGAAAACTAGAAAAAGATATCAATATTATGATTCAATCCTTTAGAGAAAAGATCAACATCATTAAATAAAGTGATAGGTTATCAACTAAATTTTTTTCTCAGATTTCAAAGGTAGATTCACTTCTTTGTCACTGCATTGACACTCTCCTGGAACACACAAAAAAGATAGGAAAAATTTAGAGGGAAGAAAACATCTAGAAATCAAGGATAAAACACATCAACATTCCCAATCTTATGAAAATTCAAGAGTTTATTATCGCATTTTAAGAGAGGAAAGCTCAATGTGTCTACCCAACTGAACAAAGCAAATATAGAGATCCTAGTCTGTCACTTCAGCAATGATTTTACTTACATAGTTTCTTATATTCAGTTATTCAGTTGATTTTCTATTTAAAACTTGATCTTTAAATAAATTTGTTAAAAAACTAAATCTTGTATGGGTCAGAGTTAATTTAACTCTAGTTTAGTTTGATATATGGATTAGTTATGGCAACTATATATATATATATATATATATATATTCGATTGTAAAAGAGCAAGATAACAATAGAGAAGATATAAAAGAAAAAGGAGTCAAGAAATTTTTAGAATTGGACCATTGTTGTTGACAATATATGTAATGTTTGTCTAAAATATTTTTCATCTGCGAATGAAAAGGAGAATTAATTATTGCATACTTAAATCTGTATATTTGAGTATTTGAAATTGGGTTTTCTATGTGAAATATTCTTTCATATAGTGATTACTCTTCCATTAGACAATTCATTATATATATATTATCCTTTACTGGTTCAAAAATATATATGTTTATCCATTTAATCATTATTGAAGATAGAATCTATGTATTCTATTACCCATTACTATTATAAAATCTTGCATTCATAACATGATGATGTGTGGATGCTAGTTTACCTTTAAAACACTTTCTGGTTAAAAGTGTATCTAAATATTTCAATTCATTGAAAATCTTAAAGGGAGTTGTACCTTCATTTAGAGGGGAACTAGTCTTAATAGTTCACCCATTTATTGTTTAATTTATTTGTTCTTGAAAGAAGAAGGGTATGGAGTCAAAATAAAACATTTTTAGATAAGGACAAATCTATTAACCAATAGTTTTTGGCGACTCCGTTAGGGAATGAAATTGAAATCTTTACTAAAAGATTAGTCACCTTAATGTGAGGCAATAATGGTACTCCCACATGAAAATATAATTTTTGTTTTGCAACCTAATATTGGTTTTCAAGATGAATAAGAAGATATAATTAGTCAGTTAAATACTCTTGCTTGGCATTCTTGTCAAAATATTGATGATTATAAGATAACAAGCAGAAAATTAGAAAAAGAAGAATAAATGGTTGATAATATAATATTATTGTTACTTAGGCAAAGGAGGAAAGTAGAAAATTCAACAAGGAATTAAATCCCCTGAAGTATGAAGCTAATAATTATAATATCATAAGCTGGATTCCAGAAGATACACAGGGTCTTTGAAAAGAGAAAGAATTGAGGATTTTACTTTTCAAGCATTGTAAAACATAAATTTTTCTTATATTTTTACCCACATTAAAAAATCTAGAAGAAGACCTTCTATCCCTCCTAAACCCTTTACATCCTCTGTTTGTCAAGCCTTAACTCTTTTTGGTACTATCTTTCCTTCTATCATAAGTTTTCTTCCAATGGCCCAACCTTAGGGTGCAGCCATAGGACCTTTAAATTTAGGGGCCAAACTAAATCCTTTGCCTAAAAATACAAGGGAAAATTTACCCAAATTTAATGGAGATGGAAAATAATCACCAGAGGAACATCTGAGTGCCTTTGCAGTGCCATGTGATGTGTTAGGTGTGCAACATCAAGATATAGCCATAAGGCTTTTTGTGCAAACTCTAACTGATATTGTAGCACAATGGTTTTATCATCTAACTAATTCCTTAATCACAAATTGGAATGATATAAAAACTTCATTTGAAAATAGGTTTAAAAGTACATAAGATGAACATTCCCTTCTTGCTCAATTGACTCAGCTCAAGAAGGAGATACATGAACCCATGAGAGAATTTATAGCCAAATTCAATAGAATTATGCACAAGATTCCTATTGCTAAAAGACAGATTACTGATAATCAGAAATGCTTCTTTATTAATTCTATGCTTCCTGATATAAGTTTTCATCTTAGAAGAGGTGTAATTGTCAATTTAACAGATGCACAATCATTGGCAGTTGAGTTGGAAGATGATCTTATTATAGCAAAAAAATAAAAGAAATAAGTACAAATACCTAATGTTCATCCCTCATCCTCTATGGATCCTATGGTTCAAAGGCTAGTAAATGATATGATTGTAGTTAAGAGATAATTACCAAAGACTAGTACTTAATTCCAATAACCATACTAGGATATCGGCATGATAAATCAACAAGCAAATACTGGAAGGACATTACCACTTGTATCAACATAACCAAGATTGATTATTGAAGCCCCTCCTGAAAGAAATAACATGTGTGTCTTTCATTTGACTACTGATCATGATGTAAATTCTTGTCTAGAGATGCTTAGATATACTCAGATGACTGCTACTCAAGATGTCTTAGGGGAGATTACTGAAGAAGAAAGGAGCTTTGAGAGACCTAGCAACTTTAAAATACACTTTCTAGAATATGATTCAGATTCAGAAAGAGGAGATAAAATATTAGTTACTCTTGAAGATCCATCATGTGCTATACTTACTAGAAGTTAAAAGAATCCAGGATTCTCTAATACTCACGAAGTGCCCATTAAAGGTAAGGAACCTTTTACTAAAACTTCTGATGCTAATTTAAAGACCCAAAAAATTAAATTGCTACATATAATTGATTGTGAGACTTCTTTTGATATTTTAGAATTTTGTAAGTCTACAAAAATTAAAATATCCCCTATTGAATACCTCAAGTTGAAACCCAAAGAACTTGATAAATTGATTAAATATGTCAAAAATGGTCCTACACAATTTGAACATGAAAGTCAATTAAACATTAATATTGAATCTCTCATTGCCCAATTATTTAATTCTCCATCTGAATCACCCACTCATACTTCTAAAATGACCATCAATTCATTTGATGATACTTCTTATATGGTTGATATGAAGCCCATCCTATTTTATGTTTCTTTGTTCATAAATGGTCATAAACTCAGCAATTGTATCATAGACTCAAGTGCTTATGATAATTTAATGCCTTCTTTTGTAGCCAAAGCCTTAGGCTTATCCCTTACAAAAACATTTGGTATATTTTACTCCAAGGATGGCACATAGATTTCTTTGCTCTAACAAATTAAAGATGCATGAGTTGCTCTTGTAGCCTATCCTGATGAAAAGATGAATTTGACTACCTTGGTAGCAGATATTCCTACTAGTTATGGGATGTTGTTGAGCAGGACTTTTTGTAAATATTTGGGAGGGTAGATTAAATTAGATTGGTCAGAAGCTATAATTCTAGTTGGAAAGTAAAAAGTTAAGCTAGAACTTGAACCTTAATACAAGTTTACAGTATATCCTTCTGATGACCCTAAGTCTTAGATTCTATTTGAAGAATGTGAATTTGGTAATTATTTTCTCTCCTCTAAATATTTTAAGGAAGAATATGTCCCAAAATATCTTCATTCAAATGATCTATGGACTATGGAATTTGATGGCAGTTGTGCTACTGCTGGTTCAGGAGCAGGAGTTGTATTGATCTCACCTGAAGGTGAAACTTTTCCTTACTCTTTCAAACTAGAATTTAAAAACACTAATAATACTGTAGAATATGAAGGTTTATTGCTTGGGTTAAATGAAGCTAAAGGAAAAGTGATAAAAATACTCAAGGTAAAAGGAGATGCTAAATTAATTATCAAACAAGTGAGAGGCATTTTCTCAGTTAAAAATGATAGATTAAGACATTACAAAGATAGAGTTTGGGATGAGACAAAATGTTTTGATGCCTCTTCTATTGAGGTAATTCCTAGAGACCAGAACACTTAGGCAGATTCTCTCATAGTATCAGATTCTCTTCTTCTCCCACACCTTGATTTCAAAAGGGATTCATATAGAGTTAAACTAGTCTATCATCTTAATGTCCCAGATAATGCTAAAAATTGGCAAGTTTTTGAGAGTAATAAATAGATCAAAATTTTTTAGAGAATGCTAATATATTCCTAGGGACTTATTTTGAAGGTTCTAAAATAGAATATAAAGAATTCAATCTTAATCTAGGAATCAATCTAAAAGATGATGTAATTCAATTAAAAGGAAATAAAACCCCTAAAGGATTTGTCTTTCTAAAACATCTATTCACTAGAATTGATGAATATACTAAAGGCAAACTTGTCCATAATCCTAACAAAATGGAGAATTATGAGAAAATCAATATTGGAAGTGAGACTGACCCTAAATGGATCTCCATTGGTAGGTGTTGTTCACCAGAGGAGAAAAATGAATTAATTAATCTATTGATTAAGTATAAGGATGTCTTTGCTTGGTGCTATGATGACCTTAAAGATTTTAGACATGGATAGTTTTAGTATTATATTCCTTTGAAAGCAAATACAACTCTTTTCAAGTAGAAGCTAAGGAATTACAACCCAAAAGTTGCTAAGGCTATCTTTGAAGATATTAACAAGATGTTGAAGGCTAGGATTATTTATCCAATTCATCAATCGACCCAGGTGGCAAACATTATTTTGGTACACCAAAAAAATAGGGAAATAATAATCTGTGTTGACTTCAAGAATTTGAATCAAGCCAATTTAAAAGATAATTATCCCTTGCCTATGATGGATCACATCTTGTAAACTATTGCTGGGTCCAAAATGTTGTCCATGTTAGATGGGTTCTTAGGTTATAATTAGATAAGTGTATCTGCAACTGACCAACATAAAACTGCTTTCACTACACCTCAAGGAACTTTTGCTTATAATCATATACCCTTAAGTTTGATTAATGCTCGTGAAAATTTTCAATGGGCGATGGATTTATCCTTTAAAGATTTGAAAGATATAATTATTGTCATTTATCTTGATGATTTGACTATTTTCTCTAGAAAAATAGAGGATCATTTGAAGGATCCGGAGACCATCTTATAAAGATGTCTGAGTCATGGGATATCTCTTAATCCTAATAAGTCAATTTTCTATGTTACATAAGGGAAATTATTAGGACACCTAGTTTCAAATGGTGGAATCAAAATTGACCCAAAAAGAGTTAGATCAATACAACAGTTAAGTCTTCCTTCAAATAGAACTAGAGTTAAGTCTTTCTTTGGTTAGATTAATTTTCTTAGAAGGTTCATTCCTAATTTTGCTGAGATTACAAAACATATTGCAGGGATGACGAGCGAAAAACAAGAATTCAAATGGAATGAAGCTACTAAAAAATCATTTAAAAATATTAAAGAAGTAATTGCATAAACACCTACTTTGATAAATTTTGATTTCCAAAAAAAATTTGTTATTTACTGCTATGCTTTAGAACATTCCATATTTGGTATCTTGTTACAGAAAAATGAAGTATATGTAGAAGCCCCAATAGCTTTTATGAGTGTTCCTCTCAAGAAACATGAACTTAAATATTCTTTGGCTGAAAAACAAGCTTTTGCTATAGTAAAGGTTGTTAAAAAATTTACATATTATATACTTCATTCTCATTCAATTATATTTGTTCCTAGTTCAGCTGTGAAAAACATTCTGACTCAGCAAGATGTTGGGATGAACAATAGAGCAACATGGGTTACTAAAATTCAAGAATATGACCTGGAGATTAATCCAGCTAAATTAGTTAAAAGTCAAGGTTTGTGCAAATTGATAGCCAAAAAAGAAGAAAAAAAACTTCTTACTGTCTTATTGGTGAGCTTATAAGATCCATGGTTCTTGAATGTGGCTCTGATACCACTTGTTAGGAACTTGGAGTACAGTTGATTATTTTTGTATAAGCAACTAAACATGGAATTAAACCAAAAGTAATAAGTAACTAGAAATACGAAATAGCAAATAAGAGGAGATACAAGAAACAACCAATCTCTATTAAACTCTTCTAAAAGAAAATACAATGAAGAAATCTCTTTCTCCTCACACCTCTTGGATGTAAAGTAATTCTCTCTCAATTAATTACAATCAGCTTAATAACTGAGTTGTTATTCCCTTCTCTTAATTACAATACTGCCCCATGGGTCTCTTAAATAGGATCCAAGGCAAACAATAATTAAAAAAATAGACTCAAGACTAAAATTAGTCTTTACATGCAAACCAACTATTCTCCTAAAATTAGAATAAATTTAATTTTATAAATACATGAAAATGCACAGATGTCGGTGTTAGTCTACAGATGATCGATGTTGACTGAACACTGACCGATGTCGATCGACCCCTAACTGATGTCGGTTGACCCCTAACTGGTTCTGATTGATGTCGATCGACTCCAACCAATGTCAGTTGGTCCTAACCATTGACGGTTACTATGCTAGCTCATTAATGAAGCTTTTAGCTCCACAACTCAACAATCTCCCACTTAGAGATAAATAGCTACACCTGTACCTATACAACAACATCTCTATCTTGTTTCTCTGGCTTGTTTCTTCCTCTTCAAGTTCAATCTTGAAGACCAATAAAATTTGAATGAAGATTCAATTTCTCCTTTGTTACCGACTTTGTTAACTTATTTGTAAGGTTTTTATCTGTATGAATTTTTTTTAACTTCAACTATCCATCCTCTAATACCTATCTAATAAAGTGGTACATAAGCTGTATATGTTTGGTTCTTGAATGAAAGGCTGAATTCTTTGCCAAATGAATTGCACTTTGACTATCACTGTATAATCTGTAATTATCTTGCTCTTTTTCCAACTCTTCCATGAACTGAGTCATCCAAATCATTTCCTTGCTAGCCTTTATGACTGCAATGTATTCTGCCTCTGTAGTAGACAGGGCAACAACCTTCTACAACTTTGAAATCTAGCTAACTACCGTTCCACCAATAGTGAACACATATTCTGTGGTGCTTCTCCTACCATCCAAGTCATCTGCCATATCTGAATCTACATACCCATGTAAATAAGTGTTTGACCGTGCATAGCATAAATGCCTACTACTGGTCCCTCTCAGATATTTGAGAATCCATTGAACTACTTTCTAGTGCTCCTTTCTTGGATTGACCATAAACTTGCTGACAACTCCTACTACTTGGGTAATATCAGGGCTAGTACATATCATTGCATACATCAAGCTCCCAACTGATAAAGCATATGGAACTCTGCTCATGTACTCAACCTCATCATGTGATTTAGGACACTGTTCTTTGCTTAACTTGAAGTGTCTAGCCATATGCGTGTTTATCGATTTTGCATTCTGCATATTGAACCTCTCCAACACCTTATTCACATAATCCTTTTGAGACAAAATCAAACTGTGATTTTTTCTGTCTCTCTTAATACTCATGCCAAAGATTTTCTTTGTTGCTCCTAAATCTTTCATGGCAAATATGTGAGCTAATTTTAATTTTAGCTCAGTAATTTTCTACATGTGTGAACCTGCAACAAGCATATCATTTACATACAGTAACAGGATAATATAACTACCATTATCCAATTTGGTAAAATAAACACAATGGTCAGATTAACATTTACTAAATCCATTCTCTGTCATAAACCTATCAAACCTCAAATACCATTGTCTTGGAGCTTGCTTAAGACCATATAAACTTTTTTTCAACCTGCACACAAGTTTCTCCTTACCTTTGACCTCAAAACCTTTCAGCTGATCCATATATATCTCTTCATCCAAATCTCTATGAAGAAATATTGTCTTAACATCAAGCTGCTCAAGATGCAAATCTTCAATAGCAACTAAAGACAATACAATCTGAATAGAAGTCATCTTTACTACAGGAGAAAAAATTTCACCAAAATCAATACCTAGTTTCTGTGCAAATCCCTTTACTACCAATCCGGCCTTATGTTTCATTTGTCTATTCTCTCCTTCCTTTAACCTATAAACCCATTTATTTTTCAGTGCTTTCTTTTCGGCTGGCAACTCAACTAAATCCTATGTATGGTTCTCTTCCAAGGAATCAATTTTCTCATTCATGTCATGCTCTCACTATTTCTTGGATTCTACCTGTATTGCCTTATCAAAACTTTTTGGTTCTCCACCATTAGTAGTATAAAAAATGGGAATAACAAATTAGAGGTTTACTTACCCTTATAGACCTCTTCATGGGCATTTAAGACTCATTTATAGCTTACTGTCCACCCAAATTCTCTATCAGTGATCAATTCCAGTCATCTCTTAGTCTGCACTCGATCGATGTTGATTCCACCTGATCGACGTTGGTCTCTGTCTGACCAATGTTAGTTCCTTTTTGATCGATCTTGGTCTCTGTCTAACTAACATTAGTATCTGTGTTTTCCTATGAGTGATGATTTTTACCCACGAGCTCATTTTGGATCATAACCTCATTCAAATCAAGATTGCCCTGCTCAAAATTATTCATCCTCTTGAGCTGATCACTGTACATCACCTTCTCATTAAAAACTACATCACAGCTTCTAATAATTTTGTTAGTTTTTAAATTTCACAATTGAAATTTGAAATCTCCAAAACCATAACCAATGAAAGTGCACCGCATAGATTTAACATCTAGCTTCTTTCTATTTTCTTTATCAATGTGCACAAAAGCTTTAGAATCAAAAACTCTGAGAAATGAAAGATCTACCTTTTTACCTATCCATGTCTCTTTTGGAATTCCACCATCTAGTGTAGTAGAAGGTCCTCTATTAATTAGGTAAATCATAATATCTACAGCTTCTACCCAAAATTTTAAGGGCAAACCAACATGCAACCTCATACTCCGTGCACACTCCATTATTGTTCTATTCATCTTTTCAGCAACTCTATTTTGCTGGGGTGTCCTTGGAACCATCCTTTACCTGCATATTCTACTCATAGAATAGTAACTATTGAATTTATTGTTGTAGTACTCACCACCATTGTCAGATCTAAGGCACTTCAATCTCAAACTTATTTCATTCTCAACCAAAGCTTTTTATTTCTTAAATGTGTCAAAAACGTTAGATTTTCTCTTTGCAATAAACCGATACCTTTTTTGTCGCATCATCAATGAAAAAAATATAATACTATGATCCTCCAATAGAAGCTACCTGAGCTAGTCCCCACACGTCTGTGTGAACAAGCTCCAACTTGTGCTTCTTTGTTGACCTAGTTTTGAGAAACCTCACTTTCTTCTATTTCCTAAAAAACAATGCTCATAGAAATCTAGATCTATTCTTTTCAAATCTGAAAGCTTACCTTTTAACTTAAGAACATTCATTCCCTTCTCACTCATGTGACCAAGCCTACAGTGCCATAACTTTGCATCTATATCTGAAATAGATAAAATAAAAAGAGAATAATTAGTAATACAAGTAGATAGATAAAGTGTACATACTCTCTTACCTCTGGCTAATACAAGTGCACTCTTGAAAACTTTCCAAGATTTAGCTGTGAGAGTTATATTAGTGTAGGTTTTTATTTTTCCTTATTTATTAATTAGGGAATATCATATATTTGTGCATACATAGAGTTTTCCTACATTCGTGGGATAGGCTAGCTTATGTGGAGATTGTGTGTCGTATTTGTGTCATAAAGTGTCATAAGAATGGCATAAGATACTCCTATTTCAGGTATGGGAGTTATTTCTCTATTCTTAGCACCTTGTCACCACCTTTTTTGGAGGAGTCTATTCTTGGAGTGCTTTGACCACCTTTTATGGAGTTTATTCTTGGGGTGCTTTGACCACCATTTGTGGAGGAGTTACTTACTAGCTCTCCTATATGTATTCTTCATTTTGGTCATTTCATGTTGAATAATCAAATTTTGATTTTCTTCATTTTTGTCTTGTGTAATTTATCTTCTTATTTTCAAATTGCTTTGGCATCTTGTGGTGTGCACTTGTTCATCTTGTGTGATCACGTCTCCATTGCACTCGCATTATCCGGATTCTGGCAACAACTCCGATATGGTATCAGAGCGAGAACGGTAATCGTGTGTATGGTTATCTTTTTTAGCTTATTTTGAAATCAAGAAGAGTGGAGTTCATTTTTTTATTTTTAGATTTGATCAAAAATAAAAATAAAAAAAAATTATGTCAATATCTGGTTAGTTTTCTTGGAAATCCTTGGTCTTTGGGTGTCTTGGTTGTCTTCACTTCAGGGGCTGGTTCAGCAGTTAGCCTGGGCACCATTGCTGTATGCAAGAAGCAAAGGGAGGAGCAGCTCTAAGCAACTTCAGTTTCAGTAGCAGAAGTCCTTCCTCCCAGCGATGCCATCAGCTGTATGGCATCCAAAACAGGGTGTTTTTTTTGTGAATATGGTGTTTTTTCTTGTATTCTTCTGCCCAGACCTGTTGTGCATTGAAGTCAGCAGATTCTAGCTTATTTTCTTGCCCAACAAGGTGCCAAACAAGCCGTACGACAATTATTTTTTTGTCTTTTTTAAGTCAAAATTCTACACTGTGCATTTTTGGACGCCCCTCCCTACTTGGCATCCTATTTGGCACCCTAAGACACTTGTCATTCCTTCAATTCTATCTATGCTTCAATTATTTTAGTTAAAATTGACTTGATAAAACAAAAATCAGTCAATTTGACTGAGTATTAAAGTTTTTAGACAATTTTGTAATTTGGGGATTTTCAAATTAAAACTTGTATCTTTGCTTGTCGAAGACGAAGGGTGAGGCCCGGGTTGGTAGGATGCTAATTCTCCCTCACACAAACCTTATTTGGCTTCTTCATTCTGTGCTGAATCTAACGAGTGGTTGGAAGACCACTTTCTCTCCCCATAACAAGCATTTTTTTAATGTTTTAGTGCATTTTTTTTGCAAAAATACTAGTTTACGGGAAAATTGTAACTTTAATATCTTGCAAACGGTAGCTCAGTTTTAGGTGCCATTTTTTGTAAAAGTGTTTGTAATTTAATTTTCCATAGTGTAGACTTATTATTTATAAAAATGCACTAGTTTATAAAGTGCCAAAAATTTGGGTCTCTCGGGATGCATTTTCGACTGAGTCCGATGTCTTGTTTGCTTAAGTCTTGCACTGATTGCTCTAAGACACATTTTTGGCTAAGTCTGACGTCTTTTGAGCGTGCACTTGCATATTTGGGGGGGGGGCTCAACATTTTGGGGGGTTGTGATTGCTTTTCATAACTTGCTTTCATTCTCCTTTCTGCATAAATTCACAACTTGCAATCAACTCAACTTCACCTAAATTCAGCTAAAAATAGATTCATTTCAACTTAAACCCCTAACACCCTTCAACTATCATGAATAGAAAGTCAAAATGTCAATCATTCTTAAAAGCAAAGTGTTGTATAGGATTACCATGGGTACAGAAATACAACCCAAAATAGATGTTGAAAAGGTTAAGTGATACAACCGTAGTGATGAAGCCTTTGGGTTACTGAGCTTATTTGTGTCTCTAAAAATTCTCTTCCACTTAGAATCCTCCAAAACTCCTAATGACATATGGGACACTTTAGAAAAGTTGTTTGGGAAGCTTGATGAGATGAGAGGTCATGAGCTCGAAAATGAACTCATAAGTCTAAGTCCTAGTAACTTTGACACCCTACAGGACTTCTTCACTAAGTTTAAGGCCTTTATATTACAATTGAAAGAATGTGGGATAGAGAAGAAAGATGATCAACTCATTCTTTTTATTCTCACAAAATTAGGTCCAAGCTATTCAGTCTTTGTCTCCACTTTCCATGCCACTAAAAGTGCCCTTGGCACTGCATGGAAAATGCCTTCTTTGGATTCATTCATTGCTGACTTGACTAGGGAGCAAGATAAACTAATTCAGATCGGCACAATGAAGTCTACTCAATCTCAAACTTTGATAGCTGGAAATGGTAAAGACAAGACTTCAACAAAGGAGAAGAAGAAAAAGAACAAGGATCAAGAGAAGAAGAAAGAAAACACCAATCTTGCCAAAAACAACACTGAGTCTTCATCCTCTAATGCAAAACCTAATAAGGAGAAGGTTAAGTGTGTCTATTGTAAAAATATAGGGCATGATAAACACAAGTGCATGAAGAAACAAATAGATCACCTAACTCATCTTCTAGAGAAGAACAACATAGGTGTTCTTGAGTCCATCAAGCATAATTCATCAACCCAAGATTCTACTAAGGCAAAAGGCAAGGGTAAGGAGAAAGAAAAGGGCTAGGTCCTTGTAACAACTGTAGCTTCTACATCTTCATGGGTCATAGACTCAAGTGCTTCTCACCACATGGGCTCTTCACTAGTTGAGTTTTCATCTTTAGAGCCTTGTAGCATGACTTCAATTAGTTTGGGTGATGACACATCAGTTTCTATTTCAGGGAGAGGGTTAGTTGAAATAGGAAGAAAATTCAATAATGTTTTAAGTGTTCCTTCTCTTTCAATTAATATCCTATCAGTGTACCAAATCACTCACATTGGTTGGGGCATGAGAGTTGAGTTTTCACCAGATTCAATATCTATTAGGGAGTTGTATAGTGATACTACAATGGCAGTGGGTAGGGCAAATCGCCAAGCTAGGTTATACACCTCACATTTTGCATCAAATTCTTCTTCGACAACATTGCTAACTCATTCAGATGAAGTTAGCAAATTATGGCATGAGCGGTTTGGCCACCTTAACTACCGCTATCTTGAGCAACTTTGCAAAAATGACATGGTCATTGGCTTTCCTCGTGTCCAATTCTCAAAAGGACTTTGTGAGGGGTGGTCCCTTGGGAAGCATCCCGAAGCAAAATTTGACAAAGGCAAAGCTTGGAGGGCTTCACCACCTTTGGAGTTAGTCCATAGTGATGTATCGGGACCCTTTCCTAAACCATCTTTCGCAAGGGCCAAGTACATCCTCACTTTCATTGATGATTTCTCTAAGTACACTTGGATATATTTTCTCAAACAAAAGTCTGAAGTGTTTGAAAAAAATTTAGACTTCAAGGCTCTTGTTGAGAAATAGAGTGAGAAATCCATCAAGGTTCTTTGAACTGATAATGGAGGGGAGTATGTCAGCATCAGGTTTGAGCAATTTTGCACCACAAAGGGGATTGATTTGTAGCACATAGTCACTTATAGTCCTTCACATAATGGGGCTGCAGAACACAAAAATAGGTTTTTGAAAGAGATGGGTAGCTGTATGATTCACTCCAAATCCCTAGCACCATAGTACTGGGTCGAAACCATCGATTGTGTTTGCTACATTCAGAACAGGGTTCCTCATAAAGCTTTGAAAGGGATAACACCCTTTGAAGCTTGGCATAAAAGGAAACCTGATGTTGAGCACCTTAGAGTTTTCAGATCCCCAGCCATGGCCCACATTTTGAAGAAAAAATGCAAAGCTATGGAACGTCAGTCCAAGCCTTGCATCTTTGTAGGATATCTAGATGGTATTAAGGGATATCACCTTTTAGATCCCGTCACTCATGAGTTGTTCATCGAGAGATGATACCACTTGTTAGGGATCAATCAATAAAATTGATTACTATATGAAAGCAATTAAATACAGAATTAAACCAGATAGATAAGTAACTAGAATCAACAATAGCAAAGAACAAGAGATACAAGAAACCACCCTTAAAAAATTGTATTAAACTCTTTACAAAAGAAATTACAATTGAAGAAACTTCTTTTCTTCCACACCTCTCTCAGATGTACAGATCTCTTCTTAGATCTCTTTCCCTCAAGAGTTCTCTCTCTCAATTACAATCAACTCCAACAACCTGGATTGATACACATATACAATCTGTATTCTACTTCTACAGTAGTGTCTATTAAGCTATGAAGATCTATCTCTAATATATAACTTTAGAGATTCATGAGCATGCACTTACAACCATTAGATGCACCTCCTAATCAAGGGCTCTAATTAGTTCTACTTAAATTAGAAATGCAGACTTACAACCAATAGTTCATCTTTACATGCAAACATTCTGTTCTCGCACGAAAGTAGCATTTTGGATGCACAGGTGACCGACGTTAGTCCCTGCCAGTCTACCTATGACCGATGTCAGCCAACCTACTACCAACACTAGTAGCTTTTGGTCTACACCTGACCGTCGATGGTGATTGTGGGTTTCCAATAACTTTTGTACTTGGTCATGGGTGAAGCTTTTAGCTCCATACCTTAACAATCTCCCACTTGGAGATAAACAGTTGCACCAGTACCTATACAACAATATCTTCTAGCTCTTCCATCTTCAACTCAATCATGAAGACCAACGAAAGTTGAATGAAGATTTAACTTCTCTTTTGTAACTGGCTTGGTTAACATATCAACAAGATTCTTATCTATATGGATCTTCTCCAGCTTCAACTCACCATCCTCCAATACCTGTCTAATGAAGTGGTACCTAAGCTGTATATGCTTGGTTCTTGAATGAAAGGCTGAATTCTTAGCCAAATGAATTACACTCTGACTATCACTGTATAGTCTACAACTTTCTTGCTCTTTTCTAAGCTCTTCCATGAACCGTGTCATCCATATCATCTCTTTGCTAGCCTCTATGACTGCAATATATTTTGCTTCTGTAGTTGACAAGGAAACAACCTTCTGCAACTTTAAAATCTAGCTAACCATTGTTCCACCAACAGTGAAAATATATCCTGTGGTGCTCCTCCTGCCATCCAAATCACCTGCCATATCTGAATCTACATAACTATGTAGAGAAGTATTTGAACCGCCATAACACAAATGCCTACTACTAGTTCCTCTCAGATATCTAAGGATCCACTGAACTGCTTTCCAGTGTTCCTTTCCTGGATTGGCCATATACTTACTTACAACTCCCACTGCTTAGGCAATATAAGGCCTAGTACAAATCATTACATACATTAAACTTTTTACTGTGGAAGCATATGGAACTTTCCTCATGTACTCTACCTCATCATGTGAATTAGGACACTGTTCTTTACTCAACTTGAAATGTCCAGCCATAGGTGTGCTTACCGATTTTGCATCCTACATATTGAACTATTTCAACACCTTGTTCACATAATCTTCTTGAGACAAAATCAACCTATGATTTTTCTTGTTTCTCTTAATATTCATGCCAAGGATTTTCTTTACTGCTCCCAAATCCTTCATGGCAAATGTGTGAGCTAATTTCACCTTAAGCTCAGAAATATCTTGCATGTGTGATCCTGCAATCAGCATATCATCTACATACAACAACAGAATAATATATCTACTATTATCTAATCTCTTAAAATACACACAATGGTCAGATTAACATCTACTGTAGCCATGCTCAGTTATAAACCTGTCAAATCTCAGATACCATTGTCTTGGAGCTTGCTTGAGGCCATACAAGCTTTTCTTTAATCTGCACACTAGCTTCTCCTTACCTTTGACTTCAAATCTTTTCAGCTGATTCATATATATTTCCTCATCCAAATATCCATGAAGAAATGTTGTCTTAACATCAAGCTGCTCAAAATGCAAATCCTCAATAGCAACTAAAGACAGTACAGTCTGTATAGAAGTCATTTTAACAATAGGAGAGAAAATCTCACCAAAATCAATACCTAGTTTTTGTGCAAATCTTTTCACTACCAACCTGGCCTTATATCTCATCTATCCATTCTCACCTTCTTTCAATTTATAGATCCATCTATTCTTCAGTGTCTTCTTTTCTGCTGGCAACTCAACCAAATCCCATGTTTGGTTCTCTCTCAAAGAATCAATTTCCTCATTCATGCCTAGCTCTCACTGATTCTTGGATTCCACCTATATTGCTTCATCAAAACTCTCTGGTTCTCCACCATCAGTTAGCAATAAATAAAATAATGAAGGGGAATATTGAATTGGAGGTTTACTTACCCTGTCTGACCTCCTGATGGGCGTTTGAGACTCATCCACAACACGCTATCTACCCAAATTCTCTAACAGTGACCGACCTTAGTCACTTTCAAGCCTGTTACAGGCTGACATCAGTTCCACCTAACCGACGTCAATTCCTACCTGGCCGATGTCAGTTCCTGCCTAGCCAACGTTAGTTCCTGTACAACCGATGTCGGTTCCTGTACGACCGACATCGGTCTCTATGTTTTCCTATCTATGATTATTCTTTTTCGTGAGCTTATTTTGAACCTTTACCTCATCTAATTCTGCATTGCTCTGCTCAGATTGATTCAATTTCTTGAGCTGATCACTATACATCACTTTTTTATTGAAAACACCATCATGACTCCTAATTATCTTGTTAGTTCTTAGATTTCAAAACCTAAATCTGAAATCATCAGAGCCATAGCCAATAAATATGCACCTCATAAACTTAGCATCCAGCTTCTTTCTATTTTCCTTATCAATGTGCACAAAGGCTTCACAACCAAAAACTTTGAGAAATGATAGATCTACCTTTTTACCTGTCTATGCCTCTTCTAAAATTCTACCATCCAGCACTGTAGAGGGTCCTCTGTTAATCAAGTAAACTGTAGTATCCACAACTTTTGCCCAAAACCCTAAGGGCAATCCAGCATGCAATTTCATACACCTTACACACTCCATGATTGTTTTGTTCATCCTTTCAGCAACTCCATTTTGTTGAGGTGTTCTTGGAACAGTCTTTTGCCTACAAATCCCACGCATATAACAATACCAGTTAAACTTGTGGCTGCAGAACTTACCACCATTATCAAATCTCAAGCACTTCAATCTCCTACCTGTTTCATTCTCAACCATAGCTTTCCAAATCTTAAATGTGTCAAAAACATCAGATTTCTTCTTAATATAATAGACCCATACCTTTCTTATAGCATCATCTATGAAAGAAACATAGTACTGTGATCCTCCAATAGAAGCAACTTGAGTTGGTCCCCACACGTCTGTGTGAACAAGCTACAATTTGTGCTTCTTCTTTGTTGACCCAGTCTTGAAAAAACTCACTCTCTTCTATTTTCCAAAAATACAGTCTTCACAAAAATCTAGATCTATGCTTTTCAAATCTGGAAACATACCTTTTGACTTAAGAATTGTCATTCCCTTCTCACTCATGTGGCCAAGCCTTTGATGCCACAACTTTGCATCTACATCTAAAGTAGATAATACAGAAGGAGAATTATCAGTAATACAATTACATAAATAGAGAGTACCTACTCTCTTACCTCTGGCCAATACAAGTGAACCCTTGGAAACCTTCCAAGATTCAGCTGTGAGAGTTATTGTACAACCCTCATCCCCTAACTTTTCCACAGAAATCAAATTCCTCTTTAGGTTGGAAACATGCATGACATCTCTCAACACCCATGTGTTGCCATTCTACATTTTCAGCTACACTTTACCTTTGCCAACAATTTTA
Source organism: Torreya grandis (assembly GCA_037957365.1). NCBI lineage: Eukaryota > Viridiplantae > Streptophyta > Pinopsida > Cupressales > Taxaceae > Torreya > Torreya grandis. Next base: position 1,482,113 of record JARHVA010000463.1, read on the forward strand.
CAAGGCTCATCATCCCCTAAGTAAACTATTCCAAAATCTCCATGGACATAGTCACTGAAATATTCTCTATTGGGGGTTGCATGGAAAGATGCACCAGAATCTAACACCCAAAATTCTATATTATTATGCAAAGAGAATATAAGAGCATCTTGTGCAACAATACATGCCACCTTTGCTTTTTCTTTATCATCATGCTGTCTGTCCTCTTTAAGATTTGACCAACAATCTTTGCTTATGTGCCCTATCTTTCCACAATTCCAGCATTGTGGCTTCCTGCCATTTTTGGATTTGGATCTTCCTCTCATCTTTGACTTAGATCTTGATCTCCCTTTCTTGCCCTTCTCTTTCTGCCTTCCCCTGCTCTCAAAACTTAAAGCGTTCCCTGATGTCTCTTCTATACTTTTCCTGTGAATTTCTTCATTCAAGATTACACTAACAACATCATCTACTTTTAAAATATTTGAAGCAGATGCAGTATTACTAACTGCCATTACCAAGCTATGCCAGCTTTCTGGTAAAGAGCATAAGATTAATAGAGCTTTAATTTCATCATCAAACACTATTTTGACTAAATTTAATTGATTCACAATTCCATGGAAATCATTTAGATGATTAGATACAGATCCACCTTATTGCATTTGCAAATTAAATAACTGCTTCATAAGATATACCTTATTTAAAGCTGAGGGTTTTTCATATAAATTTGCTAAAGTAGTCATTAACTCTACCATAGACTTTGCTTGTGATAAATTAGATATCACAGTAGATGCTAGACTCAATCTTATAGATCCAAGAGCCTTTCTATCAAGAACTTCCCATTCTTCATCATCGATGTCTGTGGGCTTTTTTGCAGCTCCACCTAATGGTAAGTATAGATATTTTTGATACATATAATCTTCTATCTGCATTCTCCATAATTGATAGTTCTTGCCATTAAACTTCTCCATTCTAAGTTTACTTTTTTCTGCCATTGCTTCTCTCACTCAAACAGAAATCCTTGTGAGTAACCTGTAATCAATGCACACTAACCAAATCTAAACCACCTGTTAGTGAACCTGGCTCTGATACCACTTGTTGGGGATCAATCAACAAAATTGATTACTATATGAAAGCAATTAAATGCAAAATTAAACCAGATAGATAAGTAACTAAAATCAGAAATAGCAAAGAACAAGAGATACAAGAAACCACTCTTGAAAACTTATATTAAACTCTTTACAGAAGGAATTAAAATTAAAAAAACTTATTTTCTTCCACACCTCTCTCAGATGTACAGATCTCTTCTTAGATCTCTTTCCCTCAAGAGTTCTCTCTCTCTCAATTACAATCAACTCCAGCAACCTGGATTGATACACATATACAATATGTATTCTACTTCTACAATAGTGTCTATTAAGCTATGAAGATCTATCCCTAATATATAACTTTAGAGATTCATGAGCATGCACTTACAGCCATTAGATGCACCTCTTAATCAAGGGCTCTAATCAGTTCTACTTAAATTAGAAACACAAACTTATAACCAATAGTTCATCTTTACATGCAAACATTCTATTCTCGCATGAAAGTAGCATTCTAGATGCACAAGTGACCGATGTTAGTCCCTGCCAGTCTACCTGTGACTGACATCGGCTGACCAACTATCGATGTCGACAGCTTCTGGTCTGCACCTGACCATCAATGATGACTGTGGGTTTCCAACAACTTCTATACTTGCTCATGGGTGAAGCTTTTAGCTCCATACCTGAACAAGAAGTGTTTATTTTCAGGAGAGTCCTAGAGACTCAACACTTGACACTTCTTCTCCCTCATCAGATCTACTTCATCATGATGATTCCTCATTAGATTCAGATCAGCGACAGCATGTTCTTGAGCCAGAGACATCTTCTTCTTATTTAAGTTCAGACAGTGAGGATAGTGATGCAGTGTCATCCACCTCTAGTCAGTCAAAGGATGAGGAGTTAACACCTGACTCGCCCACTTCTAGGCCACTTTGGGCCAGACAGACACTTGAGAGTGCTGGCACATGGGCAGGAGACCCCGTAAATGACATACATACTAGGGGGGATTTTTAGAGAGATCCACATGCCTTATTTGCTTTAGTTTTAGATCCATAGTCTTTTTGAGAGGCATCAGGGGTACCTGAGTGGGATAATGCTATAGAGAAAGAATATTCTTCCTTAATAAAAAATCACACTTAGGATTTGACATCACTTCCTAAGGGAAGAAAGATGGTTCAATGTAGGTGGATATATCGGACCAAGTTTGCAGTAGATGGGTTAGTTGATAAGTATAAGACACGATTGGTTGCCAAGGGTTTCTCACAGGTGGCAGGCATTGACTACTCAGAGACCTTTGCATCCATTGCAAAGATGACTTATATCTGACTCACCTTGGCTATTGCCATAGCACATGGTTGGTATGTGCATCAGATGAATGTGAAGAGTACCTTTTTTCATGGATATCTAGAGGAGGAGATCTACATGGAGCAGCCGCCAAGATTTGTTCAGGATTCTTCCTTAGTATGCAAACTTAATAAATCTATCTATGGCCTTAAATAGGCCCCTTGGGCTTGGTATGCCAAGATGGATTCCTTCTTTCTCACAGCAAGTTTCACTAGGTGCCATTCTGATCCCAATGTCTACTTCTTGTAGCAAGATGATTTGCTTTTGATTTTGGTTCTATATGTTGATGGCCTTTTGATCACTGGAAGTTCTTCATCAGCTATTGCAGTGGTGAAGGCATCTCTCTAGGATAGATTTGACATGACAGACTTAGGTTTATTGCACTACTTCCTTGGCATCAAGATCTCACAGTCAGATTCAGGGATTTCTCTTACACAGCCTAAGTATGCTCTTGACTTATTGGCTCAATTTCACATGGCTGATTGTAAGCCATCTCTGACTCCCTTTCTATCAGGAGTCAAGCTTGAGGCTAATTATTCTTCACCATTAGTTGATGCCACTCGATATCGACAACTTATTGGCAGTCTCATCTATTTGACTCACACTAGGCCCGACATATCATATGCAGTGGGACTTGTCTCCAGATTCATGCAGGAACCCCATGAGTTGCATTGGAAAGCAACTAAGAGGATCTTGCATTACATACATGGTTCACATAGATATGGGATTCATTACAAATTTGGCATAGAGGTTGACTTGGTTGGATATATAGATTCAGATTGGGCTGACGATTCACAGACTCATAAGTCAAATTTTGGTTACAATTTCTCTCTAAGTTCAGGTCCTATCAGTTGGTCTAGCAAGAAGCAAAATGCTATTGCTATATCATCCACATAGGCAGAGTACAGGGGAGCTATTAATGCAGTTAATGAGGCTATTTGGCTTCAAGGGATTCTTTTTGAGTTTGGCATTCCTATCAGGCAACCCACCATCATCTATTGTGACAATTAGAGTACCATACAAATTTGCAGGAATCTAGTTCAGCACCAGTGGACCAAGCACATAGAGATTTGCATGCATTTCATTCAGGAGCTTATTCATAGTCAGGTCATTGACTTGATATTTTGCCAATCTTTAGAGTAGGTTGCAGACATCTTCACCAAACTTTTCACTGAGAGTAACTTCATTCATCTACAAGCTCTTCTTGGGGTGCGGTCCACATCTGTAGCAACATCATCTTCAGGGGGGGCCTTCTAGCCTCTTCTTTCTTTTATGTCTCTCTTTTGGGCAGGGGGGAGTTTTTCCTATGAGTTTTCTCCTTTTCTCTATTTTATGGGAGATTGCATTTGTACATGGGTACCTCATCAGGCCTAATTGTCGAGACCCATTTTTTATTTCCACACTGCGCACCTAAGCTGCACTTATGGGGGGGGTATTAGTGTAGGTTTTTATTTTTCCCTATTTATTAATTAAGGAATATCATATATTTGTGCGTACATGGAGTTTTCATACATTCATGGGATAGGCTAGCTTATGTGGAGATTGTGTGTCATATTTGTGTCATAAGGTGTCATAAGAATGACATAAGATACTCCTATTCTGGGTATGGGAGTTATTTCTCTATTCTTAGCACCTTGTCACCACCTTTTTTCGAGGAGTCTATTCTTGGGGTGCTTTGACCACCTTTTATGGAGGAGTCTATTCTTGGGGTGCTTTGACCACCATTTGTGGAGGAGTTACTAGCTCTCCTATATGTATTCTTCATTTTGGCCATTTCATGTTGAATAATCAGATTTTGTTTTTCTCCATTTTTGTCTTGTGTAATTTATGTTCTTATTTTCAAATTACTTTAGCATCTTGTGGTGTGCACTTGTTCATCTTGTGTGATCACGTCTCCATTGCACTCGTGTTATCCAAATTCTGGCAATAACTCTGATAAGTTACTGTGTAACCCTCATCACCCAACTTTCTTACAGAAATTAGATTCCTCTTCAGGATGGGTACATGCATGACATCCTTCAACACCCATGTGTTGCCATTTTGCAATTTCAGCTGCACTTTTCCTTTGCCAACAATTTGACAAGGCTCATCATCCCCTAAATAAATTTTTCCAAAGTCTCCATAGACATAATCATTGAAAAATTCTCTATTTGGAGTTGCATGGAAAGAGGCACTAGAATCTAAAATCCAAGATTCTATTTTATTATCCAAATAGAATATAAGAGCATCCTGTGCAATAATACCTACAACTTTTGATTTTTTATTACCTTCATGCTGATTTTCTTTGTTATCCTTCAACCAATAATCTTTTTTTGCATGCCTTTCTTTCCACAATTCCAGCAGGTTATTTTTCCATTCTGGATTTGGATCTCCTTCCCATCTTTGACCTTTATTTCCCTTGCTTGCCCTTCTCTCTTTTCCTTCCCCTAATTTCAATACTTAAAGCATTACTTGATGTTTCCCCTGTGCTTTTCCTATGAATTTTTTCATTCAAGATTACACTAACAACATCATCAACTTTCAAGATATTTAAAGTAGATGCAGTATTACTAACTACCATTACCAAGCTATGCCAACTTTTAGGTAAAGAGCATAAGATTAAGAGAGCCTTAATTTCATCATAAAAAACTATTTTGACTGAATTTAACTGATTTATAATTTCATGGAAATCATTAAGATGACTATATACAAATCTACTTTCTTGAATTTTCAAATTAAATAATTGCTTCATAAGATATACCTTATTCAAAGCTGAGGGTTTTTCATATAAATTTGACAAAGTATCCATTAACTCTACCATTATCTTTGCCTGTGATAAGTTGGAAATTACAAAAGATGCTAGGCTCAACCTTATAGATCCAAGAGCCTTTCTATCAAGAACATTCCAATCTTCGTCTTGCATATCTGTGGGCTTACTTGAAACCCCACCCAATGGTAAATATAGATCTTTCTGATACAGATAATCTTCTATTTGCATCTTCCATAATTGATAATTCTTGCCATTGAATTTCTCTATTCTTAGTTTACTTTCGTCTACCATTGCTTTGCTCCCACTCAATCAGAAACCCCTGTGAGTGAATTCTATAATCAACAAACACTAACATGCTCTGATACCACTTGTTAGGAACTTGGAGTACAATTTATTACTTCTAGTTTAATTCTATGTTTAGTTGCTTATATAAAAGTAATCAATTGTACTCCAAGTTCCTAACATTACTGTCCTATTGGCGAGCTTATAAGATCCATGGTTATTAAACGTGGCACACTATCTTACTTATGGAGACTATCCCAGTCATTTATCCCCAAAGGAGAAAAGAAATCTAAAGTTAAAATCAGCAAAATATGTGATTTAGGGTGATGTTCTATATAAAAAAAGATTAGATGGAACCTTTATAAGATGTGTATATAAGGAAGAACAATACAAACTATTAGAAGTTTTTCATAATTAAACCTATGGTGGACATTTCTCTTTTTTGGTCACAACATTCAAAATCCTTAGAAATTGTTATTATTGCCCGGGTATGTTCAAAGATGCATATAAATGGGTGGCTAATTGTGAAAAATGCAAATTGTTTTTAGGAAGACCACAACTTGTAGCATTAATTCTAAGACCTATCATTATTGAAGAACCTTTCAAATAATGGGGATTAGACTTCATTGGGCCTCTTTCACCTCCATCAAGTGATGGTCATATGCACATTTTAATAATAACTAATTATTTTATGAAATGGGTTGAATCAGCCCCTATGAAGAGAACCACTTCAGAAGTGATATGTAATTTTCTCAAAAAAAATATAATGGTATATTTTGGTGTTCCTCAGAAGATTGTGGTAGATAACGCTACCAATTTTTCTTCAATGGAACTTACTTCATTTTGCTATGGACATAGTATCTCCCTTTCTCACTCATCAAATTATTACCCTCAAGGGAATGGACAAATATAGTCTAGTAATAAAAAAATGATATCTAGATGGAGCTACTTTGGATAGGACCTTTCAAAATTCATCAAGTACTTGGTCTTAATTTTTTTAAATTAGAATATCTAGATGGAGCTATTTTACCCCTATCCTATAATGGATATGATCTTAAGTTGTATCAACTATGAAATAGGTGTCCCCTATTTTATACATAGCCTTTCCTTTGTTGTCATATTTTGTATTTTCCTTTCCCATTTTTGGTTTGTCTTTCTCCTTTTCTTTCATTGTTATGTTTTAGTCTGCGTAACTAGAGTTTCTAAGTTCTCTGCATTTTGTCTTAAAATATCATCCCTAGTCAAAGCCAATGTTACCTTTTGAGTCACCCTTATTCAATTTTTCATGGATTTTGCCATAAAAGAAGTTCACCCACTTATCGCCTTTTATGTGTAAATTCTTAAAAGAATTGAACCTTTAAACTCAAACCTTTCTCGTGGTTCAAGAGTTCAAAGTTTCTCAAAGTGAATTGTTTGTCTTTTTGTGTATTTCAAGTATATCTTTGAACCTTTCAGTTAAACTTGAACCTCGTAGTGGAGTTCAATGGTTCAATGGTTCAAGAGTTCAATGGGTCAAAGAGTTCAATATACAATGCTTTGTAAAGAGTCATGTTCACTTGGTTCCATTATATAATTAATGTATCGTTGAGCCTACCATTTGAACCTACCACTTCAACCTAACATTTGAACCTTGTAGCAGAGTTCAAAATTTCAATGGTTTAATAGTTTAAATTTCAAAATTAAAAATTTCTAGAAAGATCACATGACTATTGGTCAGTATATGTAGTTCATCTCATATCATTGAACCTTGAAGTTAAACCACATTTTTAAAAGTTCAATGGTTCAATGGTTCAATGACTATACCTTCATCTCACCCCAAGGATTTTCTAAGTTAAAATTAGTAGAAGATTTAGAAGAAAATATATCCAAAACTCATTATAAAGCAAATTTTTTTGAATTTTCATGAGGTTATAGATAATCATTACTCATCAAAATTACACATTAAAAAATGCTTGCCATTAATGCATATGTCAGAATGCATGTCTTATCAAGCATGTTTAGCATGTATTGTTTTAGCTTAATCATTTGATCTAGTTAATATCTGTATTAAGAGAAAATAATTCAAATTTAGTAAACGAGCATACTAGGTGATATAAATAATAACACAAGTGGTATAAGATATTTGATTTCTACGAATTGGCTTTTGAAATTTCAAAAAGGAGGTTCAAGACTACCCAAACCATTAACAAGAAATCATATGATTTTAGGAGTACAAGATATTATAGTATTACTAAACATACTAAAAGGCAATGCCCATGCATATTATTGAGAAGACTAGATGTAATTCTTCATATAGGTGATCTTCCAAGGAAAATAATGTTTAGATTGGGCAGAAATTATAGCTAAAAGTTTGCATCAGGGTTTAAGTAATTATTTGATAAATAAAGAGTTTTATATGTCCTCATACCTCTTCTACTACTTGGCATCTACAAAATAATGGGTAGGATTACCACATGCACCCTTGGCTGAAGACAATAAAATTTATGAATATTAATCACAGTTGCAAATACATAATTGCTCTGAGGATTATAGGAGAGTCAATGATGTTTTTACTAGGAGGATGACTTTCAAATTATCAAACAACATCAATAAAAGGTTGTTTGATGAAGCTATGCAATTAATTAATATTTATGATAGTTTCTTCACTCAGTTTTCCAAGTTCACTTATATCAGAGTTGGAAGTTTTGATGGTGAACCTTTAAGGTTACATAGGTATGTTTTTGACTGATTTGTGTTAATAGAAGTCTGTAGACAATTATCACATGTAGATAAAAAAATTCTAATGAAAAAGAAATCTGGTATATTTTTTCCTATTGAACTTGGATATTATTCATGCAAATCAACATCTGATGCTTTGAATCTAAAATTAGGTCTTAAGAAATATAATTTTCAATACTTTACAACTAGATCACAATTTGACAGCAAAGGTTTTTCCAAAGATAACTTGGATCTTGGAACAGGGTTGTCACCTATTCTTCAATTAGAGGATTATTGGGAGGATTGTTCGGATGAATTTGAAGTCATAAGAAGACTATGGTCTAGGTTCTCCTTAGGGTAAATTATTACCCTCAATTTAAATATGGATATCTCCAAAAATTTTGACAATGATGAACAGGTGACTGATCAAAAATTTGAAAAGATAGAACAATCACCTATTCCAAAAATTAACTAGGAAAAAACGAAGAAGATAGAATTGAGGTTAAGACCCTCCTAGTGATAAGAAAGACTGAGAAATAGTTGAGAGTAGAAACTAGGGGGAGCTCAAAACATAGTTTTCCAACAATGTATGTCAATAATTGAATCCATGTTTCCAATAAGCTCCTCTAATCGACTTATGGCTTTTTGTGATGCAGGTACTTCTAGAGCAAATACTAGAAGGGATCCTATCATCAAAGAATTTGAAAAGGCCCTTATAACTACTCTGCCTCCTGGTGCCACTAAATCAAGGACCCAAAGCAAGATAAAGAGTCAAATTTCTAAAAAGGTAATTGTGGATTTAAATTTCGAAGAAGATCCAGGGGATGCCAAAGGTGATAAAGAATCTCATTCACCAATGATGAAAGAGGTTAGTGCAGATTAAAAAATAGTGATTCCTTCTAATTTTGCCAAACTAATGATTGTTTCAAATATACCTTTTGATTAACCAAATCTTAATAAAGATGCCTCAGGCTCTGTACCCAAGTGGCTAGAAAGCTCAATTAACAACAAAAGGAAAGTAGTTCCATTTTCTTTTCCCTTTGAGGATATGGTGAGTAAATTTTTAGGGAAAGCTCCTAAATCCAAAATTTTTAAAACAACATCCAAGATAGACGTTGACCCTAATACAAGGAATTGGAATGTAGAAATAGCTAGGCCAAGAAAAAATGAAGAAGTTGAAGATCCTACAGTTTAGGATTTTACAATTGAAAAGGTGGATCTTGGGATTACATCATGTGCCACAGATGTGTATCACCTTGAAGCATCTACCAAAAAGATAGTCAGTAGAACCTGGAAGGATGAAAGAGATAATAGAGAATTAAAATAGACTGTGTGGTTAATGGCATAGTACATTGATGCCATTCATAGTCCATATCCACAACCGATTTCCCAATTGCCCCTATCTTTTGATCCAAAATCACTTGTCAATCAAAGGATACTAGACCAGATACACAGAGTCAAAATGGTTACCAGGGTATTTGATAATTGGTTGGATAACATCATTCAAAAAGGTACGTAATTCATCTATAAATTGAAGAATGTATATGATTTAACCATAATTACTATTGAAAATTTAAAGACTCAAAATGCTTTATGGATAAAAGATGAAGGAAAATGGATGAGCATGATGAACCAGATTGATGAAGTTCAAAAGTATGGAATAACAAAGTTTTTGTTAAAAAAGAACTTAATAAGTCTAGATGAAGATGTATTATATATAAGTAAGAAAAATATTGAATGGATAAATTTAGTATCTCGACAAAGATGAATAGAAATCACAAAAAATATCAAGGAAATAACTGAATTCATTCTGTCAGTACAACATGATCTACAAAGTATTGATATCAAATACATAAAAGATGATGAAAAACTAAAAAAAGATATCAATATTATGATTCAATCCTTTAGGGAAAAGATCAACATCATTAAAGAAAGTGATAGGTTATCAACTAAATATTTTTCTCAGATTTCAAAGGTAGATTCACTTCTTTATCACTGCATCCACACTCTCTTAGAACACACAAAAAAGATGGGGAAAATTTGGAGGGAAAAAAACATCTAAAAAGAAAGGATAAAACACATTAGTATTCCCAATCTTATGAAAATTTAGGAGTTTATTATGGCATTTTAGGAGTGGAAAGCTCAACATGTCTACCCAACCAAACAGAGCAAATCTAGAGATCCTAGTCCATCACTTTAACAATGATTTTACTTACATAGTTTCTTCTGTTCAGTTAATTAGTTGCTTTTCTATTCAAAACTTGATCTTTAAGTAAATTTGTTAAAAAACTAAATTCCATATGGGTAAAAGTTACTTTAACTCTAGTTTAGTTTGATAGATGGATTAGTTATGGTAACTATATATATATATATATATATATATATATATATATTTTGATTGTAAAAGAGCAGGGATAGCAATAGAGAACATAGAAAAGAAAAAGGAGTCAAGAAATTTTTAGAACTGGACCACTATTATTGATAATATATGTAATGTTTGTCTGAAATATTTTTTATCTATGAATGAAAAGGAGAATTAATTATTGCATGCTTAAATCTCTGCATTTGATTATTTGAAATTAGGTTTTTTGTGTGAAATCTTCTTTCATATAGTGATTACTCTTCCATTACACAATTCATTATATGTATTTTATCTTTTACTGGTTTAACAATATATATGTTTATCCATTTAATCGTTATTAAAAATGGAATCTGTGTATTCTATTACCCATTATTATTATTATAAAATCTCACATTCATAACATGATGATGTGTGGATGTTAGTTTAACTTTAAAACACTTTCTGGTTAAAAGTGTATTTGAATATTTTAATTCATTGAAAATCTTAAAGGGAGATGTACCTTAATTTAGAGGGGAACTAGTCTTAATAGTTCACCCATTTGTTGTTTAATTTATTTGTTCTTGAAAGAAAGGTATGGAGTCAAAATAAAACATTCTTAGATAAGGATAAATCTATTAACCAATAGTTTTTGGCGACTCCATTGGGGAACGAAATTGAAATCTTTATTGAAAGATTAGTCACCTTAATAGGAGGATAAAATGGTACTCCCACATGAAAATATAATTCTTATTTTTCAACCTAATCTTGGTTTGCAAGACAAATAGGAAGATATAGTTAGTCAATTAAATACTCTTTGTTGATGTTCTCATCAAAATATTGATGATTATAGGATAACAAGTAGAATATTAGAAAAAGAAGAATTAGCTGATAATATAAGATTGTTTTTACTCAGGCAAAGAAGGAGGCAAGCAGAAAACACAACAAGGAATTAAATCCCTTGAAGTATGAAGTTAATAATTATAATATCATAAGTTGGATTTTAGAAGATACACAAGGTCTTTGAAAAGAGAAGGAATTAAGGATTATACTTTTCAAGCATTGTAAAACTTAAATTTTTCTTATATTCTTATCTACATTAGAAAAGCTAGAAGTATACCTCCTAACCCTCCTAAACCCTCTACCTCTTTTCTCTACCAATCCTTCCATAAGTTTTCTTACAATGGCCCAACCTTGGGGCGCAGCCATGGGACCTCTAAATTTAGGGGCCAACCTAAATCCTTTGCCTAAAAATGCAAGGAAAAATTTACCCAAATTTAATGGAGATGGAAAATAATCACCAGAGGAACATCTGAGTGCCTTTACAGTGGCATGTGGTGTGTTAGGCATGCAACATCAAGATGTAGCCATAAGGCTTTTTGTGCAAACTCTAATTGATATTGCAGCATAATGGTTTTATCATCTAACTGATTCCTCAATCATAAATTAGAATGATATGAAAACTACATTTGAAAATAGGCTCAAAAGTGTAGAAGATGAACATTTCCTTCTTACTCAATTGACTCAACTCAAGAAGGAGATACATGAACCTATGAGGGAATTTATAGACAAATTCATTAGAATTGTGCCTAATATTCCTACTACTAAAAGACTGACTGCTGAGAATAAAAAAATCTTCTTTATTAATTATATGGCTCATGATATAAGTTTTCATCTCAAAAGAGGTGCAATTGTCAATTTAAAAAATGCATAATTTGTTAGGAAATCCAAAACAAGAAACAACTCTAATTCCACTTGTTAGGATCTTGCTCTTCCAATAAGAGCACAATATGATTACCTTGTATAAGCAACTAAACACAGAATTATACCAGATTGAATAAGTAACTAGAATTCACACATAGCACAGAATATGAGAGACAATACACACACTTGTATTAATACTCATATAGAAAGAAAATACAATAAAGAAGATGCCAGTTCTTCTCCACACCTCTCAAAGGATTCCCACACCTCAAGTGTACAACTATTCTCAATCAAGAGTTCACTCTCTTACCAAAATGGTTCCAACACACAACTCACACACAGAATTGGTGTTCACCTCTCCAACTAGTCAGTAATAACACTGCCAGTACACCAAGCACTCAAAGTACTTCAAGTAGATCTCCCATGAACCTGCAATAACCTGTAACTCAATAGACCTTACCATGTAGATCTTCTGTGATCTTACACTTGTGGAAGGAACTTCCTTGCCTTCCTTGCTTTGCACTCTAAAGAATCTCTTCCTTGAATCCTTGATTCTTAATTACAATACAACCCATGAGTCTATTATATAGATCCCATGCATACAATAATTAGACACCTAATTACAATAATTAGAAATGTAGCTCGAGACTATAATTAGCCCTTAACATGCAAAAACTTGGTTCGTTAATGAACTGTTTGTGAACTAGCAGTTCTAGAACCACACAAGTGACTGACGTCGGTCCCTATCTATTTGGAGGTGACCAATGTCGGCCGACCTCCTACCAATGTCGGTTGCCTTCTGTTCACACATGCCGAGGTCGATTGGCTTCTGCACCACACTCTATTGATGCCAGTCTCCCTGGAACTTAGCAACCTCCTCCATGTTTCCATTGGTTGAAGCTTTTAGCTCCATAATCTAACAATCTCCCACTTGGAGATAAATAGCTGCAACTATACTTGTACCTATACTCCATCTAATTTGTTTCTTGGCTTGTATCCCTCTTCAAGTTCAATCTTGAAGACCAACCACCACAACACCTGTGGTGAACCTCCTATCATCCAAATCACCTACCACATCCACATCTACACACCATGTAGAAAAGAAACTTGACCCTATATAGCAAGTGCACCTGCTGCTGGTCCCTCTCAAATACTTGAGAATCCACTGAACTACCCTCCAGTGCTTATTTCTCGGATTGGCTCCAAACTTTCTCACATCTCTCACTGCTTGGGAAAAACCCAGGTTTAGTACACATGTACTCAACCTCATTATGTGAATCAAGACACTATTCATAGAACTATCCAACCATCAGTGTGCTAATTGGTTTCACATAATCATCCTGAAACAAATTCAACCTGTGACCTTCCATGTCCCTAAAATACACTCATGCCAAAGAATCTTGCTGCTCCCAAATTCCTCATGACACACCTCTGAACTAGCTTTACCTTTAGTTCAGTAATACCCCTGTATATGTAACTCTGTAACAAGCACACAATACAGTAATAGGATAATGTAGCTAATATTATCCAACCTGGTAAAGAGAAACACAATGGTCAAACCTCCATTGTCTTGCAGCTTATTTAAGACCATATACTCTGGCCTAGTGTCTCACTTGTCTATTTCTGCTCTTCTTTATCCTGAACATCCATTCATCTATCAGTGCTTTTTTTCAGCTGGCTATTCCACCAAAAACTCCTATTTGGTTCTTCTCCAAGGAATCACATTCCTCATACATGCCTAACTCCCACTATTTCTTGGATCTACCTGCTCTGCTTCTTTAACAACTTCCTAGTTCTTGACCATCAGTGAGCAACAAGTAGTGTAAAGAAGGGAAATGACAAATTTAAGACTTACTTACCACTTCAATCCTCCAAATGGGCACTTGAGACTCCTTGACAGCTTGCTGTCCACCCAAAATCCATCTCAGTGACCGATGCCAGTCACATCTCAATCTGCACCTGACCAAAGTTAGTTCCATGCGACTGCCAAACTATCGACGTCAGTTTCCCCTGGCCGACGCCAGTTTTTACCTACCCTGAGTCACCAAAGTCGATCTACACATAGCCGATGTTAGTCCCTGTCTGGATGCCGACGTCAATTTTCTAACCGCTGTCGGTTTCTATGTTTTGCTTGTGAGAAATGACTTTTTCTCGTGAGCTCCTTTTGGAATAAAACCTTGTCCAAATCACCTTTGCTCTGCTCAAAATTCCCCAGCCCCTGTGACTGATACCTGTCTGTCATCTTCTCCTTGAAAACTAAGGTTTCCCTGTTCTTGTCACTAACATCAGATTTCTCAAGAAATGTAACTTTCTTCTTCTGCATATAGAAATCATGATCCATGCTTCTCAAAACCAAAAGCATACCCTTTGACTCAAGAATATGCATCTCCTTCTTATCCATGTGACTAAGCCTATTAAGCCACATCTTTGAATCTACAGTTGAAGTAGATAACCTAGAAAGAGAATCAGTAATACAAGTAGATAGATAAAGTGTACCTACTTTCTTACCTCTAGCTACAGCAAGTACACCCTTGGTAACTTTCCAAGAGTCCGCTGTGAGAGTTACTGTGCAACCCTCATCACCTAACTTTCCAATTGAAATCAAATTCCACTCTAGGAATGGGATATGCATGACCTCCTTCAATACCCATGTGTTGCCCGTCTGCAATTTCAGCTTCACTTTCCCTTTGCCAACCATCTGACAAGGCTTACCATCCCCTAAATAAATTTCTCCAAATTCTCCCTGGACATACGCATGAAAAAATTCCCTATTTGGGGATGCATGAAAAGAGGCACCAGAATCTAAGATCCAAGATTCTAATTTATCCAAAGAACATACCAGAGCATCTTGTGTAACATAATCTGCAACATCTGCTTCTTCTTCATGTCCTTCATGCTGATCTACAATCGATCTGCAATCTCTCTTTAAGTGCCCTTGCTTTCCACACTTCCAGCAGGTTATTCTGCCATACCTGGATTTGGATCTCTTGCCTATCTTAGACCTTGATCTCCCATGCTCAATCTTCTCTCTTTGCCTTCCTCTGCCTTCAACACTCAAAGCAATCCCTGATTATTCACCTGTGCTTTTTCTGCATATCTCTTCATTCAAGATCACACTCACAACATCATCCACTTTTAAGATTTTTGAAGCAGACGTAGTATTGCTAACTGCCATTTCTAAACTCTCCCAGCTTTCAGGTAATGAGCACAAGATTAAGAGAGCCTTAATTTCATCATCAAAAACAATATTGACTGAACTTAACTGGTTTACCAAACCATGGAAATCACTAAGATGACTATGTACAGATCCACCATCCAACATTTGCAAATTAAATAATTGCTTCATAAGAAATACCTTATTCGAAGTGGAGGGTTTTTCATATAAATTTGCCAAAGATTCCATCAACTCTACCATTGTCTTACACTGTGATAAGTTAGAAATCACAGATGATGCAAGACTCAATCTTATAGATCCCAGAGCCTTCTGATCAAGAATGTTCTATTCTTCATCTTTCATATCTGTGGGCTTGCATGCAACCCCACCCAACGGTAAGTACAAATCTTTTTGATACAGACAATCTTCTATCTACATCCTCCATAATTGGTAGTTCTTGCCATTAAAATTCTCCATTTGTAGTCTACTTTCATCTGCCATTGCTATACTCCCACTCAAATAGAAACCCCTGTGAGTAACCTGTAATCAACACACACTAACCAGATCTGATACAACCTGTTAGTAAACCCAACCAAAAGCTCTGATACCACTTGTTAGGAAATCTAGAACAAGAAATAGCTCTGATTCCACTTGTTAGGATCTTGCTCTTCCAATAAGAGCACAATATGATTACCTTGTATAAGCAACTAAACACATAATTATACCAGATTGAATAAGTATCTAGAATTCACACATAGCACAGAATATGAGAGACAATACACACACTTGTATTAATACTCATACAAAAAGAAAATACAATAAAGAAGATGCCACTTCTTTTCCACACCTTTCAGAGGATTCCCACACCTCAAGTGTATAGTTATTCTCAATCAAGAGTTCACTCTCTTACCAAAATAGTCCCAACACACAACTCACACATAGAATTGGTGTTCACCTCTCCAACTAGTCAGTAATAACACTGCCAGTACACCAAGCACTCAAAGTACTTCAAGTAGATCTCCCATGAACCTGCAATAACCTACAACTCAATAGACCTTACTTACCATGTAGATCTTCTGTGATCTTACACTTGTGGAAGGAACTTCCTTGCCTTCCTTACTTTGCACTCTGAAGAATCTCTTCCTTGAATCCTTGATTCTTAATTACAATATAGCCCATGAGTCTATTATATAGATCCCATGCATACAATAATTAGACACCTAATTACAATAATTAGAAATGCAGCTCGAGACTATAATTAGCCCTTAACATGCAAACACTTAGTTAATGAACTGTTCATGAACTGGCAGTTCTGGAACCACACAGGTGATCGATGTCGGTCCTTGTCTATCTGGAGGTGACCAACGTCGGCTGACCTCCTACCGATGTCAGTTGCCTTCTGTTCACACGTACCGAGGTTGGTTGGCTTTTGTACCACACTCTACTGACGCTGGTCTCCCTGGAACTCAGCAACCTCCTCCATGTTTCCATTGGTTAAAGCTTTTAGCGCCATAACCTAACACAATTATTTATAATTGAGTTAGAATATGATCTTATTATGGCCATAAAATGGAAGAAAGAAGTACAAATACCTAATGCTCATCCCTCATCTTCTACGGATCTTGTGGTTCAAAGGCTAGTCAATGATATGATTTCCCTTAAGAGATAATTACCAAAGACTAGTACTTCATTCCAACAACCATATCATGATATGGGTAGGAGAAATCAATAAGCAAATACTGGCAGGACATTACCACTTACATCAATACAAATAAGATTACTATTGAAGCCCCTCTTGAAAGAAATAACATGTGTGTCTTTCATTTGACTACTGATCATGACAGAAATTTTTGTCTAGAGATTCTTAGATATACTTAGATGACTGCTACTCAAGATGTCTTAGGGGAGATTATTGAAGAAGAAAGGAATTTTGAGAGACTTGGTGACTTTGAAATACACTTCCTAGAATATGATTCAGATTAAAAAAAGAGGAGGTGAAATATTGGTTACTCTTGAAGATCCTTCATATGCTGCACTTACTAAAAGTCAAAAGAATATGAGATTCTCTAGTACTCAAGAAGTGCCCGTTAAAGGTAAGAAACCTTTTAGTAAAACTTCTGATGCTAATTTAAAGACCCAAGAAAGTATAGTGCTACATAGAAATAATTGTGAGACTTCTTTTGATATTTTAGAATTTTGTAAATTTGAAAAAATTTCAAATATCTCATGCTAAATACCTCAAGTTAAAACTCAAAGAACTTGAAAATTGGTTAAATATGTCAATAATGGTCCTACACAAGTTGAACCTGAAAGTAAGTTAAATGTTAATACTAAGTCTCCCATTGCACAATTATTTAATTCTCCATCTAAATCACCCACTCATACTTCTATAATGACCCTAAATTCATCTGATAATACTCCTTATAGGGTTGATATGAAACCCAACCCATCTTATGTTTCTTTGTTAATAAAAGGTCATAAACTCAATAATTGTATCATAGACTCAGGTAATTTTGATAATATAATGCCTTCTTCTATAGCCAAAGCTTTAAGCTTATCCCTTACAAAAACATTTGGTAGATGTTACTCCATGGATGGCAAACAAATTTCTTTGCTCAGATAAATTAAAGATGCACGAGTTACTCTTGAATCCTAGACTGATAAAAAGGTGAAGTTGACTATCTTAGTAATAGATATTCTTGCTAGTTCTGGGATGTTGTTGAGTAGGACTTTTTGTAAAGATTTGGGAGGTTAGAGTAAATTAGATTGGTTAGAAGCTAAAATTCTAGTTGGAAACAAGAAAGTTAAGCTAGAACCTGAACTTAAATGTAAGTTTACAATATATCATTTTGATGATTCTAAGTTTCAGATTCTATTTAAAGAATGTGAATTTGGTAATTATTTTCTCTCCTTTAACATTTTAAAGGAAGAATATGTCCCAAAATCTCTTCATTCAGATGATCTATGGACCATAGAATTTGATGGCAATTGTGCTACTGCTGGTTCAGGAGCAGTTGTGTTGATCTCACCTGAAGGTGAAACTTTTCCTTACTCTTTCAAACTAGAAGTTAGAAACACTAATAATACTACAAAATATGAAGCTTTATTGCTTGGGTTAAATGAAGCTAAAGAAAAAGATATAAAAATAATCCAGGTAAAAGGAGATGCTAAATTAATTGTCAAACAAGTGAGAGGCATTTTCTTAGTTAAAAATGATAGATTAAGACATTACAGAAATAGAGTTTGGGATGAGATAGAATAATTTGATGACTTTTCTATTGAGGTAATTCCCAAAGACTAGAACACTTAGGTAGATTCTCTAGCATTATTAGCTTCTCTTCTTCTCCCACACACCAACTTTAAAAGGGATTCATATAGAATTGAACTAGTCTATTGTCCTAATGTCTTAGATAATACTAAAAATTGGCAAGTTTTTGAAAGTAATAAATAGATCAAGAAATTTTAAGAGAATGTTGATATATTCCTAGGGACTTATTTTGAAGTTTATGAAACAAAATGTAAAGAATTCAATCCTGATCTAGGGATTAATCTAAAAGATGATGTAATTCAATTAAAAGGAAACAAAATCCCTAAAGGGTTGGTTTATCTAGAACATCTATTCACTAGACAAGATGAACATACTAAAGGCAAACTTGTCCAAAATCCTAAAAAAATAGAGGATTATGAGAAAATCAATATTGGAAGTGAGACTAACCCTAAATAGATCTCCATTGATAGGTGTTTTTCACTAGAGAAGAAAAATGAATTAATTAATCTATAGATTAGGTATAAGGATGTCTTTACTTGGTGCTATGATGACCTTAAAATTTTTAGATGTGGATAGTTTCAGCATCATATTCCTTTAAAAGCAAATACAACTCCTTTCAGGTAAAAGCTAAAGAATTACAACCTAAAAGTTGCTGAGGCTATATTTAAAGAGATTGACAAGATGTTGAAGGCTAGGATTATTTATCCAATTCATCACTCCACCTGGGTGGTGAACATTATTTTTGTATGCAAAAATAATAAAGAAATAAGAATCTATGTTGACTTCAAGAATTTGAATCAAGCCAGTTTAAAAGATAATTATCCCTTGCCTATGATGGATCACATCTTGCAAACTATTGCTGGGTCAGAAATGTTGTCCATGTCAGATGGGTTCTCATGTTATAATTAGATAAGTGTAGCTGTAATTGATCAACATAAAACTACTTTCACTACACCTTGTGAAACTTTTTCTTATAACCATATGCCCTTCAGTTTGATTAATGCTGGTGCAAATTTTCAATAGGTGATGGATTTATCCTTTAAAGATTTGAAAGATATAATTATTGTTGTTTATCTTGATGATTTGACTATTTTATTTAGAAAAAGAGAGGATCATCTGAAGGATCTGGAGACCATCTTACAAATATGTCTAAGTCATGGGATATCTCTTAATCCTAATAAGTTAGTTTTATATGTTATAGAAGGGAAATTATTAGGACACCTAGTTTCAAAGGGTGGAATCAAAATTGACCTAGAAAGAGTTAGAGCAATATAATAGTTAAGTCTTTCTTCAAATAGGACTGGAGTTAAGTCTTTCTTTTGTCAAATTAATTTTCTCAAAAGGTTCATTCCTAATTTTGTTGAGATTACAAAACATATTGTGGGGATGATGAGTAAAAAAAAATCATTCAAATAGAATGAAGCTGCTAAAAAAGTATTTTAATATATTAAAGAAGTAATTGCACAAACACCTACTTTGGTAAATCTTGATTTCCAAAAAGATTTTGTTATTTACTACTATGCTTCAGCACATACCATGTCTGGTATCTTGTTATAGAAAAATGAAGTAAATGTAGAAGCCCCAATAGCTTTTATGAGTGTTCCTCTAAGAAACATGAACTTAAATATTCTTTAGTTGAGAAACAAGATTTTGATGTAGTAAAGGTTGTTAAACAATTTAGATATTATATACTTCATTCTCATTTAATTATATTTGTTCCTAGTTCAGCTATGAAAAACATTCTGACTCAGCAAGATGTTGGGATGAACAATAGAGCAACATGGATTTCTAAAATTCAAGAATACAACCTAGAGATTAAGCCAAACAAATTAGTTAGAGGTCAAAGTTTGTGCAAATTGATAGCCAAAAAAGAAGAAGAAGAAGAACTTCCTACTATCCTATTGGTGAGCTTACAAGATCCATGGTTCTTAAATGTGGCATATTATCTTACTTATGGAGATTTTCCCAGTCATTTATCCCTAAAGGAGAAAAGGAATTTGAAGTTGAAATCATCAAAATATGTGATTTGGTTTGATGTTCTATATAAAAAGGGACTAGATGGAACCTTTCTGAGATGTGTAAATAAGGAACAATGATATAAACTATTGGATATTTTTCATAATGAATCCTATGGTGGACATTTCTCTTCTTCAGTCACAACATTAAAAATCCTTAGAAATTGTTATTATTGGCCAGGTATGTTTAAAGACACATAAATGGGTGGCTAACTACGAAAAATGAAAATTGTTTTCAGGAAGACCACAACTTATAGCATTACCTCTGAGACCTGTCATTATTGAATAATTTTCAAATAATGGGGACTGGACTTCATTGGACCTCTTTCACCTCCATTAAGTGCTGGTCATATGCACATTTTAATAACAACTGATTATTTTATGAAATGGGTTGAAGCAGCCCTTGTGAAGAGAACCACTTCAGAAGTGATATGTAATTTTCTCAAAGAAAATATATTGGTACATTTTGGTGTTTCTCATAAGATTATGGCATATAACGCTACCAATTTTTCTTCAATATAACTTACTTCATTCTACTATGAACACAGTATCTCCCTTTCAGACTCATCAGATTATTACCCTCAAGGGAATGGACAAGCAGAGTCCAGTAATAAAAATTTGATATCCATCATGAAGAAATTTGTGAGTGATAACCCCAGAGATTGGCATAAGAAACTATACAAAGTACTTTGGGATGATAGGGTAACCCTAAAAAGAGCAATAAGAATGGCACCATTTGAGCTGGTTTATGGGATAGGAGCACAGTTATCATTACCTCTAAAATTATTTGTAGCTAAATTACAAAATGTTATTGAAAATTAGTACTTTCAATATTTTTTAGAAAAAAGAGTTATGTACTTAACTAAAATTGAGGAGGAGAGGAATGAACTGGTTGATCAGATAAAAAAACTAGACCTAGAAATTTCATGGAAGGAGATGAAGTATTGCTATGGGATAGAAAGAGAGAACCTAAAGGAGCACATGGAAAATTTGATTCACTTTGGAAAGGACCTTTAAAAATTCATCGGGTACTTGGTCCTAATTCTTTTAAATTAAAATATATGGATGGAGCTATTTTACCCCTATCTTATAATGGATAGGATCTTAAGTTATATCGACTGTGAAACATGTGCCCCTTGTTTTGTTCATAGCCTTTCCTTTGTTGTCACATTTTGTGTTTTCCTTTCCCATTTTTGGTTTGTCTTTCTTTTTTTCTTCCGTTTCTATGTTTCAGTCTGTGTAACTAGAGTTTTTGAGTTCTTTGTATTTTGTCTTAAAATACAATCCCCAATCAGAGCCAATGTTACCTTTTGAGTCACCCTTATTCAATTTTTTATGGATTTTTATATAAAATAAGTTCACCTATTTATCGCCTTTTATGTGTGTAAATTCTTAAAATAATTGAACCTTTAAACTTGAATCTTTCTCGTAGTTAAAGAGTTCAAGAGTTTGACGGTTCAATAGGTTCAAAAGTTCAAATTTTATCAAAGAAAACTATTTGTCCTTTTGTGTATTTCAAGTATATCTTTGAGCCTTCCGATAGAACTTGAACCTCATAATAGAGTTCAATGGTTCAACGGTTCAAGATTTCAACCGTTCAAAGAGTTCAATATTTGATGCTTTGTAAAGAGTCATGTTCACTTGGTTCCCTTGGATAATTAATGTATCATTGAACTTACCGATTGAACCTACCACTTGAACCTAATGTTTGAACCTTGTAGTGGATTTCAAAAGTTCAATGGTTCAATAGTTCAAAGTTCAAAATTCAAATTTTTTGGAAAGATCATATGACTATTGGTCAGTATGTGTAGTTCATCTCATATCATTGAACCCTAAAGTTGAACCACATTTTTAAAATTTCAATGGTTTAATGACTATACCTTCATCTCACCCTAAGGCTTTCTCTAAGTTAAAATTAGTAGAAGATTTAGAGGAAAATATATCCGAAACTCAATATAAAGCAAAAAAAATTGAATTTTCATAAGGTTACAGATAATCATTACTCATCAAAATCATGCATAAAAAATGCTTGCCATTAATGCATATGTCAGAATGCGTGTCTTATCAAGCATGTTTAGCACGTATTATTTCAATTTAATCATTTGATTTGGTTAATATCTATATCAAGAGAAAAAAATTAAAATTTAGTAAATGAGCATACTAAGCGATACAAAGAAAAATAACACAGGTAGTATAAGATATTTGATTGCTAGGAATTGGCTTTTGAAATTTCAAAAAGGAGGTTCAAGACTACCCAAACCATTAACAAGAAATCATATAATTTTAGAAGTACAAGATATTATAGTATTACTACACAGACTAAAAGGCAATGCCCATGTATATTATTGGGAAGACTAGATGTACTTCTTCATATAGTTGATCCTCTAAGGAGAATAGTATTTGGATTAGGTAAAAATTGTAGCTAAAAGTTTGCATCAGGGTTTAAGTAGTTATTTGGGAAATAAAGAGTTTTATATGTCTTCATACCTCTTCTACTGCTTTACATCTACAAGATAATGGGTAGGATTACCACATGCACCCTTGACTAGAGACAGTAAAATTTATGAATATTACTTAGTTACAAATGCATATTTGCTATAAGGATTATAGGAGAGTCAATGATGTTTTTATTGGGAGGATGACTTTTGAATTGTCAAACAACATCAATAAAAGGTTATCTGATGAAGCTATGTAATTAATCAACATTTATGGTAGTTTCTTCACTCAGTTTTCTAAGTTCACTTATATCACAGTTTAAGGTTTTGAAGATGAACATTCAAGGTTACCTAGGTATATTTTTGACTGATTTGTGTTAGTATAAGTCTATAGACAATTACCACATCTAGATAATAAATTTTCAATGAAAAATAAATCTGGTATATCTTTTCCTATTGAACTTGGATGTTATTCATGCAAATCAACATCTAATGCTTTGAATCTAGAATTAGATCTTAAGAAATTTAATTTTCAATACTTCACAGCCAGATCACAATTTAACAACAAAAGTTTTGCCAGAGATAACTTGGATCTTGGAACAGGGTTGTCATATATTTCTCAATTGGAGGATTATTGGGAGGATTGTTTGGATGAATTTAAAGTCAGAAGAAGATTGTGGTCTAGGTTGTCCTTAGGGTAAATTATTACCCTCAATTTGAATATGGACATCTCTAGAATTTTTGATAATGATGAACAAGTGACTGATTTGTAATTTGAAAAGATAGAATAATCACCTACCCTAAAAATTGACTGGGAGAAAAAGGAAGAAGATAGAATTGAGGTTAAGACCCTCTCAGTGATAAGAAGGACTAAAAAATGGTTGAGAGAGTAGAAATTGGGGGGAGCTCAAAACATACCTTCCCAACAATGTATGTCAATAATTGAATCCCCATTTCTAATAAGCTCCTCTAATTGGCTTATTGCTATTTGTGATGTAGGTACTTTTAGAGAAAAAACTAGAAGGGATCCTATCATCAAAGAATCTGAAAATGCCCTTGTACCACTAGATTAAGGACCCAAAGCAAGAGAAAGAGTCAAATTTTTGAAAAGGTAATTGTGAATTTGAATTTTGAAGAAGATTCAGGAGAAGCCAAAGGTGATAAAGAATCTGTTTCACTAATGATGGAAGAGGTTAGTGAAGATCAACAAATAATGATTCCTTCTAATTTTGCCAAACTAATGATTTTTTCAAATGTATGTTTCGATCAACCAAATCCTAATAAAGAGGCCTCAGCCTCTGCACCCAAGTGGCTAAAAGGCTCAATTAGCAACAAAAGGAAAGTAGTTCCATTTTCTTTTCCCTTAGAGGATATGGTGAGTAAATGTTTAGGGTAAGCTCCTAAATCCAAAAATTAAAAAATAACATCTAGGGTAGATGTCGACCCTAATATAGGGAATTGGAATGCAAAAATAGCCAAGCTAAAAACTAATGAAGAAGTTAAAGATCCTACAGTTCAAGATATTACAATTGAAAAGGTGGATCTTGGGACTGCATCATATGCCACAGATGTGCATCACCTTAAAGCATCCACCAAAAGGATAGTCAACAGAACCTAGAAGGATGAAAAAGATAAAAGAGAATTAAAATAGACTATGTGGTCAATGGTAGAGTATATTGACACCATTCATAGTCTAGATCCACAACTGATCACCCAATTGCCCTTGTCTTTTGATCCCAAATCACCTGTCAATCAAAGGATGCTAGACTAGATACACAGAGGCAAAATGGTTACTAGGGTATTTGATAATTGGTTGGATAGCATCATTCACAAAGGTACATAATTCATCCATAAATTGAAGAATGTATATGATTTAACCATAATTACCATTGATGATTTAAAGACTCAAAACACTTTGTGGATAAAAGATGAAGGAAAATGGATGAGTGTGATGAACTAGATTGATGAAGTTCAAAAGTATGGAATAACAAAGTTTTTGTTAGAGAAGAACTTGACAAGTCTGGATGAAGATGTATTATATGTAAGTAAGAAAAATATTGAGTGGAGAAATTTAGTATCTAGACAAGGACAAATGAAAATCACAAAAATGATCAAGGAAATAACTGAATTCATTCAGTCATTACAACATGATCTACATAATATTGATATCAAATACATAAAAGATGATAGAAAACCAAAAAAAGATATCAATATTGTGATTCAATCTTTTAGGGAAAAGATCAACATCATTAAAGAAAGTGACAGGTTATCGACTGAAGATTTTTCTCAAATTTTAAAGGTAGATTCACTTCTTTGTCATTGCATAGACACTCTCCCAGAACACACAGAAAAGATGGAGAAAATTTAGAGAGAAGAAAACATCTGGAAAGTAAGGATAAAACATCTCAGCATTCCTAATCTTACAAAAATTCAAGAGTTTGTTACAGTATTTCAAGAGTGGAAAGCTCAACATGTCTACCCAATTGAACAGAGCAAATCTGGAGATCCTAGTCCATCTCTTCAACAATGATTTTACTTACATAGTTTCTTCTATTCAGTTATGCAGTTGCTTTTCTAATCAAAACTTGATTTTTAAGTAACTTTGTTAAAAAACTAAATCCCATATGGGTTAGAGTTACTTTAACTCTAGTTTAGTTTGACATATGGATTAGTTATGGCAACTATATATATATATATATATATATATATATATATATATGATTGTAAAAGAGTAGGGATATCAATAGAGAAGATAGAAAAGAAAAAGGAGTCAAGAAATTTTTAGAATTGGACCACTATTGTTGACAATATATGTAATGTTTGTCTAAAACATTTTTTATCTATGAATGAAAAGGATAATTAATTATTGCATACTTAAATCTGTGCATTTGAGTATTTGAAATTGGGTTTTTTGTGTGAAATATTATTTCATATAGTGATTACTCTTCCATTAGACAATTCATTATATGTGTTTTATCCTTTATTGGTTCAAAAATATATATGTTTATCCATTTAATCGTTATTGAAGATAGAATCTGTGTATTCTATTACCCATTACTATTATAAAATCTTGCATTCATAACATGATGATGTGTGGATGTTAGTTTACCTTTAAAACACTTTCTGGTTAAAAGTGTATCTAAATATTTCAATTAATTGAAAATCTTAAAGGGAGCTATACCTTAATTCAGAGGAGAACTATTCTTAATAGTTCACCCATTTGTTTTTTAATTTATTTGTTCTTGAAAGAAGAAGGGTATAAAATAAAACATTTTTAGATAAGGACAAATCTATTAACCAACATAGTGAAGCTATGAAACTTGATCAAGAGGTGCATAGGCTTAAATAATGTTCATTTACACGATCATAATCCCTATTTCACATGTATATGTTTATGGACTATCAAAATCCTAGTTCCCACATATACACTAGATAGAAATCAAATAAAAAGGGGGAAAATAGGGTATTAAGAATGGATGAGATATCCTCAGAAAACCCCATTTAATTTGAGTGTTACATACATATCCATATGGATTCATGCCAATGTAATTATCCCTTCTAGAGATTTATATGAAATGGTGATATGAAAATCTATATGTTTCTTCTCTTAATTCACCCTTAACACAAGCATGGAAATGTAATAGTACTTAAGAATATAACTCTAAAAATTTAGTATAAATGATAAGTAACTTTTAATAACTCTTGAAAATGTGAGAATGCTTGTCAAAATATGAGAGCACCTATTATGAAATGCCTTTTATTAATTTTTTTATATAGGGATTCTTATAATTTGAATTAAAAACTTAGTGGTTCACATAATGGACACAAAATAACTTAAAGGGCACTCAAAATAATTAAAATGAAACTTAAAGACTTAAGAGCATCAAAATAACCAACATAAGGAATCTGATATTTGTTTAATATAAATGACGAGTAAATAAATAAAATAATTAATTACATAGCTTGTAATAATAATGAAATAATGTAGGAAACAAAAAATAAGACTCATTACATAGTTTTAACATGGGGAAACCTCACTAGATAGTCAAACAAATTTATAAGGGTTGTGGGTAATTACAACCAATCGATCCACCCCTTTAAATCAACCGTAATAATTTATTACTCATACAACCAATTTTTAACTATTTGGTTATGTGTATATAATAAATATATTATTTATTTATTTTATGGCAGAATGTGGGCCACAACATAACCCATAAATATTATTGTTCTAATAGTCTCCCTTAATTTTTAGTGGGGATACATGCCATATCCACCTTTTTATAAAAAATGAATTACATACATAAACCATGCATGATGAATTTAGGATATCATGCAACACTTGAAGAATTTAAACACCTTCATCTTGTCAATATCACATTTTTATACAAAATGAATTATAATCCATAAAACATATAGGGTGATTTAGTCTAGCATGATACTAGGACTACATCCCATAGTTTTTTATGTATAAGATTAGAAGATTTTGGAGCCTTTATAACATAAGTACTTTCATTACAAAACATGATTGATTATTGGGTACACCGTAAACTCACATAGAGTGAATTACAAAAATAACATAGGGTGACTTTTACAATTGAGAAAAAGTATAAAGATAAAAAATAACACTTGGCCTTTAGGAGGTGACATTATCATGCAGGCAGACTCCCCCTCAATGGCATTTCTTAGAGGCTCAAAATTATTTTGAATTTATAAATATTTGTAGTATAGAGTGATTTTTTGAAGATATATATCACTTGATCATCTATATGAAAATAATATAGATCAATATCACTGATGAAGAATGTTTCTCAGATACATTACACGTGAACTTCAATATGCTTCATTATTTGGTGTTGAAATAGATTTTTATCCATTGATATATAACTTTTAATGCCACAAAGGAAATTTTTAATATGAGAGACACCCATATGGAATTATTATAATAATCTTTGCAACCATATTACTTCTTTATCATATTTTATAGAACTTCTATACTCTGCTTTTGTAGAAGAGATATAAATAATACGATGATTTTTTATGCTCTAAGTAATAACACCCACACCAAAATTAAACACATATCTAGAAGTATATTTATGATACATAAAATCACCAACATGGTCACCATCATAATAACCATATAAATTAGATTTATCAAAGGAAGAATAACACAAATCAAAATTAACAGTTCCTTTGATATACTAAGTATTATTTTTGCTAATTTCTAATGATCTAGATATGGATCTTACATGAATATATAAGAAACACCTATAATATATGAAATATATTGTCTCATAATAGTTAGATAGATCAAACTTCCAACTAATTATTTGTATAAAGTAAGATTAGATTTATCACATACAGGTTTTGGATCCTTAACATTGACTTTAATTAGTGTAGAAACATACTTACAATAAATCATATCAAATTTAACAATAAGGTTATGCACATATTAATATTGAGATACTAAAATGGAGTGATGGAGCATGCCTAGATCAATCATATCAAAATATTGATTTAGTTTAGAATTATATTTAAGAATCAAAATAGTTTGACAATCATAAATGAGAAGATCATCTAGATATAACACAATTAAGATAATATGACTATTTTCAATTTTCACAAAGAGATCATTATCAGAATAATAATTAGAAAAACTTAATTCTATAAAACAATTGTGATTTTAGAGTATGAAGCTCTAGGACCTTGTCTTAAACCATACAATTATTTTTTAAATTTGTATACATAATGTTATTTGTCAGGTTCTTCAAAACATATTGATTGAGTCATAAATATTTATTCTTCTAAGTCAACATTCAAGAAAACATTTTAAACATCTATTTAGTGTATTTCCAAACCATTTTGAGGTGCAAGAGCAATAAGTAATCTAACAATACTTATTTTTTCCATACGATAAAATGTTTCAACATAATCAATACCAAGTTTTTAAGTAAAGCCTCAAACAACTAACCCAACTTTAAATTTATCAATTTTTCCAATTGAGTTATATTTCATTTTATATAGCCATCTAGAACCAATAATATTTATTTTAGGAGGGACAAGATATCAAGTCTGATTTCTAATTTAGACTCTTTATTCAGATTGCATAACACCTTTCCATCTATAATCTTGAATGGCTTCCTCAAAATATTGGGTTTCACATTCATAAAGAGTCATTAAAGCATATATATATATATATGTTAACTTTTATTCATTTATTAATATTTTTAAGATTATAATATTGAATTAATGATTCAACTCATTTAGGTCTTTTAGACTGAATAAAAAATAGAGAAGGCTCCCCCTCAAACTCAAAATTATCCAAATTTAGATCATCTTCCTCGAAGGCATCTATTTATTTATAAAGAGAAACATAAGTATCTGGGTCTTCATAAGAGGAAACATGAGAGGGTTATACATAAAGCTCATAAAAAGATTTTTCAATAATTTGAACATTTCTATTTTTCAGTGATTTTTTTAGATGAATCATATGCCTATTCATTTAGCTATTCCTCCATAACCTAATAAAATGAAAGAGTAGGGGTAGAATCAAGTTTATTTCTTTTGAATTTGGGAATAAAAAGAGAAACATGACTTCCAAATATTTTAAAGTAACACTTGGTTTTTTATTAGACCAATTTTATAGAGGAATATAAATATGTAAAGATTTAATAGGAACTATATTAATAATATGTATAAAAATGTTCATGGTTTCATCCCAAATAAACTTAGGAATATTTGTTGAGTGTAACATAGTTCTAGCCATTTCTATGATAGTTCTATTTTTTCTCTCAACAATTCCATTTTACTATCGAGAATAAGGATTTGTTAGTTATTTTAAAATATCACATGAAATGTAAAATGAATCAAAGTATTTAATAATATATTCATCACCAAATGTTATTAGTTCTTAATCTCTTAATTTTTAGGTTAGAATAACTTTCAATAAAAGCTTTAAATTCTTTAAATTTAGATAACACTTCATATTTATTATTTATAAAATAATTCCAAATAATTATAACATGATCATTAATAAAATTTAAATAATATAAATATCCATTAATAAATTAAAATTCAAGTAGTCCTATAACATCACTATGAATAAGTTCTAAAGGATGAGAGGTGTTTGCATCATGCTATTTTTGAAAAGGTTGAGTGTGTTACTTACTGCATAAGCAACCTACACATGTTTCATGATATATTTTAATTTCCTATAATATTATTACAAGATCATGTCTGAACATATCACAAATATTCATAAAATTAACATGTCCAAGCCTTTCATGACATAGTTGAGACCCATTTCTAACTTGAGAGTAAAGACAAGATGCAGAAGAAAAATTAGCAAAAAATAAAGACCATTCTTTTAAATACCTTCAAAAATTAGATAACCAAATTGATATTTAATGCACCACTTATCCTTAAAAAAATTATAATTAAATTATCATGTGTAAGATGATAATATGATAAAAGATTTTTCTTAATCTTAAGAACATAAAAAACAACATTTATGAATCCATTTACAACTTTTGCTTTGCCTTTTTTATTTTCTTCTAAAAATGAATTATTACCTAAATATATCCTTTCATATATATATATATATATATATATATATATATATATATAGTATTAGATAAAATATTAGATAAGGATATCATTTTATGTGAAGTATCACTATCTAAAATCTATTTTTTATCATTAGAAGCAAACAAAGCAACATAAAGAGAAACAATATTAGAATTTCAATATTGATTACTATTTTGATTCTGGTTTTGATTTTTATGTTATTTTTTATTATAAATTTTCTTCCATTTGTGTTTTTAGTGTTTTTTAATTTGGTCCTTTTTTATTTTTATAGAAATATATTTTTTTATGACCAAACTTACCATAAAGATTAAAATTCTTGTTAAATTTGACTTTATAGTTACTGTTTATAGATTTATTATTTCCATCTTTATTATTGACATTAGATGGTTTTGATTTGAATTTTGATTTAAATTTATGGGTTTCGTTATTTTTGGGACATTATTCTGAGAAAGAAGCACTTGAGCATATTTTTATTTATAATTTAAATTCATGATCAATTGTTCTTCTTGAATGAGAAGATTCGAAAGGGTAGTGAGATCAAGGACGTCTTACTCTATTTGATATTAAGTTAAGAATGGTAATAAAATTTTAAAACTGCTCATGGATATTTAACTAAATAATGAAATTGATAATTTTATCTTGAATTAAATTATGATTACATCCATTTAAATGTGATTTGATGTTTTTAATTTTATCAATAAAATTAACAACTTTTTGATCACCTTTCATGGGGGTTATCACGAGTTCAAGAATAAGTTTGATAAATTTAGAAAGTTGAGTGCCTTTATGCATTGATTCAATAATTTTCCAAGCTTCACTAATATATTATTGTTTACATAAATGGAGTATGAATTCATCCTTAACACTCCTTAGAATGATTGACATAGCTTTTCAAGATTTATGTTGATAAACATTTATATTTTTAGTTGTTGCATCTCTCCTAGATGGAGGTTTTTTAGCCCTATTAACAACACTTCATAACTTTCTAGTCATAAATTTAGCTTTGATACATATATTTCATATAGTATAGTTAGTTCCATTTAAAATTTATGACTTATCCATATTGAAGCTTTGGAAGGGCATATTGTTATGAATATAACACTTTACAACATATTTTAAAAATAAAAAGGTGAAAAACTTGTATACACCTTTTTGTGTCTAATCAATAGTGATAAAATGGCCAATACATAGGTTTATTCTTACACAATAAAATAAATATAGGTTTAATACCATGATAAATATTGACTCGTAAATAAAAATATTAAATTTTATTGATAAGTAGATATCTTGATTAAGCATGTTAGCATGAAAAATTCATCTTTCATCAAACATCTGCTATCACTTGTAAATTAAAAATTGACTTCAAATGCATATGCTGTGAGCTTTAGGAGGAAAGAGCACTAACAAAATAATTAATCCAATTTCATTCTTTGAGGATCAAAAATGAAAAATTAAATTTCCTTCTTGATCATGGGCAAACTTTAAATTTAACTGAACCTATCAATTCGAAATTTGTTGAAGGATAACTCTTTGGATTTTTTTTCTATAATTTTCACTTAATTCAAAAATTTAACACTTGAGGCTTGCCATTTATTAATACTAAAATTCCCTAAACACATATGTTTTGAAACAAACAAGACAATTTTCTCATAAGAATAGGGTATGTACCCAAAGATTTAAGATCCTTTTATCAAATAAATAAATAGAAAAAATATGATGTACTTGTATTATTATTTTATATAAAAATAAATTATTTTAAGGTTAATAATAAAACAAATGCTCTTGTAATAATTTAACATAACATAGTTAAAAAAATTACTATAAAGAATACTTACTCTTTAATTTAAACTTATCTTAACATAGTAAAAATAATTACTATAATAAATATTTAAGGTTACAAGACTAGTGTTTTTAAAAGCAAATGAATGCTTAATCATTTTCATAACATACTTTTTTGTAGTTGGAGCAACTTGAAAGAGCAATGGATAGGGCTAATAAAGCACAGAGGCAATGTAAAAAAATTTATGAGGGTATTTTTTTTTCATTTTTTTGGGGTTTTGTTTATATATATATAGGAATGGGGGGAGGGGCTGGCTTAGGCCAAACCCCCCAATAATGAATATATATTTTTGTAATGTTTATATATATATAATGTATATTTATGTTTATATGATCATTTTTATTATTATATTTTTAGTATAACTATTTTTTTAAATAATATTCAAAAGTCACATATTTATAATTATAAAGTTTATCACAAGTTATCCAACCAAACAATATTTCATATATAATAATTTCTCTAGCCAAATCATTTAAAAAAATATCAAACCTACAATATTTATTTCATGCAATCTTATTGTAATAATCTATATAATAATTTCTAGGAATAATTTAGACTACCTACAAACAACTTAAATAAATTATGGATCTGAAGCCATGTCAAAGTAACTAGTGGAAGGAATCTAATATTTATTTAATATGAATGGCAGGTAAATAAACAAATTAATTAATTACATAATATGTAATAAAAATGAAATAATGTCGAAAAAAAAAAGAGAAAGCACATTACATAGTTTAAATGTGGGAAACCCTCAATGAGGTAAAAAAACTCGAAAGGTTAAAACATCTTTTTAAGTGTTGTGGATAGGTGCAACCCTTTGATCCATCCCTTTAAATTAACCATAATAATTTATTACTCATACAACTAGTCTTTAAATATTTGGTTGTGTAAATAATAAATATATTATTTATTTATTTTCTAGAGCAATGTGGGCCATAATTCAACCCACAAATATTATTTTTCCAACAATGTGAGGACTCGAAAGAATTAGAAAGGTGCTTAACAAGTCATAAATGATCATAAAGTGAAAGGGGAAATATGATATAATCATAAAGTAAAAGGTGGAGAATATAATAAAATTTATAAATTAAAAGGAGGAAAATATAAAAAATGTGCATCATTAAGTGTTTAATAATAAGCTAATGCCTAAGTAAATAAAGTGATTAAAAAGATATTAAAAATAAGTGTTGTGTCAAATTTGGGTGTTTACACTCTCATATATACTAATCCCAATTGTAAATAGTAAAACACAATAGAGAATTTAATTTCTTATAGCCACACTATCCCATCTCATGGGGTGCATTGAGAGTAAATTATAAGGGCAACCATTTATTGGTGAACTAAAAAAAATGGCCAAAGGCTTCCTACGAATGGAAAAAAATGACATTTCCAATATACTGTGAGGTGTGTGGAGACTAAAATCCATGTATAATGTTGTCTAATGGCTTGATTATTTGGGAAGTAGCCATCACACCATGATGCAGGTTATAACTAACACCATATTTTCGAGAATGATAGTTCTTATGAGTTTCAAAATTGTTGGAACATAATTTCTAGGAAAACACAACAAAGTGAAAAATGAAATTAGAGAGTAGAGGATAAAAAAACGCTGAGTTCACTAATATGTTTTACCCTATTTTTGATAAAATAATAATTGAGTTAAGAAGTGTTAATTGATACAATAATAAACAATAAGACACATGATGGAGAATATAAATAATATCAAGTCAAGTGGAAGGGATTAGACATTGAAGATGCAACATGGATAAGCATATTTGAAGCTAGAAAGTATGGAATATCATTAGAATACGAGCCATGAAAAGGAGCTCAATTTTTTTAATTACCAAGGGTGTATGATTCAATATCATCTAGGTTTACATGTAATCTCATATAAAACAAAAATATGTTATATTAATAAAGTGAACTAAATCTAATTTTGTGCAAGTTTCTGATTGTGTATAATTATTTGTTTGTAATTTTTGTGCAAGTATGTTGATGCATGTAATTATTGTCTTAGATTAAATACACTTGTAAATATTTATGCAAGAGAGTTTTCTATTTATTTTGATTAAGCATAGCAGTGTAAAGAGTTGTGAGGCATTTTTAAAGCTCTATAATATATTTTGTAACATTAGAGCATTCACTAGAGTTACTGCATACTATATTTATTTTCCATAGTAGTAGACAAGTTGGTGCCTTAAAAAATGTCTTGAAGGAGATATTTTTTCATCACACTAGTATTACAATAACTTGTGGAAAGTTTATAGCTTGGAATTGACATTATGAGCTAATATAACATTTGTCCACTTTTTTCAAGGATTCAAGAGTTGGTATAACATTACCACACATTACAATGACATTTGGGAACCTTATAATAATGTGTGGTAATATTAATTATAGATACGAGGTTGGTGATATGCCATCATGTTCATTTGAGTTTCTTGTACCCATCACTTGAACCACATAGTTTATGAAGACATTTAATGGTCTTGGTGATTTAATGAATGAAAAAAGGGTCAAATTCTCATCTATATAAAAATTCCTTGTTGGGTATCCTACATTGGAAAAACATAAGGGGATATCATGTTACATTCAAAGTGTTATAGTGCACCAAATTGTTCTACTATGTAGTAATCTCTATTATTATGTATTATCATCATGGTTGATTTACACATTAAATGATGTTAGTGGGTTTATAATTACTTAATGTAATTAGGCGGGTCTTATACCTTTATAAGCATGCCCATACACTTGTGCAAAAAGATGATAGTATTTATATTAAAACTTAAGGATGATCATAGATCATAGTGACTATTATGAGATATATCTAAAATTGTAAAGGACATAAGTTAAAAAGTAGAGATTTGATGACCTAATGTTATAACACATCTCATTTGAGATTTATATGTTGTTTTCATTGTGTGTACCATTTTAATTTCTTGAAACTAAAATTGAATAAGGATATGAGTTATTATTATTGTACTTTGATTATATAGTGTATTCCATTATGTAACTTTGAAGGTTATGTGTTCTAAGGAATATCTTAATTAAAACCTCTAAGCATGAATAAATAATAATACTCCTTATACCCTAGTCATTTTAGGTACATAATTTTGTTTGAAATACCCCAAAAGTTTATTGGCCACAAATGCACAAAGACATTGATGCTCACATTAAGTATTGTGATTAATGAAACATTACCAAGAAAATTAGTCATAAATCAGGCACGTATACACCTATGTAGACACCTAATTTTGGTACAAACCTTTTTATTATAATGATTTTAATACTTATTTGTGCATATGGATCACCACCTTGATTTAGGGGTTAATTGGTACTTATATGTGTGCATTTTTCCTCTTTGTGTGATCCCATTATCATATCTTCCTCTCTTTGTCATTGTATCAATTTTTTATTGTGCCCATGAGCCTATTTTGTCTCTTCTCTATGTCTTCATTCATATATTTTTTTTGGGAATAATTATATCTACTATGATTTTGACCTGGTTATACTCATATGGTTTATGATCTACCAATTTTACTTTTATGAGCCCTTCTACCTATCTTGGCATATTTTTGACGTTTGGATCTATTAATTAATATTTTTAATTCTATTTGGTTGATTTTTTATCACTAATAAGAACTTAATTCAAATCATGATAAACCTATATATAAAAATAGTCTATTATCATTTTGAGACTATCAAGGATCACATAACAATAATCACACAATGATCAATACAAGGTTCAATTCCATATCAAATCTATGCACACCTAAGACAGATTTATATCTACTTAAAGGGATTGAATCACATCACTATATCTTATACCAAAATAATGCCTAAGATAAATATAATTTCATCTCCACCTAAGGAGATAAGGTTGAATCCCTACCTAAAACATAATCTACACATTCCATGAAATATAAGGAGTTTAATTATAACACAAAATATGTAGCTTGGAACCTCACTTTGGTGGCTACATGACCCAACTACTTCTCCATTATCTATTTTTATTTTAAATATCATGTGTTAAGCTAGGTAAATAAGGAAAATAATAAATTATGTGATTTTACATGGTGAAACAAGAAAAAGAGCATGTATGCAAGCAAAAGTGAAGCTAATCTATAAATCTAACTTGGAAAAGACAAATCAACTAACTATACCACTAGCAATACTTATATAATTGGGGTCATGACCAATATGGATCTGATAAACCTATCTAAGGGATATATTATCATATAATATAGATAGAGGGGGTTCTAAATCATGTAGTCAGGCAACACCATACAATAATCCTAACTAGGCATTGATATTCAATGTAATAATAAAATAAAATAAATCTAATCTAGTGCTCACTAAATCTTATGTCATAAATTGGGGATAATGAACATAAATAATAAACATGCAAATAATAACTCTACGCAAGTCAATATAAAGGAATCCTAAGAATGAATAGATAATACATCCATTAGCCATTATACAAGCAAATATATCTACTAAAATATAAGAGTAAGAGTTAGGAATACTTATTTGAAGACAAACTAATCAAGCCTCAACCTCTTCTTTCACCAATGGTGATTTACAATAGGTTGTTGTGTATTTTTAAAAAAACTAAGGATGGACAGTGGACTATATTCTAGCCAAAGACCTCCTAGTGAATCTCAAGCCTCTAAAATACAAAGGTTCTCCTCCAAGAAGCATAAAACCCTAAGCAATGACTCCTCAAGTAGAATGGAGGAAAATAAGATAAAGAAATGCAAATGAATGATTATATTTATTGGAAATGGGGTGAAATATGTGTATATATATCTTGATTTTACCTTAATCCCTTCTAGAATTTTAGTTGATGCAGTCAACCCAGTCGACCTAGTTAGTTAGTAAATAGATTTGTTATGTCTTAAAATAATTCGATTGGGATGAATTAGTCCAATAATATGATCAATTATCATAACTAAGATAACCCAATAAATTACATTTAGGAACTGGTAAAAAGGGGTTTTGGCTTAGGAAACAACTATTTGAGGTATTAAATTATTTGGAAAAGCATGTAAGGGAGGTGTCAAATCTTATGGAAATGTATAGGAGGGGTTTGTTTTGGTTTTATGTGGAGGTGTAGGGAACAAAAATATTACAAATCACTAAAGGCCTACCCACCCCTTTCTTATTGCAATATTTAAGGCATGCACTCAGAGAGGTTGAAGCTCGATGGGTTCTTATAAGAGAGAAAGCATTAGTAATTGATTAAGTTTAAAAATATTATGTGTATACATATGCCACATTCAAATCTCATCATGTGTCATGAATTTGTAACATGGGATGGTGATTCAAGAATATAACATAGCAACAAACAACATTGAGCTAAATGAATTGTAGTATAGAGTGAATAAGATAATTTAAAAAGAAAGAATTAAAAAATGCATACTTTTACTTTCCTTAGTGCCATAGTGTATAAATGACATGAGATAAATGGAGAGGCATATAATGTAGGGAACATTAGGTGAACCTACAAAATAAGGCAAAAATACATATAATATGTAGAATTTTTTTTAATGAAGTCAGGATTCTAAAACATCTTACGGTTTGGAAATAGAGCTAGTAGAAACATAGTTATGAGAAAAATTTAGAATACGGTGGTAAATAATTGATAGGTAAATAATTTTGAATGGTAAATATAAATAAGGTAAAAAATAATTTATTAGTAATTTTTATATTTTGAGAAAATAGAGCTTTGAGAGACCTAGAGGAACCTAGAGAGTAATGATGGTGAGGAGATGATAATTGTGAGTTGGAGTATGGCTAACAAAAGTAATAGGTGAAA
Source organism: Torreya grandis (assembly GCA_037957365.1). Lineage (NCBI taxonomy): Eukaryota > Viridiplantae > Streptophyta > Pinopsida > Cupressales > Taxaceae > Torreya > Torreya grandis. The sequence continues at coordinate 1,520,405 of JARHVA010000463.1, forward strand.
CTTAGGTAAGTGATACATTGAATTCAAATTATTTGGTGATTTTTTGTTGAAAATTAAGCTAGTTGTTAAAAATTAGACATTAGGGGAAAATCATGTAGTGGAATTGGCCTTAGGAAATTTTTAGCTACAGTAGGGATTAAGCATGTTAATGGGTAGGAAATGGTAGGAATAATAAATGCTCAAGGAATTTATGGTAAATAGTATATGATTCACCACCCTTTTTGAACATATTTGTCCTAGTTGACTCAGCTGAAAAGGTGAAGTGTGATCGAAAGGGATGATTACATAGTAGAGGGCCAACTTAGTATAACTTGGTATGGTTGACTATATAGCAGAGGGTTGATATAGTTGGAAAGTTAAAGTGGTTAACTTAGTATATATTAGATGATTTAGTACTAAAAGAAGGTGGCCAATATAGTTTAAAAAAATGGTCTAACTACATAGGAGAGGCTGATATAGGTTGAAAAAATGGGTAATAGGGATGACTTAGTATAAAACTGGTTGACTTTGTAAAGTGACTTGGCTGACTTAGTAGAAAGTGGCTAAATGTGTAGGATGATAGGTCCAACTTATTATAAAGTGACCAAATACCTAGTTTGATAGGGCTGACTTAGTACAAAAGTGGTCGACTACATAGGAAAAGGGTGAAAAAATAGTAAGAACAAATTGATGAAGTAGTTAATTTTTAAAATTAAATTCTTTTAGAATTTTTTTTTGACTTTTCTATTGATGTATAATACATTCTATGTTGTTTGCAATTTTAAAAAGGTGATGTATATTTTGGAATTTGGTGGATGTAACACATTTTATAGAAATGTTAGAGAGATTATCAAATGATGACCATGCACAGATAACTTCCTTAGGATTTAGAGGCATTATGGACATGTGTCAAATCCCCTTGAGTGTTAACTTAGTAATCATGTTCCTTGGAGCATGGGAGTGAATAACCAACACTTTTCATGGTAGGTGGGGATCACATTGGAGGATTTATATGATATAATTAGATTACCCATCCTAGGTACTCCTATAATATGTGGTTCCCTATAGTCTAAGGCTGAGAGGTGAGCCTTAAATTTATGGGAAATAGGGCTAAAGAGATATTTTAAAGGGTTACAAGTGTGCTTGTTTGATGTTTATATATTAACCATTTTGAATATCCAAAAGGCCATGATACAAATTATGACATTATGTGTGATTTATCATAAGTCAGATGGGATGGTCCTACTATACATGATGGCCTTGTGTCAGTCTATTCTAGAGTAGGGCAAGTTTTTTGACATGGGATCAATTATTTAGGTATAGTTAGTACATGATATGTATGAGAGGTTATCTAGAGGGTAGAAGACTATGGGTCTTATGATTATATTAAATATCTAGATATATAATAGGTTCTTAATGTACTGGCTAGCTAAGTTAATCCATGCTATAAATGATAGGCTACCTCATGTGACTAGGTGGTGATAGGATTGCATTATACATGACGTGATTTATACCCCACCACTACAAACAATCACACATGGTTGAGATTATATGGGATCCATATATAGATATTAAATTTAGTTGGTCATCTTAGTCTACATTTATTATTGTCTTGGGTTACGTTCATATTATTAGGCATTATACATGTTGGGTACAGCCACAACCTATTTTCTGTGTTCTTGGATAGTTTTGCCTACCACATCTAGTAGATCCTATAGTAGTGCTTAATGTTTTGGCACAATATTATAGGGAGTCAAGGGGTAGAGGTGGTGTAGGATCTCTAGTGGAGATACCTATGATTTAGCCTTGGGGAGTAATACTATGGACAAGTTAGGCTTAGTAGTAGAGGGTAGCATGACCAAAGGCTGGGGAGGTAGCTATAACAGATGTGAAGATGGTTGGTGATGAGGGTGAGGGTGAGGATGTGGCTATGATTGAGCCATAATTGGCATTATAGGTTCTCCCATGAGCATAAAAGAGATGTAGATGTCATCAGGTGTTACAAGGAACATAAGAGGCAGTAGTTGCATAGGGAGACCCTAAAAGGTAGGATAAGGAGATTTGGGATATAGAGAGATAGATTTGAAGAGGATATTGACATGCATGGGTTATTGATCTAAGTTTTGTAGCTACTCAAAGGTAAACTACAGTGGAGGTGTTAGGTGGCTACATTGACAGAGAGACCATGGTTGGTGACACTAGTGCTAGTAAGTAATGGTTTGTGTTTTAAGTATTGATATATCACTAGATGTTTAGTTATATATTTTCTTTTTGTAGATAGATAATTTGTAGATTTAGATATATGTATGTGATATATAATGTAAACTTGGTTTTTAGTTTGTAGATACTACTAAGGAGGAGTTTTGATGGTGTGTAGTAGTTTAGACCACATACCATGATATTTTGGATGGAGTGCTATTGCATTGTGATACTACTACTATGGAGGATCCTATTGTAAAATCTTCCCTAGCATATTCTAGTTAGTTTTTATTGGTTGGATAGGTAATCTAAGAGTTACAAGAATGAGGGAATGGGATAAAACTACTCGTTGGAGTTTGAGATGGAGAGGCATAAACTTAGTAAGCATTAGCCTAGGAGAAATCTACTCATATAGCCACTACTATAGATATTGAATATGTGTATGCCTAGGTGGCCAATCTATAGGGGTAGGTTGATGGTCTTAGTTCCTATACAACATCATTATAACAAACTATTTAAAGGGTCCAATCACAAACATCTATGGGTAGTGTGGCTCGACCACCAGATAGGCATGATAGAGTATAACCGTAGAGATGTTTGATATTATTTTGTATTATTTATTATGATTTTTTATATCAAACTCTTGATATATGGACATGGTCATTTCTTTGCTTATGATTTGTACTTTTATCATGGATGTATGGATGCATGTTGTTATTTTTATTCTAGGACATGTGTTTTAGTTTTGATGTATATGTTATGGGAAAATTTATGATGTATGATTTATTTTATAGTATTATGTAAGACACATGCATGGTTAAAAAGAAAACATAATATTTGAATAAATAGGTAAATAATCATAAAATTTAATACACACTAAATCATAATGGGAAATGTGTAAATCAAAATATGAAAATATAGTAGATGTTAAAATGAAATAAAATAACAAATGTTTGTAATAGTGTAAAGCAAAAGAAAATATACCAAATTAAAACAAAATAAATCATACTAAGTCAAGATGGGAAGTATGAAAAATTTGTAAAAAAATGGAAGAAATGTTAAATAATTTTTTTTTAAAAAGTAATCACAACAAATCAAAACAAGATAAATCATACTAAATCAAGATGGGAAGTATGAAAATTTTGAAATGAAATGGAAGACATGTTATATAAATTGTTTGAAAAGCAATCACACAAAATCAAAACAAGATAAATTATACTAAATCAAGATTATAAGAATGAAAATTTTGTAATAAAATGAAATACATGTTAAATGTATAAAAGACAAACTTAACAAATGAAATTTGATAGTTATTTGTGTAATGAATGGTATAAAAGTTTTTAGGAATATTTTGTGAGGAATGCCTGGTCCTATCCATGGTATTATATTTCAATACAAAAAAGAAACACCATTGATGTGGAATAAGGAATATTATTATTAGATAATAAGGTTGAATTTGTGAGGAATAATTGGTCCTATCCAAGGTCTTATACTGTAACTTACAAATGGAATAACTCTAGGATTATGATCAATTTTGATTTATTAACAAAGCATATTCATAAAGGATGAATATTGGGATTGTTGTAGTAAATAATGGGAATAGAATAAACATGCCATAAGCATTTATATTTAAACCTTAGTAGACTTAAGGAATACTAAGAATATAAGAATGCACTAATTGTTCACAATAGACACAATATTGTGGGCAAATAAGTGGAGTAATAAGATTAAGTCATAAAGGTTATATATGGAAAAAAATTAAAATGTATCTACCTTACCATAATGTGTTCCCCATTCCTTAGGACCCATTATAGATCTATCAGTCTAATGAAAATATTGGGTACTTGCATGATAAAGTAGGCAGTGTATGTAAAGGGAAATGTGACTAATCTATAAATAAATCTTAGCTCAAAGAATATAAATCCTACTTGTACTTCTGATTATTAATACATTAGATATTTAGGGTCATGACTAATATGGATATATTATACCAAGACAAGGGATATCGTACCATAATAATATCATTGAGGAGGGTTCCAAATCCTCTAGTCAAGCAAAACTATGTAATAACCCTAACTAGGTCCTATGTTTTCATATTCACTAAGTATAGATGACAAAATCAAAGTAAAGTCTAATCTATTGCTCACCAAAGCTTGTGGCATAAAGTGGGGGTAATAAACATAAAAATTAAACATGCATAGAATATATATACTCACATCAATGTATGCAAAATCCTAATGCATGGGAGAGAAGTACAAATGAAAATCTATCTAATCTTACAAAGGAGGAACAAAGTTAGGAATACTTACCTTTGAAGATGAACCCACCAAGACTCAATCTCTCCCTTGGATATGGTGCTTCACAAAAGGTTATTGTGGTATGTAAGGATGATAAGGATAAATTAGATCTAGGCTACATAACCTATCTATGCATCTAAAATACTTGTCTACAAGACAAGATCCATATCTCCTAAGAAAGTATTAAAACCCTAATATATGCTCTTCAAGTATAATGGTGGATAGGTAGATGCATTATATATATATATATATATATATATATATATATATATATATATATATATATATATATATATATATATATATATATATATATATATATATATATATATATATATATATATATATCTGCTTCTTCTATTCTCTTTAAATGACATAAATAGATGTGTTTATATAGTTGAACCTAAACCTAAACCTTTCTAAAAGTTTAGCCGATAGGCTTGGACCAATTGACTCTATAAAATTATTGACAAAATCAAGTTAGGTCTTGGTATAGGTTGTCCAATGGCTAACCTAATTGCTAAATTAGTTTTATCAATTAGAGTACAGAGTTGATGGGGTTGATAGTGTATTTTAAACTATCAAAAAGGAATTTAAGCTTAGGGAAGGACTAATGAAGGAAAAAAATGACTAGGGGAGGTTCCAAAAAAGGAGGCAAAGCTTAGGGGGAATGTTTTTAGGATATATTTGTGTAGATATCGAGTGGTAGTAAAGGGCAGATATCAAGTGGTAGTAAAGGGAAATTAATCTTGAAAAGCACCAATGGTTTGCCCACCCCTTTCTCGATACACCCCTTAAGGCGTGCACTCAGAGATATTGAGTATCGATAGGTTCTTATAAGAGAGAAAACATTAGTAATTGATAAAGTTTGAAAATATTATGTATACATATGCCCCATTTAATCTCATCATGTTTCAATTAGGTACAACATGGGATGGTGCTTTGGCAAAATAAAATAGCAACACACAACACTGAAGCTCAATAAATTATAGTAAGAAGAAAATAAGATAAATGAAAGGATAGAATTGAAAAACACATACATTTACTTACCTTAACAGTGTAGATAAAGGATGATATGAAATAAATATGAAGGTATCTAATTTAGGAAATAGTAGGTGAACCTATATAAATTAGATAAAAAGAGCAAAATATTGAAATTTTTACATGTACATGTAATAGGTGAAAATATTCTCTACGATGTTAGGATTGCAGAACATTTTACGATTCAAAAAAAGAGCTATTAGAAAAAAATATATGGTCAAAATATGAAATATAGAAATAAATATTTGAAAGGTAAATAATTTTGATTAGAAAATATAAATATGGCAAAAAAGAATTCATTTGTTATTTTTACTATTCAAATAAAATAGAGATCTAAGAGACTTAATATGAGACTAGAGAGCCATCATGGTGAGGAGATGATAGCTAAAATGGGGGGGATGCATAGTGGCTTTAGTGAGTGAAACACAGGTAAGCAATTATGAATTTCAAAACTTTGAGTATTTTTATTTGAAATTGAACTAGATATAGAAGATTGATTGGTAGTTAAAATCTAGTTACTAGAATGAAACCTAGGAAATTTTTAGGTAAACTAGGGGTAGAACAAGATACTAGGTAGGAAGAGGTTAGACCAATAAATGCATAAAGAATTTATGGTGTATGGTCAAAAATTCATTACTATGGAAGAATAGAGTCGACCTGGTTGACTTAGTCTGTAAGGAGAGACAAAAACATAGGGTTGACTATGTATTCTAATGGGTGGATGGCTGCATAGCAATAGGTTGACTTAGTTGGTAATGAGGAAATGGCTAACTATGTACAAGTAGGTTGACTTAGTTTGAAAAATAAGGCTGATATAGTATGATAAATGAGGTTGAGTGTGTATGATAGGGATGATTTAGTATGTTGAAGCAAGAAGATGGCTGATTTAATATCACAAATAATATAGAGGGCTGATTTAGTATTAAATGGGCTGATTCAATCATAAAATTATGAATATGAAAAATTAAATCAAATTAGTTGATTTAAGTAGTTAATTTATGAATTTTTAAGAATGTATTTTGATTATTTATGACATGGAAATATAATACATCATTTGTTATTTGATATTTTGTAGAGATGTTAGAGATGTTGGCACCTGATAAATACATTATGGCTTATAAATATACTAGATCAATTGAGTGACATGGACAAAGTGTGACTAGTCACCCTGGGCATCAGAGGAATCATGGAGATGAGGTAGATCCCACTTAGTGTTGATCTCATTGTCATGTTACTTAGAGCATGGGAATGGTTGACCATCACCTTTTGAGGGGTGGTTGATGGGAATACCATTGAGGTGGGTATTACACTAGAGGATATCCACATATTGTTGAGACTATCTATAAAAGGGACACTGGTGATCACTAACACACTAGAGGATCTGGAGGAGAGATGAAAACTAGCCCAGTGGGTGACATGCTCAAATAAGATATACCCTTGATTGAGGGTGAGTTTGTTTGATGTCTATATTATGAAAATTTTAGATATCCATAAGGCCATGATAAGACTTATGTTAACATGAGTGTTATGTCATAAGTTGGATGTCAAAGTACCACTATATGTGATAGCCTTGTACTAGTCAATATTGGATTAGGGAGTAGTCTATGATTTTGGGGATGTCATCTAGGTCCAAATCATGTATGATATGAATGGGATGTTGTCCAAGGGGTAGAAGACCATAGGGCCTATTATTTTACTGAGTTCCTATATATATTATAGGTTTCCCATGTATTGGCTAGTTAGGTTTCCCTATGTGGTTGATGATAGGTTACCTTGATTCATGAGATGGAGACATGACCATGTAGGTTAGGCCATGCCCCATGTGCTATAATTATAGACTATCACATGAGGGGAGATCATGTGGAAGACCTACATGCAAATCACTACTATATGTCCTAGTTAGTCAACCATTGCTATAAGGTTCACATGAGTAAAAATCACAAGCCACTACATTTAATCAATAGAGTTGTATCTAATGACACACTTACTAGGGTAGTTTAGAATCTCATACCTAACAGAACCTCTATTAGTTCCTACTTATTAGGCATGACATGTTAGAGAGGTGAGGGGAGAGGAAGAGGAGGAGTAATAGTTGATATACCCATGATCAGGCCATGATATGATAGACCATAGATTGGTCAAACATGATAGTAAGCAAAAGTAGGGATAATAGGGGAGATGATATGGACATGGATGTAAGACCACAATAGGCACCATATTAGTAGAAATAACAATGACCATCCTAGCCACATCATAAATTAAGGCATCACTTACAAAATCATGTGCAGGTAAGAGATGCAACACATGAAGACCCAATAGTCACTCTAAGACTTAGCTAGTCCATAGAGGCACCTCTAAGGAAAGGATCATGATGTGATCGAGTGATGACTCCTATATTTGCACTAGTGTAGAGGTGATCGATGGAGGAGGCACATAGAAGATGAGTGGATGGAAAGATCATGCTCAATAGGTGAGCAGATGGGGAGATGATGGTTAGTGACAATAGCATTGGTGAGAAATGTTTTAATTTTAATTTTAAGCTTTGATATAGGGTACTATTTGCATTTGGATGATATATTTTTGATATATTTTGAGATATATATGTGATCTAATATTTATCTAGTTTGGTTTTTATAGATCCTATGATGGAGGAGATCAGATGGGGATATCTAGGTATGGCTACATAAATGACATTTTGGATGGGGGAGACCATGAGGAATTTATAGGCATGTAAAGATAGATTGCATCCACTAGTAAGGGTGGGAGATGGAGAGGTACAAGCTTCTAAGGCCTTGGATTATGAAATAATAGTACACGTAGATACCATTATCTAGATCAGATAGGTGTAGGCCTAGGTGGCCAATGTATAAGGATAGGTAGTAGGTTTAATATCCTAGACTACCTCATTACATCATACCATTTATAAGAGACAATCTCAGGAATCTATGGGTAACATGACTAAGCCACAAGATAGGCATGATGGAGCCCAACCTTAGAGATAGAGACATTTTGTATTTTATACTTTGTATTGTATAAAACACATGATATATATTATATTGATTTTGAAAATTGGATTTGATATCATGAGTTGTACTTGGTTATGGATGTTGATGCATGGTTAAAAATAAAAAGGCAAAAATGATTTGGAAAGGTATAAGTAATCAAAATCAAATGTAATACACACTATATCATGATGGGAAATGTGTAATAACAAAATATGACTAAACATAATAAACCAAAGATGTAAACCATGTAAAAGATTTGCCCCAAGTTAAAATAAGTAAAATCACACTATATCACATTGGGAAGTATGAAAATAATGTAATAAAATGGAAGGCACATGAAAAATAAATGGTATAAAAATAAAACAATTAAGTCAATCAATCACACTAAATCATGTTGGAAGTATAAAAGAGAAACAAAATTGGAAAAATGAACTTAAATTGATCACACTAATTCAAGATAGGAAGTACAAAAAATTTAAGAAAATGGTTATAAGCATATGTGCAAAGAAGATAAAAGTGAAATATTAATGAATTAAGCATAAAACATACTATATCAAAATGGGAAGCATGTTAATGATGTGTAACTCATAATAAATCACTACTTATCTCAAATTTGACACATGTAATTTCATTGTGAGTTGGGTATTAAAATATTTTTTGAGGAAGGCCTGGTCCTATCCATGGTCTTACACTATAAATCACAAAGGGAACACTAATGAGGTGGAATTAATTATGAGAATGATTTTAAAAGGTAGTTTTAATGTGATAATTTGTGAGGAATAACTGGTGCTATCCATGGTTTTACAATGCAACTCATAAATGGGAATCCTTAGGGGGATGATCAATTAACAAACAATAATTCTCAAGGGGAAATATTATGAGTGTTTTAAATGAAAGAGGCAATGTGAAAATCATAACATAGGTGTCTGTGAGAAGACCTTAGGAAACATGAGGCACACTAAGTACATAGAAAAGACACTAAGTGGTTAGTGACCATCAAAATATAGAAGATACATGTTCACAATAAGCACAAAGTTGTATATGCAAATAAGTGAGATACTAAAATCAAATCATGTTTGTTGTATGAACAATAAAATTCAAATATACCCACCTTCCCACAACATGTTTCAACATTCCTCAGGACCTCTTACAGAGCCATCAATCTACTACGAAGATTGGGTACTTATGTGAGAAAGTAGGTAACACTAAAATATATTTTTTATTCTCTTTTTCCAATCTACTAGCCTACCACACCCCAATGGACCTCGACTCTATCATGAATACAACTATGGAGTTTGAGATTCTATTTAAAAAAAGAGATGTGCTATGAATCACATCTTTTAATGTGATTTGACTTTTTAATTTGGTATGTTACCTTTTATTTAATTGATTTGGTTTTTAAATGTTTATGGCTTTTAAGATTCCTCCTCCATATAGATTTGGAATAAAAAACATGAGGGATAAAAGTGATACACATGAATGAGCTTTAGAATTTGGCTAAATGAAGCTAATTATCCAAAGACATTACTGACTAAACACTTAGGCTTGCCTAAGAACCAATATGTTATCTCAAGTTTCAATCATGTGTATGCTTAATTGGAGAAAGAAAATAAGGGAATAAAGGGAGATCCAAATTGGAATGAAATGAATTATTTATGAACTGATCACATGGTAAAGAATGATTACTAAGGGGAGTAAGGTTTGTATAACCAAGTCACAATAGTAATTATTTGTGTTACGGAGATAAGGCAAAAAAAATCATGAAAAAAGATAAAAATATCCATGAAAAGAAATGAACTCATAAGTATAAGCATTTAAAAATAATCCATAAAAAAAAAATGAAAGAAAGGAAACCATATACAATACGTAATGCCAAATATAAAGATCTATGTAAGATAGATAAGTGAAGCAAAATTTGATAGAGTCAAATGATATAAGATATAAATATAGTGGATCAAAAGTCTAATCCAAAATCATAATGAAGATAAAAGTGAAGGAACACCATGTTGTGTTCAAAAATAATGATAAATTTATCCACAAATATTATAAATAACATCTTATATATCTCTATGAAGCTAGAATCTAACTACAGTGAGAGTCTCATCAATCCTTAGAGAAAGCTATGAAAATACTTCTCATCAAATCTTCTCTACAAAAATTGTAGGTAGAGCTGAAAGATTATCTTCATAGGGGTCCTCATGAATATAATACTCAACAAGGGTAATAGATGCTAGAAGAGGAATGGCAACTGTGGGACAAGGAGATGGCACCATCAGTGGAGAAGGGACTAAAGGTGGGGGAGAAGATGTGCGTGGCAAAAGAGCCACAGGTGAAGAAAGAACCATAGGTGGAATGGGAGCCACATGTGAAGAAGGAGGAGCCTTATTATGTGGATGACTTGTGGGAGGGGAATAATGGGTGGATAAATGGTCATGAGGTGATCATGAAGATGTTACTGTAAGATGTAGTAATGATTGGTGTGATCAGTACCGCAATAGTGCCAAAGACAATATACCTACCCATATTTGGGAATATACTCAATTAATAATTTTGGAAGAGGTATAGCCTTATCTTTAGGATGAGGAAGGGTAGGACACAAGGTGTCAATATATTGTTGAAGCTTTTGAAAATGGGTGGAGGAATGATTATCTATGTCATGGAAGAAACATATATGCTTATTAGTAGATTTTGTGGGTCTACTAATGGAAGGAGTAGAAGTAGGAGCTAAGGAAGGCTCGTATAACTAGAAGTATCTAGTCTAATGACTAAAAACTCTATGAATATGACATAAAGGGTGATTGGCCCATTGGGCAAATAGGGGATCAAGCTATAATAAAGGAAGAAGGCCATCACCAAGGAAAGGTGGGGATGGTGGAGAGACTAGGCTAAGCTCATATGAAGGATAAGCAAAATAAAATATGGGATGAGGATCAACTAAGGGTAGAGCAAGATTAGGATCCAAACTAGGATCAACTAAGCGAGAAATATTATGTGTAGAGGGTTTAAGGGTAGTAGCAAGCATCTTTGGGTAAATCAAGGTATAGGGATCTTGGTATCTTGTGAAACAATAAGGACCAGTTATACCATGATTAATGAGCATATTTCTTAGAGGCTCAACCAAAATTAGAGGTGTACCATTTGAATTCTCCACCTCTACCTTGCAAAAAAGAGGCATAATACTAGAATTAGGAACTATATAAGATAAAATACTATAAGATGAATGGAAAGATTGAAACAAAGAAGAATGTAATGAAATTACTTAGATGTTCACACAAATTCACATAGAATAAATATATATGAGAGATCACACAACAATAATTGATAACAATAAGAATACTAAATAGTATAGCAAAGCCACTTTGAGGGGGAAACCTCCACAATAATGCAATAAGAGCAGAATAATTCATATATGATGATTAAGTACTAACCACTACCTCCTATATATAGTCTACTTCGCCATGGTTACTCCATAGGCTGGTAGGAATATGACTTTAAGCATGGTAGAAGTTGGGAATTGAGATGAGGAAAGAGATCTAAAGTTTTGATCTTGAGGTTGATCTTATCTAGCTCATCATTATCAAAGTCTAAGAGTTTAGGTATTATGTTCCCAATGAGATTGGGGTAACCATGATAACATTGAGTATAGTTGATGGGAAAATTAAAATTTTGAGATTCTTAGAATGGAACACTCAGCAAGGGTTTAAGGGTCAGAATTTTGAATACACCACATTCTTGGAATTGTTCAAAATTATAAGGGTTGGTGTCTCCTTGAATCTTATAGATAGAATCATTATGGGGAAACTTGACACATTTTTAGGAATAAGAGGTGATAACCCTCATGTGATGAGTCCAAGGCTTGCTAATCAAGATATTATAGGAAAGGGGAAAGTTGAATATCATAACATTCACTCTAAAAATGATAGGAAGGATGGTAATAGGGATCCACATGCAACATAAAAGAGGAATTTAACTTTGATCATAAACTTGACACATGTTACATGTGGTATTAAGATTACACTCAAAATATCCAAGAGTTTTAATGAAATCAAGGGAAGCAACACAAGTACCTAAACCCTCATCAATCAAAACACACTTATCTTGGATGTCATTGATTTGAATGTTTATAAAGAATGGAGGATCATCCACATGAAGTAGAATCTCATCTGGGATCATGGAATTAATAGGAAATTTGAGAGAAAGAGAAGTGTCCATTGTTTTGTCAATGTGTATAGACATCTATTTGCATTATTGTAAGATACTATATTCTGACCTAGATAAGGTGGCTTCATGTCCTACTAGGGGAGGATAGGGGATGTTCATTTCAAATAATAGTTGCATCAGGAGGTCGTGATGATGCCGATAAGTTCATATGAGTTTAAGAAAGGGTATTTAGGATGAGAGATTGGAAAATTATATGATAGGGTCCATTCATCATAACCCATGATAAGACTATTAGATAGGGGTACATAATGTTGGAGGAGCTCCTTATAAGGAGGATTAGAAGTGAATTCAAATTTATGTTGATAAGATGTGTTTAGTTTATTTTGGGGACAAATTGATTGATTGTCTTGAGATGATGGGGTAGTTGATTTAGGTTTATCTTGTGATTGATTTAAATAAATTTTATTACAAGTTTGAAGAATGTTATTGATAGGTGTAGATGTTGGGATAGATGTATAAATAGTGTGAGAGGTGTTATCCAATGGAGGTGTTGGAATTAGTTCTTGAAAAGAGATAAGGTCCTCTTACCCCAACTCTATTAGGTGAGATGGGGAAGAATCTTGGATAACATAGAATGTTTTGGATGTTTGGTGTATGTGTGCAGCATGAGAATTAATGAAATCAACCACCCTTTGCATATTAGTCATATTTACCACATTTTTTTGGGATTTTAGTATATAAGACTTTAAATGTTATTGGTGGAGGGAGTAGGTTTGTCATTATTGTCTTGTTGATTAGGAAGAGGGCCTTTGTAGATGGAAAAATGAGCATTAACCTAGTTCAAAGCTTTATTTGTATTTTGTCTTTCATGAGCTTTGAAGGCAATATCATAGGATTTTTGTCATTTACGAATGAGTAAATCATGATTGAAGTTTAGACCAAGGAGGAAATCCATAACTATGCTATGAAATTTCCTACAAGTCTCATGAGAGTGACCCCAACTTGCATGAAACCAAAAAAATCTATTTGGATCATACCATGATTTCATAGGATGAGTGGGGTCAAGCTCTTATGGGAGAGGCCTTAGTAGACGCTTTTATATCTCTGCTAAGGATAACAATTTATGAATTTTGATGTTGTTTATTTGGGAAAATTGAGAATTAGGGGTGTTGTTTAGAGGGGGAACTTGCTCTATAACAGGGTTGGGAGCAATGGCTTGAATATTATGAATGGTATCATAGGAATTGGTGACAAAATCATTGGTAGCATGATGATTTTTATTTTTGAGGAGCATGCAAGTACCCATGGGAGGTTAGAATGGCTCAAACTGATTCATGAGAAAATCTTGGTGTTTGTTTTAGTCAAGGGCCTCTTCAAAAGTTCTTAGGGAGAGAGTCTTAACCAATATTTCAACTTGGGATAGAAAGCATTAGTGAATAGATGCAAGAGATTATCATCTTCCATGTTATGCTCACACTTATTAGATAAGGTCTTCCACCATTTGATGAAATCTTATGCTATTTCAATTTCAATTTCTTACAATTAATAAAATGATCCAAGGTATTCTTAGGGAGGTCACTAGTTTGAAACTCTTGTACTGGAGAGTTAACAAGATATTCCAAGCTAGTGATAGAATGGGACTTGAGTTGATTATACCAATCTAAAGTGTCTCTACAGAGCATTTTTGTTAATAGTTTGGTAGTAATAAAAGTGTTTAATTTGACCCAATCTTTGTATAGATTACCAAATGTTTTTAAGTGCAAAGAAAGATCAATTGACCCATTGTAACTAATTTTAGGTGTGATATCTCTTATGTCTATATTGGCAATTTGAGGTGTAAGAGGTTCATTTTAAATATGTTTGATCATTTTGTTAATAAGGGGTGGTTGAAGAATAAGGTTTCCATGGGAATCCCTAAAGAGGGGTGGGGGGGAGGAATTTTGATTTTGTGCTCCCCATGGAACCTGTTGAGGTTGATTTTGAAGGTGAATAAGGTGATTATGCATTTGCATCATTTGATTGGCATTATTAGCTTTAAAAGTGTTCATTTGATTAATGTTTTTTAATAAGAGTTGATGGGTTTGAGTGGTGTTTTGACTAGTTTGGGCAGCATGCAAAGCATTAGCATTAGTTTTAGTGGCTTAGGTTGCACTATGAGTAGTGACATGCACAACACTAGTGGCTTGAGAGGCATTGATAGAAAAGGAGGCACTATTATCATGATTAAAATGTGTAGTGAAAGATGCACTAGTAAAAGGATTGACATTAGAAAAAAAAATCACTAGTGGCATGATTACCATTGGTATAAAATGGTGCAATAATGATGTGATTGAGAAGGAGGGGTACTAAAAAAGGCCCACTAGATGTTGAACTTGCCATGCTAGTGGAGATACTTAGAATGGAGGTTAAAGAAATCAAAGAAGCAAAGGTCATAGTACAAGGAGTAAAAATAGAAGGGAGAGGTTGAGAAGTAAAAAAGGTATCATCCCCAAATCTATGAGAAAATGTGAGGGAAGGTGAATGGGGTTCTTATACTTCACCACTTACCATGAGATTATAAATAGTTGAAGGGTCTTTTCCCTTATGTTGAGGAAATTCATTAATGAAGAAAATCATTTTAGGCATGTACTCTAATTTTGTTTGATATTCTAAGGAGAAAATAGGGTTATGAATAGAAGATGAATGAGGAAGAGTCCCATAATTAGTAGTAAGAGTGGCCGCATGCATGTTGTTTTCATCTAAAGTGGAAGTCACAAGCTATTTTTGGGGAAATCTATTGGGATTGGTAAATCTCATCATATATATTGAGTTTAACTCTGTGTTCTCCTCCAATAAGAAGTTCATGATGAGATAGGGAAGCTAAAAGGAATGTTGCAAAGACAAAATTAGAAAATAGGATATAGATTTGAACTGGTCGATTGTGTTCTATAACTCAGGGAATAGAACAAAAAGATAAGGATACACAGTCATACATGTTGATTGTGTATTATAAGTAGGAAGGCTAAAATATTTTGATAGGGATACATAGTCATGCATGTCAACTGTGTACTATTGAACAAATAACTAAACATGGAGATATAAATACATAGTCATGTAGGTCGATTGTGTATTATAGGAAGGAAGGCTAAATAGTCTATAAGAGACCGTATCGATCAAGATGATAGTGCTATAAATCAAGGGAAAATTTTACAAGATAATTTGAAGAAAAATGAAATTAAACACATAAATAATTGGATCAACATGACTAATCCAATTGGAACACATAATACAAACCTTACACCAAAGAGAAAGCAACAACTAAAAATTAAATGCTAACTAGTTGGTCATCCTAAGTGTTATTAAGTTATAAAAAAGTTTGATTTTATTGTGATAGGGATATTAGATGAAATAAGGAACTAGAAAGCAATCTAAGGTTTGTTTTTAGGATGTTTGGTTGAAAGGGATATATATTAGTGATGGTACTAGATTAGTATTAGGGACTACCCCCTCACTTCACAATACCATAGTGATAAGGGTGTTGAGTTCTTTGCCAATATATACCATGAACCATATATTTATACTTGGCCAAAAAACCAAGTCAGCTTCTGCCTTGGTGATGAAATCCAAGTAAGTAGGCCTTGGGAAGATAAATGTTTAATGTTTTTTATGTGTAAAGTGATTTTGGAAGTGTGTGCAAAATAAAAAATAGTGTGACTAATTCATTAAATTGAAAACCTACCTAGTTAGTCTATGTTTGTTACTCTAAGAATGTAAGCAACTGAAAAAGAAAGCTGAATTAATTACTAGTAAATGGATGTTAATTCCTTGATTAAGAATAATATAGAGTCTATTTAGGAAACACTGTATGCAAACAATAAAGAACATAGTTGACTACATTTTTAATTTTTATAGAAGCAAGGTCTTTAAGAATAAACTTAAATAAATTGACTATGTCATTTAGATAGAAGATAGACTATATAACTGAGTCAACCAAGTCAACCCAATTAGCTGCAAGGTTGCAATTTTACAAATTGAAAACTTGTGAAAAATCATACTGAATGAAGAACTAGAAATGATAGAGAGAGAAGGGAAGGGACCTTGGTGGGATTGAATATGTTTTAGCTTGTAAATTTTTATGCTATGATGTTTAAATATTGCTTCAAAATTATACCAACTGGGTTGATTGGTTTGACCAAGTTTATAAAACCCTATATACTAAAGAAGAGATAATGAATAGAGTCAACCTATTTGACTATATTTGTAGACTTGTATGTTGACAGGAGAAAATAATAGACAAAGTTGACTAGTTTGACTATGTATTCTAATATGGAATTAAATAAAAACACTATGTTGAACTACTCAATCTAGTAACCTATAATTGGTGAAGACCTGCACAAACAAAATAGAATCATTTTGAAGTGACTATGTGTTAAACTTGTGCACAAAAAGTTAGAACTATACTGACTAGTTCAATACAGTACTAAAAATATAGAAAAATATGATATAATGACAAAAATGATGGCTTGAAAGAAAACCTACAAGGGTTAGATTCATGCTAGGTTCACTAGAATGTATGCAAATGGAAATGCAACTGATTTATAAATCAATCCTAGCTCAGAGAAGATAAACCTACTTACACTTATGATTATTGATACATTAGATATTTGGGGTCATAACCAAGATGGTTCTACTAGACCAAGCCAAGGGATCTCATACCACAATAATATCACTAGGGAGGGTTCCAAAGTCTCTAGTCAAGGGAAACTATCCAATAACCCTAACTAGGTCTTATGTTTTCATATTCACTAAGTATAAATGACAAAATCAAAGTAAATTCTAATCTAGTGATCACCAAATATTGTGGCACAAAGTGGGGGCAATAAGCATAAAAAATAAACATGCATAGAAGATATATACTCACATCAATGTATACAAAATCCTAATACATGGGAGAGAAGTATAAATGTAAATATATCTACTCTTACAAAGGAGGAACAAATTTAGGAATACTTACCTTTGAAGATGAATCCACTGAGCCTCAATCTCTCCCTCGAACAAGGTTATTTGTAGGAGGTTATTGTGGTATATAAGGATGATAAGGATAAATAATCTCTAGACTACACAACCTATTTATGCATCCAAAATACTTCTCCACAAGACAAGATCCATATCTTCAAATAAATTTTTAAAACCCTAAGCTATGATCTTCATGTAGAATGGTGGAAAAGTATATGCACAATATATATTTATTCTTCTTATTTTCTCTTTAAATGATGGAAATGGATGTGTTTTTATAGTTAAATCTAGCACTAAAACTTTTTGAAAGTTTAGATAACAAGGTTAGCCCAATCAACTTTGTATCATTATTGACAAAATCAAATTAGGTCTTGGTCTAGGTTGGATAGGGGCTGACCTAGATCTTTAATGAGTTTTATCAATTAGAGTATAGAGTTGGTGGGGATGATATTGTATTGTAAACCATAAAAAATGATTATAGGCTTAGGAAAGGGCTAAAGAATTTGGAAAACGACAAGAGGAGGGTGAAAAAGAGGAGGTAAAGCTTAGGATAATGTTTTTAGGATATGGTTGTGTAGATAACAAGTGGTTGTAAAGGGACCATGAGACTGAGACACCCCTTAAGGCATGAACTTAGAGAGATTGAGACTCGATAGGTTCCTTAAAGAGATTAAACTTCATTAATTGATAAATATTGAAAATATTATATGCATACATGTATCACTATAGATAATTTTGAATTATACTATCTTAATCTACTAGCTTCACCTCAATGGACCTCGACTCTATGTTAGAGTTATAATCACTAAGAAGGGGGGGGGTGAATTAGTGATGTAAGATAATTCAATTCAATTCCCAACTCTTAAATTATTCAACATATATCATCTTTATCAAGCAACATAAACATGAAATAATATAAATCTAAAGCATACATAAGAGCATATGTCACATGAACACATCATATATGTGGGAAACCCTCTTGGGGGATAAAACTCATTAAACTCTACAAGATGGAATATAGTCCTATAAAACAAGATCCAACATTTACACCAGCACCCAATGATCAATGAACACCCATCCCTTAGTTTAGTGAAACACCAATTCCACAAGGAGTAATTACCCCTATCTAGCTGAGCACCCACAATAACTAGACCTTTAACAAGCTTTAACTTGTAAGGAGGAAACAACACCCTAGGTAACCAAGCACCCACTTAGCTACCTGAACTAATCACCTTGAACACTTATTTCTACTCTTCAACTGATGATAATCACATTTTTCTACACTCTTCACCTCCAATCTCTCTCAACCTACCTTTAGGGCTGACTTGCTCAAACTACCTCTTCTAAGCTCTTTAGGTCTTCATACACAAAAAGTATAGTTTCAAACTTATGAAGCAAACACTCAAGTCTTCCACATTTTCATGTTATTATATCACACAAGTGAACCCTTCATGACCTTAGATACACCTCCATATTATTTAAACACTTCAACATAGGCTTTAAGCACTCAAATTAACTCACTCAAAATGACCACTCAGACTAGTTACACACATTCATAATATAGTCAGGCTATTTTGACTCTTAATATCTGATCAAGGGTATATCATGACAACCAATGCATTATCATAATCCTTAGAGACATATATAAAATATCCATACTCAATTTATTCTTCAATTCTACTCATAGCACCTTCAACCTACCTCTAAAAGATGGTCACTCAAATTACTAGTGTAATCAACAAACACAGTCAACTTATAGGCCTTTGTTCATATTGAAGATGAATTGGTAAAACCTAAAAAATCCACATAAATAGTCTTAATAGAGTCTTAAAAAAATAATATTAATTTCATCTTTAAACATTAAAAAACTATCAAGATCAACTCAATTATCCTTCTTGAGTCACTTGAAAAACATGTTCAAACACACAATAAACTTTGGAGATCCATAACTTTGACTATGCAAATATTCAGACCTTATAACTAGGTTCTCTATATGTACCTGGAAGTCTTATACAACTTTTCCTTTTACACCATGATCAAATTATGAATATATCAAAATTTATAGCTCAAAATTTTTAGATTGGTTCTCCCTCACAAATTCAAATATTCAAATTCTAATGGTCACTAAGTAGTTGTTAAACATTGGACATGTTGACCTCATCTCATGCACCCTATAAAAATTAACCAAATATGTACCATCAATCTCAATGGATTAGCTAGGTCTTTACCTTACAACTCTCACCATTGATCTTCGATATGAGCTGCCATAATTGTGCCACTTGGTAGCCTCATGTGCCTTCTCTACCCATCGACTCTTTGACTCAACTTGCTCTATCAATCTTCTAACTACATGATCATACATTTGCCATTGATCTTCTATCTAAGATCCATGAATGTGACACATGTCACTAGTGTAATTATTCTTTGACATATTTGACTTTTACATGCATCATTGGATTAAGATCTATGATTTCATGTGCATTATTAGATCTACTGAATAATTGACCTTTGACTTTAACTTGGTTAAACTTGACGATCTCTGGCCCATCACAGTCTGATAGATCAAATTGTAGGGTTTATATCTCAAGCTAGAAAAAATTTCAAGACTCCAAGTCTTTAGGCTACCTTCTTGGGAATATAGACTACATCATCATTAAAACCTTTAACCTTAGTTGACTTTTTGATTACCTGCATTAAATTCACAAACTTGTTGGTTCATTCATATCTACATGACATGCAATGAAGGTCTGGCTTATCTTAAGATAAAATATGTCTATTTCTCATTACAAAATATCACATGACACACCATAACTTCATCAAGACATATATGGATACCTCACATCCTCTTCTTTGTCCTTACTGATCTATACATATGCCATATATTCTGAAAGCTATCAAACACAACTACTTTGTCATTCATGCACTAATATCTCATGCTCTCTTTGATATCAATGACAACTTAACATTAATGATAATGATCCAATAATCTCCCCCTTTGTCATTGATGGTAAAACACCCTCAAAATGACTTCATACTCATTTGAACTCCTTCATTCTAATATTTCTCACTCTTTGACATTAATGACAAAGGGTCTCTTCCTTACCATGCCAACAAACATTCCTCAAAATTATGTATACATTAAAATTCTATTTAGGATGCTCGAGATACTTACATACTTTCAAGCATATGAATCAATTTTTTCCCCTTTGATATGAACCAATCTGAACTTGGACTTATCTTGGATTAGAAAAACTACTCATAGAGCTTAAAAATCCCCCCCTAACATCAAGTTCCATCTCATATAATTTGTTCTTTGATATACACCAATCTAAACTTGGGCTTCTTTGATCCTTGGAATTTTCTACCTACATAACTCACAAGATCCTTTGCTCCTAAATGAAGATTCAATACCTTGTCAAAACATATGACTTAGTTTGTTCAAGTCATCATATCAATCTCCTTGAATTCACAATAGTAATAGACTTCTTCATATCTCAACCATGACTGGAACATCTCACATATGCTTCCCCTCACATCATGCTCAACTTCTTCAAGCCATTCATGATAATATAGTTATATCCCCCTTTTCCAAACACATATTCAAATGATATTCTTGTTTGTAACATCAATCAAAGTATAACTAGCATCTACCATGCTTCCTCTTGCTTGTCAAGTGTCTCTTTGAAGCTTAAAAAGAGACACCCCTTTGACATAGAGAGGCTAAAAGTCTTAAAACTTAGGAGACTCCCATATATCCATACTCTCATTTTAATTGCAGTCTTGCCTCATCACCATATTGACTTTAAATGGATCCTTGACTTCATTTTTTTCTTCAGACTTGTTAACAAGTGCAAACAACAAAACCTCTTGACTTTCCTTCATGTCTATCATGGAAAACAAACCATATTTTGTCTTTTCCTTGAGATTTTCGTGAACTGACCTTTGATTCTCCTTTTCTATCTAGATAGATGACACATTCTCTTGGAATTCTTGAACCTTCTTCATATCTAATTACACTTTTGTTTTAGTAGGTAGTCCACCTTGATGTTTTAGCTCAATTGAATTAGTTTTCTTGGTCTTCACTTCCTTAAGATTCCATACCAAGGATTGACCTTTCTTGAGCACACTAGGATGCCCATGAACCTTCTTATGACTTGAAAGCTTGCTATGAAAAACTTGATGATAATATAAATAAATAACACCATTCATACCTTCTGCTTGATGATCATTATGATCTTTTTCATCTTCTATCTCAACAAACATACCATCTTGTCTCTTAGGTTCATTATGCTCAAGCTTAACTGTCTTAGGTCTCTATAATTGGGTTGGTATTTTACCATGAATTCTAGGGTAAAATATAGAAATATGTCCCATGTCATGATAATTATAGTAGAGTATGTTATCCATACCTCTATTTAACAACCTTCTCTTCCTTCTACAGTTTCTTGCCTTATGATCAAACTTGTGACAAGCGAAATAATGACCATTAAAATATCTTTCATACCTTATGGAACTTGGCTACCTGATGGATATTTCCTTATTTATCTTGGTACTTGCATCCTTCTTCTCTTGAGATGACCTTTCTTGATCTTTCTTAGTCTTGTTTACCTTGACAACAAATTGCTCATGCTCATCCTTCAATGAATCTAGTTTGGTCTTTAATTGAACGCTCTCATCCTCTTTAGCTTTCATACTTGAACTTGTAGCCTCTATCTAAATTTTGAGGACTTGGATAGTCTCCTTATCCCTCTTAACTTATTTAGTCATGTCATCCTTCAATCTGCATGCTTAATCTTCAATAATCTTTATAGAATCAAGATTGGACTTCAACTCATCATGCTCACCTTGCTTTGAACTCAACTTGGAATTTATCTCTTCTAAATGATTTTTGAGATATTTTATGGTCTCCTTATCCTCCTTAGCCCTTTTATCCATGTCATTTTTCAATCTACATGCTTGTTCTTCCATAGAATTGGTCAATTTTTGATTATCCATTTCCTATCTCATGGATTTGCCTGATAAACTCTCCTCAATAAATCTAGATTTTGCTTCAAGACCATTGATCATATTTCTCATTTTATAATTCATCTTCTTTTTCTCCTTCAATTCACCATGTGCACTCATGATCTTATCTTCTAGATCAACTTATTCTTCCTTGCTATCATAGTAAACTTCTTCATCTAACATGATGATCTTTATTTTATCATCTTTTGATCTTGGGCTTGCCTTCAAGGATTGTAGTTCCTTATTGAGCTTGATGCAGTCATCCATAATAGCCTTAAAGTTTGAGGCCATGATCTTTTTTTGAGCTTATTCTCGATCATACTCTCTCATCTTACCATTGTACTTCTCAATCAGTGTCTTGAGCTAATTGCATGTTTATTCTCTTAATTTTAGACATGCATAAGTAATCTCCAATTGAGATTTCAACTCTTGATTCTCTTTCTTGAATTGCTTACCCATATTGTACCTTGGATCAGCTTCAAGTGATTAAACTTATAATGAAGGTCCTACACTGATACCAGTTATTAGAGGTACAATCACTAAGGGGGGATCAGTGATGCAAGATAATCAATTTCAATTCCTAACTCTTAACATATTTAACATACATCATCTTTATCAAGCAACATAAACATGAAAACACATACATCCAAAGTATACATAAGAGCATACATCACATGAACATATCATATATGTGGGAAAACCTCTTGGGGTATAAAACCCAATAAACCCTACAAGATGGAATACAATCCTATAAAACAAGATTTAACATTTAGATCAACACCCACTGATCAAGGAACACCCATCTCTTAGTTTAATGAGACACTAATTCCATAAGGAGCAACTACCCCTTTCTAATTAAGCACCCACAATAACTAGACCTTTAGCAAGCTTTACCTTGTAACGAGGAATCAACCCCCTAGGTAACCAAGAACCCACTCAGCTACCTAAATAGATCACCTTGAACACTTGTTTCTACTCTTCAAATAATGATGATTATCTCTGTCTCAAGTTGCCTCTAGGGCTAACTTGCTCAAAATGCCTCTTTTAGGCTCATTAGGTCTAATGACCTATGTGTTGTTTTACATCAACTTTATTGATTTTATTTTCTCTCTATTTTTCCTTAATGATAATTAATTTCTCTTTTGAATTTCTCTTCTTTTCTTGAATCCTCACTCACATAAATACTTAACCCTACTCGCTCAAGTCTCTAAAAAACATCACCTTTGCTTTCACTCTTTATAGAGTCTTCATGAATATTATCTTATTGGTCATCTATAAGAATTTCCTCAACACTTAAGAATTATATAATTATAATAAAAAACTCAAATCCATTCTCATAGGTTGGCCATTACCTCATTAGTCCCAAACTACCATTAGGTCTTGGTGAGACCTAAAATAATTAGGCCTTCATACTCACACATTACATGTGAGACCACTTGGACCACATTTATCCTTTAAAAATGCTTCTAAAAAATCAAACCTAGCTATAATTTCCCATTTATAACTTCCACATGGGTCCATGCCACCTAGAACACCAAATCACACCTTGAACCTACTAATTAGGTCTCTTTGCTCTTTAGGTCTTCATACACAAAAAATATAGTTTCAAACTTATGAATAAAAAAATCAAGTATTTCACATAGACATATGATTAAGTCACATGAGTTAACCCTTTATAACCTTATATATACATCCATGTGCTTTATACACTTCAACATAGGCTCTAATCACTCAAATCAACTCACTCAAAATGACCACTTAGAGTAGTCACACATAGTCAAGCTATTTGAATATCCATATCTAATGAGGGGATATCATTATAATCAATGCATTATTATAATCCTTAGAAACTTATATAACATCTCCATACTCAATTGATTATTCAATTCTACTTAGAATACTTTAAACTTACCTCTACAAGATGGTCACTCAAACTGCTAGTGTATTCAACAAACATAGTCAAATTCTAAGACTTTATTCATACTAAAGATGGATTGTTCAAACCTAAAAAATCCAAAAAAATAGTATTAATGGAGTATAAAACACTCTCTAATAGTTATTTCATCTTAAAACATCAAAACACTATCAATAACAACTCAATTATCCTTCTTGAGTCACTTGAAGAACATGTTTAAACACAATCAAATTTGGAGATCCATACATTTAACTGTACAAATATTCAAACCATATAACAAAGTTTTATGGATGTACCTTTAAATCCTTTAAAAATTTTCCTTTTACACCATGATCAAATTATACATATATCAAAAGTTATAACTCAAAAATTATAGACTAGTTCTCCCTCACAAATTTGCATATTCAAATTCCAATGGCCACTGAGCAGTTATTAAACATTAGACATGTTGACCTCATCTTATGTACCCTAGAAACATTTACCAAATACACACCATTGATATTCATGGATCAACTAGGTCTTTACCTTACAATGCATCTTTGATCTAAACTCTCGTGATTGTGCCACTTGGTAGCCCCACATGCCTTCTACACCCCTTGACTCTTTGACTTGACCCACTCCATCGATATTTTTACTACATGATCATACACTCATCATTGATCTTCTATCTAATCTCTATTAATGTGACACATGTAACTATCATGCTCATTATTTCACATATCTTATTTTTACACGCAATATTGGATTAAGATTTGTGATTTTAATGCACACCATTAGATCTACTGATTAGTTGACTTCAAACTTCAACTTGGTTAAACTTGATGGTCTTTTTCCCATCACAGTCTACTAGATCAACCTAGAATATTCATATCTCAAGCTAGAAAACACTTTAGGACTCCAAATCTTTAGGGTACCTTCTTGGAACTATAGACTACATCTTTATGAAAACCTTTAACCTCAATTGACTTTCTGAGTACCTATATTAAATGCATAAATTTTTTAGTTCATTCATATCTGCATGATGTGCAGTGATGGTTTGGCTGCTCTTAAGCTAGAATATGCCTATTTCTCATTCCAAAAGATCACATGACACACCGAAACTTCATCAAGACATGTATGGATGCCTCACAACCTCTTATTTATCCTTACTGATATGCACATATGCCATATATTCTCCAAGCTATCAAACACAACTACTTTGTCATTCATGTACTAGTATCTCATGCTCTCTTTGACGTCAATGAAAACCTAACATCAATGACAATCCTCCAACAATATCCCCCTTTATCATTGATTTTAAAACACCCTTAAAATGACTTAATACTCATTTGAACTCCTTCATTCGGATCTTAATGACAAAGGGTCTCTTCCTCAAAATGCCAAAAAAGATTCCTCAACATCATGTATGCATTCAAATTCTATTTAGGATGCTCAAGATAATTACATACTTTTAAGCATATGAATTAATTACTTCCCCTTTGATATGCACCAATATGAACTTGGACTTCTCTTGGACCAGAAAAACTACTCATAGAGATTAGAAAGCTCCCCCTAACATCAAGCTCCATCTCATATCATTTTTTTTTGATATACACCAATTTGAACTTGGGATTCTCTAATTCTTGGACCTATCTACCTTAAAAAATCACAAGCTCCCTTTGCTCATGCATGAAGATTTAATACCTTATCAAAACATATGGCTTGGTTTGATCAAGTCATCATATCAATCTCCTCGAATTCACAACTTTATAAAACTTATTCATATCTCAACCATGACTGGAACATCTCACATATTCTCACCCTCACATCATGCTCAACTTATTCAAGCCATTCAAGCTAGCATAGTTAGCTACCCCTTTTCCAAACACATCTTAAAATGATATTTTTGTCTGTAACATCAATCAAAGCACAACTAGCATCCACCATGCTTCCTCTTGCTTTTCAAGTGTCTCCTTAAATCTTAGAGAGAGACACCCCTTTGACATAATGAGACTAAAATTCCCAAAACTCAGGAAATTACCACATCTCCATACTCATATTTGAATTGAAATCTTTCCTCATCACCAGATTGACTTTAAATGGATCCTTGAATTTATTTTTTGATTCAAACTTGTCAACAAGTTTAAATAACATAAACTCTTGAATTTCCTTCATATCTATCATGGTAAAAAAACCATCTATGGTCTTTTCCTTGAGCTTGTCTTGAACTAACATTTGATTCTCCTTTTCTATCTAGATAGATGACACATTCTCTTAGAATTCTTGAACCTTCTTCATATCAGATTCATCTTTTGATTTAGCAAGCAGTCCACCTTAATCTTTTAGCTCAACTAAATTAGTTTTCTTGGTGTTCACTTCCTTAGGATTCTATACCAAGGATTGACCTTTATTAAGCACACTAGGATGTCCATGCACCTTCTTATGACTTGAGAGCTTGCTTATAAAATATCTTATAATATGACTAACTTGATGACAAGAGAAATAAATAACATCATTTATACCTTCTGCTTGATGATTATTATGATCTTCCTTTTTATCTTCTATCTCAAAAAACATACCATATTGTCTCTTAGGTTCATTATGCTCAATCTTAATTGTCTTAGGTCTCCATACCTAGGTTAGTCTTTACCCATGCATTATAGGGTATAATTTATAAATATGTCCCATGTCATGACAATTATAGTAGATTTCATTATCCATACCTCTAGTTAACAAGCTTCTCTTCCTTCTACAGTTTCTTGTCTTATGACCAAACCTGTGACAAGCACAACAATGATCATTAAAAGACCTTTCATACCTTTTGCCCCTTGGCTATTTGATGAATATTTTCTTATTGATCTTGGTTCTTTCATCCTTATTGTCTTGAGTTGACCTCTCTTCTTCTTTCTCAGGCTTGTTTACCTTGACATCAAATTACTCATGCTCATCCTTAAATGAAACTAGCTTGGTCTTCAATTGACTGCTCTCATCCTCTTTAGCTCTCATACTTGAACTTGAAACATCTAACTAAATTTTTAGGCTTTAAATAGTCTCCTTATCCCTCTTATCTTCTTTAATCATGTCATCCTTTAATCTACATGCTTAATCTTTAATAATCTGTATAGAGTTAAGATTGGACTTCAACTCATCATGCTCACCTTGATTTGAATTCAACTTGGAATTTATATCTTCTAACTGAGTTTTGAGATATTTTATGGTCTCCTTATCCTCCTTAGCCCTTTTGGACATGTCATTTTTCAATCTACATGCTTGCTCTTCCATAGACTTGATCAGTTCCTGATTCTCCAAATCCTCTTTTATGGATTTGCATGACAAAATCTCCTCAAGAGATTTGACTTGCACTTCAAGACCTTTAATCATATTTCTCATTTTATAATTCCTCTTCTTTTGCTCCTTCATTTTACCATGTGCACTCATGAACTTAGTTTCTAGATCAACTTTTTTTTCTTTCATAGCAAACTTATTCATCAAGCATGATGATATTTACTTTATCATATTTTGATATTAACCTTGCCTTCAAGGATTCTATCTCCTTATTAAGCTTGATGCACTCATCCATAATAGCCTTAAAGTTTGAAGCCATGATCTTTTTTTGAGCTTTTTCTTGATCATACTCTCTCATCTTACCATTATACTTATCAATCAGTGCCTTGAGCTGATTGCACATTTATACTCTTAATTTTAGACATGCATAAATAACCTCAAATTGATCCTTCAACTCTTGATTCTCTTTCTTTAATTGCTTATCCATATTTTACCTTGGATCACCTTCAAGTGGTTAAACTTGTAATGAAGGTCCTATTTTGATACCAATTTTTAGAGGTATAATCACTAAGAGGGGGGGTGAATCAATGATGCAAGATAATTCAATTTAATTTCCAACTCTTAACTTATTCAACATGCACCATCTTTATTAGGAATCATAACCATGAAATAACATACATACAAAGTATACATAAGATCATACATCACATGAACACAACATATATGTGGGAAACCCTCTTGCAAGATAAAACCCACTAAACCCTACAAGATGGACTACAGTCCTATAAAATAAGATCTAACATTTAGACCAGCACCTATTGATCAAGTAATACCCATCCCTTATTTAGTGAGACACCAATCCCATAAGGAACAACAGTCCCTGTCTATCTAATCACCCACAACAACTAGACCATTAATAAGCTTTACCTTGCAAGGAGGAACCAACCCCCTAAGTAACCAAAAACCCACTCAACTACCTAAATGTATCACCTTGAACACCTATTTCTAGTCTTCAATTGATGATTATCACTTCTATTTATACTTTTCACCTCTAATCTCTCTTGATCTACCTCTAGGGCTGATTTTCTCAAACTACCTCTTCTAGGCTCATTATGTCCAATGACCTATGTGTTATTTTGCATCAACTTGATCAGATCAACATGAATAATCCACATTGATCTTTATTGGCCCTTAATTACTAGTACCTTATCTTTCAAAGGTTCTCTTCTTCACTTGAATCCTTGCTTACACACTTGCTCAACCCTACTTGATCAAGTCTCTAGAAACCATCACCTTTGCTTTCACTCTTTATAGAGTTTTCATGAATATTATCTTCTTGGAGAGTCATAAGACTTTCCTTAACCTGTAATACTTATATCATGCTAATACATATGTCAAATCCATTCTCATAGGTCAACCATTACCTCATTAGTCCCAAACCACCATTAGGTCTTGGTGAGACCTAAAATAATTAGGCCTTCATACTCACATGTTACATGTGAGACTACTTGGACCACCTTTATCCTTTAACAATGCTTAGAAAACATCAAAAATATATATAATATCCCATTTATAACTTCCACATGGGTCTATGTCACCTTTAACACAAACTCACACCTTGAACTTACCAATTAGGTCTCCTTGCTCTTTAGGTCTTCATACATATAAAATATAGTTTCAAACTTATGAAGAAAACACTAAAGTCTTTCACATATCCATATTATTATATAACATGGTTGAAACCTTTAAGATCTCATATAAATATCCATGTGATTTATAAACTTCAATACAGGCTCTAAGCACTCAAATCAACTCACTCAAAATGACCACTAAGACTGGTCACACACAGTCAAAATAAAGTCAAGTTGTTTTAACTCTTCATATCTGATTAGGACATATCATGACAACCAATGCATTATCATAAGCCTTAGATAATTATATAACATATCCATACTCAATTTATTCTTCAATTCTACTTAAAACACCTTTAATTTACCTTTGTAAGATGGTCACTCAAACTACTAGTGTATTCAACAAACACAGTTAACTTATAAGCCTTTGTTCATACTAAAAATGGATTGTTAAAACCTCCAAAGTAAACAAAGATAATATTCATAGAGTATAAAACACTCTCCAATATTTATTTCATCTTAAAACATCAAAAAACTATCAAGAACAACTCAATTATCCTTATTAGGTTACTTGCACAACATGTTCAAACACACAATTAACTTTAGAGATCCATAACTTTGACTGTACAAACATTCAAAACTTTTAACTAGGTTTTATATATGTGACTTAAATTCATATACAAAATTTCCTTTTACATCATGATCAAATTATTCATATATCAAAAGTTATAGCTCAAAAACTATAGACTAGTTTTTCCTCATAAATTTGAATATTCAAATTCTAGTAGTTGTTAAACATTGGACATGTTGACCTCATATCATGTACCCTAGAAAAATTGAAAAAATATACATCATCATTATCAATGGATTATATATATATATATATATATATATATATATATATATATATATATATATATATATATATATATATATATATATATATATATACCTTATAATGATCACCATTTATCTTTGTTCTGAGCTCCTATGATTGTGCCACTTGGCAACCCCATGTGCCTTTTACATCCATTGACTCTTTGACTCAACCTACTTCATCGATCTTCTAATTGTACTATCATATGATCACCATTGACTTTATATCCAAGCTTCATGAATGTAACACATGTCACTAACACATTCATTCTTTGACATATTTTATTTTTACATGCATCACTGGATTAATATCTATGATTTAATGCGCATCGTTAGATCTATTTACTAGTTGACCTCAGACTTCAACTTGGTTAAACTTTGTGGTCTCTGGCCCATCATAGTTTGCTATAGAAACTTAGAAGATTTATATCTTAAGATATAAAAAACTTCATGACTCTAATTCTTTAGAGTACCTTCTTGGCACTATAGACTACATGTTCATAAAAACCTTTGACCTCAATTGACTTTCTAAGTACCTAAATTAAATACACAAAATTTCTAGTTCATTCATATCTACATGACATGTAGTGAGGTTCTAGCTTATATTAATCTAGAAGATGCATATTTTTCATTCCAAAATATCACATGACACACTAGAACTTCATCAAGACATCTATGGATACCTTATAACCTCTACTTTCTCCGTATTGATCTACACATATGCCATATATTCTCCAAGCTATGAAACACATCTACTTTTTCATTCATGCACTAGTATCTCATGCTATCTTTGACATCAATGACAATGATCCAAAACTCTAGTATGGGGCCAAATGTGGAGTTTAAGGTTTGACTAGGGATAAGAGAAGTGCTATGTATCATAGCTTTTGTTGTGATGTTGACATTTTTGATTTTGATTTTTCCTTTTGATCATTGCCTCTTATTTAAAATGATTTGGATATTAACTCTTTATGGATTTTATGGATGTCCAAACATGAATGATGAAAGTGACACATGCAAATAAGCTTCATGTTTTAGTTATAGGAAACAAGATATTTAGAGAGATGATTTACTAAATAAATTGGATTTCTTATGATCTAGTATGTGATCTCAAATATAAATCATATGTGTGCTTAATATGAGGATGGAAGTAAAGGGGACAGATAAAGATCAAAAGATATCTATCTATATAATGATACAATGAGAATTATGCTTGTTAATTGATCATGTGGTAAAGATAGGATATTATGGTGATGTGGGTTTAATAGCCAAGTCAAAATAATAACTATCTTTGTTCTAACTAAAAATAACAAGCAATCATAAAATCATAAAGATATAAAGAAAAATCCATGTGAAAATAAATATAAGCCATGAATATGAGTTGGTAAAAATTATAAAGATAATCCATAAGAGATCTTAGGACCCAATGAAAATGAATATCAACATATCCAATGTATAAATAATCATAAATCAAGGCCAAATCATGTAATAATGTGATAGAACACCATGATGTGTTCACAAATATTGATAAATCTCACTATAAATACCATACATAACATCTGTGATACATCCATATGTATATGAATTCTGAAATTAATTAAATTCTCATCAATATTTGTAAAAATTCATGAGAAGAATTATTTTTATATCATATCTATAGAAAATGGGTGTGGTAGAATAATTGTGATGCTCGTAAGGCACCTCCTGTGTGGGATACTCAATGATAAGAATGTAACTAGTGTCTTAAAACATGTGAGAAGATGTTGTTGGTGGGGAAGGAGAAACTTTGGCTCAAAGATGAACTAGAGAGGGATGCTAAGCCTAAAAAGGCCATGGAAGATCCCAAATATGT
This sequence comes from Torreya grandis, assembly GCA_037957365.1. Classification (NCBI taxonomy): domain Eukaryota; kingdom Viridiplantae; phylum Streptophyta; class Pinopsida; order Cupressales; family Taxaceae; genus Torreya; species Torreya grandis. The sequence continues at coordinate 1,552,624 of JARHVA010000463.1, forward strand.
TGTTAAAGTACTTGAGATATATTGGTATGGTGTGTAGTGCACTGATGCCAAAGGTAATATACTTCTCCATATTTAGGGATATACTTTGGAAGTAGCTTAGGAGATAGTATAGTTTTATCTTTAGGCTATGTTATGGATGGACATAGTGTATGAATTTTTACTTGAGCTATCAACAATGAGTATAAGAATGGTTACATGTACCATGAAATAAAAAAATGAGTCTATTAGTAGATGGTGAAGGTCTACTAGTGGAATTGGTAGAGGAAGATGTTTGCTACTACTGATGTATATAATAATCCTTATTCCAATGACAATAACTATATAGATGTCACAATCAAGCTCATCTACATATTATGCTAATATAGGATTGAGATTAGGTAATGGTATAAGACCATCACCAAAAAAGTAAGAAGTTAGAGTGAAACTAGACTAGGCTCATCCATATGCATGGTTGGATATGTGATGGGTAGAAGCAGATTGGATGACATCTCAAGAGGAAGCAAACTAGAAGGATCATGGTATCTAGTGAAATGGTAAGGTCCCATCATGGCATGGTACATAAACATAATCCTAAAAGGTTCAATAGTGATTATAGGTGTAGTAAGTGTGTGATCCATCTCTAACCTATGAATAATAGAGGAAAAACTAATATCAAGTACTATAGCAATATAAAGAACTAGATAAAAAGAATCGAGGGACTGTAGTAAATATGAATGATATATAAACACCTATGCATTTTTATCATGCATAAATATAGCTAAAAATGGGTCATATAAATAATATCCATCATCATAATTAGGTGTATATAAGTCAATAATACATAGTACATGCATCAACTATTTTATTAGATGAAGAAGCATGGTGAATATAATGTGTAGTTTTAGTTAGGGTAACTGATATTTCATTCAAAGGTTTTTGATGGGAGTGAGAATGGAGAGAAGGAGGTAATTAAACAATGATGTTAGGAGAGAGATATGAAGTTTTGATCTTTAATCATATCTCATCTAGTTCATCATCGTCTAAGTCTAGTAGGTTGGGAGGGATGTTTCCCATTAATTCATGATGACCATTATAACCTTGAGTAGAGTTTATGGAATAATTAAAATTTTGTGATTCATGAAATGGAATGATAGGTAAAGGTTCAAGTGTAGGTATTTTGAAAACACCTCATTCTTGGAATTATTCAAAATTCCAAGGGTTTGTATCACCTTAATTTTTATAGATAACACTTGTTAACATTTTGGCCTCACAAGCCAAATGTCAACCTTTGTCATTTGAAGCATGTTAATTAACTTTACTTTGGCTTGCTCTGATGCCTCATAGTGTCCTTGTTTTAAATAAAAAAATGACTAAATTAAAAACTAAAGGAACCGAACTATCATTGAAACATCATGTAGGAGCAATTTGGAAGAAGGAAAAATGCATAGGGACATCAAGTTCAAGCATAATACAGTAACCATTTTGATTCGAATATTCTTGAGTCTAAATGTGTTGCTAAAAAATGTCAAGATCATGAAAGCTTGGAGCATATCTAACGATGAGTGGTGATAAATGAGGTTATTAGGGCCATAAAGATCCAATGGATTGCATTAAATTATACAATGAAGATCCAATAGTGCATGTGAAGTCAATAGGTTAGTAGGTTATCAAATCAAATGCAAATACACCAAGTGTTACAATTATGCCAAGTTATAAGATCAGTGGTGCACGTTTGATTTTACAGATAAAGACTAATGACATGCATTGAGTCATGCAAATAAGATCAATTGTGTACATTGAGTTAAAGGTCAAGGAGCTTAGATTAAATGTGAGGCCACCATGTGGTGAAAGCATAGGAGTAGATGAAACTGATAACATATCTTGAGAAGGGATACACAATTACCAAGTGTCTTAATCTTGAAGACCCAGATCAAAATCAATGGGCAATATTAAAGGATGAAGTTATGAGACTTTGACTGGAGGTCAAAATAGAATTCAAATTTGAACCAAAGTGGATATTTCAAGTTAAAAATATGCCATTAAAGCTTTTTAGAGGTAAAATAGGTCTTTTGGGTCTATTAAAGATTGAAGGTGGGCTACTAGGTTGTTCAAGCAATGTAAATACACCTAGGTAGATATGATGACTATATGAAAACCAATAAATGGGATTGGTTTTCATCTATAGTAGATATGTGTTTAGTGGTTGTAGTAAAGAGAATGCCAAAGCATAAATATGATAGTCATATCATCCAATATTTATCAGGAACATTTAGCTACCTAAAGTAGACATGATCATGGCTCTATCAGGTACATGAATATGAGGATTTTATCCTTATAGTGAATGGAATTAATGTAGAGGATATCAAGAAAGATTCATGTAGTAGGGATGGTTTCTTCCTATAGTGATCTTGACCTTCTTGATCCATCCTTCTATGCCAAGAAAATACACAAGAACATTAATAAATAGAAGGGCTCAAGGAATATTTTACAGTCATTATTGATTTCTTCTCATAGAAATCTTGGCCTTCATGACCCTTTCTCCACCCTTTCATGCTAAAATAGTCTCAGTAGCATTAATACAATGAGGATTTTGAGAAGGATTTAATGTATCAGTTGTTATGATTACTTATGGTTGTAATCTCAACCTTAATCATGATGATCCCTTCTCCATTCTTCGAGGCAACCCTCCCTAACTCTCTCATCCCATTCTTCTATATATACATGTTTCTAAGCCTTGAAAAGGATCCCTCTCTTGGGCATGACTAAAATCTACCAAGATTGATCTTTGTAACCTCTTGAGATAAATAGATGACTATCTTATATTTCATTGTTCTAGTATAATGTGATAATGTCAATTTGATTTTCACATGTGGTAGAAATATCTCCCTTGTCAAGTCTTGATCTCACCTAGCTACTAGTTTATCTTATTATGCAGGTCATGTTTAGTATTTAATGTTATTTGATTGAAGCTATCAAGTAGATGCATTGACTGGTTAGTGCCTTGAATCAAGCCTTTTGATCACCTCTCTCAGGTTTTGATCACTTGGTGAACCTCTGCATGAAATATTGATGCATAACAAACATTTAGAATTGTAGATTCAGTCTTTTGCTTGTCTCATTATTGTTTTTTATAAGTTTAAGTAGAGTGGATGAGAAATAAATTTAGGTGTATCACCAACATTCACTTAGATTTCCCTTTCAATTATCTTTATCTCCCTTTTCCACCCAATAATTAGTAGGTTTTAGTGGAAATGAGCTAAGTGATACAACAAGGAGCTAACCTCATTAAAAATCCTATAGGTCTGACCCAAGATTAGGTAACCCATAACCTAGGGTCATTTACATGTTGGACTATATTTGGGTAGAGCACCTGAACAATTTTTTGCTCAATTAGGGTGCAATCTAGGTCTTCAATAGTTATGGCATGTCTAGTGGGGCACAATTTTAGCTAGTGAAGTAAAATTACATCACATTCATCTTTAAAAGTAGTTTCAAGTATTCCTTGGTCTTGATCTTAAGGTAAGAAGCATATTTGAGTTCATGGTTTTAGTTATCTTCCTACTTTCTAGGTTATGACAACCTATAGAGAAGAATGCTGTCTTTTGTCTTCTTAATAGTAGTTTTAAAATGATCCATATACATCTTGTTATGATCTTCATGCCCCCTATCAACCCTCCCATGACCCATATCAACCATATGAAGAGTGTGTAGAGCCTAAATAATAGTATGGAAGATCATAATAGTCTTATAACCATGATCCATATGCATCTCATCCTCATTCATATGAGCATTACTCATTCCAAGATCAATGACCCTTCTAAAACTCTCTAAATTTTCATGATGGGATAGAGGAAATGAAGAGAATGAGCCAAATGATAGCTGAAGAGATATTAGCCTACAAACAAGAGCTATTATATAAGCAATCTCAATTTCATGTATCTGCATGTGTCTTACCATAGCCTTCATACATGCCACCTATGCTTCCCTAAGAAATCAAGTCTCAAAATTTTTCAATTCATTCTTATCCTCCTCCAGCCTTCCCATTTTGGAAGTCAGTTTAAGAGACCTATCAAGAGTAAAAAAGAGCTAGTTGTGGAGAAACAAATTGTGAATAATTAGAAAGAAGAGTTAGAGAGATTGATAGTAATGTGGGGAAGTTAAAATGAATCTATAATGCCACAAAATCTTGCCTACCCCCATTAAAAGGAATATACTCCATCAAAGGTCCCCAATTTCATAGCTTTCTAGCTATGGAGAAACAAACTATGAATAATTAGAAAGAAGAGTTAAATAGCTTGATAGTAATGTGGAGAAGTGAAAATAAATCTATAATGGCACAAAATCCTGCCTACCCCCATCAAAAGGAATATACTCCATCAAATGTCCCCAGTTTCATGGCTTTTTCCCCTAAAGAGTAGTCCATAGAGCTACCAAATCCTACACCTATTCCATTCAAAGTCCTAACATTATTACCTCCTCAATAAATAGTTGTTCCTTCACCCACTCCACATACCATTCCTCATAAAACCTATCCATCTCAAACTTGGAAACCTTCATGGACTATGCACCCAAATTATGTGATGCCTAGCCTTTGTCATGAGAATCTTATTATGCCTAGTACATATAATCAAGTAAAGGAGGTGGAGGAGGTCAAACAGTTCAAGGTTCCAAGCTTCATGAGCTTCCTCTATGAAGGGATTACCCAAATAATTCAAGTTATAATAGAAGTGTATTCATCTTGCATTTCTACCATTCACACTCAAGAAGAGGAGCATGTCATGTGGGAACTAGAAGAGGAAATTTCTGATTTGTATAAGCTTCAAGAAGAATGTGTTGAGGAAGATGCAAGTGTTTATGAAGAGGATATTACTATTGGTACCCCTATTGGATGTGAAAGAGGCATTTATACCTTCAAGGATGAGGAAGCAGATCTACCATCTTATGTTCAAAATGAAGAGGTTGAGGCTATCAACTCCTTGCCATCTTATGTAGAGGATGAGGAAATAGATGTAATAGCTGATCAAATTATTAAATTTTTGGGGAAAGCATAGGTTACCAATCAGCCAAAAGGCCCATTATAAGACTTGTTTACAGTATTGGGAGTAGGATATACTCTTCTCTAGGACTATGGTCTAATTATAGCTAAAGAGAGTAACCTTGTCAAGAAAATCAAAGAAAATGGAGTGGGTAGTCCTTGAATATTTCCACCTCAAGAGTTCATTATAGACATGGACTTGTTTTAGATCTTTAGAATGGGATATCTGCCCCTTGGTGAGCCTACAGACATGGGCATGCTTCTAAAAGGTAATACAGGTCTTTTTTATGCACATCCTAGTCAACTAGATTGTGAAGAAATGAAACTTGAATCTAAGTTGAGGGCTACTATTAGGATTGAAATTACAAGAGAGTATCCTTTGAGACACAATACTTAGTTAGAGATCGATAGAGAGGAATATCTAATAAGGGAGTATGTTTAAATTAGAGGTTTTTTTGCCCTTACCATTCCACATATGAGTATGTCAAAGGAGTTGGTAAAGAAGAGACTTTCTTCCTCAACCACTGAGATTGTAAGAAAATATGTGATCTATCATTCTCTATCTCATCACAGAGGTGAACTCAGTAATTATCCTTTTGATCCAGGTGGATAATTATTTATCCTAGTTAGTTAGGTTCCTTTGTACATAATTAGTTGTTTATTTTTCTCCAAGTGCTGTCCTAGCACATTAGTTTATTTGCTCTTACTTTGTTTAGGTTAGTTTCCCTATTTTGTGTGCTTCCTTACTTGTTTCGATGGTTGTTATCTTTGTCAAGAGGTTGATTGCAATCAAGTTTTAATTTTATCATTGTTTATAAGTCCAAAGTCATGTAAGTGTTTGGGTTCTCAAGCATAATAGGCATGCTTCTCATTTGAGTTTCCATAAATGTTAAGATTTGGCCTCACAAGCCAAATGTCAACCTTTGTCATTTAAAGCATCTTGATGACCTTTGCCTTAGATTTATCTGATGCCTCATAGTGTCCTTGTTTTAAATAAAAATAACTAGCTTAAAACTAGAGGAACCAAACTATCATTAAAATGTCATGCAAGACCAATTTGGTAGAAGGTAATGTGTATGGGTAAGTTAAGTTCAAGCATCATTAAGTAACCATTTTGATTCAAATATTCTTGAGTCTAAACATGTTCTTAAAAAGTGTCAAGATCATAAAAAGCCTAGACCAGATATAATGGTGAACGGTGATCAATGAGGTCAATAGGACCATCAAGATCCAATAGAGTGTGCTCAATCATACAATTAAGACCATTGATGTAATCAAAGCCAACAGGATAGTGGGTCATTAGATTAAATAAAAATTCACTGTCACAATCATGATGAGTTATAGGATCAATGATGTGCATTTGATCTTACAAATAAATATCAATGGCATGCATTGAGTTGTGCAAATAAGATCAATAATATAAATTAAGTCAATGGTAAAGGAGCTCAGATTAAATGTGAGGCCACCAAATGGTGGAAACACAAGAGCAGATGAAATTGATAGCGTATCCTAAGAAGGGATGCATAATTACCAAGTGTCTTAATCTTGAATATCTAGATCATGATCAATGATCAATATTAAAGGTTGAAGTTATGAAAATTTGACTGTAGGTCAAAATATAGTTTAAAGTTAAACTAGAGAAGACATTTAAAGGAATAATAATGTGATTAAATCTCTACAAAGATAAAATAGGTCTTTTGGGTCTATTTAAGATCAAAGGTGGGCTACTAGGTTGTTCAAGCAATGTAAATGCACCTAGGTAGATATGATGATTGTATGAAAACCAATAAATGGGATTGGTTTTCATTGATAGTAGATACATGTTCAGTGGTTATAGTAAAGAGCATGACAAGGCATAAGTATGATATTCATATCACCCAAGATTCAATAGGAACATTCAACCACCTAAATTAGACATGATCATGGATCTATCAAGTGCATACATATGATTTTTTTGTCCTTAAAGTGAAGGGCATTAATGTAGAGGATCTCAAGAAGGATTCATGTGGTAGGGATGGTTGCTTCTTGTAGTGATCTTGACCTTCCTGATCCATCCTTCTATGCTAGGAAAATACATAGGAACATTAATAAATGGAAGGGCTTGAGGAAGATTGCGTGGCCATTCTTGATTAATTTTCATTAAAATCTTGGCCTTCATGATCCTTTCTCTACCCTTGCATGCCAAAAAAATATCAATGGAATTAATACAATGAGGAGCTTAAGAAAGATTTAATGTAGCAGTTATTATGATTGCTTCTAGTGGTAATATTGGCCTTAATCATGATGACCCCTTATCCATTATTCCAGGCATCCCTCCTCATCTCTCTCATCCCATTATGCTATATATACAAGCTTCTAATCCTTGAAAAGGATCCATCTCTTGGGCATGACTAAACTCTACCAAGATTGATATTTGTAACCTCTTGAGATAAATAGATGATTATTTTAGATTTCATTATTCTGGTAAAGTGTGATAATGTCAGTTTGATTTGCATATATGGTAGAAATCTCCCTTATCAAGTCTTGACCTCACCTAGATACTAGTTTAACTTTTTATGTGGGTCATGTTTAATGTTTAATGTCAATTGATTGAAGCTAGCAGGTAAATACATTTATTGGTTAGTGCCTTGAATCAGGGATTTCCATCACCTCCCTTATTTTTTGATCACTTGGTGAACCTTTGCATGAAATATTGATGCATAATAGACATTTGGAGTTGTAGATTTAGTCTTTTTCTTGTCTCATTAATGTTTTTTAGAATCTCAAATAGAGTGGATGAGCAATCAATTTAGGTGTATCATTAAAATTATCTTAGATTTCCCTTTTAGTTACCTTTCTCTTCCTTTTCACCCAAATAATTAGTAGGTTTTAGTGGAAATGAGATAAGTGATACTGTTGTCACCAAATCTCACACCCTAGAAGAAGTTGTTCAAGATTCTTCTAGATTTGGGCAACATGGGAACATTTCCAGATATGTGGGTGTACCTATATTGAAAATGAGCCTCTAGATTTAATGGCTATCTCCTTGAATGTATAATGAAATGATCTTATCTATGCCAACTAATTACTTATGGGGAAAAGAGTTAGGGATTTCAAGAATTGAACCTAATCTAAAGGAGGTGATACACCATAAGGTCTTCCACAAGACTATCATACTTGTTTCACAAAGAGACAATGTCCACAACACTAGCCTAAGTGTCTTAGAATGTACTAGCATTAGTGTTTCAATATGAAGGTGACATGTACAAAGAGTATCTAAGGTAAGTGAAACCATAGATCAATTGGAGATACTAAGGATCATTGTAAACATAAGAACAAATTCATACACTTAACAACACTTCATATGACCTACTAAGCTAGAATCACTTGTATCAAACATGAAAGGATTGAGAGAAGGTAAAGATAGATGAATATCTCTTAACCATTCACTATATATATATATATATATATATATATATATATATATATATATTCACACAATTAACAAGATCATTTTTTCTAAGGTAAAGTACAATGTCAAAACCAACAAGACTTAACCATATATGGTGTGGTATTAGATTACAAAGGCCAAAATGGTAGCTACTTATAGAACTTCAAAGAGAGGAGAAAAGAATGAAGTTCAAGAGTCACTATAACACATGTCCAGGGATAAGAACTAGTTATGTTGTAAGAGAAATTGAGTTTGAAATAGATCATGAATTCATCTTAAGATAAATGTCAATATAGATCATGACAAAATCTCCAAAATGGTGTAGAGATTATTTAGCTAGCTTTTGTGAAACTGCCTTCAATATGGATCATTTTCAAACATTTAAAACTCAACTAGGAGAGTCAACACATATGATATGATAGTCATAGATGTTTTCTTAGCTACTAACTATGATCATTCATGAGTCTTCTAAACCTTAATTCTTTACATCTGGTAGTCACTATCTATCTTGGACCTTGATTATGCTTTCATGGTGACATATGAGTTTAAAGAGATTGTTTTGCTACAGAGTCCTTTGATTCTACATAGTTTCCCATGTGGCATTCCATAGCAATATTATTCATTCCATTTTATAATTTTTTCTATCATTGTTTGAACACATAGCCCATCTTGTCTATTTGGAGTCCAGTCAAATTTGCCTAGTCGACCTCACCTAGAGTCTTTTTGCTTTGACATTTAATTTTGGATGTTGATTATTTATATGAGGTCTTTGGATTATGATATTTGGTAGCATTTCATTTTTTTTAGGCTCCTCTAACTTATTAACCCACTCACACCATTGGATCTAGATGTATAATTTCATGTGAGTCATAGATTATGATTCAGTTGCTCAAACATGATTCAATTCTAGAATTTATTAACATTTTGACTTTGCTCACACAATCGATCCAATTTTGCATGATAAAATGCATACCATAGATCTTTGAAACCCATTGATAGTATTAAATCATATACTCTATTGATTTTAGAGTATGATGAAACATTGACCATTGATGTAGATTGGACCCACCCTTTTGTCAGTCGAGCTTGTGCCATCGAATCTCTTCTCAATAAATCCATAATGTTGGTTCTTGTCTAACATATAGATTTTTAAGGGATTTTAACCTAGGGACCTTTTGACTTGTTTGACCCAAGTGTGAACCATTAGCTATGAGTGTATACTCAAATGCCAACCATTGATTTACTGGGACCCACTGTTTGAACTCAAACATCTATTTACCATGGCTTAAATTTGATGTCTACACTCCCATCATTTGACATCTATGAAATCATATTTGATCTCTATGAGACTATCTATAAAATATTTGAATTTCAATATTTATTTGACATGACTTAAATTTGACGTATACATGACCATCAATGATGTCTATGAGATCGTTAATGACATTTGTGTGACTGTCACTTTTTGAATGATAATGATTTTTTGCTTGGGCTCATTTTTTACATTTGCATGAACGTCATACTTTTATAGATCAACTTTCCTAAAATAATTTAATTCCATTAGATATTTTGTTACAAGTAATTTTCTTGGGCTCTTTGTTTTCAAGACAATTTCCCTACAAGAATATCTCTCATCGAGCTTTATGTTTTAGACATGTTTTCTAAAAGAATATGTCCTTAGCCTTTTATATCAGATAATTTGTCTGAAAGAAATAAGACTTGGCTCTTTTTTTGTGGTGAACAATTTGTTTGAAATAAATTCAAGAAAATTATTGTGAAACAATTTATCCAAAATAAATACTTATGCTTTGAACATTTTTCTTGAAAGAAAAAGGTATTCAAGCTTTTTGTTGTGGATAAAATGTCTAAGAGAATTGGGTCTTTGGCATTTTATTTCAAACAAAATGTCTAACAGAATTGGGTCTTTGACCTTTTTGTTTCAGAAAAATGTCTGAAAAAATTGCACTTAGTTTCTTTTCCACAAATAATGTCTAAAAGAAACAAAACTTTGAGATTTTTGCTCATATACTTTCCCTTACAAGTCCCCAACACTTAGCCCAAAAACCCAAAATAGTTTCCTTAAAAGAATTATATACTTGTTCTAGAAACTACCGCTTGATTTTGTGAATGCTCCAATGAACTTGTAAGGCATGTGTAACTCACCTCATGCTCTGACATCTTGAACACTATGAAAACCTGTCACTTTCATATATGACTCTAAAATGACCCCAAGATATCAAATGACATAAGGGTTAAACTATACAATGACCAAAACTATAATGGCATATGAAATGACATCATATGAACTAACACATACCCTATGACATTATAATCAAGCCCTATTTAATATTTTGACTATAGGGGGTTTGATCCATTTTAACTTGTGGTAAAAATGGTCAACATTCTTGGAAATTTCCCAAGGGTGGCATGCTTGTTATTCCATGACCAGTCACCTAATCCTATCTATTGGGATATGGAGTCCATGTATAATAGGTTTGACACATAAATTCCTTAAAACAACATACCAAATAATAAAAAATAGTAAGGACGAGAAACAAATTAGAAACACACCTATGTTCAACTAGAACATTTAGGGAACACAACACACACAACAAAAACAAAACACACACCTAATATACTATTTATAAAACTAAACTTTACCACTCAATATTAAGGTTTAAAATGTATCCCATTCATAGGGATAGACAAATCTTCTCCATTCATCCTTACTAATTGGAAAGAATTGCTTTACTTTCACTTGATGCTGACATATGGTCTACTCCATAGAGTATCAAATTTGGTATGTCTCCTTGGTTTTACTCTATCTTCATCCCATTTCAATACTATGTCACCTTCTTGAAATGATCTTAGAGTTGACTTCTTGTTAAAAGACCTCTTCATCAGTACTTGGTGATGTTCCATAGCTTGATGAGCCTTATCTCTAGCCTCTTACAACTCCATTAATTCTATAATTCTCACCTCCATTAGAGTGTTTTCCAGTAATTCTAATTTATGTGCCAATTCTAAGGTAGACAAATCTTAAGAAATAGATAACCTAGCCTCTCTTCCATAGACAAGCACAAAATGAGAATTCTTTGTTGACCTCATGGGAGTTATCTTGTCAGCCCACAAGGCTATCTTCAATTTGGTGTGCCAAGTCCTATGATTATGCTCCAAGGTTCTCTTGATAATTTTGATCAAATTCTTGTTATTTGACACAATAAACCCATTACCTTGAGGATAATAGTTGGATGAAGTACTTATAAATATTCCATTACTATTTACCTAATTATCTATCTTGGCACCCATAAAATCAAGAACATTATTTGAAATAATAGTGGAAGGAGTGCCAAACCTTATTATGATGCTCTCATAAAACTCCAAGAAATAATTCTCATTAGCTTTCTTCAATGCTACTACCTTAACCCATCTTGTAACATAGTCAGTTTCTATGAGTATTCATTTATGACCAACACTTGATGGGGGATTTATCATGCTAATGAAATCAAGACCCCATTGCATGAAAGGTTGGTCTACTTAGATAAGCTTCAAAGGATGAGCTACAAGCTTTTATTTTCTTACAAAAAAAGAACACTGTCCACACCTTCTCACCAAAGCATGGAAAGCCTTGAAGAGGCTAGGCCAATAGTAACCTACCCTCATGATCTTGGTAGCTATGGTTCTTAGAGAGAAATGAGCTCCTACTATCCCATCATGGAACTTCTCAAGCAACACTCAAAACTGATCATTATTAATGTATATCAATAGCACACCATCAATGTCTCTTCTAAAAATCACATAATCCAAAAGACAAAAGGTAATAGATTTCAACCTAAAATATCTCCTTTGTGATCTACTCATATTATTAGGATACTCGCCATTTTGAATAAATCTAATCACATCTTGTGTCCAACTCTATACATGCAAGGAACCAAATGATTGGGAACAATCATGATTGACTAGAGCCTCTTATTTTGGCTCATGAAGATATAAATACAAATGCTCATGAAGGCCTTTACCCCTTATCAACTTTGTCACCTTACCTTGATATCAACATCCTAATCCATTATTTTAGTGATCCAACCTACCCTTTTTTTACTAAGATCTTTGGTTAAGAGAAACTCTTTGGTACTAGGATGAGAGACCATAAAATGAATCTTATTATTTGAAACCATATGTCTAAATTTTTTTTTCCCCTTAAAACAAGGACTTATTTCTATAAAAATGTGTACTTGAATTCATAATATTTTAAACCTTGAATAAATAATGAAATTGGTTGCTCCACACCCTCATCATTATTTTGCATTAAATTGGCTGAGGTAGTATCAAAGTTAGAAAATGAATACAAAATGATGTCTTTAGAAAAGTTAAGATTCACAAGATTAATATCTTGTGCAATTGCTTTCTTAATAGATTCAAAATTTCTCTTGCCTTCCTTACTCTAGGAAAAGACCTGATTCTTATTGAGCATGGTTGTGATAGGTTTCACCAAAGATGCACACCCATGTATGAATATCCTTACAAAATTTATCTTACCTAATAAATTTTGGAGACCTTTCTTATACAAGGGCAATGAAAGGTTAATAATAGCCCCTATCCTTTTAGGATCAATATCCAAACCATCTTTGGAAATAATGTGTCCTAAGAGCTTACCTTCATGGATAATAAAGATGCATTTCTTTAGATAAAGAGATACTCCATACTACCTAAATATTTCAAACACTTGTCTCAAGTTTTGTATATGTTCATTATCATCTTTAGAAAACACTATTATATCATTTAGATAAACCAATGACATCTCACTAATCAAACCCTTGATGGCCATGTCCTTTACTCTTTAAAAGGTAGCACCAACATTTGACAAATAAAATAACATATTAATATAATCAAAAGTCCCCCATTTAGTGGTAAATGTTGTCTTAAACTGATCATCTTCATTGACTCAAATCTGATTATCACCTAAGTATCCATCTATAAGAGAGAAACATTGAGAACCTGAAACAATCTACAAATTTGCTTCATTAAGGGTATAGGATGGTGATATTTGAGTGACACTCTATTAAGATCTTTAAATTTCACACAAAGTCTTATCTCCCTATTCTTATTTCTAGAAATTACAACGTTAACTACCCATCTTGAATGTTTGATAGGAAAGATTATTTCAGATTCAAGGAGTTTAGTGAGATCTAATCTCATGAGTTGCTCAACCTTGAGATTAATGGGTCTTTTCTTGAACCATCAAAAAACATTTTCCACACCTCATCTTCACCCTCTTCTTTGGCAAGTAGAGGTGTTGGTACTCCTTCCTAATGTACACAATATACTCTTAGATCAATTTCCTCCATGAGAGAATAAGGATAATGCTCATAAGTGTTATTACCACATTCATCAATAAACAAATTTTTAATGCCTTCAAGCTTGGAATAAGTGCCATCATCTACAATAGAGTCCTTTTCTTCATGAACAACATAATTCAAATTAGATATTGTCTCAATGTAAGGTTCTATATGAAACCTTACATGAGGGTGTTTCCTAATTATCACCTTGGCCCCATACCTTGTTCTAAAGGCCAATAAATACCATTTGTCTTAGATATAGTGACATATCTTGGCTATGAAGTCCCTTGATAGTCATATTACAAAGTGGGTTGGAAGATCAATGATAACTATCTCTTACAAGATAGGAAAACTAGGATAATAATGTAAGAAAACCTTCAAGCCTTTTATAATTCCTACTATATTTGTAGGTGTAACATCTAATTAAATGACCCATTTTCTATGTATCTCTTATTTTAGGCCCATCTTGTTAGTTACCACCTTGGGCATGATCAAAGTTGAAGCTCTACTTCAACTATGCAGTTATGGACTAGTTTGTCACCCACTATGAGGGTGAGATAGAATGGTGGGGGTTTATCAACTATGGTAGATGGTTCAATAATGGTATTATGGACATTATCAAGGAAAACATGAATTTTAGTTTTATTTGAACAAGGGACAATAGTAGGGATAACAATAACTATTTTTCTAGGATCTCTTTTTGACTAGACATATGCAAAACATCCCAAAGGGAAATGGATGTTTTCGTACTCTTAAATGAATATAAAATGTTTAAATAAGCCACACCTACTTTATATGAACTCTTTAAGAAATAAATTTCTTGGAACCTAAGGCGTTGGAGTGCCTTGAACACTTTTTCCAATGTTTTGGTTTGGAATATATACTTATTCGAGGCTATTGTACCTGTAACCATATCTTGTTGCTTTGTATGAGGATTAAATAAGCCTGTCGGAACATTAATGTTACCACCTAAAGATTTTCTCTTGAATCTAGTGTTTTATACAATTGAGGTTCCTTGGTTAAGCACAAAAGTGTCCTCAACTAGGAAGTTGGTGAAGATCTCTTCTTAGGGCTGCTCACCTTCACTTGTCTACATCATCACTTCATCTTTGAGTAATAAGATGGGAGTAACATATCCTTTAGCAACAAGAGCCTACTCTCTACCTTCATTGGCATTCCATAAATTTTCCTTGCTACCAATTCTCACCTTGCACCAAGTTCCTATGCATAGGTATCATCTCTCTTGCATTGGTAGTAGAGTTAGGATTGTATGCATTAGTAGGTCTATTGGGATTAGGATACCATTGACCTCTTCCTCTTCCATATTGTTGACCATAATATTATTGATAAGGGTAAGGGTTCTAATAGTCATTTTGTTACATACTACCTCTCCCAGGTCTAGCTTCCAACCATTGAATAAATGCATCTTTATCCATTGCATTATCTTCCTTCTAAGGAGAAAATTTAGGCTTGGTATTGGAATTATGATTTTGAGCCAAATATGGAACATTAGTATAATTATGAGACAATATAGGCATGGACACTTTAGGTGGAAATCTTCTAGCTTGGTCTTTTGTAAATCTTTCATAGGAGGAGGTAAACTATTCTAGGTCTTTTAGAACCTCATTAAAACCATGCATTATTTATTTGGATCCTATTTTGATCACATTAAATTGGTATATGAGAGAGGCATGGTCACTCTCATTTCCAAATATTGAGGTAAACAACACTCTAAATTTATCTAATGTGATGATGAATCCACCTTTTAGAGTTCGATACCAATCAAGAGATTTCCCTCTAAGGGACATGGTAAGGAGTCTAATGGAAATATTTTATTGAGTGATATTATGGAAGCTACAAAATTTAGATACATATCTAATGTACTTACTCAGTGTAATATGGCTCTCACCATTAAATAGGGGCACACCTTTTGTGTCATTGAGAGAAATGACATCATATGCCTGAAGGCAAATTGATTTTCTATATTGAATGTAGGGAAAACATGAGGTCTAGCCATATCTTCTTCAATTTCTTCAATTTATTCAACTTGTTCCATATTTTGACTTTCCTTGCTAGCAAAATCCTCCTGATATTCAAAGTATAATTTAGGAGGATATTAAACTCCAAGGGGAAGTTCAATTTGAAAGAGTGGGTCAATGGGGTTGAGAACTCCTCTAGATAATGACCTAGTGATAACCATGACCTAGTGATAACCATGAATCATGAGAGCAATTTTATAAAAAGACAATGGCCTTGAACTAGATTTACCTTGATGGAGTCTCCAAATAATGAGTATCACACCAATTTATAGTTGATGTTGACAATACTAGCATTAACCTTGACAAGTTATCTTGAAGATAGGGTCCCACTGAGTATGCCAAAACTGTTGTAACCAAATCTCACACCCTAGAAGAAGTTGTTTAAGATTATTCTAGATTTGGGTAACATGGGAATATTTATAGTTATGTGGGTGTACCTATACTGGAAATGAGCCTCTAAATTTAAGGGCTAGCTTCATAAATGTATCTTGAAATGCTCTTATCTATGCCAACTAATTACTTATGGGGAAAAGAGTTAGGGATTGAAATAATTGAACCTAATATAAATGAGGTGATACACTAGAAGGTATTCCACAAGACTATCATACCTATTTCATAAAGAGACAATGTTTGAAACACTAGCTTAAGAGTCCTCGAATGCACTAGCATTAGTGTTTCAATATGAAGGTGACGTGCACAAAAATTATCTAAGGTAAGTGAAACCATAGATCAATTTCAGATAATAAGGCTCATTATACACTTAATAATATATCCATACACTTAAAAACACTTCATATTACCTACTATGATGGAATCACTTGTATCAAACATGAAAGGATTGAGAGAAGGCAAGGATAAATGAATATCTCTTAACCATTTACTATATATCTCTTCACACACTTGACAAGATAATATATGAACTTAAACTATATTAGATTTATTATTTTAAGTCAAATTAAAATGTCAAAACAAATATATATTTGCCATACATGGGGTGGTATTAGATTACAAAGGCTAAAATGATAGCTACTTATAATAAAACTTCAGAGAGAGGAGAAAAGAATAAAGTTCAAGAGTCACTGGAACACATGTCTAAACATGAGAACCAATTATATTATAGGTAAAATTGAGTGTGAAATATATCATGAATGCCTCTTAATAAAAATATCCATATAGATCATGACAAACTCTCCAAAATAGTGCAGAGATTCTTCAGCTAGCCTTTGTGAAACTACCTTCATCATGGATCATCTCTTGAGTATTTGAAATTGAACTAATAAAGTTAATAGATATGCTATGACAATCATAAACATTTTATTAAATGTTAAATGTCTT
Organism: Torreya grandis; assembly: GCA_037957365.1. NCBI lineage: Eukaryota > Viridiplantae > Streptophyta > Pinopsida > Cupressales > Taxaceae > Torreya > Torreya grandis. The sequence continues at coordinate 1,569,778 of JARHVA010000463.1, forward strand.
TTAGACACTTGTATTTACCATCTATAGTCATTAATGAGTCTTCTAGACTATGATTCTTTACATATGGAAGTTAGTATCTATCTTGGACCTCGACTCTGCTTTCATGGCAATGTATGAGTTTGAAGAGCTTGCTTTGATATAGATTCCTTTGATCATAAAAAATATCTCATGTGGCATTCACTTGCCACATTTCTCATTCCATTTTAAAAATTTCTCTATCATCATTTGAACACGTAACCCATCTTGTCCATCTAGAGTCGAGTCAAATTTGCCCAATCGACCTCACTTAGAGTCTCTTTGCTTTGACCTTCAATGCTGGCCATTGATTATTGATTTGAGGACCTAAGATTATGACATCTAGTAGCATTTAATTTATTTTGGGCTCCTCTAACTTATTTACTTACTTGTACTATTAGATCTAGATGAACAATTGAATGTGATACCTAGATTATGATCTGATTGCTTGAATGTGATTTAATCCCAAGATTCATTAACATTTTGACTCTACTCATACCATCAATCTACTTTTTCATAAAAAAATGTGCACTATAGATATTTGGAACCCACTGATACTATCAAATCATTCACTCTATTGATTTTAGATTACAATGGAATGTTGACCATTGATTTAGATTGGACCCACCCTTTTATCAGTTGAGCTTGCACCATTGGATCTCTACTCAGGGAACCCACACTATTAGATCTTGTCCAACTTGTAAATTTTTAAGGGATTTTAACCCAGGGACATTTTGATCTATTTGACACAAGTGCAAACTATTAGATCTGAGTATACATTTAAATGCTAACCATTGATCTACTAGGACCCATTATTTGAACTCAAATGGCTATTTATCATGGCTAAAATTTGATGTCTTCATTCCCATCATTTAACATCTATTAAATTGTATTTGATGTTTACATGACCATCTCTGAGATATTTGAATTTGAATAGTTATTTTCCATGACTTAAATTTTATGTCCACATGATCGTCAATGATGTTTATGAGATTGTCAATGACATATGCATGATTGTCACTTTTTGAACATTAATGATTTTTTGCTTGGGTTAATTTTTAATGTTTTCATGAACATCATACTTTGATAAATCAACTTTCCCAAAATAATTCAATCCCATCAAAGATTTTATTCTAGGTAATTTTCTAAGGCTCTTTATATTTGAGATAATTTCCCCGTAAGAATATGGCTCATCAGGATTTATTTTTTGAACATTTTGTCCAAAAGAATATTTCATTAGCCTTTTGTATCTAACAATTTATCTAAAAGAAATCAGACTTGGCTATTTTTCTACAATGGATAATTTGTTTAAAAGAATTATGTCTTCAAGAAAAATGTTGTAGAACATTTTCCTAGAATAAATACTTATACTTCAGACATTTTTCCTAAAAGAAAAAGGTCTTAAAGATTTTTATTTTAGACAAAATGTCTAATGAAATTGGGTTTTCAACATTTTTGTTTCGGATAAAATGTCTGAAAGAATTGGGTCTTTAGCCTTTTTATTTAGGAAAAAATGTCCAAAATAATTTACACTTAGTTTTTTCTTTGTAGATAAAATGTTCAAAATAAAAAAACTTTCAAGATTTTTGCATAGATAATTTACCTAAAAAGTCCCCAACACTTATCTCAAAAACCCAAAATAGTTACCCTAAAAGAATTTTATACTTATTCTAGCAACCACGCTTGATATTTTTGAGGCTTTGATGAACTTCTAAGGCTTGTGCAACTCACCCCATGCACTAACCACCTGAACACTATGAAAACTTGTCACTTTTATATATGACTCTAAAATGACCCCAAGATATCAAATGACACAAGGGTTAAACTAGACAATGACCAAAACTAGAATGGCATATGAAATGACATCAGATGAACTACTACACACCCTATGACATTATAATCAACCCCTATTTAATATTTTGACTATAGGGGGTTGATCCATTTTAGCTTGTGGTAAAAATGGTTAATAGATACATTAGAGGAGCTAGCCTCATTAAAAATCCTAGAGATCTGACCCAAGATTAGGTAAGCCATAGCCTAGGGTCTTTCCTATGTTGGACTAGATTTGGGTAGAGAACATGAACAATATTTTTCTCAACTAGGGTGCAATCTAAGTCTTCAATAACACCATTATGGGAAAATTTAGCACATTGGCATGTGGATTAAAAAAAATACTCTCATGTGATGTGTCCAAGGTCGATTGAGTAATATATTATAAGAAAGTGTAAAGTTAAATATCATAAATTTTAAATGAATAATGACAGGAAGAATGGTGATAGGAATCTAAACACAACCTAGAGGAGGCATTTATCTTCTATCATATCCTTGACATGTAATTTTCATGGATTTAAGATTAAATTTTAAATATCCAAGTTTTTAAATAAAATTAAGGGAAACAACATAAGTTGATGATCCTTCATTTATTAAAGTATGTTTGACTTATCTCCTATTTGTATACTAATTAAGAGATGGGGGTCATATACATGAAGAAATATCTCATCATGATCATGGAAGAGATAGAAAATTTTAGTGAAAGAGAAGCGTCTACTATTTCATCAATGTGGATGGACATCTCTTCAAATTATTGGAGAATGTTATCTTCATATCCTTATAATTTAGCTTCATGCCCTAGGGTGGAGGATGAGGGATGTTCATTTCGAATAGTAATTGAATTAGTTGTATACTATGATGAGGGGAAGTTTTCAAGAGTTATAAGAAAGGAATTTGGGATGGAAGATGAGAAATTTATGCTATAGGATCCCATCATAATAACATGTTAGAGATTAGTGTATAAAGGTGCATAATATTATAATAATTATTTTAAAGGGGGTTGGGATGTGCATTGAAAGTTGTGTTAATAAAGGATATTTATTTTATGTTTGGTTGAATTGGGTTGATCTATCTTAGATGATTTATTTATTTATATAAGAATTTCTTGTGTTTGAATGGAAGAAAGTTGATGTAAAGTTTGATGGATATCTACTTGAGATATATTAGTTGGAGGAAGGGTAGAACTTGTATCAATTGTATGAGAATTATGATCAATTTACATTGTTATAAGTGATAATTATGAATTCATTAGTTTCCCATGCCCCAATTCTATGATATGTGATGGGTAAGTATCTTGAACAATTATTAACTTCAGATAATTATTATGTTTAGAAGTTGGGTATTGTTCAATATAAGAAACTAATCTCATCATATCATTCATGTTGACCACATTCTCATCATTGGTGTTAGGATCTATGGTACTGTCAATGTTGTTAGTGGTATGGGTAGGTTTGTTGGTGTTATATTGATGGTTAGGAAGAGGATTTTTATAGATAGCTAGATGAGCATTGGCTTGATTTAAGGCTTTATTTTTATTTTTGGTTTTATGAACCTTATGTGCTATTTCATAGCTTTTTTGATGTTTATGTATAAGTGATTCATGGTCAAAGTTGGATCCAAAGAGAAAGTCCATAGAAATATTTCTCAATTAGTGACAAGTTTCATGAGAATGACCCTAACTTGAATGAAACCAAGAAAATTTATTGGGATCATACCAGTGTTTCACAATACATGTAGGGCTAAGGTCTCATGGTGAGGGTCATGGAAGATGATTTTGAATCTCTTCTAAGGAAATAGGTTTGTGCACATTCATATTATGTTATTGAGGTAATGAAGAACTAGGATGATAATTGTTATTAGGTGTAAGTGAAGGAACATGATCCATTTTAGTGTTTGGAGAAATGGATTGGATGGTGTGTATGAAATCATTAGTATCCGTAACATCATTATTTCTTGCATGTCATTTTTAAGCTTTTAAAAGAATGTGAGTTCATGTTGGAGGGTAGAAAGTTCAAATTGACATATAAGGAAACTTGGCATTTAATTTGGTCAATTACCTCTTTTCAATATTTTGGGGAAAAAGTCTTAATGTGGTATTGTAATTTATGATACATAGTATTAGTAAATAAGTGTAAGAGGTTTTAATCTACCATATTATGCTTGACTTTATTAGATAAGGATTTACATCATTTAATGAAATCTTGTGTCATTTTGGATTCTATTTATTTATAGTTGATAAAACAAGATACATTATTTTTAAGAAGGTCATTAGTTTGGAATTATTAAACAAATGCATTGACCAAGTATTTTAAACTAGTAATGGAATGGATTTTAAGTTGATTATATCAATATAGAGCATCTTTGAAGAGAGTTTTAGCTAAGAGTTTGGTTGCAACAAATGTATTAATTTTAACCCAGTATTTGTATAAGTTTCCAAAAGTTTTTAAGTGCAAGGTAGGATCTATAGATCCATTATAAGTGATAATGGGAATTATACCTCCTATTTTAATCCTTGCAATTTGAGGTACAAGAGGTTTATTTTGTAAATTTTTAATACTTTTATTAATAAGTGGGGGTTGAGATATAAGGTTACCATGTGCATCCCTAAGGGGAGGTGGTAGGGGAAATTAGTATTTGGTGCCCCCCATTGACTATGTTGAGGTCGATTTTAGATTTTCAATAAGTGGTTTTGCATTTTCATAATTTGTTATGCATTATTGGTTTGAAAAGTAATAATTTGGTTAAGAGTTTGTAATAGTAGATGATTAGTTTGAGCATTATTTTGACTAGTAGAAGTATCTTTGAAAGCATTAATGTTTTGTGAGGTGTTAAGAAGTTAGGATGTACTAAGAGCTTGAGATATAATAGTAGCATGAGAAGCGGTAGTGGTATGAGAAGTAGTAGTAGCATGATAAGTACTAGTTATAGTAGATCCATTTTGAGTTAAACGAAATTGGGTATTACTATGGATGTTTGGGGTAGGCCCACTAAAAGATTCACCAACCATGTTAGTAGAAATACTTGGCATAGATGTGAAATAAGACATGTAAGACAATGTCATAGTGTTATAACGAGATACTATAGAGGGTAAAGGAGTGGATGAAATAATTAATTGACATACCCCAAATCCTATGTAAAAGTTAGGTGAAGGTGAATGGGGATCTCCAAAATGAGCTCCCATCATGATGTTTTATATAAATGAAGGATATGTACCTCTATGTTAAGGATTTTCATTGATGAAAAGAATCATTTCAACTATGTATTCAAGATAATTTTCATCTTCTACCATTTTTATAAATAAGGGATTAAGTGACATAAATAAGGAGTCCCATAGTTGGTAGTTATAGTGGTGACATAAATGTTACTTTGATCCAATTAGTTACCAAAAATGGTGGCTTAGTATGTTTGTTAGGATTGGTAAAGTTCATCATGTTGTTTTATTTTGATCTATGATTTTAGCATACAAATTTTCCATGATGAAATGGGGAAGCTAGACACTTAGTGAAAAAGAGGACAAACTTGTTATTATACAAGGTCAAATGGGTTGATTATGTTCTGTAAGAAAGTAAAAAAAAATAACTAGAAAGAAACATAGTTGAACATGTTGAATATGTTCTATAGGAAGACAAGTAAATTATCCTATAAGATGATAAGTCATCTAAGTTGAATGTGTTTTATAGAAAGATAAATCGAGTAGCCTATAAGAGACTAAGTCAACTGTGTTTTATAGGAAGATAAATAGAGTAGCTTCTAAGAGACTGAATCGATTATCTTATATAGGTATGAAAAATTTATAATGTTATAAATATGGATGGTTGAGTAGTAATTTTTAGATAAATAATCTAAACACATAGGTAACTAGATTGATTAGGTTGATCTAATTGAAACACACAACACAAACCTTGTATCAATTTTAGTTAATACATGTTTTGTAATATAAAATACAATTAGAAAACAAGAAGTAATAATAATGAAATGTAAATGCTAATATAATAAGTGGACATTCCTATATGTTTTTGAATTATGTTTTTAAATGTGATAGGGCATTTGGCTTTGTAAAGGAACTAAAAAGAGGAAAGCTAAAGTTGGTTTTAGGTATATTAAGGATAAAAGGGATCTATGTTAGTGATGATACTATATTTGTATTAGGGACTGACCCACACATAATAATAAGAGTTTTAGGCTATTTTCCAATATATACAATCAACCATGTATTTATACTTGGCTAAAAAATCGAGTCGGCTTTTGATGTAAGAGCATCAAGCTAGGAAACATTATTTTTGAGTTATTGTCAATAAATGGTCAAAGTTGGTCAATGTTAGGTGTCAAAGTGTGTGAAGGAACTTTTTAGGTCCATTTGTGTCTATGGATTCCATTTTGAGTCACAAAGATGTGTTATGTAGTTTATAGGAGTTTCCCCTCCAAAACTAGGAATTGAAAATTCAAATATGTAACTTAGTTAAGAGTGACTATGAAGATGGGATAAGGTGGTTATATGATTAAATTATGGTGTAAAGGGAAAATAAGCCTTTTAAATGTGTTTTAAGTCATACATTTCTAAGCCATGAGGTTAAGAAAACATGTTTTGGTAATGTCACCTCTAACCATCATGTTGAAGTTAATGTGTAAGAAGATCTTATCATGTAACTACCAAAACCAACATTGGAGTTGGTTGAATAAGGAAGTTTGTATGTTATTATAAGTAGAGGAGATAGTAAGATAGGTGTGAGAGAATCTACAAGAATGGAAAATAGAGGAGCCACGAATAACAAGTTGTAACCTCTCAAGAAGAAGTTGTCAAAGCCCTTTTATAGGTTGTTCATGTAATGAGGAGATGAACTATTGAATAAAGAAAGTTGTTATGAGTTTTGTTACTCCCTATCTATTTAGTATTGTTTTATATTGATCATGAATTACATTAAGGAATCCATGAATCCATATGCAGGTTTTTAATGTGGTTGTTACAAGTTTGAATGTAGAAATATAGGTTTCAAAGTGAGAAAGAGAAGGTGTGGTTCATTCAAGACACAACCAAGAAACTTTAACTAATACAATAATCATGGAATTATTATTCAACCTAGTCCCATATGAATGGAACTAAGTTCTGATATTGTAAGGAAATTAGGAAAAGAAGAGCATCTTCTGTTGGTGAGTTCTATGCATATGTCATACCAGTCTAAAGGTGAGTAAGGGTATTTTTTAGTGTCATGTATCTACAAACCATGATGTTGTTTGAAAGGTGATTTAGGAAATTTGATTAGTTATTGAGAGATAATTCATACAATTAGATATAATATATATATTGAAAATTATATCACGTCTCCTTGAACAATGAAACCATATGTATATAGTCCAACCCTATTTGTAGGATGCTAAGGAACATAAATAAGGTATGGAACCATAAATTAAGGTTTGTTATAATGAAAATTGTTAGAATCAAAGGATACAGAAATAAAAATATCTCTCAAAATTTTGTGAACCACGTGGAAGAGAATCATTGTGTCAAACATGTCACAATTCTAACAGTTTAGACCCTTATTCTGCATAGTCAGAATTCTAGAGGCAAAGTATACACTTAAAAAAAGTGAATGAATACTATGGTAGGAAATTTTTAAAGTGAATATATATATAAAAAACATCAATGGTAACCCAGGTGGGGTTTTAGAAGGTATTTTAAGGAGAATAGACTGTTAAAACTCCACACATATAATGCAAAAGATACACAGTCCACTATATTTGGTTGTATCTAAGCCTTTAATGAATTAAACAAGGTCAAAATTTTATTTGGGAAGGTGAAGGATTTAAAAACATACCTAGTGTGTTTATTTGGAATTTTGAAACAACTTAGAACTCAATATATGGAATTATGTGTGCTCTTGACCTATGTAGGAAATCCTTTATGATTTCAAAACCTAATATGCTTTACAATGAGTTCTAACCATGGAAAAATCCCACAACTTTTTGATTTGAATTTTTTTTTTCATATAGAAAGAGAATAAAATGGTTTGGGTCTGAGATTGTATGGTTGTGTACGAATTCCAGGACTGAGGGTTTGGAATAGGGCTAATTAGGCTTAAATGAGGGGTGATTTCCAAAGGAAGTGTGATCTAAGAGTGGAATTAGGATATTAAATTTGACATGCACCTCAAAATAGATAGAGAGTGGATATAAGTGTATTTACATTTTCAAATGAGTGCCTAGTTTGGTCAACCAAAGGGAAAAGGCACAAAAAAAGGCTACAAGCCTTAAGAAACCATTGTGAGCCTTGAGTGTGGAATTGAAGGTTGAAGGGTATTTGAGAAGTTGTGGAAGGTTAATAAAAATGTCTTAAGATCATATAAGACCATAAAATAAATAATATTGAGTTCTTGAAACCTAGATCAAGATTTGGTCCTTGAGACCTAAGGAGGAATGCCTAACAAAGAGCTAGTGAGTGAGGGGTTGTCAAAAGGGTGAATGAATAAATAGAGATGAATAGAGGAATTTATTACAAAAAATTCAAAGGTTCCATTGGTATTATTAAGTTCCTCCATAATTTTTTACAAACATAAGACAAGAAAATACTATTTAGCATGTTGCCTTTGAAGGAGAGAGATTAATGGAGATATCATTTTGAAGACAAAGTAAATGTTCAAAGAGATATTTTCCAAGACTAGAACAAAATAATGATGTTTTTTACACTTCTCCCCCTTACCTATACATCATTTTATATTAGATCAATGTGAGCTTTTGGTTCTATTTATTTTGAGTTATTCAAATTTGTTGATTTAAGATTGATAAAGCATGCTTTGAGGAATGCTTGAGATGACACCTTATAGGGTATTGAGGGAGAATAAGTTTGTTTCAGGTATAATGTATTGAGTTAAATTTAAAAAAAATTATATTGAAAAAGAGAGAAATAATAGCCCCAAATTCCTATGAAAAGGACTTGAAGCTAGTCAAGAGAGGACTAGTGAAGAAGACATAGAAAGAGCATTGGAGCTCAAGAAGAGAGAAGAGTAAAGAATCCAATAGAGATTCAAGAAGGATAAGGAAAGGTCATACATAGAGGAATAAAAGAAGAGGAAAGGACCAATAGATGTCTAAGTAGACATATTGATAAGCTTTTTAAGAGGGAGGTCTATATAGGCCAAAAAATAAATAAAAGTGAGAGAAGATGAAGGTATAAAGAGAAGTATAAGACATGAGAAGAGAATTGGTGTAGATTATTAATAAGTTAGAGCTCATGGTGAAGCTCTTGATAATATGAGGAATCCAATGGATTGGCTGGAATATGAGGAAAAGAGTGAAGTGGCCACTAGAGTCACTTGTGAGAGAAAGAAGGCACAAGATGAGTGTCTTGAAGAATGAAGAGAAGAAAGAGAGGACAACCCAAAGATGTATGAAAAATGAGATGTTTCCAAGAGAGAAACAAGACAAAGAGATAAATAAGATATTTTTTATTTAAGATAACAAGAAGGAGAGATAATTTCTAAGAATAGCACATGAGAGTGAAGACAAGAAGAAGAGATGGAGGATGTCTATGCAAAGGACATTCATAGAGACTATGTGGTCTCTCATATTGTATTCTAACATTGATTTCAAGTTTGTGTATGCAGGTATGAAGATAAGTTTTGTGAAGTCCAAGCATAAGGCCTCAAATTTGATGAAGGATGGGCTAAGAAAATCACCCATAAAATGGAAATAGGATGAAAAATAAAGATAACCTCTTGTAGAAGACAATATAATGGAGATTGAAGGCATTCTACATGTTGAAGATGAAGAAAAAGAGGAATACTATAATGCATTACCAAGTCTAGCACATGAAATAAGAGAAGAAACATGTAAAGAAGACATGAAAGTCATCCATGAAGATATGAATGAAGAACTAAGCTTACAACAGTCACCTTTGGAAGTGAATGAGTATTTGAACATTGATTTTGATTGCATATATGAAGAAGAAAAGGATAATACGTAGATTTTTAGGAAGAAGGATAAAGTACAACCATTAAAGAGAGAATAAGGGCATGAATATGTTTTTCCTAAGTGGATGAAACAAATTGGTATTGAGAAGGAAGGGATGAACCTCAATCAAGAGATCAAACAAGATAAAATCATAGGTGGAAATCAATCACAATTATGAAATCAAAACACAAAAGGCAAAGTACATAAAGATGGCATGGTAGATAAGCAAATAAAGAATCATGAAGGAGATGAAATGAGAATCAAGTGGTAGATAAAAAAGGTACAAGGAAACAAATGGGTGGCAAAGAGCATAAGATAATTATATTGTAGGTGTGTCCCAAGAAAGCAAGAATATTGAGGAAGATGGCAAGCCTATGAAGTAAATAAGAGATATAATGAAAGAGAATAAAGATAAATAAGTGAAGGTATAGTCATTTAAGAAATAATATGAGTGAAAAGAAGATAAATATCCTCAAGATTTGTTTTTGAATGTTATTTATGATGATGTATGTGAATTGGATTCTAATAATGAAGATTTCCTATATATGGAAACCATTATATTGATGAATGAGTGTGTATCAAGGAAAGATGAGGATGACATACCTAAAATAGTGATTGAAAAGTATGGTATATAGGTAAAGGATGTTTAAATGACTCTCATGAATGAGGGAGTCCCAAGACAAGCCAAAGAACAAGTTGCCTAAGGAAATGAAGAACAAAGTGGACCAAGATTTGATGAAGATTTTGAAGAGGTGGATGATTCTAAGTTGCAAGAAGATTTGAGGATGTTGGAAGATATATTAATTCCATCCAAAGACTTAAATAATATGAAGTATAATATGAAAATGTCAAATATGAACTCCAAGAAACATCAAGAGAGGAGCAACAAATAATGCCACAAGGAAGCAGGCTAATTATCAAGAAAAGGGAGTATGAGCAAGTACACAAGGTGAGTTATTAAATTGGGAAAGATAAATTTGAGTTGAAATTTGATAATCATGGACAATTAAATTCAAATATTTATCAAATCATATTGTACTATGTTGAGGATGAGTAAAATAAGGAGTTGCTCTTGCACAATGAACAAGACCATGGGAAAAGGCATGAAATAGTTGAGAAATGTAAATAATATGAAGAAAATTAGAGTATAATGGGTAAAATTACTGAGTTTGAGATGAATGAGAGGTCCTTAGAGCCTAAGGAAGAAGATGATATCATGGTCAAGGAGAAAAAATCACTAGGCAAACAAACATCAAATGAGTTTCATGAAGAAGCAAGCGAAGATACAAACATGTGGAAGAATAATAAGACATATATGGTTGTATTTTAGTATGATGAGGTTTAAATTAACTTATAACAAGTGGTATATGTAGTAAATAATATTCTACAATAGTTAGAACACTTCATAGAGGTAGAAGATGCATGGACAAGAAGGCTAGACAAAACCAAGAAGAGGACAAACAAGAGTTTAGAAAAGAAAAGGGATTAATAAATGAATAATAAAATGAAATTTAATCTAAAAAAACATAAAATAACCAATTTAAAGCTATTAAGTAAAATTGGTGGCACAAATTTTCTCCTTCTTGGGGAGTATGATGTAGAAACATCAAGCTAGGAAACACTATTTTTGAGTTATTGTCAATAATTGGTCAAAGTTGGTCAATGTTGGGTGTCAAAGTGTGTGAGGGAAATTTTTAGGTCCATTTGTGTATATGGAGTCCATTTTGAGTCATAATTATGTGTTATGTAGTTTCTAGGAGTTTTCCCTCCAAAACTAGGAATTTGAAAATTCAAATATGTAACTTAGTTAAGAGTGACTATGAAGATGGTCTAAGGTGGTTAGATGAGTAAATGATGGTGTATAAGGCCAAGAATAATTATAAATGTGTTTTAATTCATACATATCTAATTCATTAGATTAATAAAACATGTTTTGGTAATGTGACCTCCAACCATCACATTGAAGTTGATGTGTAAGAAGATCTTGTCATGTAACTACCAAAACCAATATTGGAGTTGGTTGAAGAAGGAAGGTTGTATGTTATTATTGGTAGAGGAGAGAGTAGGAGAGGTGTGAGAGAATATAAACAAAGGGAAAGTAGAGGATCCATGAAGAATAGGGTGTAACCTCTCAAGAAGAAGTTGTCAAAGCCCTTTTATGGATTATTCATGTAATGAGGATATGAACTATTGAATAAAGAAAGTTGTTATGAGTTTTGTTAATCCCTCTCTATTTATTATTGTTTTATATTGATCATTAATTTCATTTAGGAATCCATGAATCAATATGTAGGTATATAATGTGTTTGTTATAGGGTTGAATGCAAAAATATAGGTTTCAAAGTGAGCAAGAAAAGGTGTGGTTCACTCAAGACAAAACTAGGAAACTTTCCCTAATATAGTAATCATGGAATTTTTATTCCATATAGTCCCATATGAATGGAAATAAGTGTTGATATTTTAAGGAAATCAAGAAAAGAAGAACATCCTCTGTTGGTGAGTTTTGTACATATGTCATACCAGTATAAAGGTGAGTAAGGGTTTTGTTTAGTGTTGTGTATCTACAGACCATTATGTGGTTTGAAAGGTGATGTAGGCAATGTTATTATTTATTGAGAAATAATTCATACAATTAAATATAATATATAGATTGAAAACTGTATCACACAGTCTCTTTGAACAATGAAACCCTGTGTATACAGTCCAGCCCTATTTGTAGGGTGCCAAGGAAGATAAATAAGGTATGGAAACATGAATTAAGGTTTGGTAAAATGAAAATTGTTAGGGAATAGGAGGATAAAAATAGAATAATATCACTCAATTTTTTTTGAACCTTATGAAAGAGAATCATTGTGTTAAACATGTCATAATTCTAACAGTCCAGACCCCTGTTCTGCATAGTTAGAATTCTAGAGGCAAAGTATACACCAAAAAGAGGTGAATTAATATTATGGTATGAAAATTTTATATTGAATATATATAAAAAAACCTCAATGATAACCTTGGTGGGGTTTTATAAGGTATTTGAAGGAGAATGGACTATTTAGAATCCACACAGTCAATGCAAAGGATGCACAATCCATTGTATTTGGTTATCTCTAAGCATTTAATGAATTGAACAAGGTATGAAACTTATTTGAGCAGGTGAAGGATTTAAAAATAGACCTAGTGGTGGTTATTTGGACTTTTGAAATATCCTAGAACTCAAGATATGGAATTATGTGTGCTCTTAGCCTGTGCAGGAAACCCTTTAAGGTTTCAAAACCTAATATGCTCTACAAAGAGTTATAACCATTGAAAAATCCCACAGATTTTTTATTTAATTTTTTTTATCATATGGAAAGATAATTTTTTTTTTGGGTATGAGATTGTATGGTTGTGTATGGATTCTAGGACTGAGGGTTTGGAATAGGGCTAATTAGGCTTAAATAAGGGGTAATTTCCTAATGAATTGTGATCTAGGAGTGGAGCCAGCTTATGAAATTTGAAACACACAATAAAGGAGATATAGGGTGGATATAAGTGTATTTAAATTTTCAAATGAGTTCTTAGTTTGGTCAAACAAAGGGAAAAGGCACAAAAAAGGCTACACACCTTAAGAGAACATTGTGAGCCTTAAGTGTGGAATTGAAGGTTGAAGTGTATTTGAGAAGTTGGAGAAGGTTAAGACAAATTTATTAAGATCATATAAGACCATAAAATAAATAATATTGAGTTGTTTAAACCTAGATCAAGATTTAGTCCTTGAGACCTAAGGAGAAGTGCCTAATAAAGAGTTAGTGAGTGAGGGGTTATCAAAAGGGTGAACGAATGAATAGAGATGAATAGAGGAATTTATTTTAAAAAATTAAAAGGGTTCATTGGTATTAGTAAGTGACTATAAAGTCTTGTATAAATATAAGACAAGAAAAGATTATTTAGCATGTTGCCTTTGAAGGAGAGAGATTAATGGAGATGGCCCTTTGAAGACAAAGTAAGTGTTTAAAGAGACATTTTCCAAGATCAAAACTAGATAATGATGTTTTGTAGACATATCCCCATTAAATATACATAAAATTACACCTTGGTGATGAAATATAAGCAGGTAGACCTGTGTAGAAGTGTTTGAATGCTTATTTGATATTTTATGATTTGGTAGTGTGTGAAAAAAAGAAGTGACTAATCTGATAAATTAACCTTCCTAGTTATGCTATGTGCACTACTCTATGAAAGTAAGTAGATAAATAAAAAATGAGTTAATTAATACCAATGTGAGTTAATTTACTTTTATTGAAGAAGACATAGTACTAGGTTGATTGGAATGACTTTGTATGCAAACATATAGAACAAAGTCAATCTGGTCAACTCTATTTGTTGCAAGATAGTCTAGAGAAACATAGTCGAGCAAGTTGATTGAGTTTATTGAAAAAAAATAGTTATAGAACTAAATCAAGCTAGTTGACTTAGTTTACTTTAAGGTGATAGTTTTTATAGAACTAAAAAATTACAAAAAATAGAACCAAAGTTTGACTGAAATTAAGAAAAATGAAATAACTAGGCTGGTTAGAATGAACCTAAAGTTGGTTTCATTAATTTAATTTTATTAATTGATTTTGAAAATGTAATGAATCTATTGAATTTTTATTTTTAAGCTATGATAGTCAGATGAGAGTTTGAACCTAAAAAAATAGAATGCTAAAACAAAGTCAAACTAGTTGATTGATATGTGGTTTTCAAAGAGATTTGGTTGATTTGTTTTATCTTTCAGAATGTTAGGGTGGAACCCATATAATTAAAATAATAACCAAGGAAATCCATGAAGAATAGATCAATCTAAGAATATAAAAAACTCATTTTCTCATAGTTCTATGTCTAGAGGTTGTTTTTTTATTGGTAGGAGGTTTGGTAGGAGTTTCTCCAGACTTTTTAATAGGGGAATTCATATGTCAATTCACTTTGATGTTGTTGATCCTACTTTCTAGAATATTTTTGAAGCCTTGCCATTTAACCCTATGAATATTAGAAGAAATCGAGGTTAGAGAAAGACTGATTAGATAAATCATCCATATGAACATGCAAATTCTAGTAGTTCTCAAAGAATGCAAATAGATTTACAATTAGAAGATAATTCAATTTTCCTTCATTCTCCTCATCGAAATGAAAATTTGCCTGAACATGACTTACAAAAATTTGCTAAGTTACATCACTCTCATGATTTGTTACCTTTGAACCGAAAACTTCTATCTCTTGAACCTACTAATCCATATGCCACTTGTTTTAAGCTTAACCTTGTAGATTTTCATCATCATTAGTTGGAGAAAAGAATATTAACAAAATAGGAAAAGACAATAAATCAGTCCTTCCATGTCACTAATGGTTACTAGGATGGTGAATAAAGTTAAGTTGGAAGTTGATGATGAATAAGATGAGGAGGCAATAAAGTTAATCAAGTTCCTAGCAACCAGTATGAGTCATACTGAGTACATGACTGATAAGGGCTATCTGTTAATTGAAATGCTATCAAATTTAGAGGATGAGTAAAAATTTTCAAAAATACTTTGTTACAATTTGATACTTATCATATACTTATTTTAATTTTTGCTTGACATTAATTTTATAGTTTAGGACATTTTCAAATAAGTATATTTTGATATGGATATTTTAATTTATATTTATAATGCATATGGATAAATGCTAGATGTGATATTTTAAATTTAATTACTTATGTTGTATTAAATATTTTTTTATAATTGTTTTATTTAGGTGATGATAATGTCTAAGCTCCCCCACCCAATCAGAGTCAGTTTCCTTGATTTATTATTTTTAATTTTGATCTTAAAACTTATTTTTAAAGTCTAAAAAATGATGTAGATAATAATTAAAATTTAATTAACTTAATTAAATTTAATTAAGTCATAACTAGTAACTAAATAAAATTTAGTTATAACCTATTCCTCAACTATCTTTGAAGGAATTAATTATAAAAGAAGATCAAAATGACATAGAAGAGGAGGAAAATTACACAAGTATTCTTGAAAAGACTTTTGATTAATTTCAAATCCATCTTCATACTTCTTTATATGAAATATCTCTGAGATAAAAAAAAATCTTGCATATAGATCAAGGACACTTTATTTAACAGTTAAGTAATTTGCTTAACACGTATAGGTATATCTAGGTTTCTTTGTTCAATTTATAAATTGATTATCTGAGAAATGTTAGGTTTAATATGTTACGATGGTTGTAGATTTACAGTCATATAAATAAAATCTAATTGCTTCACCTAAATGTTGATGAACACTTTATTGTATGTGACATGTTTTTGATCAATTCATATTATGTTGGTTGTTATGTTAAAAAAATTTGTATCAAAAATGATGTTTCTCAATAAAATTTGATTTACTTGTTAAGATGACTCTTTCTCTAAAGAATCATAAATATTTTTTTAATATTTAGATTATTTTATTAATTTAGGTTTTAGTTTAATTAGTGTGTTTAATAATAGTTTGATTTAATTATTTAATCGATTTGATAATTTTTAGACTTAGATAATTTTACTTTAAGTTAGTGTTGATTTTATAGCTTTAATTAACTTGTTTTATTTATTTTCTTAACCATTTTTAGTTTTTGGAATAGATTTAGTTTTATTTATTTATTTTATTTTATTTTTAGTTTAATTAGATTTATTATATTCTTTATTTATTTTCATTATAGATTGATCTTATTATATATATTTTAAACAAATAGATTAATGATATTTTAATTCTTTGTTCCATTCTTATCTTTCTTAGATTTAGTTTATAGATCTCTTTAGAATGCTGGTAATTATATTTGTCTATTTTTTTGGTTATCATTACAATATTTTTTTTGTATATTTCCACTCTTTTTGTTTAATTTCACTAGATCTTTTTTGATTCAAGCATAAACATAATATATCAGTTATTGATTCATAAATATTCATAAGGAACATAAATCTTTCATTTAAGAGGTTATCTAATTCATAGGTTTTCTCTATTGAATAAGATTAATTACATAATTATATATGTTTCTTTATTTAAAAGAGAACATTTGATTTCTAAATTAATAATAAATTATTGTTGAATATTTGACATACTTATTTTTATCCCAGATCATTTAAAAACTCCTTTACACATCTTTTTTTATTTCTTTTGATCTTTTAGACCAACCTATTAAAATGGTATGATTCTATTTTAAATTTTGCAATAGAAAAAATAGATGATTTTCTGACATAAAAACATTAATCATCAACTAATTTGGCAACTCTATTAGGGAAATTTAATAATCTTGTTTTCTTGTTTGTTGTTCATGACCATTGGAGGTCAATACCCAATTATCCAACCCTTAGTTGATATTGCTAAAGAACAAGTTGACATTGCTTCTAGTTTAACTCATTTTGCTTGGTATAATAAACCTTATTATTTGGTTTATATTGTTGAAGTACTTAACAACAAATTAGAATACGTAAAAATTATTGACATCCATGCAATCTTACACATGAAACTCAAATTCGTATTCAAGAAAACAATTATAAAATTAGACTTGAAATAGAAGTAATTTTGCATGTTAATACTCAACCTAGAATTAACTTTATTTATAATTTATTTCATACTGAAGATTTTATTACTCCTGATAAATCTAATTAAGTAATTAACACAGTTATAAATTTATATGGAAGATGAACAAAGACAACAATAGAGGGTTTGGTATTTGATTTCAAGTCTTGAAAATAACATAGATCAAACTGAAGTAACTAATGAAGATAATGATTTAGATGAAGAAATTACTCATCCCTTAGTAAATCTTTGGTTTCATAGAAATCTAATCAATATTGGTATTCGTCTAGTTAAATTACTTTTGATAAGGGACTTAACACTTCTAAGTTTTCAAGAAGCCCTGGTGAGTCATGAGAGGATCATTTAGATACATTCAAATTAGTTTGTGCTATACTTGGTATTGCTAATGAAAAGTCTTCTTTTAGAGTTTTCTCATAGACTTTGGAAGGTAAAGTATACCAAGCATTTAGTAGTCTTCCAATAAATGTTATCAACACTTAGAAAGATATTGAAAATTGGTTAGAGTTATGATTTGGTAAGTCTAATTTTTTTTAGATCTAATAAATGAACTAGTTAATATTTCAATTGATCTGGGTGAAATCATTTATGGGTTCATATTTATATTTATTATTTTGCATCAAAAAATTTCACCTGATGTTTGACCATCTGAGAAGTTGTCAAGGTCATATTTTTATAATGCTTTACCTATAAAATATAAAATGACTATAGAGGATAAAGACATTATGGATTATGATGAAACTATAACTTTATGCATAGAATATGAAAATAATTTGAGAATATTTAGTTTTAATGATAGAACCATGACATGAGTAAATTTAAATAATGCAAAAATTCTAAAATTCATTTATAATCTTAGCAATGAACTGGTCACCATTAAGAGAAAATTAAATGATAACCCATATTCATAAGATAAGTCATCATTTTCTCAAAATAATCAAATTGAAGAAAAAAATATTTATTGTAATGTTTGTGAACTAGACCATGATCCAAATATGTGTATAGCTGTTCAAAAATTTAAAAGATGTATCCAAGGTAATAAAAATATCTCATTTGATCTAATTGGCAATATAAATATGTGAAGGATTGGTGAATCTTTAGGTGATACTAAAATCATAAATGCTTATGTTTTTAATAATAGACAAAGAGATTATTCTAATACAACAAATAATATATATTTTTTTTTCTCAAAACCAAGATAAAGATAAAAATATAGAATAATGCAACATCAGATAATGTTATAATGAATCTCAAATATAATGATCGTTTCTCAAAAGATTTTAATAATTCTCAATATCATCCTTTTATGCCTAAAAATTATATGAATATATGTCATCCAAATTTATGGGCTTATAATATTATTGATGATTTATCATCCATTAAGGTAGGGTTTTTATTATTACAACCTACTAGTTTACCAAGACAGTTAGAGAAAATTAATGAAGCTATTAAAAATCTAAATTCAAAGAACATTTTAGGATTTTATAAAGATAGTAAAAATGATGAGCATACTTAATATGCTATTTTTTCTCAAATTTATGACCCTCCTATAGAGCATATACCTCCTTTTTATATATCTATAAAAATTGCTAACAAAGTCATACATAACTGCATTTTAGATATGGGTGCATCAAAGAATATTATGCCCAAATTTATAGCTAATTAGTTAGATATTTATTATAAAATAGATAATAAAAAGTTAAATATTTGTAACTCACATCAAATAAAAAGTTGTGGTAAATTTCAAGATCTTGTAATTAAAATTTCACAAGATGAGAGAATTAGGTGTATGACTAATATTCAAATTTTAGATATCCCTAATAATTATGTAATGCTTTTAGAATGAGATTGGTTAAAAGTAACTAGTGAATTTATTAAAAAATATACCTCTTGGATTCTAATTGGAAATGAAATTATCTTTATTTAAAGAGAAGATTGGTATAAGATACTAATTGATTAATTACCTCCTACTTGGCTTATGTTGAAATGGGAATTGGTACATATTATTTGATGAATCTTGATGAAACTAAACAACATCAACAAAAATTATTTTTTTAAATGATTTATGGAATTTGTATTTTGATGGTGCTTATTTACAAGTTGGTGGTGGTGTAGGAATTTGTATTATTACTCCCATAGGTAGAATATATCATTATGCTTATAAATTATATTTTGATACTACTAACAATACAATAGAGTTTGAAGCTCTATGTCTTGGTTTGGAAAAAGCTATAGAATTGAATGTTAAATGCTTAGATGTTTTTAGTGATTTTGAACTAGTTATAAAAAAAATAAAGAAAATATATAAGATAAAACAAATTAGTCTTCATCACTATATTCAAAAGGTTTAGACTTTACTTGAACATTTTAAAGCATTTAATATCATGCACAATCTTAGAGAATTCAATTTACGTGTGGATAAACTTGTTATTTTTACTTCAAATCCTATAATAAGCAAAATAGAGCCTATTGTAGAGTTTTCGTTTTCTAGAAATATTCAGGCTTAAAATTCTTGATTTAAATGAATGCTGGTCTATTTTTTATTATGATAAAATTATTGATGTTTTTATCAAAGACAATTATTTTGATAATGATGATTATGTTCTCAGATGTGAAGATTATTCACAATTGAGTACTAATAAGTTACATGCTAGTTTGGCAAGCTTAGAATCCATGTTTTTTCTAAATGATAAATCTAAGTTCTCACAGAGTGAAGAACCTTCAAGAAGGATTATTGGAGAGACTCTCCCAATAAATCTTGGATTTGATGAAGAACCAATTTTTTTTTAATTTTAGAATACAATGTACTCCTGATGAGAAGGTTAAGTTTATTAAAAAATTTAAAGAATTTATTGATATTTTGCCTAGTATTATAAATATTTAAAAGGATATGATAATATTTACGTAATACATGATAGTCCTATTAAACCCAGTATCAAACCTATCAAGCAAAAAATACGTATGATAAGCCCTTTGCTAAAAGACACCATCATCAAAGAGCTTGATAAAATGATTGATGATGGTGTCATTTTTCCCATAACATATTTTGAATGGGTTGATAATGTAGTGTCTGTACATAAAAAGAATGGAGATATCAAACTTTGCATGTATTTTAGAGATATGAATAAATCTAGCATAAAGGATAATTTTCTTCTTCCAAGTATTGATCAACTTTTGTAACAAGTTACAGGATTTGAAATGATGTCTTTTCTTGATGGGTTTTCAAGTTATAATCAGATATTTGTGAACTTAAATGATATGCACAAGATAATTTACAACTTGAAGAGGAAATTTTGCCTTTAATAGGATGCCCTTTGATCTTATGAATGCAGGTGCAACATTTTAATAATCCATGTATGTAGCTTTTGATGATTTAATTGGTATTAGTATGCAAGTCTGCTGAGATGATATAAAAATATATTATAGGAAAAGGAAAAATAATTTGAATCATTTACATAAAGTTTTTGAAATATGTATAAGATACAATATCTTCCTTAATCCCAAGAAGTCTAATTTTGATGTTACAAAAGGCAAATTATTAGGGCATGTTATTTCTAAGGATGAAATTTTGACTGATCATGAACGTGTTAAAGCAATCAAAGAGATGCAACCACATAAATATCAATCAAGTATTAGATCATTATTTGTAAAATAAATATCATAAAAAAGTTTATATCAAATTTTTATGATAAATCTAATGTTTTACAGGTTTTGTTTAATAAAAATCAATCACTTTTTTGGGATGCAAAAACTGATTCTACTTTTAACAATGTAAAGAATGCTATTGTAAGGGAACCTATGCTTACTAAACCTAATTTTTATAGGCCTTTAATTATTTATTTTAATGCTACATATAAAGCAATAGGTGCGGTGATTACACAAGAGGATACAAGTAATAGTGAAAGACCTATTGGATACATGAGTCAAGTCCTAAAAGACATATAAATTAGGTATCTTTTTATTGAAAAATTTGTTTTATCTTTGGTTTATTATATAATTAAATTTCATCATTTATTAATGGGAAATAAAATGATAGTAATATCATATGTGCCCATTATATCCTATCTTTTAAAACAACCTACTATTTAACAAAGGCTACCAAAATGAATTTTAAGAATCCAAAAATTTGACCTTGAATTTGAAACATCTAAAACTATAAAAAAAAATGAATTAGCAAAGCATTTGGTTGAAAATGCTTCTTCTAATATTACTGTCTTAGTTTTATCTTTTGATGGCTCTTTAAGTGATAAAATTTATTTTCAATCTATGAGAGTTTTTTATTTTTTAAAAACTTTTAAGTTTGAACTGGAAATAAAAGATTGGGATTGTTTAATAATAGAAGATGATTGATATCATGATCTTATATATTATTTTAAAAATCAATCTTGTCCTAAAATTTTTGATAAAAGACAAAGAAGGTCATTAAGAGTGCAGGCTTTAAATTTTTGGTTAATTTTTTTTTATTTTATCAAAATCGAGATGGTGTATTGTTAAGATGTCTAACTCATGATCAAACTCAGAATGTTATTAGAGGGTGTCATGAAGTTATTTGTGATGGTCATTATGTTGTAAAAATAATAGCTTATAAGATTTTATATGAAGATTATTATTGGCTTACATTATTTCAAGATGCTTATAGGTTAGTACGTTCTTATATGTCTTATCAATTATTTGTTGGTAGGGATATATTACCAATAATACCTTTGAATCCCATTATTTCAGAAAGAACATTTTTTAAATGAGAATTTGATTTTATTTTTGGTATTCATCCTCATTATTTTACTAGTAGTAGATATATTTTAATAACAATTGATTTTTTCACAAAGTGGCCTAAAGTAAAGGTTTTAAAAAGTTTAGTGACATCTGAAGTAATTACATTCTTTGAAGATCAGATATTTTCTAGATTTGGTGTACCTTATGAGATTGTCTTAGATAATGGTCCTTAGTTTGCTTATAATAAAAACTTAAAATTTATAGGAAGTTATTCTATTAATTCTAATCATTCCTCTAAGTAATACCCTCAAAGGAATGGGAAAGTTGAGTCCACAAACAAAAATCATATTTTTATCATAAAGAAAATAGTCTATGAGAATAAATGTAATTGACATCTTCAAATATTTGAAGCATTATGGGCAGATAAAACTATTGTCAAAGTAGCTACAAGATACTTTTTATGTTGACTTATGGTTTTGAAGCTACTTTTCTAATAGAATTATAAATTTCATCTGTTAATACAACTTTACAGTACTTATTAGTGGATATAAATCTAATTAAATAAAGATTAAATGATTTAATAGCATTGAATGAAAGTAAACATACTACTTTGCACAAGCTGGAAGAAGCCAAAAATAAGTTAAAAGAATTTTTTGACAAAAAAGTTTCAAATAAAATATATAAGGTTGGAGACCTAGTTCTTTATGGGGATAAAGCTCATGATGATCTGGATAAACATCAAAAATTTGATTCACTTTGGTTAGGACTGTATAGAATTGATGATGTACTTGGTAAAAATGATTTTTATTTGTAATATTTGGAAAGAAATTAGCTATGTTATTTAGTCAATGGTCATCATTTAAAACTATTTATTCAATAGCTTTTTATTTTTTATTTTATTTATTATATTTATTTACTTTTTATTTCTTGTTCTTTGAATGGATCATGTTTGGTTACCTCAGTGAAGTTCATCAAGAAGAAATAAAGTAGATGGAAAATGTAACATGTCTATAAGTATTCAATAATGGTAAGATGATTTTACATGACATGATTCAGTTTTGTTTATAAATAAGTTTGAAAATGGCCATCAATATATTTATAAAAGTATTACTTATTTTAAAAAATTATGTTTAAGGCTGTTGCAATTGATTTCTTATGCAACTCTAAATTCTCTTTCTATTTTTTCTTATTTTTCATGCCACACTAATTGAACACCTCATCCCTTCAAATTTCATAAATAAAAGGGGTTCACATCTAGCTACCTGAGAAACAATTAACCTAGATTATACTCTCAGGGTTTTTTTATCTTTATATAGGAAAATTTTATATTTTTACTATCTTATTCCATTACTAAAACTAGCTAGCAAGGTCACTAGTATTGAGCCTATTTTTCAACACCCCTCCTTTTCTTTTTAAAATAAATACTTTGTGATGATTCTACCATATCGATGATATTGTCACAACATCTAAAACTACAGTTAAGGGTCTTAGTTCATTATGTAATTTGAATATGCATTTTATGTTGAAATATTTATCATGACTCTATATATAGTGAAATAATTACTCTGTATTACAATTGGTTTCAAAATCATTTATAAATTTAATGAAAAAATTAGATATATCCATATTAGTAGAATTCATGTTTTATGAATATTAGTTAATGAACAAATTCATAATCTTTATGATATATAAGATCATCAAACATGTATCATTTTATGATTAAGAGTTAAATGTAAAGTTCTTAGGATGATTTTAATCATTGTTGAATGAATTATATTTATGGATCATAAAATTATTATAGTTATTGTTGAAATTAATGGTTTATTTTGGTGACCTAAATATTTCTAAGGATCTTATTTTAAATACTTTGATATAAGTATTTGTATCATGTCATGGAATGAAGGTTATAAATATTTGAATAAAAGGTGGTCTTCTTATAAGGTTTGATGATGTTCATTGTATCGACAATGGTTATGTTAAGTAAATTAACTTACGTGACTTTGATAAATGCAAAGGTGAAGAAATTTTGATTGAGTTAGTTTTGAGTTTGAAGCATGGTTAAGTTGTTTTGAGCGATAAGTGATGCATTATTAATGTGCCCAAGGTTTGGCACATATGTTGGGATTTTTTATTCTTTCGTAAATTTTGACATTTAAGATTGGAGTATTATGCATCAATTCGAGATTTTTAGAGGAAGGTTTAGTGGTAACAAAGGTCATAACTATTTTTTGGAAAAGTTCTTATTTTTTTTGGTGGAGATAGAGATAAGTACTGACAAACTTTGCTATCCAATCTTTTTTTAACACATAGTTATTTCACTAATTTGAGATAAACATAATACAAAAGGTAAATTCGTTTTGGTTAGTTGTCATTCTTGACAAGATCATTGTGGAAGCAAAGCCTTGAAGTTGAGGGAAAAATATAAGTTTGTTGAATAATTTCTAGGTGAGGTATGTTTTCATTTTATTTTCACAAGCAAAAAAAGTATAAGGGTTTTTTTAAGTTTAGCTAGAATCGGTGATGGTGAATTTGATAGAAGCTGGTTTAAATCAGTCAATTTTGCATGTGGTTTAATAGTTTCCTCAATCAATTTTCATGCAAATGTTTATTTTTATTAAAATAAAGGAAAATACAAATCTTATTATGCACATTATTAAAAATATTCATTATAATATGATTTTGAACATGCAATATATGGTGTTATTTTGTGAAAGGAAAAGTGATAATTTGTGTCTACATGTCATTTAAGTTTGAAAAACTTATCAAAATAATTTATTATGAGGTGAATATGGAAGATACAAATTATTTAATATGAGTTTGAGTATAATATTCAAGAATTTATTCAAACATTTAACTTTTGTGAAGAATATTTAGAAAATTTACACACAGTTTATCATAATACAATTTAGGTTTGAACATAAGGTTTTAATTAATATGAAGTTCTTGGTATATTTGCATTTGAGTTTCAAAATATATATGTATGGACATAATATATTTTGAAACATGTGATTTTGTCATAAATGGTTATAATTGATCTAGTTGATAGTGAAAATGAATCTGTACAGTAGGTTTGCTATGCTATTTTATTTAGTTTCGAAAATAATATAGATCTTTGATCTTTTGACATCTGTGATGAAATTTTAAGATATTTAAAGGAGGTTTTAGTATTAAAGAAAGATATTTGGAAAATATTGAATAATTTCATGATTTTTTTGTCATTGATATACAAATTGCATTAAGAGAATTGAGACTAAAAAGATATGAAAGTAAAATGTTTATGTTTGTTTGAAATGTGAAAAAGTTGTGTTAGAAGATTTTGAAACAGTCAGTTCTATTTAAAAATTAAGTTTATCAGTATTTATTTGGTAATAATGAATGGAGTTAGTGAGTGATGAATTTAGTTTTTAGCAAATTATATTTGTCTTGATAATATCTTGTTTTCAAATTTTAGTCTTTATTAAAATTTATTTATATTTTTAGACATTTAATGGAGTTGTAGTTTTTGATATGTGGTTTTCAAAGAGATTTCATTGATTTGTTTTATCTTTCAGAATGTCAAGGTGGACCCCCGTAATTCAAATAATAACCAAATAAATCCATGAAAAATAGATCAACTTGAGAATAGGAAAAACTCATGTTCTCATAGTTCTATGTCTACAAGTCATTTTTCTACTAGTAGGAGGTTTGGTAGGAGTTTTTCCAGACCTTTTAATAGGGGAACTTGTATGTAAATTTAATTTGATGTTGTTAATCCTACTTTTTGGAATGTCCTTAAAGCCTTGTCATTTACCCTGTGAATACTAAAGGAAATTGAGGTTGGAGAATGATTGATTGGAAAAATCATCTATATGAACATGGAAATTCAAGTGGTTCTCAGAGAATGCAAACCACTTTACAATCAAAAGATAATTTAGTTTCCCTTCATTCTCCTCATTGAAATAAATAGTTTCTTGAACATGACTTATAAAAAGTTTCTAAGTTACACCACTTTCATGATTTAGTACCTTTAAACCAAAAGCTTCTATCTTCTAAACCTACTAGTCCATATGCCACTTATTATAGGCTTAACCTTGTATATTTTTATCATCATCAAGTAGAGAAAATAATATTAACACTAAAAAAGAAAAGGTAATAAATTAGTCCTTCAACATCCCCAATGGTTACTAGGATGGTGAAGAAAATTAAGTTAGAAGTGTATGATGAAGAAGATGAGGAGGCAATCAAGTTGATCAAGTTCCCAACCAGTATGATTTATACTGAGTATATGACTAATAAGTGTTATCTATTAATTGAAAAACTATCAGATTTAGAGGATGAGTAAAAGTTTTTAGAAATAATTTTTTATAGTTTGATACTTATTAGATACTTGTTTTAATTTTTTCTTGACAATGGTTTTATAGTTTAAGATATTTTCAAACAAGTATATTTTGATATGGATAAATGTTAGATGTGATATTTTTCATTTAATTACTTATGTTGTCTTAGATATTTTTGAATAATTATTTTAATTAGGTGATGATAATGTCTAAGGTCCCGCACCCGATTAGAGTCAATCTCCTTGATTTATTATTTTTAATTTTAATCTTAAAACTTATTTTTAAAGTCTAAAAATGAGTTAAGTAATAATTGAAATTTAATTATATTAATTAAAGTCAATTAAGTCATAACTAATAGCTAAATAAAAGTTATGACCTATTCCTCAACCATCTTTAGATGAATTAATTATAAAAAAAGATCAAAATGACATAGAAGAGGAGGAACATTACACATGTATTCTTGAAAAGACTTTTGATTCATTTTATGTCCATCTTCATACTTCTTTTTGTGCAATATCTTTGAGATAAACAACTCTTACAGATAGATCAAGGACACTTTATTTGATGATTAAGTAACTTGATTAACAAGCACATGTATATCCAAGTTTCTTTGTTCAATTTATAAATCAATTATATAAGGAATGTTAGTTTTAATATCTTATGATGGTTGCAAATTTGTAGTCATATGAACATAATTTGACTCTTTGATCTGAATATTAATGAACACTTCACTGTATGCAACATGTTTTTGATCAATCCATATTGTAATAGTTGTTATGTTAAAGACTTTTATATAAAAAATGATGTTTCTCAAATTTGATTTACTTGTTAAGATGACTCTTTATTTAAAGACTCACAAATCTTTGTTTAATATTTAGATTATTTTCTTAATTTAAGTTTTAGTTTAATTAGTGTGTTTAATTAAGAATAGTTTGATTTAATTATTTAGTTGCTTTAATAATTTTTAGACTTAGATAATTTTATGTTAAGTTGTTAGTGTTGATTTTCTAACTTTAATTAAGTTATTTTATTTGTTTTCTTATCCGCTTTTAGATTTTAGAATAGATTTAGTTTTATTTCTTTATTTAGTTTTTAGTTTAATTATATTTATTATATTCTTTCTCTAGTTTAATGATAGCTTGATCTTATTAGATTTATTTTATACAAATAGATTAATGTTGTTTTCTTTTTTTTTTAATCTTTCTTAGATTTAGTTTATAGGTCTCTTCAGAATGTTGGTCATTATATTTGTCTCTTTCTTTAGTTATCATTATAATCTTTTGTTTGTATCTTTCTTCTCTTTTTAAATTTTCATTGGATGTATTTTGAGTCAAGCATAAACATATTATATTAGTTATTTATTCATAAATATTCATGAGAAACATAGTTATTTCCTTCAAGAGTTTATTTAATTCACAGGTTTTCTCTATCAGATAGGATTGAATACATAATCATATTTGTTTCCTTCTTTCAAAAATAAAATTTGATTTATAAATTAATAATAAAGTATTATTGAGTATTTGGCATACTTATTATTATACCAAATCATTTAAAAACCTTTTTATACATTTTGTAGATCTCTTTTGATCTTTTATACCAAACTATTAAACTAGTATGATTTCATTTTAACCTTCATGATAGGTGAAAAAGATGATTTGTTGACATAAAAAATTTAATCATCAACAAATTTGGTGACTCTATTGGGAAAATTTAGTAATCTTATTTTATTTTTTGTTTTCCATGATCATTGGAGGTCAACACCTATTTATCCAAACCTTAGTTGATATTGTTGAAGAAAAGGTTGACATTGCTTCTAGTTTAACTCATTTTACTTGGTATAATAAACCTTATGATTTGGTTCATATGGTTGAAGTAATTAAATAAAGATTAGAAGAATAAAAAATTATTGACATCCATGCAAGTCTTACGCGTGAAACTCAAATTCATATTCAAGAAAACAATTATAGAATTAGACTTGAAATAAAAATAATCTTGCATGTTAATCCTTAACCTAAAATTTGTTTTCTTTCTTATTCCTTTCATCCTTAATATTTTGTTGCTCCTACTGATCAATATAATTAAGTAATTAAAATAGTTATAAATTCAAATGGAAGATGAAAAAGAATAATAGTAGAGGATTTAGGATCTGATTCTAGGTCTTGCAAATAATAGTAATCAAGCTAAAGTAACTGATAAAGATAATGATTTAGATGAAGACATTGCTAAGCCCTTAGTAAATCCCTAGATTCATGGAAATCCAATCAATATTGGTGTTCATCCAGCTAAGTTACCTTCTTTAGAGGGACTTAATGCTCCTAAGTTTTTAGGAAGCCTTGGTGAGTTAGGGAGGATCATTTAGATGCTTTTAAATTAATTTATGTTACCCTTGGTATTTCTGATAATAAAGTATTTTTGAGTATTTGACATACTTATTATTATCCCACATCATTTAAAAACCCCTTTATGCATCTTTTAGATCTCTTTTGATTCTGATCTAAAAGAAGCATAAAGGGGTTTTTAAATGATGTGGGATAATAATAAGTATGTCAAATACTCAAAAATAGACCAAACTATTAAACTGGTATGATTCTATTTTAAATTTTATGATAGGTAAAAGGGATGATTAATTGATGTAATAAATTTAATCATCAAAAGAGTCAAATAATATTAAAAAACTCATCTTATTTAAAAATATATATAATCTAATGCCCTAAATATGTCAATTAGATTAACAAAGTAGAAGGTTACCTACAAAGAATATGTAACTAGGTCAATCAAATCAATCCAATTGTTTGTAAGATAAAATGATCTACACACAGTGGTGAATTAAGTTGATTGGATTAATTAAGTATTGAGACCTGCATATAAATTATTATATTGAGTTGATAGAGTCGACCCATTAACATAAAAATGAATTTTAAAAAACTATAAGTGTTTAATTCATATCAAGTTTACCAGAATGCATGTAATTAAAAGTGAAGCTAATCTACAAATCAATCCTAACTCAAAGAAGATAAATTAGATAACTATAATGCTAAAAATACTTATATAATCAGGGTTATGACCAATATGGATCTGCTAAACCTTTATAATGGATCTTTTATAATATATGTGAGATCAAGATTTTGATTAATTGATTATGATATGAAAATTATATCAAAATAACCCAAATATATAATCTACTTCATGAATTTAGATCCAATAAACTATAATGTAAACAAAATAAGTATTTATAACAACATTAAAAAATCTAAACCTAATTAATATAAACAAGATTCAAAACAAGAAAAATACTAATTGATTATGGATTGCTTAAATACTCATAATTTTAGCATGATATTGACTTGATTCAAGACTTGGATTGGATGTGAATTTTTGATAAAAGACTAATGGATTATGATTAAGAGATTGGCATGACGGCTCATGAAATTTCTTGTTTCTCTCCTTGTTTGGAACAGAGGGAAGCATGAATTTAAATAGGTAATGAAGGGAGATTTTCCAATAAATTAAAAATTTACTAGAAGCCTCTAGAAAATAAAAATCTAGAGAGTAAAGAGGTAATTCTAAGGAATTTAAAATTCCTTAGAATTCTCTAGAGAGAAATCTCTAGAGAAGGATAAGGGTGATGGAGAATTCTAGATTCCATTAAAAAAATCTAATGATGATTAGGGGAAGATTGAACTAGATTAGATTAAGTATTAGGTGAGGAGTAGGGGTAGGCTTGTAGGAAAACCTATGAATAGGTAGGTAGGTAGGTTGTGAATTCAAAATTCACAATATAATAGATAAGTGGGATTAGGATATAAGTGGAATTAATTAGAATGATTACTGAAGAAATGGGAAGGGGTAAGGCTAGTAGGTGAATATGGAATTAGTGGGGAATTAGGATAATGAATAATAATGGGATATTATGAATAAATTAAATGGAATTAGATTGGTTTATATGAGATAGACAATTAATAGATGAAATTAGTGCTGACTAATAATAATATTAGTGATGAGAAATGAGGTGAAAAAATTTAGGTGCATATAATATAATATGGCTAAAGAGAGTTCCAAAGCCTCTAGTTAAGAAACACCACATAATAACCCTAGTTATGTCTTTGATGTAGATATGATGCCTAAATTATCTATTTTCATACACTTGATTCTAATTCTTTCTTTCAATCCCTTTGTTCATCACTGATTGCTTTATCATGTAGGTGTTTACTTGAATATTAATCTCTCTTCTTAAAAATATTCAAAAAAATAGGATCATACCCTATTTTAATTCATATATTCCTCCTTTATCTTTAATACATATCACCCATCATATCATCCATCATGTTTCAAAACTACACCCTCCATACTTGGTTTAAACTTGTCTCTCTTTGGTGTAGGTTCATAGGATTGAAAGTCTAAAACATGCTCTCATGGTTATTGATTATATAAATAAGCCTCATATGTACATTCACCTACAACTATTACCCCCTTCCATATCCAAAAAATTAACTTAAACTCTAATCAATCACTCCTCAAACAATCCATGTTTCCTCTTTTTAAGGTCTAATCCTTGTAACCCTATTTTCATCAAAACCTAATAATTTTGACACAAATACAAATAATTTGATAAAAATAAATGAAATTTTATGTTCATTTTATCCTCTTAAAACTCCACACAAATTTTCATGGGCCAACCGTCAATGTAACCATACTAAATCAACTCACCTCCATAATTAAGTCTCATTAGACCTATAATAAGCACACAAATATAAAAACCATATAGTATGGACTAGAACCAACATAAAAACTACTCAATACTTTATGGAACATAAAAATACATTATATTACCAAGTTTTATGATTTTTATTAGGTTAAAACTTAGGTTATTCTAGTTTTCATTTTAAAACCCTAGGTCTAGTTTGTATGGGGCTGTAGGTGGTTGAGGGCATATAAAATGAAATATTTTGAGTTTTATGAAACTTAAAACCTTTATAATACTTGTGTAAGGTATTACATAAATCCTCTCACCTTATCCAATGGTCATTTGGTCTTTATCAATCATCAAAATGTTTCAAATGTAAACATACAAAATTTTGATTGTACTTGAAGGACTATGTACATGTTTCATCTAACTATAACAATCCTAATGGATATTTGAACTTAAAAAATGATTAGTATAATTAGATACCAATTATATGAAAATATTTTTATGTAATACCATTCAATATTCACATCAAAAACCACCAAACATACTTTTTAAATTGACTTTCTTGATTGTACAACACATAATTACTCCTAGTTTGACTGTATTATAGGTTTTCATTTTGATATCTACCAATATGGTCATGGAAAAAAACAATCATGAATCGTAATAAAACACAACTTAAATTAATATCAATCTCTTTACTTCAACAATGATTCTTCAAAACAACTCTTTATTCAATTCTCACAAGCATATATACAATCTACATACAAAATTTTCCTTTGGCAAGTAGAGTTCCTTTAAAACTTGATATTTTATTCCTATTTATCAATCCTATCCTATCCTAAAAAAATCATACCATTAAATTTAATAATCAATTTCCCATATACATGCATGTTCTAACCTTCTATATCACCTAAACATGCAAATTAACTCTCATTTCTTGCCAACCCCATGTAGGATGGTAGTTACATGTTCCTATTATTGATTGCATTGATATTTTTCTCATTACTTACACATTAATAAAACTCACACAAATTAATATTACCTTATATGACATTTAAAAAACTTACATGAGAAATTGGATATCACACAAAGCCACAACATCATTCTAGAGCCTATTTCCCAATTCAAAATTTTCAATTATGCATTTTGTCAGGAAAATAAAAAAGGCCTAGAAAAATATAACCTTCATGAATCCTATGGGACCCTATAATACCAATAACTCCAAAAAAATACCAAAAATGGTCATATGAAACTTGTTAAACACATTTACCTACTTTGCACCTTGTGATGCTCTGCATCATGCTCCCTAAGTGGGAAAAGTTTGATCTCCTACTCAAATACATTTGTTATAGCTTATTCATTTATTTATAATTATTTCTCATATGATATTTTGATCTCCTATTTATTCTACTTATATTTTATTTATCCTTTCTTCTTATCTGATGTCTTTGTCTTTGTCTTCTAACCTTGTTTTGATTCTTTGCCAACTCATCCTCTATCTCTATGAAGTATATCAATAGATGAAACTATTTGTCCAGCTTATGTTATATATCCTCCATATTATATTTCTATTCCTCATAATAAAACTAAAATATTTAGTTAGAATTATTCACTCTTTCTATTAATCCATAACTTTATTATTCATTGGTCATGCTTTGTTTAATACTCATTGCTAGTCTTGCTTCTTAACCATGATTTCTCATTGGTATGCATGCTCTAATGGGTTTTCATGCCTTAATTATTCCTTAATACTTTTCATATTCTCATCTATATCATATTTGGATGCTTCCTCATAACACTTTAACTTGTCATAGTGAGTCATCTCATAGCCTTCTTGCTCATCTTGTAATGACGACTCATTGACCAATTCATCTTCAACATAACACCACACTTTATAAATTATTGTATTGATATCATCATGCATAATGACCAACTCAAATTTAAAATTATATATTGAATAGGTTAACCTCTTACCTTATTATTTATTCCTTTGTTGGATCTATAACTTAGTTGTTTATGGCTCTCCTTCCATGAGGCTTTGTTATTCAACTCTTGACATGTTATTTAAATTGGTCTTTGGGCTAAGACTAGCCTCTCTTTGCTCTGTCCATGTTAAGTTTCTCTTACTATTTCCTTGGATTACCTTAGGATTGATCTTGTCTCCTCCCAACATGCATTATTATTCTAATAAAATCCTTTGTGAGGATCATGGTTTTCCTCCTCTTTCCTTATCTCTTTCTCAAGATCTTGTATATCTTGTATCAAAACTTAAACTTAGGCTCCATATCTATCTTGTATCAAACTATACACTCCCTCATTATACAAATAAACTTGTATATCTTACTACTCCGTGATGTATTCTACCTTCTCCATCACTATTTCTCTCTCTTGAGTCCCCATTAACTCATGCCAAATGATTAAATCTTCATCTATTATTTTATGATATATTTTTTCCTTTTATCGATGGCTTATGGCATGTTCCAAAGCTACCATTTCTACCTATAATTTATCCCAACTTTATTATAAAAATGGTTGGTTTTTCTCACCTAACAACTCTCCATCACCTATCATCTCTTGTTCAAACTCTTTAATTGCTTCATTCAAAACAAATTCAGAATTTTGAGATGCATACATCTTGAATCCATCCTCTTGATTTATTTTTTCTTATTTTATGCCTTCCATGAGGCAACCTATATACATGGATGCCAATCAACTTCTTCTTTATCATAAGCATATTATTCATAATTGGTTTCTTCCATACTTTGAAGATTTATGTCCTCAGCATGGACTTCTTATTTGTTAACTCTTGTACCCACATACACACATGACAAGAAATATTTAGATTTAAAAAATTTAAGCTTGCCTCCACCTTCTCCTTCTTAGGTTTCTTTGCCTCCAAGACTATCTCATTATTCTTAAAGTGTTGCTCACCTTCCTCTTATTTACCAATCTATTCATTCCTCATGAACTTTTTCATCTCCTCCTTGAGTTGCCTACATATCAACTTATTTTCTTTCTCATTGTTCGCTTGATAATAATCCTTTTTTTTTCCATGAGTAGCCTTATAGGCCAATTAACCCTCTTCTTCTTCATTACCCAGCCATACCATTGGCTCTCTTCTTCTTGTATGAGCTCGATGAAGAGATTTATACTCTTTATCATTTTATCTATCTCGCTCATCTCCTCTTCAACCCTTTGATATTTGGGTATTCATTCATATTTATCTCATTGTGGTAGTCTAACTCAGATAATCCCTTTCTCTCCTTTGCCTTTTCTATCTTTATATTCTCACAATCGAGGCTTTTTCACCTTGATTTGGTGTATCAACCTAGGTTTCCTCTACGTGGTCTATTAACACTCTTGTATAAGTATTTTTCTCCTTGGAACAAATCCTCTTCTTGGGGTCTATCTTTTCTATTCTGAGCTTTTACTAACTCTCTTCTTCGGGCTACTCTACTACAAACTCTTTAACTCTTTTTTGCCTTCAAAATTTTCCTCATATACAATTTAACTTCATGCAATCTCAAATAGAAACATATCATATTAAAAATCACAAATTATTCTAAGAGATTACTTGATATTATAACACTTGATGTAGATATTATTCCTACATTCTCCATTTGCATACACTTGACTATGATTCTTTCTTTTAATCCCTTCATTCATCATTGATTGCTTTATCATGTAAGAACTTGCTTGAATCTTTATCTCTTTTTAAAACTCTTTACAACACTAGAATTATACCCTATTTTCATGAATATATTACTCTTTTATCTTGGAGACATATTACCCATCATCTCATCCATAATGTTTCAAAACTACAACCTCCATCCTTGGTTCAAACTTGTCTCTCTTTGATGCAGGTTTATAGGCTTGAAAGCCTACAAAATGCTCTCATGTTTCTTAATTCCCAAATTGAGCCTCATGTGTCCATTCACTTACACATTATGATCCCCTTTCCATATCTAAATAATTAACTCAAACTCTAAGCAATCACTCCTCAAATAATCCATTTTCCTCTTTTTAAAATCAAATCCTTATAGCCATGCTTTCATTTAAACCTAGAATGTTTGACCAAAATGCAAATCTTATAGTCAAAATAAAGGAACTTTTAGGTACCTTTTATTTTCTTATAACTCCAAATAAATTTTCATGGCCCAAATCTTAATGTAACCATACTAACTCAACTCACCTCCTTCATAATTAGGTCTTTTTAGACCTAATCACACAAATATAAAAACCATACATTATGGATTGGTAACAACCCAAAAACACATAAATCCTTTAGGGTACATGAAATTACAATATATTACCAAGTTTTAGGATTTTTATCAAGTTATAACTTAGGTTATTCTAGTTTACCTTATTAAACCCTAGGTCTAGTTTGCATAAGCATGTAGGTGGTCGAGGGCATATAAAATAAAATATTTTGAGTTTTAGGAAACTAAAAACATTTATAATACATATGTAAGGTTTTAATTAACTCCACTCACCTTATAAAATGGTCATTTAGTCTTGATGAATCATTAAAACATTTCAAAATGCAAACATACATAATTATGATTGTACTTGAAGGACTGTGTGTAGGTTTCACTTGAATATAACACCTTGAATATATATTTGAACTTAAAAAATTATCACTATAATCAGGTAATTACTAACTAATAATGTTTTGATATAATACCATTCAATAATCACATCAATAGCCACCAAATATACTTCTTTACTTTGCTTTCTTGATGGTACAACATAAAATTACTCCTAGTTTAACTGTACTGTAGGTTTTCATTTTGACATAGACAAAGATTGTTATGGAAATAAAAATAATAATTCATAACTCAAATTAATATGAATCTCTTAAATTCAACAATGATTCTTTAAAATAACTATTTATTCCATTTTCACAAGCATATATAAAGTATATGTACATAATTTTCCTTTGGTAGGTAAAGTTCCTTCAAAAATCAATCTTTTATTAATATATCTCGAGTCTCTCCTCTCCTAAAAACATCATACCATTGAATATAATAATAAATCTCCCTTCTACATGAATTTTATTACCTTTTATATCACCCAAACATGGAAATTAACTCTCATTTCTTTCCAACCCCACATAGGGTGGCCATTACATGTTCTTTTTCTTGCTTAAATTACTCTTTTTATCATGAATTTCATGTTAATACCATTCACACACATTAAAATTACATTATATTACCTTTAATAAACTTACTTGAACAATTAAATATCACACAAAGCCACACCATCACTCTAAAGCCTAGTTCCCAATTTAAAATTTCAAATTATGTATTTTGATGGGAAAATAAAAAATTCATAAAAAAACATAAAATCAATGACTCATAATGACTTCAATGCATCATAGGGGACCCTATAAGATTCATAAAACACACACAAAACCAAAAAAGTTCATATGAAACTTCTTAAACATATTTACCTATTTTTCACCTTGTGATGATCTACATCAATCTTGATATTCAATGTAATAATAAAGTAAAGTAAATCTAATATAGTGCTCACTAAAGGTTGTGGAACAAATGGGGGATAATAAAAATGAAAAGAATAAATATTTTCAAGTCAATTTAGAGGTAATCCTAATCATGGAAATATAATACATCCATTAGCCATTATACATGTGAATCTATCTACTAAAATAAAAGAGTAAGAGTTAGGAATACTTACCTTGAATACAAACCCATTGAGCCT
Source organism: Torreya grandis (assembly GCA_037957365.1). Lineage (NCBI taxonomy): Eukaryota > Viridiplantae > Streptophyta > Pinopsida > Cupressales > Taxaceae > Torreya > Torreya grandis. Next base: position 1,606,578 of record JARHVA010000463.1, read on the forward strand.
CCACCTCTCCCTTGGCCAATGGTGATTTGAAAGAGGTTGTTTTGTATTTTAAAATAAACTAATGATGGACAATGGACTATAGTCTAGCCAAGGACCTCCTAGTGAATCTCAAGCCTTCACAAGACAAAGGCTATCCTCTAAGAAGGATGAAACCATATAAAATGACTCCTCAAGTATAATGGTATAAAAAAAATAAATAAGTGCAAATTATTGATTCTCTCTAATTTAAATCAAGTGAAATATGTGTATGTATAATCCCTTATATAATTTTATTTGATGTAGTCAGCCCAATCAACCTAGTCAGTTAGGAAATAGAGCCGTTAGGTCTTAGATTAAGTTAGTTGGGCCAACTTAATCCTATAACATGCTCAATTATCATAACTAAGATGACCTAATTGATTTCATTTGGGAACTAGTACAAATGGGTTTTGTCTTAGGCAAGGGCTATTTGAGGTCATAAAATGTTTGAAGGAATGTGTAATGGAGGTGTCAAACCTTAAGGAAATGTATAAGAGGGGTTTGTATTAGTTTTAGGTAGATGTGCAGGGAACACCAATCTTGTGAAGCACCAAAGGCATACCCACCCTCCTTTCCCAGTGCACCCTTTAAGGTGTACACTCATAGAGGTTGAGATGCATTGAGTTCCTACAAGGGATAAAGCATTATTAATTGATAAAGTCTAAAAATATTATGTGTATATAGAGTATAATATAGGAACATAAAACTATTATTAGATACTTGAAAATATCAAATTTGAACTATATTTACCATACATAACTTGTGAAAACATACATGAATCTTTCCCATAGTCCTTATTAGATTTTCACCTTAGATTGTCTTGGCCATCTCAATTTGATTTCAGTCACCTGTAGGACTTCCTTAGTCAGTGCATAATATAATTATTATAATTATTAGATTGTCTCTTAAACATTATATCACATTTTATTGATTTTCATATGCCTATGGTCATATTTATATGGTTCTCATTTACCATAACTATCCAATTATACCAGATCTATTTGTGTATCTCACAATAGTCATTTTCATAAATTTAAATGCTTACTATGGGTTGCCCCATATGTTCATATGCTCGTGGTAGAAAAATCTGTCCAAAGAGGTAGATATTTATACACAATAGGTCTAAGCCTATTACCATCTATAAATAATTTATTTACCATCTACTAAGAAGATATTTATGCATCTTCACATTGAGAGGAACAACCCTAAAGCTTTAAAATATGAAACCCATCTAAGGAGTATCCCCTATCCAAATCTGAAACACCCAATCCAATTAAAATTTACATATTTTTAAGTGTATAAATCAAAGCTATAGGTTACATCCATACTAAAGGAACACTATTGCACACTTACACATAATTATGATAACTATAGATACTAAAATATGGTATTATATACTTGGCAATGCCAATTTTGACTTACATTTATCCAACATGAATTTGAAAACTAGTATATCTCTTATTATCCATTATCTCATATCCATATTATCTCCATGGGTTTGATCCTCTCTAGTTATTGTTGGTCACCTGGAATAAATCCCCTACTTTGTGTCAAATAGTTATCTTACTCAAACATCTCTAGATCATCAAATTAGTTTTCCTATCTCTTGGATAATAATATCATAGTTAGAACATACCATCTAAAAATAACATCTGATCTACCAATTTCATCCCATGCTACACAATGGTCACAATTAAAATTTAAATATTTCCTATGGTTTGGCCCATCCATCTAATGTGTCAGTAGTATGATAAATTACCTAAATAATCTCATATGAATACAAAATAGGTGTTAGCCTATTATACATATAAAAAACATCTATCAAGCATATTCATACACTTTAAAATTTAAAAGAGTTGACATATTCTTTCTAACTTACAAATTAGTCATAGGGAGAAAGTCTTGGTCAAGTTTAAAACATCTCAAGCCCAAGCCAAAGTTGCCATTTTCAAAGTATCAAAATCTAGATTATATGTTACATACATTTAAGGATAACTATTTCACACATTCACCCAACAAGGAGAATTATAAGTGGTTAGAATTCCATTTTTTGAGTATTGGATATGTATGTAATGTTCAACCATTCAACAAGGAGTGTATGGAGTTATATCAACCCACCTTTATTCCCATTTTCTAGGCCTAATTCTATCATTTCAAGTGGACCTAGGGTTTCAAGTGAAGGATACATATTTATATGAGTCACACACATAATTAGACTTTAGGGTCACACATAAAGATTAAATACAAATAAGCACACATACCTGCATTAAAATAGAGAGAAAAAATCCACAGAGACAAAACTGTCAGATTGGGAACATAAAATCTAATGGTTTCAACTCGAGGTTGATGATACTATTTAAGTACACAAATAGATACAAATCTTGATTTTTGATTTTCATAATCCAAGTTCTCATCATGTATGCCACCTACATGTATTTTCAATCCTTCATACTATAATTAACCATTAAGTATCAAATACTTTGTTGTACTTTCTATGTTTAATAAGTTTAGTTGTAAAATTAGCATTAATCCTTTACATCTAGATTTGTGCTTATTTTTATATTATATACAATCTAAATTACACATAGTTTTTATCTTGTTTAGGTTTAACATTAATCCAAAATATGGTAAAACATAGTGGTGAACCCATATATTTCTTGAACACTACTAAACCCTACGTTTCCATCAGAGTTTCATTCTTATTTATATGGTTTAGGTTTTTATAAATAATTCTAAAATATTAAAACTAATTTTTTATTTTCCTTTGTGAAAAAATACCCATGGCTATAATGGATGAATATAGTTTCTATTTTGGATTCAATCTATGATTGCAATCATTACATGTTATTTTCCTTTGATATAAAAATTATGTAAAAACTGTATACTTCTATAAATCAAATATTTGTACATTAATATGGCTAGAAATAATAATCAACAATCCTTAGTCATCCTTAGCACATATTATTGTAAACTCCAATCTGAGATACTTTTTGTTACCATTAATCACCAAAGGGCATGTATGTATCATTTTATTCCTCCTACTCCCCTTATGCATTCAAATTTTATGATCCCATGATGTATTTTTTTTAATTAAGAGTAGAAAGTGTGGTTTTGAAAGGGCCAAAAACATTTTACAACAAAGAGTTAAAATAAAAGATAATTCCTAAACAAAGAGGGAAAAAAACATAAGATACAATTGATAGGAATCCAATGAAAAAATTATCAGATCAAATTTGATCATCAATATTTATCTTCTGGTGTTAAGAGACCATTTAAGGCAACTATAACTTCCCATTCCACCTTTAATATATGTCGCAGGTTCCTCTTCATTTTCAACTTGTTTCATCTTTTGGTTTCTTGTTCTTTTATTGGGGCTTGCTTAAACTAAAGTGTTTTTCCTTTTCTTTAAAACTTCTTGAAATATTTGGATTCTATTTAAAAAAAAATTATGGCTGTTCTACTTGTGTTTATAACATTGGTAAAAATTTCCTTTAGAAATCCTAACTCACCTTATATTTTTTGGTTCTAGCTTTGAGGTTGGAAATATCCTATTTTGGAGGGAAATTTTCTCATAAATTATTCCATTGATCTTTATCAAAATGAATAACTTCCATCGAAACATGAACCTCTTCATAAATTTTACAATGGAGACCATCATTTTTATCCTCGAGTTTATTATTTTAATTATAAAATCATTTTACTATGCTCATCTATAAGTTTAATTCATTTAATAAACTTTATACCCTATTTTTTAGGTCTACCACTGAGGTAAAAATCCATTTATTGGGTTGGTAGGTGCCTTTAGGGGAGGGGTTGGTTGGTGCCTTTAGGGGAGGGAGTGTTAAGATTAGAATCCTAGCCATGAGAAGGATCTATTAAAATTTGTAAGTCTATATCATCATCAAAAATATCAATAATTTGGTCATGTTCAAGCTTAATAGAGTCTCCTCATAGACTAAACTAGAATTTTTTTAGTACAAGATTCACTTTATTAAGATATTCAAGATTTAAATTTAGAAATGGTAGGGGTTTCCTAAATCCTAACCTTATTCTCATTTTTTGGATTATATCCCACTTCACCAGTACTCATTTTTTTGTTATAGGTAGAGGGAAGTTTAACTTTAATAGTTCTTGGGACTTGCTAAGTCTTGCTTAGACTAAGGAAGGATGGGGTGTTCATATTCCCCTCATCAAATTTATTCAACCCCTTAGAGACATTTGAAGTAGGGTCTATCTCACTAAGAGAAATAATGGGAAAGGATTCAACCATGAGAAGATAGAAAGGTATACTTACTAATTTCCTATGCCCACAAAAATTTAGTAAGGATAAGTGATACAAGTAGAGTATTTTGTAGAATCCTTCTGAAGTAATATATTTCATGATTTACAGGCTGAGTTTACCCGATGGGTCTACAAGCGAAACTATAAAAATGTCATCCTATAATTCATGAATTTTCTCTTTATATTTAAAAAATGAATTAATTTATTCATTATTTCTCCTCCTATTAGTAAAAAGATTAAGGATTTCTATTATGTACTTGTGTTTCTAGTAAAGCTATCTTCACTGACTTCTAGGGACACACTACTCATAAATAATGTTATTTATTTCCATGCCTTGGAGAAGTTTTAAAATAGTTTTGGATCATGGCCTTTATTTTTCCCATTAGCACAAGAAAAGAACGAAACTATAAAATTGATTTGAGAATGCAAAAAAAAACTACAAATAGAAATTAGAGAAAAGTAAAAGGGATTTAAGAAAAATGGAGGGGTAAATCACTATATACATTTGAGATTGAGAATAATGATAAAAATATCCCTTAAAGAGTAAGATATTATTTCCCATTGCGAGCCAACAAATCATAACATGGAGTAAAAACCTGTGTCTGGTATAATCCCAACTTGAAATGAATGTCTGTAATGATTAGAACCAAAAGACACACATACAATGGTAAAGTCCCAATGGGGGTGGGAAAAATGACAAAATTATTCAAGGATTTAAAACAAATTCAAACTTCAAGATGGGACAAACTAAATGGGAAAAGAAGATAAGGTAAGGCAAAGGGGAACCAAAAAAACAATGGTCAAGGTCTCAAGTAGAAGCTTTATCATTAAGGATAAGAGTGATAGATTGAGGAAGATCATTGGGATAACCCTATTTAATTAAGTTTGAGTATAAGAGTCCAACATTAATAAACCAATCAACACAACCATTACCTTCCCTACAGATGTGATAAAATGAAACCTCATCAAAGGATTGTAAAATATTATGGGCATGAAGCACCATGTTTTTGATAGTCCAAATGGAGGGTTTTATCCTTTGAAGGCAATTTAAAATGTTGAGAGAGTCCTCTTTGACTGAGATAAATTTGATATTCATATCTTTGAAGATATGGATCTCCCACAAAGCTACTTTACCTTTTACAAAGTGGTTAGATTTAACCCTGATAGGTGTTGCGTAAGATACTAAGAGCTTTCTATTACAATCTCTTATCAATCCCCCTCCACTAACCATACTAGGATTCCCCTTGGGTTTTCCATGAAATTTTACTTTAATCCATGGAGTGGGGATAGGACCATCTGATAGATCATTTGTCAAACTTATTGCTTCTTTTATTTCCTTCTTTTGAGATATCCAAATCCCATTTGAGAGCTAATCTTTATTCCCATTCCTTTACCTCTTTATTTTTTCCACATTTCAAGATGAGAAATTTTTCTTTTATAAAAACCAATATCTTTGATCCCACTCTATTGGAATAACTTTTCTTATTTTTAAATATTCTAGAGTTTATTTCCTTCTAAATACCTTAAAACATGTGAGGTATAGCCAACTTTTAGAGCTTTCTATAAATAGTGATTGAGAAGGGGGAAGCAATTAGATTATTAAATCAAATATTTCATTTGGCCTAACCCAAGAAATTACAAACTCGTACAGAATTGGAATAATAGATTTGCATGGGAAGGGGTGGTTAATAAATATGTGGTGGATAGATTCAACATCTCTTTCATGAAGTATGCACCTGTTAAGGATCACGATACATCTCTTAATTATATTATATTGAGTAAGGATATTATTTTTATAAGCTAACCAATATAAAATTTTAATTTTATGAATGAGATATTTATACCAAATGATATCCCTAGGAAAATAATTTGGGTCAGAATTCAACTCAAAGAGTTACCCTATTTTAACACTATATATTCCATCCATATAAAGTGACTAGAATAATTTGTCTTCTTTAGGGATTAACATATATGGACATATTTAAACGTGTTCATTAAGGGATATTAAAATGGTAAAGTTATCATTATCATTGGAGACAAGCAGAATGTTTTTCCAAGATTTCCCAAAAACATTCTCCTCTAAGTAGTGCTCAATCTTATGGCCCATTTCCATTTTTGTCTTTATACTTAATCTATTCCAAGGTTCAATAGAGTATAATGGGTAGTTTTAAATCCAAGAATCATTCCAAAATTGAGATTTATTTTCCATTCTAATATTCCACCTAGACCCTTTCTAAAACAAATTGATACTCTCCACAAGATTACTCCATATTTTAAAACCATGTGGTGTGAGGTCATAATAAAGAAGTTATCATCTTCCCCATTGTCCATGTATTTATCTTTAATAGTATCTATCCATAATTTGTGTTCTTTTATGAGCATCCATATTATTTTTGATAATATGGCTCTATTCATAACTCTTATTCTTCTTATCCTAAGGCCACCATGATGTTTATGAAGATAAACCTTGTCCTAGTCCATAAAAGGAAGCCTTTTTTTTGTTTAAATTTCCAAAAAATATTTATAGGAATTTTGAAAAGGGAAAAAGATAAATTGGAATATTTTGAAGAAAAAATTTAAGCAATTTCATTTTACCCACTTAACTTAGGAGACATCCCTTCCATCCTACCAATTTGTGTTAAAATTCGTTAAGAAGAGGGTTCCATATATTGATAATCATTATTTATTTAAAATAAGGCATCCTAAGATAGGTTGAGGGAATAATCTTAGATTGATAACCTATTATGTAAGAAATTATTTGTTGTCTCAAATATGATGTATTGATAAAAAAAGAGAGATATTTTTTCCAAGTTAAAGCATTTACAAGAAACATCAACATAATCATTTAGAATTTTTATAATATCCTCTGATTCTTCAATAGAGGCTTATCCTAATATAATGGTTTCATCGACAAATTGTTGATGTGATATTGAACCAATTTGATGAAGATAATTTCACTCCCTTTAATCTACTCTTGTTAATAGCCTATGAGAAAATCCTTCCCAAAGTTTCTCGCAAAGCACACATGACTTGTGTATATGGAGCATACTATAAGAACATAAAACCATTATTAAATACTTGAAAATATCAAATTTGACCTATATTTACCATACATGACTTATGAAAACATACATGAATCTTTCCCATAGTCCTTATTAGATGTTCACCTTACATTACCTCAGCCATCCCAATTTTATTTCAATCACCTATAAGAATTGATTAGTCATTGTATAATCTAATTATTATATTATCTCTTGATCATATTATCACATTTTATTGCTTTCCATATGCCTATGGTCATATTTATATGGTTCTAATTTACCATAACTATCCAATTATACCAAATCAATTTGTGTCTTGCAATAGTCATTTTCATAAAATCAAATATTTACTATGGGTTTCCTTGTATATTCATATGTTTGTGGTAGAAAAAATTATCCACAGAGGTAGATATTTATAAACAATAGGTCTAATCTTGTTCCCATCTATAAATAATTTATCAACCATATATTGAGAAGATATTTATGCATTTGCACATTGAGAGGAACAACCCTAAGGCTTCAAAATATGAAACCCATCAAAGGAGTATCCCCTATCCAAATCTAAAACACCCAATCCATATAAAATTTACATATTTTTAAGTGTATAAATTAAATCTACAGGTTACATCCATACTAAATGAACACTATTGCATACTTACACATAATTTTGATAACTATAAATACTAAAATATGGTATTATATACTTGAAAATGCCAAATTACACCTAAATTTATCCAACACAAATTTGCATACTAGTATATCTCTTATTATTCATTCTCTCACATCCATATTCTATCCATGGGTTTGATCCTCTCTAGTTGTTGTTGGCCACATGTAATGAATCCCCCACTTTGTGTCAAACTATTTAGTTATCTTACTCACACATCTCTAGATCATCAAATTAGTGTTCCTATCTCTTGGATACTAATGTCATGGTTAAAACATACCATATAAAAAAACATCTAATCTAATGGTTTCATTGCATGATAAATAATGGTCACAATTAAAATTTAAATAATTCTTATGGTTTGGCCTATCCATCTAATGTGTTAGTGGCATCATAAATTATCTAACTAATCTCATATAAATAAAAAATAGGTGTTAGCCTATTGTACATATAACAAACATATATCAAGCATATTCATATACTTTAAAATTAAAAGAGATGACATATTCTTTCTAATTTATAAATTAGTCATAGGGAGAAAATCGTAGTCAAGTCTAAAGAAACTCAAGCCCAAGCTAAAATTGACATTTTCAAGGTATCAAAAGCTAGATTATATGTTGCTTACATTTAAGGATAACTATTTCACACATTCACCCAACAAGGAGAATTACAAGTGGTTTAAATTCCAATTTTGAGTATTGAATATGTATGCAAAGTTCAACCATTCAACAAAGACCATTTGGAGTTATCTCAACCCACACTTTCTTCCCATTTTCTAGGCCTAATTCTATCATTACAAGTGGAACTAGGGTTTCAAGTGAAGGATACATACTTGTACGAGTTACACACATAATTATACTTTAGGATCACACACAGAGATTAAATAAAAATAAGTACACCTACCTATATTAAAATAGATAGGAAAAATCCACAAAGACAAAACCATCAGATTGGGAACATAAAATATGATGGTTTAAAATCGATGTTGATGATACTATTTAAGTACGCAAAGAGAAACAAATCTTGATTTAAGCTTTTAACAATCCAAATTTTCATCATGTATGCCACCTACATGTAGTTTCAATCCTTCATACTACAATTAACCACTAAGTATCTTATACTTTGTTGTATTTTCTATGTTTAGGAAGTTTAGTTGTAAAATTAACATTAATCCTTGACATCTAGATTTATGCTTATTTTTATATTATATACAATCTGAATTACACATAGTTTATAGCTTGTTTAGGTTTAACATTAATCCAAAATATAGTAAAATATATTGGTGAACCCATATATTTCCTGAACACTACTAAACCCTAGGTTTCCTTTAGAGTTTCATCCTTATTTATATGGTTTTCAATTTCTATAAATAATTCTAAAATATTAAAATTAATTTTTTATTTTCCTTTGTGAAAAAAATACACATGGCTAAAATGGACAAACATAGTTTCTATGATTGCAATCATTACATGTTATTTTCCTTTGATAAGAAAAATATGTAAAAACTATATACTTCCATAGATCAAATTACATTAATATGGATAGAAATAATAATAAACAATCCTTAGTCATCCTTAGCACATATTGTTTCAACCTTCATTCTAAGATGCTTCTTGTTACCACTAATCACTAAAGGGTATGTATGTCTTATTTTATTCCTCCTACTCCCCTTATACATTTTGTTGGGTGAATATTTTGTTAGCCAGCTAACTGGTGACCAAAATAGTTCCTATCACCATAGTATAGGGAGATGAGTCATACTGGTGTGCAGGTTTAATACATCAACAAGGGACAAATCTCTCCTCTCATCAAGGGGAGGTTCCCTATTAAATATGCAAAGCTATATACAATATAAATAAGCAAAAAGTAAGACACAGGGGTGGGATAAACCATCCATCTCTCTTCTTTCAAAGATGATGCTCATAGACAAAGGAGAAATCTTGGTGTGAACACTGAAGGCACTTCTCTTCTTTCAGAAGTGTTTTTGCAGGAAACAATAGGATTTTCTTTTAAGTAGTAAGATAAGAAACCAGTTAACCAAAGGGTGTAGTAATAGTAGGATGAAGCAAAATGCAAAGTTTCCACCTCAACTACCCAAAGAGGATATCACAAAGGATAATGGGGGCACAAAGTCACCCCAAAATCCTTAACATAAAAAGAAAAGAAAAAAATAGACTGAAAGCAATTGTGAAAGCACAAAGTCTTCCCACAGTTGGTTTCAGGACACTTCCCTATTACCTTCACTAATTCTACTTACCAAATTAAATGAATAAGGACACCTTCAGAAGATAGATGTAAGAATGATTTTCTAAAATGACACAAGTTAGAACAGCACAAAGTCTGTGAAAAAATTGCTTTCTCATTCAGATAAAAATGAAAATGAAATTACAACCTGAGCTTAAAGTCTCAGTCTTCTTTCAAAATGGGCAGAGTTTCACTCTTGTAAAATGAAAGTCGCCTTTACAAATGAGAGAAAATACAAACTTATAGCAACTAACCAAGGATTGGCACCTTTTTCCATGAGATGGCCCATGCTATAGTTAGCATCTTCAATGTGTCTCCTATTTTGTCTAGAGAGACCATGCTAAGAATAATGTGCTGCCATAACTATGGCATGTCCCTTTATCTGATATGTCTCCTCCTTAATATGGACCATTTGGTCCTTTGCCTATTTGTCTTTACTTCATGGAAGAAAATAGGCCATGTCCTTGGTTTGGTGCACTCAGAAGTCTACTCGATCCACTATTCCACCTTTTGGAAATAACTCTTTCAAAGACATTTCTGGTCCTTTGCATCGATCTGCTCTCTTTGAGTCTTCAGTCTCTCTTTTCAATTGATCACTTGATTTAGGTTGAACCTTAAACCCGTTGAACCACTTGTGTGCCAATTTTTTTTTGACTGAGGCCACCTTTGAATTGCTTGATCCTGTGAACCATTAAACTTTGAACTCTTTTGGTTCAAGGTTTAATCAGTGCATTGGTTTTGCCCATTGTTTGCTCTTCCTAAGCTCTTTGATCTTCATCATGCTTGGTTGAACCCTTGAACCTGTGAACACATTGAACCATTTGGTTCAACAGTTTAATGGTTCAATCGGTTCATTCTTTGAAGCTCTTTATGTCTAAGTCTTTAAAGATTCCTTTCTACATCCTTATTCAGCATTTGAAATGTCCCAAAGGGAAGGTGTCCCTTTGGGTCCTTGGAAAAGGTCCTTTTTCTGACGTCAAGTGTCCCCCACAAGTGTATCTACCCTTCAAGATTTTTCATGTGACCTTTGGGATTTTACTTCTTTAGTGGGTTTTATCCTTTATGTCCTTCAGACAGAATATCCAAATGAATTCATTTGGACAATTTATCCAAAGGAAATGTTCCTTGCCTTTGCATCTTTCCTGTCAGGCTTTTACTTTGTCTTTCGGGTGAATTCCTTTAGAAAATTTGTCTAAAGGATTTTGCTTTGTCTTATGCCTTGTTCAATTTTTCAAAGGAGTTCACTTTGTCTACTTTTGCTCGCTACCCTTAATAAGGGCACTTGGCTTGGTTCATAGCCCTCTATAAGGGCACTTGTTCCTTTGGCTTTGGGGTAGCCCCTTAAACTTGTCAATTAAATTGACTGATTGAACCAACTTTGGTTTAATGGTTCAATAGTTCAATTGATTCATTCTTTGTTATTTGGATAAGTCTTTTTTTTGATCTTTTACACCAAGCACATTGAGCCAATTGGTCGTTGAACTCATTGAACTCACCTACAGAAGCCTTTGAACCTATAGAAAAGAACCTACTTGCAGAGTCCATAGAAACCAAGTCCATAGTTTTCTCTAAGTTTTCTCTCAAGCCTTGAAAGAGTCTATAGAAATGAGCCTGTGGAGTCCATAGTTTTAAGCCTACAGAGTTCATAGATTTCTTCCTATAGAGTCTGTAGATTTCTTCCTACAGAGTTCATCCTTTTGGTTTTTGGGAGGGGGAGGACCGATTTGTGAAGTTGAAGTAGAAGGTGCAGAGATGTTTAATGTACTAACCTTCTTGGTAATCATTGGGTCCTTTGACTAGAAAGGTAGAGTGGTTCCCCGCTTAGCAATTGGAATTGCAGGCTGAGTTCATTCATCTATTCTTTCTTTATTAGCTTGCTGGGTTGACTGATTCTCAAGCTAGGTGAATATTGTGTATGATCCCTCATCTACTTCACCTTTACTTCTAGGTTCATCTTGGTAATTTAAGAAACTAATGTGGGAGTCACCAGATGATTTTTCTTGATCCTCTATGAAGAGACCATGATCATTTTCTTGCTCAAACTCAGGTTGGAAATAGGAAACATGTTTTGTTTCTAGATATCCCACTGTTGAGTTGGTTGGAGGTGCTCCAAGAGTAAGGCTCCTCTATGGGGGAGGAAGATGATTTGGTTACCCTTGACTTCTGGTAGCATTGCCTTGATATGGCTGATTGGGGAATGTCCTCTTTGGTATATCTTTATATAAAGGAGTAAAAGACATACCTTGTGCCATTTGCCTTTTCAAGGCTAGCAATTCATTTGCTAGCTTTTGTACCATTGGGTCAGTGGTGACTGTGGGTTCAGAAGATGAAGAGGGTTTAGCTCTGTTAGGATCTCTCCTTATCTTTCTTACTAAGATAAGGTCATCTTCTAACTTAGTATCCAAGTCTTGAGCAACCTCAAGGTCTATGTGTCTAGCCCGTCTCAATAGAAAACTCACTTCAGGCAGCTATGAGTTGATGAAGAAACACATGAGATTCTGAGGTGTTAGCTGGGTGATCATGGGAATCCTGTGCCTTAGCTTGTTAAACTTGGCAATAAAATACCTCATAGGCTCATGAGGTTCCTTCTTCATCTAAGTGAGCTAGGCCAAAAAAGCATGCACATCCTCTGTAGGCTTGAACCTAGCTTCAAACTTGGCTTTGAGTGTATCCAAGTTAGTCATTGATCTAGCTTGCAGATGGTAAAACCAATTTGCAATAGTGCCTTGTAGTGTCTCCATGAATAACCTGACTGCTATGTCTTCAAATTCCACCCCCATTACACTACAGGCTATGCTAAAAGTTGTAATGTGTTCATCAAGATGAACCTTCCCATCACCAAATAATTTGGGGAAATTCTTTCTTGGACTACATGGAAGTTCATGCAGAGGTGGAGTCAAGTTGAGTGGACCAAAATAGTTACCCTAGGGGCCTCAAACTACCATGATTTAATTATGAAAAATAGGGATAAAAAATCTAGGTGGAGTGGCTAGATTATGAATCAAAAATGGAAAAGGACTGGCCCTACTTTAACTTGAGGCTTGAGGCTTCAAACTATGCACTCTTTCCTAATAGCTCTGGGTTTGTAAACTAGATAAAATAATGGAAGTGGAGGAAAATGGTAAGGCTATAATGATAATGGGTAAGAAAAAAAATGGAGTCACTAGAGTCTGTATAATGGATAAGGGAAGGAATTGCTTTGATTTGAAACTTGAGGCTTCAGACTGCACGTTCATCCCCAGCAGAGTCATCAAAAAATATTATGCGAGGTTGGGGAGGAAAAATTAACAATGGGAAAGCACTGGAGTAGTTTGTTATTCCATAGTGGAATGCATGGATAAGGTTATAATGATAATGGGTAAGACATAGGTGATGTTTCAATTTAAAACTTGAGGTTCCAAATTGCACAAAATTACTGTCCCTAGCAGAGTCACCAAAAATTGTTGGGTGAATATTTTGTCAGCCAGCTAACTAGTGACCAAAATGGTTCCTATCACCACAACATAGGGAGATGGGTCGTCCTAGTGTGCAGGTTTACTACATCAATAGGGGACAAATCTCTCCTCTCATCAAGGGGAGGTTCCCTATTAAATATGTAGAGCTATATATAATATAAATAAACAAAAAGTAAGATGCAGGGGTGGGATAAACCATCCATCTCTCTTCTTTTAGAGATGATGCTCACAAACAAAGGAGAAATCTTGGTGTGAACATTGAAAACACTTATGTTCTTTCAAAAGTGTTCTTGTAGGAAACAATAGGATTTTCTTTTAGGTAGTAAGATAAGAAACTAGTTAACTAGAGGGTGTAGTAACAACAAGATGAAGCAGAACACAAAGCTTCCACCTCAACTGCCTAAAGAGTATATCACAAAGGATAATGGGGGCACAAAGTCACCCTAAAATCCTTAACACAAAAAGAAAAGAAAAAAAAAAGGCTAAAAGCAATTGTGAAAGCACAAAGTCTTCCCATAGTTGGTTTTAGGACACTTCTCTATTACCTTCACTAATTCTACTTACCAAATTAAATGAATAAGGACACCTTCAAAAGACAGACGTAAGAATGATCTTCTAAAATTACACAAGTTAGAACAGCACAAAGTCTATGAAAAACCTGCTTTCTCATTTAGATAAAAATGAAAATGAAATTACAACCTGAGCTCAAAGTCTCAGTCTTCTTCTTTCAAAATGGGCAAAATTTCACTCTTGTAAAATGAAAGTCGCCTTTACAAATGAGAGAAAATACAAACTTATAGAAACTACCCAAGGATTGGCACCTTTTTCCATGGGATGGCCCATGCTACAATTAGCATCTTCAATGCATCTCCAGTTTTGTCTAGAGAGACCATGCTGAGAACAGTGCACTGCCATAACTATGGCGTGTCCCTTTATCTGATATTTCTCCTCCTTAATATGGATGGTTTAGTCCTTTGCCTATTTGTCTTTACTTCATGGAAGAAAATAGGCCATGTCCTTGGTTTGGTGCACTCAAAAGTCTACTCGATCCATTGTTCCACCTACTGGAAATAACTCTTTCAAAGACATTTTTGGTCCTTTGCATTGATATTCTCTCTTTGAGTCTTTAGGCTCTCTTTTCAGTCGATCACTTGATTCAGGTTAAACCTTGAACCCATTAAACTACCTATGTGCCAATTTTTCTTTGACTGAGGCCACCTTTGAACTGCTTGAACCTATGAACCATTGAACTCTTTTGGTTCAAAGTTCAATCAGTTCATTGGTTCTTTGGTTTTGCCTATCGTTTGCTCTTCCTAAGCTCTTTGATCCTCATCGTGCTTGGTTGAACCATTGAACCTGTGAACACATTAAACCATTTCGTTCAATAGTTCAATGGTTTAATTAGTTCATTCTTTGAAGCTCTTTGTGTTTAAGTCTTTGAAGATTCCTTTCTACTCTTTGTTTAACCTTTGGAACGTCCTGAAGGGAAGGTGTCCCTTTGGGTCCTTAGAAAAGGTCCTTTTTCTGACGTCAAGTGTCCCTCGCAAGGGTATCTACCCTTCAATATTTTTCATGTGACCTTTAGGCTTTTACTTCCCTAGCGGGTTCTATCCTTTATGTCCTTTAGATAGAATGTCTGAAGGAATTCCTTCAAATAATTTGTTTGAAGGAAATCTTCCTTGCCTTTGCATCTTTCCCACCAGGCTTTTGCTTTGTCTTTCAGGTGAATTCCTTTTGATAATTTGTTTGAAGGATTTCACTTTATCTTTTGCCTTGTTCACTTTTTTGAAGGAGTTCACTTTGTCTACATTTTCTCACTACGCTCCACAAGGGCACTTGGCTTGGTTCACAACCCTCCATAAGGGCATTTGTTCCTTTGGCTTTGGGGTAGCCCCTTAAACCTGTCAATTGAACCGACCGATTGAACCAACTTTGGTTCAACAGTTTAATAGTTCAATTGGTTCATTCTTTGTTATTTGGCTATCTTTTTTTTTATCTTTTACACCAAGTGCATTGAACCAATTGGTCGTTGAGCCTGTTGAACTCGTCTACAAAAGCCTTTGAACCTATAAAAATGAACCTGCCTGTAGAGTTCATAGAAACCAAGTCCATAGTTTTCTCTCAAGCCTTAAAAGAGTCCATAGAAATGAGCCTACGGAGTTCATAGTTTTAAGCCTGTAGAGTCCATAGATTTCTTCCTACAGAGTCTGTAGATTCAAGCCTGTAGATTCCATAGTTTTTTGAGAAAGCTTTGAAAAATGAAGAACCTGAATGCTCAAGATAATTTTTAAAAGGGGAAGATAGGAATTTTGGTCTTGTAGGACCAAGATAGCTCATATGTTGTTCCAAAAATGAGTGACATTTTTGGGGACCAACACATTCAAAGTTTATGATCCCATGATGCATTTTTTTAATTAAGGGTAAAAAGTGTGGTTTTGAAAGGGCCAAAAACATTTTACAACAAAGAGTCAAAATAAAAGATAATGCCTAAATAAAGAGGGACAAAAACACAAGATACAACTTGGATGCAAAAAAATAAAACATAATGCTTACAACTGATAAAAATCTAATAAATTTTTTATCAGAACAAAATTTTATAATCAATATTTATCTTCTAGTGTTAAGATATGATTTAAGGCAATTGTAACTTCCCATTCCACCTTTGGTATATGTCTTAGGTTCCTCTTCATTTTCAACTTATTTCTTCTTTTAGTTTCTTATTATTTTGTTGGGGCTTGCTTGAGCCGAAGTGTTTTTCCTTTTCTTTAAACCTTGTTGAAATATTTGGATGAAAAAAATTATTTATGGTGGTTCTACTTGTGTTTATAACCTTGGTAAACATTTCCTTTATAAATCCCAACTTACCTTATATTTTTTTGGTTCTAGCTTTGACGTTGGAAATATCCTCTTTTGGATGGAAATTATCTCATAAATTGTTCCATTGATATTTATCAAAATGAATAACCTCTATCGAAACAAGAACCTCTCCATAAATTTTATGATGGAGATCATCATTTTTAGCCTTGAATTTATTATTTAAATTATGAAATCATTTAAATGCTCATCTATAAGTTTGATTTATTTAATAAACTTTATACCCTATTTTTTATGTCTACCACTGAGGTAGAAATCCATTTATTTGGTTGGTTGGTGCCTTTAGGGGAGGGAGTGTTGGGATTGGCATCCTAGCCATGAGAAGGATCTATTAATTTTTTTAAGTCTTTGTCATCATAAAAAATATCAATAATTTGGCCATGGTCAAGCTTAACAGAGTCTCCTTATAGACTAAACTAGAATTTTTTTAGTACAAGATTCACTTTATTAGGATATTCAAGATTTTAATTTAGAAATGGTAGGGGTTTCCTAAATCCTAACCTTATTCCCATTTTTTGGCTTAGATCCCACTTCACCAGTACTCATTTTTTGGTTATAGGTAGAGGGAAGTTTAACTTTAATAGTTCTTAGGACTTGTTAAGTCTTACTTATACTAAGGAAGGATGGGGAGTTCATGTTCCCCTCATCAAATTTATTCAACCCCTCAGAGACATTTGAAGTAGGGTCTATCTCAATAAGAGAAATAATGGGAAAGGATTCAACCATGAGTATATATAAAGGTATACTTACCAATTTCCTATGCCCACAACAATTCAGTAGGGATAAGTGATACAAAAAGAGTATTTTGTAGAATCCTTTTGATGTAATATATTTCATGATTTGCAGGTTGAGTTTACCCCAAGGGTCTACAAGTGAACTATAAAAATGTCATCCTAGAATTCATGAATTTTATCTTTATATTTAAAAAAAAAATTAATTTATTCATTATTGCTCCTCTTATCGGTAAAAATATTAAGGATTTTTATTGACATACTTGTGTTTCTGGTAAAGCTATCTTCACTGACTTCTAGGGACACACTACTCATGAATAATGTTATTTATTTCCATGCCTTGGAGAAACTTTAAAATAGTTTTGGATCATGGCCTTTATTTTTCCCATGAGCACAAGAAAAGAAGGGAACTATAAAATTGATTTGAGAATGCAAAGAAAACCTACAAATAGAAATTAGAGAAAAGTAAAAGGGATTTAGGAAAAATGGAGGGGTAAATCACTATATACATTTGAGATTGAGAATAATGATAAAAATATCCCTTAAAGTGTTAGATATTTGTTCCCATTGTGAGCCAACAAATCATAACATGGTGTAAAAACCTATGTGTCTAGTATAATCCCAACTTGAAATGAATGTATGTAATGATTAGAACCAAAAGACACACATGCCATAGTAAAGTCTCAATGGGGGTGGGAAAAATGACAAAATTATGCAAGGATTTAAAACAAATTCAAAATTTAAGATGGGACAAACTATAGGGGAAAAGAAGACAAGGTAAGGCAAAGGAGAACCAAAAAAATAATGGTCAAGGTCTCAAGTAGAAGCTTTATCATTAAGGATAAGGGTGATGGAAGTAAGATCATTGGGATAACCCCATTTAATTAAGTTTGAGTATAAGAGTTCAACATTAGTAAACCAATCAACACAACTATTACCTTCCCTACAGATGTGATAAAATAAAACCTCATCAAAGAATTGTAAAATATTATGGGCATGAAGCACCATGTTTTTGATAGTCCAAATGGAGGGTTTTATCCATCAAAGGCAATTTAAAATGTTGAGAGAGTACCCTTTGACTGAGATAAATTTGAAATTCATATCTTTGAAGATATGGATCTCCCACATAGCTACTTTACCTTTTACAAAGTGGTTGGATTTAACCCTAATAGGTGTTGTGTAAGATACTAAGAGATTTCTATTACAATCTCTTATCAATCCCACTCCACTAACCATACTTGGATTCCCCTTGGAGTTACCATGAAATTTTACTTTAATCCATGGAGTGGGGATAGGACCATGTGATAGATCTCATGTCAAACTTACTGCTTCCTTTATTTCCTTCCTCTGAGATATCGAAATCCCATTTGAGAGATAATCTTCATTACCATTCCTCTACCTCTTTATTTTTCCACCTTTAAATACGAGAATTTTTTATTTTATAAAAAACACTATATTTTATCCCGCTGTATTAGATCAACTTTTCTTATTTTGAAATATTCTAGAGTTTATTTCCTTCTAAATACCCTAAAACATGTGAGGTATATCCAACTTTTAGATCTTTCTACAAATAGTGCTTGAGAAGGGGGAAACAATTAGATGATTAAATCAAATATTTGATTTGGCCTAACCCAAGAAATTAAAAACTTGAAGGGAATTAGATTAAGAGATTTGCATGGGAATGGGTAGTTAATAAATAGGTGGTGGATAGATTCAACATCTCTTTCGTGAAGAATGCACCTATTAGGGATCATGAGCCCTCTCTTAATTATATTATATTGAGTAAGGATATTATTTTTAGAATCCAACCAATAGAAAATTTTAATTTTATGAATGAGATATTTGTACCAAATGATATCTCAAGGAAAACAATTTGGGTCAGAATTTAACTCAAGGAGGTACCTTGTTTTAGCACTATATATTCCATCCATATAAAGTGACTAGAATAATTTTTCTTCTTTAGGGATTAACATATATGGACATATTTAAAAATTTTAATTAAGGGATATTAAAATCTTAAACTCCTCACTATCATTGGAGACAAGTGGATTTTTTTTCCAAGATTTCCCAAAATCATTCTCCTATAAGTAGTTCTCAATCTTATGGCCCATTTCCATTTTGATATTTATACTTAATATATTCCAGGGTTCACTAGAGTATAATGGGTAGTTTTAAATCCAAGAATCATCCCAAAATTGAGATTTATTTTCCATTCCAATATCCCACCTAGACCCTTTCTACAATAAACCTATACTCTTCACAAGATTACTCCATATTTTAGAACCATGTGGTGTGAGGTCATAATAAAGAAGTTATCGTCTTCCCCCTTGTCCATGTATTTATCTTTAATAGGATCTATCCATAATTTGTGTTCTTTTATGATCATCCATGTTATTTTCAATAATATGGATCTATTCACAACTCTTATTCTTCTTAACCTAAGGCCACCATGATGTTTATGAAGATAAACCTTGTCCTAGTCCATAAAGGGAAACAATTTTTTTGTTTAAATTTCCAAAAAATATTTTTAGGAATTTTGAAAAGGGAAAAAATATAAATTAAAATATTTTGAAGATAAAATTTAAGCAATTTCATTTTACCCACTTAACTTAAGAGACATCCCTTCCATCCTACTAGTTTGTGTTAAAATTTATTATGAAGAGGGTTCCATATATTGATTATCATTATTTATTTAAAATAAGTCATCCTTAGATAGGTTGAGGGAATAATTTTAGATTGATAACCTATTATGTAATAAATTATTTGTTGTCTCAAATATGAAGTATTGATAAATAAGATAGATAATTTTTCTAAGTTAAAGCATTTACAAGACACATCAACGTAATCATTTAGGATTTTTATAATATCCTCTGATTATTTAATAAAGGATTATCATAATATAATGGTTTCATCCATATATTTTTAATGTGATATCAAACCAATTGATGAAGAAATTTTCACTTCCTTTAATCTACTCTTGTTAATAGCCTATGAGAAAATCCTTCCCAAAGCTTCTCCCAGAGCATACATGACTTGTGTATACAGAGCATACTATAATAATATAATACCATTATTAGATACTTGAAAATATCAAAGTTGACCTATATTTACCATACATGACTTATGAAAACATACATTAATCTTACCCATAGTCCTTATTAGATGTTCACCTTATATTGCTTCAGTCATCCCAATTTGAATTCAATCACCTGTAGGAATTCATTAGTCAATGCATAATCTAATCAATATAACAATTATATTGCATCTTGATCATAATATCACATTTTATTACTTTCCATATGCCTATGGTCAGATTTATATGGTTCTAATTTACCATAACTATCCAATTATACCAAATCTATTTGTGTGTCTTGCAATAGTCATTTTCATAAATTCAAATGTTTACTATGGGTTGCCCCATATATTCATATGTTCATTGTAGAAAAAATTATCCAAAGAGGTAGATATTTATACACAATAGGTCTAAGCTTGTTCCCATATATTGAGAAGATATTTATGCATCTACATATTGAGAGGAACAACCTTAAAGCTTCAAAATATGAAACCCATCAAAGGAGTATCCCCTATCCAAATCTGAAACATCTAATCCAATTAAAATTTACATATTTTTAAGTGTAAAAAAGCAAATCTACATGTTACATCAATACTAAAGGAACACTATTGCATACATACACATAATTGTGATAACTATAGATACTAAAATATGGTATTATCTACTTGAAAATGCCAAATTAAACCTACATTTATCCAACACAAATTTGCATACTAGTATATCTCTTATTATTCATTCTCTCACATCCATACTCTATCCATGGGTTTGATCCTCTCTAGTTGTTGTTGGCCATAATGAATCCCCCACTTTGTGTCAAACTATTTAGTTATCTTACTCAAACATCTATAGATCATCAAATTAGTGTTCCTATCTCTTGGATAATAATGTCATAGTTAGAACATACCATATAAAAAAACATCTAATCTAATGGTTTCATTGCATGATAAATAATGGTCACAATTAAAATTTAAATAATTCTTATGGTTTGGCCCATCCATCTAATGTGTCAGTGGCATCATAAATTATCTAACTAATCTCATATAAATAAAAAATAGGTGTTAGCCTATTGTACATATAACAAACATATATCAAGAATATTCATATACTTTAAAATTAAAAGAGATGACATATTCTTTCTAATTTACAAATTAGTCATAGGGAGAAAATCTTAGTCAAGTCTAAAGTAACTCAAGCCCAAGCCAAAATTGACATTTTCAAGGTATCAAAATCTAGATTATATGTTGCATACATTTAAGGATAACTATTACACACATTCACCCAACAAGGAGAATTACAAGTGGTTTAAATTCCAATTTTGAGTATTGGATATGTATGCAACATTCAACCATTCAACAAAGACCATTTGGAGTTATCTCAACCCACACTTTCTTCCCATTTTCTAGGTCTAATTCTATCATTGGAAGTGGACCTAGGGTTTCAAGTGAAGGATACATACTTATACGATTCACACACATAATTAGACTTTAGGATCACACATAGAGATTAAATACAAATAAGTACATCTACCTATATTAAAATAGATAGGAAAAATCCACAAAGACAAAACCATCAGATTGGGAACATTAAATCTGATGGTTTTGAATCGAGGTTGATGATACTATTTAAGTGCACAAAGAGATACAAATCTTGATATAAGCTTCTCAAAATCCAAATTTTCATCATGTATGCCACCTACATGCAATTTCAATCCTTCATACTATAATTAACCACTAAGTATCTTATACTTTGTTGTATTTTCTATGTTTAGGAAGTTTAGTTGTAAAATTAACATTAATCCTTTACATATATATTTATGCTTATTTTTATATTATATACAATTTAAATTACACATAGTTTCTAGCTTGTTTAGGTTTAACATTAATCCAAAATATAGTAAAATATATTAGTGAACCCATATATTTCATGAACACTACCAAACCCTAGGTTTCCTTTAGTGTTTCATCCTTATTTATATGGTTTTAGGTTTCTATAAATAATTCTAAAATATTAAAACTAATTTTTTATTTTCCTTTGTGCAAAAAATACACATGGCTATAATGGATGAACATAGTTTCTATTTTTGGATTCATTCTATGATTGAAATCATTACATGTTGTTTTCCTTTGATACAAAAAATGTAAAAACTATAAACTTCCATAGGTCAAATACTTGTACATTAATATGGCTATAAATAGTAATAAAAAATCCTTAGTTATCCTTAGCACATATTATTTCAATCTCCTATTTGAGATGCTTCTTATTACCACTAATCACCAAAGGGCATGTATGTCTCATTTTATTCTACCTACTCCGCTTATGCATTCAAAGTTTATGATCTCATGATGCATTTTTTTAATTAACGGTAAAATGTGTGGTTTTGAAAGGGATAAAACCCTTTTACAATAAAGAGTCAAATCTAAAAGATAATGCCTAAATAAAGAGGGATAAAAACATAAGATACAACTTGGATCCAAAAAAATATAACATAATGCCTACAACTAATAGAAATCCAATAAAAAAATTATCAAAACAACATTTGATCATCAATATTTATCTTCTAGTGTTAATATATGATTTAAGCAAACTACAACTTCCCATTCCACCTTTAGTATATATCTCAGGTTCCTCTTCATTTTCAACTTGTTTCTTCTTTTGGTTTCTTATTCTTTTATTGGGGCTTGCTTGAGCCGAAGTGTTTTTACTTTTATTTAAACCTTATGGAAATATTTGGATTTAAAAAATTATTTATGGTGGTTCTACTTATTTCTATAACCTTTGTAAAAATTTCATTTATAAATCCCAACTTACCTTATATTTTTTTGGTTCTATCTTTGAGGTTGGAAAGATCCTGTTTCAGATGGAAATTTTCTCATAAATTATTCCATTGATCTTTATCAAAATGAATAACCTCCATCAAAAAAAGAACCTCTCCATAAATTTTATGATGGTGACCATCATTTTTGGCCTTGATTCTATTATTTTATTTATAAAACCATCTCAATATGCTCATCTATAAGTTTAATTCATTTAATAAACTTTATACCCTATTCTGTAGGTCTACATCTGAAGTAGAGATCCATTTCTTGGGTTGGTTGGTTCCTTTAGGGGAGGGAGTGTTGGGATTGGCATCATAGCCATGAGAAGGATATATTTTAAATTGTGATCTTCTATCATCATTGATAATCTCAATAATTTGGTCATGTTCAAGCTTAACAAAGTCTCCTCATAGACTAACCCATAATTTTGTCCCTACAAGATTAACTTTATTAGCATATTAAAGATTTAAATTTAGGAATGGTAGGTGGTTCCTAAATCTAAACCTTATTCCCATTTTTTGGCTTAGATCCCACTTCACCAATACTCATTTTTTGGTTATAGGTAGAGGGAAGTTTAACTTTAATAGTTCTTGGGACTTGTTAAGTCTTGCTTAGCCTAAAGAAGGATGGGGGGTTAATATTCCTATCATAAAATTTATTCAACCCCTTAAATACATTTGAATTATGGTATATATTAACAAGAAATAATGGGAAGGGATTCAACCATGAGTAGATAGAAATGTATACTTACGAATTTCCTATTCCCACAACAATTCATTAGGGAGAAGTGATACAAGTAGAGTATTTTATAGAATCCTTTTGATGTAATATATTTCAAGATTTGAAGGTTGAGTTTACCCCAAGGGTATACAAGTGAATCTAAAAATTCCATCCTATAATTCATGAATTTTTTATTTATCTTTAAAAAATAAATTAATTTATTCATTCTTGCTCCTCATATCGAGAAAAAGCTTCAGGATTTCTATTAACACACTAGTGACTCTAGTAAAGCTACCTTCACTGAATTTTAGATACACACTACTCATGAATAATGTTATTTATTTCCATGCCTTGGATAATTTTTAAAATAGTTTTATATTATGGACTTTATTTTTCACATGAGCATAAGAAAAGAAGGGAACTGTAAAATTGATTTGAGAATGCAAAACAAACCTATAAATAAAAAAATTAGAGCAAAGTAAAAGGGATTTAGGAAAAATGGAGGGGTAAATAACTATATACATTTGAGATTGAGAATAATGATAAAAATATCCCTTAAAGAGTGAGATATGATTTCTAATTGAGAGCCAAAAAATCATAGCATGGTGCAAAAACTTGTGTCTAGTATAATCCCAACTTGAAATGAATGTATGTAATGATTAGAACCAAAAGACACACATACAATGGTAAAGTCTCTATGGGGGTGGGAAAAATGACAAAATTATTCAATCATTTAAAAAAAATTCAAACTTCAAGATGGTAAAAACTAAAGGGTAAAAAAAGACAAGGTAAGGCAAAGGGGAGCCAAAAAAAATAATGGTCAAGGTCTCAAGCATAAGCTTTGTCATTAAGGATAAGGGTGATGGATTGAGGAAGATCAATTGGATAACCACATTTAATTAAGTTTTATTATAAGAGTATAACATTAGCAAACCAATCAACACAACTATTACCTTCCTTACAAATGTGATAAAATAAAACCTCATCAAAGGATTATAAAATATTATGGGCATGAAGCACCATGTTTCTGATAGTCCAGATGGAGTTTTTTATCCTTAAAAGGTAATTTAAAATGTTGAGTGAGTCCCATTTGAATGAGATAAAATTTAAATTCATGTATTTTAATATATGGATCTCCCACATAGCTACTTTACCTTTTACAAAGTGTTTGGATTTAACCCTAATAGGTGCTTCATAAGATACTAAGATGTTGCTGTTATATTCTATTATCAATTCCCTTTCACTAGCCATACTAGGATTCCCCTTGGATTTTCCTTAAATGTTTACTTTAATCCATGAAGGGGGATAGGACCAATTAATATATCTCATGCCAAACTTATTGCCTCCTTTATTTCCTTTATCTGAGATATCCAAATCCCATTTGAGAGCTAATCTTCATTCCCATTCCTTTACATATTTATTTTTTAAACCTTTAGAGATGAGAAAGTTTTATTTTATAATAACCACTATATTTTATTCCACTCTATTGGAACAAATTTTCTTATTTTGAAATATTCTAGAGTTTATTTCCTTCTAAATACCGTAAAACATGTGAGGTATAGCCAACCTTTAGAGATTTCTATAGATAGTTCTTGAGAAGGGGGAAGCCATTAGGTGATTAAATCAAATATTTCATTTGGATTAAAATAATAAATTATAATCTTGAAGGGAATTATATTAATATTTTTGCATGGGAAGGGGTATTTAATAAATAGGTGGTGGATAGATTCAACATCTCTTTCATGAAGCATGCACCTGTTAAGGATCATGATCCCTCTCTTAATTATATTATCTTGAGTAAGGATATTATTTTTAGAATACAGCAAATATAAAGTGTTAGTTTTAGGAATGAGATATTTATACCAAATTATATCCCTAGGAAAATAATTTGGGTCAAAATTTAAGTCAAGGAGGTACCCTGTTTTAACACTATATATTCCATCCATATAAAGTGTCTAGAATAATTTATCTTCTTTAGGGATTGACATATATGGACATATTTAAAAAATTTAATTAAGGAATCTTAAAGTTCTTAATTCCTCATTATCATTGGATACAAGCACAATGTTTTTCCAAGATTTCCCGAAAACATTCTCCTCTAAGTAGTTCTCAATCTTATAGCCCATTTCCATTTTGATATTTATACTTAATCTATCACAGGGTTCAATAGAGTATAATGGGAAGTTTTAAATCCAAGAATCATCCAAAAATTGAGATTTATTTTTCATTCCAATATTCTACCTAGACCCTTTATACAATAAACCTATACTCTTCACAAGATTATTCCATATTTTAGAACCATGTGGTGTGAGGTCATAATAAAGAAGTTATCATCTTCCCCATTGTCCATGTATTTAAATTTAATAATATCTATCCATAATTTGTTTTCTTTTATGAGCATCCATATTATTTTGGATAATAGGGCTCTATTAATAGCTCTTATTCTTCTTATCCTAAGGCCACCATGATGTTTATGAAGATAAACCTTGTCCCAGGCCATAAGGGGAAACCTCTTTTTTTTTAATTTCCAAAAAATATTTTTAGGAATTTTGAAAAGGGACAAAAGATAAATTAGAATATTTTGAAGATAAAATTTATGCAATTTCATTTTACCCACTTAACTTAAGAGACATCCCTTCCATCCTACTAGTTTGTGTTAAAATTCATCAAGAAGAGGGTTCCATCTATTGATGATCATTATTTATTTAAAATAAGGCATCCCTAGATAGGTTGAAGGAATCATTTTAGATTGATAACCTATTATGTCACATATATTATTGATTCAAATAATTCCTAAATGGTGGTTATTTTTATCATAATTTATCCTTTAGAAATCTAAGGATACTAGATCATCACAAGACCACCTAAGGTTACTTCTAAACTCACACCCAAGAGAAGATATTTACTCCATAGGTTGAACTTAATATTATTCATGTTAACTTCAGTCATCTTAGTTTATTTAAAAAAAATAATGATAGGATTATGAGTTTTTCTTAGATTCCTAATAATTATATGTTTGTTAGGGTTATTAAGCCCACATATATTCTAGACTATCATTTTCATTATCTATATTTAGTTGATATTTTTGAAATACTTAGATATAAGGTGATTTAGAATCCATTGGTTACATTTTTAGTAATTTATCTACTATAGATTTATTTGGTATTAGGTCTTCCTCACTTAGTATTAGAACCTAAATCAACTAAATTTTAGAATTTCTAGTTTATCTCACACTAATTTTAGATCTTATTCTAGGATATAGTCCTCTATTTTAGGGAACAAGGTACTACCTCCTTAAAACCAAAAGGAGAGCCAAGATTTAAATTTGAAGTCATTAGGGGCTCATCTGAGAGAGGATAATTTAAATTCTTATCCTTTTTTATAAACCAAATTATAAGTTCTAATATTAGGGAAATTGGGACAAGCAAAACTCTCACCTTTAGTGTTAACTTCAATATCTTCCAGTGCTTTAAACTTTAGTTGTTTTGATCTATTTACTTCTTCTTGAATATTTAAGATTTATCTAGGATCTAGTCCTACCTATTTTGCTATACCACTTTGTTATCTTGAAGATTTTTTTCCTAATTCAGAATTGATCTAGACTCCATCCCTTCTACCATCTAGAGATTAATAGTTACCTTAAGATTTTTGGGGGAACTATCCTTCTCCATTTTCATAGTGGAAGAATCAATCTTTCTTGAGACCAAGGATTGATATTATTACACTCCGCTTTCCTTTTTCATAGTGGTATTTCCTTCCTTTTTTTTGATAAGTTTTAGTCTCATGTCCTAATATTATACATGAATGACACACTAGAGGAAATATTTCATATTTTATTGATTGGATCCAATACCAAGTTTAAAACTGAGTTTAATAGTGGAAGTAAGATCCTTATCAAAGATAACATTAACACAAATCTTGGCGAAGAGTAATGTTTTTATTGACTTGATAATTGGACCAAAGGTGATGAATTGGCCCATAGTTTTTTATATCCCTATCATCACCTCTTATTCTAGGTATTATAGAGGGAGGCTTAATAATATGAGCTAGCTGGTAATTTGGTTGAAGTTATATTTATCTAGATATATGCTTAGTTCCCATTTATTAATAAAAATATTACTTTATTTCAAAAATTGTAGTCCCCTTAACAAGGTGTTGGAGAAGTCCTCCTAGCTTAATAAGGACAAAAGGAAGAAACCCATAATCAAGGTAGAAATATCAAGGTGACCTTTTGGTTTCCTCTTCATGTCCACCTATTATCTAACCACATTATATTTATTCTTGATCTTAGAAAATTTCAAAATAGAGCATTTTCTATTTTGAAGTGAGATATTTACACCACCTTATCATGAAATTTCAAACAAATGTCCACTTCTATATTTAGATCCAGAAGATGATGTTCCTTAGAGGTTTTAATGAGTCTCTTGCCAACTAGTCTCTATGCCCACATTCTTGGGTATTTTTTGGGGAGATATTGATTTTGGATGATTTTTATGGGTCCCCACATGGACCCCTGTACCCCACTTCCTTTTGGTTTGTATCTATATCAAGATCTTCATAATTTATTTACTCTTGGATAATTGTAATTTTTAATTACCCATGTTGAATTTTATAAATTTCCATTTCCTTACTACATTCCACATTATTTTCCTTTTTGCATTTTTTCAGTGTTCCATGGTTCATCCTATCTAATAATTATTATCCTAAAATACATGTTATGCACATTTTTGATGGAATTTTTATAAATTAAAATATGAAAATGTTAATGAAAAATAAATAATTACTATCAATGTTAATCAAGGATAATCTTGTGTATATTTTTATGATAAATTTAATGACAATGATCCTTGTAAACTAACTCATTTTATTGCCATAAATGCATGATGCATTGCTACATATAATAAGAGATGAAAATACAAAGTTTTCTTAGGATAGTCTATTTGAGGAAGAATATAATCTCTTCAATAATATTTGATTGAAATTTTCAAGTTACTAATTTGACCATAAGATTCTAGGCAACTACTATTGATATCATTAATACATATACACCTTCAGTTCCATATGTGATGCCCACCCAAGGTGTGGGGAAAACATAATGTTTATTTTAGATTACCATACCTATTATTACATAATCAAATTATGCCTATCCTATCATTAATACACATTTTTCATCATCAACCTCACATACTACACATTCCCTCAAGTAGGTTGTTTCAACTCTACAAACTGAGGTGTCATAGTTGGTAAGGTGATTCTATAGCTAGTCATTCAATAGATTCACATGCTTTGCTTAATAATTATTTATCCTATGATATTGAAACTTATCCCTTAGTAATGGGTTTTCTTAATCTCCTAATCTTACATTATATGATGATAAATGGGATATAGAGCAACATCTTATATCTTTCCATGCAACATGCTTGTATTAAGCATATAATGAAATATTATTGACTAAGTTATTTCCATGTAGTCTTAAGGACTACGTTATAATATGGTTGTATGATATTCCTCTCTAATCAATTACAGAAATAAATTTTTTTGTAGATCCATTTATATCACACTTCTCTATCAACATTGATGATAAATTACCTTATGTACAAATTGTTAAACTCAAGCAAGTGTCTAATAAGCTAATCATTAACTATGTATTTGGGTATAAGATCATGTTATCTAAGATGAAAAATCCTTTGAGAAATAATGAATCAAAATACATATTGAAGTAAAAAATTCTTTCACCACTCCATGAGTCTATTATAATCATGAAACTCAATTCCTTTGATGAGTTATGATATACAGTGAGAGATCGAGAAGTTAAGCTCATAACTTTGAACAAACTCAAATATGCACCTAATGCTACAAATAATCCAATAAAAGTTTAAAATAAATCTAAGATACAAGGTTAAATTAAAAAAACCAAGAATGAGGCAAAAACAATGTGCAATATCATAATCTTAAAGTTAACTTCTCTTATAAACTCCATAGAAGAGGCAATTTTCATGATTACCTCAATTTCCCTAAATATTGTTATTGAAGTTATTAGATTACAACATCATGTCTATCCCTCCACTAAAAATGGTTGACATGAGTCTGCCTTTACCTAAGAGTTATGACATTAATGCATACTATGATTATCATTGATCTATAGAACATTATACAAATGTATGCTTTAATCTAAGGCACAAGATATAATATTTCATTGATGATAACATTATTGACCTTAGAAAACCTATACAGGGTTATATAACACAACAATAGGAAAATTAAAAGTTGATAATTTTATCTTATTTACTTCCAAATAATGAGGAAATAGGAACTAAGGATAATTTAGAGGTACATTATACGTAAAATTTGCATCCTCCTCCTTGACATATGGTCACCCATTGAATGGTATTATTGGTACACTTACAAGAATATCACCATAAAAACCTACCATTATATTTGATGATAGTAAGTTCCAAGGAAGATTCATATCTCAATTCACTCTTTATAATAACTTACATTTCTTCTCACCCTACCCATAATGTCATGGTTGACAATGGCTCAAAAGGAATATATGTAAGTGATACTTATCAATGTTATTGGATACACACAAAAGGATAAATTGGATACAATAATATTAGTCAAGGGATTCAATAAGTAGATATATGAAACTCTTGGAATCATTTTGCTACCTCTTCAGGTGGGATACATAATATTGGCTACTTTATTCCTAATTTTATTGAGTACAGTGGTATTTGACATGTTGTTAAGATGCCCTTGGATACATAAGATCTATATAATAATATATTTATTAAATTGATGTATCAAGTATACACATTGTAATAAAGTGATTATAGTTTGAGGATTTTTATATAAGTACCCTCTTTAGAAGCATGCATCCCATCATCCAATCCCACCACCACCACCACAATTAGTTATTTCACCTATTTATGATCATTATACGGAGTCATTGGTTACACCTATTTAGTGTTAGGGTGTGGAGCTAAAAGCTTCACCAAGGAGCATACATTAGCAGATTCAGGTCTACACAAACACCGACGTCAGTCAAGAGCAACTGACATTGATCAGGAGCAGTTGCAGAGGCACCGACGTCAGCAGTGGGTCGGCCGGTGGCGGTCACAGACAAACAGCAAGAACAGATGTCGGTTACCTGCGTGTCCAGAGAGCTATTTTCATGGACAGAAGCGAGTGTTTGCATGATGAGTTTGAGTTGTAGTCTCAAGCTCACGTCTCTATTATTGGCAATACTAATTTTAGAGCCCTTGTTCAAGTGGCTCAACTGCTTGTTGGAAGTGCATGCTCAAGTCTCCTAATTCTATATGTAGAATTAGATCTTCCTAGCTTATTGTAGTTTTGGATAGTTTTTGTAGTGAATTATTGATGTAATTCATTGTATGTGAAGAACAGTATAGAATTGAATCAATCCAGGCTTGTTGGAGTTGATTGTTCTTGAGAGAGAGAGCTCTTGAGGAATAGAGATCTAGTGAGAGATCTATACATCTAGGAGAGGTGTGGAAGAAAGAAGTTTCTTCGGTTGTATTCCTTTTGTAAAGAGTTTGTTAATACAAGTTTTCAGGGTGGTTTCTTGTATCTCTTGTTCTTGTTATTATCTCATTCTAATTACTTGTCTATCTGATTTAATTCCGCGTTTATTGCTTTCACAAGTGTAATCTATTGTTGGTTGATCCCCAACAAGTGGTATCAGAGCCAGGTTGCAGGTTCAGAGCTTGATATCCAACAATTGGTATCAAAGCTCAGGTGCACTAACAGGTGGTTCAAATCTGTGTAGTGTGTATTGATTACAGGTTCTCACAGGAGTTTCTACAGAGATTTTTGTTTGAGTGGGAGAAGCAATGGCAGATGAAAGTAAATTGAGAATGGAAAAGTTCAATGGCAAAAATTACCAACATTGGAGAATGCAGATAGAGAATTATCTGTATCAGAAAGATCTCTACTTACCATTAGGTGGGGTTGCAAAGAAGCCCAAAGACATGGAGGATGAAGAATGGGAAGTTCTTGACAGAAAGGCTCTGGGGTCTATAAGACTGAGTCTAGCATCCACTGTGACATCTAATTTATCACAGGCAAAGTCTACGGTAGAGTTGATGACTACATTAGAAAATTTGTATGAAAAACCCTCAGCTTCTAATAAGGTATATCTTATGAAGCAGTTATTTAATTTGCATATGAATAAAGGTGGATCTGTTTCTACTCATCTGAATGATTTCAATGGAATTGTGAATCAATTAAGTTCAGTGAATATAGTGTTTGATGATGAAATAAAAGCTCTTTTAATATTATGTTCTTTTCTTGAAAGCTGGCATGGCTTAGTAATGGCAGTAAGTAATACTGCATCTGCATCAAATATTTTGAAAGTAGAGGATGTTGTTAGTGTTATCTTGAATGAGGAAATTCGTAGGAAAAGCATAGAAGAGGCATCTGGGAACGCTTTAAGTTTTGAGAGCAGGGGAAGGCAAAAAGAGAAGAGTAAGAAAGGCAGATCAAGATCCAAATCTAAGGGGAAAGGTAGATCTAAATCCAGAAATGGCAGAAGGCCACAATGCTGGAATTGTGGAAAGATGGGGCATATAAGCAGAGATTGTTGGTCAAAGTCTAAGGAGGACAATCAACACAAAGGAAAGGAAGAAGCCAAGGTTGCAGGTATTGCACAAGATGCTTTAATTTTCTCTCTGCATAATAATATAGAATCTTGGGTATTAGATTCTGGTGCATCTTTTCATGCTACCCCTAATAGGGAATATTTTAGTGACTATATCCATGGAGATTTTGGAATAGTGTATCTAGGGGATGATGAGCCCTGTAAAATAAATGGCAAAGATAAAGTGCAGTTGAAGATGCAGAATAGCAACACATGGGTGTTGAGAGATGTGATGCATGTTCCTAGCTTGAAGAGAAATTTGATTTCTATAGAAAAGTTAGGGGATGAGGGTTGTACAGTAACTCTCACAGCAAAATCTTGGAAGGTGACCAAGGGTGCACTTGTTATGGCCAGAGGTAAGAGAGAAGGTACTCTCTATTTGTGTAATTGTGTTACTAACAAATCTCCTTCTGTATTATCTACTTCAGATGTGGATGCTAAATTGTGGCACTCAAGGCTTGGCCACATGAGTGAGAAGGGGATGTCAATTCTTAAGTCCAAAGGTATGCTTTTAGATTTAAAAGGCATAGATCTAGAGTTTTGTGAGCACTGTGTATTTGGAAAACAGAAAAGGGTTAGTTTTCTCAAGACTGGGTCTACTAAGAAGAGGCATAAGTTGGAGCTTGTTCACACAGACATGTGGGGACCAGCTCAGGTTGCTTCCATTGGAGGATCACAGTACTATGTATCTTTCATAGATGATGCTACAAGGAAGGTATGGATCTATTGTATTAGAAGAAAATCTGATGTATTTGAGACTTTTAAAGTTTGGAAAGCTATGGTTGAGAATGAAACAGGTAAGAGATTAAAGTGCCTGAGATCTGACAATGGTGGTGAGTTCTGTAGTCATAAGTTCAGAGATTATTGTTACATGCATGGAATCTGTAGGCAAAGGACGGTTCCAAGGACACCTCAGCAAAATG
The DNA here is from genome assembly GCA_037957365.1 of Torreya grandis. Taxonomy (NCBI): domain Eukaryota; kingdom Viridiplantae; phylum Streptophyta; class Pinopsida; order Cupressales; family Taxaceae; genus Torreya; species Torreya grandis. Next base: position 1,640,080 of record JARHVA010000463.1, read on the forward strand.
GAATTGCTGAAAGGATGAACAGGATAATAATGGAGCGTGCAAGATGTATGAGATTGCATGCCGATTTGCCCTTACAGTTTTGGGCACAAGCTGTTGACACTGCAGTGTACCTGATTAATAGAGGACCCTCTACAGTGCTGGATGGTGGTATTCCAGAAGAGGCATGGATAGGTAAAAAGGTTGATCTCTCATATCTCAAAGTTTTTGGTTGTGAAGCCTTTGTGCATATAGATAAGGAAAATAGAAAGAAGCTTGATGCTAAGTCTATGAGATGCACGTTTATTGGCTATGGCTCAGATGATTTTGGTTACAGATTGTGGAATCTAGAAACTAACAAGGTAATTAGGAGCCGTGATGTTGTTTTCAACGAAAGAGTAATGTATTGTGATCAGCTAAGGAAGCTGAATCAATCTGAGTAGAGCAATGGTGAATTGGATGAGGTGAAAGTCCAAGATGAGCTCGTGGGAAAAAGAAATAATCACTTGCAGAAAAACACAGAGATCGACGTCGACAGGCTAGGAACCGACGTCGGCAGTACAGAAACCAGCGTCGGTCGTACAGAGACTGACATCGATAGGACAGGTACTGACGTCGGTCAGGCAAAACTGATGTCGGCCAGTAATAGGTCTGGAAGTGACCGAGGTCGGTCACTGTCAGAGAATTTGGGTGGACAGCGTGTTGTGAACGAGTCTCAGACACCCATTAGGAGGTCAGAAAGGGTGAGTAAGCCTCTAATTAGATATTCTCCTTCTTTATTTTATCTATTGCTAACTGATGGTGGAGAACCAGAGAGTTTTGAAGAAGTAATACAAGTGGAGTCCAAGAGTCAGTGGGAGCGTGGCATGGTTGAGGAGTTGGAGTCCTTAAGAGAGAACCAAACATGGGATTTGGTTGAATTGCCAGCTGGTAAGAGAACACTCAAGAACAGATGGACCTACAGGTTGAAAGAAGGTGAGAATGGACAGATGAGGTATAAGGCCAAATTGGTAGTGAAAGGATTTGCACAAAAGCCAGGTATTGACTTTGGTGAGATTTTTTCTCCTGTTGTTAAGATGACTTCTATAAGGGTTGTATTGTCTTTGGTTGCTTTTGAGGATTTGCATCTTGAGCAGCTAGATGTTAAGATAGCATTTCTTCATGGAGATTTGGATGAGGAAATTTATATGGAACAGCCAGAAGGATTTGAGGTCAAGGGTAAGGAGAAGTTTGTGTGCAGATTGAAGAAAAGCTTGTATGGCCTCAAGCAAGCTCCTAGGCAATGGTATTTAAAATTTGACAGGTTTATGACTGAGCATGGCTACAGTAGGTGTCAATCAGACCATTGTGTGTATTTCAAGAGATTTGATAATGGTAGATATATTATTCTATTGTTGTATGTAGATGACATGCTGGTTGCAGGATCACACATGCAGGATATCTCTGAGCTTAAGGTGAAATTAGCTCAAACGTTTGCTATGAAGGATTTGGGAGCAGCAAAGAAAATCCTTGGCATGAGCATTAAGAGAGACAGGAAAAATCACAGGTTAATATTGTCTCAAGAAGATTATGTGGACAAGGTGTTGAAACGGTTCAATATGCAGGATGCTAAACCGGTAAGCACACCTTTGGTAGACATTTTAAGTTGAGTAAAGAACAATGTCCTAATTCTTATGATGAGGTAGAGTACATGAGTAAGGTTCCATATTCTTCCGCAGTAGGGAGTTTGATGTATGCAATGGTGTGTACTAGACCGGATATTGCCCAAGCAGTGGGAGTGGTAAGTAAGTATATGGCCAATCTAGGTAAGGAACATTGGAAAGCGGTTCAGTGGATCCTTAGATATCTGAGAGGAACCAACAGTAGGCACTTGTGCTATGGAGGTTTAGATACTTCTCTACATGGTTATGTAGATTCAGATATGGCAGGTGATTTGGATGGTAGGAGGAGCACTACAGGTTATGTTTTCATTGTAGGTGGAACGATGGTTAGCTGGATATCTAAGTTGCAGAAGGTTGTTGCCTTGTCAACTACAGAAGTAGAGTATATTACAGCCACAGAGGCTAGCAAAGAGATGATATGGATGACACGGTTCATGGATGAGCTTGGTAGGGAGCATGAGAGTTGCAGATTGTATAGTGACAGTCAGAGTGCAATCCATTTGGCTAAGAATTCAGCCTTTCATTCAAGAACAAAGCACATACAGCTAAGGTATCACTTCATATGGCAGGTATTAGAAGATGGTGAGTTGAAGCTAGAGAAGATCCATATAGATAGGAATCCTGCTGATATGTTAACCAAGCCGGTTACAAAGGAGAAGTTGAATCTTCATTCAACTTCTATTGGTCTTCATGATTGAGTTGAAGATGGAGGAGCTAGAAGATGTTGCTGTACAGGTACTGGTGCAGCTGTTTATCTCCAAGTGGGAGATTGTTAGGGTGTGGAGCTAAAAGCTTCACCAAGGAGCATACATTAGCAGATTCGGGTCTACACAGACACCGGTGTCGGTCAGGAGCGACCGATGTTGATCAGGAGCAGTTGCAGAGGCATCGATGTCGACAGTGGGTCGGCCGGCGGTGGTCACAGACAAATAGCAGGAACCGACGTCGGTTACCTGCGTGTCCAGAGAGCTATTTCTGTGGACAGAAGTGAGTGTTTGCATGATGAGTTTGAGTTGTAGTCTCAAGCTCACATCTCTATTATTGGCAATACTAATTTTAGAGCCCTTGTTCAAGTGGCTCAACTGCTTGTTGGAAGTGCATGCTCAAGTCTCCTAATTCTATATGTAGAATTAGATCTTCCTAGCTTATTGTAGTTTTGGATAGTTTTTGTAGTGAATTATTATTGTAATTCATTGTATGTGAAGAATAGTACAGAATTGAATCAATCCAGGCTTGTTGGAGTTGATTGTTCTTGAGAGAGAGAGCTCTTGAGGAATAGAGATCTAGTGAGAGATCTATACATCTAGGAGAGGTGTGGAAGAAAGAAGTTTCTTCGGTTGTATTCCTTTTGTAAAGAGTTTGTTAATACAAGTTTTCAAGGTGGTTTCTTGTATCTCTTGTTCTTGTTATTATCTCATTCTAATTACTTGTCTATCTGATTTAATTCCGCATTTATTGCTTTCACAAGTGTACTCTATTGTTGGTTGATCCCCAACATTTAGGATCATTATATAGATTCAGTGGTTACACCTATTCAAGATCATTATACAGAGTCAATATTCATGATCATTATATAGAGTTAGTGGTTACACCTATTTAGGATCTTTATATACACCCAATCTAGATAAGATTAATGGAATCTCTTAGGTAGCTAGTTATATAACATCCACTACATTAGAGATCCATACAGAATTCATAGATATTATTATATACTATAGTACATTCTAAGATAACATCATAAATAATTCAACATGCTACATATTAAACACATCCATCGATAAATTATCTTATTATTAAAAAAATTCTAAAAATTCCTAGATTCCTAGAGTCACTCAATATCCTATGAGTGATGAGGCCTAAAATATAGCACATGATTAATTTTCATATTCAAATTTTGATACGCTTGTACATAACACTTTTCACTCATAAAAAGTGATTATTATACCATATGATACAAGCATAACACATGCTTATTCCATTGATGATAAAATTGGTTAAAAACTTTTACATTTACAAATATAATTGAAAAATACCAAAAAAAATCCAAATATACAAAAACATTCATATATTCCAAAAAGAAAAAATCAAGACATGAACATGACATGATTACTAGTATATATCATTTACATATTTATTTATCATATGTTTTGTAGATTACATATATTTTATATATACAAATGTTTTTCATGGTATACATGAGTGGCATACATGACATACAAATACAAGTTATACATGGATACATAGAAGTTAGACTTGCCTATACCCAGGGGCCATGCTAATGCTAGGGGAATATTATTCCATGGATTACATTATCATAGGTTATATATGTATATGAATTTTTACCATGTTGAGATAAATTGATTCCTTGAACATGTATTTTTATCACTCATGATTTACACAATGCTACATGGATATGCTACTATACTAGGCTGAAACATTGACATACATTGATGTACATTAGACTAGTATGACTTGTTCTATGCTTCATTGATGTTATTTATATCTCATGATAGTATAGTCATTAATTATCTATTATGTGTGGATATTTGGCCTTTTTTTATTGACATATTCATTTCCCTTGTGTGTGAAACCTTGGCTTTATTTGTTTCAACATATTTACGTTCTTTGTTTGTTGCTTGTTAGCCTTATTTTTGTGGCATATTTATGCCCATTTTTTGTGGCCCCTTGGCCTTATTTTTTATGACATTTTCATTCCCCTTGTATGGAACCCTTGACCTTATGTGTGACATTAAGTGTTATTATGTTTGATTCTATGGCATGTCTCATGAAGATGACATTATCTATTGAGCTTTCTAATATTTCTAATTTTATAGGTGTCATGATCCATATCATGCACCTCACCATTTGTGTGCAGTGTCATGATTCATATCATGAATATTTTACCATGTAGTCTCATTTAATGAATTTATTTTTAATGGTTACTACTGCATGCCTAATTTTTATAAATATCTTCACATGACACTTATATGTCTTACATTACATATGTTTTATACATACCTTGATGACATAAATTACTATGATGAAATATTCTCCATATGCTGATGTGATCATATTTGATTATATATTTATATACATAATAAGATATAATTATATATTTATTTTGAGATGAGTTACTTGTAGGCTACATCCCTCACCTCAAAATGGGGACATATTAGTGGGCTTATCATAGATACTTAAGCCTCCATGAGTAGAAAATTCAGATTTATGGATAAAACACAAGATTTGGAGATTTAATAATGGTTAAAAGTTTAGATTAGGATAGACATTTGTATATTTAAAAAACATTTAGGGGCATATATAATGCATTTAAAATTAATTTATAGGAACACAGATACATAGTCAGATACACTTGAGTGCATATGATATACAGGTGCATAGTTTTATAGGAAAAAAGTTATAGTTTTTTTTATATATTCACATATTTAGATACATTTGGGGGCATATGAAATGTTCATAAACTCATTTTTTTAGCATCAAAATATATATATTATCAAATTATGCACACACACACACACACACACACACACACACACACACACACACACACACACACACACACACATGCACAACATTTTATATCATGATTATCACCTATTATATCAGATTGGGGCATGAACACAAGTCATGTTCTCACTATTACAATTATTAGTTGGCACCAATTCATGGGGAATGTAAATTTTTCATGTACATATACATGTTTATAAATATCAATTAGAATTGATTAATGGGGCATGAAAAATGTTCATTCACATATACATGTTTATAGTTATCAATTAGAACCAATTTTTGGGCATGAACGATGTTTCATGTACATATACATGTTTATAGTTATACATTGGCTCTGATTCACGAGGCATGAAAAATGTTCATGCATGTATACATGTTTACAATTATCACAAAGCACTGACTCATGGGGCATGAACAATGTTCATGCACATACACATTATTATAATTGTTCATTTTTAAAGATATTTAATGGTACCTAGAAATGAGTAACCTTAAATCTATAATCTTATATGAAGTGATTGATTCATGTTTTTAGAGGTAATGTGGTTGAGGTTTGGTGATGCTTAATGGCCTTGGAATTACTCATAATGAGCCTAGTTTGTGGTTCCCACCTTCCATATTAAATTTACAAGATTATTTCAAGGTTATTTAAATGAGTTAGTGCAATTGAGGTTCATCAAAACTCAATGGCCTTGGCACTACCCCTATCTCATGAGGGTTGAGGGCATTTTTATTCCAAATCCATGGCCTTACTTTAGTAACAATTTTTTTTGGCATAACCATTTTAATTCACTAAGTTCTTCAACAAAGACACATCTTATCCAAAATATTATAGGGAAACATGGTTTACTCACTTACATGTATACCCATTCCTTTATATTAAGTTTTAAATTAAAATTATAGTTTAGATTTCAAATTTCATTTTATGGACATTAACTAATTAATATTAACTGTAGGTTTTCTTAGAGAAAGTTGCACATTTGGTTCCTTCTCTCGAAGAAAAAGTGTGTTCTCCACACTTAAGTACATATCTTTATCCTTTTACTTTAGTATTTATATTTCATTTCAATACTATAATAAAAGGGGGGAATTTGAAGATACTAAAATATGGCATTAGATACTTGGAAATGTCAATTTTGACCTAAATTTAGCCTATATGAATTGTGCATACATATATGTATCTTATTCAACATTATTTTACATCCACATGCATTTCATGGGTTTGATCCCTCTATTTTATATAATTTACTTAGATTTATTCCCATAGTTTTTGCCAAATCAGTTAGTTATCTTACTGAAGATTCAACGATGCTTGTCAATGGTGGAAAGGAAAAGCCCAACCAGGGCATGGGCATGGGTGTGGGCACAGGGGAGGCATGTGTGGGGCAGGCAGAGTCATCCCAAGTAGGAGACCCCTTTTACTTTGGAGAGCATCCAAAAATCACTAAAGTCAATGGTTGTTTCCCGCACAGCCAAGACAGGCCGGTCCTGGTGGTCCCTCAAGCTGCTGTCAGAGAGGATGTTGAATACTTGACAGGACATGCCCTGATTTGTAAATTTTTGGGTCTTAAGATTTCACAACCAGCTTTGGAAGCTTAGATGAGACGCACCTGGCAAGTGGAGGGAGACATTGACATAATGTTGGCTGCCAACAGTTACTTTTTGGTAAATTTCTCCTCCATATCTGATAGAAACCATATTTTTGAAGGAGGACCCTATTTTTATGACCGCATTGGGCTGTTCATTAAACCCTGGCATGCTGGGTTTAACTCTATGGAGGATTTGCCTGCTAGTGTACCTATTTGGGTTCATCTCCCACAACTGCCACTGGAGTTTTGGAGAGAAGACATCCTGTGCCAAATAGCAGCATTACTAGGATTGCCAATTGCAGTTTTACACCAGTCTCTGGACAAAATTTTTATTTCCTTTGCTTGAATCTGTGTGGAAATCAATCTAAACAATCCTTTGCCTGAATCAATTAAAATTTACTTAGGGGAATCATCTTAGATTTAGCAAGTCGATTATGAAGCCATTCCTTTCTATTGCATAATTTGCCATGTTTATGGCCACTTACATAGACAATGCCCTTAAGGTGGGAGATTCAGAGGAGTGGATTCTCAGAGGGGAAAAGATTCTGATCTGTCATCTCAGAGAGATACCTCCTCCTCTCTACTTGGGAACTTAGTGAAAGGAAAAGGCATCCCAAAAGGGGCAGAGGTGACTCTAGATCATGGGGGAGCTCCAGGCCTTGACAAGGATGGCTTTTCCCAAGTCTGTTGGCATGGGAGAGGCCACAGCTAGAGGGGGAGAAACCAGGACAGAATCTTGGGAATGAGTTTTAACAGGTTTGAAGCTCTAGATTGTATGGCGATAGAAGATGGCTTTATCCCTAAAGAGGTGGAAGGCCTCCTAGGGAGAGAAGGAAACAACAATCCCATCAGTGAATCTCAGGATATGGTAACCCAACAAGGCCAAGGAAGTGAGCAGGTGCTGGAGGCTAGGAATATGGTGGACACTTTAGAATAGCAAAATAAGGACTATAGCTGGGCCAACCTGGTGAAAGACAAGGATATCCCTAGGAAATATAAGGGAGTGGTTGAAGCCTTGGGGCTAATGCAAAGGCCCTTCAAAAAGGTTTCCTTTACCACACCCTCCAGACCAGGGTGGAAAAAGGATTATGAGAAACTTAAGCGTGCAGGGGACCTACTGGTTGAGTCAAGAGAGGTTAAAACTTTGGTTGAACACTTCACCCAATCCACTCAATGATAGTGCTGTCATGGAATGTTAGGGGGCTGCATAGTGCTCCCAAACAAAAAACTATGCAGAAATTAATTTTTGATCACTCTCCAGACATCTTATGTATCCAAGAGACTAAGTATTTTGTTGATGTAATGTTAGGTATGTCTTCTAAAATTTGGGAGGTTGGCCAATGTCAATGTGTGGGGGTGCTCGACAGTGCAGGGGGGTTAGCAATCTGCTGGGACCCGGTGAAGCTCACACCGATCCATTGGATGGTGACTATCTCAGCACTCTCCATGACTGCTTCCTCACTGAAAATAGGAGAGTTGATTTTGGTTACAAATATTTATGCCCCTGGAGATACTCAGGGACAACTGAAGCTTTGGGAACATTTATGCTATATTTGGAGCTGTTGTCCTTACCTGCCATGGATTATGTGTGGTGATTTTAATGTTGTCCTCAGCTTGGAGGAGAAGAGAGGGGGGCTAAATCGACTAGATCCCTCTTCAGAGCTTCTTAGACTAAATATGGAGCGGCAGCGCCTTTCAGATGTGAAACCCATAAATGGGAGATTTACTTGGAGCAATAAAAGATCAGGTAAGGATGTTATATCTGAGTGTCTGGATAGATTTTTAGTCTCTTGCTTCTGGATTTCTAGTGCCTTCTCCATTGCTTCTAAAATCTTGGATTGGAGGGGCTCCGACCATTGGCCCATCAAGCTCACAACTAACTTTATCAAGAGACCCAAGAGACCTCCCTTCAAATTTCAATTAATGTGGCTTAGGGATTTGTCTTTGCATACCCTCATGCCCCACTGGTGGTGGCAGGGGAGTCCTGAGTATGGCACCACCATGTTTTCCTTTGTCAAGAAGCTTCAACATGTCAAAAGAAAGCTATAGATATGGAACATGACCAATTTTGGTAATTTGCACACTATGAAGAAGGGAGCTCAAGACAGGCTTGACAACATTACCAGGCAGATCCTAAATTTTGGTTTGACTGAAGAGATGCATAGGGCTGAATTTGTTGCTTTGAATGAGCTCAATGAATGGGAAATGTGAGAAGAAATATTTTAGAAGAAAAAAGCCTAGATCGAATGGCTCCAAGAAGGGGATAGGAACATGGCTTTCTTTCATAAATCAGTGCAGGTAAGGCACAACAAGAACTACATAGCATCTCTTATGACTGAGGATGGCTCGTGTACCTCATCTGCTACTGCCATAACTGAGGAAGCTATCCATTTTTACATGGAGCTTCTTTCTGGAGAGGCACCTTCTATCGAGTTGGAGGGGGATACGGTTTTGTCTTGCATTCCTCACATAGTCACGGCTGATATGAATATCGCTCTCTTGAAACCTATCAAGAAGGTGGAAGTGGAAAAAGTGGTCTTCGCTATGCGTAGAGGCAAGGTGCCGGGCCTGGATGGGTTCCCGGCTGAATTTTTTCAGGAGTTTTGGGATATAATCAGCCATGATTTAGTGGAAGTTGTGCAAGAGTCCTACCAAAACAAGGAGATGCTTAGAGCGATCAATGCTACCTTTTTGGTGATGATTCTGAAGAAAGACTAGGCAAGTTAGATGGATGACTTCCAGCCTATTGCTCTCTGCAACACGGTGTACAAAATTATTACTAAACTCATAGTAGAGAGGCTTAAAGCCTGCCTCCCAATGATCATTTCAGAGGAACAAGGGGGCTTTGTTGTGGGAAAGCAGATTTTGGATGACATGGTGATTGCTTCAGAGGCCATCCACTCTATGAGCAACTCATAGCAGAGAGCTATGTTTATCAAGCTAGACTTGGCTAAGGCATATGACAGGGTTGACTGGGGATTCATGCAAAAAACCCTCCTCACTTTTGGATTTAGCCAGGATTGGGTTAGATGGGTGTGCAGCTATGTAACCATGCCATCGTACTCTATCCTCATCAATGGGATGCCCTCCAAATTGTTTGGGGCATCTAGAGGGCTTCGGCAAGGAGATCTGTTATCACCCTACCTATTCATTATCTTGGCTGAGGGCCTTGGGAGGCTCATAAAATCTCAAGCTTCACAGGATTTGATTTAGGGATGGCAGTGGGGTAATGGGGCTGCCACACTGACTCACCTCCAGTTTGTGGATGACACCATCCTTGCTAGGCTTGCTCAAATTAGGGAGGCAAAGGCATTCTGAAGTGCTTTGGACACCTATTTAGTGGCTTTCGGACAATAGTTGAATGAGCAAAAATCCTCTATCTATTTCTTTAATACTCCTGATTCTATTCAGCACAGGATTGCTACTATTTTGAGATTCCAACCACAACCTCTTCTGGTGATTTATTTGGGGGTTCCCATTGTTGTGGGAAGCCAACCTCGGCTATTCTTGCAAAACATTCTGGACAAGTTAAGGTAGAAAGTGAATCATTGGACTCATCGGTGGCTCATGATGGCGGGTCGTGTGACGCTTCTTCAGTCGACTATCCAAGCTCTGCCCATATACCGTAGCATGGTCCAGGTGGCTCCAAAGTATTTCCTCCATGAATATGATGCACTTTCTAGGCAATTTATGTGGAGCGGTAACCTTAGGCACTCTAAATGGAGTTTGATTAAGTGGAGCACTATGTGTAGGCCCAAAAGGGAGGGGGTCTTGGGCTCAGGTCAGCTATCCTATCTAGTTAGGCTCTTGTTGCTAAGATGTACTAGAGGTGGTGCACTAATCAATCCCAGTTATGGGCCCATATTCTTTTGCTGAAATATTTGCCTAGGGTGTCCCTGGTGGAGATTCCTAGGTTCCCCATTGAGGGAAGAGGTTCCATGGTGTGGAGCACCCTCAAGCTTGGAGCCTCTTTGGTGTAAGCCAATTTTTTTTGGATTTGCAATAGTGGCACAGAGGCTTTATTTTGGGAAGATTCTTGGAACGGCTTCCCCCTGCTTATTTTCTCTCACCCCCATTTGCAGGACCTATGGGAGGCTTTCCGCCTTGCTGGCTGGGATACTGTGGTTCATTATAAAGAAGCTGTCCAACTAGGAGCTGCTTGTGTATACAATTAGAAGCAGGAGATGGCCTAGCTGCAAGGGGGGATTGTGGAGGACAGATAAGAACTTCTTTAGATTCTTGCATATAGGAATTATAGCTCACTGAGAGAAGGTGATACCTTGGCTTGGGGGGGCGACTCTAGTGGTATTTACACTGTCTCCTCTGGTTACCAGATGTTGATCAAGGAGCATCTTGGAGATAAGGATTTTCTTTGGGGTAAGAAAATCTGGAATCTGGCTGCCTGGCCTAAATGCAATTTTTTCTTGTGGACTCTCACCTACAAGAGGTGCCTCACCTGGGATAATCTCATTAAGAGAGTTTTTCAAGGGCCATCAATCTGTTTGCTTTGCTGTGATAGTGAGGAGAATGGAGAACACTTATTCTTTCAATGCATCTTTGCTAGAGAGCTTTAGCACTTGTGGTGGGATGCCTAGGGGCGCCCTTGTTGGCACGCTGGATCCTTGACTGAGTTCTGGCAGCGCTTAGATAGGCCCCCCAGCAAGGCTTCCATTTTGCAGAAAGTGTGGACCACTGGACCTTCTTTCATTTTATGGCACCTCTGGATCAAAAAGAACAGGAGACTCTTCCAAGAGCGTTGCCTGAGTATTAGTGAGCTTTGGTTGAGAGTGCTGGTGGCTCTTCAGGAAACTCTCCATGCTAAAGGAGAAGGTGGCGATGACTTGGAGGATTTTGACACTTCTGTCCTGGCCTAGCTCTCCCCTGGCGCATCATTGGGTGTGCACCCTTGCATCCAAGCTCATCCCTTAACCCACAACAAACATGGACTATGCCCGATTAGTCATGCTAGTTACTGGTTGCCGCCTGCGGATGGTATGGTGAAAGTGAATGTGGATGGGTCTGCTCGTGGGAACCCTGGTGATGCTGAAATCGGGGCCATTGGTAGGAACTCTTTAGGTCATATCTATTTTTTACTCACAGAGTATAAGGGGTGTCATACCAATAATTATATGGAGGCACTGGAAATCTCAGAGGCTTTGAGAATTTGCTATATGCAGGGGTGGCCCTGCATTGTTTGTGAGTCAGACTTGCAGGTGGTTGTGAACCTGCTAAATAATTCCAATTCCACTTATACGGATTGGAAACTAGATGTGATTATTAAGCATATTAGATAGTTAAGTTTGCTTTTTGAATTAATTTCCTTTAGACATATTCCATGGGAATGGAATGTTGTGGCCAACCATCTGGCTAAATGGGCCATGGAACATGGGCCAAATTGGGCAATTTATGATCAGTATAGGCTTCCTGTGGATCTGATTCCTACCCTGATTCAACTTCTTGAGCAGGATATGAGGATGTAATTCCCTATTTGTGGGCTTGTTTTTAATAAATTTTTACCCCCTCTTTAGTTGCAGTTAGTTATCTTACTCAGACATATCTAGATCATTAGATAAGTGTTCATGTCCCCTAGATAATAATGCTAGACTCAAAACATATTGTCAAATGTTAGCATATGAGTCTAAAGGATTTGTCCTATGCCAAGCAATGATAAATTTCAAATTAAAATTATTACTATGATTCAACCCATCCATCTAACAATTTGGTGGCATCATAAATTACCCAAAGAGTCTTATATAAATAAAAAATATATGGAAGCATATTGACCATCTAACAAGCATCTATCAATCATATATATAGACTTTCACATTCAAAGGCACTACCTTATTCTTCCTAATTTACCAATAAATCACAATGAATAGGTTTTATCCAATTCTAAAACACCTCAAGCCCAATCCAAAGCTATCATTTTCTATGGATCAAAATCTAGATTATAGGTTACAAACATTCAAAGAGTACTATTACATACATTCGTCTAATGGGTAAAATCAAAATAAGTTTAACTTTCATCTTTAAAGTATTGGATATGTAGGCAATCCTCAAAAATTCAATGGGGAAAGGTTAGGGTTAGCTCAACCCACCTTTATTCCCCTTTTGAAATCCTAATTCTATTATAGCAAGTGGATCAAGGGTTTCAAGTGAAGGAGATAGATTTATGTGAGTCACACACATAACTAGATCTCAAGATCACACACATGGCTTAAAGACAAATAGACACACTTTATATCATCATAAAAGAGAGATAAAATCCATAGATACATAACCACCAAATTAGAAGCATTGCATTTTATGGTTTTGACCTGAGGATGATGATATTATCTAAGCACACACATATATATAAATCCTAATTTGAGTGACCCAAAATATAGCTTTCTATCCTCCTATCACCTAATTACAATCTTAGTTCTTCATAAAGTAATTAACTTCTAATCATCTTATCCTTGTTTTTAAATTTGTATATTTAAAAAGTGTAATTATCAAATCAAATTCAATCCTTTACATTAAAATTTATACATATTGTTATATTCTATACAATCTTAATTAAACTTAGTTTCTATCTTGTTTAGGATTAACCTTAATAAAAAAAATAGGGTAAAATAAGAACTACATTGTAGTTTGAACCCTCTTGAGAGTATTGGAAATATATGTATACTCAACCACTTAGCGGGGGGTGATTGGGGTTAGTTTAACCCATCTTGTCCATGTCTTTTTTCAAGTAAACCTAGTATTGAAAGTGGATCTAGGGTTTCAAAGTAAAGGTGATAGAAGTATAGACCTACATACAAAACAGCCTTATGATATTAAAAAAAATGATGGCTTAAAAGTAGATGTAGGGATATGTGACAAAATAATCTAGCACATGTCATAAGAAAGTTTTTAGAAGACATAATATGAATCCAATTTTTCAAAATCACCCATATTCTATTGGATTCAACTAGATAGGTTCAAATAAATGATTTCCCTAAGTGACTCTTGATCCAGTTTCAATCAATCCTACCATCTCCATATAGTCTAAGACCTAAACAAAATAATAAGATAATTACCTTGGTATTCTTTGACATTAATATAATTATCAAAGTATATTTGAACATATACCTATACATTTATATCTCCTTAATTTATATATATCTTAGGCAATCCAAATATTCAAAAGTTGTATTTTGGATAGGTTCATTAATTAAAATAGAGTAAATCATATTGGTGAACCTGATCATTTTATTAAACATTTCAAACCCTAGGTCTCTTTGATCTTAGGGTTTCATCCTTTTTCCTTAGGGTTTCTAATTTTCATCTTAGTATTTCATATTGTATTTCTAAGTTCCCTATACATTAATGAAATAATAATTTTCTCTTGGTCCCATCCTTATTTAAAAAATTCCATATTTTTTCTATGCCATCTAAGAAGGTTAGTTGTATTCTCCCTATTAGGTGAGGTGCTAGTTAAGTCGTGTGGATATTGGGCATAATTATATTTATATGGATATTCATACACAACATGGTTTTTTAAATATCCCTCATGAGACAACATTATCCCTCATATATATTATTATATATTTATAGGTTAAGGTGTTGTAACTAGAGCAAGATTATTTTAAAGTGGTCCATCTCACTGATTCTCTTCAAAATAATAATGATCATACTTTGAGTAATGACAAGATATTTTTTGTTAAGGATAATTTTCTACCACAAGATGCATATGTGATACAATATGGTTTTAGATTAAAATATCTACAAAATTAAGGATATGATGATCAAGAATTAAGTAAGCATGCATAAGGCATTATTAATCATATTCCCCCATATAATCATAAAGGTAATTAAGGTCTCAAATATAAGGGCAATTAATAGGATAATATGGAAATGAAGCAACAAAATATACATATTCATAGATGTTTCCACAAGTCAACACAATAATTTTACACGTACCTTGGTGTTATCAATAAGGATAGCCCTTAGGAAGATTTTTCCACTCAACATATAATCAAACACAATATTTAATTGTATAAACAATAAAATTTATTAATGGAGTTAAGAGATTATTAGTAGATGATGGTTCAAGACTGAATATTTTCAACATAACATTCTTACAAACATTGGGCATTAACATGGATATTATTCAAAATTCAAATAAAATCAGAAGAAGATTTAATGACATCCCTCACTAGGTACTCAAAACATTATCATAGGATGTGATAGTAGGACCCAAGATACTGATCATGTTTCAAGTTATGCTTAACAAGCTACAATATAAATTACTCATGGTTTGATCATGGATCCATGTTATGAATTAAATACCACCCACATTACATACATGTTTGAAATTTGAACACCAAGGGTATCTCTATACATTTCATGTGGATGAAGTCTGCTTTAAATATTTCATTAGCATGAAACTTAGTACTTGGATTACCCCATCAATTTTGAGAAGGATATAATTTTCATGATTATCTGAACCTCCTAGAAAATTATTATACAAGTTACTTGAGTATAGCATTATCTCTCTCCTTGCCAATAAATAGGTTGATATGAGTAGGCCTCTATCTAAGGGGTATGAAAATAATGCATATTGTGATTATAATTGGTGTGTTAGACATTCTAAAAATAGTTGTTTTAGGATAAGACATAATATACAATATTTAGTGGAAAAAAATACTATTGAGGTCAACATTATTGGTACATTGATGTGTAATTTGGACATAAATCCCATTCTTAAAACTCTATAGATAATTACACAACAAATGCATATATTTTATATAAACATTTGGAAAAATTCAAATGTAACTTTGAATATTAAATTTACACGACTTAATCATGGTCATGTCAATTATGATAGTTAAGATGGATATTTTATAACATACAAATACTTCTTATATTCATACATAGATATATCTGATACATATAATACCCCTCACCCATGATATAAGCCATTCATACTAATTAAAATAAAGCCTAAACATGTGAATCCAAATGATGGGATCATTACTTAGCCAACATATAATCTATTTTGAATCTATTTTTGATGTTTTATTCACTGATTATTCCTCTATTCTTCTATTTTAATGCATATGTCTATATATGCCCTTGCATTCATAATTTTTATAGCCCTTTACTTGTGTTTTTTATAATATTTTTTGTTTTCACTTAGAATTTTCCTTTTGATTATTTATCCTGATCCAGACATATGTGAAATTTATCCTATGATGATGTATCCCTTACAATAGCCTCATCCCAATGCACATTATTTTTCAACATACTACTTTCTCATCCCTACATATTAATTAACTTTACTTGTTAGGGATTGTATTGATATTACATGATCACATACATTGTGTCTACATATCATGACATGAGAAGATACACTAATTATTTCCCACTAGGGGCATACTTATCTACACATCTCTTGAGAAGTAATGTAATGATTCACATATACAATGGGGGAATGTTGCTTGCCTTCATTTACTCTAGACTATTTTTATACTCCATTTGGAGTCTAATATGCCTTGACATGTGCTAATAATTTTTCAACTTCCTTACATTATTATATTTTTTAAGCCTTGCCACTTGGAATTGTTTGACTATATAAATGTGTGTCAAAGTATTAAAAAAAAAGATTAGGACCTATGCATAACAAGTATTATTAGTGTACATTTTTAAATTATTTTATTTATAATGTTATGGTATATTACATATCATTTTTCATATGCACATGCATTTCAAATTATACATGATTTAGTTACATGATATAAAATTTTATTTTGACAAGGACATTTAGTTGTGGGACATTCATACACCTATTAGGCTAACCTTCCTACATTGGGGTATGCATATAATAGAGGCATATATTTGGTATCTATATTACATTTTCCTATGACCATTTTAATGATCATATTGATATTTATTAAATTGATTATACATGTATTTCTCTTGCTTATAATACTTAGAGTGGCACATGCATGCTATAATTTAAAATGTGTGATGATTACAAACATTAATAGTTGATTTAACTTTTTTTGGAAATAATGGAGTTTTATTCATGTTTTAGTTAAGGTTCTAGATTAATAAATTAGTAAAAAATATTTTAATTATTATAGTCTTGATTTGTATAATTTATCTATCTTTCTTACCTTTCTAAAAATATCAATAAATAAGGAGAAAATATAACTTATCTGGAAATAGGCTCAAACGGTTGGTGTAGGGTCTAAAATTGGTTGTACAGGACGGGATAGTGTTGTAAATGATAATTTATATTTCATTCAATGAAAGGGTAGGAACTATTGTACACTCCTACCATTATTGTCCAAACTACTCATAAAGACTTAATCCTTTTTGGGTTCTTTGCATTGTTCCTATATGAGTCTACCTATAAAATTTTGAGTGTTGAATGTCAATAGAACTCACTATAGAGTTTTTTTAATCTTTAAACCTTAACCCTCCATCTTGCTTGATAAATGGGATTTGAATCACTTGAAAAAGGTGGGGTTAGTGTGTGTAATATATATTGAACATGTGATCCACACCCCTTGTATGGTCACAATGCCTACATACCAATACTCTAAAGAGGGATTAAGCCATATGTAGTTCTCCTACTTGATGTTCTTTGTGAAATAGTGTTATATAGATGAAAAAATGCCAAATTGAGAGTGATTGAGGTGGATAGGGACTAGTATGAGAGTTTGAATGTGTTTGCAGCTATGTTGGGTGACTGTATGCAGAGAATAGGGATATTTGTCTTAGTAGTTTGCTTGTATTCTTGATTGATTTATAATATTGATCACCTCTCTTTATAAATGACCTTTGGATGAGATTTTATAAGGAACTATTGGTCATGGGTTAAATGTATTCATGCTAGTCTGACATGATGAAGGATAAGAATCAGATAGAAATGACTATTTGGGCTCAAAATGTGATTGGATAGGAGTGCCAAAAATGGGACACCATAGAATCTAATGTTATAGTCTAGGTATGACACTCCTATCCTATAGGATAAATACCTAGGGGGATAGAATTGAACTAGGAAATAAGGCATGGTTGAGTAAGAATGATCATTTGGAAGGCTAGAGATGGCTAGGAATAAGTAAAAAGGTACCTAGGAGGGTCATAAGAGCATGAAAAGAGGAGTTATGGCTAGTATGTCAAAGACCACACTCAAATTACCAATTTGAATATTTTATATGATAACATTTCCCCCACTTTATTCTAGTGATGCAAAAAAGTGAAATACTAAGATAAAGGAAAAATAGAAAGTGTACCTAAACTTACTTATAAAGGTGAAGCTCATGGAGATGCATGATGCTAGGTATGTATTGGGTATATGTTGAGTATGTATTATACCAAGAGTAATATTGTGAATAAATTTAAGTGCTTAATTCCCCAAGAGTGGCTCAAGAATGCAAAGACTAGCCCTTTGGCTCCATCATCACTCATTAAGTGAAACTATGTGATCATGCATGTTAATCAATGTTTGGACTATGTGTCCAATCTTTCTGAGTAGGTGGCTCAAGAATACAAAGGCTATCTATACCTTTGGCTCCATTATTTCCCACTAAGTGAAGCTATGAACTAATATCAATATAAATGTGTGTCATTTGAGATGGCCCTTAAAGCCCATGAATGCTCTTTAATCTAACAAGGTGACATGGATAGTCGAATGTGTATTGGAAACTAGGCCAATCTTGACCACTTTGATAGGTGGAGATTAGGCTTGTATGAAAGCCACTCCAAAACTAGGAACTAGGATTATGTGAAAGCCACTCAAGAATGATGCCAACCACCTATAGATAGAATAAGGCATGTAACTACTAAACTTATAAAGAAAAGAAATTCAATGTGTCATGCACATTGCCCCCAACATTGTGTCTGTCACATGGATTCTAATCTAGAATTTATACCAACTACCCAATTTGAAACTGGAAGCAAGAGCCATCATGTCACGCATGATGACCTTTATATCTAGATACTTTACAAAAAACTATACTAAAACTTTTGATTCTAAAATGTACTATAGTTGACAAAATAGTAACTGAAATTACCTTTCTGTCTATTTTTGGAAAATCTAGGTTTTTTGCTATTTGAATAAGAAAACCAAAAATATGACACCTTGGTGTTTGGCATTGTAGTCCAAGTTTAACACTCTTATACTTTTCTTTTTTTGATGACTGTTATGTGTTCATCATTATTTTCCTAGTCTATTCTACCTAGTTTGGGTTCTGGTTATTTTGAATGTTATGAAAACTATTTTTTTGATCAGTAAAGGCTTTGATCTCTGTAACAAAACCCTTATTTGTTGCCCCCTATTTTTAGGGTAGGAATAAAGACTTTGCAATTGCTAGCCTCAAAATAAAGATCCCTAAAAGTGTGTTATGCTATGAAATACATGACATAGTAATGATAGTCAAAAAAATGTCTCAAGATATAGCATAGTTTGTATTAGAGATTGTTAGATCAATAGGAGTATGTGTAGATAGATGTAACAATGTAATAATATGTGTAGTATACTAAATTAAAATTGGAAATGTTAGTTGTTAATTGTCAAGGAGGGATGTAACATGATGTCCATCATGGCATCCAAGAAAGAAAGATAATGCATGATGTGGATCATAACATTTCATATAATAAGAAGCAAACTTGAAATAAACATACAACTGAAAATAAGAGTGGCCAAGGGGCTAAGAAAATAAGGGACATGGGCACATGTCACTCAAACTAGGAAAATAAGCATACAAGGCATGTTAAAATGCCTACATAAACATATAATTGAAAATAAGCAAGGTTGGCATGAAGGCCATAAACACATAGAAGATTAAAAGTAAAGGACAATGGCAAATGTCCTAAGGCACACATAAGAGACAAAACAAGAACTAAGAAATGTAATCACGTTTAGATATTCAAATCAAAAAAGAAAAGCATGTAAATTCTAGAATTATAATTGTATCTAACTAATTGAAACAAGAAGTGAAATTTTTAAACATCCAATTCCTAACACCATTTAAGTTAAAATTGTCAATATTACTTGACTTGCACTCAAATGCACATTTTAGGTCAAAATCTATAAAGCATCCTAAATAGTTCAAACTTGTCATTTACAAGTGCCATTTTAGGTTAAAGTATCCCTAAATAGGTAAATGCATTTTATGGGCCAACTAACTTTGATCAGATCATTTCAAGTCAAAATGACCATTTCACCATTTAGTGTTCTGGATCACTCTTTTCTTCTAATTCATTAGTACACATCATTTACCTTTGTTATTTTCTATTGAAAACATCCTAAATGGGATTAGGGTTCTAATGCATCTAGCATCACCTTCTAATTCTTCCCAAGTCAAATTATAACCTAATAATATGAATTTTTGACCATTTTGATTAGTTGAGGGCCAATTTTCAAATAATTGCACAAATGTTGATTAACCCTGTTTAAGGATAATTAATCCAAATCAAGAGCTTAAGTGTATTTTCCATAGAGTTGTTAAATATTTCTTTTTGAAAATTGATTCTTATTATCTACATCACCTAGTGACATCATCTATGGGGTGGTATCCATCAACCCATAAGTGCATAGAATATCAGGATTCATGCCCTCCATGCCTCATCAATGCCTTCCATGATGACTCCCATGCCTCTTCAATGCCACTTGTTCTAAGGTCATCTTGAGGATATTTATGGATTCAATTCCAAATATTAGGATTATCCTCAACCACACATCTCAATCTTGAGATGGATGGTTTAAGTTGATCCTAACCAATCTCAAAAATCTATAAATAGAGAGATCATGGACATCATTTCTAAGCTATTTTGGTGCAAGGTTATTATGCTCAAATATCTTCAAAGTTTGAATGTTGAAAAGTTATAATGTTAAATTGTTTCCACAAAGCTTCATTGATAGGCTAGTTTAGTGGTTTACAATCAAGAGCCTAGGTTTTATGGAGTGTTCTTGAGGCATTGGAGTAGCTTACCACCATTGTTGAAAAAGATAAGGATGCTTGATCAAGGGAAAACATGTTTTTGAGCCACATAAGTATGTTGAATCCATTTTGGAAGGTAATATGGTGAATGATTTCTTTCATTTGTTTCTTGTTATCCTTTGTAATTCCTATAGGAATAGATATGCTTGGTCAGTTAGTTCTTTATGCATGTTTAATAATTTATGGACTAATGCTTGACTAACTTGCTTTGTAATCCTCTCTACATCTTGGCACACTCTATGGGACTTGATTCATCTTACACCTAAATAATATCCTTTTGTAACTTAAAAAAAATTCATTTTGAGCTCTTAAAACTCTTACAAAATGATTTTCTAACTTTATTTTGTCATTTTTGGTTTCCACAGTTTTTACACAGTAATTGACATTGGTAAAAATACTGACATCAATTACTGACTTAATCAATGCCAGTTATCAAAAATGACATCAGTCATATTTCAATTAGGTAAAACATATGTCAATGGTATTGACCAATGTTGGTCACCATGTTTTTAAAAAAACATAGACCTAAGAGCTATCTTTCCAAAGTTTCTTATTTCAAACTCAAAAGAGCTTCAAATATAAAGGACATGCTAATAATTTTTTTGTAAGATCAAGTTTAAAATTTGCATAAAACATGTTTAAATTACCTTTGCATGCTTAAAAATTTGATTAGGAACTTTGTTTTGGTGTTTAACAAAGAATTTAGGTGTTTTTGGTGAATGTTTTCAAAGTTTATAACTAAGACCAATGAGTCAAATGAACACCACCAAACATTTCATTCAAGTTTAGAATTGAACACACTTGTTAATTCTTATTTACAATAGTTAGTTAGATTAATCTTATTTGGCAAAAAGAGGTATGTTGTGTGTATGCTCTTCCATTTGTCCCCTATAGGGAACCCTTGGAATCAAAAGTGCCATTCCTATTGCAAATAGCCTATTCCAGGGCTTATAAATAATGTCACCTAAATCACCCCCCAAAAACTCTCTAAGGTTTGGGTGATCTTGAAAATGACCCTAAAGTCTTTTTATTTTCATGTTTTCTTTGTTTTTATGCATCTTGGCTTGTGAGGGGGACTTCATCACCTCTCACAAGTTCTTTAGGGAAGCTTTGACCCAAGTTTTCACCTCTCAACATTGACTTAATTTGACTCATTTGGAGTTGCACATGGCATGTAGTGGCACTTTGGACATTGTACTACACTAAGTGAACAACAGGATGTAATGGTTACATAAAGGGCTAGACATTTTTACAACAAGATGAGTGATACAAACCTAAAATCCATGCTTTTATTTTGCATTATTTGGCATAAAATTCATTGTCTAATTGATTCCCCTAGAAACATTTGAAACTTGATAGTTTAGTAGACCCCACTTTTCCATACCTTATCAGTTTTGACTTAGAACATTTTTTTTGTCATTAGCTTACTTGGTCTTAATTTGTGTTTAAACTACTTGTTAACTCAATGAACTTAACCAAAACACATTGTCCTCAATTTTCTTGAGCAAGGGAGGCATTATGCTGTCCAAATTAAAAATTCATCTTTTCCTTGTTCAAATTTTTATCAAAAGCTTTGTGTCATGATATCCACTTTGGTGAAGTCATGCTGCTCAATTGAGTCTAGAACTTTTATCTAATTTGTTTAAATCCTTCATTTATAATCCACATTTAAAATTTGACCTTTTTGAGTTCTAAGGGTTGGTGCATCAACATGGATTCACCATTTGTGCACTAGGCTTGTTTCAACTTGGGTTCAATTTTCTATTTGGATTGAAGGTTGTTTATTAAGACTCAAAATCACATTATCAGCTTGGTGGACTCAAGTTATCTTGTTTATTGCTCACACTTTGGGTTTTAGCACATATTTAATCCTATTAGAATCATGTGGTGATGATGTGCTACCCATTTTGTCCTAGCTTTATACTTAGTGATTCACGTATGTTTTTACATCTTGAGTTGCTTAGTTTATTTTGTCTTCTTTGTAATCTGAAGAGCTTTCCTCTAAAACTTCTAGGGTCAACTTATCAAATTTGAAACTAGACTTTGTAGTGTGGGTGTATCACAAAGATCTAGGCTTTGGTGTACTAGTTTTCACTTTGGATCTTTGAGTTACCTTACTCTCTTTTGATCTATATGATTTTAACTTTACCAAAAGTTGAGTAATTTCATGAACCAAATCTTCTAAATTATGTGTGCTTTCAAACCACCCTCCCTTATAGTCTCATTAGTACCTTGGTTGATTGTTTAAAAGAGAGCCAAAGCATACTTAGATTGGTTATCGAACATTGGTCCAAAGTTAGTCAAACACACAAAGCATCTCTTTTTAGACATGACTCAAAGGTTCACTCATAGTGGGGCCTCTTATGGCCTTAGTTATGAGGATGAGAAATTTTATGATGGTCAAGATAACCCCATTGTTTTTGATGATATCCTTGCAATAGTAATATTTTAATATGATTACAATGAATATCAACCCCAAGAAGATCAAGATGAAGCCCTTCTTAGATTGATAGAAGCAAGGGTTAGACTACCTTCTGAATTTACTATAGAATAATTGCATACCTTGGTTAGAGAAGGAGAACAATGATGGAAAGAGAAAAATTTTACACAAATAGACATACCTTCTTCTAACAAAGGAAAGGAAATAAAAATAGAGTCAAAACCCACAAATCTGGATCTTCTAGCTAAGATCAAGATAATAAGTCAATGATATGGAGATCAACTTGTCATAGACTTAATTGACTCCCTAGTTGCCACTTCAATTCATAATAAGGCTTTGAAAGAACATGAATATATGGTAGACAATACTTAACAAATATTGGATGAGAACATTACCATAGTGGACCAAGGTAATCTAAATGAATAGTTAAAGTCATAAGAGACCTTACAAGATGTTCCATTTAACATGAAACATACATTCTTCAATCATCAAAAACCTCTTGTTACTTTACAAACTCAGAAACCCAAACATTCAATTTGAATTGAGGAAATCCCTCAAACAAACTAAATATTGGTAAATAAACATAGACATTTCCAAAATCAATAAAACATGAAATAACCAAATTCTAAGAATGTTTTATAATTCAAGAATCAACGGCCTATGTTCTCAACTCAAGTAACAAATCAGAATCAAATCATGGATCAAAATGTATATGCTCCCTATAGATCCATAAAAAAAACTAGGGGTACATTCCACCCTAACAACAATAAAACTAGGGGCACATTCCACCCCAATAGAAATAAAATCAAGGGCACATTCCACCCCCAATAACAACAAAATCAAGGGAACATTCCATCCCAATAGAAATAGAACTAGGGGCACATTCCACCCCAACATCATATTATCCAATCCACAAATGCACCAAATATGCAAGAATAGAATTCTATGAAAGAAATTCTCCAAAGATTGGAGATGAAAAATATAGTCAAAAGTACAAATTTGATGAGATATACCCATATCCATTTGACTTATCTATTCTCCAAAACCCCTTTCCACCTCACTTTGAGGCACCCAAATTTGATAAATACAAAGGGAAAGGAGACCCACACAAACACGTACAAACATTATTCATCTTGTGTCAAGAGGTTGCTTATAGTAGAGAGTACTTATTATGACTATTTTTGCAAAGTTTAGAAGGACAAGCTCTTGATTGGCTACTTAAACTACCTAAGGGATTAATTATGGATTGGAATAATTTATCAAAAAAATTCATTAGCCATTTATCATACAACATAGAACATGAATTAACCATTGTTGAATTATGCAAAGCTAATCATCATGATGGTGAAAGTTTTGTTGCATATCTACAAAGGTGGAGAGCATTAACAAGCTACTTTCAACACAATTTACCAGATAAAAAGTTGGCTGATATCTTTGCATAGAATTTGCATCCTAAAGTTATGCATAATATATGATTATCTTGTATTAACTCATTTGAATAAATTATTGACAAAGGAGTGCATATTGAGAAGGCTCTTATTTCTAGGGGCCTTGTTAAGATATTTGCACAAGGACAAGTGTCTAATCAGACTAAATCACTGGATCCTCAAATAATTATGCAGGATAAGTCTAAGGGATTTCAAAAAAATAAGAACATGGTTAGAAATGGGGTGAAAAAAATAAGACATACAAATGGTACAAACTATGCCTCTTCCAAATGTATAATTAACTCCCTCAAATCTGCTACCTATTTTGTAAAGATAGCCTTTGTGAAGTATGTTTCATAATAATTTTAGGGTCTTTAGAAAGTTAGGAGAATTGGTTGAAGTAGTATTACAAAAGTTAATTGTAGCTAACTTAATTATATGGATAGTATCAAGGCCATTTCCTCAAGATCAACCAAAACTAGACAGTACAAAGAGAATGAATGGTGTAACTTTCATCATGTTGTTAGTCATAGTGCATATCATTACATTCAATTTTAACATATTATTGAGGACTTTATTTCTAATGGTGAGATAGAAATAAAGATATCCCCTAATCAGGACACAAATTAGCATATGGGAATCTACAAAGACCCCTTTCCTTGACATGATCCACCACCACCAAGAAATAATCAAAATGGTCACAATCAAGGACAGAGGTAGAATCAAAACTAATAACAAGGTCAAAATCGTAATGAGCATAATTGAGATCATGATCCCCACACTAATAATGTTGCTTATAATAATGTGTCTTACAACTATAATAACACTGTGGGATGCATTTCTGTAACCCATATTTCCACTATTACTATGACACCGTGTGGCCAATCTCATGTTCCTCACAACATGAGACCCATCATTATAGGGTCATCACCCTCTCCCCCTATTAATACCATGTTGAGTTCACATCATCATGTTGTTACTCCATTTACATGGGTTACTAATCCTAAACAATAGTACCCTTCTTTTAGAGGCTCCTTTTTGACCCAAAATTATAACAATACCATTAATCACCCATGAATCACCATCCAAGGTCCTTTTCCTCATCCTTCTAATTATAATAACTCCTTTCCACCTCTAGGTTGTGTAGTTACAACTAAATGCCTGTGAGTTACCATCTAGGGTCCTTCAGCCACTTCTTTCCATAAACCCAATGAGAACATTGTGCCAATGTTTCCAAAGCTAAATATTGTCCCAACAAAAACTAAACTAGTTCAATCCAAAATTCAAAGGCCTTATAGTATAATGGACCAATTAGATAAAACCTCTACACAAATTTCTATAATAGAACTCTTACAACCATCTAATGTTCATAGAACCATCTTTAACAAAATTTTACAAGAGTTTATTGTGCCTAATAATATAAACCTTGATCAATTCTAGAACCTAATTAGACATTTGTCTTCATTTTGGAAAATCACGTTTGATCAAAAGGACATTTTCACCCTTGGCAAAAACCACAATAGCCTGATATACATTAAGATAATCATTACAGATCATAAGATAAAGTGGGTTCTTATATATAATGGTTTAGGTCTAAACATCATATCTATTAAATTGGTGTGATGATTGGGTTACATGGAAAAATACATTCAACTAGAGACTATTACAATCAAGGCTTATGACAATGCTGAGAGGGAATCATCCAGTAAAATTTGGTTACTTGTCATGGTTGGGGCTATTTCTCATCACACGTTATTCCATATTATGGATATCGAGCTTCCTTATAACATACTTCTTGGTTGTCCTTAGATTCATGAAGTATAGGTAGTTCCATCTACTCTTCACTAATGCCTTAAGTTTCCCCATATGGGATCGAGGTTACTTTTGCCATTAATTAGTAGCCATACCAATATTACAAACATCTTGAAGTAGAGTTTCATAATTATAACTATTTCCTAGGTTATGAATTCATTGCAAAGAAGAATAAAGCCATCATTTCTCATCCATCTCCATCTAATTATATAGACCCTAGTGATCTACCCTCCACCTTAATTGATCCATTTCCTGTAGCTTTGGCCAAGCAAGCAGTTATTAAAGACACAAGAATTTTTGTGTATCATCTAAAACATGTCCTCCATATTGAAAACTTACCAAAGTACCCTAAAGCATTGGGTAGGCCTAAAACTTCCTAGAATCCTAATAGACCTGATTAGATTTGGCAACCAAAGAAGAAGCAACTAAAGCCTCTTGTGTTTTTTGTGCTTGCAATTGCACCAAAGAAAGATCAAGATGATTTTACCAAGGGAGATTGGTTATATTATGAGGGCCTTATAGATTGTTTTTAAAATTTAAAGTATCCTATCCCTAATAGGATAATGGATCATCTTAACTATACAAGGAAAGGCCTTGGACCCTAGGTGCGAGGAATTTTAGAGCCCTTATCAATTGGAATTGTCAATGGGAATCATGGTCTCAATTTAAACCACCAAAGGATGACCTCATAAAATTAGGTAGTGATTCTTCCAAAGTGACTAGTAACGAGACTCCTAATAGTGGCATAATGTCATATTATATCCTTTTCAAAGATCTTGCTGATTCAGAGTTGTTGGATTCAAATGCCTTATTGACCATAACACCTATTGGAGCTTTCTATCCTAAAGCAAAAACCCATCCTAGTGGTGCTTCCCTTCCTAAAGTAGGGCATTACATCTTTACCATTGGTGCTTCCCATCCTGAAGTAAACCCTCACTATAACCTATGCCTTTGCCATCCTGAACTCATAGATTAGGATCAGTAGAATTTGGTCATATGCCTCGATGAGTTTCAAAATGAAGAATAAATTGTAGAATACATGGGCCTATGATATGCATTCCCCATTAGTGATCATAAATAGGGTTTTGATTTTTCATTGAATCTTTCTACCTACTTTGGAGATCAGGCAAACTTTATTGATCATTATAAAGAAAAAACATCAAGTTCTTTAGGTGAAAACCTCTTTAAAGAACTTGTTGATCAAGGAAAAATTAAAGAAATAGACAAGCCTTTGAGTGAAAACTTGTTTCAAGCACTCCCAGGTGGGAAATTTTGATCATCCCCTCAGGATGTAGAAAGTCCATCTAGCCCAAGTTCCATAGCTAGTACAAGCATCTCTTCAGAACAACATCAAATATTTGAGCATCTTGATCTTGAGTTTTTAGAAGTCTTTGCCAATTGGACTTTACCTAAGAAGGTAGATTCTGATTCTTCATATTATCCATATCTTTGGGAGGAACAAAAAGGAGATATGGTAGAAGAAGATGATCATGACCATACATTGCCTACAATTCTAGAATATGGATCCACATTCCTTATAGAGAGCATAATAGAAGTGAATTTTGGAACACATGAGGATCCCAAAAATGTTTATCTTGGAGCTTCCTTTACTGAAGTAGAATGAGAACATATTATATCCATTCTTAAGGATTATATAGACATCTTTGCATGGGTATATTCTAACATGCTAGGCCTGGATCTAGATTTAGTTATGCATCATCTAGTTATTCACCTTAATGCTAAACCAGTCAAGTAAAAGTTAAGAAAGATGCATACACACATTACCCTTTTAGTTAAGGCCAAGTTGGAGAAGTTGTTAGGATCCAATTTTATCAAACCACTAGAATATTCTGAATGGATTTCTAACATAGTGCCAGTAAGTAAAAGGAACCCAAGCATACATGTTTGTACTAATTTTTATGATATCAACAAGGCATGTCCCAAAGATGAATTTCCTCTACCCAAAATTAACATGATTATTGACTCAACTATTGGGTATGAGATGCTATCCTTAATGGATGGATTATCTAGTTACAATCAGATCAAGATAGCCCATGAAGATTTGCATAAGACTGTAATCACCACTTCATGGGGGCCATTTTATTACCAAGTCATGCCATTCAGTTTGAATAATGTTGGAGCCACATATCAGTGTGCATTAATTGTCATCTTACATGACATGATGCATGACATTGTTGAGGACTATGTTGATGATATATTAGAAAAATCAATAACAAGAGTTGGACACCCTGACATTTTATGAAGAATATTTGAGAGGCTTCATGCATATAAAGTCCACTTGAATCTAAATGAATGTGTCTTTGGAGTCACATCAATAAAATTTATAGGGCTCATTGTATCACAATGAGGGATTGAAGGCAACCCTAAGAATTTCATTGCTATTATGGAAATGCCTCCACCCAACAATCTTAAATAGTTATGAGGTCTACAAGGTAAGATCTAGTCTATATGTAGGTTCATTTCTTAGTTGGCAGATAAGTGCCACCCATTTACCCATATCTTAAAGAAAAGGATGACATTTTAGTGGGATGAATATTTTTAGATAGCATTTACAAAGCTTAAAACATACTTGGCCAATCCACTAGTCTTATGCCCTCCAACACAAGGAAAGCCACTGCTTCACTACATATCAGCCACATAATATGCATTGGTGACACTTTTGGCTCAACATGATGATCATGGTAAGGAACACGTGGTTTATTATTTAAGCCACACATTGATAGCCTATGAACATAATTATATGCCTATTGAGAAGGCATGTTTAGCTATGGTTTTCACCACTCAAAAATTATGGCATTATATGCTAAATAACAAAACTTTTGTTATCACCAAGGTAGATCCTCTCAAGTTCCTCTTATCTAAAGTAGCTCTCCAAGGATGAATGGCTAAATGGATTATGCTCCTTAGTGAGTTTGATATTGAATACCATAATCATAAGGTGATTAAAGGGAGGATTCTTATGGACCAACTTGCAGAAGCTCCTATTACAACCATTCAACCTCTCAACTTTGACCTTATAGATGATTCTATCATGATGATAAAATAAGCATCAAAAGACCCTGAATAGTGGACACTCTATTTCTATGGATCCTTCACATCTTGAGGATCTAGAGCTAGCATATTATTAATAATGCCATAAGGGGATTTGATCCCCAAAGCCTTCTATATACAATTTTAGTGCACAAACAATATGGCTAAATATGAGGCATTGGTTGTAAGGCTCCATCTTGCCATATATTGGGATATTTAAAGCTTAAAGGTATATGGAGATTCATAACTAATCATAAATCATATAACTGATCAGTATTAAACAAGAGATGATAATCTTATCCCTTACAAGCAAATTGTTGATAACCTTAAAAAACATTTTAAATCTCTATAGTTTGAGCAAATTTCATGAGTCAATAATAGGTCTATCAATGCCATGGAAATAATTGGTTCCATGATTCAAATGCATGATAGTGATAAATAGTATTAGTTCCTAATTGAAAATCTTCTTCAGCAGTACATATTTTATCAGATTTAGAGAGGATATGCATCATTGTCGATCCTCATCTCTCACTTGAGCCACCATGGTACCAATATTTTTATAACTATTTCCATAGCCATGTCTTTCCTACCAACCTTTCCAATAACCAATAGAAACTTTTCCTTCATCACCTAGCATGTTATATCCTCCTTGGAAACATGCTTTATCAAAATTGCTATAATGGAATACTTATTCATTATTTATCTTTGGGAAAATCCAAACTAGCACTAAAGGAGGTTTATGAAGGAATGTGTGGGCCCCATACCAATGGTGTAGTCCAAGTAAAGAAACTTCTTAGAACATGCTATTATTGGCCTAAAATGGAGATAGATGCTTATAATTATGTAAATAAGTGTGTTCTTTGTCAGTAGTATGGCAACTTGATACTTGCACCTTCCTTACCATTTCAACCAATTACAACACCATGGTCATTCTCAACATGGGGTCATGATCTCATTGGGAATATTAGTGAAACATATTTAAATGTCCATAAGTACATTTTGAATACAATTGAGTACTTTACCAAATGGATTAAGGCCATTCCTCTCACTTATGTTACCAAGAAACAAATAGATAAATTCATTCATTACATATCATTTATCAATATGGCATCCCAACTCGTATTATATCTAATAATGGTAGATCCTTTATAAACTATGATGTGAAATCTCTTTATGAAAAATTCAAGATCAAGCATAAGAAATCCACTCCATATAACTTACAAGGTAATGGATAAGCTGAAGCATCAAATAAAACTATTCTAGCCATCTTAAAAAAGATTGTTAATGATGCTAGCCGTAATTGGCACTTACAACTCTTTCCTACCCTCTGGGCTTATAAAACCAATCATCGTACCCCAAATAGAGCTACTCTATACTCCCTTGTTTTTGGAACTGAAGCTATCATCCTGGTCGAGATTGAGATCTTGTTATTAAGAATATCGCTGAAGCACATTGAAGATGATGAAGACTATAGAGCCTCGTGACTGTAAGAACTAGAACTTCTTGATGATAATTATTTGGCTACCCTAGAAATCTTGTAGGCATATAAGAATAGATTGTAGAGAAGCTACAACAAATGCATTCTCCTTCGAGAGTTTGAGATTGGTGATTTAGTTTTGAAAGAGAACCAAAAAAACACAAATGATAAACCCAAAAAGAAAAGAAAGTTTCAGCCTAATTGGTTAGGACCATACATCATCAGGACAAACTATGGATTAGGAGTATATCAATTAGTTAAACCTAATGGTGAATAACTTTCAGAGCCCATGAACATCATACACTTTAAGAGGTTCTGTGTATGAATGGATTTGAGCCATTATCTATAAGACCCCTGACTTGTGGGCAACTTGTGTTGTCATAATTTTATCCCACCCTTTTATCTTACCTTGGCCACATTTTATACTACCATGGTCTACTTTTCATGAATCTTGATGGTAAAGGCTTTGGACTCTTGGCACTCTGAACACATTCTTCATCCCATTCTAGATTATTCTCTTTAAGAGGCAAATTATTTGTTTTGTCTAAGACATGTTATAAGCTTGAACACTTTTTTTCCCTTGACCAATTATGATCTTGATTGTCTCATGAAAATTATGAACATCTTCAGCAATAGTTCTACATAGCAGTTCAACTAGGACAACCTTGTGCAGCTTTCAATAGGTGAAAAATTGCATCTTCTCAATACAAGTATTTTTCTAAATTCTTTTTTATCAAGAACCTCAGTCTTATTGATTTGTGAGCATGGGCCATTGTAGTTAGCCTAGCTATCTTATTGGAACCTTTACTCTTAGGATGTGCATCTCCTTGACTAAATGGTCCCACCTTGTGCATATTTTATCTCAAAAACACCAAAAACATTAGAAAATGATCCACAAAAGAATAAAAACATTGTCTTGTGTTTCTATATGTTTTTACATTCTTGTTTCACCATCCCACACTCTCACCATTTTGTGAACAACTATTAAGTTTGAATGCTTTCACCATTTTGCAAGCAATTGTTAAGTTTGAATGCTCTCACTATTTTATGAGAAACTATTAAGTTTGAATGTTCTCACCATTTTTTGAGTAATTATTAAGTTAGAATTCTCTTGCCATTTTGAAAGCACAAAAACACTAGTTCATCTTATCTTGTCACATGCACTTGTCATTTTGTAAGATCATTCTTTTTCATCTCATCAGCTTCTTTTTTGCTAGACCCTTCTCATTTTTTTGTCATATCTTCTATTTATTCTATAACATTAATCATACTATTTTGATCATCATTTTTCTTCTATTCCATTTCCTGAGAGAACTATATTTGGTCTAAAGTTCATAGTGGAACATGCATCTGTAGAACTATGTAGGCAGCATCCAATTGTCTTATACATCTGGAGTCAACTCGACCAACCCCTTCCTTTTCCTCTCTTCATCCATTTCTTATATCATTATTCCTCTTTAATTAGGGAATAATTGTCATGTCATTGTTCTTTATTATGATGGGGTAGAACATAACGCCTCTAACGCACATGCATGAACATTTGTCTTTAAACCACACTATCTTGGTTTTTGTTTATGTGTTTTTTTGAGTTTTCTTAATGTTTTTTTGTGCTTTTGTACTTTTCTTTTGTTTTCTTCTCTTTTTCTCTTTTTATTTCTTGGTCTTGTGTTTCTTTGTCTTATTTTTCTATTTGATTTTGCTTTTCTTTTTTGTGTTCAAGAATACCTTGATGGTCCACATGGATCTTGATTATTCATATCTTGGTCTCATGTCGTTAATATAATGTTCTTGCCTTTTGTTTTTAAACATTTTTTGTTCCTACTTAAGTCTTGATAGATCATATCTTGATTTCAAGTTAGTTTCATTTATGTTTGTCTTTTTTTTTTTGTTTTTGCTTTTTTGTTTAAATGTAAATCATTGTAACTCTAGTTTTAGTCATTGTTTTACCATTATATTTAGTTATAAATATTCCCATTTGAACTAGCTCAGTGTAATTGAAATCTTATGCCATTCTAAGTTATTCATACTTATGATGCCTATTTTTTTCTATAGCAAACACTTTGTGCTTAGGTCTCAAAGTCTTAATGTCAACATCAACTCTGATGAATGATTCTCAACAACACTCTATAAAACCTTGACTCATTATATGGAATTAGGATTCTAGATATCATGCATTTCAAGCTTCTTTATCTATGCTTAGACATGCATCTCTTCACATAAAGTGTGAGTTTAATCAATTCTTGGTCTGTTTTTCATCATTTTTCATTCCATTCTCTCCCAAACTTGGGTGAACTACATTGCCCTAAAGTTCATGTTGGAACATGAGTCCATGGAACTATGTAGGTAGCGCTCAATTTCTATTGAGGTTAGATTAGCTATCTCCATTCTTTTTTTCATCTCTCTCATCACTTTGTGCTTCTCATATGCTTAGTTTTATATGGCTTTCTAAGCCATTACACCATCACATGTACGTTTGTGCTCACTCACTTTAACCTATCTTTTGGGTTATATCCTTGAGCTATTTTGCTTACCAATTTCCCATGCTTGGGCCTACCATATAAACACCATCTGAATCACATCATCTCTATAGGGGGAAAATCATTATTTATTCTTTATCAATGATCAAGATTTTCCCTAATGGGGCATAACTATTTTATCGTGATCACATTTGCTCTACTAGGGAACTTTTTACTATCTTCTCTTTAGAGACCCCATTTTAGTGGTGCTTCCCTTCCTTAAGAAAAATGTTCCCCCTTTTCCTCTAATTCTAAGCTCTCCACATTAAATCTCATGATGGAAATATTTTAGTGTGTAACTTGTATCAGGATTGATCAATGTCATAAGTGTGCAGCGTGTACTCTCAAATTGGGTATGTTTACAGTGTGTCCCTTACATTTATGGATTATATCTTTATCATTCCCCCCATATATGGGGCCTATTATACCTCTAATTATATTTTGATCATTGATGGTAATCATGTGTGCAAGCATTAGCTCATTTGGGTGTGATCTATTCCATGGGTTAATCTCTCACTTTATCTCTCTTTTCAAGAGTCCATCCTTCTCTTTCATCCTAGCATGCCCTATTGAGGGGGAATCATGGGTCTACTCTAATTTATTCTTGACAACTCTTTTATTTGAAAATATGTTGATTCACTTGAATTTCTTGATATGCCTTTTCAAATAGGGGCAAAATGTAGACATCCAATTCCTAACACCATTTGTGTGGAAATTGTCAATCTTACTCAAATTGCACTCAAATGTACATTTTGATTCAAAATATATAAAATGTCCTAAATGGTTCAAACTTTTCATTACAAGTGCCATTTTAGGTCAAAGTATTCCTAAATAGGGAAATACATTTTATGGGCTAGCTAACTTTGATCAGATCATTTCAAGTCAAAATGACCATTTCACCATTTAGTGCTCTAGATCACTCTTTTTTTCTAATTCATTAGCACACATCATGTATCTTTGTTATTTTATATTGGCAACATCCTAAATGGGAATAAGGTTCCAATGCATCTAGTATCACCTTCTAATTCTTTCCAAGTCAAATTATAACCTAATAATATGACTTTTTGACCATTTTGATTAGTTGAGGGCTAATTTTCAAATAATTGCACAAATGTTGATTAACCTTGTTTAAGGCTAATTAATCCAAATAAAGAGCTTAAGTGGATTTTTCATGAGTGTTGTTGAATATTTCCTTTTGAAAATTGATTCTTATTATTTGCATCACCTAGTGACATCATCTATGGGGTGGCATCCATCAAGCCATAAGTACATAGACTATCAAGATTCATGCCCTTCATGCCTCATCAATGCCTCCCATGCCTCTTTAATGCCCCTTCTTCCAAGGTCATCTTGAGGATATTTATAGATTTAATTCCAAATATTATGATTGTCCTCAACCACACATCTCAATCTTCAGATGGACGGTTCAAGTTGATCTTGACCAATCTCAAAAATCTATAAATAGAGAGATCATGGACATCATTTCTAAGCTATTTTAGTTCAAGGTTATTATGCTCAAATATCTTAAAATTTTTAATGTTTCAAAGTTATAATGTTAAATTGTTTCCACAAAGCTTCATTGATAGGCTAGTTTAGTGGTTTACAATCAAGAGCCTAGGTTTTATGGAGTGTTCTTGAGGCATTAGAGTAGCTTACCACCATTGTTGAAAAATATAAGGATGCTTGATCAAGGGAAAACATGTTTTTGAGCCACATAGGTATGTTAAATCCATTTTGGAATGTAATATGGTGATTGCTTTCTTTCATTTGTTTCTTTTTATCCTTTGTAATTCCTATAAGAATAGATAGGCTTGGTCAATTAGTTCTTTATGCATGTTTAATAACTTATGGACTAATGCTTGACTAAATTGCTTTGTAATCCTCTCTACTAACGTATACAAGACATGGAGTATAAGACTAGGTATATGCTAAGAAATACACAATTGTTATATACTAGTGAATGTTGATAGAGCAATATGTGTAAACTAGTAAGTAATATACATCAACGTGATAAATAGAGTGTGTGATGTAGGAATGACATAATCTAGATGGTGTAGTCATGTAGAAGATAACCCTAGTGAGTGGATATATCGATGTATGTCTCAAATATAGAAGTAGGATGCTCCCTCAATGGGTAGATTGAAGCAATGAAGAATCTAGGTGTCACTGCACACACTTAAAGAAGATCAAGTGAAGCATGATAATTTAGATAAATTGACAAATAATAGCATGAAATAAAAAAAATGTAAGTCTAGCATGGTAGTAGAAATGTAAAGCATGGATGATGCATACATTTGAAATATTTTTGGTGTTTTTAATTATTTGAATGTTTTTGTATTTTGAAATTATTTGAATTATTTTTGGTATTTTTAAAATAAGTTATGTACAATCGATCATAAGGAGACTATGTACAAGTAATTGAAAAGAAGCTATATACAATAAAAACTTAGTGATACTAACTGATGAGTCTCATGAGAGACTCCCTATCATGGTGTCCTATATCAAACAAAGGAATTGTGCATGATTATGAAGCATGAGGGAATGGCTATGAATATGACTTTGAATATTTAGATTCATTTTCAGTATCTTGGAAATCATAATAACTTGGATTGTTCCACTCATCATTATCATCTTGATTTTGAAACAATGGAATGTTAGTGTTAACTTTTGTTGTATCTAGATATTTTCCTTTGATAAATTATGTCTATGAATGATTTGCCCTAGGATGTTCAATAAATCCTAAACCTTGGTGATAAACATTATCAATTGCTAGAATAGGAGTAGTGATGCCTTGAGCATGCTTTCCCAACTCTTGACCTTGTTAATCAAAATGTTATAGATATTTTTGACCAAACCCATACTATTTTGAAAGTTGAGCCTCATTTTGGATAGGTAGATTTACATTATTTTCATGCTTTAATTATGCTTGTGGTACTATTTGTTTCTTTGATTTTGTTTTTTGATCTTTTTATTGTTCTGAGTTATGATTTGGTAACCACTTTTATACTATTTTAAAATTTGACCCTTTGTGAATGTGTTCATGTGTTACTATGTATTGCTTGACTTATTTACCTTGTATATGGCCCTTATTATTAATTATCTATTGTATGTGTTTTTTTAATGCTAAACATGAATTTGTGTGATACCCATGCATTCTATGATATGCATAATAATATTTGGATCTTCTCACTAGATGTAAAGGAGGTAGTTTGAATAAGAAGGTGTTAACCAAGTTGATAGGTTATATGATTAACATGAGCATGGATTTGGATGATATGCACAAATTTTGTACAATTCTATACTACACATTTTTTTGGGAGTTAGTACATGCATTTTGTATTAGATGTGGATTTGTACTACATGTAGATTATAGTACACATGGATTCATACTAATGTGGTTTTGTACTATGTATTTTCCTATATAAGGAACCCATGAGTTTTAAATTAATAATTGAGTTGTACTCATTGTACTCATTTTTGAGCTTGTGCATGGTGATTGCCATTATTGTAATTATGGATTAATTCTTGGATATTAAAATTTTAAAGACCTTTTCCCATGGTTTTTTACTCAGTGATTTGCCAAATTTTTCCATGTAATATCTATGCAAATGTCTTAAATATATTTTCATTTTACTGTGGTTATTTCTCTTTGTATGCTTTTATTTTCCTATAATCAGCTGCTAGAATAGGAGTAGTGATGCCTTGAGCATGCCTTCCCAACTCTTGACCTTGATAATCAAACTATTATAGATATGTTTGACCAAACCCATACTACTTTGAAAGTTAAGCCTCATTTTGGATAGGTATATTTGCATCTTTTTCATGCTTTACTTATGCTTATGGTACGGTTTGTTGCTTTTATTTTTCTTTTTGATCCTTTTATTATTTTGAGTTATGCTTTGGTAACCACTTTTGTGTTATTTCTAAATTTGACCCTTTTTTAATGTTTTTATGTGTTACTATGGATTTATTGAATGATTTACCTTTAATAGAGTCCTTATTAGCAATTATCTATTGTATATGTTTTTTAATACCAAATATGAATCTGTGTGATACCCATGTATTCTATGATATGCAAAATAATATTTGGATCTTCTCACTGGATGTAAATGAGGTAGTTTGATCAAATTAAATTTTAGCATTTACCTTAGTACCTCACTTGAACTCTTATTTGATCTTTGAATGCTTTTTGAATCACTAGTTGTATAGTTACTTTGTTATGATTTCTTGTTTTGATATGTAACATTACTTGCAACCAATTGACTAGGTGAAGGTGCATATAAATGATTGACACAAGGGTGCCTTTGAGGCTTTTGTATTATAATATGATTTTCTAGTGTTGTGATCTTTTCATGTAATAGTTGATTCTATATTTGTAAATCTAAAATTAACTTGCTCATACTAGTGATTTGATCCCTTAGAGTCTCATAAGTGCAAACCCTAATTGCTTTCGATTGAACATACACATGTTGAAGAGGGTTTGAATAATATATAGGCTAAATGTATGCATTAAGAACAATAGTATATGATGCCTCACCTTTTGGAGAGGTGATAATATGGACCTAGTTAGAGGGAAAATAGTTATCACCCTCTTGGGGGAGATGAGGAGAAGGAAATTCTTTCCTCTGCATAAGATATGACATTAAAACTTGATAGGTGGTTGTTAATTTATGAAATGGATCCTCTAAGTATGTAAGAATTTTATTATTGATTGAATTACACATAATAGAAATATATCATATTAAATAAGTAATTAGAGTTATAATTTGTATAGCAATATGATTATAAAGAATATCCCACATGAGAGATAGCAAAAAAGAGATAGAGAGCATGTAATTTTGCACTAATATATAAAAAACTTTGACTTGTAACATAAAATTTCTAACATGTTTAGAAAAATAGAGTTGGAAATTATTCTGCTTGAGAGAGAGAGAGAGAGAGAGAGAGAGAGAGAGTATGTAAAAGAAATATTGAAATCTTGTACATTTTTAGCAATATATTTTGTAATATCATCCCTTATTATAAAAAGTAAACATGAAAGGAAAAGAATGAAGTTTTTTATTAACATGTAGTAAAATTCATCATTCATATACATGATAGGACCAAGTATGGACTCCTTGTTATTTGCAATAAATGTTATGAAATGAGCAAAATCCATTTTTTATTTTTATGTGAAATCTGATTTGGATGTAAGGTGATACCTTAAAAGCATGGGACATAGTATATGTAACTATGGTTTGAAAGAAAATGATTTTCAAAATTATTATGGTAAATTTTAAAAATTAAATGGGAAACTCTAATATTAAATATGTAGGAAAAAATCAGAAAAATATTGAAAAAATACCAAGACCTAGTATAGGCAACTAGGTTTTGAAGGAAATTATTTTTAAAATTATTAAGGTAAATTTAAAAATTACTTATGAAATTTTGATTTAAATATGCAATAAAAATAAAAATATTGGAAAAATTAGCATGGAATTTTTCCTAGGGTTTCTAGGTTTTTAATGCACAAATGAAGTAAGCCAGGTTCACCAAATGATTTAACTTTTTTGAGAATAATGGAATTTTATTCCTATTTTAGTTAAGGGTCTAGATTAATAAATTAGTAAAGAAGATTTTAATAATTATAGTCCTAATTTGTATAATTTATCTATCTTTTTTATTTTTTTAAAAATAGTAATAAATATGGAGAAAATATAACTTATATAGAAATAAGCTCAAATGATTGTTGCATGGTCTAAAACTAGCTATGCAAGATTGGGATAGTGTCACATTAAAATCCAACTTTCATTTAGTGAAAGGACAAGACTACCAAAAATAAGACACCCTAGGGTCTGGTGTTGTTGTCCACTCTTATTGATGTTATCCAAACTGCTCACAAAGACTTGATTTTTCTAAGTTCTTTGCATTGTTCCTATGTGAGTCTACCTATTAAATATTGAATACTGAATGTCAATAGAAATCATTGTAGATCTATTTTAATCTTCAAATCCTAACCCCCCATCATGCTTGATAAATAAGATTTGAATCACTTGAAAAGGGGGGGTTAGTGTATGTAAGATGCACTGAACATGTGATCCACACCCCTTGTGTGGGCACACTGCCTAAATACCAATACTCTGAAAAGGGATCAAGCCATATGTCATTCTCCCACTTGATGTGCTTTATGCAATAGTGTTATGCAGATGCAAAAATTCCAAATAAAGAGTGCTTGAGGTGGTTAGGTACTGGTATGAGAGTTTGAATGTGTTTGCAGCTATGTTGGGTGACTATATGTAGAGAATAGGGAAATTTGCCTTAATAGTTTGCTTGTATTTTTTCTTGTTTTGTAAGATTTGTCACCTCCCTTTATATATGACCTTTTAATGGGATTTTATAGGGAACTATTGGTCATGGGTTAGATGTATTCACACTAGGTCAACATGATAAAGGATAAGAATCAGATAAAAATGATTGTTTGGGCTCAAACTGTGATTAGATAGGAGAATCAAAAATGAGACACCCTAGAGTCTAATGTTATAGTCCAAGTATGGTACTCCTATCCTATAAGCTCAATAACTAGGGGGGATAGAATTGGCCCAAGAAATAGAGCCTAACTGAGCTGAAATGATCATTTGAAAGGCTATGGATGACTAGGAATAATAAAAAAGGTACCTCAGAGGTTCATAAGAGCATGCAAAGAGGAGTTATGGCTAGGATGTCACAAACCACACTCAAACTATCAATTTGAACATTTTATATGACTATAATAGTGTAGACTAATTTGATTATTATATGCATGTTTCTATTGGTTGTTACAGTGTGTGATCATTATGTGTTACATCGTATGTCTTCATTCATATTTCTTATTCTCTTTTAAAATTTTTGATCCTTGAGAATGTATTATATTTCATGTGATTCCTACCTTGTATGAAATTGATTGTTTGTAGTATGTGGCTCCTACCTTATGTGATGTTGCATGTTTATTAAGTATACTATACATGAATATTATTTTGAATGAAAATGAGTGCCTGTGTTGTGCTTATATTATGTATATTTTGGTCATGAAATCGTGTGCATATGTGTGGATAAATATATGATTATTTTCTAAGGTTGTGGTGCCATGATCCCTATTACACATATTTATAATTGTGTGTAGTGCCATGATATATATCACACATTATCCTTCATGGCTTAATATTTAGTGCCTATATCTATGATGATTACTATTGGATTCCTAATTATTATATCTATCTTGACATGACACTTGTATACTTTAGGATACATGTTTCACATATTATTTTTGATCTAATCATATTATGATGGCATATTATCCTCATGTTAGCACATAATTTTCACACTTAACATATTTTTATATAACATGATGCATTTATCTCTTCTCCTTTGAGATGAGTAATTCATAGGCTACATCCCTCAACTCAAAAGGGGGAACATTAGTGAGATTGTTACATAGATTCAAGACTCCATACATATATTTTATAATTTTGGGATAAATTATAGGGTTTATAAGCTTTATATTAGGTTAGATTATCATATTGGTTTAGATTATGAAAGAATTATATACATATTGAGATAGATATGGCGACATATGCAAACATTCTAGAGGTAAATTAGTGAGAGGTTATCATATTAATTAGATTAGGGGTAAAGTGACATATTTATGAAATTATATATCAGATTGAGACAATTAGATCAAATAATGGGGTATATATTTTATTCATGCATGTAATTTTATATTTTCATGTTGATAATAAAGGCACCAAAGGTAACATTTTGAATCTAAAATCTATCTACAATGGTTGATTTAGTATATTTATATTTAAATTTGAACCTATTATGGATTCCACCTCTACATAAGATCCTAGTATGGGGATCCACCTTTTCCATCTTGGACCTATTATATGTTTAAGATCTATTAAATGAGTGGTGCATTTGTGGTTTTATGCCACTCAATGACCAATAAATTTATCCTTATTCACAATGGTTGGGGATTCTATCTTCCCAGCCCATGTTTTAAAAAAAAGACACTTTGGAGCATAATTACCTCATTATATAATGCTACATAAGGCAACATGATTCACCTACTTATAGGTTTATTATTTACTTTCTCTTTAAATTTTAAATGTTCTATTGAGATATTTTGCATTGAATCTCATATCATAAATGGAAAATGATTATTGCATGTTTAATTTTAGGTTTGCATTGAGTATGATGGATACTTAGATGTTTATCCCAAAGACAAAATGTGCTTAAACTCTAAGGTACACAATTTATTTACCTTTTACTCTAGCATTGTCAATACAAGAACAAAATGGAGGAATTTGTTGTCACATAAAATTAGTATTAGACACTTCAAAATGCCAGCCTTGACTTATATTTATGTTAGCAGAGGTTTTTGGTTTCCCAGAACTTGTTAATTATGAGGACAACTATGGGAGAGGTAACAAGATCTTAATTGGTAGAAGCACATATTCCTAAGGGCCTATAATAGAATTTCTATAACTAAATATATTAGAAATGGTGTGATTCTCATATAAATTCCTTTCTAGTTCACAATATAGATTCATCAATTATTACATAATTTAAATAGCCACATGAATGGAAAATCTATAGTTATATAGTGCAACCTTATTACAGACAATACAAAAGTCTATGGAAATGTTCTAGAACAAGTTTTAATAACATAATCATAGAAATTTATAATTATTACATAGGGATCAACTCATTACATAAAACTTATACAAAATTTTCTCGTATATGGTCTAGAATCAATTTTTCAATGTCTAACCCCTCACAACTCTTCGTAGCTTCCATATATACATAATGCACTTTCCTTATCTTAGGCACATGGTTACAATAGACTATGTTTGGAATATTCAACAAATATAACCTCATTATAGGCTTCCATACTTAGAAAACCCTAAATCCATGAAATCTACTCAAAATGGAATATAATTACTGACTAAGATACCAAATGATTAGTAACTTCATCTTATGTACTGATTGATGAATTTCATGTAACATCCATAGATTAGGGGCAGCTTGTAGGTTTAAATTTTTTGTGAAAGAATTCTACATGGTAGAAAAATTAGGTTGTAGACCAATTCAAACATTTTGAAGTTTTTGGTTCCAATCCAATAGATTATGGGTACTTTACTCATCTTGTTGCATAGTCACATTGAGTTGCATCTAATAATTGATAAGCAACTCACATAATTTGATAGTCTCAAATATAATCATTGGGCCTTACTGAGCATATTATGTATGTAGTTTCCTATGCTACCAATCTTGGATCAATTAATTAAGAAGCAAAAGAAGGTGATCCACAAAGTACTGGTTGGGACTAATCATGACCTATAGAATAAGGTCTAGGTAAGTAGTTTGTAGTATATCACATGCATGTTGAAGGGCATGTTGTAATGTATCATTCTTAGAATCAAGTTTTGAAACTCTTT
This sequence comes from Torreya grandis, assembly GCA_037957365.1. Classification (NCBI taxonomy): domain Eukaryota; kingdom Viridiplantae; phylum Streptophyta; class Pinopsida; order Cupressales; family Taxaceae; genus Torreya; species Torreya grandis. The sequence goes on from JARHVA010000463.1 coordinate 1,682,988, forward strand.
GGACCAAAGATTGATCATAATACAATAAATATTATTAAAATACAATTGTACCTTTAATTTGTTTACTCAATGATAGTTGAGTAACATCAATAGAAAGGTCTGTTAAGATCAGTGTTTTATCTAAAGAAGTAACCAAAATAATGATCGATTCATGCTAAAGAGGAGTAAGTGGTAATAAAAACATCATTTTCTAAACTGGTGGTATAAGCACATCTAGCATGGACATCATAGAAAAACTTGTTGAAGTAGATGGGGGTTTCGTAATCAACTATGTTGCACTGTGTGGCATACTATCCAAAGATGTTTGAATAAAAGATAATTCAATAGTAGGGAAAAATAGAGTCTCACCAGTAGCTAGCTATGGTTACTTTGTAGATGGAATAGAAAGTGGAGAATGTTATGGGTTGAACTAAACCAAAACATTAGTAGTAATGTCTATAACTTCCTTAGGCTCACCTATAATATCTTCTATTTGTGAGTGCTAAACTTCCTATTTAGGATTAGTGCTTCCCTGTTTGATAGTCTCAGTAACATCTTGTTGATGGGGTTCCTTGTCCCTAACTTGTTGGCCTATAATAAGGTCAACATCAGTCATGGTGGAATCTCCAAAGCATTAGGAGGGGAAAGAGCTTGAGCTCATGCCTACATGTACTACATCTTATGTGCAGCTTTAGCCTTAGCCCTTTTGTTTTCTTCTTAGTAGAATCAACAAGTAGTAATGTGGTTAGCTTATTCACGAGTAGCTTTATTCTCTTCCTCAGTCAAGGACTCAAGCATGATATCCTTAAGATCTAAATGTGGTTCATTAAATTATGATAATGAGGATGAGTACATATCCATTTGAATATGTGAGTGTGAAACTGATCCCTTCCTCAATAGATATAAGAAATATCCTATGCATCCACTTGTGTAAATGTCATCTTGAGCTAAGAACTAGACAATTTTGAATGCTAAGAAGTGATAATGGTAGATCCAATGGCATCTATTTCAGTAATGTATGAGTGCTTAGGGTCCTCCTTCACCATGTGAAACCTGCATGTAGACTGCTTGTACCTCAGTGTCAACTTGGGTGAGCTTTCTAGTATGACATCTAGGGGTTATGGAAAAGGTGCACATCCAAATAAAATACCATGTGAAGGGTCCATTTGAGCCTACTGAATCCTTGTTACTTCCCCTAATGGGTCTACTGCAAAGGAAGGCAGACAAGGTAGAAGGGAAACCCATAAATCTAGTGGCAACTTGTTACATTTTGAATAACCTTCCAAAAGAAAAATTATTTTTTATTCTCATCCTTATATAATGCACCCACCATATCTTATAGAATTAGGTGGTATACTTTGATTGCATCAATCTAAAACTTAGGCCAATCACACCTCAATGCAAACTTTGGGATATGAGGATCATTGTACCAAAAATCTTAGCTCCTCATTTTAAATCATGGCGGTGAAGGTGGGATATAGTCAACTAGCCATTTACCCTTTTTTTTTTATGGTAACTCTAAGAGTGTAGTAGATGAACTTAGATGTGTTTCTTCAAGAGGGACAACTTGAAGAGGGATAGCTCACTATGTAGCTTAAGATTTTTGTAATGCCACCTCCCACTGTGCATTAGACATGTCTAAGAAGAACCCCAATGGAATGATAGTCATTGGTGGGAGCTCATGGATATAGATATATGCTCCCTCTAAAAGGAATTTAACTATAACATGTTGGCCCAATAATTTCATAACATCTAATGGGATCCATGGATGCATAGTGACCATCTGAATGAGTTCATTTTTAGAATTGTCAAACAAAGGGACTTGTTCCTAATATTAATTTGTGGATGAAGCAACCAAAGTGGCACATTGATCATTAGGCCAATAGTTTATATCTAGGTGGAATTGTGAAACTGATGATTTCCATTGAGTGAAGGTGAGGAGAAATACCATAAAATGATACTAGAAAGTGTGAATTATGGTACCCACGACTTTGGTAATGTTCTATTCCAATTATATAAGAAAGAATTCTGGCCAATTGAACTCTTCTCCAATATTTATCATTTGATGCACAATGTTGAACACACCCTTAATAGCCTCAGTCATGGCCTTAGCATTTTTCTAAAACCATTGAGAAATACATTCGGCCAACAACTACACTAGTTCATCAAGGAAAGTCGCTAGTAGAATACCACAATTTCTTCTAATTATAGTGGCTTTGATTTTGGTAAAGATTGGTGGTGCTTTAGAATTATAATCCATAAGGGATTTACCTTTGGTAGACATCTTGATTATATGAGCCATTATTGTCATGGACAAGTGCATTGTTACATCTTGTGATAAATGAATACAATGTTGGTTATACCTTGCCAATAATAACTTCTTGATGCTAGACTAGTCCCCAAAAGTGGGTAATCTCATGAGGTACTTGGTGTTTGAGCCATCCAAATGAGGTACCAAGCCATTCAGTGTAAATGATCTATTTTGTGTGTGTTGCACCATAAAACTACCATGACGATAAATTTTTTTTATCTATTGTAGCAAGACTCCTATCCCCAAATCCTCCTTGAAAATGATGTCTCTTTTTGAAATTATGTGCAAACTTAGTAGCACTAAGAGAGGTGGCCATGATTACTAACTGAGAAAAATTGGAAGTTCATAACATTAAGAAAGTAATCCTAAAATAGCTATTATAGAGCTCAATTAGCAAGATTTAAAGGTCTATAATGCCATGAAATGAATCATTTATACACTTTTTGGTTTACTTGAACCTTCAAGCTTGCACATTTAATATTTGGGATCCTAAAATCCTTCCATTGTGTGATTGGATTTAAATTTGAATTGATGTTGCACCCCCATTATTTTATGCATGATAATAAAATTTAGCTTAGTGGATGTGGCATTAAATGTGGTTGATGTGGCATTAATTCAGCTACTAAAGAATGTCTGATAGGACATGCTTTCATCTTTTCATTAGCCATATTTATTTGATAGGTGATCTTGATTGTGACATACAACTCTGACATTGATGTTATAACTGATTGCCCACATGGTTTGACCTTAACTCCATTTTTGGAAACCATTATTCATAATCATAACCCTCAATCTTGTTTAGGTATGGTTATTAGACTTAATCAATGACCCACACTTATCTTTCTTCAAGGACATCACTTAGAAGCTTATCCACCTGTAATGACTCAATAACTAGCATGTGCTAGTCCAGCTAGATCATGCTTATCATGTATTTTTACAAAATTTGAATTGATCTTATGATCTAATAATAATTAACTTATGAAAACATGTGACACACATGAAACACAAATCAAACTCAAATAACTTGCATGAATGAAATTTTCCTAACTACACTAGATGTGCAAAACCATAATTTCTTGCTACAATGTTGATCTAATGATGGTAGACTTTAAGTCTACAACTTTTACCTTTTTTGAGTAAAATATTACCTTCCAAATCTTGCAATATTATATTCCCTTTTTTAAAAATCTCATGAACAACATAGGGACCTTTCCATCAAATGGTGATTTTACTAAGAAATGCACAAAACTAGCTATCATATAATAAAACCAATTACTCATAATGGAATTATTTTGTGCAAATATTCTTATTGTGCCATGATTTTTGACTCTTTTTGTTTATTTCATGAGCCCACACAATTATTTTCCCATCTTCATCCATGCATTTGAGATCCAACAACTGATTTGTAAGTGATTTTGCATCATTGAGTCTCATTGCATTAGTAACTCGTAAGCTAGACATAACAACTTCCATCCCATAAACCAACTAAAATGGAGTAAACCCTGATGCACACTTAAAATGAGTGCAGTAAGCCTAAGGTACCATAGGAATTATATCTTCCCAATCATCTTTCTTAACATCACAAACCTTTGTCAGTAGCTTCACAAGCACTTTGTTCATAGCCTCTGCTTACCCATTCACTTGCAAATGATATGATGTGATTTTATGATGGGAAATCATAAATTATTATATTAATATCTTGATGGTCTTATTCATGAAATGTATACCCTGATCACTTACCAATCGTAGTGGGCACCCATACCAAGTAATAATGTTCTCATACAAAAACTTAGCAGTGTCTTTAACCTCATAGCGTAGTGTAACAACCTCTACCCATTTGGTAAAGTAATAAGTCATAGTAATTATGTATATGACATTATTATATTTACTTACTATATTAATGGTGCCAATAAAATAAATTCCCCACTTCTCAAATAGTTGTTGTGATAGTATGGAATGAAGAGGCATCTCATCCCTCTAAGCGGGTTTACCCATATGTTGGTAGCCATCACATTATTTGGCAACCTTCTATGCATCTTCAAAAAGATGTGGCCACCTAATACCACTTTGTAATGTTTTCATTATGGTAACCTCCCCCGTAAAATGTCCACTTGTAATGCCCTAATGGGCCCCTTCTAGGACTTACGATCATTTATGCTCTAGTGCTACTCATTGCAGAATCTCATCTTTCCCCATATGTCAAATAAATTCATTTACAATTATAAAAGGAAGTGCCTTGGTAAAGAGGTGCTTCTTTTATTTTTCAATCTAATGTGTAGGTAATGTCCCCTACTCTAAGAACTATGTGATTTTGGCCAACTATTCAGGAATCACAAAAAATCTAAACAAATGAGCATTAGGAGACTCATCAAGGATATCTTTGGGGTCCTCATCGTTATATAATATACCGAGATGATTAGACCCAATGTTTTTCTAACCTAGTTTAACATTGATTCAAAAATGAAACTCTTGAAAAATCATTATTGGTGTGAACAAAGTTATTTCCTATCTAATTCCACTGTCAGGTGTGAATAAGGTTATTTCCCTAACTTATTCCACTGGTTGATTACATTCACACCTTATTTAGTTAAATTTACTTAGGTATTTTATATATTTATCTCACCTCACAAGATCATGACACTTGTCATAATCCTATGTAGGGTTGGTGAGAGGTTTATCACACCTCACAGGATCTTGACACTTGTCACAATCTTATGCAGGGTTGGTGAGAGCTATTTAGTATAAATACTCCCTATGTAAGCTTGTTTTGTTACACCAATTGAATGAATGATTCATGCATTACCTTGAGTTTAGAATTTTATTATCATTCCTTAGTCTAAGTGTTTCCCTAGGCCTATTAGATTCTTGTCTAATCTTACATGGTATCAGAGTAGGTTAAGGTACCTAGGGTAGCCTAGTAGGGATTATAATCTATGAATTTCTCTCATAGTTTGTATGCTCTTCTCTTATATCATAGGATGGTCCTAAGAATCATAAATATGTGATAAAAATAATCAAATTTTGGGGGATCTTCCTTTTGAGTCTTTTAGTTTCAAGTTCTTTTTTGGCATTTAGAAGCATGAAGGAGCTTATCATTACATTCAAAATGTCGTATAGAACCCCTAGTTATTCCTATTGAGTAGTGAAGGTTACATCATTAGGTAATTTGTGAAGTATTTCTACATGCATCTGGTAGATTAAAGGAGAAAAATTTGAAGGTTCAAATCTTTAAAAAAAAAGAATTTTTCAAATTGTTGGGTTCTGCCAAATTTGCCTTATCAAACATTGCTAGTTTTTTGTAAAATTTGGATGTGTTGGTTTTTCAATCAATCTAGGTGTGCTGATTTTTCAAACATCACATTTTTTAAATGTCCATGGAGGAGTCAATATTATCTGGAGGACAAATCTGAATGAAATTCTATTTTTTCCTGCACATGAAAAATGATTTTTTTTTAACAAATTTTTGGGTCAAATCTAGTAGCCTCTGCTAAATCTAGCAGACTTCTAAATTTGGTGGACCTCTAAATATGAAAAATCACTAATTTTGGCATTTATTCCATTAAAATTGGTATATTTATAACTTTAGTGATAGTTTCTCTAAATTTAGTGACATTGTGGATAGACCCCCTCTCTGTTGGCATTCTTGAATTTGTATTTCAACTTCAAATGACCATATCTTCATCATAAGACCTCTGTTTTCCACATATTTTTTCATTTGGGATATGTTTTTATGCTTTGTACACTAGTGTAGATGGTTTTTGATTTTAATGTCTAGTTTTTCTAGAAATTATAGATTCTCAAAGGTGTCCCTACTAAGTCCTAGTTTTGGGATCTTCAAAGTTACATAAATTTTGCATATGACCTCAAATCAAGGCACTTATTTTTTTGAAAGTGAATGATTTTTTGTATACTTTGTAGTGGTGCTAAAAATTGTACTTGGTTTTTATGTCAAAAATGTAATTTAGTTTATGCTCATTGCATGAGAATCTATAAAACATTGAAATCAAGTCCACTTTGTAGTTCTTGTTAGTGGAAACTATAATTGCACTAAATATAAAGTGCCAAATGATTTTTTCTTGGGGGGGTCTTCTTCATTTAGTGGATTTTTTTTTTGTGGGGGGGGGGGGGGGGGGTTGCGTTGGTGTCTTGATCTCCACATTGAGAGTGTGTGTTTGCATTTATTTTACCGTGGGTAATCCCACTTTTCTTTTGCTAACTCAATATACTTACAATACATGGAAATCACATGCATGGAGTGCACTAATGGGTAAATGATATACCCACTACATTGACCGTACATTTTTAAAACCCACTAATCCTAAGGAAAGGATTGCATGGTTAATTAAACACACTAAAACTCTTGTCTATTTGTGCACATTCATTTCCTTAGATATACTATTTCACATTGATCAGTGTAAAAATCCTAAGGAGGCATGGGACATCCTTAAGAAATTATATGGTAAAATAGATGATGTTTGAGGGTATCAAATTGATAATGAACTCTTTAATCTCAATCCATCTTCTTTTGAAAACATTCAGGACTATGTCACTAAGGTAAATGGACTTTATGCACAACTCAAAGAATGTGGACTTGATAAAAAGGATATTCAATTAATTTTTAATGTGTTTGGAAAGCTTCTTATTGAATTGAATATGCTACATTTGTATCTATCTTTCATTCTCATCAGCTGACAATGGGCTAGGCCTATGTTATGCCCACATTTGAGTCATTTATGAAAATGCTAATGCTTGAGCAAACCAAGTTGCTCGCTATGGGTCTTCTCAAGCCCTCTAAGTCACACACATTAATGGCAGGACCTCCTTAACATTCAAAGGGTCCTAAGCAACAAAAATAATAAATACCAAAACCATGAAAAATACCTCCATAGCCTTCATATCCAACAATAGTAACATCAACATCTTATAAGAGGCAAAGGATTTTCAGAAGAAGGGGCAACCAAATTGCTTATACTGCAAGAAAAATGGTCATGATGAGCATCACTATCATGCTAAACAAGTTGATGAATTAAAACATTTGCTCAAGAACAACAACATCAGTTTACCATCCTCTTCTACAAAGGAGTCCTCTCATTCTACTTCTTCACAATACAAGAAAGGGAAAGGTCAATAACTTGCCAAAGCTAGCAAGTCTTCTCAACAATGGATACTTGACTCCAGGGCTACACATCATATGGGTTCTAATTGAGAACTATTTTCTTTATTATAACCTTGTTCATTGCCTCACATTCTTATAGGAGATGATACACTAGTGGAAGATACTAGAAAGGGATCAGTTGTAATTCAAGAAGGAACCTTTTTGGATGTACTTTATGTTCCATATTTATGTGCCAACCTTCTCTCAGTCTATCATATCACACATCTTGGGAATGGAAAGAAGGTTGAGTTCTTCCCTAATTCAATATAAATTTGAGATCTCAAGGATAATGCCTTAGTTACAATGGGAAAACCAATCATGAGTCTTGATTATATGCATTACTCATTTTGTGCCTCATTCCCCTTTTAATGATTTGCTCATTCATATAGATTTCATGAGAAAGATATGGCATGAGAAGTTTGGCCATCTAAACTATTGTTATCTTCAGTAGCTTAGTTCAAAGGATATGGTACAAAGACTCCCTCCTATTCAGTTTTCCAATGGCATATGTTTAGTCTGTACAATCAACAAACATCTGGAGGAGAATTTCAATAAAGGGTCATCTTTGAGGGCTTCACAAGTCCTTGAATTGGTTCATAATGATCTTATGGGTCCATATTTCCCACATTGTCTTTTAACAAAACTTGTTATGTCCTCACCTTCATTGATGACTATTCATGGTTTACTTGGGTCTACTTCCTTCATTAGAAGAGTGAAGTCTTCAATTGGTTTCTAGAGTTCAAGGATCATGCTAAAAAACAAGTTAAAAAATCTCTCAAAACTATCCAAATAGATAATGGCCAAGAATATGTGAATCATCACCTTGAATAGTTATACACACTTGAAGGGATCAACCTTTAACATTCCATTGTCTACATACCCCAGCATAATGGTGTTTCTGATTAAAATAATCATACCTTGAAAGAAATGTCAACTTACATGATACATGCTCATTCTCTTGGTCTAAAATTTTGGGCCAAAGTTATTAATTGTGCCACTCACATTCAAAATCGTATTCCTCATAAAGCATTGAAAGGTGTTACTCATTTTGAAGCTTGGTGTGTTCAAAAACCTATTGTAGGACATTTTTTATTCTTTATCTCCCTTGCATTGTCATGCATTCCTTCATAAAAACATAAGGCTCTTCAATAATAGATTCGACATTGACTTTTTATTGGCTATCCCGATGGTGTTAAGGGATATCAACTCTTGGATCTAAAGATAAAAGAGATTTTCATTACTAGGAGTGTTAAATTTGAGGAGATAGTTTTGGCCTCTAACACTCCATGTCCTCCATCCAAATTGGAATATAATGATAATGATTTAGATGATACATCTTCACCTCCACCAAGGCCATCTTTAGAAGCTACTACAACCCCATCTTCATCATCACCTAAATGGGTTTGATAAACTCTTCAGTTAGTAGGTACATTTATTAGGGATCCTTTATACACTTGGAGGACTCGATCATAACATCATCATCTTCCACATGTATACATTACACTTGCTTCTAATCCAAAATAATTTCATGAAGCATCTAGTCATGCTAAGTGGGACTTAGAAATGGAAGAAGAATAAGGTTCTTTGATGAAGAACAACACTTGGGATTTAGTCCCCCTTCTAAAGGGAAGGAATATGGTTCATTGTAAGTAGATCTATCAAACCAAATATGCAATAGATGGCATAGTTGATAAGTTCAAAGCATGCCTTGTTTCCAAAGGTTTCTCACAAGTTCCTAGTGTTGACTACACTGAGACCTTTGTACCTATTGCTAAGATGAACTCCATTCATTTGAATCTTGTTATTACTACAAATCATGGTTGTATTGCACATCAGATGGATGTAAAGAGTGCATTTCTTCATACGTATCTTTATGAAGAAATTTACATGGAGCAGCCACAAGGGTTTATTAAGGACTCTTCTTTGGTCTATCACTTGTGAAAGACTCTCTATGGTCTCAAATAAGCCCCTCAGGCTTGGTATGCTAAGATAGACTCATTTCTTCTATCAACTAGATTCTCACATTTTCACTCAGATCCCATTGTCTACATTCTAAGATAGAATAACTCCCATTTACTATTGGTCCTCTACATTGATGACTTAATTCTTACTGGGAGTTATTCATCTATTATTAACAACATAAAATCTACTTTGCATGGGTGCTTTGTTATGACTAACTTGGCACTTTTGCACTACTTTCTCAAGATTGAGATCACTCAGTATTATTCTAGAATCACTCTTGTATAGGCCAAGTATGCTCTTGATCTACTTTATTGATTAAATATGTCTGATTGTAAGTTTGCATCGACTCCCTTTCTATTTGGAGTTAATATTGAGGTGAAGTGTTTCACTCCACTAGTTGATGCCACTTTGTATCATCAACTTATTGGAAGTCTCATCTATTTGACTCACACTTGCCCTAACATTTGTTTTACAATTGGCATGGTATCTCACTTTATATAAGAGCCACATGAAATTCATTTTAAAGTATCCAAATACATCTTATATTACATCTAGCACACTCCTCGACATGGGATACACTATGCAGAAGGGATTAGTCTTGACTTGGTTGGATATATCAATTCTAATTGGGCTAGTGATTATATAAATCATAAGTCCACATTTGACTATATATTTTACCTTAGTTTTGGCCCCATTAGCTTGTAGTGTAAAAAGTAACATGACATTTCTCTATCTTTGACTGAAATTGAGTATTGAGGGGATGTTAATGCTACTACTGAGGCTATTTGGCTTCAAAATATTTTGATTCAATTCAACATCACTATTCCATGGCCATCTATCATTCTTTGTGATAATCATAGTACCATTTAGATCTTAAAGAACCTAATTCATCATCAACAGACCAAACACATCAACATCCATATGCACTATAAAAGGGAATTGATTCAGGAGCAAGTCATTGATATACGTTATTATCCTATGATAGAGCAAGTTTTAGATATCTTCACCAAACCTTTTACTGAGATTAAGTTCCATCATTTCAAACTCTCTTAGGGGTATGGGATACTACTTCTGGGGGGTCACTTGACCTTCCTTTAACTTCCTCTCATGGGGGGAGTTTTTTCCTACATGTTTTCTCCTTCTCTTATGTTTTGAGGGGATTGGTGTTTACATAGGTACCTTATTAGACCTTATTGTCAAGACCCATTTCTTATTTTTTTGCATGATTGAATAAACCCCTAACTTGTACTTAAGGGGGAGTGTTGGTATGAACAAGGTTATTTTCTATCCAATTCCACTGTTAGGTGTGAACAAGGTTATCTCCCTAACCTGTTCCATTGGTTGATTGCATTCACACCTTATTTAGTTAATTGTACTTAGGTATTTTATATATTTGTCTCACCTCACAAGATCATGACACTTGTCATAATCCTATGTAGGTTTGGTGAGAGGTTTGTCACACCTCACAAGATCATGACACTTGTCACAATCTTATACAGGGTTGGTGAGAGGTATTTAGCATAAATACCCCCTATGTAAGCTTGTTTTATTACACCAATTGAATCAATGATTCATTCATTTCCTTGAGTTTAGTATTTCATTCTGATTCCCTAGTGTAAGTTCTTCCCTAAGCCTATTAGATTCTTATCCAATCTTATAAGCATCAACCAATGAAATATCTTTCTTCCTAACAATGGCTTATTTATGAGATATCATAAAGCTTGATGATCTATAAATAATTAAAATGGGGTAGCCAACAAATAATGTATAAATTTTTGTAGGGAAAACACAATCACTAAAGCTTCTCTTTCAGTTGTGGTATACATCTTCTTGGTCACAAACAAGTTTTAACTTGCAAAATGGATTGGATGGTCCAATCCTCCTTCACTTGGATGTTCCAATATAGTGCCAATTGCGGTGCTTGATGCATCCACATATACATGGAAATGTTTACCCTAGTTAAGAAAAATAAGGATTGGCATAATAACCAACTGATATCTTAGATCTACAAAATCTATTTGGCAATATTTTGTCCATATAAAAGGAACACCTTTACGCAGTAATTTCTCCATTAGATCTGAAATAGTTGCATACCCTTTTATGAATTTTTAGTAATACCTCATTTTTCCTAAAAAGGAGTGCACTTCTATTGAGGAATTTAGTGGTTATATATTCACTATTATTGCAATCTTCACTTGGTCCACCAATATTCCCTTAATGCACATTACATGGTCTAAAAGAACACCAAATGGTGTGAAAAACAAACATTTTTTAATTTAAGCACAATCTTGAGCTCTTTATATCTTTCCAACATGAGTCTTAATTTTGACAAATGTTATCAAAAAAATGAGAATACTACCCAATCATCCAAATATACCTCCATAAAATCATGAATAAAGTCCTTGAATGTAGTAATTATGACCCTAGATAAAACTATAGGTGCATTCTTTAGACCAAATAGAATTACTTTATATGCAAATGACCCCCATTCTATAGCAAATGTCATCCTTAGTATTATCCTTAAATGTAATGGGTATTTTATGATACCCACTAAATCCATCAGTGAATGAATACACCTCATGTCTAGCTATAGCTTCTAGCACTTCATCAGTAAATGGTATTAAAATGGGATCATTAATACAAGCATAATTTAAGATGTGATAGTCTCTATAGATATGAATCTTGCCTATTTTCTTTGGTTATATGACCATAGGGCTTACCCAATCCACTTTTTCCATGAGAAATATTATTTTTGCATTTTGTATATAATTAATTTAGTTTTAACTTTTATCTTCATGTTAGGATTGAGACGGTAAGGCCTCTTCATAATAGGTCATGCACTTTCCTTGAGTTCTATATGCATTTCCCCTTAAGAAGGATCCACCCCTTTGACCTCTACAAAAGTAGTTGGAAACACATCTATATAATCTTAGAGAAGTTGCTATGCTTTTGAAATGTCTCATTGTTCCCAATAGTCACCAACATATGTTAATTTTGGGTTTGCTTTAGACATAATGTTCACAATTTATTCTTTGAGAGGTTCTTAATATACTTGGTGATCTTCCTCTAAAATGGACTATAGGATAGCCCATTCACCCTCTTGTTTTAGAAATTGTATTTATCATAATCAATCTTATTTAGCTTCTTCATCCAAAGGTTTAGGTAATATTTCATAGTTTGGCTCAAGCTCAAAAAATAATATGAGTTCTAAAAAATCCTCACTACTCGAATCAGGGTTATCAATAGACTCTTCTTGAATATGATGGTAAGGCTAAATTTACATCTTTGCTTTTCCTCTACATAGAGTTTCCATAGTCATATCATCAATGAGATCCTAGGCATCTTGTTGACTATGTTTGACTTCCATGGTGACAACAACAATAAGTTCATGACCCTCCCTTTCATCTAGTTGTGAAGCATGGTCATTGTACAGATATTCTACTTGTCCATGGCATATACATGTTTTCATATTTTTTAATTCACTCCTCACTAGTGGATTGTCACTTTAAAATATAAAAGTTTGAATAAAATAATTTTGCAACTGAATCCAGTGTTATATCTCTCTACGACATTCTTGGTGAATGTACCAAGTAGTAGGAAAACCCCCTAATGTGTAAATAAAATAATACATCCAATAATTTGAATTGATTTCTTAGGCCATCCATATTTCAATGCACTACTAAATATGGTTTTGAGGACATTATCCTTCATGGAACATGGGCCATTCTTTTCTTCTTGAGGTAATTGAAACTATGTGATAAGCAATTTGTACACTTTTCTCCATTTTTTACTACTACTACTATGATGTACTACCCACTAGTTAGCTGCAACCCATTTCAATGTGTAATTGAGAGCACTTACCCTTTGGTTATCCTTTGGTATATGCAGTTAGAACCACACTATAATTTTATTAATGTTTTCAATGGCAAAGTACTAGGGAATTTGTTAATTAGTCATATAAACCATACATAAGGGTTTAAGCTTGTGATCATTTCAAGCCTAATTGAGCATGTAAGTGTTGGAATTACCACTGATAGAAGAAGCTTGATCCAATGGAATTATACGTTCAAGAGTAGGTTCAATATAGTCATGCTCCATAGAACCAACTTGATATAAAATCTCTATATCAGACTGTGTAGGTGAGTGAACAGACATAGATCACACTTCATCTTCTTTTTCTATGGAAATATTCAAATATTTAAAAGAAAACTTACCACACAATTTGGTAGCTATTAGCTCTTATAAAAAATAAATTTATTATTTCATTGGTATATTGCATTGTATATTAGGTACACTCTATGTCAAAATTTGTATCTAGTTATTACCTTTTGATACATAAGGAGAACTAGGTTCCCTAAGAATTATGTATGATTTAACATCTATATTAAGAGGAATGATGATTATATAGTCATCTTGGTGTGACTCTACTTGATTCATTACTTTATTGATGGTCATCTATCCATCATAGGCCCACTTTTCCCCAAAAAATATGGCTAGTGTGTTTCATCTATCTTCATATCTTTTACTTCAAAATCACCATGTAGAGTTAACTCTATTACTTTGATATCCACATCTTCTAGTCATCTTATTGGATCTACCCTACCATAGTCCACCAAACTAAAGGTTACGAGACTATAAATCAAAGGGGGTTTGCCAATCACCTCCTAAGTAGATTGTGGAATCATATTCATAGTGCTCCCATAATCAAACATAGCCTTTGGTATTTCATACCTTGTTATCTTAATATTGAACTTGGCATCAACTTCCCGTGGCTTCTTTGTCTTAACATACCAAACCATCTTCTCAAGCCTTTCCTTTCCCTTATGCACACATTCAATTAGATTGTGTAAGAGATTAGTGATATTTTGTGATATATTTTCATTTTGCAGAGTATTAAGCAATTTCATCAAGTCTATCAATGTTGTTACAACCCCTTCTTGTTTCATGATTTGCACAATCTACCCATACATCTATGCATCAATTATAGCTTTATTTTCTATAGGTAAACCTTGTTGCTGAATATTCTATTTAATTTGCACAGCTTCCTTCATGAGTCCCTTCTCCTTTATTGGTTCTAGATAGGTATATAGTTTAGCTTTTTGTATGCCAAAATATGTTGGCATCTGTAAAGGAGGTAATCCTTGCTATGCATAATGCATTCTTATTAATACTTGCATAAACTTAGTGTGATTAGGCTTAGAACCAACTTGATTTGAATTCTACACATCTTGATCTCTATGTTATTTTTCTAAAATAGAGCAATCATAAGTATCATGCTATTCAAATACTTAGTAATATGCACAATAGTCTTGCCATTATGGATTTATGGGGTAGTTCCACTATACATGATTAGGTTCCATAGACAAATAGTATCTAATATAGCTTCTAAGACCATTTACCCATCCTTATTTCACACCACTATAGTATCCACCTCTTAATCCACCTCCATTCCCTTGATATCTTTAGCCATCTGCCTACTATGCCCCAAAGTTTACTTTGGCCTACAATACATTCCACCCCTACTCGTAATATTAATCATAATAACCACCATATTAGGGTTAATTTATATGTGGATCCCAGTTGACTTTTTTTACCTAAAGAATCACAAGATTCTAGGTAGAATGGAAATCATATTGTAGTGGTTATATAGCTTAAACTCCTCCAGCTAATCCTTGTGGTTGAAACGGATGTGCATTCTGAGCCCATGCCAACCCAACCTATGCTACACTGGTGAGAGTAGTTTATACTCTCATAATAGCTTGTGATGTCACTATCACTTGTTGTGTGGATACTATGAAGACATTCTTATTAATGTATTCCTTCAATTCTTATAGAGTCCTATAATCCTTGTCTTCATGATTAGTAGATTTGTAAAATTTATAGTACATACTCTATGGATTTATTACATACTATTGTAATAAGTGATAATGAGTTATTGAGTGTCTCACTATGAGATATATGTCATAAAACTACATACTTAATTTTGGGCATTCATTCCTATGGTGGCCTTCCTTACCATACTCAATACACTATAGACCAATTCTAGGTTGTTCAGTAGTATTCTACAAAGCCTCTAACCTCTACAAAATAACTTGGAGTGTGTTTTATAGCTATGTTTTACTCTCTACTTGGGTACCATAATCTTCTATCTATTCCACTCTTACTTTAGTTACTCTAACTTCTACTTTATTAGTGAACTTGATTTGTGCTATTGCAAACCAAATCTTTAGTTGCAGTCCTTCAATGAACCAAGCAGCCTTATCTTTATCTTCCAAAGAAAATTTAATGTTGTTAACCACATCAAAAAATATATGATCATAAACATGAATAGTTTCCCTTAGATATTGATGGATTTCTTTGAGGTCGTGTATGGTTTATTCATACTTTTCTTAACCTTGAACTCTATAACCAACCATTTTTTCACATCATCAAAACTTGTTGTTCTTGATTCTCTACGAAACATGAACTCTAATGCTCTTTCAAACAAGGCACCAATAAGCTCATACTTCTTAATATTTTCATCTACAATGCCTTTATCCTACCATTTCATGTCACACATAAGAAAGTATTTCTCTGGATCTGTAGTTCCATCATAGAGTGCCAGTGTGATAAAAGCTCCCAACTATAAAGCCATATTACTTAGGGTCAGTTGTAAAGGAAGTGATATCTACACTCCTTTAGATGGTGGTAATGATATTTTAATTTATGAAATTGATATATGAGAACTTCTTGGTGTCGGGAGTAGTGTTATCACTTGAAGAGGAGTGATCATTGGTGATGTCTATGGTGATGGTCTCACAAACCCATTGGGACTATCTCTAAGTACTAGTGTATTGTAGGAAATGGGAAACCTTGTGAAAATAAAAAAATATTATTGAGATCACAAAGGTGATAAAGATCACTTAGGTGATGAAAACACCTTTGACTCATCTTTTGTCTATATAATGGTGTATGTTCATGTTTTATTCTCCTCAGCAAAAATTTTAATCTATGACACCCAATCAGCAACCTATTCAATCAAAAAAGGGTTATTCAAATTAGTTGGTATCTCTCTTAAATAATTATTCTATGATTTGATGAATCCTTGTGTGGTTTTTTTGAAAATGGAATCTACTAATTATTTGAGACTTCTTGATTCCTTGATCTCCTACTCTCTTTGAATTTAAAATCTCTATAAATGAATGTAAATAAGGGTATTTATATAAAATTTGGGCCTGGAGGATGTGTGTTGAGGGGGTGAAAATTCTCTTTGTTGGATTCTTCTTGTACATAAAGTTGAGCTAGTACTGTACCTTCTATTGTCCATGCCTCCAAAATTAGGCAACTCCCCTATGAATATGAAAGGTGTCTTCTTGAGTGATTTTAATCTACTACCATCTATTAAACTGCCTTCCTCTATGATTTTTCCTTTATCAATATCCTCTACCTACTTCTTTACTTACTCTTTGATCTCACTAATCCTGGGTCCTTCTCACTCATCAACTCTTTCTTCTCCTAACCTTTCATCAACTTTTTCTTCCTCCTTTTGATATCCTACAGCTATTTGGCCTCTACTCTTACTTTTGCCTCTACCTCTACTCATAGTCACTCATGAAGTCCCTGATATATTCCACCTCTTTTACTATCATAGTTCTCACTCTGTATCTACAAGATTCTTTTAGTCCCTTTTATATGGCCTCCTCATCTAATTTATATTGAACAAATTTCTCAATCATATCCATACCATCTCACATCTTGATCTCACACATCCCCATAGCACTTGAAAGATTACTCCATCATGAATGGGTAGGGCACTATGGATTTTTCAATGACCAACATCTTGATAAGAATTGGTATTCACTACAAAAACTTTCCTCTAGTCCCCTATACAAATAAGTCATGTTCAACTTCAAAATAAATATAACCAAAAACTTCAAATTCTATTATATATCCCTCTATAGTGGTTTGTATACAGTGATCAATTGCATGGGTCCAATCAAACTATAGGCTTTGTAATTATTCAATTAGATCAACAGTCCACTAAATTTTAGATGTATATCTAGTTGTTAAACAAATTTTTTCTAATTTCACCATCCACATAGTAATCAGGCTTAGAAATTCACATTAAAAAATTTCATGTACATCACCATATAGATGATGCTCTATGAGTT
The DNA here is from genome assembly GCA_037957365.1 of Torreya grandis. Taxonomy (NCBI): domain Eukaryota; kingdom Viridiplantae; phylum Streptophyta; class Pinopsida; order Cupressales; family Taxaceae; genus Torreya; species Torreya grandis. The sequence goes on from JARHVA010000463.1 coordinate 1,700,545, forward strand.
GATTTTTGGTGCACCTTATCCTTCTTTCCTCTTTTTGTGAGAAAGATATTTTTTGATCCCACCATTCTTCCAAATCCCTCTGACTTGGTAACCATAAGAGCATAACCTTTCATTAGCAATCCATAAGAGAGATCCATTCTACATGTACCATTATTAGTAGAGGTTCCTAGTTTCCCAAAACTTGCTAATTATGAGGACAACTGTGGGAGAGGTAACAGGCTCTTAATTGGTAGAAGCACAGATTCTTAAGGGCCTATAGTATAATTACCATAACTAAAGATAATAATAATGATACAATTCTCCTATGAATTCCTTTCTAGTTAACAATATAGATTCATCAATTATTACATAATTTAAATAGCCACATGCCTGGAAAATCTATAGTTATATAGTGAAACCTTATTATATACAATACAAAAGTCTATAGAAATGTTCCAGAACAAGTTTTAATAACATAATCATAGAAATTGATAATTATTACACATGGATCAACTTATTACATATCACTTACATAAAATTTTCTCGTACATGGTCCAGAACCAATTCTTTAATGTCTAACCCCTCACAACTCTTCGCAACTTCCATATATACATAATGCACTTTCCCTATCTTAGGCACATGGTTATAATAGACTAAATTTAAAATCTTTAATAAATATAACCTCATTATAGTCTTCCCTACTTATAAAACCCAAAATCCATGCAATCTGTTCAAAATAGAGTATAATTTTTGACTAAGTATCCCATGTATGATGACCAAGTATATGGCTGACATGTCTTTATGCTATGATGGCACCTTGTGTATTGTTGACATGTAATTAAATTATAATGGCACCTTGTATGCATATTTTCATGCCAAAAATTTAACATACATGATTTGTAAATTCATACATGACTCATTGCCACATTCCTTCCTAACTATTCACCTTCTATGGGTTCAAACTTCACAATTTTCTATCAGTCACTTACATGCATTCCATAGTCTATGTTTAATCTACTTATTATATTTATTAGATTGTCTCTTCATCATTAGATAAACATTTCCTACTTTTTTTATGCCTTTGGTATATCTAGATGAATCCCTCCTATATTATATCTATTTGCATTCCTTGTAATGGTCATTTTACTAAATTCAAATCTTTCCTATGGGTTGGCTCATATTTTTGCATGTTGGTGGCAAAAAAAGCTACCCAAAGAGTCAAATATTTATAAATAATAAGTCTTAGCCTATTTAGATATATCAATAATTTATATATCAACTACCAAGATGAAACTTATCCTTATGCACACTGAGAGGAATAACCGTAAAGCTTCCAAATGAAAAACCTCTCAAAGAAACATCCATAGCAAAATTTGAATCATCAAATTCAAGTTAGGTTTTCATATTATCTAGTGTTGAAAACAAAATTACAAATTATGCCCATAATAAAGGAGTAATATTTCATAAATAAACCTAATCAAGATAAATACACATGGTTTGAACCCTCTTTGGAGTATTGGAAATGTAGGTATCACTCAACCACTTAGTAGTGAGTGGCTGGGTTTAACTTAACTTATTTTTTCCATTCCATTTTTTTGGAAAAAATAGTTTCAAAAGTGGAGCTAATGTGTCAAAGTGGAGGAGATATAATTATGAACCTATGTACACAACAATATTATAATGCTACATAAAATGATAATTTACAATGAGGGACAACAATCCATGAAAAATTCTAGCACGTATTACACGGACATTTTTGGTAGACATCAGATGGATCTAATTTTCCAAATGTGTACTATCATATACATCTAGATAGGTTTCAATAATTAATTTATAGATATGAATAAATCCTAATCTAATTTTAGTCCTTCTTGTGTCATGCACAATATCATAATTGAATATGATAGTAACAATCTAAGTACCCTAGTATTCTTAGTCATTTCTATAATGAAAGTGTAATTAAAAATCTATTTGTACATTAAAATATATTTAATTTGGACATATATTAGGAAATATAAATATTCCATAGTTTTATCTTGTTGAGTCTCGTTAATAAACAAAAGGTAAAACATAAACAATAAATAATAACATAAAACATTGAAGAATAGAAAGTGCAAACCCAAAAAACCTATATAGGTCAGACTTGTTGTAATAAGGATTTATCTCTACTCATAGGACTTACATCACATCATTTTATCTAGTACCAAAAGAATGCCTATGCAAAATCTATTTGCATCTTCACCTAACTAGATAAGGTTGAAGTCTTAACTCAAACACATCAGCTACACATTCATGAACTATAAGGGGTTTGATTTAGGCATGCAAGATGGTGATTATCTAACACAACTGATTCTCCCTTCTTTTTTTTGGATTAACATCTCATTTTTTCAATAAAGGTTAAGGAAAACAAAATTTTATGTGATTTTGTCTAGCTAAAAATGAAAATGAGCATAAAAAAAAAAAACATCAAATAGTGATGCAGTAAAAGAAAGTACAAATCCAAAAAACATGTGTAAGTTAGAACTAACAATCCTAAATATAATTAGTGCATGAATCTTCCCACCAACAAGTCTTCCTTGATAGTCACTATTTCACATGAGGAGACTCAAATTTAACACATAGGTGGAAGGCAATTTTCACATTTTAGATCAGTGCACATTTTTTTAGAAATCAATCAGGGTGTGATCATTATAGCTAATTTACTCTTCTTTACATTACAATTATCATTATTATGCTACACTTGAGCTATGTTCTTGATTTAGACGTAAAAATAGATCTGATTTCTATACTTTCTTGTCATATTTTTTAGATGTACTAATTAGTAATATTTATTTATTATTTTTTAATTAAAACCAGAATTAAGGTAAAGATAAATGGTAAACCTCAACTCTTGTGTACATTCAACCTAGGGTTTCAAAAAAACCTCAAATCCTCTTAGGGTTTTGTTCTTTCCCTCCATTTTTAGATTCTGATTTTAGAGTTTTAAGCCTCCTCCATCCATGTGGATCCTTTGTGTGTGGATTTTCTTCACATTAACCATGCTTTACATTACTGAAACTAAGGAAATTCCTTTATATTTATTATATGATATGCTTTAAAATTTAAAAATATCAAAAGTTGAAAAAATCTAATTAACACGTTATTAAATATTTTAGATAATGTCTTCAAACAAACCATAAGTATATAGAGAAAGTCATGCAAAGGAATAAGGAAATCAAGGATGAAAATTTCCTCATTTATACACCCTTAATTCTTATGCTTTTGTTCATACATCTTCTATTATTTTTGATTCATTTTTTACTCTTACTCCTAATAAAAATAGTGTACTTACCTCCACCATCAATGAAAAAACACCATCTTTGAATGAACCTACCATTCTTACACAAGAGCTATTCATTATGATGCATACTATAGGGGTACTAAAAATACAAGTGCATAGTCTATACCTTCACCAATAATATTTTAAATCCAACCTTAAGAGAAACATTGTACCTTCCAATCATATTCTAGACAACTTGATCATTAAAAATTTCAATTTATTTGATGGTCATAGAGATTCTCAAGTGCACCTTCATGAATTGTTCCAATTCATATACAAATATGAGAAATATCCCTTGGATATAATCAAATTTATTCCTACAAAATTTATGGTGAGTCATTAGATTTATACTATTCATTGCCTAGTAGATCCTTGTATTTAATGGGTTGTTTACAAGAAGTCTTCTTAGATAGATACAACACCAACAATGGACTTAGAGCCACATATGAAAGTATTCAAGATTTTAAAAAAGGTTCACATAATTTATGTGTGATTCAATATTTTGATTATGTTTTCATTTGAAATGCCTAATTTATGAACCATATGATTTTCAAAAGCAACATATATTTATCAATAATATCATACTAACTATCAAGGATAGGTCACTTGGAACAAATTATGAATTATTTAATCATCTCACGATTTTTAATCTCAATATATAATAATAATTAGTTAAACCCAAGTCCTAAACATTGATCAAATACTAAGTGATCAAACAAACCTAGAGCCCATGAACCAAGTAAGAACACATCTACTATTATGGTTAAAGAAGCAATAATGCAAACAATAAAACATGTCACAAGCCAATCCTCATACTTTTAAAATAATCAATACAACATACTATAAGAATTAACAAATAGAAAATTATTAAGGATCCACCCATTCATAAGATGGATACTAGTTATAATGCACGATCCTACATATCTAGATAATTTTGTGCACATCAAACCACTAAAAGGAATTTTGTGAAAATATGCATAAATTTAAAGAAAAAAATTTAATAACTCCTTGGCCAAAATGAAATAAATATCTTATATCAAAATTATATAGGAAAGGATACCACTTACAAAGAAAATAAACCTCCTAAGGATGCTTCTACATCAACAAAGTTTAAGGTCAATGACCATTTACCAATGCCATAAAGATTATGCCAATTATTATCTATTATATGATGAAACATATTGGGGAATCATCACCACCCACACTACATTGATTAGTTACTCACATAACATAACATGAGATTAATTACACACATCTTTCAATATTTATTTTTTATCACCCTTTCTTACATTGCTTACTTTGATGTCTATGGTGTCATACACCTAATAATTTATTTGAGATTATTAATACATATTTAGAGTTTCACTATGTATGAAATATTTAGACTTTAGAACATAATTATTTGAGGTAAATCATATTTATGCCTCATTATATATAGTGACTCTCTCATGTGAGGACATAGGGTCTCCTTATCAACCATATGCCACTTTTGACACTTAGTCTATTGCACCTACTTACTTATGACTATGAAACTATGCCTACACACACACACACACACACACACACACACACACACACACACACACACCTACACACACACACACACACACACACACACACACACACACACACACACACACACACACACACACACACACACACACACACACACACACACACACACACACACACACACACACACACACACACACACACACACAACACACACACACACACACACGCACACACACACGCACACGCACACGCACACGCACACGCTCACGCACACGCACACGCACACGTGCACGCATGCACGCACACGCACATGCACACACACGCACATGCACACACACACACACACACACACACACACACACACACACACACACACACACACACACACACACACATTAATAATCCTAATTTATATTCCTTAATTGATTCATACCTATGGTAGCATAAACCTTCATACCATATAGCTACTTATGTAAATTTAATAAAAAAATACAAAAATATAAAAACAGTTAGAAAACTACAAAATTACAAAAAGTCATATGATATATATAATGACTATTTTTTCATATTAAAGGATATCTATATCCACAATTTTCACATAAGATTCTAATGGTATAATTTGAATAGGTGAGATTAGGACATTTAGGTTACATATGGTTTTGGACACAATTATTCCTTACCTAATGGAGCATCTTCAAGTAGTTATATATGTAAAATATTTTTGGCATTTACATTTTCTATATAAATCTAATTTACATAGATAACACATATCTTGATATTAATTGTATAAAGTATACACATCTTGAATGATTACATGGATATCATATGTTGAGGCACAAAAATTGACCTCACCTTACTATTTAGTCTTTCCTAAACACCTCCTTACTTTTTTGTCCACATTATTTTAGCCCATACTATGCTAATTTATGCATATATTATATAAATGATGTATATGCATATTTATTTGATCTAAAACTATGTGTGTGTGTATACATACACACACACACACACACACACACACACACACACACACACACACACACACACACACACACACACACACACACACACACACACACACACACACACACACACACACACACACACACACACAGAGATATATATACATACATATATATATACACACATGTATTTATATATGTATACACACACACACACACACACATGTATGTCTGTGTGTGTGTGTGTGTGTGTGTGTGTGTGTGTGTGTTTATATGTATATATATGTGCGTATGTATGTATGTATGTATATGTATATTATAATGATTTAATGACTTGATTATATTCTAATGGTGTAAGAAGAATGTAAGGTCTTCATGCTTATATCTCTTATTGAAGGATGTTTTACACCTATAGGTATTATGGAGGAGTTATCCCATATCCACTGGCTAATCCAACCTATAACAATTGATTGTGTTCACCCAATAAATTGACTATGTCCACTTATAAAAATGACTATAGGTGACTATTTACTAGTTTCAAGTGGTCAAGACAAAAATTTATAATCTAAATTCCAATTTCCTTAATCAAACACAATGGTACATTACCAATGAAGTAAAAGAGATGATTTTATAGGATAGTTTTTATAACATATGTAATGACATCTTAATTTATATTGGACCACCAAGTTTTTTGTGAAAACTATGTATATGTTTATAACTATTTTTTCATACTATAAAATCTATTATGTTTTCTTTTTAAATCCATAGATTTGTATGGTTCTGTCTATTGAAACCATTAGGATTTCAAATATATAATAAAAAAATTTCCTTGACTATTTAAGAGAGAAGTTGTAGGATGTAGAATTAGCGAGAACAGAGTTAGGTTATCTTTTGTATTAGAGGAAAACTCTATAATCATATTTTTGTAAAAATCACATGAAAATTCATTTATTTTTATCATTTGAATATAAATAAATAAAATTTACGTTAAGTTAATCCTATCTTAACAAGGAAGTAATTTGAACTCTAGTCCAAATAAGGCAAAGCCCACTCATAAATAATTAGAGGTGACAATTCCCATCATTAGTAAGTTTATTTATATTATGTGTGTACTTTATATCCATTTTATTATTAAAAGTGCGTGAAATTTATTTATATTTCATTATTTCAACTGTGAGTGATTCCTTTTAGTTTTATTTATGCAATTTTCATTCAGTGTTGTGTGTGGGAAGCTTCTAACTTAGACTAGCATTTAATTTTATTTTATTTCCTTTCTGCAAATTGTGTTTACTTTCTAAAAAGTGTGTTTAATTTACACCAAGTATGTTTCCCTTAGTGAAAGAGTGATTTAAATTCATTACAAGTGTGGGCTAGTTTTAGTTTCAATTATATATACATAGTAGATTACTAATTAGCCACTTAGTTGATCAAGATGCTTATTATTGCATATACAATGCTGACCCATTGCCAAAGTATATGTCCCTAGTTTGATATTTAAATGATTTCACCATCACCATACATTTTATTTTTACCTATTAATTGATCACGTGGATTATAACTCATGCCTTGACCAATACATGACTATTTATTTATACTATACCATACATACTACTATGACTATGATTTAAAATTCTTTTATAATACTTACCCAATCTATGACACCTTTGTATACATGAGACACATATTTTATTGTTACTATGGGGAAATACATTTCACACTTATCTCTTAGAGCTTATCATATATATCCTACACATTGAGATAATCTATTAGGCTTTACTATTTGACCCTCTCACTTTGAGAATATTGTTCATATCTTTTTACTTTGGGAGAAATAAGACATTATTACATTTGATTCTATGTAAATATTGAGTATCACATGATTTCACATCATATAAATCTCCTCTAGGCCCACAAGGGGAATGTTATAATACTATTCTTTAGATATTGTGAGTGTAAGATATTTATTTTCTTTTAGTTTATTATTTACGTTATTCCTACACTTGAGTTAGCTTGCTTAGATGTTCATCTCATTGTGAGTTACTCTTTCCCATCATCACCGTTTAGTGGATGTTATTCCATCATAGGATTTATATGCCTATTCTATGTCCTTTATGGATGTTCATGGGGAGTTACACACCATACTCTCCTATTTGTACATCTTGGATTAGTGAGATATTCATGGAGTGTTGAATATGTGCCTTTATGATTTTGTAATTATTTTTATTTGTGATTTCATTCACTTCAAAAATATATATGTGCATTTTCTTTTATTTTACTTGTTGGACATGTACATGCACTTGATCTAAAGATCATAGTGGAATCCATGATATGGTTTCAGATCCACCTCAATAATTGTGTGTCTAGTTATTTATTGATTTTATTATTCTGAAATCATGGTTTAACTCATTTGCAAAATAATAATATATTTCTATTTTTATACTTTCTCCATTGCTAAGAATTTTACTATTTTGGTAGATTCTTCTTAGTTGGCATTGGATTATATAAGTTTTATGCAAGTAGTTTTTAGTTGAAATACCATGAAAACTTGTGCATATAAGATTAGCATACTAGTTTTGGGTTTATATGACCTAGTTGGTGGGTTACACACCCTGAGCCTCTCTCAACCTAAATTTATACAATTAGTATGTATGAGTGATCTCTCTTTATACACATAATATTTTCAAATTTTATCAATTACTAATGTTTTCTATCTTACAGGAACCTATTGAGTCTCGATCTCTCTAAGTACATTCCTTAATGGATGCATTGGGAAAGGGGTGTGTAGACCTTTAGTGATTCGTAGGTTATTATCCCCATACTACCATTTGTTATCTACACAACCATCTCCTAAAAACACTTCTCTAAGATTTTTTCCTCTTTTGCACATTATTCTAATCATTTTTCCACCTTCATTAGCCTTTACCTATCCTATAAACCCTTTCCAATGGTTTACAATACATTCTTAGCCCCATTAACCTTGTAATCTAATTGATAAAACTCATTTAGGGTCTAGGTTGGCCCTTAGATGACCTAGACCAAAACTTAATTTGATTTTGTCAATATCGATACAAAGTTGATTACGCTAACCCTATCATATAAAATTTTAGAAAGGTTCAGAGTTATATTCAATTATACATACATATTCATTTTGTCATTTCTTAGAGAGAACAAGAGTTAATTATCCATTTACACTTATTTACAATCTGTTATTCTACCATTCTACTTGAGGAATTATAGCTTAGGGTCCATACTTGGAGAATAATCTTGTCTTGTGGAAAAGTCTTGGATGATTTGGCCTTTCTTAGTGATCCTTATAAACCATAACAACCTCTTGAGAAACACCTTTGGCCAAGGGAGAGATTGAGTCTCAATGGTTTCATCTTCAGGGTAAGTATCTCTAACTTTGCTCCTCTCTTTTAGTAGATAGAAGTAGCATAAGTAATGGATTTTGAATATATTTATATCTCCATGCACTAGGGTTGTACCTATACATAGCTTAAGTTGGATTCTCTTATGCATGTTTACTAACCCCCACTTTGTGCCATAAGCTTTGGTGAGCACTATATTAGACTTTACTTTTCTTTTGTCATTTATACTTAGTGAATATGAAAACATAGGACCTAGTTAAGGTTATTTCATAGTTTTGATTGATTGGAGGCTTCAAAACCCCCTAGTGATATTATTATGGCAAGAGATCCGTTGTTTAGGTCTAGTAGATCTATCTTGGTCATGACTCTGAATATCTAATCTATCAATAATCAGAAGTGTAAGTAGTATTTATCTTCTTTGAGATAGGATTGATTTATAGATCAATTAAATTTTCATTTGCATACATTTTGGTGAACTCGATGTGAATTTAACCCGTGTAGGTTTTATTTAACGCCATCATTTTCTTCATTATATTATATTTTTCTATATTTCTAGTATTGTATCAAACCAGTTGATATAGTCCTAACTTTCTATGTAAATGTTTAACACATATTCACTTCAAAATGAATATGTTATGCCTATACATGTCTTCAAAAAATACAAGTTTACTAGATCAAATAATTTAGCTTAATATTCTTTTATAGTTCTATATTTTCTTATATAGTCAAACCAGTCAAATCTATCTATTATTTTCTTCTATAAACATATAAGCCAACTTGGTTTTATGGCCAATTATAAATAAATGGTTGATGATATGTATTGAAAAATCACCTAACACCCTTATTACTATGGTATTATGAAGTTATGGGGTAGGCCCCAATACCATGCCAATACCATCACAAATACAGATCCCTTTCAACCCCAATATCCTAAAACCAACCTTATATTACTTTTTAGTTTCTTATTTCAGCCCACTTCCCTATCACATTAAAATCAAAAATTTATTATAACTTAATAAAACTTAGGATGACCAACTAATTAGCATTTATTTTTTAGTTGTTGCTTTATATTTGATCATTATGTTTTGTATTGTAAAATTTGCATTGGCTAGCTTTGTTACAAGATTTGTGATATGTGTTCTAATTGGATTAGTCATATTGATCCAATTATTTGTGTGTTTGATTTTATTTTTTCTCCAAATTTATCTTGAAAAATATTTCCATGTTTCATAACACTATCATTCTGGTCGGTAAATTCTACCAAAAACCATTTTTCACCTTCGTATCTATAATACATAGTCAACCTACATGATTGTGTATCCTCATCTCCTTGTTTAATTCTCTATTCAATAATACATAGTTGACCTACATGACTGTGTATTCTTATCTCTATTCTATCTCTTGCTTAGCATTACATTGTTGACCCATGCAACTATGCATTTTCTTTAGCCTATGTCTAAGAAATATTCTATTAACCCAAATAATTTTATACCTATTGAATAAATTTTTTCTTTATCTGGCTAACTCTATCCTTGATTTTCCTTCTTCTTTCCTAATCTAAGATTCTTTCATCAATCATCATGAAATCCCGTATTATAATCTTATTGGATAACCTGAATCAATTTAGACATTATATGTGATGTTCATTTCTTCCCTTATTAACCTCCTAGGAGAATCCTCACTCTTGGATTACTTATTCTCCTCCTTCATATTTGGAGTGCAACATGGTTTAAATCACACCACAAGATGAGATTGGTGTATTAGATGATTTTCATACCTATCAAGACAATTCCCATCTTCAATCATCTTATCTTAATGTGGGGTAAATTGACATAAGTCTATCCAATAACCCCACAGGCAATCCACCACCTAATAATCCTCCTCTTAATACTAATATAGGGAGTACTCATACAAATACCAATCCACCAATTGATAGCACTCAAATTATTGCACAAATAGTGCAACAACTATGTTGGATGGTGGATCCTAATCTTCTAAATTCATTGTAAAATATTGTAATTTCATAGTAAATTTGGACCATTCACTATTAGGTTGTAGATCTAGTGATAGAAATTATGTTTATGCATTTTTTGCCCTAATATGTAACCTTCCTTTGATATGAGGGCATTGTAATTATTGTGACATGTAGTGTGTGAGTGAATAAGATATAGTATTGGATGTATTTCAAGTTTTTTCCCTTCATTTGTTGGACTGAATAATAAATATTGGCTATTTTTATGTGGATGTAGCCCATATTGGGTGAACCACGTTAAATTTGTGACTCTATTATGTTGTGTTTTATACATTTTATTTCCATATTTATTTCATTAATATTGCTATGTGTTTTATATTCATAAAAAAATGAACATAATGTAAACAATAACACCTCCCAAATAATGTAACTACAACATCATTTAATCAACATGGCTAATCAACCTCCTATTCTTCTCCCTCAAAACAATCAAAATTTTATTTCTCCACCTCTTAAATATGTCATAGGGAATGTCATTCCCTAACCTATCATGAACAATAAGATGATCTAACACATCCAAAATTATACTTTAACTCCTTTCATTATTTGTATTGCTATTGGTAACATATCTCCAACTATTAAATATGATGGGACCAAAAACCCTGCATCTTTTCTTAAGGCATTCAAAAATATTTATGAGTAGATCCAAACTAATAATTTTTCCACAACTAAACTTTTCATTAAATATTTCAACAATTAACTTCCCTAACATTCCATATGAAAATTAGAAGATTTAGTCAATCCTTTAGCTAAAGAGTTTTAAAATAATGATCTTCCTAAAAACTGCCATAACATGATTTTATTAAATGATGGAAATATTTATCTCAAAAGTCCAACCATAACATGACTTATGATAGTTTATTTAAACTCATTATAACCACATTAACTCTTTCACTTCAGTATAAGGTTTGAAATTTTGCTCCTCAAAATTTTAATGAAGCTTTTGACCAATCCAAACATCAAGACTTATTAATGAATTAGTTTGAACCTAATACCAAACTCATCAAAGGATATTTTTAACATTCAAAAAATTTGATCACTGGGAATCCTTCTCAACACAAACTAGGAGTTTCCAAAGTTGACAATCCCCAATATTCTCAAACACTATTAATTGTGCAATAAATAAAACAATTTTTATTACCCTCTAAACCATTCACTTATCCTAATAATCCTCCTAAATGGTATGACCCTAATCAATTTTGTTGGTTACATGCTGACATAGGTCATTCCCATGAAACATGTAAAGGGTTTACAAAATTTGTTGTATCCCATATGATTGGTGATTCAATCAATCATGAAGCCATGATTCAACTATGTCATCAAGATTACACTCATGCTTCTCAAAAATGACAAGCTCCCAAAGTTGCTTCTTCAAATAACCAAAAATATTTTTTCACATCTAATGCTCAACAAGCCAACAAGGATGTTTGTGAAATTGACACTAACTATGATCAATATTACAATAATTATTAATATGTCAATGCAACTATGGTTAATTATCATCATAAACCAGCCCAAAAAGTTCTTCTCCCTAAACCCAAGAAACCATTATTGGATGAACAACTCATAAAATATACTACAACTACTCATTTAGCTTTGGAAACCAATGAGGAACCATATCTTTCTTCTGAACCCCCAACCACTTCTCTTCCTCCAAAATCTAATTTACCTCCTAAACCCTATACCGATTCTTCTTCCAAAACTCATTGGAACTTCTTAGAATAACTCAATTCTATGCCTTGTAAAATTCCTCTATTGGAATTAGTTCATACCTCTCCTTATCATCGCAAGTTCCTTATGTAAAAACTTCAAGAAATTGAAGAGCCATCTTCCTTAGAAGAGGAAATATCTTCTCATGAACCTCAACCAACTAAAGTGCATACCATTGAATCCATTTGTCTGTATTCAAAAATCTCTATAGAGTTATTCAAAGAAGACATGATTAATGATGATATCCTTTTTTCAAGCCAATAATCCACCCCTCTTCATTAAAATTTTCATTAATACCAACCTCATTCATAAAGTATTAGTAGATTAAGGATCCAATATTAATGTGACATCTCTATGGCTCATCCAACAACTTGGATATAATAAATATCATCTCAAACAAACTCACTTGGCATGCCATAGGTTTGACAAAATTAATCAAAATCCACTTGGTTGTATTTAGCTCCCTCTTGAAATTGGACCTAAGACCATCTGAACTAAGATCATGGTCCTTGATTTAACCTTATCTTAAAACATACTCTTAGGATGCTGATGGACTCATAGAATGAGGGATATCACCTTTTCTGGTAGCTAATGTATCGAATTCCTTCATAATGGCCAAAGGTATAAACATGAGGTTAATATTAACCCTTGGAGTATTCAACTTCAAAATCATAAATCTCAATATCAAATTCCCACCATTTCAATGATCAATAGTGCTCCCTTACTTGAATTCACTAATATGAATCCAAATTTACGTGTCACTCTTATTGATTTTGATGATGATGAGCCTTATGATTTTAAAAATACCTACAACACTACAAGATACCTCCCTACATCTCAGAGTGTCTTCCTCTTTATTTATTACCTCATGGTTGCACCATACCTTTCATCAATGAGATTATTGATTTTCCCCTCCATGCAATGCTTAAGAAGCCTCTTACATTAAAGATAACTTCATGTTCAATGATTATGGAGTGGATAAATTAATTTAAGATCCTTTAATCATGTCTTCATGAAAATTTAGTGATTTAGGCATTTTCCCTTTTGAAGTGCCTCTCGAATATCAAGCACGTAAAATTTATTAAACCTATGATGATAACTACATCATGGCCCAAGTTCAATCATGAGACTTAGATTTTTAACATTATTAGAAAACTATAGCTCAAATACATGATTTCAATTTTGATGTTCATACCATTTGCATAGATTTTGAATTATCACTTGAAGTTCATGTACCTCCTACTAATTCTCCACTATTGATACTCCTTGGGTGGTAGAACAAATCTTACCTTTCAAAACTTCATAATTTCTTGTATCATCTAGTACTCCTAACAAAACAATCATCCTCCCATTAATAATACTACCAATACTCTAATTATATCAGATCAACCTTCTTCCCCTCCTCCACATAATCTTGAGATTACATTAGATGACAAGGCCACAAATGTACATCAAATACATTTTGAATATTTTTTTATTTGAATAGGTAAACAAACTAGTTTTATAAGGATACAAGAACCATAAAAGTGTTGTACAAAAAAGTACCAGGTCACCAAGACTAAATAATAAAAATAATAAAAAATTAGCTAGAAAGTCCTATAGATAGTGATTTAAAATAGTAGAAAAGTATATTAGGAGGGGGGCTCTAGTGTTTCCTTTTCGTCCTCAGATATATTCTTAGGTACTCCATACTTATTCTTGGAAACTTTTACCCTCATCCTATTTCTAGGTCCTTCATCACCTTCTCTTGGGAGGATTATACACAGCCTTTAATGTCCCTATACCTACAGAGGGGTTTTCTTGATAAGGGTCAAGCTAGGGATATTAGGTGGGGGGGTCTCCATAACCTTCAGTGGCTATTTATCAGATGTTTAGTTTATCTTGATGGAATGGACAAAATATTTAATAGTCGAGTCCACTTACCTATGCAAGACATTCCATTCTTGGATAAGGATAGCCAAGTTTAATTCAGCTTCTTGCACCATGTTGTTGAATCTATCAAGATTATCCTTATTTTTCAATTCATCAAATAGAAGGAATTTTCCATTCTTTATGGCCTTTATGGAGGTTCCCTCATATAGAAATACCTATTTAGGCTTGGGAACAAACAACTTTAGCAAAAGGTCTTCAGTGGAGGTTTTAGATAGGCTAGTTTGGGGATATTGGCAAATGGGTAGTAGGATCCAAAGGTGGGGTCATCCTCTAGAGATTCCTCCTCGATGAAGGACCCCCTAGGGGGACCTCCCTCCCTTGAAAATTTTGACCATGTTTAATCAATGATAGTATAAGCCCTTGACATAGAATGGGGTTTGACTCATTAACTTGGTGGGTAAGGGTTATGCATTCCAATGACTTTAACAGGTAAAATGGTAGGTTAATCTTATAACCATAGAAATGATTTGATAACAAAAAGTGGTGGAGAAAATTAAGGTAAAATTACCCTCTAGAGTCAGGATCTCACCACCTAGAGGCATACCTCTGGCCATTGTCATGGGAGATTCACTTGGTGTAAACCCTTATTATCTATTTTCATGAGCTAGTTCATGTGGAAGAAGAACTCGAAGAGTTCTTGATTTTTAGTCTAGTCTCCTTAAGACTTCTCCCCTTTTCACATCATGACCATGGCTTTTTCTATGAATTCCTCCATGACTATAACCTTAATTCCACACATCACCACCATAGGCTTATTCCATCTAGTGATGAAGTCACTAGTAACATCGATATTGTGTTTTGTAATCTGTAACATTAGTTTCATGAGACCCCCCAATCATAAATTTTTATAGACTTTATTTTATCCATGTACCTCAAAAAATGAGGTAGGATCTAATCACTCTCTATCTCCCCCCATTATTATTGTGCTAATAGACCTGAGACAAATGATTAGAAGGTTATGGATTAGACTAGTTTGAACAATTATAAATAGGCTTGGGATACATGCTACATTCATCCTTAGACAATTAATCCACCTCACTCCTTCATAATGGTGGTTCATAAATTTTAAAACCCATCTCTTGATAAGAGATGTTCACATGTGTGTTGGCTTGATAACCCACCTAGCCTATTGTACTTTCATTCCCTATGGCCAATTGGGTGTTATTTGGGATGTGGCCTCTTTTATGCTAGCTAGTTAAAAGATGGAGTTCTCCTATGTTATCAAGTAGATCCACCACCCTGTTACCTTCATGGTATGTGTATACAATTTGGAATTGTGTCATACCCCTCAAATGTAGTCTGGCATTGTCCATGATATCTTTTATAGTGTGATATGGGGTTATTTTACCATCAAAGAAATTTAGAATGTTTAAAGAGTGACCCTTCATGATGATTATTTCTAATTTAAGTTCAGAGGCCATTTGGATACCCCAATAAGCCACCTTAGCTTCAACAAGATGGTTTGTTTGAGTTCTCAAAGGCTTGACATATGCAATAATAATCTCTCCTTTTTAGTTCCTTATGAATCCTCCCCCACCTAAAAGTCTTGGGTTCCATTTAGAAGCACCATCAAAATTCAATATAGCCTATCCTTCAAGTGGAGCCTTCCATTTTGTATGTTTATGAATAAGCACTTTTGAGGGGGAACTAAGTTTTTGAACCACTCCTAGTTGCTAAATATCTATTGTGTTGAAGAAGGTCTAAGGTTTTGTCCATGGGAGGAAAAGCTTTCCAATTTTTAGTGATAGCCTGGTAGAGATGAAGAAAGGCCCCTTAAGGCTAGTGCCTTTTATTTGAGAAAAGGCTATCATTACAAAATTTTCACACACACCATAACTATCATGGAAGAGCTAAGTACCACATGAACTCTAGGGATGGGGGATTCTAGGGTGATTTTCATTGCTTTATGAGATCAAGCACATTGTTCAATTTTACCCAAACTAGGTTGAATTTATTTAGCATCTAGTTAAATAATGTTAAACTGAAGGGGAAATTTAGAAACAGGTGGTGGATTGAGTCCTCCACATTTATACATAATGGGCATCTATTGGGGACTATCATCCTCATTTAGCCAGGTTATCCACTATCAAGATTTTATCCTGAGCTATTAGCCAAAAAAATAAGTTGACTTTAGGAGTCAGATGTTTTATTTAAATGTCTTTCTAGAAATTCCATTCACTTTCTAGGTTAAGATCAATGGCATGTCTTGAGGACACTGAGTACAAGCCACTATCTTCTACAATAGATATAAAATGATATTCCTTTAAGAATGCAAGAATGTGGATCAGACTAATAGATGAATTGAGAGTCTATATTACTTGAACTTCTTTAGTTATGTGCCCTTTAGTGGGGAGTGTTTTCTATATTTTTGATCCTTCATTCACCCCCTAATATTCTTTGATTTTTGAACCCCATCTTTGTTTGAGGTCCCTATAGAAGTTAACCCAAGTCTGTTGTGAGGACCATGGATAGAGGGAAATCAAAGATTTTCTTAAAAATCATTTTTCTCTCCAATTCCAATTTCCCATTTGATGCCTTTTGTTAGAAGGTCCTTGTAGTTGGTGATGGCCTTATAGAATGTAGATCCATCCTTAGGACCTTCTTCCCATAGGAATTCATCTACTTCCATCCCTTCCATGTATTTGGTTTTAACTTTTCTTTCCCATTCATTGTCTTCCTTCATGAGTCTCCAACCCATTTTCACCAACAAGGCCATGTTCATAGATTTTTGCTTTTAAGGCCTAGTCCTCCATTTACTTTAGGAAGATAATATTTTTCCCATGAGATGAGGTTGTACTTGAATCTATCTTCAATTCCCCTCCACAAGATTTTTTTTTGAATTTATTCAATTTTAGTCACCACCTTGGAGGGTATTCTAAAAATAGACAATTAGTAAATAAGAATGTTCTAGATTGAGGCTTTGAGCAACTGATACTTCCCTACTTGTGTTAGAATGTGTCCCTTCCACTTTTCAAGCTTCTTTTGTATTCAATCAATGAGGGGGTTCCAAAGTTTAAAATCCATTTTTCCTTCAAAAAATAAAATGTCCAAATGAATTTTGGAAGTTTTCCCACCTGGAATTCCAAAGTTCTAGCAATTATTTTCTACTGAATGAGAGGAGTGTTAATGAAAAATAGAGAACTCTTTTGAAAATTGATGCACTAGTTTAAAACAACTGCACATTTTTTTGGGATAAGTTTCAGGCATTTGGCTTCTTCCATAGAGGCTTCCCCTAAGATAAAGGTATCATATGAAAACTATTCATGCATGATAGGATCTATATTAAGTGCCACTAAAATTCCTTTTATCAGTCCTTGAGTTTAGGCTTTTATCAGAATCCTTTGCAACATTTCTATTACCATGATGAAGAGGTATGGAGAGAGGGGGTCACCTTGCCTTAGTCCTCTACAATCAGGGGAGAATCCTTTTGGAATTTCATTTATCATAACAAAATATTTAGGATTTGATATGCAATTCTAGATGATCTTCTTAGTGTCTTGATTAAATCTTAGCCTTTTTAGAATCAACATGAGGAAGCACCAAGAGACTTGATCGTAAGATTTCATCATGTCCAACTTAAGGAACATTGCCTACCTAGAAGATCTAGAGATGGAGTGAATAACTTCATAAACTAGGATGATACCATCCAGTATTTACCTACCAACCATGAAATCACCTTGTTTCTCCTTAATAACCTTATCTGAGAGATGTTGCATTCACTTTACCAAGATTGAGGAGCATATTTTGTACATGGTATTGCAAAGGTTGATAAGGAGGAAATCTTATACATTGTTTGCACCCTATATTTTAGGGATCAATAATAAAAAAGTGTTATTGATTTATCTAAGGATGGTTTTGGATTAGAATAATTCTCTAACAACCACCTTGACCTCATTGAGAATGATGCTCCAAAATTTTTGGAAGAAAAATGGGGGGAACTCATTGGGTCTTAGGGCTTTGAATCCTTCCATTGCAAAGACCACACTTTTTATCTCCTCTTTAGAAGGGATATTAGTGAGTGAGACATTTTTAGTGTTAGAGATGACTTTATCAAAGTTATTCAATGTGGTAGCCACTAGATGTTCATCTGGGTGACCTTATTCTATGAGGAGGTTTTTAAAGAAATTGATTGTCTAGTGGGATATCTCCTCCTTGTCTCTACTAATAAACCCATTTTTCATTTGCAATTGAGATATTATAATAATGTTCTTATGTTTCATTGTTGAATGATGGAAAAACTTGGTATTTCTCTCCCCCTCCTTTAGCTAGGTGCACCTAGACTTTTATCTCCAATAAGCTTCATCTCTTGCTTAAAGGTTGTGGAATTGACACATAAATTCTTTTTTCCTAAAATGAGTTTGTTCATTGTTACCATTTGTTGAATAGAGGTCTTAAATAGTTGATATTTCTACCTCCAATGCCCTCTTTTGTATAAAGATGTCACTGAATATCATTTTATTCCAAATATTCAGCTTTATTTTAAGGAAGCTTAGTTTTTTGGTTAGAATAAACATGTCAGATCCTATAAATGGTTCTTTCCACCACTCCTTTAAAAATTCCATAAGATAAGGATGATGGATCCACATGCTTTTGAATATGAAGGGATTTCATTTGAGTTTAAAAAATTTATCCCCTTCAACAATCAAGGGGTTGTGATCAGACCCGATTCTAGGGAGGGAAGAGTTCTTACTAGAGAAATAGATATCCTAGTTTAATTAAATTAGAAACCTATCAAGCTAAACTCGGATCAAATTTTCACCCATTCTTTTATTGGACCACGTGAATGGGTTACCATTTAGATCCACATCTACTAGTCTTGCATTAGGAATGAAATCATTAAATTCCATCATGATTTCAATGAAATCTATATGCCCCTTTTTTATCTCCTAGAGTAAGAGGGTATTTAAGTCTCCAAAAATAATCCAATTCTAACTATCATAGATACTTTGGAAGGTCAATAGGTTTTCCCATATACTATTTCTAGTATATTTAGCAATTGGGGCATAGACATTGGATAAGATCCATCTATCATTGCTATCTAAATCCTTGAAAAGGATATAAATATAGTCATTTTTATTTTATAAAAGATCTCTTTCAAGGTTCTTTAGGTTCCAAAAAATTGTGAGGCCCTAGAGGCACCTTTAGAGTCTGAAGCTAAAACATGGCCATTTTTCCAAATTTGCACAACATAAGATATTATAAAAAAAATTACATTTTGTTTTCCTAATTGATAAGAATAGAAGGATCAACTCTTTTAATAAGATTACAGAGGGTCCTCTATTTCCTAGGGTTATTTAAACCCTTGAAATTCTAAGAAAGTATTTTCATTTCTTATCCAACTGGATTTTAAGGGCTTGATGGGAAACCTTTGCAATATCTTTATCCATTTCTAAATTCCTTGTGACCATTATGGGTGACCTACCCATTGGTTTTGGGGTGACTCCAATGTTATCTTTTTTCCTCCCTCTTTTAATTTTTAAGTTTATGGTAGAACCTTCATCCAAGAGTAAATCTTGAGGAGGAGATTAAGTCTTGAAACATTTTCCCCAATCTTTGTTATGCTAAAAAGACTTCATAAGGGGAGAAAGAGGGGTAACCTTAAGAGGGGGAAGATTGACACATTCCAAGATAAAAAATAGGGGGTTTTTAAAACTAGAACTTGAGCTGACTCAGAGGTTGGGGTAGGCTTAGGTGAATGATGAATACCTAAAGAGTGAGAAGAGGGGGAGGAAGGGAGAGAAAGGACCATATGGGATAAAAGGGGGGAGGGGCATCCAAGGTAAAAGTAAGGGGGAAAAGGTAATGGGTTAGGTTTGGGAGGGGAGAGGAGAGGAGAGGCTCAAGGGTGGGGGTGAGGACTAATCCACTCAAGGGAGGGGTGATGCACATGGGAGGGGTGATACACTTGGGAGAGGTGACCAAATATTGGTGAGAGGATGGGGAGTTAAAGAGGATGAGGGGGGAGAGGGAAGGGGGCCTAGGGGAAAGGGAGGTGGGGGGAAAGGAGTGAGGGGGTCTAAGGAGAGTCACCCTAGGAGGAACCTTCTCAATCAGGAAGACTAAGTTTGAAAAAAAATCAAGAGGATTAAAGGAGTTATTATAAGGAATACCTTTTGAGTTATTAGATAATAAAATTCTTAGAGAAGCTCTGGGAGAAATTTTTTTAGAGGTTTTTCTTCCTATCAATCCTTCCTTGGCACTAACTTCTTAGTCCTCATGTGTTCAGGGGTGGTAGAGTCCTAACATTTTTTGGTATATTCCCTCTGCATATGGCTCAAAACATAGCAACATGGGTAGATGATTATGTTGTTCTCATACACAATCCTTTATATCCATTCACCCATATTTTGACTTAATTTTGATCTTATGCAATAAGGGCTTGTTTGTAGGCAAAAAAACATGCACATGAGCTACAACTATTATTAGATGAGAGAGAGTAACTAGGTTGATGTTAATGGGTTGCCTTAAATCCCTAACAATACCTATGAGAACCTCTAGGTGTTAATATTCTAAGGGGAGTTCAGGAAGGATGACCCACATTAGAAAATCATCTATGGTGATACTTTAGAGATTCAACCTGGCCTTCCACCTCCAAATTTCCATGCTCAACTTACCCATGAGATAGGGCCCTTCAAAAAAACCTTTATATAATCCTCCCATAAATAAAAGTTAACCAAGAAGAAACCCCTTGCCAAAAATACCACATCTAGGTGTCTTTTTGGTTTCCACCTTGATTTGGAGTAGTTATGAAAAGAGTCAATATTTAATCAAAAACCATTTTCCCTGGCCAGGATGGATTTGGCTAGTACCACGTCAGCCTATTCCACCATAGGGTTAGGAACATGGATGAAAACCTCATTATTTACTTCTTCTAGGGAAATATAAAAGTTCAAAATATCCTATTCTAATAGACTTTTTCCTTTTACCATATCCACCCAAGATAATTTAGGGGCATGTGGGTCATTATTTTCCTAAATAGAGTCAATTTTGTTTACCTACCACTAGGAAAAATTTGACTCTTTTGGTCCTTTGTCCATAGGCTAAACCCATGAGTTAAGTCACATGGTGCCACATTGACTTTAGAGAGAGAATTATCACCCAATTACAACCCTTTTGACATCCATTCAATTTCCACATGACCATTCTAGTTTTCCTACCCAAGTATAAATTCAAATTATTGAAGATCATCTATAGTATAACCCTCCTTTCTCTCCATACAAAATGCTCCCAAAATATGTTTTTATATTCATCAACAATATCCAATAAGTTTTGAATATGATCACCATGATAATAAAATTATTGATCTCAAAGTAAATTTCAATTATTATGGTCCTCTTCCCACTTTTCCTAGTGATGAAGCTATTCTTGAATTGCATCATGCTTGAGAACCTCAACTCCTTTGGTTACATCATAAACTTGTGAATTTTAAGTAAAAATACTCTCATTTTAACAAATTCATCATTATCATTGATCCTAAAACACGTCCCATTTCTTCTCTCCCTGAAGTGCTATATCATTTCCAAGATGAAAATGTTATGCTTACTTAGGAAACTATAATAATTGAATATGGTACCCCATCATGCCCTCAACAAATCATAGTCTATCAAGAACATACACCATTGAGCATGATAAATTTAACTTATTATTTGATAAATATAATGAGATTTTCACTTGGTCCTCGAAGGACACACTTGGCATTGATCCTATCATCATGGTGCACAATATTAGCACCTATCTTGATGCCAAACCTATGTAACAAAAGTAGCCAAAATTTCCCTTAAAAGTTTCCAATTCATGCCATAAATAAATCATTAAACTTATTGATGCCAAATTTATCAATCCTATGGACTATTCATAATGGATCTCAAACATTATCCCTATTTAGAAGAAAGTCACCATGATCACTCGCATTTGTATCAAATTTTTACAACCTCAATCTTATTTGTCCCAAGGACAACTTCCTTTTACCTTCCACAGATTCCATCATATATTCCACTACTAGATATGAAATGTTGTCCCTTATCGATGGTTTTTTAGGTTATAATCAAATTCACATTGACTCTAAAGATCAACATAAGACAACTTTCACAATGGAATGGGGAACCTATTATTACATTAAAATTCCCTTCAGTCTCAAAAATTTTAGAACTAAATATCAATGAGATATGACCTGTTGATGCTTAATTTTTCAACTAATCACTAAAGTCATGGAAAGTTTCAAAGATGTAGGACTTGAACCTTGAAATGACCTCTATATTTTAAATAATTGGCTCTTCTCTTTGGGCTTTGATGTAAAAGGAAAAGAAACAATTCTTAAAATAAGTACTTAAACTACTAAGGTGATATGCCAAGATTGTATTCCTCTACCAAAAAACACAGTAACTAGTACTAATAGAATCTATTGAAAATAGTAAAGAGCATAAAGCATGATAAATAATTTTAGTATAGATTATAGACTAATCAAAGGCTCATAACAAAAAAGATAACTTGAATCATCATCTATCCCAACAACATAGTATTAGATTTAACAACATTAACTAACATAATTAAAGAGAATATAACATGATTAACAATCTTAGTGCTTATGAAAAGCTAATAAAAGTCTCATAATAGAAAATAAGAATCAAGAGTTAGAAATAGACTAAAATTACATAGAAAACCACTCTCTCTTCATAGTTTGATAGGAGAATAAAGAACATAAAGCAAAATGCACATAATATAATATTCAATCCCTCAAGAGAGGCACCTGTTAAGGCAATAAAATGCTTCAAAAACTAGCTCCTAAACTCTCTATTGATCTAGATGAATCTCTAATGATCTCCCCTTCTTTGTTTCAATCCTTTGATCTACTATTTATAACCCAAAATATCCATCATGGGTCACTACCACTTGCTCAAATTCTAACCGCATGTCCAAAAATTTTGGATTCAAAACTTGCATGTTGTTGTAACTAATTAAATTTGAGCTTAATTCAATCATTTCTAATAACTGTCTCTTTTAATCTATTTTAATTATTGCTTCTATTTGTCTTTAACTTGTAGTCTCTTGAAGCTTGGACACGTGGAGGCTTCTGTAGCTATTAACTACTTGACTCTTCATTTCCCTTCATCCCATAAAATCTGTAGCTTTCTTGGCTATTTTGGGCTTTGGGACCTGTTGTGCTGACATGTGGTAGCTTCATGCTCAATGGAGGCTTTTTGATATTCACTTTCCCTTAGAAGAGTGCCAAAGTGAAAAATTGCATCATTCGTATTCATTTGAGTCTTGAAGATTTTCTCCAAGGCTTTAATGAAAGGAGACTCCTTTGAGGCTTAGCACTCACTGTTAGATTTGTCATTATGATCCACACCATCGATTCACCATTAAACTTTTGAATTAAAAAAGAACTAATGTTTATCCATGTGGTATCTTCATGCTCAACGAAGGATTTTTGATATTCAATTTCCCTTAAAAGAGCACCAAAGCGACATGTGGATACCTTCCACAAGAGTTAAAATCTTAAAGCTTTTTTAAGACTTTAAAAAAAAATAGATTCCTTCAATCCCATGAATTAATATTACCTAAAATGTTATTTAACCACCTATATACTTAGCTGAATAATATATATGTGTGTGTCCCAAAGTATAAAATAAAATGTAGAATTTTAACTCTAAAGTTCATGGTGACTCACCATGGACTCCATGTTGCATGGAAGAACTATCATAAAATTTATCAAACCAAAATTTGATCAAAATTATTCTTGTTGTAGCTCACTTAGAGATTCTACAATGTGGCTCATAAATTACCTCACTCTACCTCTAATAGATATTGCCTCTTTTATAGAGATTGGAAAGCTCTATCTAGTTCTATTATTTCCTTGTGGGAGAATGCTTGGAGGTTCTATACCACTGAGTGTAATTGAAATTCCAACTTTTCAATCAGGATTAATATAGTTTCCACCTCTATGATAGTTGAAGAATCACTGAGGGACTAGAAAACTATTTGACCATTTTGCTTTGTGATTAATAGATTTTGAATCTAGTCTTCCATTAACATAGTGTTGTCATCTATAAAAGGAGAAGGTATTCCCAATTGGACCAATTATTCAATGTGACCTTTCATTTAATTTACCCCTTCTTTCAAAAGGTTCAATAGATTCTTGAATTTGGATGCAGCTTTGTTACATCTCAGAATCTCACTTACCCTTCTTATTGCTACTCCCCTATTTATGATTCTAGCTACTTGTAGAGTTTATTTAGATGTGTCATATAAATTTTAAATTAGTTTTTATTATTCAAGTACCTTATTAGCAACTAAAATTAGGATATTCTCCATAGAGGAATCCACTTTCACACATAGGGTTTGATTGTTGAATATGAATTTGAGTGTAAGCTTCAACTGGGTCACATCCATAGATATTCTCTTCCAATAAGAGACAAAACTTTCCTTGACAATTGCCACAACTCTAGTCAACTAGGGTTGTTGGGCTAAATCTTGATTCAACCTAGTCACTTCAGCCTTAGAGTTCTTGATTTTCACCTTTAAGTTATTCTTCTCTACCTCGATAACATTTATTTTTTCTTGCAACTGAGTAACCTCAACTCCCTTGTCATCAATTATTTTCTCAAGGAGACTCTTCTCCTATTGCAATGAGATAATAAAGGCTTTAACTATATTGAGATCCTACTACAAATACTTTGTTTTGTCTTTTAAAGTCTTTAAGACTTCTTTGGATACTGCTCCCTTTAGATCCTTATTGAGCTTGGCTATCTCCTTATCCTTGGCCTTGAGTTCTTGAGTCATGCAACTCATAGTGGCTTAGGCTTCGATTAGGCTTGATTTTGCCATTTGAATTTTTTTGGAGACCTTAAAGATAGTTTATGGTAACCACAGCCATAGTTTTATTCATAAGCTCCACCGTATCTTGGGGTCTAAACTAAGTTATATCCATATCCACTGCACTCATTATATAATCTTTAGGCTACATTTGCTCAAGTGGCTTATTCACATTAGGGACCATGTGGGTGACAGTGAGGATATGTTGTTTGTGATCATATAGAGACCTCATTTATTGCATATCCACTACCTTACCCTCCCTTTTCCTCTACTTCTCCTTTATTTCCTCTCTTTCCCTTTTGGCCATGCCTGACAGAGTATGGAAGTATGAGGGAGAGGTCACTACACCACTCATGAAAGGAGACCCATGGGGTAAACCATAAGGCACAATTATTGATTATTAGGGTTGGTTTTATGATGAAGATGGGATTTTTAAGACCCTAGGAGAAAAGGTTGGTAAGTTTAATTGTTAGGAAATTAATGGAAATAGGTAACCAAATGACATTAGTGTTTGAGTCAGCATAGCCAAGATAGCTAAGAATGTTAAGACATGTGAAGGGGGTGGCATTAATAGTGTTTGAGTATAAGGTTGAAGAGGAGTCATGTATGAGGTAAGATCTACCTCTTTTTATTTGTCTCCTTCTTGAGACTCTACTCTTTGCTTCTTCCTCTGAGATTTCTCCATAGGATCTTCTTTTTCTATTTGGACTGTCACAAGCTATGATGAGTCTAGCATCTCTTGTGTAGATGATGTTGCCTATGAGGAATATAATGAGGGTTCAGTTATAGGGTCTCCAAATATAGACTGGACCATCCTTTTCTTCTCCAACTCACTAAGAGATGGTGGCTAGATTGAAGCTATGTGCACTATTGTATATGTCCCTACCTCCTATGTCTCTTTATGTGGTTTTGGGAGGTTACTTGTATCTGGGTTAGAAGCTAGAGTAACATGAGCCTCATCCCATAGATTTTCCCATTGCTCATATGTGTCTACATCTTCAAAATTTCTAGTAAACTCACAAATTTCTTGCCTATACTTCTAGTAAGTAGCTATTTTCTCCTAAACCCAACCCTTCCTGACAAAGCCATGTCTCAACTCTTTTGTCATTGCTCTTGTTGGGTCATAAGTTTGAATGGTCTGATAAAATTATTTCCATGGTGGGAGTGGGATATCCTTCAATTTGACATATACATTTGGTGCATCCTTTCTAGGGGACCTCTTGTACTCAAATAATTTCTTGCTCTCATGCTTAAAAGAAACATGGACCTTACTCATGGCAAGCCAAGAAGTCATATAACCATCTAGGTCATATTTCCACAAATCTTGAATAAAAACTAGCCCATACACAACTAGTTTCCTGGTTAAAATGAATTATGCATGCCTCTTCACCATTGTAATTCCACCCATTTTTAATGGGACATTATAGAAGGCCCTCTCATTTTTTATTTCCCCAAATTCATAATCTATAACCACCAACTATCGGGCCACTTATAGACCTACTACTCTATAGGTCAAAACCTTGGGAAGCATAATATATTCTTCCCCAAAATCATGGACACTAATGAAAGAATGATGGGATCTAAAAAAATCACAAAGGTGATAGGCATTAGATAAGATAGACCTTATAAAATCATTCATCCTATTGTTTATGCCCTCAAAATCCAATTCCCCTACCAATGGTGACACAAAACACTCAACAAACCCATAAACATCTAATGACTCTAATAACAGATGAGTCCATATGGATATAGGGATAACCTTTCGAGGGTCTGCTACCTCTGGGTCCCATAGGTTAAACTTATATGATGTTGAAAGAATTAGGTATTTTGATAAAAAATGAGATGAAATAAATATGAGGAATAGCAAAAATTAGGATGTACCCTAAAATTTTCTAACTATTGGCACAAGGAGTAGGTGATGTGCTCTATAAAATCAAACTTGTATAGTTACATTTTGGATATAGTCCTCATTCGGAAAAGAGTCACCAACTACCAATAATGTATCATCCTATCATTGTCCTCCCTAAATATGAAGGTGAGAATTGAACATGCATCTTGTGAATCTTGAGTCAACATGCCCAAGGGAAAAGGTAGGGGTTGAGGTGTAGTATTACTATCTACAAGATGTAGTTTTTTATTTAAGAACACTTGTTTATGGTGCACTTGAGACCAGACATGCTATAGTTGATCCATGTTATAAAAAATGGATGAAGGATCATACTATAAACCTAGCATGTCATGGATAGCTTTTGGATTGATCACTACCCTGATCAGTCCCTTTTGAATTTTTACATTAGTAGGGTCATAATTTTGGGCACACAGGTACACCAATTTTGGGTATGGCTGCACTATTGGCACCATATATTGGGTGAACCCTAAGGTCCAAACCCTCAAACCAAATTTTTCAAGCTTGGTCTGATTCAACATTTTTGCATGCACTACCTCCTTAGGTTCTTAGTATTTTTTGTCAAAACAAGGTCAAAAATATCATCTGTGTAATTGAGAATGAGGGAAGAATCTCTAAAAATACCTTTCATCACTTCCCTAGTTCTTGGGTATGTAGCCTTGGGTTGTGTAATATTTGAGGCATATGACTTCAATGGCACTCATGTAGTAGCCATTTTGATATAGACTCTTGGCTGCCAAGATACTCTTCATTATTCCTTGGCTTAATTCCTTTGCTCGATTAGACTCAAATACTAGTTCTTTACTCAGATCTAAGTAAACACTTTGCTTGATGGTAAGGAAACAACAAGACTAAAAATTTCTTTTAAAACCATTGCTTTCATGAACTCAAATTAATGAATCTCCTTGATGAATTAGTCATGTCTCATTAAAAGAATCTTAATGTCATACTCTAAGGCATTGATTATCAAATCTTTGAGATCCTTAATTCAAATTTTAAAATTCAACTTAATAACCCTAGGTAAATCATTAGATAGGTATATTTTGAGGTAGTCATAGATGAAAATATTCATATGAGAGTCTAGAGAATCTCCACATCTGACATGTGTTCAAATAACACTTATTTAAAAAGAAGTGGGTAAACAACCTCAAAATAAGAAAATAGAAATGGAAACTAATTTAACTATATATAGGGTTAAAAATTCTTATGTGAAGAGATTCAAAAAGATCCCATTAATAGTAACTTCTAATGCCTCTCCATCCTAATACTCTAGCTCATAATCATTGTGTTGTTTACATGATTTTTTTTTGAAAGGACCCATGCACAAAGAGTCAAACTTACCATGATTCTTAGGCTTTACAACCCTTGCATCCCATTTTAAGATCCAACTCCCATTATTAAACTCAAGTTTAGATGTATTTTGATCAAACCAGATCTTGACCACTTGCTGATGATTCATCATTAACTCATGAGCTGATTCTCTCTTTTCCTAAAGTTCCAATAATTCTACAAATTTGACTTGCATTGGATCATTTTCTTCCATTTCTAGTTGTTTTATTAATTATAAGGCTAGGATTTCAATTGAAATGGGCATTATTGCACTCATTCCATATACCAGCTCATATGGTGAAGTCTTAATCACCTATTTAGGTATAATTTAGTCTACCCATAAGGCTACCTTTAGATGTTCATGCCATCCTCTCTTATGGTCATTACCCATTCTCTTGTTGAGTCTGATAAGATTCTTATTGGTTAATTCTACCAAGCCATTTCCTTATGGATAATAATTTGAAGAAGTCTTCAAATGTATACCATTATTTAGTGCAAAATTAAATACCTTTATCCTAAGGAATGCCTTAACATTGTTTGACATGATAGTGAGAGAAGGTCCAAATCTAGTGGTAATCTCTTCTAAGAGACCTAGGATTACATTTTTTGTAGCTTCTTTCAAAGGAACTACCTCAGTCCATCTTGTAAAATAATCAATGGCAATAAGAATCCATTTGTTCCCTACACTTGAGACTGGACTAATCATCCCAATGAAATCTAGGCCCCATTGAGAAAAAGGTTCTTCAACAATTATTGGACTGAGTGGTAAGGTTGTATTTCTCTTCTTACCCATGTAAAAATGGCAAGACTAACACTTACTGACCATGTCATGGCAATAAAAAAACATTGTAGGCTAGAAGTACCTTGCTTGGAGTATTTTGATAGCAATAGTTCTCATTAAAAAATGTCCTCCAAAAGTTCCATAGTGCAACTCATGCAAGATCCTCTTAGTTTCTTTGCTTTCAATACACCTGAGCAAGATTCCATCAAAATTCCTTTTAAAAAGGAAATTATCTATCAAAACAAAAATTGATCCTTGTTTTCGGTAGTATCTTTTCTTTTCATGAGAAAACTTATCTTGGATATAGACCAAAATTCATAAAATGAATTTTTTCAGTGACCCAAGAGTCTATTTCATTCTCTTATATCTGTAGCATAGCTTCTGTAATAGATTTTTTTCTGGTAAGGCTATGAAATCTTGGGAAATATATTGACAAAAACCCCTTCTTCTTATCAGCTTGGTATGCTTAACCTCAATATCATACTCTAATATTTTGGTTATCCAATTGACTCTTTTCTCAATTATTTCCCCTTCCATAATATATTATTTGACACTTGGGTGAACCACCAATACTACAATATTGATACTTATTACTAAGTGCCTAAATTTCTTTAGACATTTTATAATAGCATAAGCTTGCTTTTCAAAAAATTATACCTAGATTCATAATCTCAGAGGGTCCTTGAGAAGAAGGCAATCAGATTCTCTCCTTATTTCATGTCTTTTCATGTCAACATTGTTGTTATGTTGTGCTCTCCTCCATAAACATACATGATGAAATCTTTAGAGAAATATAGATTATGCAATACTAGGGTGGAAATAATGGCCCTTTTAATATTTTCAAAATGTTTTCAGCCTTTGCTCATCCATTTGAAACTGAGATCCTTTTTTAAGATCAGAGTAATGGGTCTAACCATTCCCAAAAAAATTGAGATGAATCTACTTACAAAATTAATCTTCCTAAGGAAACATTATACTATTTTCTTATTTACTAGTAGTGATAGGTCTAATATTGCATGAACTCTATTTGGATATATGGTGATTCCTTATGTTGAAATGATGTGTCTGAGTAGCTTATCTTGAAGTACTCTGAATACACATTTTTTAGGATTTAGAGAGATCTTAAACTCTTGGCATCTCTAAAAGATAGCCTCTAATTGATCAAAATGACATTTAGTAGACTTGGTGAAGATAGTGAGATCCTCTAGGTAAATTAGAATCATTTTATTTATTATCTCCCCAAAAGCAATGTCCATTGCTCATTGAAATGTAGCCTTAGCCTTGGAGAGTCTGAATGGCATTTTCACATAAGCAAAAGTCCCCCATTTTGTTGTGAAAATGGTCTTGTGTTGATCCTCTTCTATCAACCATATTTGATTATAGCCTAAAAAACCATCCAATAAGGATAATCTCTCTGCTCTAGCTAATGTCTATAGAATTTATTCCATTGAAGGTAGGCGGTAATGATATCTAAGGGAAGCTTTATTTAGATCCTTGAAGTCTATATAGAGCCTAATTTTTCCATTTTTCTTCCTTATTGGGACCAAGTTAGAGACCCATGTGGAATTTTTGATGGGAAAGATAATCTTGGACTCCAATAATTTATTGAGCTCTTTTACCATGAGATAGTTTATTCTTGGATTCACTAGCCTTTGCTTTTGGTGGACGGGCTTTGATCCTTCTATCAAATCGATAGTATGTTGGATAATTTTTTTCTATAACCATGAAGATCCTCATCCATCCATGTTATCACCTTATTATACTTATTTGCACAAAGATACAAGTTTATCTTTTTCTTTTTGAGTGGTAAACTTACCCACTTTTAGCTTTCTTCCCTCTGAGATCTCAAGTTCTGAATAATCTTCTTTGCTTGCTACAAACTTTATTTTGTCTAGGTTTGCATCATTAAGGTCAAACAAATTCTCAAGGGTTATCAGTCCCCTTGGAAGCTTTTTGGACCTTAGTTAAAATATTTGGTCACCATATGCCTCTTCAATCTTAGGCTACAATTGGTTATCAAATTCTCTTGATTTTTGTAGAAATATAATGATCTGAAGATCACTCTCAAACAATTTTGAATTATCTACATTGTCAGGAATGGAAAGATGTATGACCATTTTGACTAATTCTTTATTAACTAGCAGATCTTTGGTGGATCAAACTAGGATCCAATTTGAGCCATTTTGTTTGCCTTAGCATTTTGAGACCTTGGGATAACTTTAATATTGAAGGCATCAAAACCTTCAACCAAGTCCTACACCCTATAATGATAATACCTCATTCTTGTATTATTTATTATTTTAGTCTCCTTGATTTGCTTGACCACTAATTCTGAGTCACCAAAGACTCTAAAATTATCTATTCATTCCTTTTGGGCAAGGATTAAGCCATGCACTAGATATTCATACTTAGCTTCATTGTTAGTGTATCTAAACTAAAAATGTAGTTCCTTAAGGATATTTTTCCCTTTTGGAGAGAAAAGGCATATGCCTGATCCTAAGCCATTCTTGCTTCTTACCCACTCAAAATTTAGGGTCCATATTAAAGAATAATCTATGAGACTCTCTTTTCCATTTATCACCTCTATAATAATCTTAGGTATCTTAGTATTCTCATAATAAATCACATAAATTCCAAAACTAATGGAGTCAAAATTACCAAAAGGTTCTCCTAGTGTCATATCTAAGAGATAATTTTCACCCTTTTTATTATCATCATCTTCGGTGGATTCCTCCATATAGACTCTTTCTTCTCTAGTGATTATTACATGAGATGCTTTGAAATTTGATATTACTTGATCAATAATATGCTCTTTACTAAGAGGTTCTGATAATACCTTCATCTTTGAACCATACTTGGTTTTTAGAATAAGATGCGACAAGTCAAAAGGCATGTACCCTCTAATTTTAGCTATAAAGTCCCTAAATAAGCATAAACCAAAAATGGGAGAGATATCTATGACTATTATATCCTAAAAAATAGTTATGTTTGGGAAAGAATACAACTATAATGGAAGCCCTCTAATTATCCCTATGGTTTATATTGATTTCCCATCAAGATTCATGACTCCTTTGGTTAGTGGTTCATACTTAATATTTGGCACGTTAGTTATTAACCTATGAATGATTGTGGTACTTGTACCTAAGTCTATCATAAAATTATGAAGCAATTTCTTGTCCACTATAAGAGTCATATATAAAGGGTTAGGTTTAGATTTATCTACCTCTTCTTTGGCATTCACTAGGGTTGATGGTTGTTGTGGTTGAGATGTTTTTAGTTGATATTTGCCTCTATTTGATGGAGTTTCCTTTGTGGAACTACACCTTGTCTCATTTAGATCTTTTAGTCCTTCTTACAATAGTTACTCTTGTTTAGGAATGGCCAACATATCCCATAATGAGACATTACCAAGAGTTTTCTTCAGTTGTTCTACCACATTGATTGGTCTGAGTGGTTGTACTTTGGAGTACTATGGATACCTTATCCTTTTAACTATTGTGTTGGAGATTCCTTAAATCTATGTAGTCATTAGAACTTATTATCTTATCATAAGGACCTAAGGAACTGGAGTTAATAGAACCTTTCTTGATTTAGTATTAATAGTAAGAACAACATCTATATACTCTACCATTATCCTTTTTGACCATGTAAAATAAGTAGACTAAACTAGGCTCTTAGAGGTAGATGCCTCATTAATGAACATATATTCTTCATCTTCAATACTTGAGAATAAAGAATGTTTAGGGGAAATATCTCCTTCTTGTTCCAATGACATGCCTTGTATCTGAGCCACCATGGCTATATTTTAAACTCTGGGTGACTGATATGGTCCTGATAAGGTAGTTTCCTAGTTTCCCATTTTTCTTTATTTGGCTACTCTTTACTATAAATTTCATGCAGGGAATTCTCTTGGCACATGAGAATTATTACAATAAAAACACCATGCATTTGTCTCTTTCACCATGTTGTTTTTTCCAGTGACCAATAATCTTTCTAAGCTTGGAAGGAGTATCTAAAATGGTGTGGGTATAGGGACAATCTAGCTAGATGGTTGTGATGGAGCTAGTCTTTGATTTCCTTGATACTGATTTGGCTGATATGGGGGTCTATTCCCTTGG
The DNA here is from genome assembly GCA_037957365.1 of Torreya grandis. NCBI lineage: Eukaryota > Viridiplantae > Streptophyta > Pinopsida > Cupressales > Taxaceae > Torreya > Torreya grandis. The sequence goes on from JARHVA010000463.1 coordinate 1,734,311, forward strand.
AATACTTAATAAGGAGGTCATTGATATAAAGCTTGGTTCCTTTTAAGATTGAAAGTTTCATTAGAAAAATTTCTAAGGATGTTCTTGACATCATTCATCTTTGATGAGGAAGAAGATGGAATTGTGGCTAATGTTCCTTGAGATGAAGGAAAAGTGTATAGAGAAGTATTGGCCTGAGAAGTACTAGGAACCTCTTTTTGAATAGGGAGAGCTAATTTGAGAAACATAGGCATAAGAGGCCTTAGGGGTAATTTCCCAACATCTATCAAATTATTTTCCACTCTTACACCAAGATCATAAGCATCAAGAAGGGTCTACCCTCCCAGCAACTGGATAATGACTAAAATATCAAAATTAAAAGCCTTGAGATGGAAAATGATTTCCATACCTATAGGTGGTTGAGTTGAGATTGGGATTCTTATCCATGTCTTCTAAAATCTAGTGTTGAAATTGGTCATTAACTCTTGGGGAGCTCTCTTAATAGTGATTAATTATTATAGGAGGGATTATCTATCCCCCTTTTCATTGAATCTATCATATAATGTAGTTCCTAATTGGTCCCAATTTCTAATAGAATTTGGCACTAAAGATCTATACCAATCAAGATCCCTTCCTTTTAAAGAGGTAGTGAGTAGTCTCAAGGCTACATTTTATTGTGTGATAAAGTGGGCAATACAAACATTAGCCACATCTTGAAGATGCTCTACTAGAGTCTTGAAGTACTCTCTAGTAAATTTAGGTAATGTTTTTAGAGAATTAGCTTGTGTTTGTAGGATAAGTGGACTTCCACCATTATAATTAACAAAGTTCCTAGGTGGAGCCTAAATAGCCATTTGACTTCCTAATGTATTTTATTGAGTCATCCTTCTTCTTGAAGTAGTTACCAATGGTGGTATTAAGAGTCCCTATAATGAAATTACTTAGATGTTCACATAGAATGATTTTATATTACATGAAATAAGTAAATATGAGAGATCACAAAGCATAATACTGGATAATATAGCAAAACCATTTTGATGGGGCAACCTCCACAAAAATTCACTAAGAAAAAAATACTTAACATGATGATCAAGGACTAACCACTACCTCATATATATAGTCTACTTAGCCATGGTTATTCCATAGGCTAACCTAACTAAGAACATAGAGAAATGTAACAAGAATATAAAAGAGGTATGTAAGCCATAAGTCGACCACACATATCCTAAGACATGTTAAAGGTTAAGGGCATAACATGCCCCTCACCTTCAAAACAACATTGTACTCAAATTTGAGTCAAATCTAGATGTTGTTACACAAAACATTCATCCTCCCAAGTAGCATCTTCATTGGGAAAATTCTTCCATTTAATCAGGTATTCCTTAATTGCTTTAGACCATAATTACTTAGTGCACATTTGAAGGATCACCTTAAGATCAATAATAAATGTTCCTTCCTCATCTAGTTCTAGTAACTCATTTTGGGTAGCAACTTTGTGTCCAATGACTTTCTTTAGGCATAATACATGAAATATTGGATGTATGTGAGTAGAGGAAGGAAAATCTAACTTGTAGGCCACACTATCAATTTTCTACAAGATCTGATAAGGCCTATAATACTTAGAGGATAGCTTGTTATCCTTTTTCTATTGCTTTAAGGACATCTGCTTATATGGTTATAAGTGAAAAAAAAACCCAATCACCAATATCAAAATGCCTCTCACTCCTGTGTTGATCTACCTATTGTTTCATGTAATTTTGGGCCATGGCTAAATTTTCATGCAAATTGGTAAGGACATGTTGTTGATAGTGAATATGTTTTTCAACTACATGAAACTTAGTATGGACCTTCAAGGTTGAATTGATGGATGGTAAGTGGTATCTATATAGTGCCAAAAAAGGAGACATTTTGGAAGAACTATGAACAAAAGTATTATACCACCATTCAACAAGTGGTAACTAATGAACCTATTTATCCTATTTATCATAAAAAAAACAATGGAGATATCATTCTAGACATTTATTGATTACCTCAGTTTGTCAATTAGATTGAGCATGATAGGATGAACTATGAGCCAATTGGGTGCCCAAACATGCAAATAACTAAATCCAAAAATTACAAGTGAAGATGGGATCTCAATCACTGACAATGATCTTAGGGGTACCATGCAATATCTGAACTGTATTGAAAAAAGCAAAAGATACTATACTAGCAACACATGACTATGATAAAGAATAAAAATGAGCATACTTACTGAGATGATCTACCATAACCATGATAACATTTTGACCATCAGATCTCAGTAATCTTATAATGAAATCCATATACACCTCTTTCCAACATTGGATTAGGATGGATAATGCTACAAAAGCCTTGGAGTTTTAATGGTTTCACCTTTATTTTGTTGATATATCATACATTCAACCACATATTTCTAGACATCCCCCTTGAGTCCTTCCCAAAAAAATCTTCCTTGATTCTATGATAGATTTTTAAAAATATTGAATGACCCCCAATTGGAGTTGTATGAAGTTCTTGCAGGGTTTTTTTATTTAAGAAGAGAATTATTACAGAGGTATAATCTATCTTTATACCATAATGCATCACCCTTCCATATTAATTTTTCAAATCCATCCAAACTTTTCTAAAGATTCTAAATCAAATCATGGGTAGTATTATCCTTGATCATGCTTCCTCTAGCCAATGTACCTATAGAATGGTCATAGCATATAACAATGCCTCAATTGATTCATCCTTTCAAGATAATGCATCTGCCACTACATTTCCCTTGCCTTTCTTGTAAACTATTTCAAAATCATAGCCTAACATCTTAATTACCCATTTATATTGTTCTTTAAATGATAATATTTGTTCCAAAAAATATTTGAGAATGTCATGATCAGTCTTTATCTAAAAGTGATGACCCATCAAATAAGGCCTCCATTGTTTGAATGCATGCAAAATGGACATCATTTCCTTCTTATAAATGGGTTTGTGTTGATTTTTATCCTTTGGTTGATGACTTTAAAATGCAAGTGGTTTGCCTTCTTGTATGAGTACAACACCCATACCATACCCAGATGCATCACATTCAACCACAAAAGTCTTAAGAAAAATTAGGAGTAGCCAACATTGGAGTGGTATACATCACCAATTTAAATTATTCAAATGCCCTTATAGCTATATCAATCCACTGAAAGGAGTATTTATTCAACAAATATGTGAGTGGGGCTATAATGCTATCATAATTTTTGACAAACCTATGATAGTAACCAGTTATCCCCAAAAATCCCCTTAGCTGCTTGAGTGTCTTCAGAATCAGCCAGTCCACCATTGCTTAGATTTTTTTAGGATCCACTTTTACTCCTATATGTGAAATTGGATGACCCAAATACTCAACCTTAAAATCCCCAAAAGTATATTTGAAAGGTTTGGCATACAACTAATTTTGTTCCAAAATTGAGAGTACCTATTTCACATGGTGAAAATGGTCTTCCTAATTTTTATCATAAATGAGGATATCATCAAAAAATACCAGAATAAATTTCCTCAAAAATGTCCTAAAAATAGTATTCATTAAACTCTGAAAGTTAAATGGTGCATTGTTTAGCCCAAAAGGCATAACCAAAAAATCATAGTGGCCCTTATGAGTCCTAAAAGTAGTTTTGGGTATGTCTTCATCATGGATCTAGATTTAATGATAGCCAAAATGCAGATCTAACTTGGTAAAATAAAGAGCACCATTTAATTCATATAAAAAATCATCAATGAAAGGAATAGGAAACTTATCTTTGATAATGTACTTGTTGAGTTCCTTGTAGTCAGGGCACATCCTCCAAGTGTCATCTTTCTTTCACAGCATGACAACTGGTAAAAAATATTTACTTTGGCTATGATGAATGATTAATACATCCAACATTTCCTATACAATCTTTTCAATTTCAATTTTTTGAGCATAGGGATACTGTATGGCCTGATGTTGGGTGGTGTACTACCAAGAATAAGTTTGATAGCATGACCATGCATGGAGCTAGGTGTAAGTCCTTTTGACATGTCACCAAAAATAATTGAATGGGCATCCATCACTTGTAGATCAAAAGGTGTAGATGGCTGAGTTGGATGAACTTCCATGGAAAACAAGTGAGCTATAAATCCTTTAGCACCCTTTCAGAGAATGTTTATTATTTGATGGGATCTAACAAGTTCTAGAGATTTATTCCTTAATCCACTTAGCTCAAATGTTCCTCCCTCAAAATGAAAATATATGAATAATTCCTAGAAATTCATCTCAATAGTGCCCAAAGTAGTGAGCCACTATACTCCTAGAATAATATTAGCTCCCCCCATCAGAATAATAAATATAAGAGAATCCAACAAGTAGTCACCTATGAAAAAATTAATACTATGGCATTTTCTAGAGTAGCTAATACTACCACCATCTACAATCATGACCAAAAATTCTAGAGTGGGATAAATGAAACAATTCAAATGAGTAGCCAGCTTATTGTTGATGAAGTTATGTGTGCTCCCAGAATCAATTAGAATATTAACCTTCTATTTTTTAAGAAACCCACCACCTTATGAGTCTGGAGAGTACTAATCCCTAAAAAGGCATGATAAGAAATAGTGGGTTGAGAGTCTTCAAATTCCTCCTTAGGACCTTCTTCATCCTCACAAGTTCCTCCTCCTCCTCATCATCCTCATTGGGACCTTTGATGTAAAATAATTTTTTTTTAGCACAACGATGGTCTTTATTCCATTTACTATCACAACCATAACACAACCCTTTGGCTTGCTTTACCTCAATTTGCCAAGGTGTTAGTCTAGTGGGTTGAAGATATGATGGTGCTGGAAAGGTGTGATCATGACAACTAGTAAAGGTTTTTCATTTGACCATCTCTTTTTCCTCTACCATGTGTACCCATGGGATAGATTTTGATATAGATATTGGGTTAAACATTCAAACCTCTAATTGGATAATATCTTTGAGACCACCCACAAATAGATCAGTCAAATTTTCCTTAGTGATGTCTTCCACTTGTAAGGATAGATTCTTAAATTGATGAATATAATCCTTCATAGTTCTTATTTGTCATAGTTTGGCTAACTAGCTAAAGTAATTATTAGAGATATTATTTTGATAATGAGCCAATAAATCATCAGTGAAAATAGACCATATAACAAGAGCACCACTCTTTTTCTTTTGATCACATAACCAATGATACCAAATGAACTGCTCAAGTTCCAGATATAGAGATGCCACAATCACCTTATAAGAACTAGGAGTTTGATGTAGATCAAATACATTCTCAAGCTAGGTAATTTGAGTGAGAGGATCCTTAACATAAAACTTATGAATATCCACTTTTGGCAATATTGGTTTCACACCAAAATTTGAGTTCTTGGTGTTGAGAGGAGGAGGACCTAAATGTTAAAGTGGAGGGTTGTTTGACTGTAACTGAGATGAAAGAGTAGCCAATGAAGCAGTGATCTGATTAAATTTATTGTGAACCTCATTAATCTCTTTATACATCCCTAAAGTATTAGTTTGAAATACAACAAAGTCATCATGCTGTACTAAGCCTTTTATGTCAGCCTAAAGTTAAGATATTAATGGATCTAAAGTTCTAGATTTCATGTCATTGGTAGAAATATTCTTAGGAGTTTCTTGCCCCCCTTTTCATCCCTGTGTAGAAGGACCAGCCATATACAAACCCTAGGAAGATTTTTTTCCCAAAAAAAGTGTACTAGGGGATGGTACCATTGTGATTTCCTTACTAAGATGAAACTAATGACTGCCTTTGCACACTAGGGTAAAACATTTTGACATAAAAAAGTGTACCAGTGGAATATACTATTGTGATCATCTCATCAAGATGAATCCAATTACTACAATTGTGCAAGGTGAAAAAAAAATTCTAGACTTTTTTTTTAAATAATTTTTTTCAAAAAAGCATTTCAAACAATACTGCACTGACAATTTTTTTTTTTTTTTTTGAGATTTCAAGTTATGTTTTTTCACTCCTTCACCTCACAGAAGTCATGCCTCGCTAGATGTAAAAAACCAACACCATAGGAAACTTGACCAAATCAAAGCTTTGATACCACTTGCAATGAAATTACTTAGATGTTCACATAAAATGATTTTTATATCACACAGAATAATAAAATATGAGAGATTACATAGCAATAATTATAGTAGAGAAGAATACTAGATAATATAGTAAAACCACTTCGAGGGGGCAACCTCCACAATAATGCACTAAGAGTAGAATAATTAACATGATGATCAAAGACTAACTACTACCTCCTATATATAGTCTACTTAGCCATGGTTATTCCATACATTGACCTAACTAAGGACATAGAGAAATGTAACAAAAATATAAGAGGTATGTGAGCCACAAGTTAGCCACACATATCCCAAGACATGCCAAAGGTTAAGGGTGTAGCAGTCTCAAATTTATAGTAGATTGAGATCTTGTATTTGGTCCACAATTCTTTATTCTTAAAGGATGTCTGCTCATGCACTTTTACTTAAACTTCATCCTATCGAGTGTGCCAGGAAAACTGTTGCTGCTTAATTTTGTAACTAATCACCAAAGTCATGGGAAGTTTTAAAGATGTAGGACTTGACCCTTGAAATGACCTCCAAATTTTAAATAAGTTGACTCTTTTCTTTGGGGTTTGATGTAAAGGGAAAAGAAACAAAACATAAAATAAGTACTTAAACTACTAAGTTGATATGCCAAAATTGTATTCCTCTACCAAACAACATAGTAACTAGTACTAATAGAATTTAATAAAAAGATTAAAGAGCATAAAACATAATCAATAATTCTAGCATAGAATATATACTAATAAAAGGCTCAAAATATAAAAGATAACCTGAATCATCATCTAGCCCAAAAACACAATATTAGATTTAACAACATTCACTGATAGAATTAAAGAGCATATAGCATGATTAACAATCTCAGTGCTTATGTAAAGCTAACAAAAAGCTCATAACATAAAATGAGAATCAAGAGTTAGAAATAGATTATAATTGCATAGAACACCACTCTTTCTTCATAGTTTGATAGGAGAACAAAGTACATAAGGAAAAATTCACATAATATAATATTCAATCCCTCAAGAGAGGCACCTATTAAGGTAGTAAAATGCTTCAAAAACTTACTCCTAAACTCTCTATTGATCTAAATGAATCTCTAATGATCTCCCCTTATTTGTTTTTATCCTTTGATCTATTACTTATAGACCAAAATATCCATCATGGGTCACTACCACTTGCTCAAATTCTAACCATATATCTACAAATTCTGGATTCAAAACTTGCATGTCATTGTAATTGAATAACTTGGAGCTTAATTCAACCATTTTTGCTGTCTCTTTCATTCTATTTCAATTATTGTTTCTATTTATCTTTAACCTATAATATTTCAAAGCATTGACACGTGGAGGCGTCCATGGCTATTAACTACTTGAATCTTCCTTCCACTTCATTTTTCAAACTCTTTATCTTAGCTCTTTTGGGATTTGGGACCCACTGTGTTGATACATGGTAACTCAATGCTTAATGGAGGCTTTTTGATAGTCACTTTCCCTTAGACGACCACCAAAATGACAATTAGTATTGTTTTCATTCATTTGAGTCTTTAAGCTTTTCTCCAAGGCTTTAATAAAAGGAGACTCCTTCAAGGCTTAACACTCACCATTAGATTTGTTGTTGTGATCTGCATCATCGATTCATTGCTAACCCTTTGACTTCAAAAATAACCATTGATTATCCACGTGGTATCTTCATGCTCAATGGAGGCTTTTTTATATTCACTTTCCCTTGGAATAGCACCAAAGTGACACATGGATACCTTCCATTAGAGTTAGAGTCTTAAATCTTTTTCAAGGCTTAAAAAAAATAGATTCTTTCAACCCCGTGAATTAATATGACCCAAAATGTTATTTAGCCACCTATATACTTAGCCAAATAATATATATGTGTGTCCCAAAGTATAAAATAAAATATAGAATTTTAACTCTACATGACCCACATTTTCCATGATCTTATCCATAAGATTGTGGAAACCTATGTGGATGACCTCATTACTAAATCTAAAAGCTGCAAAACTCATCTTTATGATCTTGATATTATCTTCAAATTCCTCATCAAGTATAAAGTTAGACTAAATCCATAGAAATGTGTCTTTAGAGTCACATTTGGATAATTTCTAGGTTTCTCAGTCTCTCTTTGCAGTATTGATGTCAATCCCACTAAGATCAATGTTATTATCAACATGCATATTGCTCATTCCATTCTTGATATTTTCACTTACCTTGGAAAGCTTGGGGTAATAAAATGATTTGTCCTCAAAATGTCTTACTACATTTAATATATTAACTCTATTTATAATAATGGTAATACCCTCAAATGGATTAATCCTTTTTAGAAAGCATATGATAATATGAAAGAATCTTTACTTCATCCACCCACCCTTCATCCACCTTCTAATGATCATCTTTTAATCTTATATACTTCTTCCACACATGTATCTATTAGGGAAATACTTTCCCAACAAGATGATATAAAAAGATAACATGTCATTTATTATATCAATTGATGCCTCATTTACTATGAAAAAAATTATACAAAAGTAGAACATAATTGCCCTGTCATATATTTTGTAGTTGAAAAGTTCAGGCATTATATGATCTATCAAACAACTTATGTTATCATTCATTTTGATCCACTCTATCACTTTTTATCCAAATCCTTCCTTCTTAGAGACATAATTAATAATTAGATGGTCCTTCTCATGGAATTTGATCTCTGCATTATTACAAAAAAATATGTCAAAGGACAAATCATTGTTGACTAACTCATAACTACTCCTATACCAGCTACTGAACACCTTCAAGATAGTCTTCCTGAAGATAATATCCTCTATATTGAAGGTCTTAATCAAGCCATATCTATTAAATATTTATTCCTTAATTTCACTACTGATCTTAAATAAATTAATCTAAAAGTGTTCTCTATCCTTACCTATACTACTAAATCTAAAGTAGTTATTGAAGAACTTCCTAAAATTAATGTCTATTTACATGAAGATACTTGGACTCTTCATTTTGATGGTGCCAAATTCCTTAAAGGAGCTAGGGCAGGTTGTATCCTCACTAGTCCTCTTGGTAAAATTATTCCTTTGGCATTTCACCTTACATTTAATGTCACTAACAACACAGTGGAATAAAAAGCTTTAATCATAGGCATGAGAGCAACACTTGATTTAGACATTACATATCTGCACATTTTGGGTGATTATCAACTCATCTACTAATAGGTTAATGGTGATTATCAATGCAAAATTAAAAATCTCATTATGTATCATAAAATATCCACTACCCTGGCCAAAGAATTTTATTATTTTACAATCAAGCTCATCCCTGGATATCAAAATTTTATCACTAATTCACTTGCTTCTTCAACATATTTATTTCATCTGTAGAGAGTTCTTACCAATTATACCTTTCTTATCTAAATAAGAAATTCCCCATCTTCTATTCAACCACAATACTCACTTATCTACCATATTGAGGTTGTCACCTTTAGACAAAGCCCAGTGTATAAATACATCATTCAATTCCTTGAGCACTAAACCTATCCTCCAAACATCAATTCTCATGAAAAGACTTAGATTCAAAAAACAAACTTTTAAATATGTCTATTGATATAAAATAATTTATTAATATAATGTTAAAGGTACTTTTCTCCGCTTTATTATGAAATAAGATGTTCATTCTCTTATTGAATAAGCACATGGGAGAATTTACGATGGTCACTATAGCATTCATGCTACAGTTTGCAAATGCTTACGTATGGGTTAATTTTAGCCTACTCTTAAAAAAAATGTCATCAAGTTCACTAAAAATTGTAGTCCCTACAAACTTAATGATGATCTAATCCATTCACCTCCTACCAAGATTTAAAAAATGGAGTCTCCATGGCCATTCTCAATGTGGGGATTAGATCTTATAGGTAATTTACCTAAATCATAAGATGGGCATGTATTTATTATAGTGACTACTAATCATTTCGCCAAATGGTTCAAATCCATGCCTCTCATCAATGTAGCCAGAACCACCATTATTAAATTCATTCTCAATAAAATCATTTTTTGCTTTGGCATTCCTCATACTATCATTTTTGATAATGGTGGTAACTTCAAAAATGAAGATTCAAATAACTCTATGCTAAAGTCAAAATCAATCACAAATTTTCCACTCCCTACCATCCACAATACAATGGTCAAGCTAAGGCTACTAATAAAATTATTAATAAAATCCTCCAAAAGACAATCTATGACACTTGCACAGATTGGCAACTTCATCTATATCCTATTATTTGGGCCTATTGCAATAACATATGCACTACCACTAGGACAACCTCATTTTCACTAGTCTATGGTTCTAAATCATTCCTCCTATTAGAAATTAATATTCCTTCTCTCCATATCTATATTCATGGTATCATACCTAATGAATAATTAGGTTAATATATCCTTCACACTTTTGACCTTCTTGACAAACACCATATTTTTCTCTACAACACAATCACCAATACAAGGCCCACATCACCAAATAACATAATAAAAGAGTTAAAGTACACACTTTTAATATTTGTGATCTTTTCCTTAAACTAGACTAAACACATGATAAAGAAGGTAAATATTCTCAAAAATAGTGGGGCCCTTATTTAGTCAAGGACATACTTGGTCATAGCACCTATCACCTTCAAACTAACGAAGGCCATACTTTTAAAGTGCCCACCAATACACAATTCTTAAAGAAGTTTTTTCCCTAGATCCTTCCCTTATTATCATAATTTATATATTCTATCCTTCTAACACTTTTTTTAGGATATTTACATGGGTCTCACCCTCTACAGTAGTCTCTCTTTTCACAAACCTTAGTTCCTTATTTTTGGTCCTTTGGTTTCTCTTTTCTCATGAGTTACATTGTAAAAATATGGATAGGACCTGATATTCCCCATGATTTCCTTTTTTTTTCATTATTTCTTTACTTTCCCATGCTTTTATCACCCCTTGGGTTTTTCCTTTGTGATTTTCATTGTAAGACCATGGATAGGACTAGGCCTTCCTCACAAATATCATTATTTTCATTTATTTTTTGCTTTGTGCACCCTCTTGGGTTTCTATTTTATGAGTTTCATTGTAAGATCTTGGATAGGACCAGGCCTTTCTCATAAAATCACCATCTTTAATTCAATATTCCTTTTCTAGAATGTTTAGCAGTGGTTACAAGTTTATGATCCTTGGTTCTCAAATTTAGCTTTTTCTTCTTTTGTAGATAAAATTTACATGATAATAAGGTGTTAGCATGTTTTCTTAAACTTCCTTAGTTATTATGATAAGGAATCACACATCACTATCATTGTATCCTTTTTTTTCACATTTATCACATCTTTTTGCAATTTAAAGTAATTCAAATTGATTCATGTTTCATTTCTCTTGGTTTCTTTTCCTTTCATTCTACTTTGGCTAAAACAAGGTCAAAGTCAAGATAACACTCTTATTTTACCTAAATTAACAATACTCTTAGACACCATGCTCTCTAAGTTATCTTTCTTAGTAAATAAGTCCAAAGTTTTCAAATGATAGTCATCTTTAGTACCCATGTTTGGTTTTCTGAATTTATGTAGAGGAGTAGAAAAATACGTAAAAAATGTTAAAATCCAAATCATTTGATACAAAAGGAAACATATAAAATCACACCAAAAATGTGATTAATAACACATCTAAAATCAAAGATTAAACCCCATAGTTGGACTCATAATAGAGTTGGGGTTCATTGGGGTATGATAGGCTAGTATATTAGAATAAAAGATTTCAAAAAATTATATGGTGACACCTAATTTCTCATGAAAGTACCCAATCTTCATAATATATTGATGACTCTATAAGCGGTCCTGAGGAATGGGGAATAGGTTGTAAGAAGGTAGGTCTATTTTAATTTTTATGCATATAGTCTTCATGAGATGATCTAACTACTTCATTTATTGACCTAAGATTTGTGTGGCTAGGAGTTCTTCAAAGTCCTTAATCTTGAAAGTCCTCTTTTTTGTCCAATCCTAATTTAAGTGTCTTGACTTTGATAAAGAGTTTATATACCTTGGATTTTTCCTTCATTTTTTCCTCCACCTATTTCAATCCCTCCTTGAAATCAAGTGTGATTATAAATCTATTTTCTAACTTCTATATTCCCTCTTCTTTCCATCTTAAAAACATGGTAATACTACGTTGTTTCAGTTTTATCTATCCTTAGAACAAAACAATATGTTTGAGTGACTATGGATTATTTTCTTTATACCATGGCTCTAAGAAAATATAAATTGCTAGAATATAACAAAGAAAATATAAATTACAATATTTCTTAGACTAAAGAAAATAATCCATAGTCTATTTATACTTTAAAATACTACAATTTTTTTAGCTTCAACATTATGTGTTGTTATGTTCTTTTCTCAAAGCATCATACCATATTGCACATGAGTGACACATGATGAGATTCAAATGGGTAATATGTATACAAATAATATTTTCAAATTTTAACAATTAATGATGCTTTGTATCTTGTAGAAACCCATTGAGTCTTAATCTCTCTAAGTGTATGCCTTAAAGGATGCACCAGAAAAGGGGTGGGTAAACCATTGGTGCTTCATAGGATTATTGTCCCTATACTACCACTTGTTATCTACACAACCATCTCTTAAAAACACTTCCCTAAGCTTTACCTCCTCTTTTACACCCTCATCTAGTCATTTTCTACCTTCATTAGCCTTTCCCTAGCCTAAAAACTATTTTCAATGGTTTGTAATACACTAATGACCCCATCAACCTTGCACTCTAATTGATAAAACTCATTTAGGGTCTAGGTTGAGCCCTGGCTAACCTAAACCAAGACCTAATTTGATTTTATCAATAATGATACAGAGTCAATTGGGTTGACCCTATCGACTAAACTTTTGAAAAGGTTTAGGGTTAGATTTATCTATATATACACATTCATTTCACCATTTCTTAGAGACATCAAGAGTTAATTATTCATTTGTGCTTCTTTACAATCTTCTCTTCATCCATTCTACTTGAGGATTTATATCTTAGGGTCCATAATTAGATAAGAATGTTTTATTGTGTAAAATTATTAGATGTTTTGGCCTTTCTTAATGATCCTTACAAACCACAACAACATTTTGTGAAACATCTTTGGCCAAGGGAGAGATTGAGTTTCAAAAGATTTGTCTTCAAAGTAAGTATCTATAACTTTGCTCCTTTCTTTTAGTAGATAAAGGTAGCATAAGTATTGGATTTTTAATATATTTCTCTCTCCATGCATTAGGCTTTTACCTATACATAGCTAAATTAAAATTATCTTATGCATGTTTATTTTTATGTTTACTAACCCCCACTTTATGCCACAAGCTTTGATGAGAACTAGATTATAATTTACTTTTATTTTGTCATTTATACTTATTAAATAAGAAAACATAGGGCATAGTTAGAGTTATTGCATAGTTTACTTGATTGGAGGCTTTGGAACCCTCCATAGTGATATTATTGTGGTAAGAGATCCCTTGGATAGGTCTAGCAGATCCATCTGGTTCATGACCCCAAATATATAATGTATCAAAAATTAGAAGTGTAAGTGGGATTTATCTTCTCCAAGCTAGGACTGATTTATAGATCAGTTAAATTTCCCTTTGCATATACTCTTCACCTACATCTTGGCTCTTCTTGGCATAAACCATGGTATACTCTCTTCCTTGATGTTGTTATTCTCTCACCTATCATGTCTAGCTCACCAAGATCACCAAGGTTTATAGTTTATAGCCTTGATCATGGCTTCTCATCCTTGCCATCCTTCATGAGCCTTCCACCATTGGCATCACCCTCCTATTTTTACTAATTCACATCTTGTCTCCTCCAACATCCCTCCATAAGAGATTTTAAGCACTATAGTCCTTTTAGTTTTGCTCAATGACCTAAAACAAACCTTGGTTTACATGTAACTAGCTAGTGGTTTTTAAAACCACCATCACAAGTGGTTTACTCTTGTCATCAACCACACCTTTACATGGGTCACTTGTGAATCTTTTCCTTTTAGAAAACATGTTTTCATCACATCTCATCATTTGCCCTCCTACAATAACTCACCAACCTATTCACTATGTATTTTTCCTTCCATTCTATTTTACCACACCAAACCCATTTTTTAAAGTTTCAAACTACCCTTTCATTAATTTTGGTTTCTAAAACAACTAGTGCAAAATAAAAATCCTTTGTTTTGGGTAAAACTCACAATTTTTAAAAAAGGCCTGAATTTTTTACTTTACTCTTGTCAATGTCATTCTTTTGATTGACATTTTTTACTTTCATTAAATCCTTGGGTGGGCTTTGTGTTGGCTAAGTGGATTTGAAGGTGGATTATTTATTTATGGTGGTAATTATTATGGGAGACATTTTTTTAATGTGGGGTAGGGAATTATTAAAGTAGAGGATTTTTTATTGTTTTTTATATGAAAATAATATCATTGTAAAGGGAGATATAAGGGAAATTAATTATTTTACCTTGTCTTATTCCTTGTATTTTCTTAAAGAAGATGGAGGGTCAGGAATAGTTTGGAACATGTCCAAACCCCCTCACAATTAAACCAAACTTTCTTCTCCTTCATATTTTTGATTGATCATTGTTCCTTGCTTTCTTTCTCACTTATACACCTCACGAATGCATTTTTAGTGGAAACTGGTGTCTATTATAGGGGGATATCCCTTAACTCCATTGGGGGATACCATCCATAGACCCCCACATCATGACCCCTTATTTAGTACTTTTAGTGTACTTTATTTCACTAGAGGGTGAGGTATGATCTAATAGGTAGTCATAACCCCTCATAACAAAATTTTCTATGTCATATCGATACTTGTACATAGATGCATTATCGATAGAGTTTAACATCCTCATGTTTCACATATACTAATTTGGTGTCAACTACATTGATTGCTCATTCTCATGGATACACTGTAACTAGACTTTGACATCCATTTTTTGAAATGTGCATTGTCACTTGTGCACTATTTTCTCTTACCTATCTAGATGCATTGTTGTCTAAGTTTGATGTCCATACCTAGAGTGTGTATTGGTAATCATACCAATATCATATATTTCTCTTGTATTATCAATTTAGCCTGACATCTATTTAATTGGGCATTATTTATACATGTAAACATGGGGGAATCATTATTGATTATCTTTTGGGGGTTGTTATGGGCCCTAATTTCTCTCTTATGTGCATAGAGTTTCTATGACTTATGTGCCACTTTGGTGGCATTTACATGGACTATCATTAGATTCAAACATCCATTAGTTGAGTGTGCATTGTCACTCATGCAATGTTTTTCTCATTTCACTTCCTTGGTGGCCACTCTTAATCATGTCAACTCTACTTGAGAGATACCAACTAATGAGTAGAATTGATTCTATAACAGTGGCTCTTCTTGGAAATACTAACTATGCTTATTGGCATGAAGATATGGAATAATTGGTCATGAAAAAGAATCATCCTCCATTTTTATATATGGATATATTCCTACCCCTACTAACTCAAGTTAGTATAATAAGTGGGCTAACACTTGTGACAAGGTTCTTAGTCTCTTAATTTGCATATTTCCATGGATATTTGTTACCATGTGGATCATACACAATGTTCATACATTGTTTGGAGCATTATCCAGTCTCTTTTTAGAGATCCTATTGAGATTTATATCACTCCTCTTCTTATTATCTCTTCATAGACTATTTTTCTCTCTCCTCCTACTTCTATTTCTTATGATGACACATTCATGATGGACAATACTCTTCCTTTTATCAAGACACTACTACAAGATAAGATTATACCTGACTTTAACTATCCTATTATAGATTTTACATCCATTCCCATATAGGATCTTTCTCTACTAGAGCCATCATATATTTGCACTTTGGAGGACTCTAATATTTTTAGTGACAACACACCTATTGAGAGAATCGATGACTCATCTCTTCATGTGGATTTTCCTTCTTTAGTTAGTGATACATGCTCCACACTTCACATGGGAATTCTTTTAATGAATTTTCCATGTCCTTTTCTGGACAGGTCTACATTAATGGCATTACATTCAGTTCATGTGCACAATCTTGTTAGACCTATGCCACACATCATATTTGGACCATATTTAGAGATATGTGTATTATTGCCTTCATATTTCATTTTGGAATGGGTAGAATTTCACTACAAACATCATGTTCTTCCTTTGGTAAAGGGAAGAAACATTGATCAATACAACTAGATATTCTAAATTCTTTAGGCAAAGGATATTGTTTTTAACATTAGTTATATTGTGAGTTGTACATGGAGTGTGGACTAATTCAACATCATCTTTAGGGGGGTATTCTATATCTCTCTTCTTTTATTCTCTCTTTGAGGGGGTGGGGGTTCCTACAGGTTTTTTCCTATTCTTCACTTTATGAGAGTTAATTTTTACATGGGTACCTCATTAGGCCTTATTTCCAAGACCCATTTATTATACCCACATAAGTTGTACTTGGGGAGAGGGTTGTTAGTGTAGGATATTTATTTTCCTTTATTTTTTAATTTTGGTTATTAATACACTCATTTTTCATTCATAAAATTGAGTTAGCTTTCTTAGGTATTCATATTATTGGGATTTACTCTTGACCATAATCATTTCTTAATGGATTTTATTTTGTTATAGGAGTTACATGCTTATTATAGGCCCTTTTTGGTTGTTCATGGGGAGTTACATGACATACTCTCCTATTTATACATCTTGGATTAGTGATCTATTCATGAAGTGTTGGATATTCACATATGTGCTTTCGTAATTATTCTCATTTGTGGTTTCATTCACTTTCAGAAAACATTTATGCATTTGCTTATCTTTTACTTGTTGGACATGTGCATGCACTTGATCCAAAGATCCTGGTGGGCTCCTTAATAGATATAATTAAGACTATCTAATTTTTTAGAACCATATTACTTATATATGATTTGCATTACTATATTAATTTGGCACTTATTCCCTAAGTACCATTTACATCCTGACACATAATAAATTATCATTACATGGACCTCATTGAGACTCTCTAACTTATTATATCTAAATTACTTATATATGCCTTGCATTGCTATACTAATGGGCCCTTAAGACTTAAGTACCATCTACATCTTGGAATCTAATAATTATCACACTTGATACACACATGACCATATCTTACACATTGGTGTAAATGACATGTACATTTTCAACAAGGGAATCATCTTATGAGTTACTAACTAGAAATATTTTACGAAGACAAGAATAAATTATTTCTTACATAATAGCTTCATTAAACACATATTATATGTGTTTTCATATGGGTTAATTTACCCACCTAAGATTTATTAACTATAATTATACATTTATGTTCATATGGGGGAATCACACCAAACATGTGCCTAATTAATAAAACTTATTCTTACATTTTCTTGTGGGGGAATTGTGCCCTCTCCATATTGATTATCGCTCATATATATACACACACACATTTTTTCTATGGGGGAATAACACCCATATTTATCTCAAAAAAATACTTATTGACATATCCTATATAGAGAGTCTATAATATCCTTGTGTCCTACAAACTTACATTAGTTTATAATGTCCTAGTCTTACATACATCATAGCACTTGATTGGCTTCACACCTAAGATATTTATTACCATATCCTTTTGTTAGAGATACAATCACTGGAGGGTGAATCAGTGAGCCCAAATGATCCAAATTTAATTTCAATCCTTTCAAACTCTTAATAAATTACCACAAGCATCCATGAATCATACACATCATTCATAGCAATGAATAAGAGAGACAATGTAAGATCCAGCACATAACACATGACATATGTGGGAAACCCTCTTAGGGGAGAAAACCCACTAGAAATTACAATTAAAATACTATCCTATAATAATAAGAACCAATTTAGACCAGCTACAACTGATTAAGGAACTACCATCCCTTATTTTAATGAGACTATAATCCCATAAGGAGCTATTACACATGTCTAGCTAAGTTACCACAACAACTATACCTTTAGCAAGTTTCACATTATAAGGAGGATGTAACCCCCTAGATGTTGAGCATACAAAACAACACCTATGAATATAAAATCTCTTAGAATTTTGATTTCCTACCAATCTAATGGAGATATAAATCATATCAACTCTCTTCAACTATGTACACTTAATACATCAAAATCCATCTTTTGGATCACTGTTCACTCCTCAACAACAACTCTTTCACCACGTCAACAACATGACCAAATGGTCATACACACAAACCTAAATTTGTTCTTATCAACAACCCATCCATTGATCACACTTAATATCCTTCTCATCTCAACCCTTTGCTCTAAACCACACACACAAGCCTCTCTCACATCACTTAAGTCTAGAAATCATCATCAATGATTTCACTATTTGTAGAGAATTCATGATTATCATAACCTTGGTTATCCATTGGGAATGCCTTAATCCTTAATGAATCTTTCACATCAATACATATCTTAAAAAATCTTCATAGGTTATCCATAGCATCTATGGGTCACCCTTAAGCAGCTACACCTTTCAATTAGGTCCTTATAGCCCTTATAGGTTTCATGGAGACCTAGTCACCCATTTAGCATTCCATAGAGAAAAATAAGAACACATGACCATTTTAAAATGTATATTTCCACTCTAAATTAATCCTTAGTCATCCTCAAATGATCATAGTCACCATTACACTCTTTTGTGTATGTTTAATCAACTCAAACATTGACCTTGTAAACAGGAATATTATGAACAAACACAAAATCAAATTATTACTCTTTTTTCATATTGTATATGATTGGTAAAACATAATAATACACATATATGGTACTAATGGATTATAAAACACTCCCCAATATCTAATTCATCAATAGGTATCGAAACAACATCAAAACCAACTTAAACAATATTCTCAGGTCACTTGCAGGACATGCATAAACACATAGTAAATTTTGAACCTAAATATATTTAATTATAAAAATTTTTAGATATTTATATATATATTAACATATTATCCTTGAATTCATCTAAAAATTTTATTTTTATACCATGAGCAAATTCTGCATAGGTTGAAAGATGTAGCACAAAAACTGAGCACTAGTTTTTCCTTTATAAATTTGAATATTTAAATCCAAATGGTCACAATTAAACTTCAATAACTTAAAATGCATATTGTGACCTCAATGCTTATATAAATAACACACCATTTATTTATTTTAATTAAATCAACATTTACCTTTCATCACTCATTATTGGATCTTCATCTTGACTATTTGACTTAATGTACTATGTCGATCTTCTGTACATAGCTCGGTCTTTATCTTTGTTAAACATTGGACACCTTGAAATCATCTCGCTCAATATGAAACATTGATATGTATATGTATGAAAATAAAATCACCATTATATCTTATAAAAATTATGATATTAACCTCTTCTCAATGTTAAACTTTGAACACTTGTCCTCATCTTTTTGCTTCTTGACACCTTAGAACTAACACACTCTGTTGATCCTTTATTAAGGATCTCAATATTTAACTAAGTCAACCAGATATAAATTTGACCTATTTGAATCAATAATATATATTAGATAAATACTTATTATCTCCCATTAACCATTGGATCTTCATTTGGTCTTGATCTTTATTTCTTGAAAAATTGACTATGGGAACCATTGCAATCTTCTTGGAAGGCCAACTTTAGATCTTAATAAATTTTGTTGTGCTCAGATGGATGATATAATATTTGGACCATATTATTTCCTAAAATATGATAATACAACCATATATAAATCTTCTCATATAAACTTTATGTGTGTAATATATAATTCCATTAAATTTCTCACTTAGATTTTTCTGTCACAAAGCTAACTATGTCAAGAACTGTCTTGAAGGCCAACTTTACACATGCATATCTTTTGATGGACTTCATTTCATGATTTAAAAATTATAACATAAAAAATAGGTAAATAATTTTTAAAAATATATGATCAAATCATTGTTAAACTTCCACACACACAAAATATGACTACATCAAAATGCCTACTCAACTTTTCTTGTCACATTGTAAATTTGGCTATGGGAGAACACTATCAACTTGCCTAGGAGCCCAACTTTGCACTTGAATATCTTATGTTTTGCTTCATTTCATGACCTAAAATTTATCACATAGTAATTATGCATAAATTCTATCATAACCATATGATCAACTCCCCCTAACTCATCCACACATGGCAATGGTGATGTCAACAAATTGCCTACTCAAATTTTTTGTTACTAGACCTAAAATGTCTAGATGAAAACAATGATCAACCAGATGAAATCCACTCATGCACATAAACACTTAAATAATTATTTACTTCTAATAGTACCCCTTTCACATGATTGATATTTTAGACTCATTCCTAATCATCTCAAACCATGCTAAAACTGAAGATCAAGCAAGCATACTTCAAGCATACTAGGACAAGCACATTGTGTTGTTCCCAAAATCTATCACTTGATTTTGTGGACAACATACTAACCATTTTGGTCCTGCAGACCAAAAATCTCTCTTTTCTTTCTCAAAAATGTTTAGAGTAGTTAAGTTTTTCAAATATTCAAGCCTTTTTCAGCTAAAGAAGTCAAAGGTTCAACAGGCGGGCTTTCTTCAAAGGAAGTTCAAAACACTTAAGGCTTTTCATTAGTGTTTTGAGACTAGTTCAATGCTGAGGTTTAATCAAAATACTTAACAATGGGCTTCAAACAATTAGAATGAACCACTTTGAACCATTGAACCCCACCTCTGCAAGGTTCAAAGGTTCAATGACTTCGGCAGACTTAAAGAAAATAAGAATTCAAAGAGTGAAGATTGAACTATTGAACCATTGAACCTTGAACTTTGAAAGGTTCAAAATTCAAAGGTTTAATGAGTTCAATGGAAAAGGAAAGGATCTAAAAAGTTTGAATCTTCAAAGGATTCAAAGAAAGAGAATGAACCGTTGAAATTTGAACCAAAATGGTTTAGAGTTCAAACGTTCAAAGGGTTCAAAGAGTTTAAAGTCTGAACAAAAGCTTCAAGTGAATGAAAGAAGTGGAAGATTATAGAAATGGTTCAACCGAAGAAGAAAAAAGAGAGTGAATGCGGCCCTTCATGAACCATTGAATCATTGAACCTTTGAACCAAAAGAGTTCAAGGTTCAAGTGACCAAGTGACCAATGATGTCCCCATGAACATCAAATTTATGGTAATGAAATATCCATTATTTTTAAATATGGCACAAACCTAAAAACAAACTCATTGACCAGCTGAGAAAAGAGCTGAAAGAGCCAACTAAAAGTGAGAAGATAACTCGAGAGCTTAGGTCATCAGGAAGAGACAAAATGCAATAAAAAAGAGGGAAAGCTATAGGAAATTTAGAAATATCTATGGGAGAGTTATTTCTAGTAGGTGAAATAGTCCACCAGGTGGACATTAGAGAGCATGAACATTCAAAGGTGCCACCTATTTTTTTGTATTAAGTAAAGGCAAATGGACAGTTGTGTAAGCATCATAAAGAAGACTAGATAACCCATGCTTAGGAGGAGACATTTGAGATGATTCTAGATGCCAAAGTCAAGGCTAATGACCTTTTCCAGCATGGTCCTTTCATAGATATTTAAGGCATTCAATTCAGCATGGGCCATTTTCATGAAAACAAGCACTCAAGTCTTTCTTGGAATGCTATATATTGTAATCTCCCATTTTGTATTAAGGAGATCTCTCTGTTATCAAAAGTGAAACTCTACCCAAATTGAAAGGCATTCCTGAGACTTTGAGCTTAGACTGTTAATCATATTTTGTTATTTAAATGAGAAAGCAAGTGACCTTTCAAACTTTATGTTGAAATAGCTTGTGTTATCTAGGAAATTATTCTTATTTTTGTTTCCTAAATATAGTTTTGTCCACTTAATCAAATAAGAAGAATTAGTGGAATTAATCTAGAAGGTGTCCTAAAGCCAACTGTGGGAGACTTTGTGCTACCATCATTATCTTCAGTTTATTTGTTTTATGTTTTTATGTAAAGGATATTGGTGAGACTTTGATCTCCCATTACCCTTCGTAATATTTCAATTTGTTGTAGTTGAAGGGGAGACTTTGTGCTACACTTCATCTTATTATGTTCTTGTGTCCTGCTTAGTGAGAGAAACAACGTAAGACTTTGTGCTTTCATGGGTTTCTTGTGGTTACAGTTACTACCTAGGAAGAATCCTACTATTGGCTAACTATCACTTCAAAAAGAATAGAAGTATCTTCAATTATTACACCATAATTCTCTTTTATTCTATGAACATCATCTCTGAAAAAAGAGAGATGGATGGTATGATTTCACCCTTGTGTGTATTTTTAGCTTATATATATATATATATATATATATATATATATATAGGGAACCTCCCCTTGATGAAATGAGAGATTTATCTCATTTTAATGTGGTAAACCTACACACTTTGCCATATAAATCTCCTTGTGCTTTGGTTGATATACCTATTGTGTTGTCAATTAGCTGGTGAAAAAATATTTACCCAACAATTTTTGGTGACTCCACTAGGGAAAGAACATGTAGTTTGAAGCCTCAAGCTTCAGATTAAAGTAGTTCTAGTTCTTTTCCATTTCCATTTCAGATCTCTAGCAGATTCATGGTATACGTGAAACTAAAGATTTTGAGGTATTGTTGACCCTATATTTGAGTTGGTGTAGCTGAGTAATTTTGACATTTTTCCTCCATAACCTCACCTCTAATGAACTAGGAGTCTTCCTCCTACCAACATCAAGCCACCAATAGAAGGCAAAGATTCTTTTTCCTCTACTAGTAGAGCTTTGCCTATACATATCCCACCAAGATTTGTTATCCCTCCTTTTCATTGTCATATCATGGTAGCTCAAGGCCCTTGGTGTAACTCTTTTGGTCCACTCAATCTAACTCCACCTCTACATGAACTACCTCACAGTTCAAGGAAAAATTTCTCCAAATTCTATGGTGATGGGAGAGTTCATCCTGATGAACATATTATAGCCTTCTACATAGCCTGTGGTGTGATAGGCATAGATTATAAGGACATAGCAGTTAGGTTATTTGTATAAATATTATAAGGCACTACTACAAATTATTTCTATCATCTACAGGCTCAGACTGTAACTGACTGGAATACTCTCAAAGCTAAATTTGAAGCTAGATTCAAATCTATAGAAGATGTGCATGCCCTATTGGCTCAGCTCACATAGATGAAAAAGGAGCCTCATGAACCTATGAGGGACTTCAATGCTAAGTTTGATAAGCTAAGGAATAATATTTTCACAATTGCTCAGCTGACACTAGAAAATCTCAAATTCTTCTTCATAAACTCTCAGCTCCCTAAAGTGAGTTTCTTGTTGAGGTAGGCTAGCCACATAGACCTTTTTGCAGCTCAGGATTTGGATACTAAGGTTGAAGATGACCTTATCTTGGTAGAAAAGATAAGAAGAGATCCTAACAAAAGTAAATCTTCTTCATCTCCTAAATTTTCTTCTATAGGCACCACTGATCCTATGGTGCAGAAGCTGGTGAATGAGTTGCTAGCTCTCAAAAATTAAATGGCATAAGGGATGTCTATTCTTTCTTCATACTAATATATACCAAGAAATACTTTTCCCAATCAGTCATACCAAGGCAATGCTGCCATAAATCAAGGGCAACCAAACCATCTCCCTCTTCCACAAGGGAAGCTTGCCATTGAAGCAGCTCTAGCTAACTCAACAGTTGGATATCTTGAAATTGAATCTAATTTTTATTTTCAACCTGAGTTGAACCAAGAAGATGATGCTAATCTCTTCACAAAGAGATAAGAAGAATTAGCTGGTGACTCTAACATTATTTTCCTAAATTACCAGGAAGAAGCCAAAAGCAAGTCATAAGCATTTGATGGATCATACACTATATTGAACTAGGGCCTAAAACCAGTCAGCTCAACATGCTAATAAGAGAAAAACAAGGGAAGGATATCAACCAACAATTTCAATTGCTAAATGGGGGAATATTTTGCCTTTCCAATCAGAGAACCCAATGATCACTAAAAAAGTAAGTACCTCAAACATTCCTGCACTTTCTGCTTCAAATTCTCAGACCAGTACCACACCCCCAAAAAACTAGAAGGATGAACTTCCTTCCTCTATTCTTAGTTCTTTCCAATCATTTGAAATAATTGACCATATTAAGAAGACCAAAATTCAAATGTCTGAGTTTGAATTCTCGCAATCCAACCCTAAGTAGTTGGATAAGTTAGTTCAATGCATCAAGAATAAAACCATCACTATAGGACAAGATATTTTAGAAGTAGCTCCTATTCACTCCAAGAACACATCCAACCAAAATAATCTTGTGATTACTCCTCCAATTTCCCTTAGGAAAATAGAACCATTTCATGTTTCCCTATTGATAAATGATCATCAGCTGAACAACTGCATTATAGACTCAGGTGCATCTGACAATGTCATACCCATCAAAGTGGCAAACTCTCTTGGTCTCACGCTGACTAAAAATTTTGAGAGATGTTTCTCCATGGAAAACAAACAAGTGCCTTTGCTAGGACAAATCAAAGATGCTCAATTTGAGTTTACAACTTTTCTGGATAAGAGAATCAAAATGACAGTGTTAGTGGCCGATGTCCCAGCCTCATACGGCATCCTTCTTAGGCAAAATTTTTGCAAAGATGTTGGTGGTGAGTTAAGTATGGACCTATCTGAGGTGAGGATCCCTATCAAGGGTGTCATGCAAAGGCTACTTCTTGAGGAGGCAAAGTATATTATCACCCAAATGTTAGCCCCTAAAGCTTAAATTTTGTTTGAGTCTTCAGGCATGGGTAATTACTTTTTATCTACTGAAGATGTTCTTATTTTAGTAGACAAAAGATTACTAAGTAACAATCCAAAAAATTTAGATAAGGTCTCAAAAAAATTGGTAGGATGCAGTACACATGAAAAGAGATCTTCCCTTCTTGATGAATAAAAATCTAAAAAAAGATCAAATTTTGATAATATCTGGATTCTAGAATTTGATGGTAGTAATTCTTCTATTGGTTTTATAGCTAGAGTTGTTTTAATATCTCCTCAAGGAGATATTTTCCCCTATACATATAAGTTATAGTTTAATGACACTAACAACACTATTGAATATGAATCATTGTTACTTGGGTTGAAGGCTGCTCAAGACAAAGGTGTTAAGCTTCTTCATGCCAAAAGAGATGCTGAAGTGGTGGTTTGTCAGGTGAGGAACTTGTATCAAACCAAAAATGAGAGATTGTGACATTATCACAATCTAGTGTGGGACTACATTGAAAGCTTTGATGCTTTCAGTATTTTTACCATACCTAGAGAATTCAACAATTAAGCAGATTCATTAGCTATCTTTATAAATCTCTTGGTCCCTCACCAAGATTTTAAAAGAGACAGGTATACTATCGAACTAGTCTTTCAACCAAGTGTGCCTGATAATGATGACCATTAGTAGGTGTTTAATGGCAACAACCAAATCATTAATTTTTTGGAATAGAAGGATAGCTTTGAAAAGCTTCATTTTGAAGGTAGTGAATCTCCACCATTGGAATCAACTCTGAAAACAAATTCAAAAGTTGATGAAGAGTTCCTTCAGCTCAGAGGGAATAAAATTCCAAAGGATTAGTTTCTCTTGAGAAATTTTTTGACAAGCATGATAGGTTTATCAAGGAACAACAAATGGATTCAAAATCCTCCAAGGATTTTGATCAAACCAATTTGAGTACAGAAGACAATCCAAAAATGGTCAACATTAGAAATTGTTGTACCCCTAATAAAAAACTCAAATTTATCACTCTACTTCCCCATTACATTGATGTTCTAGCATACTCTTATGATGATCTGAAATCTCTCAGACCTAAAGAAATCTAGCATGAAATTCCTCTCAAGATTAGGTCATTGCTTCACAAGTAGAAGCAAAGGTAGTACAACCCCAAGATATCAGGCACAATTTTGTCTGAGATCCAAAAAATGTTGAATGCTAGAATTATTTTCCCAATCCATCATTCCACCTAGATCATGAACATGGTCCCTATGAGAAATAATAATGGAGAAATTCACCTGTGTGTTGATTTTAAAAATATGAATCAATCATCTTTAAAGGACAACTATCCCCTAGCCATCATGGATCAGTTGATGCAGACAATGACTAGTGCTGAGATGTTATCAATGTTAAATAGTTTTTTTGGATATAATCAAGTGGAAGTCAGTGAAGCAGACCAGCATAAGACCACTTTCACAACACTTTGGGGCACTTTTGCATATCGTATAATGCCTTTTGGTTTGATTAATGCTGGTGCCACCTTCTAAAGAGAAATGGACCTTGCTTTCAAAAATGAAATAGGGAAATTCATTATGGTATACCTTGAAGACTTGAAAATCTTTTCTAAACATCATCCCAATCATGTGCATCATCTACAATAAGTGCTAGAGTGATGTAGGTAGAATGGTATTTCTCTTAATCCCAAGAAATCTATTTTTGGGGTTACAGAAGGTAGACTTCTTAGACACATTGTATCCTGAAAAGGCATAAAAATTGAACCAAAAAGGGTCAAATCCATTCAAGAGCTTGCTCTTCCTGCCAGTAAGACCACATCCCAATCTTTCTTTGGAAAGGTAAATTTTTTGTGAAGGTTCATTCTTGATTTTTCAGAGAAGACTCACCACATTATCAATATGATGAAAAGCAAAGCCACTTTTAGCTGGATGGAAGAAGGCAAGTCAGCATTTCTAGACATTAAAGAAGCTATCACCCATGCCCCAAATTTGGTTTGTCTTGATTACACCAAAGACTTCATGATGTATAGTTATACTTCTAAACACACACTTTTAGCCATTTTGGTTTAATAGAATAAAGAAGGTGTGGAATATCCTATATCTTCCATGAGTTATCCTCTCAAAGATTATGAGCTGAAGCATTCAAACATGGAGAAGCATGTTTATGATGTGGCAAAGGTGGTAAAAAACTTTCATTTTTATATCTTGAACTCACACACTATTACTCTGGTCTCTAATATAATAGTCAAGTCCATACTAACTTAGTAGGAGTTTGGAACCAAAAGGGGCAATTAGATTATTAAAATCTAGGAGTTTGAGTTAGTTATCAAACCAATGAAGCTTGTGTGGGGAAGGTGTCTCTACCAATTAATTGATAATAACATACTAGAAGAAATAAGGCATGAAGAAATAGAAGTTGAAGACATGCCAATAGTTCTCTTTGTCACCACTACGAATGAGTGGTATTCGAATAATGCTCATTTCCCTACCTATGGTGAGTGTCCTACTCACCTGTCTCATAAAGCAAAGAGGACTATTAAGTTGAAAGCTACCAACTTTGTCCTATGGGATAATAGTCTGTATAAGAGGAACCTTGATGGGGTATTCCTTCGCTGCATGGATAAAGCACAGTAGAACCAACTTTTGGAGTCCTTCCATAATTTGGCTTATGGAAGACTTTTTTTGTACCTGTAACTACCCATAAGATTTTGTGACCTAGGTATTATTGGCCTACTCTTTTTCGAGATGCATATAAATGGGAACTTAGATGTGAACTATGTCAATAGTTTGTTGGAAGACCTAAGTTGGATATATTACCTCTCAAACTAGTAGTAATTGAAGAGCCATTTCAGCAATGGGGAATTGATTTCATTGGCACTGTAAACCTATCTTCAAGTGATGGACATGATTATGTTCTCACAGCCATAGACTACTTTACCAAGTGGGTGGAAGCCATTCCATTCAAGCATGCTACTTCAAAAGTGGCATATAATTTTCTCAAGGAAAACATCATTTCCAGGTTTGGGGTCCCAACCAAGATTATAACAGACAATGCAACTTATTTCTCTTCTCATGAGATTACCTAATTCTACTACAATTATGAGATTATCCTCTCCCACTCCTCTGACTATTATCTATAAGGAAATGGTAAGCAGAATCAAGCAATAAGAACATGGTGACCATTATCAAGAAGCTGGTAGATGCAAATTAGAAAAATTGGCATAAAGCATTGTTTGATGCCTTATGGGCAGATAGAATTACACCCAAGAGGGTGATAGGTATGTCACCATTCCAAATTTTTTATGGTCTCAATGTAGAGATACCAATCACCCTAGAATTATCAGCACTGAAGTTGGTGAGGGCATTTGAAGATTCAACTTATGAAAGTTTGATTGATAAGAGGATCATGTGCTTGACTGAACTTAATGAGCAATGAACTATGGTGGTGGACCAAATTTTTGTGCATCAAATTCTAGTAAAGAGACTCTTCAACCAAAAATCAAAGATCCATGATTTTCAGATTGGAGATTAAGTCTTGTTGTGGTACAAGAGGAGAAAACCCAAAAAAATGCATGGGAAATTTGATTCCTTATGGAGAGGCCCATTTGCCATTCACCGACTCAATGGTGAGAATAGTTTCTTGCTGAAGTATCAAGATGGCATGCCTTTTTCACTACCTCACAATGGGTAGCATCTGAAGCACTTCAATCCTTGAGGTATCAGATAAGTTTAGTTATACATATGTATAATTTTTGTATAGTCTTTAGTTTTGTTTTACATTATTCATTTTTAGTTTTTGGCACCTTTCTTTTTGGGTAGCATGACTCTATAGCCCAATGGCATGATGAAGGCACTGAGATTCTAGTTTCTACTCCCTTTGACTGTTTCAAAATTTTAATCAATGGAAGTTCCCCAACTGGAGCTAGTTTTTGTTTCTAAAATCTATCACTTGCTTTTGTGGACAACATATCAACCATTTTGGTCTTGAAGACCAAAACTCTCTCTTTTCTTTCTCAAAAATATTCTGAGCAGTTAAGTTTTTCAAATATTCAAGCCTTTTTTAGCTAAATAAGTCAAAGGTTCAACAGGCAGGCTTTCTTCAAAGGAAGTTCAAAACACTTGAGGCTTTTCCTTAGTGTTTTGAGGTTGGTTCAACACCAAGGTTTAATCAAAAGACTTAACAACAAGCTTCAAATAATTAGAATGAACCACTTTGAACTGTTGAACCATTGAACCCCACCTCTACAAGGTTCAAAGGTTCAATGAGTTTAAAGTTTCAACGACTCCAGTGGACTTAAATAAAATAAGACTTTGAAGAGTGAAGATTGAATTGTTGAACCATTGAAACTTGAGCTTTGAAAGGTTAAAAATTCAAAGGTTCAAAGAGTTCAATAGAAAAAGAGAGGATCCAAAAAGTTTGAAGCTTCAAAGGATTCAAAGAAAGAGAATGAACCATTGAAATTTGAACCAAAATGGTTCAA
The DNA here is from genome assembly GCA_037957365.1 of Torreya grandis. NCBI lineage: Eukaryota > Viridiplantae > Streptophyta > Pinopsida > Cupressales > Taxaceae > Torreya > Torreya grandis. The sequence continues at coordinate 1,763,794 of JARHVA010000463.1, forward strand.
AGTTAAAAAGTTTAAAGGGTTTAAATAATTTAAAGTCTAAACAAAAGATTTGAGTGAATGAAAGAAGCAGAAGATTCCAAAAATGGTTCAACTGAAGAATAAAAAAGAGAGCGAATGTGGCCCTTCATGAACCATTGAACCGAAAGAGTTCAAGGTTCAAATTTCAAAGTGGTTCAAGTGACCAATGACATCCCTATGGACGTCAAATACAAGGTAATGAAATATCCATTGATTTTCAAATATGGTGCAGACTTAAGAATAAAATCAATGACCAACTGAAAAAAGAGCCAAAAGAACCAACTAAAAGTGAGAAGATAGCTCAAGAGCTCAGATCATCAGGAAGAGACAAAATGCAACAAGAAAGAGGGAAAGCTATAGGAAATTTATAAATACCTATAGGAGAGTTATTTCCAGTAGGCAAAATAATCCACCAGGTGGACATCAAAGAGCATGAACATTCAAAGGTGCAACCTATTTTTTTGTATTAAGTAAAGGCGAATGGACATCCGTGTAAGAATCATAAAAAAGACCAAACAACCCATGCTTAAGAGGAGACATTTGAGATGATTTTAAATGCCAAAGTCAAGGCTGATGATCTTTTCCAGTATGGTCCTTTCATAGATATTTAGGGCATTCAATTCAACATGGGCCATTTTCATGAAAATAAGCACCCAAGTCTTTCTTGGAATGCTATATATTTTAATCTCCCATTTTTTATTAAGGAGATCTCTTTGTTATTAGAAGCGAAACTCTGCCCAAATTGAAAGGCATTCCTAAGACTTTGAGCTCATAATGTTTATCATATTTTGTTATTTAAATGAGAAAACAAGTGACCTTTCAGACTTTGTGTTGAAATAGCTTGTGTTATCTAGGAAATTATTCTTATTTTTGTTTCCTAAATACAATCTTGTCCATTTAATCAAATAAGTAGAATTAGTGGAAGTAATCTGGAAGGTGTCCTGAAGCCAACTATGGGAGACTTTTACTGCCATCATTGTCTTCAGTCTATTTGTTTTATGTTTCTATGTAAAAGATATTGGTGAGACTTTGAGCTCCCATTAACCTGTGTAATCTTTCACTTTTTTGTAGTTTAAGTGGAGACTTTGTGCTACACTTCATCCTACTGTGTTCCTACATCCTGCTCAATGAGAGAAGCAATGTAAGACTTTGTGCTTTCATGGGTTTCTTGTGGTAACAGTTACTACCCAAGAATAATCTTGTAATTGATTGAATATCACTTTTGAAAGAAGAGAAGTACCTTTATTTATTACACTAGAATTATCCTCTGTTCTGTGAACATCATCTCTAAAAAAAGAGAGATGGATGGTATGATTTCACCCTTATGTGTATTTTTAGCTTATATATATATATATATATATATATATATATATATATATATATATATATATATTAGGGAACCTCCCCTTGATGAGAGGAGAGATTTATCTCATTTTTCTATGGTAAACCTACACATTTTGTTGTATAAATCTCCTTGTGCTTTGGTTGATATACCTATTTTTCCGTTAGTTAGCTGGTGACAAAATATTCACCCAACACATTGCACACTTTGTCATTATCATTTAGACTATCAAGGAAGTTCATCCACTCATATGGACACCTCCATAACATAACCATGACATCATTGAAAATTCTCCAATACTCTCCCCTTTTGTCATTAATGTCAACACCCATCATACAACTTACCTTCTTTCTCTCTCTTGAAGTACTCACAAAATAATAACTTTTCCTCCTTTGACATAATGACAAAGTGGGAACCAACTGATACTAAGGACCTAAAACTAATACCAAAAATATAATACCATATTATAAAGATAGTACAAACTCCCCCTTACCTTGAGCCTACCTCTTCTTGCCTTGACAACTTCCTCTTGCTTCATGTCAACACTCTCTTCCTCTAAGCACTGCGACGAATTAAGAAAGAACATACAAAATCACTAAAATATTATGGAACTCACCAATAATTTTTTTTATATGGACTCCCCCTAATATATCTAAGAAATTTCACCTCCTGATCATCTTCAGATCTTCACACACAATAAAGAACCACAATACAGGCTTACTAGCCTTCTCTCTCAAACCACCTCAAAGACCAACAACAAGACTTAATTCCACTAACAAAATAGGAAACATAATATAATCCAACCTAATAAATATCCTTTAAATACTCATACCTTGATCTTTTGAAGAAACTAAACACAAAGCACTCTTCTTCTTTCAAGGTCTATCTAGTCTTCTTGTAGCCCTACTTAGAACTTATAGAGATCACTTATTTTATTAAACACACTATTAAGACTTGAAACTTAATATCTATATCACTCTCATATTTCCCCTTAATCACACCAATTACCATCATCTAACTCATCCTTTGCAACATACTTCACAAACCTACTAGCCAATTATGCCTCTATCTTGATAAAAACATTAATAATTTGAAAACCACAAACATTCAAATATTTATGAATCTTTATTTGACAACCCATTTGTCCCATTCAATATATTAATAAGCCTCAGACTTTAGATCATAAGGCAAACCACTTTTATATCATATCTCAAAACCCTAGAAGCTTAAAACAAATAGAGTCAACAAACCTCCTTCTAGTCAATGCCCACCTATGAAATTTATTTCACACTTGGAGACAACCATCACACACTCTTGGACCAAAATTGAGCCTCCATACCTTTGAGAACCCATACCTTCTATAATCTATTTTTATGCCTACTTGCCCTTAAGCCAAAACTAAGAAAACTGAGAGCACTAAAAAATAGTCAATCAGAACAAATAGGATCATCAAGACACAAAACTACTTGGAACACATCAAAAAGAAGTGCACAGGCCTTTCTAAGCATCAAAATATTATTGAAATTACATCAATCTTATTAGGCCACCTGGAAACACCCATTTTGACCCTGTACTATAGCTCCTTCACAAATATCTAAAATAATCTCATGAACTTGTTGCTCCTCCTTAAATAATTACCTGCTCTAATTGGCATTATGATATTGAGAACACAAACTTTCTTTACACAAAATAATGTCTCCTAAGAAGTATAGGAAAAGACACCCTAGTTTAAAATATCTAGAATAATGTGAAACCAAGAATTGCCCATAACTCCTCATATTCCTTCTCTTCCTTGGTCATCTAATACTTGTAGGTCTTCTTCTTATTCTTAGGCTAAGAGAAGAAACATTCTCATCCACTACAATATTCTCCTTTTCTTCTAGGATTTAATTGACAATACATGGAGGTAACATTAAATTAATGACATACATTTTCATCTGAAGAATCCACCTTGTAGTTAGGAACCTCATCACTAGGCACTAGCAATTGATGTTATTTATATGATACATGATAAAAAATAATAGGATATTCACTTAGATTCATACAAATTTTATAACTAGCCTCAACCAGTACCTTGGTCTTCTCCTTGAGCTTGGTCTCTTTATTCATAACATGAGTAGATAATGAGAGCCCTTAGCACTCTTCAACTTCTATATCATTCTCCACCATATCAAACATATTACTTGGACCAGTAGACCCATCATGACTCATACTTACCACCTTTAGTTTCCATGAGTTAACTTGCCTTCTTCCTTGCAATTTAGGAGCTTGATTTAACTCATTTTGACTTGATGGCCTTTGCTTATAGAATCTAGCAATGTGACCAATCTTCTCACAGTTGTAGCAAGCCATTATTTTTGAAGTAAACTCAACTTGCCCTACCTGATATGGATAAAATCTTGTAATATGTCCTATGTCATAACAACTAAAACAAACTCTTCCTTTTAAAGAAGACTCACCTTATTAAATTTATTTGGACACTATTTAGCAAAGTGTTCAAGATAATTAAATCACTTAAATTTATTCACACCTTTTGACTAATGACCCCCATAATAGTTCCATGCAAACTCATTTCTAATAGGTCTCTTGCATTCTCTATCACTATGCCTAAATTGATTACATGTGTAATATTAATCATTATAACTTGCATACCTCATGGCATTTGGCTATTTGATTTGATTTGTTTTCATTCTGCCAATACCTTCATTCCTTATCTAGTGATTTGTCTTCAAAGTATAATTATCCTTATTTACAATAGTCTTCATCTTGTCATGAGTTGCATTCTTTGGTTCTTCTTTGTATCCAAGACTAGTTCTATCACTTGCATGCTTTTGATCATTTAGAACATTATCTAGATCACTTGAGCTCTTTTCAAATCTCACAAATGACTTTCCCTTAATAGAGGTCTTCTCTAACTCAGCTTTCAAGATTCATTTTAAATTACATACCTTAAACATTCATATTCTTTAGATTTTAGACTCATAGACAAAATTTATAATTGACAACTGGGATGCTTGACCATATCTTCATGCTCCTTATCATCTTCATTAATTCTTGCTTTAAATACATTGAATTACTCCTCATAGTCCTTGATTAATGGCTTTATCTTCTTGTTAATCTTCTTATCAATCTTCAGTTCTTCAAGAGTATTTATCAATGCCGTATCATAGTCCACCTCATCTTCATCATCATATGAATCACTCAAAGTAAGCTCCTTTTGATGTGAGCAACTTCCTTTCTCATCCATGATGAGCTACAATCTTTATTGGTGTAAAGACTCTTCTTTTTCTTGTAGGACTTTTTCTTGTTGTTATACTTTCTGAATTTTTTCTTTTTGTATGTCTTATTGTCTTCATCTTGGTCTTCATTATGATTATGAGGGCACTTTCTATAAAAATGTCCTATCTCTCCATAATTGAAGCATTTGAATGATAGTTTACCCTTATACTGGCCTAAACCTATTTTTAATTTATTTTTAAATAAATCAATTAGTTCATCCTCATCAATATCAAAAATGTCATCCTCATTTGGTTTCTTACCTTGGAACTTCTTCTTTAGCTTCATTTATATCTTGAATGTTTCTTCCTTATTTGGTGGTATGTCATCATTTACTCTCATCTCATAGGCAGTAAGGGTGTGATGCAATTGATCCATCTTCAACTAAATAAGATCATGAATTTCTTATATAAAATATCTTTTTGGATCAAACTTGAGGGATAGAGACCTTAATACCTTTTGAACTACAATAGCCTCCTTAAGGTTCTCTCCAAGACCTTTGATCATGTTCATAATCTCATCAACTTTATGAACAAAAGATGCCACAAAATCTTCTTCCTTCATCTTAAGACTCTCAAATTATCTTCGATCAGTCTGCAACTTTTCCAATTTGACCCTTGAATATCCTTCATAAATGATCTACAATTTATTCCATATCTCTTTAGCAGATTTACAATGGATTACCTTATTAAACTCAATCTATATAAGACCACAAGAAATGGCATTCATTGCCTTAGAATTATTCTCAAACATCTTCTTGTCTATAGCACTAGATGAAGGTGTAGTAGGAGTAACATAACCATCTAAAATAGATTGCCATACATCAAAACCTAGGGACATAATATATGTCCTCATCCTTTCACTCCAAAAAGTGTAATTGGATCCATTGAACATCAGTGCTTGCTTAGTAGAGAAACCTCCTTGCATTTGCTGACTACCCATATTTTACCTTGGATCAACTTTAATATATTAATCCTTTACTAAAGGACCTACTTTGATACCAATTGTTAGAGGTATAATCACTGAGGGGGGGGATGAATCAGTAAGCCTAAATAATCCAACTTTAATTTAAATCCTTTAAAACTCTTAATAAATTACCTCAAGCATCCATGAAGCATACACATCAGTCATAGCAATGAACAAGAGATAAAATGTAAGATTAAACACATAACACATGACATAAGTGACAAACCCTCTTAAGGGAGAAAACCCACTTAAACCTGCAATTGGACTACTATCCTATAATAATAAGAACCAATTTAGAATAGATTTAATTGATCAAGGAACTACCATCCCTTTTTTTAGTGAGACTAAAATCCCACAAGGATCTACTACATTTGCTTAGTTGAGCTACCACAACAACTAGACCTTTAGTAAGTTTCATCTTGCAAGGAGGTTACAAACCCCTAGATGTTGAGAAACCATAACAACATCTATGAATAGAACATCTCCTAGAACACTAATTCTATACCAATCTAATTAATATATATATATTATATCAACTCTGCATACTTAATGCATCCAAAGTCATAGTTTGGATCACTCTTCACTCCTCAACAACAACTCTATCACCACATCGACAACATGACCAAATGTTCAAACACATATAATTCAATATTATTTTCTAAAATACCCATCCAATGGTCACACTTAATATCCTTAAAATCTCAAACCTTCACTCTAAACCACACACATAATCCTCTCTCATATCACTTAAGTCTAGAAATCATCTTTGATTTCACTATTTATAGAGCATTCATGATTATCACCACCTTAGTCAGTCATTAGGCATGCATTTAAATTTAAGTAATATTTAACATCAAGACATGACTAAAAAAAAATATTCATAGGTTGGTCATAGCATCTATGGGTCACCCTTAAGCAGTTATACCTTTCAATTAGGCCCTTGTAGCCCTTATAGGTCTCACGGAGACATATTCACCCATTTAGCATTCCATCAAGAAAAAAAACAAAATAAGACCACTTAAAAGTGTATATTTAAATTAAACATGACCCCTTAGTCATCTTCAAATTATCATAGTCACCATTACACTCTTCTGTGTATGTTTAGTCAACTCAAACATCAACCTTGTATATAGAAACATTATGAACGAACACATAGTAAACTTCTTACTCTTTATTCATAATATATATTATTGGTAAAAAATTCATAAAACACATATATGGTCCTCATGGAGTCTACAACAATCCTCAATATTTAATTCATCAAGAGGTATCAAAACAAGCTCAAATAATCTTCTCAGGTCACTTGCAAGACATGCACAAACACATAGTCAATTTTGAACCTCGATATATTTTACTATACACAATTTAAAATATTATAATATATATTTTTAGATGAAAATTGGAGTCTTCAAAAAATTCACTTTTTATACCATGAACAAATTATACATAAATTGAAAGATATAGAACAAAAACTGAGCATTGGTTTTTCCTTTGCAAATTTGAATATTTAAATCCAAATGATCATAGTTAAAATTCGATCACTTAAAATGAATTTCATGCACTCATTTATTAGATAAATAATGAAATATTAATATTATTGTAGTGAAATAAATATTTAATTTTCATCTCTCATCATTGGATCTTTGTCTTGACTATTTGACTTAATGTACTTCATCGATCTCATGTACATAGATCAGTCTTTATCTATGTTAAACATTGGACACCTTGAAATCATCTCACTCAATACACACCATTGATATATATATATATATATATATATATATATATATATGTATGTATGTATGAACATCTACTAACCATTATATCTTATAATAATTCTGATCTTTTCCTTTTCTCAATTTTAAACTTTGAACACTTATCCTCATCGTGTTGCTTCTTGACACCTTGGAACAAACATGCTCCGTTGATCCTTTTATAAGGAGATCAATATATAAATATGTTAACCAACTATAAATTTAACCTATTTGAATCAATATGAACTATTTGATCTTCATTTGGTCCTGATATTTATTTCTTACAAAATCGACCAAGTATGGGAACCATTGTAATCTGCTTGTAAGGCCAACTTTGAACCTCAATAACTTTTATTACGCTTAGATGCATGATATAAAATTTGGACCATATGATATAATAACATAGGATAATATAAAAATATATCAATATAATCTTATAAATTTTATGTGTGTAATATATAATTCCACTAAACTACTCACTTAGATTTTTCTGCCACAGAGCCAACTATGTCAAGAACTGTTTGGAAGGCCAACTTTGCACATGCATATATCTTGATGTGCTTAATCACATGACCTAAAAACTAGTGAATATAAAATATGAAAAAAAATAACAAACCCATATGATTAAATAATTCTTAAATTACCATACGTGTGAAATATGACTACATCAAAATGTCTACTTAGCTTTTCTTGTCACATTACAAATTTGGCTATGGGAAAACACTGCCAAATTACCTGGGATCCCAAATTTGCACTTGAATATATTATGTGACACTTCATTTAATGACATGAAATATATTCATTAAGAATAAACATGATCATAACCATATCACCAACTCCCCCTGACTCATCCATATGTGGCAATGGTGACATCAACAAACTGCCTACTTAAATTTTCTGCTACTAAACCCAAAATGTCAAGATGAAAACAATGATCAACCAGAAGAAATCCACTCACACAAACACTCAAATAATTATTGACTTTTTATAGGACCCCTTTCACATGCTCAATACTTTAGACTCATCCCTAATCATCTCAAATGATGCCAAAACTGAAGATCAACCAAACATACTTCAAGCATACTAGGACAAACACAATGCACACTTTGTCATTATCACTTAGAATATTAATTCACTTCATCCACTCACCTGGACACCACCATGACATCATTGATAATTATCCAACACCTTTTACCCTAGAGCAATGACATAAATTAGGGGCATGCCATTGTGCATGCAAATTATTATCGTTAAGGGATAGGCTTTAATAAGTGAGCCTCACATGAGCATATATTTGAGTTATATAAATTACATATTAATCCTCACATGAGAATATAATTATACACACTCATAGAGTTACATACATTAATAATTGACCTTATATATTATATCACATTTTGTTTTTCCTCATCGTCCTATCTTGGAGCTTACATGACATTATATATATATATATATATATATATATATATATATATATATATATATGTATATATATATATATATGTATATATATATATATATGTATATATATATATATATGTATATATATATATATATCTATGTATATATATATATATATATGTATATATATATATATATGTATATATATATATGTATATATATATATATATATATGTGGAGCTTACATGACATTATATATATATATATATATATATATATATATATATATATATGTATATATATATATATATATATATATATATGTATATATATATATATATGTATATATATATATATATATGTATATATATATATATATCTATGTATATATATATATATATATATGTATATATATATATATGTATATATATATATATATGTATATATATATATATATATGTATATATATATATATGTATATATATATATATATGTATATATATATATATATGTATATATATATATATATGTATATATATATATATATATATATATATATATATATATATATATATAATGTAGTTATATCATATTTATGTCATCCTAGATTTCCCTATCATACTATATAATAAGGGTCATTATACCCTCTTGTATTATAATTTAATGATGACTATCTTCTCTAAGCACACTTATATGACATAACACAATTATCACCTGAATTATACATTGAGATATACCTTGGGCCATCCTAATTATATATATTTCCATATCATATTATAAAGGGATAGATCATACTCTCTTGAATTGCACCAAGAATTATGACATCATTAGGTCATAACACATTAAATACTTTATGTTATTGTTTATACAAGAGATTCATAGGGACATTACATATACTATTTTAAACACATATGTTTCCATGATATTAACACTTTGGTTATAATATTTTACTAATAAATGATGTAGTTAAATTTTTATTTTGAGATGATTGATTGTAGGTACAAATTTAAATCCCTCTCCTCAAATTCAAGTCATACATAAACCATAACAATTTTTAGATTATTTTATACTAGAGTGGAATTCAACCATCAGTAGTTTTAGTGTCACCATGTTAGTGAAGGTTTCTAAGAAATGTTTCTTAGAATTATTTGAAGTCCTATAAAAATTATATTTATATAGTTCTCTCATAAATAAGTTTATTAGGAACTATAAACTCCTAGATAAGTGTTGGCTATGTTTTAGAACTTGTTTAAAGTTTAGTACCATGAACATTGGGAACTAGAAATTTTGAGACAAGTACTGGCTATATTTTAGCACTTGTCAAATGTTTAATACCAAAAGAAGTTTTTAATAGAGTTTGGGTAAAATATAAACATGTAAATTCATCCCTATGATCCATTTAAAATTAAAATTTTCATTTTTACAAATATTTACCATGAGTAGTGACTACTTGTTGAAAATTGGCCATCATTGATAGGTAAACTATATTTTACAATAAAAGTGTAGATAGACACATGCAAAAATGATTCCTATTCCTCTTCATATGGTAATTCAAGGTACATTATTAAATTATGTATCATTTTAATTTGACATATGTATGCACCACCTCATACACATCTCAAAGTTGGGGCATTATGTAGGCACCTAACTTTGGTAAAATCCTTGTTATTACAATTTTTTTAATACTTATTTATGTATATAGACCATCACCTTGATTTAGGGGTTAATTGGTGCTTGTTTTTGTGTATTTTTATAGGTGTGAAATATTTTGATCCTCTCTTCCTTTATATGTCATTTTATTAATTTTTTTATTATGCCCATGATCCTTTTTTCTATCTCCTCTCTTTCTCTCCTCATTTATATTTTTCTTCCTAGGTAGAAATGTAACTAGTGAAAATTTGACCTCGACAAAATTATATGACCTACAAGTTTGTCTCTTATAATTTCATGGGCCCTTATATCATTTTTGGATTTATTTTGTGTTTAGATCCTTTTTTTGTTTAGATTTTGCATGCTAGTTAGTCCTTAATTCTAATCATGAGAAGCATATATATACAAATAGTATATTAGCATCTTAAGGCTATCAAGTATCATGAAAGAGAATCATAGAAAGATCAATACAAGGGCCAATTCTATTTCAAGCCTAGGCACACATAAGAAGTATTTATATCTTATCAAAAGAATTACATCACATCATTACATCTTGTACAAAATGAAGGAATAAGAAAAATATAGTTTCATCCCTACATAAGGAGATGTTATTGAAGTAATACCTTAAACAAATCATCTAAACATTGCATGAACTATGAGGGGTCTAATTATAGTACATAAGATATGTATCTTACAACATTACTTTAGTGGCTACCTGATCCAACTATTTCTCCATTATCTATTTTATATTAACATCTCATTTTGTCAAGTTATGTCAAGAAGGAAACTAAAAAAATTTGAAATTATGCCTAGTGAAATAGTAAAGTGAACATACAAGAAATAACAACATAAAACAACAAAGTAGTGACATAAATGGTATACCAAAAAACTTATGCAGGTTAGATTCATTACTCATAGATATACTCACTATGTGAATATGATTAGTGAAGAAACTATCCTAAGAAGACTCGATAGTCACTATTTTAGGCAACAACTCTACCCAAGAGGCTCAAGGTGTGATCATTCCAACTCACTTACTCTTATTTAAATTGAAACTATCATTTTTATGCTATACTTGAACTATGTTATTGATTTAGACACTAAAGTAGATCCTATTTCTATACTTTACTACCATAATTTTTCAAATCTATTAATTATTGGAATTTGTTTAACCTGTTTTGATTAAAATTAGACTTAGAGTAAACAACCTTTTCTAATTCCATCCAGACCATGGGAATATATTAGAGTGGATTTTTTATTTGGCATGTAGATGACCAAATATAGTATTAAATGAAATCTTGTATTCAAATATGGCATACTTAGACAAATTATTATAATTAAGACATTTAAATTCTTAGTTGAGAACATTTAGATACACTTTGGAGTCTTTATCTCAATTGAATCTAATTGAGAACTCAAGTTTCTTAGTCATTTTTGGAAAGCTTTATAGAAAATGTTAGCCATACAGATCAAAGGAAATAACATTCAATCCTTAGACTAATGGAAAATATAAAGTGAAAAATCACATACTGGTCCAATTGTTGTGAATGTAAAATAGTTCTCATCCTCACAGTTGGGATGATAACTTATCATATGTTCAACATGCATTTAACAATATTATTTATATTTCCGCAAGGAATAGTCTATTATAGACATGTTATGGATTCCAACTTGTTTCACATCTTTTGACATAAATATTTGAAACCCACATATCTAAAAAATAATGAAAATGGAAAAAAATTATTTAAGGAGAGGAAATTACTCTAATACATTCTACAAGTGCAACAATAGGTTTAATAAATTTAGTTCACTAACAATATAACTATTAGGAACATCATGATCAACATTGAATGATGTTTTTTTATGATAAATTTTAGTTGAACTCATAGTAAGAACACTAAAAATGTACTTACCTAAATCTCAAACCATTTTAATATTATCATTACAACATACTTCATATTTATATTAAGAATCCATATACTCAAACATGCATCATTTATGCAAATGTAAAAGCAATTGATCTATAAATCAATCCTATCTTAGAGAAGATAAATCCTACCTACACTTTTGATTGTTGATAAATTAGATATTCAAGTTTATGACCAAGATGGATCTATTATACCTAACCAATGGATTTTTTACCATAATAATATCATTAGGGAAGGTTCCAAAGCCTCCAATCAAGCAAAACCATATAATAACCCTAACTAGGTCGTATGTTTTCATATTCACTAATGTAAGCAAATGATAAAATCAAAGAAAATTCTAATCTAGTGTTCACCAAATCTTATGGAAAAATGGGGGGTTAGTAAACATGCATAGGAGAATCCTATATACACATAACATTTTCAAACTTTTATCACTTACTGACACTTCGTATCTTGCGGGAACCTATCGAGACTCAATCTATCTAAGTGCATATCTTAAGGGGTGGGTAGGCCATCAGTTCTTCAAAAGATTGTTATTCCTTTTTCCACTTGCCATCCACATACTAGACTCCTAAAACCATTAAACCCAAAGCTTATTCCTCTTAGTTCTACCCATTCATATCACTTGTTATGTTTTATCCTTTATTTCTTTCCTTATTACCCTTTTGACCTATCAATTGTGTTAGGTCGACCTTGCATAGTTTAGGGACTTTTTACCTCTTTTGGTTTGTTGGCCTCTAGGCTGACCTAGCATAGACTTAGAGAGTTAGACCTAAAAATGTGATAGGTCAACCAGGTCAACCTAGCACAACTAACATATCCAAATGATTTTAGGGTAAGTTATACCTATATATACAAGGTCATTTACAATCATTTTTAATAGATAATAATTAAGTGAATAAGTGTGAATGAACATCTACCTATTAACCATTCTACCTTGGGGAATAAAGCTTTAGAGTTCAATACTTTTTTTTGGATCTCTGATCTCATCTTGTGGATAAGTCTTTTATATGCTTGGATAGTTTGTGTAGCCTAGAGCTAATTTATCATATTTATCCCTACATACCATGATAATATCTTGTGAAACACCTTATCTAAGGGGGATATTGAGGCTCAATAATTTCATATTCAAAGGTAAGTATTCCTAATTTTATTCTTACTTTGTAAGAGTAGATAGATACTGCATTTGTATTCTTATATTCTATGCATTAGGATTTCATATAAATTGACATAAGTATATGTCTCCTATAAATGTTTAGTTTAAGTTTTTTATTTGTTTTTTTTCTAACCCCCACTTTGTGCCACAAGCTTTTGGTGTGCACTAGATTAGATATACTTTTTTATTATTAGATTAGTGAAATATTAAATCATATGACTCTTTTAGGGTTATTGTGTGATTGTGTTAGACTATAGGATTTAAAACCCTACCTCACATGGTGTATTATGATAATTAATCCCCTAATCAAGTTTATTAGATCCTCACATTGGTCATGTTCTCACTTAATAATTGTATGCCCCTAATCAGAAGTGTAGGTGTGCTCTATCCCATCTGATTTAGGATTGATTTATGGACATGATGCATTTTTTGATTGCATACATTCTAATGAAACTGACATGAATCAAACCCTTATAAAATTTATTTCATTTCTATTCATCATTATTTTTATCATATTTTTATTGTGTTAGTTTGACCCTATCGACCTAATTATCTTTTTCTATGCATAAGTTTTCAAGAATAGGAAATTAGATCGACCAACTTAACCCAATATAGGTTTTAGTTTTCTAGACTTCTATATTAGCCTACTATGTAGACTAGCTCAACTTAGTGCATTATCAGACATCCAATTCAACTTACTAGGTTGACCAAGCTGACCTAGTGCATTTTTAGCCTTTCTATAATAGGTTCTTGTATAGCTTGATCGACTAACTCAAACTAGTTTGTAGGTTTTTCTCAGTTTCTCCAAGGTCTTAGAGCAATAATATTCTCTTTTTCATCTTTGAACCATTTATTTTAGTTTCTATTTCATTTTTATCTTTCTATTTTTGTACTTTTCTTTCAAGTTTATAGTCTTCAAAACTACCTTTGCATAGTCAACTAGGTCAACCCTATGGACCTAGTTATGTATTATGTGTTTTTTGAAATAATTAGATTAACCTAATTAACCTAGTTCACTTTCAGACTTTGCTTCCTTTGTATAGGTTTGACCCTGTCAACCCTATTTTGTATGATTTTCCATATAATTTCTCAACTATACCTTATTTCAAAATAGGAATCAACCATATATGTTAATCACATTTTTATTATAAGTTGCTTGCATGCTTAAAATAGTTCACATAGTCTAATTAGGGGATTTTCAATTAATCACTTAGATACACTATTTATATTCTTTTTCACACATATCCAAACCACATAAACATCAACAAGTATTTAAATATTTGACTACCCTGATTTACCTAATTAGATTTCATCACTAAGGGGGAAACAAACTTGATGTTATGGTCAAGTATAAAGCATGGTTAATGGTATATTTTGGCTAAGCACCTATTACCCTTATTTTTGTGGTGTGTGAAGTGAAGGGGTAGGCCCCAATACCAATCTTGTATCATTTCCCCTATAGTCTCTTTCATCCTAAACTTACTTGAAACTATCCATAGATTGTTATCTAATACCTTGCTTATAGTCAATCTCCCCTTTACATTTAAAATCATTCTTAATAATCTAATCAACATTATAGGTTGAATAAGTATCTATCTTTACTTTCAAGTTTTTTATTTCTCTTTGATCAATTGTGTGTGTAAAACTTACATTATCTAGTGTTAGTGCAAGGTTTTGCTTTGTGTGTATCAATTAGATTGACCAGTGTTGATCCAATTGACTGTTTGTTTCCCTTTAAATACTTATATATTTTCATTACTTAAAAATTATCTTGTTTTAATTCACAAAATTCTATCAACTTTATCATCCTATCTACATCATCATGAATCCAACACATTTTATGGTTTGTAAAATAAATGAGTAGAACCAAAGATATAGGCAAAACAAGGAACCTGTCTACTATAGTAGGTCGACCTTATCGACCTAGTATCTTTTTCAACCTCTGTCCACTGTACTAGGTTGACCTGGTCAACCCCATACTATCTAAAACCCTTTTGAAATTTTTTATAACCTTTTTTCACTGTACTCAATTTACTTGGTTGATCTTGTATAATTTTGTAGTCCCTATTTCTGTGTTAGATCGACCCGATCGACCCTATACTATTTTCTATCACTTTTTGTTCCCCTTGTGTGGTTATCTAGTCTTGTTTCATCATGATGACATATTATCAACCTTTTCTTAGTCAAGAACATTGAATTATTAATGACTTAGATAATAAACTCACTTATTTCATTACCTCCCATGAAACTATCCATTTTCTTCCTTCTTCTCCACCTAAACCAAAACCACTCACTACACAATGTAATGTAGTTAATGTCCTTTGTCATAATCCTCTTCCCAATACCAATGTTTGGAATCCTTCACCAAATAATACCAACCAAATTGATACTATAGATAGTTCTCAAATATTCAAGAATCTTGATGATAATACTATTTACACTCCTCATAAGAATGGTGGCTTGACTAAGATTCCTTCTTATTCTACCACACTTAATATAATTAACACTAATATTGGGAATCTTCCACCTAAAAATAATATTCCTTCCACCAACACTAATAATCCTCTTCCTACCCACACTAATAGTTTACCTACAAACACCAACCCAATTATTGATACAACTCAACTTATTGCCCAAGTCATACAACAAATTAACATCATGTAAACAACAAATTAGTCTCAAATGATGAACATGAAACAACATTTTTGCAACATGATTAGTCAACCATATCAAGTCATCATGTCTCAACTAAGTCAAAAAAATTTCCCTCCTCCTCTTATAGATGTCAATGGGAATATCATCCCTTAACCTCTAATGACTAACAAAATTCTTCAACATCTATAAAATGAACCTTTATCCCCATTCATTACATCCATAGATATTGGAAACATTTCTCCAACTATCATATATAATGGGACTGAGGATATTACTATCTTTATTAATTATTTTGGTAATCTCTATAAGAAATGGATCTAAACTAACACTTTTTATACCACCAAGATCTTATCCAAAACCTTTATTGGTGATGAATTTGAATGGTACAACCAACTTCCTAGACATTCTATCTCACAACTAGAGGATTTAGTCAATGTTCTATTAAAGGAATTTCAGCATGATGACCTTCCTAAAAACTACCTTAATCATTGTATCAATGCCAAGCAACTTCCTAATGAATCTGCTCATACTTTACTTAAATGATGGAAGTCTCTTACTCATAAAGTGGACCATAACATGAATTATGACACTCTTCTAAAACTATTTTTCACTGCTCTTAAACCTTCTCTTCAATACAAAGTTTGAATATTTTCACCTCAAACTTTAAAATAATCCTTACACCAAGCAAAAAAGACAAGACTTTCTTATGAAAAAATTTGAACCACCTCAAACAACTACTAAAGCAACTTTCCAATCATCTTCTCATAACATTGATTTATCCAAGTCTACCCAACCTAAAAATGAAACATCCAATTCAACCAATTTTAACCCAACCCATCTACCCTTGAGTCTAGAACAACTTAAGGATAAATTAACACGCTCTAAACCCATGAACTTTGATCCTTCCAAATATCCTCCCAAATGGTACAATCTTGATAAGTTTTATTAGTGCCATGCTAATATAGGTCATTCTCATGATTCTTGTCATGATATTCACTAATTTATTATTTCTTCCTTGCTTGGTCCACATTTCAATCTTGATACTCTCACTAAAGAATGTTATCAAAATTATCTTCAAGCTTCTCAAATTGAATCTCAAGAACCACAATCACATCAACATTAACTACCTAATGATCAATAACAATCATCCCATATATATACATCATCCACTAATTTTGTTCAAACCACAATTGATCCTTCTTCCTACACAAATAAGGAAAGATATATAATACGAATAAATTTAAACATATTTTTTTATCCATTAAACCTCAAAGTCTTAGGTCACATGAACCAAAAAAGTACCTAATTCAAATACCTACTCCAACTCATATTATCCATGGTCATTTACCTCTTTTATCTCCTCATACTTCTACACATCATATGTCACATTCAACCTCTTTAAAATATAACAAACCAACACATTTACCTATCTTCAAATGCACTTACCAACCCAATGCAAATCATTATAATGGTTCAATGTTACCTTCCTCCAACTCACATGTTGGGGCATCTTGCAATACCCACCCATATATCCATTCAAAATTTAGGGCACCTTATGATGCTCATCCTTACATAAAATTACCCTTTGGGGTATCTTATGATGCCCACTCTTATTCTACAATGCATAATAAAAAACAAATTCAGCTTCAAGATTTTTTTTGAGACTTATAGACTTATATTTCACATGCTTATCTTTGATACAGACGTTAACATAGATTTTACGTATTCTTTTTATCTCATGTTTCTTTGTTTTTGTGCATTTTTATTAGTTTAGTCACATTTTACTAGCATCATTATTTTCCTTTATATTCTTGGTTTTTATTACACATCACATTTAGAATTTGTTTTCATTTTTGTCCTTATAAATCTCTTTTATTCTTTGTAATTTTTATTTCATTCTTTGCCTTATGAGATTTATGATCATTTTTGCCCCTTTTTTTAGAATTTACCTCTTGATATACCATAGTCTTCTTTATCTTCTTGCATTTTATCTTTTTGACACCCCTTGGGTTTTTATTTTGTGAGTTTATTTATAAGACTATGGATAGGACCTGACATCTGTCACAAAACCACTATATTTTTGCTTACCTTATTTTATGTATTTTACATGTTTCTTTTTAGCACCCCTTAGGTTTCTCTTTTATGCAGTTTTAAGATAAGATCGTGGATAGGACCCAACCATCCTCATAAAATTACCACATTTATATGTTCTTTATGATCCTTGTTCTTAAACTTAGTTTTTTCTTCTTTTGGTAGATGGAATTTGCATAACAATCTATATTAACATGTTTCCCTCCATTTCCCTCATTCTTATGATAAGGAATCACACATTTTTTGTCATTTTATCCCTCATTTTGCCTGTTGTCACATTTTTTCCATTTTAAGTAATTCAAATGATCCATGTGGCATTCCTCTTGATTTCCTCTTTCTTTCATCTCTACATTGGATAAAACAAGGTCAAAGTCAAGATATCACTTTTATTTTACCTAGATTTACAAGATTCTTAGACCCCATGCTCTTTGAATTTTTCTCTCTTATAAACCTTATCCCAAGTTTTCAAATGAAATTCATATTTATCACCCATGTTTGGTCTTCCAAATCCATATGGAGAAGGAATCTAAAAAATCCATCAAGAAAGTTAAAAGCCAAATAATTTGAAAAAAAGGCAATGATATCTAAAAGGTAGCATACAAATCTCAAAATTCAAATTCACACCAAAAGATGTGATTACAAGCACATATCTTATCTACACTTGAATCTAAAACTCCACAATTAGCTTCACATAGAGCCAAAGTCCTTTGGGGTATGGTAGGCTAGTAGATTGGAATAGAGGATTTCAAAAAACTCGATGGTGCTACCTACTTTCTCATGCAAGTATCTAATCTTCATAGTAGACTGATAACTCTATAAGGGGTCTTGAAGAATGGGGAACACATCATGGGGAGGTAGGTCCATTTTAATTTTCATGCATATAGCCTTCATGGGATGATTTATATACTCCATTTTTTTATCCAAGACTTGTGTGGCTAAGAGAAGTTTTTCAAAGTCATTAAGGTCGAAAGTCCTCTTGTTTTGACAAACCTATTTTGAGTGTCTTGACTTTGATAAATACCTCCTATACCTTGGTTTTTTCTTCATTCTCCCTCCACCCATTTCATTTCCCCCCTTGATAAGCAAATTTTGATTCTGAATATGTTTTCTCTCTTTTATTATTCTTTCTTCTTTACCTCTTAAAAACATGCTAACACTACTTTATTTCAATTTTATATATCCTTAGAGAAAAAAAACATGTTTGAGTAACTATGGATCACTCTTTTATTTTATTTATCATTATTTTACTACCCTTGTATGGTAGACAGTTGAGTTTGCACTCCTTTTTCCATGACTTATATGTTTCTCTTTATGTATGCCTTCTTCATATTTGTCTTACAACTTGATTTACAATTCATTCAACATTCTTTCATATTTTTCTTTATGTTTGATTATTTCATGCCTATCTTACATGATATTAATTTTCAATATCTTACATATCTTTCTTAGAGGTGTGTTGCATTGATATTCATTTTTCATTCATGTTTTACATGGTTCCCAACGTTATTTAGTATGTTCTACATTCCTTTTTCCATTTATGTTTTACATGCTTTCTAATGTGATTTAATACATTTTCCAATAATTTGTCATTTATTTTCCAATCATTTATTATTTCCTAATCATTTGTCATTTATTTCCTAATCATTTGTCATTTATTTCCCAATCATTTATCATGCATTTGTCAATCATTTATCATTCATTTTCCATCCTTTTGTCATTTATTTTCCTTAAATATTCTAACCTTGCCTTACCAATCCTAATTTACCAATTTTTATAAAATCTTTGGATCTGCCTATTGACCATTCTACTTGGGGAATAAAGATTTAGGGTTCAATACTTTATTTGGAGCTCTAATCTCATCTTGTAGATAAGTCTTATAGATGCTTGGATAGTTTATGTATCCTAGAGCTGATTTATCTTAGTTATCCTTACATACCATGATAATCTCTTATGAAGAACCTTGGCTAATGGGGAGATTGAGACTCGATGGGTTCATATTCAAAGGTAAGTATTCCTAGCTTTAGTCCTCTTTTGTAAGAGTAGATAGATAATGCATTTGTATTCTTCTCTTCCATGTATTAGAATTTTATATACATTGATGTGAGTATATGTCTCTTATACATGTTTAGTTTAGTTGTTTATTTATTTTGTTTCTAACACCCACTTTGTGCCACAAGCTTTGGTGCACACTATATTAGATTTATTTTTATTGTTATTATATTAGTGAAATATTAATTCATATGACTCTTTTAGGGTTGTTGTGTGATTGTGTTAGACTATAGGCTTTGGAACCTTACTTTACATGGTGTGTTGTGACAAGTAATTCCCTAATCAAGTCTAACAGATCCTCACATTGGTCATGCTCCTGCTTAACAATTGTATGCCCCCAATCAAAAGTATAGGTGTGATCTATCCCATATAATCCAAGATTGATTTATAAACATGATTCATTTATGATTGCATACAAATCTTATTTATATATAAGTATAGGTAAGAACCTAATGCATGGAGAGAGTAATATATTCAAAATCCATTACTTATTTTACTTTTATCTACTAAAAGAGAAGATCAAAGTTAGAGATACTTACCTTGAAGATGAACCCATTGAGACTCAACCTCTCCCTTGACCAAAGGTGCTTTGTAAGATGTTATTTTGGTTCATAAGGACCACTAAGAAAGACTAAAACATCAAAGACTTTACACAAGATAAGATTCTTTTCCAAGTAGAAATTATAAGCTAAGACTCCTCAAGTATAACTATAGAAGAGAATATTATAAATAATCACAAATGAATAATTAACTCTTGTTTTCTCTCTAAAAAAGGTGAAATGAATGTGTTTATATAGTTGAATCTAATCCTAGTCTTTTCCAAAAGTTTAGCCGACAAGGTTAGCCTAATTGACTATATATAGTTACTGATAATAAAAAATTAAGTCTTGGTCTAGGTTGGCTAGGGGATGACCTAGACCCTAAATGAGTTTTATCAATTAGAATATAGGGTTGATGGGGTCGACAATGTATCGTAAATCATCAAAAAGGGATTTAGGCTAGGGAAGGGTTAATGAAGGTAGAAAATGACTAGAGGAGGGTGAAAAAGATGAGGCAAAACTTAGGGGAATGTTTTTAGGAGATGGTTGGATTGATAAAAAGTGGTAGTAAAGGGACACAAATATTTTGAAGAACTAATGGTCTGCCCACCCCTTTCCCAGTACACCACTTAAGGGGTACACTTAGAGAGATTTAAGACTCAATAGGTTCTTGTAATATAAAAAGCATTAATAATTGATAAAGTTTGAAAATATTATGTGTATACATATGCCCTAGTCAAATTTTATCATGTGACACTCAGCTGTAATAGGGGATGGTGATTTGAAAAAAGAACATAGCAACACACAACGTTGAAGATAAAAAAAATATTATAGTATTTTAAAATATAAAATAGCTAAAAGTAAATGAATGAAAAGGAAATAATGTAAAAATTAAATGTATGCGTACCTTGACTTACCTTTACCGTTAGAGAGTTTTCTACTATGCTTGTAGTTTTGATCATAGAGGGTGAAAAGACTGATTTTGACAAACCAAAGATATAAAACCAAAGAGAAAAAACATACAAACACGGAAAATCCAAGATAATTGATGATATGTGGACAAGACATACTTAGAAATTTGGATATATGGGGTGATTAATGCTAAGTTAGACCAAATGGCCAAGTTAAATTTAGAGTAAATCAGGTAATCAAAAATATAAGGCTACTAAAGACCAAAAAACTCAAACAATTAAACCTTAAGTCAAAAAGGCAAACTCACCAAATCAAACCAAAGATAAATGTCAAAAAAACATGGTAATCAAACATCAATGTGAAAGTAGTAACAATCCTTAAACAAAAATGGACAAGCAAAAAAATGGTAAAGCAACATTGATGAGTGAGTAGTAACAATCTTACTCAAACATAAATGGAAAAAGGTGCATAAAAGGGAAAACAACATTGGTGATTGAGAAGTAACAGGCCAACCTCACTCAACAATGGAAAAAGAGCATGAAATTAGAAATAGACTCAAGTATCTAAAACAAAGTTACAATAATGGAAAATGATAAAATAAAACAAGGCATATCTATAATTGTAAAGCCATGGTATAAATAAAATAATCCATAGTCACTCAATAATATTATTTTATTTTAAAGATATATAAAACTAAAACAAAATGGTACGAGCATGTTTTTAAGATGTAAAGAAGAGGAGATATAGAAGAAATGGGAAACCAAATTTAAAATCACACTTACCTATTAAAGGGGAAATGAAATGGGTGAAGGTGAGAATGAAGAAAAAACCAAGTTATAGAAACTCTTTATTGAATTCAAGACACTCAAATTAAGTTTGTCAACACAAAAGGATTTTTGACATTAAGGATTCTAAAGATCTTATACTAGCCACACAAATTTTGGGTCAATAAATTAAGTATGTAGATCATCCATGAAGGATATATACATGAAAATTAAAATGAGACTACCTTCTCACAATGTGTTCCCCATTCCTTAGGACCCCTTACAGAGCTATCGATCTACTACAAAGATTGGGTACTTATATGAGAATTAGGTATCACAATAGAGTTTGTTGAAGTCTCATATTCCAATTTATTGGCCTACCACACCCCAATGGACCTCAATTATATCATGAGGCCAACTATGGAGTTTGAGCTTCAATTAGAAATAGGAGATGTGCTTGTAATCACATCTTTTGGTGTGATTTTGACTTTTGATTTTATATGTTATCTTTTGTATCATTGACTTTTGTTTCAAATGATTTGGATTTTAAATTTATTGATGAATTTTTTTTATTCCTCCTCTATAAAGATTCAGAAAACCAAACATGAATGCTAAAGATGACTATCATTTGAAGACTTTGAACTTGGTTTCTACTAAAGAGAACTTAGAGAGCATGGTGTCTAAGATTCTTGTTAATCCAAATGAAATAAAAGTGTTATATTGATTTTGACCTTGGTTTATCTAGTGTGGAGTTAAAGGAAAGGAAATCAAGAGGAATGAAACATGAAACAATTTAATTTACCTCAAATTGTAAAAAAAATGTGACAAAGGGTGAAAAAAGGGATATAATGATAGTGAAGTGTGATTCCTTATCATAATAATGAGGGAATTGTAGTAAAACATGATAACACATTATTGTTTATGTAAGTTTTATCTACAAAAGAAGCAAAATCTAAAGATGAAAACAAGGGATCAAAAAATTATAATCATTGTTAAACATTCTAGAAAAAGAACATTGAATTTAAAGTTGGTGATTTTATGAGGAAATCATGGTCTTATCAATGGTCTTACATTGAAACTCATAAAATATAAACCCTTGGGGGTGCATAAAGCATATGAAAAATAAGTGAAATGAGATAGGTGGTATTTGTGATGAAGGCCAGGTCTTATCCATGCTCTTACACTATAACTCTCAAAATAAAAACTTGAGAGGTGTAAAAATGCATTAGAAAATAATGAAATAATAAGAACAAAAGTAAATCATGAAGAAGACCAGGTCATGCCCATAGTTTTACAATGCAACTCATGAGAGAGAGAAACCAAAGGACTGAAGAGAAGGAACTAAGGTTTGTGAAAAGAGGGATTGCTATAGAGGGTGAGACCCATGTAAGTAACCTACAAAAAGTGTTAGGAAGATAACATATAGAAGGCATGATAAGAAGGGAAAGATTTAGGTAAAATACTTTTTTAAGAATTATGCATTTGTGGGTTCTTTGAAAACATGGCCTTCATTAGCTTAAAGGAGATAAGTACTAGGACCAAAGATGTCTTTAACTAAATAAGGGCCCACCATTTTTAGGTGTATTTACCTTATTTATCATAAGTGTAGTATAGTTTAAGGATAATATCACCAAAATTAAAATTATGGAATTTAATTATGTGTATTTACCTCCTTTTGTTATGTTGTTTGGCAATGCAGGCCTTGTATTGGCAGTTGTGTTGTAGGGAATAAAGATGGTGTTCATCAAGAATATCAAGAGCATGAAGGTTTGATTCACATAATTTTTCATCTGATATTATAAAATAAATAGATATACAAAGAGAGGAAAGATAAAATTCTAATGGAATAAAAGATTAAGGACCATAGATGAGTAAAAATGGCATTGCCCCAGTGGCAGTGTGTATGCTAGTGTGGTAGGCCCAAAGAGTAGGATATAGATGAAGATTCCAATCTATACAAGTTTCACAAATTATCTTTTGGAGATTTTATTACAACTTTTGTTGGTGGTCTCAGCTTGGCCAATGCATTGGGGATGTTAGGGTATGAAAAATTTATGCTTAATTTTGAATTTAGCACACAACTATTTAAAGTCTTTATTTTAAAATTACCACCATTATTTTAAATGATAGTATGAGGAATGATAAAGAAAAACATGATTTGGTTGAGGATAAATTTAGAAATGGTGGTGTCAATGGCATTGATGAGGGGCATGGCCTCAACCCATTTGGTAAAATACTCAATGGCCAAGATAATGAATGCATGCCCATCTTGGGATCTAATTAGCTTGCCTATGAGATCTAATCCCCACATGAAGAATGGTGAGGGAAACTCCATGGTTTGAATTTTGGCTGGGGGTGAATGGATTATATAATCATGAAGTTGGCAAGTATTACACTTTTTAGTGAATTAAATGGAATCTTTTTAAAGAGTGGGCCAAAAGTATCCCATACATAAGCATTTACGACATGTAACATGTCTACTATAGTGGCCACCATACATTCCCCCATGTGCTTATTCAAGAAGAGGAGAAACTTCTTCTTTCATAACACAATAGAGTAGGATACGTTCAATATTGTGATAATAAAGGATGTTAGATCTAAAGACATATTTGAAAGTTTATTTGTAAATGTGGGTCTTTTTACAAGAATCAATGCTTGGAGGATAGGTTTGGTGTTCAAAGAATTGAATGATGTCTTTGTACTATGGGCTCTGTCAAATGGTGAAAGCCTCAATGTTTCAGATAAATGTATCTTATTACTAAATGGAAGATGGAAAATTTCTTATTTGGATAAGAAAGGTAGAATTGTTAAGAACTTAGTGCGGATGAAAAAGAGATGCTAAAGAAGTGAGTTAGCAATAGAATTTTGATCTTAGCAAATAGGCTCAACGGTAAAAGAAGTAAATTATTTGGCAAGGGTAGTGGATATTTGATGATAATTAATGATACTTTTTCTTTTGCATTGATAGTGATGTCTAAATTAAGGGCCACTCTCATTTCTAGGATTAAGGCCTCATATTCCTCCATGTTGTTAGTGACGTAAGGTAAAATGCCAAAGGGATAATTTTACCAATAGGACTAGTGAGGATACAACCTACCCCAGCTCCTTAAAGGCACTTGGCACCATAAAAATGAAGGGCCCATGTATCTTCATGTAAATCAACATTAATTTCAAAAAGGTCTTTGATGACTACTTTCGGTTTAGTAGTATCTGGAAGGATAGAGGATTATTCAAGATTACTTGCTTCAAGATTAGTAGTGAAATTATGGAAGTAATATTTAAGATAGATGGATTGATTAATACCTTAAATATAGATAATATTATCATTAGGAAGACTATCTTAAAGGTGGTCAATAGCTAGGATGAGATCTTCTAAGTTGATCATCAATGATTTATCCTTTGATAACTTTTAACATAATAATTCAGAGATTAGATTCCATGAGAAGGACCATCCACTTTACAATTATCTCTATGAAGAAAGGATTTGGAGAAAAAGTGACAAAGTGGATCAAAATGAATGATAACATAAGTGGTTTGATAAAGCATATAATGTCAAAACTTTTTACGTGTAAAATATATGGCAAGGTAATCACTTTATACTTATGTATAACATTTTTCATAGTCAATGAGACCTTATATGATATAATAGATGACATATTCCCTTCTAGTATCATCTTGTTAGTAAAGCATTTCCCCAATTGATATGTGTGTGGAATAAGTATATAAAATTAAAAGATGATGATTGGAAGGTGGATGAAGAGTGGGTGGGTGAAGAAAAGATTCATTCATATTGTAAAATGTTTTTTGACAAAGATCTATCCATTTGAGGACATTACCTTTTTTTAGAAGAGAATTAATAGAATAAATATGGTAAGCCATTTCAAGGATAAACAATCTTATTACCCCAAGTTTACCAAGGTAAGTGCAAATATATAGAATGAAACAAGTGATGGGCATGTTGATAATAGAATTGATATTGGTGGGATTGACATCAATACCATGAAGAGAGACTAATAATCTTAATAATTTTCCAAATATGATACCAAAAACACATTTGTATGGATTTAGTATAACATTGTATTTAATAAGGCGATCAAAGATGATAACAAGATCATAAAGATGAGTCTTATGGATTTTAGACATGGAAATGAGGTCATCCACATAGGTTTACATAATATTATGGATAATATCATGGAAAATGTGGCTCATCACCCACTTATAGATAGCTTTAACATTTTTGAGATTGAAGGGCATTTTTATTTAACAATAGGTACCCTATTCCATGGTGAAAATTGTCTTATGTTGGTCTCCAAGGGCAATGTGAATTTGATTATAACCCAAAATACCATCCATAAGGGACACCATTTAATATAAATTATTGGAATCAATGATGGAATAAATAGAGGGTAAAGGGAAGTTAACTTTAGGACAAACAAGATTGAGATTACGAAAATCAATACAAATATGAATGACCATGGTGACTTTCTTCCAAAAAGGGATAATGTTTGAAACCCATTTTGAATAGTCCATAGGCTTGATAAATTTAGAGTCAAGAAGTTTAATATTACCTTATTGCATAAATTATAAACTTTAGGTGAAAATTTCCATTACTTTTGTCACACAGGTTTAGCATCAGGATAGGTGATGATATTGTGCACCATGATTCTAGGTTCAATACTGAGCATGTCCTCATAGGACCAAGTGAAACTCTGATGATATTTATCAAATAATAATATGAAATTATCATTCTAAATTGGTGTAAGTTCTCTAGAGACTTTGATTGGTCAAGGGCATGATGGGCTACCATATTCAATTATGGAAGTTTCCTTGATAAGTATAACATTCCAATATTTGAAATGATATGGTGTGTTAGGTAAATAGAAAATGGGATTTGATTTATGATCAATGTTATCAATAAAGATGTTGAAATGGGGAGATTTTTTATTGAAATTACCAATTTTGTGATATTTTTGAGGGAGTTGAGGTTATCGATCATGAAGTAGTTCAAGAATGGCTTCATCACTAGGCAAGGTGGGAAGAGGACCATAATAATCAACATATAATTTGAGATTAAGAATTTTTTTACCATGGAAATCACATTAAGAGTGTATTTGAAGTACATATATGGCCTTAGTGTCTAATTTAATCTCAAGTATAAGTGGAGTGGGGGAAGAGGTTAATCGGATTTCATGGGGTTATCATTAGCATCCTTAATATGAATAGATTTAGATGGAATGAGTGGTTATTTAGGAGGTATAGAAGATACATGAAGTTCTAGAGGTTTTCAAGATAGGACTTGCTCTACCACCCTAGGAGTATCAATAAGTGGAGATTTGGTAGGAGGTACATGACCTTCAGGTGGTATTTCAAAATTTGGTGGAAGTGGTATGAACATCATGATTAAAATCATGTATTTGGGATAGAGTTTTCTAGTAATGTTGAACATCCAAGTCTTGTGATTGAGCTTGGGACATGATGTAATTATCATCATAGGTTGGATAAATTGTACAAGCTTGAGATTCAAGAGGAATTTTAGAAGGAGAGATTCCTAGATCATTAAATTTACATGGAGACACAAATAAAGGATCTTAGAATAATTTAACCACTCCATAATCATTAAATATGAATCATCTTCTATATAAGAGGCTTATTGAGCATTGCATGGAGGGGGGAAATTAGTGATCTCATATATGAGAGAAATAGTGTGATCAGGAGGAAATAAAGGAGGAATCCACTCCAATATGTAAGGAGGTAGCTTGGTAGTGTTATAGATATTTTATATATCATTAGGCTCATCATCATTATAATCATCAAGGGTAACATGTAAATCCAAATTCATGTTGATGAATTCAAGCAAGGGAGCACTATTGATTGATAAAATGGTGGGAATGCGATATTGAGATTTGGGATTCAGAAGATGAATACTCCAAGGGTTAGGATCAACCTCATGTTTATAACATTTTACATTATGAAGGAACTTGATACATTGGCTACCATAAGAGGTGATAGCCCTAATTCTATGAGTCCATGGGAATCTTAGAAGTATGTTATAATATAAGGGTAAATCAAGGACCATAAGCTTAGTTTGAATGGTCTTAAGTATGATTGTAAGAGGGATCTAGAGACAACTAAGTGGATTGTGATTAGTCTCATCAAATCCATGGCATGTTAGGAGGGTTTGCTTAAGATGATCTTTATTATATCTAAGTTGTTTGATGAGCCACAAAGATGTCACATCAATACCAGACCCTTCATCTACTAATACTTTGTGAATGAGGGTAGTATTAATGGCTATTTTAATGAATAGGGGTGGATCATCAAATCAAAAGAGGGTCTCATAATTAATCATGTCTTCTTCAAGGAACTCTATGTAGGGTTTCAAATAAAGACAAATAGATTCAATGATATGCACTTTGGTTGGTTGAGACTCATGAGAAGGTGGTTCTTATACAAAATATGGTTTTTCAATTTCTTGTAGTTGTTACATGAGTAACTTGTGATGATAAGGGGAGTTATGAACTAACTCTAGAAGAGTTATCTTAAAAGGCATGGAGTTAAGCTCTATTAAAAATTTCTAATGGGTTTTGGAAGAAGAACCAGTGTGAGGTTTAAAAGGTAAATTAGATTTTGGAATAATAAAAGTGGTTAGTGGTTTGGAAGAAAGAGGTAGTTCCTCATTAGTTTTTGAATATAGGTGAATGGTTTTAGTATATTTTAGGAGTTTATTTTCAAAATATGGCTATTTAGGTTTAGTGATAGGATCTTTGTGAGCTAGTTTATGTCCATAATTGACCTTAGTTGCATTGACATATTGAGAATTATTGTAATATTGGTCATAGTCAGCGTCAATGATACAAACATCCTTATTAGATTATTGAGTGTTAGATGTGGAAAAATATTTTTTGTTATTAGAAGAAGCTTTATGAGCTTGTCATTTTTGAGAAGTGATGTTGTAATCTTGATGATGAAGTTAAATCATGGTTTCGTGATTGAATGAATCACCAAGCATATAGGAGACACAAAATTTGGTAAGCCCTCTACATGTTTTATGGGAATGATTTATGTTGGCAAGGAATCAACAAAATTTATTACGGTCATACCATTTAGGAAGATTATTGGGATAAGTCAATGGTTTAGAGGGCACTAAAAATTATTTCATTTGTTGCACAATTAATGGTGTGTGAGAAGATGGGGGATTATTGGCTTTGGCAATTTCTATCTTTGTTTGAGGAGTATTTATAGTTATTTCATTAGCATAGGTTTAAAAAGACACTTTGAGAAATTTGGTATTAGGGTCAAATTATTTCATTAATAAATCTTGATTTTTAGCTTGGTCAAGAGATTTGTTAAGCATTTGAGGGGCAAAAGTTTAAACCTTATACTAAAGTGAAGGATTAAGGCAATTATAAAGATTTTAAACATATTATCATCAGTCATATTATGGTTGACCTTATGGGACAAATATTTACATCTCTTGATAAAATCATGAGTTGATTTAGTGGGGGATTGAATAGCATTGATAAAATGGCCAAGGCAATTTTTGAGAAGATCATTGTGTTGAAACTCTTTAAATAGAGGATTGACTAATATCTCTAGTTTTCATATTGAATGTTGGGGAAGTTGGTTGCACCAAAATAGTACATTTCTAGTGAATGTTTTAACTAAGATTTTAGTTGTGGCAAAAGTATTAGTTTGGATCCACTCCTTATAAAGATTTTCAAAGGCCTTGAGGAAAGACGCAAGGTCTTTAGTCCCATCATACTTAATAGTTGGAGATATGTTACCAATATCAATAGAAATAATGAAAGGGGATAAATACTCATTTTTAATGTTTTGAATAATTTTGGTATTCATGATAGGTTGGGGTATGACATTCCCTATAGCATCTCTAAGAGGAGGAATAATTTTTTTATTGTTCTAAGTGAGGAGAACAGGAGGTTGATTGGCCATGTTAATCAAATGATGTTGTAGTTGCATCATTTAGGAGGTGTTATAGGTTTGTATTATGTTCATTTGTTTCACTATTTGTGAAAGAATCTAAGTGGTGTTGATTTTTGGGTCAGTGTTTGTAAGAGGACTCCCTAAATTGGTATTAGGGGGAGGGTTATTAGGTAGTGTATTACATGTGGGGTTATTAAATAAAATAGTGTCAAGTGCTCCCACATTATGATGAGATGCTTGAATAAGGTAATTATCTTGATATGTGTGAAAAATATTGAATACACCTATCTCATCTTGTTGCATGATTTGAACCATGTTACAATATAAAGATGAGGGAGGGGAATAAGTCCTCCAAGAGTGACGATTCTCTTAGGAGGTACAGAAAGGAAGAAAGGATCACCCCATATAGTGTATAAATGGATTAAGTTTATCCAAGAAGATTATTATAGTGGATTCATGATGCTTGATCAAAGAAAAATAATTTAGGAAAGGAAAAGGAAAATCAGGGACAAATTTGGCTAGTCAAAGAACAAAAATGGACTAGACAAAGAATAGGGTCAACCAATAGGTACAAAACCAAATTTGTTAATACGGTATTGCTAAGATACATGATAAAAGTAATACACATTCATATGGGTGGATTGTGTACTGTTAGATAGGGGACATAAAAAAGGGATTGGAATACACAGTCATTTAGGTTGACTATTTACTATAGACAAGAAGGTGAAAATTAGTCTATAAGAGATGGTATCAAACAAAAAGACAGTGTTCTAAAAAAGGGAATTTTTTTGTAAGATAGTTTGAGTCAAGAATGAAATCATACACACAAATAATTGGATTAATGTGATTAATCAAATTGGGGCACACACCACAAACCTTGCACTAATGCTAACCAATGCAAGTTTTGTAATACAACACACAATGATCAAAGAGAAAACAATCAACTGAAAAATAAATGCTTACTAATTGGTCACCCTAAATCTTATTAAATTATAAAAAAGTTTTATTTTAGTGTGATAGGAAAGTTGGCTGAAATAGGAAACTAGAAAGCAATCTATGGTTGGTTTCAAGTTATTTGGAATGACAAGGATTTGTATTAGCAATGGTACTATATTAGTATTGGGGCCTACCCCTTCACTTCACAATCCCATAGTGATAAGGGTGTCAATTTCTTTGCCAATATATATCATTAACTATGTATTTATAATTGGATAGAAAACCAAGTTGGCTTACCCTTTGGTGATGAAATCTAAGTAGGTAGGCTTTGAAAAGATAAATGCTTAATGTTTTTTTAATGTAAAGTGGTTTGGTAGTTTGTGAAAAATAAAAAATAGTGTAACTAAATTATTAATTTAAAAAACACCTAGTTAGACTATGTGAGTTACTCTAAACATGCAAACAAATAAAAAGGAAATGTGAATTAATTACTAGAATATAGATGTTAATTCCTTGACTAATAATAATACAGAGTCAGTTCAAGTGATACTATATGCAAATAGTATATAAGAGAGTCAACTAGGTCACTACTATTATTTAAAATCAAGGTCTTTAATAATATATTTGAATAAGTTAAATAAGTTGACTAGGTCAACCTAGTTAGTTGCAGGGTTGCAGTTTTAAAGACTACTAACTTGTGAAAAATAAAATTGAAGGAAGAACTAAAATGATAGAGAGAGATGAGAAATGAAATTTGGTGGGATTGAATATGATTTAACTTTAATTTTTTATGATTTAGTGTTTAATTACTACTTTCAAATTGTATAAATTGGGTTGATTGGTTTGACCAAGTTCTATAAAACCCTATATGTTGAATAAGGAATAATGAATAGAATTGACCTATTTGATAGTGTTTATTGACCTATATGTTAGAAGAAGAAAATACAATATAGAGTCAAATTTTTGATAGTTTATGTTAATCTATAATTGAAGAATAACACTATGTCAATTTTCTTGATTTAGTAACCTATAATTGATGAAGACATGCACAAATAGAACAAAGTCATTTTAAAGAGACTGTGTGTTAAACCCATGCATAGAAAGTTAGAACTATAAAAAATGGTTCAATATAGTACTATAAATATATAAAAATATAAATTAAGACAAAAATGATGACATGAAATAAAACTTGCAAGGGTTAGATTCATGTCAAGTTCACTAGAATGTATGCAAAGGAAAATGCAACTAATCTATAAATCAATCCTAGCTTGGAGAAGATAAATACTACTTACACTTCTAATTGTTGATACATTAGATATTCAAAAACATGGACAATATGGATCTACTATACCTATCTGATGGATTTCATACCATAATAATATCACTACAAAGGGTTACAAATCTTCTAGTCAAGCAAAACTATGCAATAACCCTAACTAGGTCTTATGTTTTCATATTCACTAATGTAAGTGTTGTCACTTAATTTTGAACCCTTGGAATGTAGTTAAAGCCTAATCCAAATTTATTAGAACACAGGATTACCCATAGACTAGTGGGTTATCTATAGTAGGGGTAAACCTCTAGATTAAAGGGTTAGGTCCCAAGATTTGTCTTGATTGCTCATAGCCTATACTACTACCTTGTTTGGATGAAAAGGGAGAGAAAAAATGTGAAGTAAACCTATCCTAATGAGGTGATACACTAAATTTAAACTGATCAATACCAACCAACTGAAATTGCACTTCAAACAAGATCCTTACCTGCACATGACATCAATCCAAATCTACCTTTCTACATAAGCGTTTCTCATAGAGGTTTGTGAAGCAAGCTTGAGCTAGGAGGACTAAATAGGAGGTCATGATATGACACTAGTGAATAGACAACTCACTAAACTAATAAACACTTAATTTGAACACTTTAAGAGACCTATAAAATACTTTTAAAATTAAATATAAATGTTAATAAGGGCAACATGCCAAGGAAGTAAATCTATCACTTAGCAAGATCAACTAGTCTAGCATATACATTGACATAGTCCAAAGAAAAGGTAAAACTAGATTGTTCTTCATTGATAAAATGTTGAAAATGATTAGGGACTCAACATACTCAGGTGGAGGATATAAACTTATTTAATTAAGGCTCAATATATAAGACAAGTGAGAGAGAAGAGAAGAAGGGTGTAGGAGAGAGAGAGTAGACAAGTGTCTCATGAGTTAAATATAAGAGAGAATTTATGAAACTACCTCAAAAATTCCTAAATTCCATGTGTATCTCCTTTTAATATGCTTCAACCTTCCATGTGTCATAGGAGTTAGGAAGCTTGCTTGACACCTTGACTAACTCTTTAAAACTGCCCTTTGTCTTCACATGTTGAAGGACAAGTGGCCTTATTGATGGTAATATTAGGTTCTATTACATATTTTTTATACTCTTGACACCTCTAAACTTACCCCTTTAGTTTCTCTTTGACACATCACTTCCATTTCTTGCTAGGTGTCTAAAGGACTCTTCATCTCCTTAAGCCAATCTTGCATATAAGTGTCAAAACTTGAATTCTTCTTCTTTAGATCATTCTATCTTCATGTATGGACTATTACACTCATATTAGACCAAACACAATCCATTTTGAGGTCTCAAAATATCCCCAAGAATTCATTCTTGACTAAAATCCTCAATTAGGCCTCATTCCTTATAGCCTTAAAATCTTACAAACCTCATTGTGTATAGATTTGTATGGATGGTAATGATAATATGATGGAATATTATAGTACCCAATATGGCCTTACAACATCATGTTCATTTTTTGGATCAAAAAGTGAGTGGAGATATATTTTTTGTTATTTCTCTCTCTTAACTAGGCCTCCCTACCTAGACACTAAAAATGACTCGACATGATTATCAAACATGACAAACCATAAATAAGTGTGTGGTTCAGTTAGATGACCACATCCCATTTCTCCATGTCAAATTTAAAACTCTGACACCTTGTATGGGCCTCCCAAATAGCATAAAATAGTCTTTCAGGGCTAATTTTCTATAGTCATGTACCTATAAGTATAATATAATGGCATGGGGTGATGCTTAGGGGAATATTAAACATATTTTAGGTTATTTTAAAGTTTTTCCAATCCATCTAGAGGCATATAAGTTCACTTCTCTCTAATTGGGTCATTTTGGCTCTCCTAGGTAGCCTAGAAGTGCCTTAAGGTCTTAAGGATGACTCATAAAGATCATGGCATGAGTCCTCCTACCAATTCCTCAAAATGGAATTAAACTAGGGTGGATAAATTACCTTATGATACCAAGGTTCCATGCAACATAGATGTTCCATACCAAGTAAAGGAAGAAAGCCTCTCAAGTTGCTAATATGCATTTTGTGAGGGCTGAGAGCAAATTGGGTTAGTGTATAACATCCTAAAGTTATCTTAGGTTGATAATGACCTAAACAGGTCCATGACATCCACCTATTATTATTAAAAAATTTATATTCCTAATTTATTTTCATTATGTCTCTATCCAACTCATTTGTGTAGTCTTAGGGTTCCTAAGCCAATTTGCCTAGCATACCCTAATTGTCTATATTCTCCCATTTCTCTCTTTGTTAGGGGTATAGGATCTCATAATATGCCTATGTAGGTCCCTCACCATCTTCTTAGGGTATCTAAAGTTCATCCCAACTTCACTTCACCTTACCACTTCTTAGGACTAACTGCCCATATAGGCTTATTCATGTACTTAGGCTTTGCTAAGCCTGAATAGGGTTTGACTGTGTTTGTTTCAATTCTTGCTAAGTCTAAGGCTCTTTTAGAGTTATTTTAAAACTATTTTAATCACCTTATACTATCTTTATCTCCTTAAATCTTATCACTTACCTTTCCAACCTTTCAAATAATAAGTACTTTTTATGCATAAGTAGACCTGTGTATGCAAGGATTGTGTGGGCAGGGTTTAAATGTTTGCAATTAGGTCTGAGAGTCAAATGATATTATATTACCTCAATGAAACATATTTAATTAATTACCCTCTCCTCTTATACTTCTAACTTTCTTATTTGATCAAAACTTTTGATAAGGCAAATAGGCTTAATTGTGTGAATACTATTTTCAAGTACTCTACCTATACCACTAAGCATGGAATAGCATGCTCACCCTAATAGACCTATAAGTCTTCTATTAGAGAATTTTGAGTACATATATGTCTTGTAGGATCTCCATTTTCATTTAATAAACACCTTAATGGTTTATGCTTTATTTTTAAAATCATAGAAACCTATGAATTTGCACTTTTAGGACACTATGAACTCACCACACACAGTACCTTTCTCAATATTTAATTAGCTTGGTTGTAGGTGTTCCTTTTGAGATCTTTGATTATCTTTTGAAGTTTTTTAAACCTTTCATCTCCTTCAACTAGACTCTCAATTGTAGGCTACCAATTTTTAGATGGATGTAGGTGTGTATGAAGGAGCAAGGTTTGACCATGATTGAGGGTTTTATTAAACTCAAAATCTAATATTCAAAACTTTAAATGGATATAAATCCTATTTTTGATGGTTTAAAATATTTTTCAATGCCTTGAATCTCCAAACCTTACCAATATTCACCGTCTAAGGTACATTCTCTCAACTAGTTATAAGTGACTGTTAGGGAAGTCTAAACATGTGATTTAGATTTGACATTATCAATTATACCATGAAATTTTAATAGTTGTCCAACTCATGGATATTCTCTCATTGCCTTCATGTCCATTATCCTTTTCAATTCATCATAAAACTTTGATCCTCTACCTTCACTATCCACATGGTCATATAGGTGTGTCTTGCTAGGCTTGTTAGCTCAGTCTTCAACTTTCATTAACTTCAAATGATTTGGAAGTCTTCATTGATCTATTGAATATTTTAAACTATAAATATCATCATGATTCATACCTAGATAACTTAATG
Organism: Torreya grandis; assembly: GCA_037957365.1. Classification (NCBI taxonomy): domain Eukaryota; kingdom Viridiplantae; phylum Streptophyta; class Pinopsida; order Cupressales; family Taxaceae; genus Torreya; species Torreya grandis. The sequence goes on from JARHVA010000463.1 coordinate 1,800,114, forward strand.
AAACACTAGCACCATGATTCATGCCTAGATAACCTTCATGAAACACTATCACCATTGGATTTCTCTTGAACTTACAGACCTAGAAGTCTACATACCTATAGGTTTGCAACCTTGTGTAGAATAATTTAAAAAGTGTAAAAATGATTGTTATTCTAAAATATAATTCCTTACCTAGATCAAAACATTATACCAAGGAGTCACAACTCTCAATTTCATTGAAAATACATATTAAAATCCAATCAACTCAACTTGCTTATGTAGGCACATAGAACATAACTCAACAGGTGAATGGAGATGTGACCATTTAAAACTTGTACATAATGTTTGAATACTCAAAAGGCCACTGATGGATTGAGAGGATACTAGATGAAAATGAAGGAAAACTTAGCTACATTAGACCACATAGATAACTCTAAAACATAGAAATACTGACAGTCACTTACAAATAATATACAAAACAAGCTTTCCTTACCAAAATACCATCCACACATACTAACATGGTGAATGGATGTGTATGGTATATATGCAATTAAAATTACATGGTGTGAATGAGTCAATCCTAGATCAGATAAGATAGATCATAGCTACACTTTTGATTAGGGCACACACTTGTTAAGCAGGAGCATGACCAATATGAGGATTTTCTAGACCTAATTATGGGATCACTTGTATCATATGTCACAACACATCATGCTAGGTAGGGTTCCAAAGCCTAAATTCTAATTTAATCACACAAAAACCCTAAAATAGTCTTATGGTTTCTATATTCACTCATGATAATAAACAAACAAGTAAACTAATCTAATAACAAGAAAAGTAAACTAATCTAGTGCTCACTAAAGCTTGTGGCACAAATTAGGGGTTAGAACAAAACAGTAAATAACAACTAAACTAAACATATATATGAGACATATACTCACATCAATGGATACAAAATCTTAACACATGGGAGAGAATAATACATACAACATTAAATATCTTTTCTTAAAAAGGAGAAATAAAGTTAGGAACACTTACCTTGAAGATAAACTATTAAAGTCTCAACCTCTCCCTTGGCCAATGGTGCTTCCCAAGATATTGTTGTGGCTTGTAAGGACAACCAAGATAAATAATATCTAGGATACATAACCTTCATAAGCATCTAAAATACTTCTCCAAAAGATAAGATCAGATCTCTAAAAGAAAGTATTGAACCCTAAAGTTTTATTCCTCGAGTAGAATGGTCAATAAGCAAATGTTCATTCGCACTTCTTCACTTAATTCAACTCTCTTATGAAATTGTAAGGAATGACCTTATATATATAGTAGTATCTCACCCTAAATACTTTCAAATATGTTAGCTAAACTAGGTTTATTGGGTTGACCTAGAAAATTATTAGGCTAATGCCTAAAGTTTGTGCTAGGTCAGCTAGGATGGAAAGCAACAAGGAAAGGTAAAGTATCCCCAAAATAAGTTAGGTTAACTAGGTTGACCTAGCTTATTGAATAGGTAAAAAGGGAAACAAGGTAATAAATGATGGATAAATCATGAAAAATGGTGGGAATAGATAGGAAAGAAAGAAATAATCTAAGGGTTCATGGTTTTAAGAGGCAAGAGTATAGATAGTAAGTGGCAAAAGGAACAATAATCTTATGAAGTACCAATGGTCTACCCACCCCTTTCCTAGTGCACCTCTTAATGCATGCACTCAAATATATTGAGACTTGATAGGTTACTACAAGATAAGAAGTGTCAGTAATCAATAAAAGTGTGAAAATATTATGTGTATACATATGCCCTAGTTGAAGCTCATCATGTGTCACATAAGTGCAACACAAGATGGTGATTTAGGATAAAACATGATGACACATAACACTAATGCTAAGTAAAGTACAATAAGAAAAAAATAAGATAAATGAAATGATAGAATTAAAAAACACATACCTTTAACTTACCTTAGTTCCAGATAAGAAGACTGAAAGAAAGTGAAGGTGTCTAATGTAAAGCACACTAGGTAAACATGTAGAAGTTAGTGCAAAAATAGCCAAAAATTGAATTTTTTAGAAGATAGGGATATAATAATAAAAAATAATCTCTATGTCATCATGAATCTAACACATTTTATATTTTTCAAAATGGATGAATAGAAACAAAGATATGAGAAAAAGAAGGAATCTGAAGGAAAATCAAATGAAGAATTTGAAGGGCTAAAAAGTAGTTTTAAATATGAAAAAGAGAACTCATTTTGTTATTTTGAACACCTTTGGCACATCACATAGAGGTAACTCATTTTCCATCTTAATTAATGAAACTTGAGCTTACATTATATGATGGTAAGTGTGACCTAGCGCACCATCTCTAAACTTTCCACATAGCATGTTTGGACTGTGTCCAATGATTGGATCCTCATTAAGTTGTTTCCACATAATTTAAAGGATTATGACTTAAAAAGGTTCTATGATCTACCTAATAAATCTATCACCACATTCAATCCATTTTAAGATATGTTTTTAGCCCAATTCTAAATAAAAATCAATGATAATATCTCATATGCTCAAATAACATAACTAAAAAATTATCAAATAAGCCTATTGTAGAATATGTCTTGTGATATAAGACTATATTGGCCAAGCTGACTAGCCCCATGGTAGATAGAGATATCCAGGACATATTCAAGTAGATCCTACTATAGAGATGATTACAGAACAAGTTAGTCAAGCATAAGTCCATAAACAATGAAATATGCATAAAGAACTAACTAACTAAGCCTATCTATTCCTATGGGAATTACAAAGAATAGAAAGAAACAAATGAAAAAAAGAAACACCATATTACCTTCCCAAATGGATTCACCATACCCATGTGGCTCAAAAACATGTTCTCCCTTAATCAAGCATCCTTGTCTTTGTCAACAATGGTGGTAAGCTCCTCCAATGCCTCAAGAACACTCCATAAAACCTAGGATCTTGATTGTAAATCACTAAAATAGCCTATCAATGAAGTTTTGTGGAAATAATTTAGAATTATAACTTTGAAATGTTAAATCTTTGAAGATATTTGAGCATAATAACCTTTCACCAAAAATAACTTATAAATGATTTCCATGGCCTTTCTATTTATAAAATTTTGAGATTGGTCAAGATCAACCATGACCATCCATCTCAAGATTGAGATGTGTGGCTATGGATAATCCTAATATTTAGAATTAAATATATAATTATCTTCAACATGACCTTGGAAGAAGGGGAATTTAAGAGGCATGGAAGGCATTAAATAGGCATGGGTGACCCATAATCTTGATATTTTATGCACTTATGGCTTGATGGATGCCACCCCATAGATGATGTCACTAGGTGATGTAGATAATAGGAATCAATTTTCAAAAAGAAATATTCAACAACTCTCATAGAAAATCCACTTAAGCTCTTGATTTGGATTAATTAGCCTTAAACAAGGTTAATCAACATTTGTGTAATTATTTGAAAATTGGCCCTCAACTAATCAAAATGGTCAAAAAGTCATATTATTGGGTTATAATTTGACTTGAGAAGAATTAGAAGGTGGCGTTAGATGCATTAGAATTGTATTCCAATTTAGGATGTTGCCAACAACACATATCAAAGGTATGAAATGTGTACCAATGAATTAGAAGAAAAGAGTGATCTAGAGCACTAAATGGTGAAGTGGTCATTTTGACTCAAAATGATCTGATCAAAGTTAGCTAGCTCACAAAATGTATTGCCCTATTTAGGGATATTTTGACCTAAATTGATACTTGTAAATGACAAGTTCAAACCATTTAGGATGTTTTATGTATTTTGACCTAAAATATGCATTTGAGTGCAATTCGAGTAAGATTGACAATTTCAACACATGGTGTTAGGAATTGGATGTCTACATTTTCCCCTTATTTGAGAAGGTGTAGTGAGACATTTAGGTGAAGCAACATCTTTTCAAAGAAAAGAGTTGTTAAGAATAAATTGGAACAAACCCATGATGCCCCCTCGAGAGGACATACTAAGATGGAATAAAAGGATGGACTCTCAAAAAGAGAGAGAAAGTGAGAGATTAACCCATGGAATAGATCACATCTAGATGAGCTAATGCTTGCACATGTGATTACCATCAATGATAAAAATAAAATTAGAGGTATAATAAGCCCCAAAGATGGGGGTAACTAGAAAGATATAATCAATAAATACAAGGGACACACTTTAAATGTACCCAATTTGAGAGTACAAGCTACGTGCTTATGGCATTAATCAATCCCAAGATAAGTTACACACTAAAATACTATCATCATGGCCTTTAATGTGGAGAGCTTGAAATTAGAGGAAAAGGGAGAACATTCTAATTTAAGAAGGGAAGCACCACTAGAATGGGGTCTCTAAGGAGAAGATAATAATAAGTGCCCCAGTAAAGCAAATTTGATCATGATAAAATAGTTTTGCCCTAGTAGCGCAAATCTTGATCATTGATAAAGAATAAATAATGGTTTGCCCTTGTAGATTTGATTTGATTCGAATGTGGTTTAGATTGTGTGACGCAATATGGGTAATTAGCAAGCAACATATCTCAAGGATATAACCTAAAAGATAGGTTAAAGTGAGCAAGCGTAAATGTACATGTGATGGTGTAATGGCTTAGAAAGCCATACAAAGCCAAGCATATGAGAATGCACAAAGTGATGAGAGAGATGAAAAGAAAAATGGAGATAGTCAAGTTGACCTCAATAGAAATTAAGCATTGCCTACATAGTTCCATGGACTCATGTTCCAAGATGAACTTTAGGCCAATGTAGTTCACCCAAGTTTGGGAGAGAATGGAATGAAGAATGATGAAAAATGATTGAGAATTTATTAGACTCACAATGTATGTGAAGAGATGCATGTCTAAGCATAGACAAAGATATTAAAATGCATGCTACCTATAAGCCTAATTCCATATCATGAGCCTAGGTTTTGAAAAATATTCTTGAGAATCGTTCATTAGAGTTGATGTTGACGTTAAGACATTGAGACTTGAGCACAAAGTACTTGTTATAGCAAAATAAATTAGGCATCATAAGTATGAATAAATTAGAATGACATAATATTCCAATTACACTGAGCTAATTCAAATGTGAATATATATAACTAAGGATAATGGTAAAACAATGACCAAAACTAGAGTTGCAATGATTTACCTTTAAACAAAAAAGCAAAGACAAAGAAAAAGATAAACATAAATGAACCTAACTTGAAATCAAGATATGATCTATCAAGACTTAAATAGGAACAAAAATGTTTAAAAACAAAAGAAAAGAACATCTTAATGACATGAGACCAAGATATGAAGAATCAAGATCTATGTGGACCATCAAGGCATTCTTGAACATAGAAGAAAAAAGCAAAATCAAACAGAAAAACAAGATAAAGAAACACAAGACCAAGAATGAAACAAGAAGTAAATAAAAAGAGAAAATGAGAATAAATAAAAGGAGAGGTGTGAAAGCACAAAAAAACACCAAGAAAACACAACCAAACACCAAGAAAACTCAAATAAACACAAACAAAAAACCAAGTTAGTGCAGTTTAAAGATAAATGTTCATGCATGTGCGGTAGAGGCGTTACTTTCCACCACATCATAAAAAATAAAAATGACAATTATTCCCTAATTAAATAAGAATAATGATAGAAGAAATGGGGGAAGAGAAAAAGAGGAAGGGGTTGGTTGAGCTGACTCCAGATGTATAATACAAGTGGGTGTTGCCTACATAGTTCCATGGATGCATATTACAACATAAACTTTAGGCCAAATGTAGTTCTCCTAGAAAATGGGATAAAAGAAATGATGATCAGACAAACATGATTTATAGAATAAATGTAAGATACGTCAAATAAATGAGAATGATCTCACAAACAAGAAGCTGATGAGATGAGAAATATTGATCTTGCAAAATGACAAGTACGTGGGATAAGATGAAATGAATTGGTGCTTCTATTCTTGAAAAATGGTAAGAGAGTTCAAACTTAACAGTTGCTCACAAAATGGATAGAGTGTTTAAACTTAACAGTTTCTCACAAAATGGTGAGAGCATTCAAACTTAATAATTTCTCACAAAACAGGGAGAGTGTTCAAAATTAATAGTTGCTCACAAAATAGTGATAGCATGGAATAGTGGAATGGGAATATACAAATGTATAAAGTGTGAGATAATGTTTTTATTCTTTTGTGGATCATTTTTTTAATGTTTTTGGTATTTTAAAATTATTTACAATGTTTTTAGTATTTTTGGGATAAAATATGCACAAGGTGAGACCATCTAGTGGAGGTGATGCACGTCTTGAGAGTAGAGGTTATAATATGATAGCTAAGTCAGTTGTAATAACCCATGCTCATGAATCAAAGAGAGAAAGGTTTTTTGATAAAATAAGAAAGAGTATAAAATACCTTAAACTGAGAAGATGTGGTTGTTCACTTGTCTAAAGTTACACAAGACTGTCCTGGTTGAACTACTTTGTAGAATTGCTATTGAAGATGTTTAGAATGTTCATGAGACATAATTGAGATCATAATTGGTCAAGGAAAAAAAAGTGTTCAAGCTTATAACATGTCCTAGACATAACAAAGAATATGCATCTTGAAGAGAGAAATCCAGAATGGGATGAAGAATGTGTTTAGAGTGCCAAGAGTTCAAAGCCTTTACTGTTGAGATAAGATAAAAGGGTGGGATAAAATTATGATAGCATAAATTACCCCCAAGTCAAGGGTCTTGTATGTTGGTTGATTATTTTGTCTATCAGTGTACTGATAAAGAAAATAGGTATTATCAGCCAAAGCAAGAAGATTAGTCATCCTAATGTGTAAGTTTATCACATCAGAAGGAGACTTCTCTCTCCTCTTATCAAGGGGAGGTTCCCTGTGGATATGATATGTATATATATGAACATAAAATAGTACTCAAGGGTAGGACCAGACATCCATCTCTCTTTATTTAGAGATGATGTATACAAAACAAAGGAAGAACTCAAGAGAATGACAGACAGTACTCCTCTTCTTTCAGAAAAACTATTTAACTAGCCATGAGAATACTCCTAGAAATAAAAGTAGAATATGACTGAAGTATGGTAACCAGCAAATCAAGACACAACACAAAGTCTGCACATGAAATACTCAAGAGTGATACATGAAGAACAATGAAATCTCAAAGTCTTTCTAAAGTTCTTTACATAGCAATGAAAATACAAACACGCTGAAGGTAGCTATGGGGCCACAAAGTCTCTCCACAGTTGATTCTCCAGGACACCTTCTTAACAAATTAATTAATCTTGCTTATTAAATCAATGAAACAAATAAGATATCACAGCACAAAGTCTGAAAAAGTCCCTTGTTTTCATTAACAAAATATGATAAACAAACTGAGCGCAAAGTCTCAATGATGCCTCTCAATTTCGGTAGAATTTCATTTCGATTCTCAAAAAGAAGATCTTTATTACAATAGAAGAAAGTCCTTTATATAGCCTCTTCAAAAAAAAGGACTTGGGAACAATTAATACATCAATTTACATTGAAATTTGTTGAGGAGACACACTAGAACTTAGGGGCACTTTACCCATTTGATTCTATCAATGCAAGGAAATAAGTCATGCTTATTGAAAGTTTGTAACTTCCAATGTTCCACTTGGCAATCTGATCTTATCTTCATCATTCCTCCTTGTCTGGCTAGTTGAATCGAGTCCTAAATTTAATTTTCTATTATGTTTCTTCCTTGCTTTCTATTGGTCTTGGCCTTGAAAATTGTGAATGTATTCTGTTCTATGGATCAAAGGATCAATGACTATTTTATTGTCTTTGAAATTGACGTTTTCATGCCCGTCACTACATTTTCAATAGCTAGTTGACTGTGTTGAATTTGACGTATTCAGGCACATCATCCCTTGGTTTTATTTTATCTTTCCCACTTTTCACTTTTCCAAATTGGACTTTGCCCTTTTGGGCCCTGAAAAATGATCCTACAGAGTCTTTTGGCCCTTCGCAAATTTCCCCCAAGGTTTTCCTCGGGCCATTTGCTTTGAACACTCCCACAGACAAAAAGTCTAGGTGAAATTCCTCGGGCAAAAAGTCTGGGTAAAATTCCCCAGGCAAAAAGTCTGGGTAAAATTCATTCTGCAGACAAAAAGTCTAGGTGAAATTTCCACCAAGTCTTTTTGAACAAGTCAAAGGGTGCTGTGGTCGATGAAGTGTCCTCTGCAAGGACACTTGTCCTTTGAAAAGTCTTTTTTAGCATTGAACCATCCCTTCAAACTTAGTCAATGAACCTTTGTTGAACCGGTTCAAAGGTTCAATGAAGTGCACCAAGCCTTTGAAGAAGCATTGAACCACTTGATTGAACCCACCTTTGAACTATTTGAAGTTGAACCAAAGGATGAATCAAATGTTGAACTTCCTATTGATTGTTTGTTGATGAAAATTCCTATAGAAGTCATGAAGCTCATTGAACTTGGACGTTGAACCATTTAGTTCAAAGGTTCAATGAAGTGTGCCAAGTGCCTTTGAACCAAAAAATGATGAACTTGTTGTTAAACCGTTGAACCAAAAAGCTTTGAACCAACTGACAAACCAAATGATTGAACCAAAAGATGTTAAAACAAAGGAAATGAACCATCTGAGTAAAATAAAGCATTGAACTGCTTAGTTAAACTTGGATGTTGAACTGTTCCTTTGGTTGAACCGACTATTAAACCTTTGAAACCATTGAACCTGTTGAAGCGATTGAACTTTGAACTTTTCCCAAAAAATGAACAAATGTTGAAAATCAATTCTTTTGACTAAAAACCACCTGCAAGAGTCTGTAGATTTTTTTAGAAGCTCTAAAAATGAGAAATCTGAATACCTAAGACAAATTTTGAAAATGGAAGATATTATTTTAGTTTGTAGAACCAAAATAATTTAAATGTTGTTCCAAAAATGACTGTTATTTTTAGGAGACAATAGCTGGCTCCAGTTGGGGAACTTTTGTCAATTACAAAACTAACTGGAAGGAGTAGAATTCATAATCTCTAGTGTCTTCAAGTGTACCATTGGGCTTCAGAGTCATGCTTTCTAGAAAAAAAAGGCATAAAAAATGAAAACAAAACAAAATTTAAAACTGTACAAGTATACATATATACAGAGGCAATGATCTGACACTGCAAGAATTGAAGTGTTTCAAATGCTGCCCATTATGGGGTAGAGAAAAGAGCATGCCATCTTGGTATTTCAACAAAAAGCTATTTTCACCCATGTGCTGATGAATTGTGAATGGGCCTCTCTAAAAGGAGTCAAACTTTCCATGCATCCCTTTTGGCTCTCTTCTTTTGTCCCACAGTAGGACTTTATCCCTAATCTGAAAATCATGATTTCTGGCTTTCTGATCAAAAAGTTTCTTTATCAGGTTTTGATGAACAGCAATTCTATCTACCACCATAGTTCTTTGTTCTTCCAGCTAAGTTAGATACATGATTCTTTTGTCAAGAGAAGTCTCATATGTCTGATCTTCAATAGCCTTCACCAATTTCAAGGCTGGTAACTCTAAAGTGATTGGTATCTCAGCATTAATACCATAGAGAAGTTGAAAAGGGGACATACCAATTGCTTTTTTTGGCATGATCTTGTCAGCCCACAGAGTGTCTACCAATGCTTTGTGCCACATCCTTTGATTATCATCTGCAAGTTTCTTGATAATAGTTACCAAATTTTTATTGCTGGACTCAGTTTGTCCATTTCTTTGCAAAAAATAATCAAAAGAATGAGAAAGCATAATTCCATAATAAAAATAGAATTACATGATTTCTTGAGAGGTGAAACAAGTTGCATTATTAGTAACAATTTTGAGTGGGACTCCAAATCTGGAAATGATGTTCTCTTTCAAGAAATTGCATATAACTTTTGAGGTAGCATGCTTTGTCGGGATTGCTTCTACCCACTTAGTGAAATAATCCATCGCTTTAAGGACATAATCATGTCTAGCACTTGATGATGGATTTATTGTTCTAATAAAATTGAGTCCCCACTGTTGGAAAGGTTCCTCTATGATTACTGGCTTAAGAGGCAGAGCAACTAACTTGGGTATTCTAATAAATTGCTGGCAAAGTTCACATTTTCTTACCCATTTATGTGCATCTTAGAAAAGAGTTAGGCAATAATACCTGCCTCTCAAAATTTTGTGAGCAGTCACAGGAGCAAAAAAATGTCCTCCACAAGATAGATTATGGAAAGATTTCAAGAGCTGGGTCTGTTATTCTTTATCTACACAACGAAGAAAAACTCCATCTATGTTTCTTTTATACAGGCCGTTGTCCCAAAGGATAAAATTGGCAGCTTTCAATCTGATGGTTCTCCTCTCTTTGTAAGACAAATGAGTAGAACATTCTCCATAAGTCAGAAAATAGGCAATATCTGAATACCATTCATTGGTAGTAGAAACAAAAAGGACTATTGGCATATTATCTATTTCAACTTCTTCAAGTTGTGTATCTTCTAGATTATTATCAGCCATTAATTGACAAAGACCTTTACCTCTGACCAGCTTTATTAGCTTGATATCCAAATCAAATTCTTAGATCTTTGCAATCCAATTACCTCTCTTTGTGCCAAACTCTTGTTGAGTTAAAATAGACTTGACTGTACTATCAGGAACTAAGGCAGTAGTATGTGAATTTAGAATATAAAAGCGAAAGTGTTTGACTACTTTTACCAAGGCATAGGCGTGCTTCTCTATATTCAAATACTTCAATTCATGATTTTTTAGAGAGTAACTCATGAAAGAGATGGGAGATTCCATACCTTCTTTGTCTTGCTGAACAAGAATAGCTAAAAGAGTATGCTCAAATGCATAGCTGTATATAATGAAATCTATGTAGTAGTCTGGACAAACCAAGGTAGGGGCATGGGCAATAGCGACTTTGATATCTTGAAATGCTACTTTGCCTTCTCTGGTCCAGTTGAAGGTATTCTTTCCTTTCATCATATTTATAATGTGTCTTGTCTTCTCAGCAAATTTAGGGATAAATCTTCATAAGAAATTCACTTTTCTAAAGAAAGAGTGAACAACTTTCTTACTTGCAGGAAAATTCAGCTCTTGAATAGACTTGACTCTGTCTGAGTCAATATTTATTCCTTCTTTGGACACAATGTGTCTAAGGAGTTTTCCTTCTGTCACTCCAAAAATAGACTTTTTAGGATTCAAAAAAATACTATTTTTTTGATAGCGGTCTAGCACTTGCTGCAATGGCACACATAATCAGATCAGCGCTTTGAGAAGACAGTTAAATCATCAAGATATACAACTATGAATTTGCCAATTTTATCTTTAAAATCTATATCCATAGCTCTTTGAAAGGTAGTGCCAGCATTTATTAATCCAAAGGCATTCTTTTATATGCAAAAGTACCCCAAGGTGTGGTGAATGCAGTCTTGTGTTGATCAGTTCCAACAACATCAACTTGGTTATAGCTTGAAAAACCATCCAACATTGATAACATTTTGATCCTATTACTGTTTGGAGCACTTGGTCCATGATTGGCAAAGGATAATTGTCTTTCAGAGATGACTGGTTCAGATTCTAGAAATCTACACAAATGCAAATTTTGCCATTTTTCTTCCTTATCAAAACTATGTTTGCAATCCATGTAGAATGATGGATTGGAAAAATAATCCTAGCATTTAATATTTTTTGAATCTCAAACATAATTGTACTTGAAATCTTTAGATTATATTGTCTAGATTTCTGCTTGTAAGGCATTGAATCAGCCTTGAAAGGAATATGATGATGAATTTCATCTGGACTGAGAGACTTCAGATCTTCATATGAATATGCTAGGACATCAATGTATTGATGAAACAAAGAAGTAAATTTTAATTTTTCTTTAGGTGTGCAGCACTTACCAATGTTGACCATTTTTGGGTTTTTTTCATTGGTTAGATTCACTTGGTCAAATCCCTGAGAGAAATTTGAATCTGTCTATTGTTGCTTGACAACTCTATCATGCTTGTCAAACAACTTTTTGAGAAAAACCAAACCTTTAGGAATTTTATTTCCTTTCAACTATATAAACTCTTCATTTACATCTGAACTAGATTTAGAAATTAATTCAGACTTCTAAGATTTGCTACCTTCAAAATATAGCTATTCAAAATTGTCTTTTCTTTTCAAAAGGGAAATGATCTGATTATCATCATTAAAAAATTTGCCAATGATCAGCATTATCAGAAACACTCAGCCTATAGATCAACTCAATGGTATATTTGGCTTCTTTAAAATTAGAATGTGGAACTAAAAGAGTTCTTGAAACAATAAGTGCCTCATCTCTATCATTGAATTCTCTTGGAATGGAAGAAATGTTGAAAGCATCAAAGCTTTTAATTTGATCTCAAACAAGATTATGGTAATTGCACAGCCTTTCATTCTTAATCTGATATGAATTTCTCACTTGGCAGACCACTAATTCAGCATCCCCTTTATCATGAAGATACTTGATGCCTCTTTTTTGAGCAGCCTTCATGCCCAGCAATAGCGATTCATATTCAGCTATATTATTTGTGTTGTTAAACTATAACTTATATGATGAAGAGAACATATCTCCTTGAGGAGATATCAAAATAATTCTAGCTCCAGAACTAGAAGAACAACTACCATCAAATTCTAGAGTCCAAATCTCATCAGACACTGGATTTACTTTAGACTTTCCCTCATCAGAGATAGAGGGTCTTTCTTCATGATCTGTATATAAAAAGTAATTACCCATACCTACAAATTCAAAAAGGATTTTAGCTTCAGGAGCTGACGTCTTGGTGACTACATACTTTGCTTTCTTTTTAGGAAGTAATCTCTTCATCACACCTTGTACATGGATCCTTGCCTCAGATAGATCCATGTTTAGCTATCTCCCACGTCCTTATATAAATTTCATCCAAGTAAAATACTATAAGACACTGGGACTTCAACCACTAATACAGTCATTTTAATCTTCTTGTCTGGAAAGGCTACAAATGCAAATTGAGTATCTTTAATCTACCCCAATAATGGCACTTGTTTGTTCTCCATGGAGAAACATCTACCAAATGTCTTGGTCAATGTGAGACCAAGAGACTCAATGACTTTGGCTGGTATGACATTGTCAGATGTGCCTGAATCTATTATACAATTACTCAGCTTGTGGCCATTTATTAACAGGGAAACATAAAAGGGTTCTATTTTTCCAAAAGTAGTTGGAGTAATAATTAGATTATTTAGACTAGGCGTATTTATTGGGGAATCAAAAGTCACTTTTTTAGCCTTTTGCACTGTAAGGATGGTTTGATTTTTAACATATTAGACCAACTTATTCAGTTGATCTAGATTAGACTACAAGTATTTAAATTCAGACATTTATATTTTTGTCTTTTTGACATGATCAATTATGTCAAATGTCTGAATCGAACTAGGTACAAAGAAAGGTACTTTAGCTTTTTGAGTTTTAGAAGGGACGAGAGGTATACTAATTTGTGAATTAGAACTAGAAGGGGAAGGCACAGTAGATGTATTTACCTTTTGAGTGATTACTGGATCTTTTGGTTGAAAGGGCAAAACTGATCCACACTTGGCAATTATGACTGCTGGCTGTAATTGCTCTTCTATCTTTCCTTTATCAACCTGTTGGACTGATTGATTCTTATATCTAGTAAACACTACATATGATCCATATGAAGCTTCTCCTTTACTTCTAGGTTCATCTTGATAATTTAGAAAACTAATGTGGGATTCGCCAGATTCTTCTTGACTATCTTCAATGATATCAGCATCATTTTTTTGATAGAATTTAGGCTGATAAGAAAAATTTGATTATGTCTCAAGATATCCCATTGCTGAATTAGTTAGAGGAGCTTCCAAGGCAAGTTTTTCTTGTGGAGGAGGAAGATGATTTTTTTGTCCTTGGTTTCTGGCAACATTACCCTAATATGACTGATTTAGGAATATTTTTCTATATGTAAGAGTAGAAGACATTCCTTGAGCCATTTGTTTTTTAAGGGCAAGGAGCTCATTCACTAATTTTTACACCATTAGATCTATGGTGCTTGTAGATACAAATTTAGATGATGATGAAGCTCTATTTCTATTGAGATCTCTTCTTATTTTCCCTACTAATATGAGATCATCTTCTACTTTAGTGGCCAAAAGTTGAGCTGCCTTGAGATCTATTTGGCCAGCACGTCTCAAGAGGAAATTGACTTTAGGTAGCTAAGAATTAATGAAAAAACATTTGAGATTCTCAACTGTAGGTCTGGCAATCATAAGAATTTTATTTCTCAACTTGTCAAATTTAGCTATGAAGTCTCTCATAGGCTCATGTGGCTCTTTTTTCATTTGTGTAAGTTGAGCCAAAAGTGTATGTGCATCTTCTGTAGGTTTGAATCTAGCTTCAAACTTATATTTCAAAGTTTTCCAATTAGTCACAAATTAAGCATGTAAATGGTAAAACCAATCTGCAACAGGACCTTGTAGTGTTTCAACAAAAACCCTAACTGCTACATCCTCAAACTCTACCCCAATTACTCCACAAGTTATACTAAATGCTGTAATATGTTCATCAGGATGAACTTTCCTATCACCATGGAATTTTGAGAAATTCTTCCTAGAACTATGTGGAAGTTCATGTAGAGGAAGAGTAAGATTGAGAGGGCCAAAAGCATTACCCCAGGGACCTTGAACTACCATTATAGGGTGCTGAAAAGGAGGGATAACAAATATCAATGGGGTAATTATAGGTAAAACTTTATCAACAGTAGAAGTTGATATTTTGCCTGGTAATGGAGATTTGACTTTAGTAGGAGAGAAGCTCTTGGTTCATTGTAGATGAGGTGGTGAAGGAAATAGATCAAAATCACTTTATTGTACCCTCTTGAACACAAGATCAATGACACCTTTAGCTCTTTGGCTTCATGTATATCTTGAATCTGCCAGATTTGTAAAACAAGATTTGAAAAGAATTGACTTTGCTTCAGTTAAAGCTTGAGGCTTTAAACTATGCGTTCTTTTCTTATGGGTGTGGAGGTGAATGGAATGGATAGACTATAAATGGATAATGGGTAAGACATGAAATGGAGTTGCTATAGTCTATAATGGATAAGGTTATAATGATAATGGGTTATATAAGTGATGTTTCAATCTGAAACTTGAGGTTCCAAATTGCACAATATTGTGTATATCCCCAATAGAGTCACCAAAAATTGTTGGTTGATTATTTTGTCTATTAGCATACTAATAAACAAAATAGGTCTTATCAGCCAAAGCAAGAAGATTAGTCATCCTAATGTGTAATTTATCACATCAGAAGGAGACTTCTCTCTCCTCTCATCAAGGGAAGGTTCCCTATGGATATGCTATGTATATATATGAACAGAAAATAGTACTCAAGGGTAGGACCAGACATCCATCTCTCTTTTTTCAAAGATGATGTATACAAAATAAAGGAAGAACTCAAGAGAATGACAGACAGTACTCCTCTTCTTTCAAAAGAACTATTCAACCAGCCACGAGAATACTCCTAAAAATAAAAGTAGAATATGACTGAAGTATGGTAACTAGCAAATCAAGACACAGCGTAAAGTTTACACATGAAATACTCAAGAGTGATACACGAAGAACAATGAAAGCTCAAAGTCTTTCCAAAGTTCTTTACATAGCAATGAAAATAAAAACACATTGAAGGCAACTATGGGGGCGTAAAGTCTCTCAACAGTTGATTCTCCAGGACACCTTCTTGACAAATTAACTAATCTTGCTTATTAAATCAATGAAACAAACAAGATATCATAGCACAAAGTCTGAAAAAGTCCCTTGTTTTCATTAACAAAATATGATAAACAGACTGAGCACAAAGTCTCAATGATGCCTCTCAATTTCGACAGAGTTTCATTTCAATTATCAAAAAGAAGATCTTTATTACAATAGAAGAAAGTCCTTTATATAGCCTCTTCAAAAAAAAGGACTTGGGAACAATCGATACATCAATTTGCATTGAAATCTATTAAGGAGACACGCTGGAACTTAGGGGCACTTTACCCATTTGATTTTATCAATGTAAGGAAATAAGTCACGCTTATTGAAAGTTTGTAACTTTCAATGTTCCACCTGGCAATCTAATCTTATCTTCATCGTTCCTCCTTGTCCAGCTAGTTGAATCAGGTCTTAGATTTAATTTGTTGTTCTGTTTCTTCCCCGCTTTCTACTAGTCTTGGCCTTGAAAATTGTGAATGTATTCTATTCTTTGGATCAAAGGATCAATGGCTATTTTATTGTCTCTGAAATTGACATTTTCATGCCCATCACTGTGTTTCCAATGGCTAGTTGACTATGTTGAATTTGACTTATTCGGGCACATCATCCCTTGGTCTTCTTTTATCTTTCCCACTTGGTGCTTTTCTAGATTGGACTTTGCCCTTTTGGGCCCTAAAAAATGATCCTTTGGAGTCTTTTGGCCCTTCGCAAATTCCCCTCGGGCTTTTCCTCGGGCTATTCACTTTGAACATTCCCACAGACATTTTCCTCGAGGAAAATTCCCATGAACAAAAAGTCTAGGTGAAATTCCCTGGGCAAAAAGTCTGGGTAAAATTCCCCAGGCAAAAATTTTGAAATTCATTTGGCGAACAAAAAGTCTGGGTGAAATTTCTGCCAAGTCTTTTTGAACAAGTAAAAGGGTGTTGTGGTCGATGAAGTGTCCTCCACAAGGACACTTGTCCTTTGAAAAGTCTTTTTTAGCATTGAACCATCCCTTCAAACTTAGTCAATGAACCTTTGTTGAACCAGTTCAAAGGTTCAATGAAGTGCGCCAAGCCTTTGAAGAAGTGTTGAACCGCTTGATTGAACCCGCCTTTGAACTGTTTGAAGTTGAACCAAAGGATGAACCAAATGTTAAACCTGTTGCTGATTGTTTATTGATGAAAATTCCCATAGAAGTCATGAAGCTCATTGAACTTGGACATTGAACCATTTGGTTCAAGGGTTCAATGAAGCACGCCAAGCACCTTTGAACCAAAAACTGATGAACTTGTTGAATTGTTGAACCAAAAAGCTTTGAACCAACTGACAAACCAAATGATTAAACTAAAAGATGCTGAAACAAAGGAAATGAACCATCTGAGTAAAATAAAGCATTGAACTGCTTGGTTGAACTTGGACATTAAACTGCTCCTTTTGTTGAACTGACGATTGAACCTTTGAAACCGTTGAACCTGTTGAAGCGACTAAACTTTGAACTTTTCCCAGAAAATGAACAAATGCTAAAAATCAATTCTTTTGACTAAAAATTACTTGTAAGAGTTTGTAGATTTTTTGAGAAGCTCTAAAAATGAGAAATATGAATACCTAAGACAAATTTTGAGAATGGAAGATATTATTTTGGTTTGTAGAACCAAAATAATTTAAATGTTGTTCCAAAAATGACTGTTATTTTTAGGAGACAACATTGTAGACAATGGTTCAAAGTTTTTCATGCGTATAACCTCTTGAGGTGTATGATGTTTATGGGCTCTAAAATTTATTAACCATTAGGATTATCAAATTGATAAGGTCTTGATCCATAGTTCATTATGACAATATATGGTCCTAACTAATTAGGCTGAAACTTGCCTTTCTTTTTGGGTTCAACATTCATATTCTTTTGATCCATTTCAACACTAAATTACCAATCTCAAATTATTAAGGGAGAATGTGTTTGTTGTAGCTTCTCTATAATCTATTCTGATAGGCCTACAAGTTTTTTAGGGCAGCCAAACACTTGCCATCAATAAGTTCTAGTTCTTGCAGTCATGAGGTTGTATAGTCTTCATCATCTTCAATGTGATCTAGTGATATTATTAATGATGGGATCTCAATCTCTATTAATATGATAGATTTAGTGCCAAAAACAAGAGATTATGGAGTAGCTCCAATTGGGGTATAATGATTGGTTCTATAAGCTCAAAGGGTAGGAAAAAGTTGTAAATGCCAATTATGACCCACATCATTGACAATCTTTTTTAAGATGGCTAGAATGGTTTTATTTGATGCCTCAACTTGTCTATTTCCTTGTGGGTTATATGGATTGGATTTCTTGTGCTTGATCTTGAATTTTTCACAAAGAGATTTCACATCTTGGTTCACAAAGGATCCGCCATTATCGTATATAAGATGGGTTGGGATGCCATATCAATAGATGATATGGTAATGAATGAATTTGGATATTTGTTTCTTGGTAATATAAGTGAGAGGAATGGCCTCAATCTACTTGGTAAAGTACTTGGTTGTAGTTAAAATGTGCTTATGGCCATCTAAAGATATTGGGTTAATTTTACCAATGAGATCGAGACCCCATGTTGAGAACGGCCATGGTGTTATAATCGACTGTAATGGTAAGGAAGGTGCATGTATCAAGTTACCATGCTACTGCCAAGGAATGCACTTCTTTACATAATTAAAAGTATCTATCTCTATTTTGGGCCATTAATATCCTATTTTGAGAAGTTTATTTGCTAGGACTACACCATTGGTATGGGCCCCACACATTCCTTCATGAACCCCTTTAGTGCTAACTTGGATTCTCTTAAAGATAAACAACAAAGAAGTATTCCATCACAGACTTTTTGATAAAGCATGTTTCCAAGGTGGATATAACATGTTAAGCAATGAAGGAAAAGTTTTTGTTGGTTAGCTAGAAAGATTGGTAGGAAATACATGGCTATGGAAATAGTTATAAAAATCTTGGTACCATGGTAACTCAGGTGAGGGATTAGGGTTAGCAATGGTGCATATCCTCTCTAAATTTGATAGAATATGTGCCAATTAAAGAAAATTTTCAATCAAAAACTAATACTCTTTAGCACTATTTTTCATTTGAATTATGGAACCAATTGTTGCCATGGCATCAACAGATTTTTTTTGCCTCATTAAACTTTCTCAAACTATAGAGATTTAAAATGTGTTTTAAGGTTATCAACAATTTAATTGTAAGGGACAAGTTTATCATCTCTTATTTGATACTGATTAATTGTCTGATTTATAATTAGCTATGAATCTCTATAAAATTTTAAGCTTTGAATATCCCATTGTATGGCAAGATGGAGCCCTACAATCAATGCCTCATATTCGGCTATATTGTTTGTACACTGAAATTGTATATGGAATGCTTTGGGGATCAATTCCCTTTATGGCATAATCAACAATATGCCAACTATAGACCTTCAGGATGTGAAGGATCCATAAAAATAGAGTGTCCACTATTCAGGTTCTTGTGATGCTTGTTCTATCTTCATGATAGAATCATCTAGAATGTCAAAGTTGAGGGCTTGAGTGGCTATAATAGGGCTTCTACAAGTTGGTCCACAAGAAATTGTCCTTTGATTGCCATTTGATTATGGTACTCAATATCAAACTCATTGAGAAGCATAATATATTTATCCATGCATCATTGAAGAGATGCTTTAGATAAAAGGAACTTGAAAGGATATACCTTAGAGATAATAATAGTTTTGTTATTTAGCATATAATTTTACAATTTCTGAGTGGAAAACACCATAGCTAAACATGCCTTCTCAATACACATATAATTATGTTCATAGACTACCAATGTGTGGCTTAAATAATAAACCATGTGTTTCTTACCATGATCATCATTTTGAGCCAAAAGTGCCCCCAGTGCATATTATATGGCTGATATATAAATAATCAATGGCCTTCTTTGTGTTGGAGGTCATAAGACTGGTGGATTGGCCAAGTATGTTTTAAGCCTTGCAAATGTTATCTAACTATCTTCATCTCACTAAAATGCTACCCCTTTCTTTAAGAGATGAGTAAATGGGTGGCACTTATTTGCCAGTTGAGAAATGAACTTGCATATAGACTAGACCTTTATTTGTCCGCCTCATAACTATTTAATATTATTTGGTGGAGGTATCTCCATAATAGTGGTGACCTTTGCAGGGTTGACCTCAATCCCTCATTATGATACAATGAACCCTATCAATTTTCTTTACGTGACTCCAAAGACACATTTATTAGTATTCAAATAAACTTTATATGCATGAAGTCACTCAGATATTCTTCGTATAATGTCAAGGTGTCCATCTCTTGTTATTGATTTTACTAGTACATCAACATAGTCCTTGACAATGTCATGCATCATGTCATGGAAGATGATAGTCATTACATGTTGATATGTGGCTCCAGCATTCTTCAAACCAAATGGCATGACTTAGTAGTAGAATGTCCCCCATGGAGTGGTGAACATGATCTTATGTTGATCCTCAGGGGCTATCTTAATTTGATTGTAGCCAAAAAATCCATCCATTAAGGATAGCATTTCATACCCAATAGTTGATTTGACAATCATGTTGATGTTGGGTAGAGGAAAATCATCTTTAGGGCATGTTTTGTTGATATCATGAAAATCAATATAAATACATATGCTTGGGGTCTTTTTACTTACTAGCACTATGTTAGAAATCCATTCAGAGTAGTCCAGTGGTCTGATAAAATTATCTCCTAACAACTTTTCCAACTCAGCCTTAACTAAAAGGGTGATGTGTGGATGCATTTTTCTCAACTTTTGCTTGACTGGTTTAGCATCAGGGTGAACAATAAGGTGACACACAACTAAATCTAGATCTAGGCTTGGCATGTCATAATATGCCCATGTAAAGATATTTATATAATCCTTAAGAATAGATATAATATGTTCACATTCTACTTTAGTAAGGGAATCTCCAAGATAAACATTTTTGGGATCCTCATGGGTTCCCAAATTCACTTGTATTATACTCTCCATAAGGAGTGTGGATCCATCTTCTAGAATTGTAGGCAATGTATGGTCATGATCTTCTTTTTATGCTATATCTTCTTGTTGTTCCTCCCAAAGATCTGGATAATATGAAGAATCAAAATATGCCTTCTTAGGTAAAAGCCAATTGGCAAAGACCTCTAGAAACTCAAGAGCAAGACACTCAAATATTTGATGTTGTTTTGAAGAGATGATTGTACTAGCTATGGAACTTAGGCTAGATGGACTTTCTATGTTCTAAGGGGATGAGTAAGCTTTCTTACTTGGGAGTGCCTAAAATAGGTTTTCACTTAAAGGCTTATCTTTTTCTTTACTTTTTCCCCGATCAACAAGTGCCTCAAAGAGGTTTTCACCTAAAGATCTCGATGTTTATTCTTTATTATGACCAAGAAAGTTTGCCTGCTCTCCAAAGTAGGTAGAAGAATTTAATGGAAAATCAAAACCCTACTTATGATCCCTAATGGAGAATTCATCTCATAGGCCCATGTATTTTGCAATCAATTCTTCATTTTGAAACTCATCGAGGCATATGACCAAATTTTTCTAATCTCAATCTATGAGTTTAGGATGGCAAAGGCATAGGTTACAGTGAGGGTTTGATTCAAGATGAGAAGCACCAATGGTAAAGATATAATGTCCTACTTCATGAAGGGAAGCACCACTAGGATGGGTTTTTGCTTCAGGATGAGAAGCTCCAATAGATGTTATGGTCAATATGGCATTTGAATCAAATAAATATAAATCAATAAGCTCATAGAAAAGGCTATAATAGGACATTGTATTGCTTCTAGGAGTCTCATTACTAGTCAATTCAGAAGAGTCACTACCGAATGTTTTGAGATCATCCTCAAGTGGTTTAAATTTGAGACCATGATTCTAATTAACAACTCTAACTGATAAGGGTTCTAAAATTCCTTGCACCTATGGGCCAAGACCTTTCCCTATATATTCAAGATGATCCATTATCCTGTTAGGGATAGAATACTTTGGATTCTAAAAATAATCTACAAGGTATTCAGAATATAACCAATCTCTTTTGGTAAAAGCCTCTCTATCTTTCTTTGGTGTAATTACAGGTACAAAAACCATAGGAGGTTTTGGTTGCTTCTTCTTTAGTTTCCAAATCTGATCGAGTCTATTAGGAGTCTGGGAAGTTTTAGACATACCAAATGTTTTAGGGGATTTTGGTAATTTTGCAATATGGAGGACATCCTTTAAATAGTATGTGGAAATCCCTGTGTCTTTAATAATCACTTGTTTGGCCAGAGCTATAGGAAATGGATCGGTGGAAGTGGAAGTGGAGGCTAGATCACTAGGGTCTACATAATTAGATGGATATGGATGATATATGATGGATTTGTTCTTCTTTATAATGAATTCAAAATCTAGGTAATAGTTATAATTATAAAACTCTGCTTTAAGATGTTTGTAGTATTGGTATGGTTACTAATTAATGGAAACAGTAACCTCGATCCCATCATGGGGAAACTTAAGGCATTAGTGAAGAGTAGATGAAACTACCTATAGTTCATGGATCCAAAGATGACTAAGAAGTATGTTATAAGGAAGCTCAATATCCACAATATGGAATAATGTGTGATGAAAAATAGACCCAACATGACTGGCAACCAAATTGTACCAGATGACTCCATCTCAGTGTTATCATAAGCCTTGATTGTAGTAGTCTCTGGCTGAATGTCTTTGTCCATGTAACCTAATCATCACACCAATTTAAGAGATATGATGTTTAGCCCTAAACCATTATCTATAAGAACCTGATTGATCTTGTGATTTGTAATGATTATCTTAATGTATAGTGGGTTATTATGGTTCAAGCTAAGGGTGGACATGTCCTTTTGATCAAATGTGATTTGCTAAAATGAAGACAAATGTCTAACTAGGTTATGGAGCTGATCAAGGTTTATATCATTAGGCACAAAGAATCTTGAAAAAGTTTGTTGAATATGGTTCTATGGACATCAAATGTTTGGAAGAATTTTAATATGGAAATTTGCATAGGGATTTTATCTAATTGATCCATTATATGATAAAGCCTTTGAATTGTGGATTGAACTAGTTTAGTATTTATTGGGACAATATTCAGCTTTTAAACCATTGTCACAATGTTCTCATTGGGTTTATGGAAATAAGTGGGTGAATGACCCTAGATGGTAACTCACGGGCATCTATTTGTGACTACACAACCTAGAGGTGGTAAGGAGTTATTATAATTAGAAGAGTGAGGCAAAGGGCCTTTATAATTAGAAGAATGGTACTATTGTTCAGGATTAGTAATCCATGAAAATAGAGTAGAAACATGATGATGTGAACTCGACATGGCATTAATAAGGGGAGAGAATGTTGACATTATAATGATGGGTCTCATGTTGCAAGGAACAAAATATTGGCCACATGATATTACAATAACAGTGGCAATGTGGGTTGTAAAAATGCATCCCATAATGTTATTATAGTCATAAGGGACATTATTATAAGCCACATTATTAGTGTGGGCATTATGATCTCAATTATGCTCATTATGATTCTGACCTTGTTGTTGGTTCTGATTCTACCTCTATCCTTGGTTGTGACCATTTTTATTCTTCCTTGGTGATGGTGGATCATGTCAAGAAAAGGGGTCTTTGTAGATTCCCATATCCTGATTTGTGTCTTGATTAGGGGCCAACTTAATTTCTAGCTCACCATTTTCAATAAAGTCCTCAATAATATGCCATAATTAAATGTAATGATATGCAGTATGACCAACAACACAATGAAAGTTACACCATTCATTTTCTTTGTACCAGTCTAGTTTTGGTTGATCTTGAAGAAATGGACTTGATATTGGCCATATAATTAAATTAGTTGTAATGAAATTTTGTAACACTATTTCAACTGATTCTCCTAGCTTGCTAAAGACTATAAAATTGTTATGAAATGTTCTTCATGGGGGTTGTATTTGTAAAATAGGTAGTGGATTTGAGGGAGTTAATTGTACATTCAGAGGAGGCATAGCCTATACCATTTGTACATGTCTTATTTATGTCACCCCATTTCAAATTATGTTCTTATTTTTGTGAAATCCCTTAGACTTATCCTGCATGATCTTTTGAGGAGCTGGTGATTTAGTCTGATTAGATGTTTGTCTTTACACAAAAATCTTAACAAGGCCTCTAGCAATAAGATCCTTCTCAATTTGCACTCCTTTGTCAATAATTTATTCAAATGAGTAAGCACAAGATAATCATAGATTATGTGCAACTTTAGGATGCAAATTCTATGTAAAGATATCAGCCAACTATTTGTTTGGTAAATTGTATTGAAAGTGGCCTACCAACACTCTCCACCTTTGTAGATATGTATCAAAAATTTCACCATCATGTTGCTTGGCTTTGCATAAGTCAAAAATGGTCAATTCATGTTCTATGTTATATGAGAAATAGTTAACAAACTTTTCTGATAAGTCATTCTAATCCACAACTGATCCCTTGGGTAGTTTAAGTAGCCAATCAAGATCTTGTCTTGTTGAACTTTGTAGAATAAGTCATAGTAAGTACTTGCTACTATAAGTAACCTCTTGACATAAGACTAAGAATGTTTGTATGTGTTCACGTGAATCTCCTTTCCCTTTGTAGTTATAAAATTTGGGTGCCTCAAAATGAGGTGGAAAGGGGTTTTGGAAAATAGATAAGTCAAATGGATATAGGCATATCTCATAAAATTTGTACTCATTGACTCTATTATTCATCTCCAATATTTGGACAATTTCCTTCATAGAATTCCATTCTTGTATGTTTGGTGCATTTGTGGATTGGATAAGATGGTTTTGGGTGGATCTATAGGGAGCATATACCTTTCGATCCATGGTTTGGTTCTATTTTGCTGGTTGAATCAAGAACATAGGCCATTAATTCTTGGATTGTAAAACATTCCCTAAATTTGGTTATTTCTCACTATATTGATTTTGGGAATTTCTATGTTTATTTACCAATATTTGGGTTGGTTGAAAAGAACTAGCCAAATTGCCTTGAGGGATTTCTTCAATTCAAACTGAATGTTTGGGTTTTTGAGTTTGTAAAGTAACAAGAAGATCTTGATGATTAAAAAATGTATGTTCCATATGAAATGGAACATCTTGTAAGATCTCTTGTGACTTTAACTATTCATTTAGATTTCCTTGGTCCACTATGATAATGTTCTCATCCAATACATGTTGCATACTTCCAACCACATATTCATATTCTTTTAAAGCATTATTGTGAATTGAAGTGGAAACTAAAGAGTTTGTTAAGTCTGTGACAAGTTGATTTGCATATCATTGATTTATTATCTTTATCTTAGATAGAAGATCCAAATTTATGGGTTTTGACTCTATTTGTATTTCCTTGCCTTTCTTAGAGGAAAAAGGTATGTCTATTTATGCAAAATATTTCCCTTGCCATCATTGTTTTCCTTCTCTAACTAAGGTATGCAATTGTTCTATAGTAAAATTAAAAGGTATTCTAGCACCTGATTATATCAATCTAAGAAGAGTTTCATCTTGATCTTCTTGGGGTTGATATTCATTCTAATCATCTTCAAATCCTACTATTGCAGGGATATCATCAAAAATAATGGGTTATCTTGACCATCATAAAATTGCTCATCTTCATAACTAAGGCCATAAGAGGCCTCACTACGAGTGAACCTTTGAGTCATTTCTAAAAAGAGTTGTTTTGTGTGTTTGACTAACTTTAGACCAATGTTTCACAACCAATCAAAGTATGCATTGGATCTCTATTAAATAAATAACCAAGGTATCAATGAGACTATAAAAGGAGGGTGGTTTGAAACCATGCACAATTTAGAAGATTTGGTTCATGATTTTACTGAACCTTTGGTAAAGTTGAAATCATATAGATTGAAAGAGAGTAAGGTAACTCAAAGACCCAAGGTGAAAACTAATACACCAAAGCCTATATCTTTGTGATACACCCACACTACAAAAGCTAGCTTCAACTTTTACAAGTTGACCCTAGAAGTTTAGAGGAAAGCTCTCTGGATTATGAAGAAGAAAAAAAGAACTAAGCAACTTAAGATGTAAAAACATACGTGAATCACTAATTATAAATCTAAGACCAAATAGGTAGCACAACATCGCCACATGATTTTAGTAGGATAAAATATGTTCTAGGACTCAAAGCATGAGTGATATGCAAGATGACTTGAGTCCACCAAGATGATAATGTGATTTTAAGTCTTTAATAAATAATCTTCAATCCAAATAGAAAATTGAACCCAAGTTAAAACAAGCCTAGTGCACAAATGGTGAACCCACTTTGATGCACTAACCCTTAAAACTCATAAAGGTTCAATTTCTAATGTGGATTATAAATGAAGGATTTAAACAAATTAGGTAAAATATATAGACTCAATTGGGTAGCATAACTGTGCCAAAGTGGATGACATGACACAAAGCTTTTATGATAACAATTTGAACAAGGAAAAGATGAATTTTCCATTCGGACAACATAACACTTCCCTTGCTTAAGAAAATTGAGGACAATGTGTTTTAGTTAAGTTCATTGAGTTAACAAGTAGTTTTAGACACAAATCAATACCAAGTAAGCTAATGACAAAAATAAATGTCTTAAGTCTAAATTGACAAGGTATGGAAAAGTGGGGTCTACTAAACTAGCAAGGTTTTAATCATTCTAGGGGAATCAATTACATAATGACTTTCACATCAAATGATGCAAAAGACAAGCATAGAAATTGGGTGACCATGGCATTGGCTAGTTGTAAAATGGTCTAGTCCTTTTTACAATCACTAAATCCTCTTATTCACTTAGTGTAGTGCAATGTCCAAATGCAAATATGTCCCATGTGCAACTCCAAAGGAATCAAATGAAGTCAATACTAGGACATGAAATTCCAGGTCAAAGCTTCCCTAAAGAACTTGTGGGAGGTGATGAAACCCCCCTCATAAGCCAATTTTACATGAAAATAAAGAAAGCATAATATAGAAAGACTTTAGGGTCATTTTCAAGATCACCCAAACTTTGGTGAGTTTTTTGGGAGTGCTTTAGGCAACATTATTTCTATGCCTTGGACTAGGATACTTTCAATAAGAATGATGCTTTTGAATCCAAGGGTTCCCTATAAGGGGTAAATGGAAGAACATACATGCAACATTCCTTTTTTTTGCTAAATAAAACCTACGTAAACAACTATTGCAATCAAGAATTGACAAGTGTGTTCAATTTTAAACCCAAATGAAATATTTGGTGGTGTTCATTTGACCCCTTGGTCTTAGTTGCAAACTTTGAAATAATTCACCAAAAACATCTAAAAATCCTTTGTTAAACACTAAAACAAAGTTCCTAATCAAATTTTAAGCATGCAAAAGTAATTTAAACATGTTTTTATCAAAGAAAAAGCTTGTTCTTATAGCAAAAATGTCAACATCTCCTTTAGATTTGAAGCCCTTTTGATTTTGAAACAACAAACTTTGAAGAAGTAGGTCTTGGGTCTATGTTTTTGTAAAACCATAGTGACCAATGTCAGTTATTACCACTGATGTAAGTTATGGCCAACCAAGAAATAGTTGATGTTAGTTCTGCTGACTAACATTAGTTAAGTTAGGTAACTGATGTCAGTATTTCTATTGATGTCAGTTACTATGTAAAAACTATGGCAACCAAAAATGGTAAAATAAAGTTAGAAAATTAATTTGCAAGAGTTTTAAGGGTCCAAATGGATATTTTAGAGTTTTAAAGTGATCTTCTTTAGGTGTGAGATGCATCTAGTCCCACTGGGTGTGCCAAGATGTAGAGAGGATTACAAACCAAGTTAGTCAAACATTAGTCCATAAATAATGAAACATGCATAAAGAACTAACTAACCAAGCCTATCTATTCCTATGGGAATTAAAAAGGATAACAAGAATTAAATGAAAGAAATAAACACCATATTAACTTCCCAAATGGATTCACCATACCCATGTGGCTCAAAAACATGTTCTCCCTTGATCAAACATCCTTGTCTTTGTCAACAATGGTGGTAAGCTTCTCCAATGCCTCAAGAACACTCCATAAAACATAGGTTCTTGATTGTAAATCACCAAAATAGCCTATCAATGAAGCTTTGTGGAAATAATTTAGAATTATAATTTTGCAATATTCAAGATTTGAAGATATTTGAGCATAATAACTTTGCACCAAAAATAGCTTAGAAATGATGTCCATGGCCTCTCTATTTATAAATTTTTGAGATTATTCAGGATCAACCATGACCATCCATCTCAAGATTGAGATGTGTGGCCATAGATAATCCTAATATTTGGAATTAATTCTATAATTATCTTCATTATAACCTTGAAATAAGGGGCATTGAAGAGGCATGGAAGGCATTACCTAGGCATGGGTGACCCATAATCTTGATATTTTATGCACTTATGGCTTGATGGATGCCACCCCATAGATGATGTCACTAGGTGATGTAGATAATAAGAATCAATTTTCAAAAAGAAATATTCAATAAATCTCATGGAAAATCCACTTAAGCTCTTGATTTGGATTAATTAGCCTTAAATAAGGTTAATCAACATTTGTACAATTATTTGAAAATTAGCCCTCAACTAATCAAAATGGTCAGATTATCATATTACTAGGTCATAATTTGACTCGAGAAGAATTAGAAGGTGATGTTAGATGTGTTGGAACCATATTCCCATTTAGGATGTTGCCAATATAAAATATCAAAGGTATGTGATGTGTACCAATGAATTAGATGAAAAGAGTGATATAGAGCACTAAATGGTGAAATGGTCATTTTGACTTGAAATGATTTGATCAAAGTTAGCTAGCCCATAAAATGCATTACCTTATTTAGGGATATTTTGACCTAAATTGGCACAGGTAAATGATAAGTTCAAACCATTTAGGATGTTTTATGGATTTTGACCTAAAATGCGTATTTGAGTGAAATTCGAGTAAGATTGAAAATTTCAACACAAATGGTGTTAAGAATTGGATGTCTACACCTACTACCAACATTACATGAAACTATCTTATTCAAGAAGTTTCCAACTTTCACAGAGTTATGCCACATAGTGAAAAAAAGAGAAGTCAAGCTTCTCTCTATAGGAAAACTAAAATATACAAGTGGATCAAAATCAACTGCTAAGAGTTATAATAAGCCTCCATGTGAGGTAAGGGCAATTAAAAAAGGAGTGGTCCAAAGGCCCTATTTAACACAAATTTAGATCCATCTCTTCACCTAGTTTTATCATCTCCTCCATGAAGAGTTCTCACCAACCTTATAGAATCACCAACATGTGTTTTATAGTAGCTCTTGGAATGCAATGGCATATCTTTCCCTCTCATCAAATAGATTTAAATGACATGACATCTTTTAAATAACTATGATTATAATGCATTATATGAATATAATAGGGAACCAGGCCATACAACAAACCAATGCATCAACTTGAAACATAAGATACATGATTTGATAGAGGCTAACCTCATTGATGTGAGCACACCCATAGAGGCACCCAAAGTTAAAAAAATGAAGGCTAAATCATTGAAAATATTCTAAGTTTCATTTATAAATCATACAATAAATGAGGTAGGGGGTACTTCAAGTGTTCACTACATGTATCAGGTACATCCACCACCAACATCATATCACACTACTACAAAGGATGCCCACCCATTACATTATATTATTGGTGTATACCATAATATAGTTATAGCTAGACAACTCATCACTTTATCATAATAGGATATTGTTGATGATGATTTATATTTATATGCACTCTTTGTATGATCTTACATATATCACCATCCTATTCAGAGTGTTATGGTTGATAATGGGTCGAGTATTAATATGTGCACTATCACACTTCTACAACATTTGGGGTATTCAGAGCAGGATATGTCTCCTAAAGACACAATTATTTATGGCTTTAGTGGTCATGTTTAGAGCTCCATTAGGGATATTGTACTTCCACTATAGGTTAGACCTACACATGTGGCCACTAGATTCTTAATAGTACCTAGTGTAGGCATATTTGATATGTTATTGGGTAGGCCATGGATACAATAATTATTAGCCATCCCATCCACTGTACACGTGCTTAAAATATATACATGAAAATTAGGTGATTATAGTTGAGGATCTTTCATATGAGTATCTTCTAGCCATCCCATAGGTAGTTACACTATAGTTACAAGTTATAACATAATTAATATTTACAACATAGTTACTAGTTATAGTTATAAGCACATTTCTTATCAGTACACCATAGAGTTTAGTGGATCCACTAGTGTAGGTGAGGTCTAATCCTATAGTGTTTCCATGTACACATACTCTCCCATGGAGACCATTATTAGAGAGACCCCTATGTCAAGGATATGTTTCAAATTCTATAGGGACTGCCTCTACTCATTTTCTTCCAAGATCAATATTATTGTATTATTAGGGTTCTCAGCACAAGGCACCTATGCTAGTTATAACATTTCTTACCATATGGGTCCCTAAAACCCCTATAGTTTATAGGATACCATAATCAATTTAACATATTCTTAACACTTCACAGGTAGGGCTAGATATATATCACTTAGTACAATAGATTATGGGACCATAATTACTTTTTCATATAGCATGTGTGATCATTGTTCCTTTATTTGACATAGGCCACATTGATAATGAGTCTCCCATGAGACTCACTGGTTAATATTGTTCTTCCCTTCTTGTACGTACTTTATTTCTATCTTGTTTGATATATATAGTGTCATTTTTATGTTACTTGTACATAGCTTATATCTAGAAATTATAAAAATAATATAATATTTTCAAAACATAAAAAAATTTAGATATTTGCTTAGAAAACATAAAATTATAGATTATATGCATTTCCATGTTTACATTTCTTATATTTTCCAAACACTACATATGCTAGCTATCTTAGTATAGTCATTTTTATCACACATACATTCTTTACATGTTCTT
This sequence comes from Torreya grandis, assembly GCA_037957365.1. Taxonomy (NCBI): domain Eukaryota; kingdom Viridiplantae; phylum Streptophyta; class Pinopsida; order Cupressales; family Taxaceae; genus Torreya; species Torreya grandis. Next base: position 1,830,904 of record JARHVA010000463.1, read on the forward strand.
GTTGAGTGCTTACAAATTGATATAGGACTCATGTCCACTACACTGATCTAGATTTACTATTATCTACCCACTAAGGGCATATACACTAATACATGAATTCTTCATTTGACACATTCACCCATTTAGGGACACCCTATACACAGTTTTGATTATTAGGTCACATATTTCTATACTTTATATCATAGTTTTAGCATTGCTATGTCTTTATATTGATCATGCTACACTTACTCAAATTTTTTATTAGCTATTACTACTTTAGGATCAATATATGTATCATTTGGATCTAACATTGAGTTTTATTACATGTTCATGCATAATTTCATTTCTAGATTTCCTAGTTTAGACTTAATTGTGTCTCTATGTTTCATCTATTCAAGGTTATTTGAATATGCCATTACTCTTTAAATCTATGCCACTTATTTTCATAGTATGTATGCTTTGGACATGTGCCCATGTCCTTATGTGTGCCTTCCTAATTATGTATGTAGACATTTTAACATGCCCTTCTATGTGGATCTAAGTCAAATTTCTTATTTCTTGCATATGTGTATATTTGAACATATCCTTATATGTCTTTATTTATTATATTTATTATCATGTGCCCATCTACCTTGTATTGTGGCCCCTTGGCCTACTTTACATGCATCATGTGTTTTGTATGTATGATTTATTGTATGCATCATGGCCATGAAACTTATCTCTTGTTTGTTACACGCTATAGTTTTAGATTCCATGAGGGACCTCATACATCTTCCCTTCCTACTTGAGTGTCATGATGGACATCATGCCCCATACCCTTAGGTAACAACTCAATTATTACTCAGATTTATTGTTACATACATTGTTATATCTATCTTGATAACATTATGAATGTTAGACATAACCTACATCATAAATTAAAATATTATGATCAAATTGTCTTAAATTCTAACATTATGTATGCACATTATATTGGATTATTACACATATATTATATATGCTCTAGCTAACACACATATTGTAGAGCTTTTTCTTTTGAGGATGTTCTTACACAAGTTCAACAACTCCTGTTAGAAGAAGGGGAATTAAAAAGGGTTTGTCATATAAATTAGGCTCTCATAATGAACTCACATTAAATTTTTCATCATACAAGCTCATATTACATAAATTAGACTAAGGTAAACACAATGGAAAATATTGACACAAAGATCAGTTATAGTTGCATAGAAATCAAAATAGTCAGACATTAGTGCCCAAATTGGGACACTAGTGCCACATGGTGCTACTATCTAAGATATGGTCTTACTTTCTAGTATCCTTAGTTTCAAAAAAATCCAAATTGGCTAGAAAATTACAATAGGTATAGTCTAGGTTTGAACATGTTCAATTATAGATTTACTAGTTTTGGCTCAGTTTAGCTCAAATGCATACCAACTTACTCAGACTGGGGGCATCATGTATGGCATGACCATTCCTATTTACAGTTCAAATACTTAGATATATATTATTATAACTTAGTCCAAAATCTATATGCTTAAATATCAGATTTGGGGGCATGTGCATGGTGCATTATTTCCATTTGCTCATGTACACACTGGTTGATCAAATGGATTGACAAATTCCATGTCATTATCTATGTTTTATACATTAGATATCATATTTAGGTTGCACACCAATTTCATGTCATACACTATCTATAGTGTTTGGCATACTTGAGTGGTCTAGAGCTACTTGATGTACCCAAGTGGCCATAGAGCCAATATTTCTAGTTAGATATCTCCACTTAGACATTTATAGTTATATTTCATAGTTTTAGTTTTAGATACATCTATTTCACATGGGTAGGAAATGATGGAGTCATAGTTTACCTGAGTTATTAATCCACCTACATGAGAGGGTCTGACACACCATCAATCCAATCCAAGATATTTACATGTCATGATGCATCAAATAATGGTGAGAAATGATAGAGTTAAAACTAGATTGACTTCTTGAGCCACCCACACATAAGGATTGAGTAAGACATCATCTCCATATAAGTTATTCATTGAATGACCATTACATACATGCACACACATAGGTTCTCACTAGGATTATATATTGGTTCATGTACCCAATGAGGTGTATTAATTATTTTCCTCTCTCTTACCCCTTTATTTAGTTTTTCTTCATTACTCAGTTTTGTCTTTACTTTTGATATCTCTTAAGTAAGGAGTGATCTATGCATGTTTTAATTATAAGATATACAATAGAGCATGATTCACATACTCATATCTAAAATCATAGGATTTACCTATTAGGTATGTCTAGGTACACTTATTTTTCCTTTATCCTAGTTATTTCATTTTGCTAAATTACTAGAATAAAGGGGGGGGGGTGGAAATGTAATCACCTACAAATGATATTTGAGTGCTAAGAGTGATAATTGAGACCACTTATCCATAGCTTAGACCTAAACCTATCCTAGGTCCTTTTTTCACACTTATCTAGCCTTTGTACAGGCCACAGGTGTCCCTACTCATCCCTAAATCAATCCCAAAACTTCATTCTTTCATCCTTCCCCTTCATGCCTTAGGTTCTACCACCTAGACACTAGTGCCATAATAGGGATAGTAGCACTATAGTGTTCCAATAATGGCACTACTTTCCTTTCCCTTCTTTTTCATAAACATATATATTTTCAAATCTTATACCTCCTAAGGTTGGCCTAGACCTCTTTTAACACCTACACAAGCACCAAAATAATATATATATACATGAATTTTATCTTTCTAACTACTAGATGCAAATTACATATGCAAAATTATAAAAAGTTTTGTATAATTAAGTTTATCAATCCCTATTCTACCCTACCTTTGCATACTACCATCTAAAACATTCCTAAGCTTAGATTACTTAGATTCTCTATCTCAAGCACATTCAAAGCACTCAATTCAACTATCATACTAGCTTTACTTATGCTTGTACCAATAATTAGTTAGGGATAACTATATCGATATTGATCCCTTTTCAGAGTATTGGTATGTAGGTAACTCTCATCATAGTGGGGTGTTGAGGATGTCCAACCTACCTAACTAAAAAACACACTTTTTTAAATATTAATCAGATGCCTTAGTAACATGGAGGATTAGGGTTTTCTCATAAAATTAATCAAAATAGGTTATCTATGGGGTTTCAAAACTTGTGCATGTAGGAATATGCCTTATAGATCAAGACACAGGGGCACTAAGAGGCTCAAAATAGTCTTGCACATAGGACACTACCACCAATATAGAGAAACTATTACCACATGGAACTATTATATAATTAGGTCACTACTATTTATGAGGTGTTTTGACACATATATCTTATTTACGACACTCATACCATCTTATGCCTTAGTTTTCAGCCTCTAGATCATCCATCTTAGTCATTTTTTAGCCAAGTTCTCATTTACATTATTTCTTGTAATTTATATAAAGGTCAAATTTAATCAATTATATAACAAATTAGTGGCTATATTTATTGCATATTTATACCATAATTTACTATAATAAACATAAAAATGTAATATTTACATTCACTAAGTCTTAAAAAGGTTGAAATAATAAATAACATTCACTCACTTCACTAATAGTATAATCAAGCTCATACAAACCTTAAGACATAGCTATAATGGACTATTTATGACTATATAATATCATTCCCATGTCTATTATTGGTAAATGATACATGTTTCCATGACCCTAATGTCTAAGTCCACCCAAAAATACATTTTCACTATTGTTTAAGAGGGTGGAAACATTGATAACAAATGTTGTCAAAGTTCAAGTTGTTGTGTGAGATCTACATTTTTAGTGCTTATTCACTATAAATTAGCACTAAAAACACATATAAATGGATATATAACATCTATTACCATGTTCTCATCTTCCCATCATGCTCGATTGACAAACCACCACCCATTCTGACCTCAAGAATGCCCTTCCCAATATAAGAAAAAAGTAGAATTTTAGCCTAACTTCAAACATGCATAGAATGGAAATTATAAGTCATTTTGATGAACCTTAATATCCATCCTCTCCATGTCTAAATTTTTTTATTTCAGCTTAGATCAATGTTTTTAAACCTTTGAGAGTAATTCGTGGCATAAATTACAGTAACGGGTCCTAAAATGTAACTTTTTGGCATTGAAGAGACAAATTCTCAAGCTCTAACAAAAAAATTTACCTTCAAAACCTTGAGTGAAAAAATATCACTTAGAGAACATATATAGGTGAATGACATGTTTTTCCACTACCCTAATATCTAATTCCACCTAAAAATACATTTTCACTAATATTTAGGAAGGTAGAAACATTGACAACAAATATTGTCGAAGTTCAAGTTGTTATTCAAGAGCTCCATTTTTAGTGATTATTCACTACACATTGGTATTTAAAATATATTCAGATGAGTGAATAAAATTTAGTACCATTTTATTTTCCACTCATCATGCTTGATCGATAAACCCACCACCCATTCTAGCCATAAGAATGCCCTTCCCAATATAAGAAAAATGTAAAATTTTAGCCTAACTTCATATATGCATAGAATGGAAACTATAATTCATTTTGATGAACCATAAGATCCTTCATCTTGGTGTCTAAAAACTCTTATAACACCCTAGAACACTTTGGCCAAACCTTTGAGAGTAGGCATAAGTTGTGGTAATAGGTCCTAAAATGTAATTTTTTATTAATGAAGAGATAACTTCTCAAGCTCCAACAAGCATTTTTAATTTCAAAAACCTTAGTAAAAATATACCACAGAGAGAAAATATAGATAGGTGAATGACACATGTTTCCATGATCCTAATGTTTTATTCCACCCAAAAATACAATTTTATTACTGTTAAGGAGGGCAAAAACATTGACAACAAATGTTATCAAAGTTTGAGTTGTTCAAAAACTCCATTTTTAATGATTCTTCACTATAAAATGTCACTTAAAACACATCTAAATGGGTAGATAACATCTAATAATATGTTCTTGGCCTCCATTCACGTTTTGTTGACAAACCCACCACCCATTTTGGCCTCAAGAATGCCCTTTCCAATACATGAAAAATATAGATTTTTAGCCTAACTTCAAGCATGCATAGAAAAAAAATATAAATCATTTCAATAAGTTGTAAGATCCTTAATATGGGTTTCTAAAAAATCTTATTTCACCATATAATAATTTATCTAAACATTTGAGAGAAATTCATGACATAAGTTGTAGTAATGACTCTTAAAATGCAACTTTTTAGTAGTGAAGAGACAACTTCTCGAGCTTCAACATGAATTTTTACCTCCAAAACCCCCATGTGAAAACCTATCACTTTTAACACATATATATAGGTGAATTAAACATGTTTACATGACCCTGACATTCAAGTCTACTTGAAAATACATTTTTAGTATTGTTTAGGAGGGTGAAAACACTAACAATAAATATTGTCAAAGTTTGAACTGTTAATTGAAAACTCCATTTTTGATGCATCTTCACCACAAAATGGAACTTATAACATGTTTTTATTTGTATATAATGTTTATTTACATTTTTTAATCCTCTTTTCATTCCCAATTGACAAACCCATCACCCATTCCAACCTCAAAAATGTCCTTCCCAATACAAGAAAAATGTAGAATTTTAGCCTAATTTTAGGCATGCATAGAATAAAAACTATAATTAATTTATATTAACCAAAATATCTATCTTATAAATGTAAAAAAACTATTATTTAACCTAAAATAACTTTATCTAAACCTTCAAGAGAAATTTGTGGCATAAGTTGTAACAACATGTCCTAAAATGCAACTTTTTGGTAGTGAAGAGATAACTTGAACACCAATATGAATTTTTACCTCTAGGACCCCAAAGTGAAAATATATTTCTTATATAATGTATATATAAACAAATTACACATTTTTACATGACTATGATGTCTAAATCCACCCAAAAATATATTTTCACTACTGTTTAGGAGGGTGGAAACACTTACAACAAATGTTGTCAAAGTTTGAGTTGTAGTTCAAGAACTCTATTTTTAGCATGTTTACGCTATAAAATAACATTTAAAACACATAAATATGGGTGGATTATATCTAATACCATATACTTGGCCTCCTATCATGTCTGTCTGATAAACCCACCACCCATTCTGACTTCAAGAACACCCTTCCCAATATAAGAAAAATGCAAAATTTTAGCCTAACTTTAGACATGCATATAATAGAAATCATAAGTCATTTTTATGGATCATAATATCCATAATTTTCATGTATATAAACTCTTATTTAACCCTAGATCACTTTGGTCTAAACTTTGAGAGAAATTTATGGCATAAGTTGCAGTGATGGGTCCTAAAATGCAACTTTTTAGCAATGAAGAGATAACTTTCGAGTTCTAACAAAAAAATTTACCTCCAAGAATCCCAAGTGAAAATATATCACTTTTAACATGTATAAATAGGTGAATTAAACATTTCTATATGACCCTAACATCTAATTCCACCTAAAAATACATTTTCACTACTATTCAAGAGGATAGAAACACTAACAACAAATATTATCAAAGTTTGAGTTATTCTTTGATAACTCTACTTTTGATGCTTATACAATATAAAATGGAACTTCCAAAATGTCTTAGTATTATAATAACATATAAGAAAATAATCTTGGCCTCCCATCACACTTGATCGACAAACCCACCACACATTCTGACTTTAAGAATGTTCTTTGCAATACAAGAAAAATGTAGATTTTTAGCCTAACTTCAGACATGCATAGAAAAAAAACTATAAATCATTTTGATTAATCATAAAGTATTTGTGTGTCTAAAAAATATTCTTACACCCAAGAGCACTTTTGTTGAACCTTCAAGAGTAATTTTTGGCATAAGTTGCAATAATAGGTCCTAAAATTCAACTTTTTGGCATGTAAGAGAACTTCTCAAGCTTCAATAGCCATTTTTACCTATGGGACCCCCAAGTGAAAATTTATAACTTGTTTCATGTATATATAGGTGAATTAAATGTGTTTACATGACCTTAATATCTGAGTCCACCTAGAAATACATTTTCACTACTATTCAAGAAGGTAAAAACACTGACAATAAATATTGTCAAAGTTCAACTTGTTGTTTAGGAACTCCATTTTCAATGCTTCTTCACTATAAAATGGAACTAAAAACATGTATATATGGTTTTATAATGTTTATGAACACATTTTTGGCCTCTCATCATGCCCAGTCGACAAACCCACCACCTATTCTAGTATGAATTAAAAAGTACTCATACCATAGCATACCAAGCTTGGAAGAGCTTAAAGATGATAAAGACACAATGGATATCCTATTTTGAGATTCATACCAATCCCTAAGACCTTTTAAATTTTAAAAACCTACAAGTATGGCCTACAATATGGTTTGTCATGCACACAAGCTCACATGAAGAGGTTTATAGTTAGTTGAAAAGAGACAAGTTTGGGTGTTTATGATTGATCCAAGCATGTTCATGTCCTTAAAATATTTTATAGATATTTAATGGACCAAAATAAGCCTATAAATAAGTGATCACCATGAAAAAAGGTGAAATTATTAGTCACATACCTATACACAAGGTGAAAAAGTGAAAGTTGTCAACAAGTTTGTGCATGGTTGGAGATATTGAGTCTTTGGGAGCACTACAAGGTGATTAATAATTTTTTCAAGGTCATATTAAATTCCTAAAACAATCATAGTAGCTATAAAAAGAGCCACTCCATGTCATTTGGGCCTTCAAAGTCAATTCCATAGCCTAAATGCATGTACACAACCACAAAGAGGGTCTATACACCTGATATTGTATGGTTGTGGTGATTTTTATTGATTGGACCTGCCAATACAATGATTTGAGGTTGTATATTGGGTTGGAATAGACCTATAAAAAAATAATGAGCTTTGGATACCCTTTATAACTCAAGATACCAAAAAGTTTCTAAATTGGTATGATTGTTACCATATATATCCTAGTTTACACAAAAGGGCCATAACTTGGGTTTTATATCTCCAAATGACTTGAAATTTGTATTTAATTTATGTATTTAAAATTTTAAAATTTAAAAATTATTTTAATGTCTTTATTTTACTTGAGGAGAGATAAAACATAAAAACACAAACCTGCACATGTAAAAATGAAGGAAAATCAGACCTAGAGAAGAGAAAAAGTGTTATAAGTCAAGTTCTATTGCTCCAAATGATATAAAATTTTATTTTAATGTTATTGATTATGTATTTAATATTTTTTATGTACTATAGATCCTTAATATCCAAACAAAATTAAGTTATACATGACTATTTGCAAATATGACCTTGTTTCTAGGCCTAAATGAGTTAGGTTGAGCAACAAGTAATCACTTTATGAAGATATCGGATATTATAATAGAAATATAATATTTAAAATAGTATAAAAATGGTTTTAAAATGTTTTAATATGATTATTTTATTATATCTCCAATCTTACTCTTCAACCACCTCCAAATAGGTCTAACAAGATAGTTGCCTCGTGAACCTTCTTGTAAGCAAAGTGATAATGAACCAAGGTGAGAGTTTGTAATGATTAAAGATATGAATTATATATTTTTTGAATATTTAATTCCTCATTTTTATCACAATAATATTTATCTGTACACTATCCATCTTGGCTTCACTAATGAGGTGGAATGGTGCAGTCAAGAATCAAGAGGAGCTAGTTTGCCTCTCCAAGGAAAGAGGTCTCTAATTTGTGGTTTTTTAAATCATATTTTGAGATGTATAATAATTAAAAATATGCCTAAACTTTATTTCCATGCTCAAATTGTATGAATGTCCATAAGTGGGGATCCTACATTAAAAATCATGCAATATCATGAAGATACTAGTGAATGCAATGAGAGAGTGGTAACTTGGGAGTTGAGAATCAATTACATGCAAGTAAGAAGGAATAAATTATAAATGGGGAGATATTTATACCATGATATCTTATAAAATAAGATTTAAAAAATGTCAAACATGTTACCCCTATGCATTGAAAAATCAAATAGTCATTTGATGGAGTCAAAGAAGCATTGAAGATATTTCAAACTACCCTATAATAATGGAACTTTTTCATGGGAATTGAAAACAAGTTGATTAAAGAATAATTTAAGAATTAAAGGTAAGGACATATTGAGTTAAGATAAAAATATAATCAAGGAGACCACCATCCCCAACTATAAGTCAAAACATCAAGGCATTTGACCACATCAAACACTTCAAACAACCATGATGTTCCTTTTATGACTTTTGTAATTCAAGGAAACCTAATTTCAAGGAAAAATATTAAGTAATTATATCAAACTTCTCTTAGATTCAAGAATACAAAAATATTTACTAAAATTTCCAACCACATGAAGGTGAAAGCTTATATGGCACCACTAACCTATAAAAAATTATTAGTAAGAAATTAAAAATGAAAATTATATGTACTATCTATAAAATCAGAAACATTTGGTAAAATTGATTATATATACATTTTATAAGTCAACATATATGCACATATCAATCTATTTAACGACAAGGATCTACTCGAATCTTGATAGTAGCAAGAATAAATTCATGGTCTGACTCATTAACTTTGTATAGATTCCTATTTAATGGCCTCTATGATATTTTTTCAATTGAATATTCATTATAAGAACCAAATTTGAATAATTAATTATCTTCATGTGTGTTTCAAAGTATTCAAACAACCATGTACTAAATTTTTGATTGGATATCATCAAAGCAAAGTTCTAGTGACTACCGCAAATATAGTATGATACTCAATGTTTTCTCCATATATGACTGTGGATTTCAATTTTTAATTTTCCTCTAAAGATTAACATAAGTAGTGATTTGTCCCATCTTCATTTCCTTCATCTGTAATAACTATAAAAACATGCTTTGTTTTACAAAAAATAATTTTAATGACACTATATGAATATAGATAATGGGATTACATAGTACATAGTGAATAATATTCTACCTGGCTACACTAGATCAAATACATGGTCAAAATCATGTGACAATGCCATATCTATAAATTAAAATGATCGTGGAACCTAATATGTGTTTATTAGAATTAGAGGTCTAGAACTCCAGTTATCCACCCAATCTTATTTCTCACACTCATTCCAAATAGAGTCCATTCATGAAAAACAAAAACATGCCAAGTGTCTCTATGAATATTCCAAGAGCTTGAATTTGAGATATGAAATGAGTGGAGCTCACTTGAACCCATTATAGTCATAAAATCCTCATACTTTACCAATTTTTCTTTCTCTATTGACCAAAACTTTCTAAAAATAGTAGAATTTGGTTGATCACCATGGCACATCTTCTCATTACACCATTCAATCATATTTTTTGCATCATTAAAATGAGCACCATCATCAAATTTCAACTCTTCCCTTATAATGGATCTTTTTACACATGTTTCATCATTGTCATGCTCCCCTTTTCCATGGCTAGTCTTAGTGAAACTCCAAATATGTTCTACAACAATGGTAACATGCATCCTACTCAACCAATAAAACATCTATGCATTCTTAAATTATGATGTGCAATTTTCTGACAAAATGTAGTGCTAATTGAAATGAATGCTCCTCTTAGTCAACTATCCATATATATTTTCAAAACAACCATGCACATACTCTATAAAATGTGATCAATCATCTCTAATTTAGAAATGGTAATCCCTTATTAATTTTCAATCTTGCTTGGTACTATTAAGTGCATCAATGAATGTTATATGCACGAATATGGAAACTTGTGATGAGTTTTAACATTGTGACTAAACTTCTATTTGTGGTTTGAATGTGTAACTTTTAGAAAATTAGACTACTAAAACAATCAAACTAAGTGGGAATATGTCTTTGCTTATCTTAAAATGTTCATCCAATCATCTATCCCTGTGCATGTGCCTTGCATACTCATAAATAATTTTCTCCATAAATTTGATCATAAATTATGAAATGGGTATCTATTTTTTAACAATCTCACACCTTTTATATTATTTTCCATCTTTTACTTGATAATTCATATATTTATATTTGCTCAAACTAACTAATTCTTATCTAATTTCACTTTTTTCATCTTTATGGATACATTTTTTAAGTTTTGGCAATCCACCAAAAATGTTATAATTTCCATCCAAACATGCTTTGTTATAAAAGAAGTATCCATCTGGTCTTTCAAAAAAATGGTTGGAATAAATTCCCTGATTTATTTTGATATAACTTGTAAGCCACACCCCTACAAAATATTGTTAGTATATAAAGTATAATGAATATGACATAAAACATCATAGTGCATTGCAAACTCAACATGTTTCCTACAACAAGTGGTACATATGTTATTTATTTTTACATAAAATGGTTTGCCCATCTCAAAATATCTTTGACTAATATAAATTTGTAAAATGTTTTTCCAAAAAAATGGAATATAAATGTGTTTGAGTCATATCCAAAAAATGTTTCAGATGTAGTTCATGATTATGATAACCAAATCTTATTTTCACTACATCTCTTCCATTGGGTGAAACTCTAGTATTATCATTCCAAAATTATGCAAATAAATCTTTCAGAGCATTGGCTATATCCTTGTCCTTTCATGGAAGTTGACCAGAGAATGCCAAGAGCTCATTGGTATTGGCTTTATTAAATACTTTATGTCTTGAAATTAATTTCATTAATATTTTTTTGTTTATATCAATTGTTTGGCTTATTTTTGAAATCAATCATTTTTACCTTGTTTGACTACTTATTATATAATCTTTGTTGCATGATTTAAGGCCTATAGTATGATATGCATCATGTAAAATGTCAACAATTTTTACATTTTCACCATCCATATTAGATGTTCTTATCCCAATGTATGCATGGTATGTCTCATCTTAAACAATTTCATCAATGAAATAAAAAATTTAAATCTTTTAATATCATGAATCAAATTATGAAAGAAACTATCCTAAATTTCTTAAGTTAGTCTTTTTGAATGGCATTCAGACATTTTGTTAGGCATTGGTTTCAAAATATTTTCATTGAATTCAATTAAGTACTTACCTTTTCTACACATAATTATTATAGGTGTCATTATTGGTGGAACTTGTTGAGAGGGTGTTTCAAAATTGTAATTTATTTTTTTGATTAATGGTGGGATGACATTTTATTTATTGCTTATTTCCTCATTATTTCTTTCCTCATTATATGCTTCCATGAAATTTCATTCATTACTAATTTCATTAATATTTCTTTCTATGAAAATTTCTTCATTAATATTTCTTTCCATGAAAATTTCTTCATTGCATACAGTCATCATCAATACAATAAAAATCACTATACTTTGAATGTGAGCTTCCAACATTAACTAATTCATTATTGTCAACTTCATCATTATTGAATCGATTATTTTTAATTTCATCATTATTGTCAATTATATCATTGTCTATGTCATTTAGCTCATTAGAGATAGCTTTTGTACCTTGTTTTAAATAAAGTTCATGCATTCGTACCTTTTTTTCTCTCACCTCTTGTATTTGCTCAATTGTTTTGTTCTTCAACTTCTTTCTCTTTCTTGAATGTGATCAATCACCCATTGAATAATTGATAGATTTTCAAAGGTGGAGTCCGAAAAATCACTTGATGGCTCTTGTTCTCAACTTACAAGTACTACATAAATGCATAGAAAATGTGTTTGGGGATAAATTTCTTGAATTGGGTAAAAATGCTCATTGAAAAGTAAGTGTTTATCTATACAATGATAATGTGTATGCATTATTATAATGCATATATGTTATTATAATGTGTACATGTTATGGTATAACACATACAAATTACTTAATGTCTATGGATTACCATAACACTTATGCGTTATATTATAACATGTACACTTTATATATTTGAATTCAAAATCCAAGCCTTTTGGCTCATAAATGGCATGGATTCTCGAGCCAAAGGCTTAGACCTGTCAATCTACAACCAAGTTCAAGAGCTTTGATAGAAAACTAAAAAATTCAAATTCCATTGGCAAATATGCTAGGAATTTCAATAATAAAATTCAAAAAATTATTACCATGATGATGAACACACTCTCCTCTATTCAAATATATGTTTTTTTTTAATTTTTTAACTATTTTAAGGTTTAAAACTATGTTAATTTTTAATTATATTTTTTTAAGCTATTACATACCAAAAATATACATGCCTATACATTTAAATGTAATTTATTTTTCCTCATCCAATTACAAAACAAATTATATGGTCACAAACTAGGCCTAATTTTACGCACATTAAAAAAAATCATTTTTTTAGGTAGTTAGGGGGCACATAGTCGGCTATCCATTTTTTGTCATTTTTAAGATCTATTTACTCAAAAAATTAATAATAATAAAAATATTCATTGATAAGTTAAAAAAAATAAGTCAATGTTGAACATTATCATTGATTAAGGGTGATATTGTTGAGCATTGTCATTGATTGTCGAGTTTTGACATTTAATATTGTCATTAATGTCAAAGGTTATTTTGAAGGCGCATGGTTCTTTCTTTGATGTACTGATATCAAAGGTTCTTATGAAGGTTCATGGTCAAGTAATATTTTAGGTATGTGTATGATGAGTTCTTATGTCAACATAGTGAGTGTTGTTGTTGTATGAATGCAGTGATGTGATAGTACTATTTGAAGAATATTCTTATGTCAGCTTGAGAAATATCATTAAAATCAACATCAATGAGTATAGGTTAGTATGTCAATTAAATTAAAAATTTTTGTCTAAAAATTGTGAGATGATATGTGCAATTAGCATGATGAAATGAGCGAGCTTCAAAGAAGAAGGAGTTGTATGATTCAAAGATCTATGTAAACAACTCTGAAGATGCTTTGCATGAGCTATGAAGATGTGAATACTATAAAGAATGATTGACAGTGTTTGAGCATGAGAGAGGTCATTTTAGTTTATACTTCAAGTTTTGAATGCCTTTAAAATGATTAGAAGGTCAGCTCCAAAGAATTATGTATTCAACTCTAAAGATGTTCTAAGTGAGCTACAAAGATCCTAAGTCAAGCTTTGAAGATTTGTAAGAATATTTAAAGATGTTATATTGAAGCTCTAAATAAGAGTGAGTGTGTGATGTTTATTTATCATACACAAGAGGCATTGGAACATAGGATATTTTCAAAGTGAAGTCTATAGGGTGGCCAGAAGGTAAGATTCAAGGCTTAACTAAACTTACAAGTCAAGGCCTAGAAAGCAAAGAGAGAAATAGTCGTTATATAAGGTATCAATATCAATTTAAATGACATGATTGAGTATGTGTTCATTTAAAAAGGTGAGTAAAGTTGTTCTAATGATGTTCATAAAGTTTCAAGTCATGGTTTACAATAAAAGGTTTGAAAAAGTGTTTTTGGGTCTCTTGAGTGCACAAAATGAAGAGTTATCTACCTGAGAAGGATTTTCAAGTGTTAGATGGCATGTGAAACATAAAAATTAGAATCTAAGTTGTTTATGATAGATGATAAATTTTTTTATATCAAATTTCTAAGCATTGGTTTATGTAAATAGGAGCTAAGTTTTATGAATGATTGTTAAGACTAGAAATTGGTCTAAACCCTCAAAGAACCCTAACAATGAACCGATGTTTAAGATCTTATTCTAAAGTTCTCAGAATGGTTTTATATGGATATAAAATTAATTTTAGGTTTAATTCAACTCTCTCAAGCATCTCTAGGTGTGATTGATTTTTTAAATGAGTGAGCAGACCCTACAAGAAAGTGTTTATTTTTTAGAGATTTATTATAGCAAGCAAAGTTGATTGAGTCAAAGTTACTAATGGGATGAAGATAAAATGATGAGACTTGTAGTTTTTATCCATAAAGGACTATGTATAGGTTCCATATATTAGGTTTGAAAAGCTAGTAATCCAAGTTGGCCAGTAACTAACAAACTTAATGGTGCAAACAGTAAGAAAATTAGGTAGAGTTGAGAAGATGACTTTTGATGTGTTTTTATGTAAGAGTGATAGATTGAAGTGTTTGATTATGTTGTTTATGAATTGAATTATCTATACATGATTTTTATAATATTTTAATTTATTGTAAGAGGTTGGAACATTTAATCCAAAATGGCTTATCTAGTTGAGTGGAATCTATGAGAAAGAAGATCAATTGATTAGTTTATAAGACCAATAGTTTCTATTTGATTGAGTTTTATCTTAGGATGTTATAAGATATTTTTTATATATTTAAAGACATTGAATATGTTTAATTAGGTGTTATATGTTCATGTTTCCTTGACTATGTTTTGAAGTCAGTTGGCAATTCTGAGTGAGCATCTTGCATAGAAGAGTTTGAACGTATATACCTTGAATTAAAGCATATAATGAAGTTTAAGATGACCTTTAGGTCATGATATTTTTGAATATGTAATTTTTTCCCATATTTGTTTGTGAAAATTGAGTGTATGTCTCAGTTGTTCAAGACATATTTTATGTGTATGCACAAACCTTTTATGAACAATGATTTGAGAAAGGGTTCAAATAATGGTTAGACCTAAAATGTGTTATAGACATAAAGTGAAGTTGTCTAAGGTATATTGTAGTGGAATAATATGTATTATTACCTTTTGATGTGTTTGAATATGTTTCAATAAATATCAAAGGGTAACATATTATTAAAGAAGACCTATTAAGTCTCCATAAAGCCTTAAAAACTAAGGGCTAATTGAGATACGGTCAACCTAATGTATTAATTGATTAATTATTAAGTAATTTTATTACAATATGATAATACATATTAAATGGAAAACCTAATAAGATAATAATAAATGTTTGACTAAGAAGGATATGCTCAAGTGACTTGTATAAAAGCAAGGCAATTTACGCCTATTTGGATGTGTTAAGAGAGAGAAGAGAAGAAGTAAATGATATAGATAATTGGTGAGAAAAATGAGGTAATATGGACCATTATATATATTTCATGAATATCTAATATAGGTTCTGCATATGATAATCAAGTTCATAAAACCTAATCAAGCCATGAAGAGGGCTAGTTGAGCAAAGAAGGCTAGAGGCCATTGTGAGAGGAAAAGAAGTGAGTGAAGAGATAAAGATGAAAATCATAATATAATGTATAATAAACAAGGGGTTTTTAAGGTGATAAAGTGTATCATGTGGTTGTGTTGGTGGTGATTCATCTAGGGGGTTGGTACCTACTTTCAAGTAGGTACTTGCTAAAGCCTAATTGAGTTGGTGTTGAGATAGCTGGGGTTAGTGATCTATGTGGAGTTGGTGCTTCACTAATGATTGGTGTTTATATTATATTACTATATTTTATTTTATTCATTGGTTATTTTTCTTCCCTTTAAGTTTTTTCTATGTCTGATGTGTTCATGTGTTTCATGCTCTTATGATTTGGTGTTTATGCTTGTTAATATGTACATGCTTGTTAGAATGGTTCATGTATGATTAAGTGGAATTAAATGAAAAGTTTTAAACAAAAATTCACCCCCCTCTCAATCATTTTGATTTCAATAATTGGAATTAGATCCTAGTGCTTTGAATTAGATCTAAAAACCTAAAGGATATCTTAAGAAGCAAGGATAACTAGTCAACAAGCTCAAGGTGGTTTCTCTACCAGTAAGGCTCTATTATTCAATGGATCTGATTGTGACTTTTAAAATGTCAAAATGAAGATGTATATGATGTCACTTGGACATGATATTTGGTAGTTAGTTGTGGATGGTTATATTTCACCTCCTATTCTACCAACAGATGTAGTAGGTAAAAGGCTAATGAAAATAACTCCAAGGTAATGAATGTCATTTTGTGTGGCCTATCAGAGGCAGATATTGTAAAGGTAATATATTTTTTATCAAGAAATAAAATATGGGACAAATTAAAGACCATCTGTGAAGGATATGCCAAGGTAAAGTTGGCCAAGTTATAGATCCACTAAAGATAGTTTAAAATCCTAATGATGAATGAAGATGAAACCATTGAATCTTACCTGTTAAGGATTGATGAATTTGTCAATATCAGTAGAGGATTGGGAGAAGAAGTGAAATAATCTAATTTTGTACAAAAGATATTAAGATCACTAACTCCTAAGTTTGAATCTAAGGTGATTTTAGTAGAATAGATGCAATATTTGGACAAGCTAGAGATGGATGGGCTTCATGGAATCTTGATTGCTTATGAGATGAAAATAAATGAAAGAGGACCTCTCAAGAAGGAATCAACTTTCAAAGTTAAAATTAAGTTAAAAGCCAAAAATGTCAAGGAAGAGGTATGTTTGGATATTGATGATGATGAAATCATAGCTATGTTTTCTATGAAGTTAAGGTTTGGCTTAGGTAAGTACAAGGGTAAGTTGCCCTTCAAATATTTTAGCTATGGCAAGATTAGGCACTTTGTAACCAAGTGTCCTAAAAAGGATAAATCTAAGCATAATGAAGAACATGATGAACATCACAAAGATGATAGAAAGGGCTATAATTCTAATAAGAATAAAAGAGGTTTAAAGAATAATGAAGGTAGAAAAGGGTCATGTAAAAATAATAAGAGTTTCTATACCAAAGAACACAAGTCATCTGATGTAAGTGATTCAATCACATCTGACAATGATGATGGCAGTAATAAATCTGAACATGATAATAGTAAAAATTTGTTCATTGGCATAGAATCATAAAATGAGGGTTTTTCAATGGGAAAAACCTTATGGTTGATGTAGAATCAGATGAAGAAGTATACTATGACAGTGAAGAAGGAGAAGCTGAAGTAAATCTTGGGGTAGAGCTAGTAAGTGCCCTAGAGGAGTTGAAGTTTAAAAAAAGAAAGAACCATAAACTAAGGTCATTAGTCAAAGAGTATGAGGATTAGATTGGATTTTTAAAAAAAAGGTTAAACAACACTTATAAGGAGTATGAAGAGATCATCCAATAAGTATAAACCTAGATGGATATTATGATAGCAAGCCAAAAGGCTAAAGAGGAAGATTGTAGCAGTTGTGAAACTGAAATAAAATCTCTAAAAGCTAAGTTGGATCAATCATTTATAAATGTGAAATTTTTGTGAAGTTTGAAAAGAGCATTGAGTCTCTAGATGATATTTTTTGTAGTCAAAAGTTTTCAAGTAACAAGACAGGTCTTAGATTTAAAGAAGACCAAAAGAAAGCATCTCAAGTAAAGGAGAATACTGTTGAAGAAAACAAGGCCAACAAGAAAATACCTATCAAATAGTCTAATGCTATAAGGTATGCTAGTTATTTCAATGGATATTGTTTTGTATGCAATCAATTTGGTCGTGGAGAAAGAGAATGTATAAGACCCTCCAAAAATGAGTACTCATAGAAATATGGAAGGAGTCACAATCCAAATTAGTCAAATGGTATGTATAGGGAAGTGTGTTATATCTATCATAATGTAGGACACATTGTAAGATTCTATCTTAATAGAGTTAGAAGGTCATCAAGTCAAAACATGAAGTTTGGAGATCTTAGAGTGCAATAAAGAAAATAAATGAATGTATGGAAACCAGATGTAGTAAAGATAAGTCATAATCAATATAAAAGCTCAAGTGGATTGCTTGATAAGATATATCATGTCTAAAGTGAGAAACAAAGTAAGGAATGTCTATTTTTAGCTCACATTGATGACCAAATGGTTGATGATGAGATCAAGCTTATAGTGCCAATGAAACCTAGAAGGAAGTTAAAGAATGTTCAATCTTGTGAGGGGAATATCTTGAGTTCATGTTGTTTTAGTGCCTTATGAAAAGGGGTGGCTCCATTAAGCTTCATGGAGACATTCTTCTATCAAAATAAGAATGAGATTATAGTCCAATAAAGTTTCTTTTTGATAAGATTCTAGGTTTTCTATGTTTCAAGTAAGGAGATAAAGATGAATATTAGCCATTCATGTGTTGATATTTTTATGACTTCAAATGTATAAGACATCATGATGAGAGATATAAAGCTATTATCAGCTATCTAAAGTCAAAGTATAGACAATTGGTGTATGATAAGTAAGCCTTTGGTATCTATTTATATGAGTAGTTGAGCTTGATCTGTGAAGACAAAAAGGGAGTCCCTATTTCTATAGTTGATGTCAAGAGTGTGATAGCCTAGTGTGTGACCAAGAATTTGATCTTCTTCAGCCATGACAAGGAAGGTATGTAATCCAAGTTTTTAGTTCTTTTAAAAAGGATATACTTGGTCTAATGGGGATCTTGGTAGCTTTTAAAGTGATTGATTTTGATATGCATGGAGTTAAGGAGAGATTGTGTCTGAGATGCTTTATAGATTCTATTTGTAGACACCGAAATCGTGTCTATCCCTTGGTCACCCCTTGGCCCCCTTTGATCCCCTCCTAACCATTTCTAACCCACTCAATTATTAATTTAAAATAAATTAATAATCCCCCCTTTGCCACCTCACCCCTCCTCGGATCCCTCTCCTTGGATGCCTCCCTCACCCCATGCCAACTCTTAAATGCTTAACCCCCATTTTAATTCCCCCACTCATCCTCACGCCTAATAAAACCCACTCTCGACCATTTTCTAATGACTAGCTGACCTCGACAGGAGGAAGAATAGGCAAAAGACTATTTTTAGCCCCTTTTTCCTAATCTTTGGCTACCGACATCAGTCAGTATTCAGCTGACGTCAGCGGTTTCGCCGACGTCAGTCCCTTTAAAACTAGCCTTCTACTTCCGTTGCTTCCCCCCACGAACGTGAATTCTTTTGCATCCAAAATCTGACCTCTCTCTCTCCCTCTCTCCCAAATGCACACCAAGCATCACAGGCTACAAGCACTCTATAGAAATAGCCCCAGACTCTGGGTCAAAGACATTGTAGGTACATTAGCGGCATCAGCAACAAATTTGCTACACTCTTTCTTCAGCAAGCCATAACTAAGTATTTCTTTTGTGTTTTCATTTCAATTATTTAGACTATGTTTGTAATTAGTTTTCTAGTTACTACTTCTAAGTAATATCACCAGCCCAGACCCAACCTACTCTTCCCAAAGAGGCTGAAAAGCCTTCTCTCATCCTTATCTCCCTGTCACCCTGTCCTCTATCTGGTCCCCTTTTTAGACCATACTCTCTGCCTTACAGCCTTGTACAGACCTCCAAAAAGACTCTCAAGCCATCCAAACAGACTCTCAAACCATTCTGTAGACCATAAACCCGTCTAGACCCTGTCGAAGGCCATTGCCCCGATTGATATCGACCATTGCCCCTATCGACATCGGTAGACTAACCGATGTCAGTGACCTTGACCTACCGACATCGGTAGACTAACCGATGCTGAAGACTGTGGAAGACAGATTACCACTTATAGGTACGCATTTGTTTCTATTTCTTTTGTTCAGTCCTTTATCATTTCTATTTTTGGTAATATTCTACTTTTTTATCAACCAGTAGATTGTCACCCCTTTAGGAAGTCTTTGTACTTCTGGGATCAAGCTTTTTCTTGGCAATCTACTACCTATCTATCTAACAACCTTCTTGTTTAAGTCTCTCTCATCTGCAGGTGTCATCCTTCACAGCCAAAGAGGATTCCCATCAATGTCTGGATACGATGCGTTGACTTCATTCGGGTAACATCTAACCCTAGACCATCACTTAGTTTCTTTCATCTCTTGAATGTGGAAAAGCAAAAATAGTTAAAAACATTCTGGCACGCCCGATGGGACCCTAGGGTCTTCCTTAGGTTTATTTTCTTACTTTTCATATAGGTGCATTAGGTCTCTCCTTGCATCTTTCTCTTCTATTTCTCTCTAAAAGACACTATCAGCAAAGTTAAAAAGAATCATTCTTTTTCTTTCTTTTCTTCCATCTTAGAGTAGTAAAACTCATACTCTTCAACCCTTTCTCCATTTGTTTGCATCCAAACAAACATTTCTATTTTGGGCTTAAAATCTATTGCATCTCATTTCTGTCTGAATGCATACTTAGTACACACATCTAGTAATTAAATCCGCATTATGAATAAAGCATAGTCCACTTATGTTACACAACTTAACCACTTTCACAAATCACACATCTAAACTTACTTGAGACAAGGCCCGACTAGGATTTCATCACCTAGCAGATACCTTACCCTTCTCGGCAATCCTACTTGGACTTCACTACCAAGGGGAAAGCCCACTCTGTTCTCTGGTAGAGGATAAACTCTAGGGGAAGTATATACTAGTTAAGTGACTTGGCTTATCACTGGGCTTGTGAAGTGAGGGGAGCTTGCTCCTTAGCACTAGGCCACGTACGAAACCTAACATAGACTCTTGAGCACCAAAACTAACCTAAAACCAACCTTAGACTGCTTCTTCTAGGACCCATTTTAAAAGCCAACTTGCCAAACACACTTTAAGGCATAAGCCAACACGATCCTAAAAATGTATTCTTAGGAATTTAATGTTTAGGGTTTGCTTGTCTTCATCTTCTTTTCTATTCTTATCTAGTTGTTTGAGCTAGTAAGGGCATATTATCTTGCCTTGAATGGTTTTGACATGCAGTCAAACCAATACTCTTGTCGACCACGCGAGGCAACAACTGCTTCTGCCTTTGCCGTCCATAACTAGTCTTCTAATGGAGTATCATTTAGAGACTGAATGAACTCCTACCCAACCAACCCCGACTCAGCCTCCCATTGTCCTTGAGGGGGACCAAGACTTTAAAAGATTCTTGGACCTCAACGTCAAAGCCCTTCAACATTATCTCATACAAAGCTGAATGCGAGACTCCTTAGGCAACCCAATTTATGGGATGCCAACCTCCTTAGTCAAGATGGCAGTCATGTCGACAGCATCTATGGTTCAACCCATAGACACCCAGGCTATTGCCTCGACTAATAACCAGCCCATGACTAATCTTCTAAGTGTGGCTTCTCCTTCTATCTCTAGGCCCACTTCTATTGGGGTTTCGGCCCTCCATCCACTGCAGACTATTCAACAAAGCTCTACCCCTTTCCAAAACCTAGTTGTCTCCATCCCGCCTACTCTCGCCCCCATCAACACTAGGGTGGCTACTCATCCATTAGCTAGTGTTGCCACTATCCAACCACCTCTAGCAACATCAAGCTTAGTCATGCCTTCTACCTTCACGATGCAACCACTCCTGGCTTCCACTTCTGTCCTGATGGCTAGTTATCAATACGTTGCACCCATACAAGTGCAACCGACTACATCATATGCCCCTTCTAGCACCTTCCAAGTGCCTTACAACCTAAGGGTCACCCCACCTATGAATCCATCAACAGACTTAATCAAAATGCTAATGGACAAAATGTCTAATCTTGAGACCTCTATTTCTAGTTCATGAAATGTCCTATCATATGACCAAATTTGTAATGAACCCATCCATCCCTCCGTCCCAATCTGGTTGTATCCCAGTCAGTGGGAACTTCCTAAATTTACTCACTTCCAGAGTAAGGAAGACCCACAGTAGCATATGCGAGCATTCAGACATGCTTGTTATTTGATAGCACATGATGATGCATTACTTCTATGCACATTCCCCATGTCACTTTCTGGTGTTGTTCTTGATTGGTACAACTCTCTCACCAGTCACTCTCTTTTCACATTCACCCAGCTAGCCCAACTTTTCCTTAACCACTTTTTGATCAATATCACCAAAAAGGTCTCCATCACAGACTTGTATTTTATTCGACAATTTGATGACGAATCCATAGCCAATTTTGTTGCCCGATGGAGAGGCCTAATCAACCAGCTCTCCTTTTCTTTGCCCCAACCTGAGCTCATCAAACTCTTCTCTTAGGTGTGTGCCAAACATATTTCCTCTACCTTGCGGGTCCAAACATTTTGCACCTTTGATGAAGCTTTCACAATGGCCTAGAAGCTTGAACTACTTGCCATCGAAGAAAACAAATTCAAGTTACAAAGTAAAAACCCCAACACCAAGTCCAATGACTCTTCCTCTAAACCTTCTTCGTCTAATTCCAAATCTAAGGCATCAGCAAATACTGTAGTCGTTAGACCATCATCTACAACCAACCAGCCTGAACCTTCTACATCCCAAAGTATCACACGACAATTCCAGCAAAGATATGTGTAGCATCAGTATACTCCACTAGGAGAGTCATACGCATCTGTGCTGGAAAAACTTGTCAAATAGGGAGTCCTCAATCTCCCCCAAATTTGACTGCCCCCTCAATTCGATCCCTCACATGCCATCCCTGCGTGGTATAGGGAGAACGACTTTTGCATTTATCATTGTGTCAAAGGCCATGACACGGACAATTGTAAGACTCTCAATAACATCATTCAAGACATGCTAGATAAAGGTGACCTCATCTTGGACAACCCAAACATGCCACCTAATCAAGGCATAGACATCTTTAAACAACTCTTTCCTAACCATCCTCTTAGCCAAAACAATGTGCAAACCATGACCGATGACTCTCAAGAGCATAACATACACACAGTCAACACTATTTTGCCTCTCATCTCTGACCAACCTCCCTCACAGTCTCAAGAGGTTAGTCAACCCATTAGTCCATCACACGTAGATGAATCTTTTTCTCCTATTAGTTCTCCATCAACTTACCTTATATTAGAGGATGCCTCGACTATGCCGGCACCACTAGCCCCACCTTCATCCTTCTTGCTACCGATGGAGGACCCTACTCTTCCTACTCCTCAACCACAGGTAGGAGGCACAATCATCCCTGCCCTCTACCCTCTTGAGGAGCCACATTCTCCACCTCCTTCTCCACCAAGAGAAGAACCTGTCTCTATGCCTTCTTCAACTAAAGATGATCCAATTATGACTCCCTCACACCTCGGGTCTGAGACCACTACATCTACCACATTTTCAGCCCCACAACCATCCACATCTTCTAAAGGACCAAAGTCTCATCTGACATCTTCCCAACCATTCTCTCAATTGGTGGAGAAATTAGGACTTCTCCATTCGAGAAAAGTGGAACATCAGGCATTATGGGAGCGACTCAAAGCTCCTCACCTTGCCCATCCTGTCTCATCTCATGCCACTAACCCTCTCGTCACAAAATCTGCTTCCAACAAAGACTAGACTTCCACTTCTAAACCTTCAAAATCTCAACCATCCACATTAGAACCAAAGCCCTCATCCACCATTTCAAGACCAATCAAATCCCTCGGTGTTCACCTCGTCCCTAACCTCACTCATCCGCAAGTGAAGGTAGACTTGAACTAGGCCTCACCTAATAGTAGTCCTCAAATCAAACCAAAGAAGACTGCTAAACCACGGTGGTGAACTCCTCCTCCACCGTCAACATTGCCCTCCATTTTGGGCCCTCATCCTTCTACCATAATAGGAGTGCTCCCCATTCCAACCCCTAACCAAAACAAGTTACCGCCATTACTTCTTTTACCTACCACAAGCCTAACCTCTCTAAACAATTTGACACCTCTCACAAAGAAAGTGTCATCTACGAATGTGGCTACACCACCAACTCAAAAGGTGGTACAGAAGCCTCCTTCGACACCTCCCAAGCAAAAGTCAACATTTCACGCATCAACAAGCATAGACCCTTTAGTGGGTTCATACGCTTTAATATTGCACTAACTTTTGCAAACCTCTAACATAACCCTCCCACCTATCAAACCATTCCAACCTCTCAGGTCAAAACCATCTTGGTTCGATGATACCAAAATTTGCCTATATCATCGCACACCAGGACATGATATCGAGAATTGTTGTGCTCTTAAGGTCGTCATTCACCAATACATGGAGAAAGACACTCTTCTTCTTGAAAACACTGTTGATAGACTTTCAACACCTACCCATATCTCTCAAACCTCTTCACCCTCATCGACATCTCATCAGCAGACTATGGTCCTTTCATCTCCTTCGCCCCCTCTCTTCAAAATTAACACCATCAGTGTAGCCACTAGGGCCCAAAAGGATAAAGCAAAAGAAAAAGCTGTTATTCCTTGGACCTATCCCTTTGTCAAACTACCTCAACCACCAAAACCCAAAATTTCTATCTTAGGTGCATCCCAACCCTCTTCTTCAGGGGCAATCCATGACTCTATGTTAAAACAACTTCACTAGATGCCCGTGAAGATGTCCTTGTATGACCTCATCCAAAGCTCACCCCAACATTGTCAAGCTCTAATTAGAGCCTTACAGGTAGTGTAGGTCCAACCCAAAGACCCGCAACTACTAGCTGCTCTGGTCCAATCATTATCCCCTGTCACCTCTATCACTTTCAGCGATTCTAAAATTCCTACCTCTAACTTAGAAGATCAGGATGCTGCTCTCTTCATCACAGCCTATGTTGATCAAACCCGCATTAAGCGAGTTGTGATTGATGGAGGTGCCAGCATTAATATCATCTCTACTCATGCCTATGATCAATTGGCCCTCCCCAAGAATTGCATATCAAAAATTGATGCAATCCTTTGATCCTTTAATGACACCACTGCCACTACCATTGGCACTGTCATCCTCCATATTCATGTTGGTCCGTGCACTATCCCAGATCTCTTCTACATCATCGAAGGAGAATTCCAATATAACATGCTATTAGGATGACCCTGGATCCATGCCATGGGTTGTGTCCCTTCTACACTGCATCATTGTGTTAAATTCAAACATGATGAGCAAGTTCATGTCATCCCCGCCTACCCATCACCTTTCAAAACATGTAACATGACCTATCGACCAAATTATTTTCTCATTCCTCTCAAGACACCAGCCCAGACACCACCTCCATCCATGGAAGCTTCAACCAGTTCACAAACGGTGGTCGCCCTCACACCACGTCTTCAAGCAACAACCAAGGACCCCATGGAAGATATCTTCCAATGACTTTTACTTGGGGAATATCGCTTACTTACCTTAGACATGTACCAAACTTTGCAAGAGTATGGACAAATTCACCACAGTCTAAGTTATGACCATCAGATCAGAATGGTCGTTCCTTATGGTCCTCCTAACCTTCAAACCAATCTCATCTATGGGGGGCTCGATCAAGCTCCCACTAATGGGAATCCTCTCTCCTCACCTCAACCATTCACATTCAACTTATCCTTTCTTGGCAACCCCACCTTTGCTCACACTTACCTTTACAGGTGTGCATGGAAGGGTTTTGGCTTTGGGCACTATGAACAAGGCTCCCATCAGCCCATCAAACTATTGAATGACGACAACACCAAGAAACGACATGGTCTGGGTTTCCAAGAACCTTCTAAAACCTCTGCAGACCGTTGTCCCAAACCCATCATAGACCAATCTCCTCTAAGCTCACCCATTCTCCCCCCTTCACCTATGAAGTCGATGGTTTCCATCCCTCTAAGTTTTTTTTGCATAAACACCATCTGCTTGGAGCCCCTAACCTACCAGCTAAGTGGGGTATCCAGGTCTCTCCCCCTCATTTATCCTAACATGATAGACGATGAGTCGATAACCATCAAAACTATCTACTACATAGACGATGATGCCATTCTCACCTATATGGGTGTCGATGACTCTTTCATTCAATGCTCTCTCCCTTATAAAATGCAAGTTATGTTAAATGAATCAACCATTGACATTAACCTCCCTTCTTCTGATGTTCCTCATGTCTTAAAGATTAGCCAATCTCTAGACACCCAGGAGTAGCTCGACTACACCAAGTTCCTCTCAGACCATAGCAAAGCCTTTGCCTGGACCTACAGTGACATGCCTGGCATTGACCCCAACATTGCCATTCACAACATCATCACAAAACTAGAGGCTAAGCCTCTCAGGCAAAAGCTTCGAAAGATGCATCCTCATGTTACGCTCCTTGTCAAAGAGGAGCTTCAGTGCCTTCTCTCTATCTCTTTCATCTAACCCATTGATTATCTACAGTGGGTGTCTAACATCGTCCCTGTCACCAAAGTAACTAGGGGGATCTAAATTTGCACAGACTATCACGACCTCAACCTAGCCTACCCCAAAGATGATTTTCCTCTTCCCAACATTGACCAACTTGTTGATCTCACGGCCGGTCATGAGATGCTCTCACTCATGGATAGATTTTTAGGCTATAACCAAATCTTGATTGCACCAAAAGATTAGTACAAGACTACCTTCATCACCCCATGGGGGACTTTCTGCTATCAGGTCATGCCTTTTGGCCTAAAGAATGTGGGTGCCACATATCAACATGCCATGACTTACATTTTTCACAATCTCCTCCACAAAATCATGGAGGACTATGTGCATGACCTGCTAGGCAAATCCAAGCTTTGCCATGACCATTTGACCATCCTCAAGATCATCTTCTCTCACCTTCTTCAATACAATGTCTACCTTAACCCTAAGAAATGCGTCTTTGGGGTCCTCTCAGGCAAGCTCCTGGGTTTCATTATTTCTCTCCATGGCATTGAGATAGATCCCACTAAAACTTGTGTTATCCTCAAGATGCCACCTCTGACCAATCTCAAGCAACTTCGCAGTCTGCAAGGGAAGCTCCAATCCATCCATCGCTTCATCTTACAGCTTTTTGACTGCTGCCAACCCTTTCACCATCTCCTCAAGAAGGACATCTCCTTTAAATAGGATAAGGACTGCCAAGAGGCTTTTAAAGCCCTCAAATGCTATCTAGTCTCTCCACCAGTCCTCATTCCACCTAAAGATGACCAACCCTTCTACCTTTACATCTTAGCAACCAACCATTCGTTAGGTGTCATGATCACGCACTGAGATGAGCAACACCGTGAGCAAGCAATTTACTATATAAGCCAAACACTTGTCGACTATGAAACTTGGTATACTCATACCAAGAAACTCTTTTTGGCGTTAGTCTTTACCGCTACCAAGCTCCATCATTATCTTCTCAATCACAAGACCTTTGTCATCACTCACACTGACCCTCTTAAATACATGCATTCTAAGCCATACCAAAACCAACGTATGGCTTGTTGGCTCATGCTTCTTGCTGAGTTCGACTTAGAATTCATCCAGCAAAAATTTATAAAGGGGCAAACAATCACTGACCAACTGGCAGATGCCCCTCTACCTAACAATCAACCTTCTCAGTGTGAGTTTTTTGATGAATCTATTGCCACACTTTCCACTAATGACACAGTCTATCAAATGACAATGTTCTTCGACGGCTCCAAATTTCAACTCAGTGGGGGTGTGGGGGTCATTCCCATCCCACACAAAGGTGAGCCCATGCCCTTGTCTTTCAAGCTCAACTTTGAATGTACCAATAATATGACTAAATATAAAGCCTTAATTTTGAGACTTTAAACCACCCTTTCTCTAAGCATTAAGACCATCAACATCTTTGGTGACTTGCAACTGGTCGTCAATCAAGTCAATGGTTCATATCTTTATAAAAATGAAATTTTGTAAAGATACAAACACCGTGTTAACACTCTCCTAGCCTCTTTTAACTATTACCTCTTGCAGACTGTTCCTTGATCTATGAATAAGTTTTTTGGCACCATGGCTTCTCTCACCTCGCATATTCCATCTCCATCATCTTCATCAAGAATTTATGTCATGGTGCATCATATGTCGTTGCCTTCATACATTTCTACTAACATCAACCATGTCAACACCATAGACTCTAGTCCATGAGATGTTTGGTATAAACAACTTGTGGACTACTTATCTCATTATATCATTCCTCCTAATCTCTCTAGTAATGCACGGTAGGCTTTCATCAAACGCACGGCTCGCTATACCATGCTAGGGGGTCTTCTCTATAAAAGAGGTTTTGACAGCCTCCTTCTTCATTGTCTAACCTCCACTGAAGCATCTCATGCCATTAAACAAGTCCACGATAGGATTTGTGGTAGACACTTCAGTGGTAACTCAGTTGCCAAGTGCATCCTTCACCTGGGCTATTATTGGCCCGCTCTTCATTAAGACTGTAGCGAATATGTTCAGCATTGTATCAAGTGATAGTAGCATGCTAACCTATTTCACCTCCCTAGCCATGCCTTATAAGTTGCTCAAGATTTTTGGCCTTTTTCACAATGGGGCTTAGATCTCATCAGTGAGATTAACCCTCATTCGTCTCTTCGACATCGATCCATTATCATCGCCATCGAGTATTTCACTAAATGGGTGGAAGCTATTCCTCTCATCTCCACAAAAGTTGACAAATTTTTTGACTTCATCAACACCCATATCATCTATCATTTCGATGTCCCTCACAAAATCATCACTGATAACGGCAAGTCATTCAAAAAAAAATTGTCCAAAAACTCTGTGACTCATTTGGCATCAAGCTCAGCTTCTCTTCACCTTACTACCCACAAGCAAATGGGTAGGCCGAGGCTTCCAACAAAATCTTAACTAAAATTCTCATGAAGGTGGTCAACAACACTAGAAGGGATTGGCACATTCACATTCCCTTCGCTTTATGGGCCTACCGCACTAGCATCAAAACCTCTACAGGTGCTAATCATTTCTCTTTAGTGTATGGAATAGAGGCTGTCCTACCTCTCAAAGTACAGATCCCATCTCTACACATCTCTTTGCATGACATTATTTCTAATGATGACTTTTGTTAAGATCACTTAACTCAACTTGAGTTACTCGATGAACGTCGTCTTGCTGCCCTCAACCATCTCCATGTCTATCAAAATCACATCAAGCGAGCCTATGACAAAAATCTGAGAGAATGAGATTTCAACATCAGAGACCTCATCCTCAAAGAAAATCAACATGTGACCAATATAAAATGAAGTAAATGAGGCAAATTTGCTCCTAATTAGCTCAGACCTTACATCATAATGCACAAGTATGGGTCAGGGACTTATTGTCTGTCTTCTCTTGAAGGCTGACCAGAACCTAAGCCTCTTAATGCCTTACATCTGCGACCATTCTACTGTTAGTCAAGTACTCACTCACTTGGCATTTAACTTGAGCTCATCCCTTGAGCAATCCATGTCCTCTTAATCCTCATTCCCTTTAACCCTATTCCCTTTAACGACCTCTCTATAACTCTTTTATCAAGTATGGATGCTTTGTCCTAATAAAAGGGAGCTCTTAAACTTCTATAGTCTTGTCCATGACTCAAAATTCTATCAAAAATAAATTGAGATGTCAAAAATATCAAAGGTCACAAAATCAAAAGGCAGACTGCTCTCTTGAAGGATAGTTGTACTATCATTGCTGTGGCTAATAGACTGCTCCCTTGAAGGATAGCTATTCAAAAGCCATTAAATATATATAAAGCAAAAATATAGACCACTCCCTTGAAGGATGGCTATGACTAAAATCTTGCTACAAATAGCACTCTTTTAGAAGCTTCCCACATCGATCAGCTTCACAAATTCCCACAAAGCAAAATGACATCTCTAAGTAGACTTCCCGCATTGATCAGTCTGCCAAAAAAAAAAGGGTCATGGACTTGGCTTGTAGTCGTCTCAGGGTCTCCTATAAAAAGGGGCAAAGTTATCCCTACAAAAAGAGGTTACCCTATCCTCCCATATCATATCACCTACTCAAGGGACTTCGAGCTCATTTTAATGTCAAAGTGATTCGATTACTTCTCTAACACTACCCATAGTCAACGATGTAATGCATGAATGGGGCTCTTGGTTCTAACAACCCCTATCTATGCTGTCATTTTGGTCCTTGTCAATGAAAGGGCAAATATGCCTTTCACTTTATGCATACACTTTGGTCACATTCAACTGTTAAACCAAATCAACCCACCCCTTTTCAGACCACTCACATAGCCTATTAACACAAGTTTCTATGGACACCAATACACATGAAAACTGTCGACCACTCAATTTATGTCAAGCATAAACCATTACTTGCTGAAGCATAAATAGACTCATTTTATTTTTAGCATGTATCCATCACCCAATATGGACAATTGCTAGGGATGAAAAACCCTCGACCAATGTTATAGAATACACCATTGCACAATATGGCAAAAAACTATAACATCATCTTCTTCTCATCATTTTAAGCATGTACTATCAGACATATGGGACGTGCTAAATCATTCTCATGACTAAACACATCAACCACTTCGACCCTTCCTCCCTTTTTGGGAGAACTAAATTAGCCTGAGGCCCTTAAGATAGGGGCTATGTATGCAACACTCAATTGACATGGGGTCTTCTGAGGTTACCTCAGCCATTATCTTCATCACATTCCTTCCATCACATTCTTTCGTCACCTGCCAATCACATCACAACTAATCACATATTTCTACAATCGTTAGCATAATCAAGCCATCATAATAAAATAACATCATCATAATAATCACCATTAAGCATCATCAAGTATAATCATCATATAATCATTATTAACATAATCATTTACATCATTCACATCATAATCATTAACCATAAATGATATCATCATCATAAAATTAAGCATCCACATCATATAATCTAAAAGTCATAATATAAACATCATGATCACATCATCACAATCATCATTAACATCATCATTACATCAATATACATCATTAAAACACATAAAAATTGCTTCCAACATTAAACATCCAAAATATTTTCATAACACGTGTCAATGATAAAAAACTCATCATATATACATCAAAGTTTTTACAATAGCATAATTTGTACATCTCTCTCAAAAAAAAAATCTAATATACATCTCACATCATCAACTCGTAGGCCAGTATATACATCATATCAAAACTCATGCCCTCAAGGCTGTGGCTATGGTGGTGGTGGTGGCGATCGGGAAGATGCTGTATCATCTCTGCCCTCTGATTTGTGTCATCTATGAGACCCTGAAGCCATCACTCACGACATAAACCATTATTGGCTTAGCTCTACCCTCATCTCTGAGTATCGCTATATCTATGGGAACCCCCTGATGGCCCCCTCATAATAAGTGATCTCGTCCAGTGCAGTGTTGTACCTAGTAATAGGTACAGTCTATGGTGGACCCATTAGCCTTGCTGTCGTGCCCTACACTGAACCCTGTGGCTGTGAAAATGCTAGCTACACTGACACTGACTGTGTAAGCTACTGAGCTGGCTACTAAGGTGAATGCTGACTTGGGTCCTATCCTCCCAAAACCTACCCTGCTAATACCTGTGCCTGGGCTATGGCCAACTGTCCCTATAACATCGTGACCTATCCTATCAATGCCACCACCTGGCCTGTCATCCCTACCATCTTCCCTATCAAAGCTGTGACCTGTCCATGTAAAATGGTCACCTAACCCTAGATTGGTGGAGAGAGTGGTGGACCTCCCGTGGGTCCTCCACTGCCCTCTGCCATCTCTTCTGTATTACTTTCTCTGTAACCTCTAAACACTCTCCAATTAGCCCACTCTCTCCACCAATCACACTCTGACACCTCACCCTGCTCACTTGGTCAAATTTGAGTCATTTTCACTCAATCAAATCCAGAGCTCCTTTTTTGACTTTGCCATAATCACAAATGACTTTTGGTGGGCCGACAATCTAGTTTTGTTAGATTTGACAGGCCACCGAAGTCGACACAAGCATGCCCTAGGCTAATGATGTCAGTCAATTTCTGCCGACATTGGTCCCTTTGGGCCACTGACATCAGTTGTATCACCGACATCGATGGCCTTAAAACCTTCAACCTCTTCATAATGACCCAAATCATGCCCCTAATCAATCTGTCCTTATAGTAAAAGTCATCTTAGCCTCCCAGGGCACCCTTAAGATCACTTTTGCCTCCACTTGACTTGACCACCAGACCTTAGAGATCGCAACTATCTCCTCTAACCACTTTCAAGATAGCTCTGCCTTGGTTATTTTGATTACCCTTGCTACCTCACGACTAGTTAGCAAATTGTCCTTGACCCCCACAAGTACTAGATCGCACTCCAGTTGATCCCCATGTTTGTGGCCTTTTCATGTTTTCCAAGATCACTTTCTAAGCCTGGGATACTTGGAGCACACTGACCATTGGAGCTATAGCTTGGTTCATTTAACCCAATCAGCTACGACTAAATGTTGGGGCCTGATTATTTCAATTTTGGCACTCCTCGACCTTTGACCATGACAATTTGACCTACTTATCACATGGTATGGCATACGCGCAATCTCACCCTTTGTAGCATTCACACTCTAACCGTCACCCTCTCCATATATCTCTCTGTCAAATCGACACATGATCTCAAGTTCCCTTCCCTCGACTCCCACTTTGAGGGGGGAACACTCTATCCCATCCCTGGGGTAACCAAAATCCTATTTTTGTCTTGCAGTTCATCAAGAACAACCAATAAGATAAAAAGGGGCAAATGTAGACACCGAAATCATGTCTATCCCTTGGTCACCCCTTGGCCCCCTTTGATCCCCTCCTAACCATTTCTAACCCACTCAATTATTAATTTAAAATAAATTAATAATTCCCCCTTTACCAACTCACCCCTCCTCAGATCCCTCTCCTTGGATGCCTCCCTCACCCCATGCCAACTCTTAAATGCTTAACCCCCATTTTAATTCCCCCACTCATCCTCATGCCTAATAAAACCCACTCTCGACCATTTTCTAATGACTAGCTGACCCCGGCAGGAGGAAGAACAAGTAAAAGACTATTTTTAGCCCTTTTTTCCTAATTTTTGGCTATCGACGTCGGTCAGTATTCAGCTGATGTCAGCGGTTTCACCAACATCGGTCCCTTTAAAACTAGCCTTCTGCTTCTGTTGCTTCCCCCCACAAATGTGAATTCTTTTACATCCAAAATCTGACCTCTCTCTCTCCCTCTCTCCCAGATGCACACCAAGCATCACAGGCTACATGCACTCTATAGAAATAGCCCTAGACTCTAGGTTAAAGACATTTTAGGTACATCAGCGGCATCAACAACAAATCTACTACACTCTTTCTTTAGCAAGCCACAGCTAAGTATTTCTTCTGTGTTTTCATTTCAATTATTTAGACTATGTTTGTAATTAGTTTTCTAGTTGCTACTTCTAAGTAATATCACCAGCCCAGACCCAACCTGCTCTTCTCAAAAAGGCTAAAAAGCCTTCTCTCATCCTTATCTCCCTATCATCTTGTCCTCTATTTGGTCCCCTTTTCAGACCATACTCTTTGCCCTACAACCCTGTACAAACCTCCAAAAAGACTCTCAGGCCATCCAAATAGACTCTCAGACCATTCTACAGACCATAAACCCATCCAAACCCTGTCGAAGGCCATTGCCCTGATCGACATCGACCATTGCCCCTACCGACGTCGGCAGACTAACTGACATCGGTGACCTTGACCTATCGACATCGGTAGACTAACTGACGCCAGTGACTGTGGAAGATAGATTACCACTTACAGGTATGCATTTATTTCTATTTCTTTTGTTTAGTCCTTTATCATTTCTATTTCTAGAAATATTTTGCTTTTTTATCAATTAGTAGACTGTCACCCCTTCAGGAAGTCTTTGTACTTCTGGGATCAAGCTTTTGTTTGGCAGTCTACTACCTATCTATCTAACAACCTTCTTGTTTAAGTCTCTCTCATCTGTAGGTGTCATCCTCCATAGCCAAAGAGGAGTCCCATCAACATCTAGATACAGTGCGCTGACTTCATCTAGGTAACATCTAACCCTAGACCATCACTTAGTTTATTTCATCTCTTGAATGTGGAAAAGCAAAAACAGTTAGAAACACTATTCATTGAGTTTTTGATGGATCATCTAGGAGAGTGATTTGATTGAGAGAAGTTTTTGAGAATGGTTGTCATAGGTGGTTACCATAGTTTCTAAATGCATTGTGCCATCTAGTGTCTTTTAGAAAAAGTATCAGCTCAAAGAGAGAATGTATGATTTTAATAGTTATAAGTGACCCTTGATGTCTACTATTAATAGAAGCATGGTGGATGCTTGGTTTGAGAGGTAAATTTTTAGGTTTTGACTGAGTTTGATCTATGTTGAAGTGATATTATAATATGAGTTCATTACAAAGGAGATAATAGTTATGGAAGACCTTTGTCATTAATGTCAAAGGGGAAAAAGATCAAAAAGAGAGAAAGAAAAGGCAAGATCAGAAAGGGTGAGAAAAAGCAAGAGCTAGATCTAAGAGATGATTGTCATCAAGAGTGGTTAACACAATTTTTTGAGTGTGTTTTCCATCAATGATAAAGGGGGAAATTATTGAACATTGTCATTGATTAAGGTGGAGATTTTTTAGCATTGTCATTGATTAAGGTGGAGATTTTTTAGCATTGTCTTTGATTGTTGAGTTTTGTCAATTAATATTATCATTGATGTTAGAGGTTCTTTTGAAGGTGCATGGTTATTTCGTTGATGTATTGATATCGAAGTTCTTATGAAGGTTCATGTTCAAGTAAGCTTTGAGGTATGTGTATGATGAGTTCTTATGTCAACATAATGAGTGTTATTTTTGTATGAAAGTAGTGATGTGAGAGTACTATTTGAAGAATGTTCTTATGTTAGCTTGATAAATATCATTGAGATCATCATGAATGAGTACAAGTCATTTTGTCAAGTGTCAACTAATTTGAAAATATTTGTCTAGACCTTGTGAGATGATATGTGCAGGTAGCATGATGAAATGAGTGAGCTCTAAAGAAGGAGCTGTATGCTTTGCATATCTATGTGAGTAGCTCTGAAGATGATCTAAATGAGCTATGAAGACATGAATGCTCTAAATAATGCTTGATATTGTTTGAGAATGAGAAAGGTCATTTTATTTTTTACATCAAGTGTTGAGGGACTTGAAAATGATTAGAAGGTCAACTCAAAATATCTATGTATATAGATCTAAATATGCTCCAAATGAGTTATAAAGATCCTAAGTTGAGATCCAAAGATATGTAAGAATCTCCAAAGATGATCTGAATAAAATTGAGTATATGAGGTTGGTTGAGCACACACAAGAGGCATTGGAACACATGAGAGTTTCAAGGTGAATTTTACAAGGTGGCTAGAAGGTTAGATTCAAGGCCTAATGAGACTTGTAAGTCAAGGCCTAAAAAGCAAAGAGATAAATGGTGGTCAGATAAGGTATTGATTAGTTTCCATGACATGAGTGAGTAGGTGGTCATTGAAAAAGGTAATCCAAGTTGTTCTAATTATATGCATAAAGTTTCAAGTCATGGTTTACAAGCAAAGGCTTGAAAAAGTGTTTTGAGGTCTCTCGAGTGCATATAATGAAGAGTTATCTACCCAAGAAGGTTTTTAAAGTGATTATTGGCACATGAAACATCTGAATGAGAATATAATATATTCATAGTAGATGAGGAAGGGTTATATCTCAAATTTAAAATAATTAGTTTCTAGAAAGAGGAGCTGAGTTTTATGAATGTTCATTAAGATTGAAAATTGGTCTAAACCCTTAAAGAACCTTAACAATGAATTGATGTTGAATATATTATTTTAAAATGATTAAAATGGTTTGATATATATATACAATAAATTTAAAGTTGAATTAAATTCTTTTAGTCACCTTCATTTGTGATTGGTTTCTCAAGTGAGTGAGCAGACCCTATAGGAAAGTGCTTATTTTTTGGAGATTTACTGTAGCAAGCAAAGTTGATTGAGAAAGTTGATAAGTGGATGAAGATCAAAGTGTGAGACTTGTATTTTTTGTCCATAAATTATTATTCATGTTTTATAGATCTTAGGTGTGCAATGTTGGTAATCCAAGTTGGCCAATCGCTAACAGACTTAATGGTATAGATAGAAAATCAGGCAGACGTGAGAATATGATTTTTGATGTGTTTTCATGTAAGAATGATATATTTAAGTGTATGATGATGTTTTTTGGGACTTAAATTATATATCCATGCTTTTTATAATATTGTAAGTTATTATGAGAGGTTGGAACATTGAAGCCAAAATGGATTATCTGGTCGAGTAGAATCTGTGAGAGAGAAGATCAATAAATTGGTATGTAAGACCAATAGTTTCCATTAGAGATTATGATATATTTGATTGAAATTAATATTATGATGTTATAATATCTTTTTCATGCATTGAAATCCCTTTAATATGTTTAATCATGTGTCATAAGTTCATGTTTCCTTGACTATATTTTGAAGTCAGTTGGTAGTTGTGAGTGAGCATCTTGTAGAAAAGAGTTTGAGCCTATATACCCTAAGTTGAATCATCTGAGAAATTTTGTGATGACTGTTAGGGTGTGGAGCTAAAAACTTCACCAAGGAGTATAGTTTATCAGGTTCGGGTCTACACAGACACTGGCGTCGGTCAGGAGCGACCGACGTCGGTCACAGGCAGTTGCAGAGGCACCGACGTCGGCAGATGGTCGGCCGACGGCGGTCACAGACAAGCGGTAGGAACCGACGTCGGTTACCTGCGTGTCCAGAAAGCTATTTTTGTGGATAGAAGCGAGTGTTTGCATGATAAGTTTGAGTTGTGGACTCAAGCACGCGTCTCTATTGTTAGCATTACTATTTTTAGAGCCCTTGTTCAAGTGGCTTAACTGCTTGTTGGAAGTACATGCTCAAGTCTCCTAATTCTATATGTAGAATTAGATCTTCTTAGCTTAGTAGTAGTTTGTAGTGAATTATTGTAATTCATTGTGTGAGAAGAAAAGTATAGAATTGAATCAATCCAGGTTTGTTGGAGTTGATTATTCTTGAGAGAGAGGGGAATTGAGATCTATTGAGAGATCTATACACCTAGGAGAGGTGTGGAAGAAAGAAGATTTATTCAATTGTATTCCTTTGTAAAGAGTTTTGTTAATAGAAGTTTTTAGGGTGTTTTCTTGTATCTCTTATTCTTATTATTATCATTCTAATTACTTGTCAATCTGGTTTAATTTCGCGTTTATTGCTGTCATAATTGTAATCTATTATTAGATTGATCCCCCAACAAGTGGTATCAGAGCCTTGGTTACAGGTTCAGAGCTTGATATTTGGTATCAAAGTTCAGGTTCACTAACAGGTGGTTCAGATCTGTGTAGTGTGTGTTGATTACAGGTTCTTACAGGGATTTCTATTTGAGTGGGAGAAGCAATGGCAGATGAAAGTAAATTGAGAATGGAAAAGTTCAATGGCAAAAATTACCAACACTAGAGAATGCAGATAGAGGATTATCTGTATCAGAAAGATCTCTACTTACCGTTAGGAGGTATTGCAAAGAAGACATGGAGGATGAAGAATGGGAAGTTCTTAACAGGAAGGCTCTGGGGTCTATAAGATTGAGTCTAGCATCCACTGTGATATCCAATTTATCACAGGCAAAGTCTATGGTAGAGTTGATGACTACGTTAGCAAATTTGTATGAAAAACCCTCAGCTTCCAATAAGGTATATCTTATGAAGCAGTTATTTAATTTGCATATGAATGAAGGTGGATCTATTTCTACTCATCTAAATGATTTCAATGGTATTGTGAATCAATTAAGTTCAGTGAATATAGTGTTTGATGATGAGATAAAATCTCTTTTAATATTATGTTCTTTGCCTGAAAGTTGGCATGGCTTAGTAATGGCAGTAAGTAATACTGCATCTGCATCAAATATTTTGAAAGTAGAGGATGTTGTTAGTGTTATCTTGAATGAGGAAATACACAGAAAAAGCACAGAAGAGGCATCTGGGAATGCTTTAAGTTTTGAGAGCAAGGGAAGGCAAAAAGAGAAGAGCAAGAAAGGTAGAGCAAGATCCAAGTCAAAGGAGAAAGGCAGATCTAAATCCAGAAATGGTAGGAAGCCACAATGCTAGAATTGTGAAAAGATGGGGCACATAAGCAGAGATTGTTGGTCAAAGCCTAAGGAGGACAACCAGCATGAAGGAAAGGAAGAAGCCAATATTGCAGGTATTGCACAGGATGCTTTAATTTTCTCTCTGCACAATAATATAGAATCTTGGGTATTAGATTCTGGTGCATCTTTTCATGCTACTCCTAACAGGGAATATTTTAGTGACTATATCCATGGAGATTTTGGAATAGTGTATCTAGGGGATGATGAGCCCTGTAAAATAATTGGCAAAGGTAAAGTGCAGCTGAAGATGCAGAATAGCAACACATGGGTGTTGACAGATGTGATGCATGTTCCTAGCTTGAAGAGAAATTTGATTTCTGCAGGAAAGTTAGGGGATGAGGGTTGTACAGTAACTCTCACAGCAGAATCTTGGAAGGTGACCAAGGGTGCACTCGTTATGGCCAGAGGTAAGAGAGAAGGTACTCTCTATTTGTGTAATTGTGTTACTAACAAATCTCCTTTTGTATTATCTACTTCAGATGTGGACGTTAAATTGTGGCACTCAAGGCTTGGCCACATGAGTGAGAAGGGGATGTCAATTCTTAAGTCCAAAGGTATGCTTTCAAATTTAAAAGGCATAGATCTAGAGTTTTGTGAGCACTGTGTATTCGGAAAACAGAAAAGGGTTAGTTTTCTCAAAACTGGGTCTACTAAGAAGAGGCACAAGTTGGAGCTTGTTCACACATACGTGTGGGGACCAGCTCAGGTTGCTTCCATTGGACGATCACAGTACTATGTATCTTTCATAGATGATGCCACAAGGAAGGTATGGATCTACTGTATTAGAAGAAAATCTGATGTATTTGATACTTTTAAAGTTTGGAAAGCTATGGTTGAGAATGAAACAGGTAAAATATTAAAGTGCCTGAGATCAGACAATGGTGGTGAGTTCTACAGTCATAAGTTCAGAGATTATTGTTACATGCATGGAATCCATAGGCAAAGGACGGTTCCAAGGACACCTCAGCAGAATGGTATTGCTGAAAGGATGAACATGACAATAATGGAGCGTGCAAGATGTATGAGATTGCATGCCAATTTGCCCTTATAGTTTTGGGCACAAGCTGTTGACACTGCAGTGTACCTGATTAACAGAGGACCCTCTACAGCTCTGGATGGTGGTATTCTAGAAGAGGCATGGACAGGTAAAAAGGTTGATCTCTCATATCTCAAAGTTTTTGGTTGTGAAGCCTTTGTGCATATAGATAAGGAAAATAGAAAGAAGCTTGATGCTAATTCTATGAGATGCACGTTTATTGGCTATGGCTCAGATGATTTTGGTTACAGATTGTGGAATCTAGAAACTAACAAGGTAATCAAGAGTCGTGATGTTGTTTTCAATGAAAGAGTGATGTATTGTGATCAGCTAAGGAAGTTGAATCAGTCTGAGCAGAGCAATGGTGAATTAGATGAGGTGAAAGTCCAAGATGAGCTCGCGGGAAAAAGAAATAATCACTTACAGGAAAACACAGAGACCGACATCGGCAGGTTAGGAACCAGTGTCGGCAGGACAAAAATCGGTGTCGGCCATACAGAGACCGATGTTGGTCGTACAGGTATCGAGGTCAGTCAGGCAGAACTGATGTCGGCCAGTAACAGGTCTACAGGTGACCGAGGTCGGTCACTGTCAAAGAATTTGGGTGGACAGCATGTTGTAGACGAGTCTCAGACACCCATCAGGAGGTCAAAAAGGGTGAGTAAGCCTCCAATTAGATATTCTCCTTCTTTATATTATTTATTGCTAACTGATGGTGGAGAACCAGAGAGTTTTGAAGAAGCAATACAGGTGGAGTCCAAGAGTGAGTGGGAGCGTGGCATGGTTGAGGAGTTGGAGTCCTTAAGAGAGAACCAAACATGGGATTTGGTTGAATTGCCAGCTGGTAAGAGAACACTTAAGAACAGATGGACCTACAGGTTGAAGGAAGGCGAGAATGGATAGATGAGATACAAGGCCAGATTAGTGGTAAAAGGATTTGCACAAAAGCCAGGTATTGACTTTGGTGAGATTTTTTCTCCAGTTGTTAAAATGACTTCAATAAGGGTTGTATTGTCTTTGGTTGCTTTTGAGGATTTGCATCTTGAGCAGCTAGATGTTAAGACAGCGTTTCTTCATGGAGATTTGGATGAGGAAATTTATATGGAACAGCCAGAAGGATTCGAGGTCAAGGGTAAGGAGAAGTTTGTGTGCAGGTTGAAGAAAAGCTTGTATGGCCTCAAGCAAGCTCCTAGGCAATGGTACTTAAAATTTGATAGGTTTATGACTGAGCATGGCTACAGTAGGTGTCAATCAGACCATTGTGTGTATTTTAAGAGATTTGATAAAGGTAGATATATTATTCTATTGTTGTATGTAGATGACATGCTAGTTGCAGGGTCTCACATGCAGGATATCTCAGAGCTTAAGGTGAAATTAGCTCAAATGTTTGCTATGAAGGATTTGGGAGCAGCAAAGAAAATCCTTGGCATGAGCATTAGGAGAGACAGGAAAAATCATAGGTTGATATTGTCTCAAGAAGATTATGTGGACAAGGTGTTGAAACGGTTTAATATGTAGGATGCTAAACCGATAAGCACACCTTTGGCTGGACATTTTAAGTTAAGTAAAGAATAATGTCCTAATTCATATGAAGAGGTAGAGTACATGAGTAAGGTTCCATATTCTTCCGTAGTAGGGAGTTTGATGTATGCAATGGTGTGTACTAGACCGAATATTGCCCAAGCAATGGGAGTGGTAAGTATATGGCCAATCCAGGTAAGGAACATTGGAAAGCAGTTCAATGGATCCTTAGATATCTGAGAGGAACCAGTAGCAGGCACTTGTGCTATGGAGGTTCAGATACTTCTCTACATGGCTATGTAGATTCAGATATGGCAGGTGATTTGGATGGTAGGAGAAGCACTACAGGTTATGTGTTTACTGTAGGTGGAACGGTAGTTAGCTAGATATCTAAGTTGCAGAAGGTTGTTGCCTTGTCAACTATAGAAGCAGAGTATATTACAGCCACAGAAGCTAGCAAGGAGATGATATGGATGACATGGTTCATGGATGAGCTTGGTAGGGAGCATGAGAATTGCAAATTGTACAGTGACAGTTAGAGTGCAATCCATTTGGCCAAGAATTTGGCCTTTCATTCAAGAACAAAGCACATACAGCTAAGGTATCACTTCATACGACAGGTATTGGAAGATGGTGAGTTGAAGCTGGAGAAGATCCATACAGACAAGAATCCTGCTGATATGCTAACTAAGCTGGTTACTAAGGAGAAGTTGAATCTTCATTCAACTTCTATTGGTCTTCATGATTGAGTTGAAGATGGAGGAGCTAGAAGATGTTGCTGTACAGGTACTGGTGCAACTGTTTATCTCCAAGTGGGAGATTGTTAGGGTGTGGAGCTAAAAACTTCACCAAGGAGCATAGTTTATCAGGTTTGGGTCTACACAGACACCGGCATCGGTCAAGAGTGATCGACGTTGGTCACAGGCAGTTGCAGAGGCACCGACATCGACAGATGGTCAGTCGACGACGGTCACAGACAAGCGGCAGGAACTGACGTCGGTTACCTGCATGTCCAGAAAGTTATTTCCGTGGACAGAAGCGAGTGTTTGCATGATAAGTTTGAGTTGTGGACTCAAGCACGCGTCTCTATTGTTAGCATTACTATTTTTAGAGCCCTTGTTCAAGTGGCTTAACTGCTTGTTGGAAGTACATGCTCAAGTCTCCTAATTCTATATGTAGAATTAGATCTTCTTAGCTTAGTAGTAGTTTGTAGTGAATTATTGTAATTCATTGTGTGAGAAGAACAGTACAGAATTGAATCAATCCAGGTTTGTTGGAGTTGATTGTTCTTGAGAGAGAGCTCTTGAGGAATTGAGATCTATTGAGAGATCTATACACCTAGGAGAGGTGTGGAAGAAATAAGCTTTCTTCAATTGTATTCCTTTGTAAAGAGTTTTGTTAATACAAGTTTTCAGGGTGTTTTCTTGTATCTCTTGTTCTTATTATTATCATTCTAATTACTTGTCAATCTGGTTTAATTCCGCGTTTATTGCTGTCATAATTGTAATCTATTGTTGGATTGATCCCCCAACAATGACCATAAGGTCATGATGTTTTTGAATATTTATTTTTTTTCCATAGTTTTTTGTAAAAATTGAGTGTATGCCTCCATTTTTCAAGACAAATTGTATGTATATGCACAAACCTTTTATGAACAATGTTTGATAAAGGGTTCAAATAGTGGTTGGACCTAAAAGGTGTTATAGACCTAAATTGAAGTTTTCTAATTTCTATTGGAGTGTAATATGTTGTTTTATTACCTTATGAGGTGTTTTAATATGCTTTAATAGAGATCAAAGGGTAACATATTGCTAAAGAAGACCTATTAAGTCTCCATAAAGCCTAAAAGAGGAGTAAGGCATGATTGAGCTATGAATGGCCTGTTGTATTGATTGATTAATGATTAAGGCATGTTTTTATAATATTATAAGACATATTACATGGATTAACTAAGATGATAAGATATATGGCTGAATGTGAAGGATATGATCAAGTGATTTATATAAAAGCAAAGTAGTGTAGGCCTAGTTGGATGCACTAAGAGAGAACATAAAATAAGTGAATGATATATATCTTTGGTGAGAAAAAGGAGGTAATGTATACCTTTAGAGAGATGTCATGAATAGATAATAGAGGTTTTTCATATGAGAATCAAGGTCAAAATACCTAATCAAGCTATGAAGAGGGCTACTTGAGTGAAGAAGGATGGAGGCCAGTTTGAGAGGAATAAAAGTGAGCAAAGAGCTAAAGATGAAGATCATCATCTAGTATCAGGTGGTTGAGTTGGTGTTGAGTCATCTAGGGAGTTGGTGCTTCCTTGCAAGTAGGTGCTTATTAAAGCTTAGTTGATTTGGTGTTGAGCTAGTTGTGGTTGGTGCTCTATGTGGATGTGGTGCTTCACTAAATATTTGTCTTTGTATTATAGAAATATATTAAATTTATTTAATTAGTGGGTTTTATTTCCTTTAAGGGTTCCCCACATATATGTTGTGTTCATGTGTTTTATGCTCTTATGATTTGGTACTTATGTTTGCTAAGATGTACATGCTTATTAGAATGGTTCATGTATGATTAAGTGGAATTGAATGAATTTTTTTGAAGATTGATTCATTATAACTCTCAATAATTTTGATTCCAACAATAAAAAACTATAAGATCTTATCTAAATATTCACCAAAGGGTTTTAAACAATATTAAATGATACTTAAAAAATGGTGGGCCACATGACCGTCTTTTCATTTTTTTCTTGAAAAAAATAAGAGTTTCTATTCAAATTTTATATGTTTGACCTAATTATACTTAATCATTTTAAAAAACAAATAGTGTTTTAGAAACTAGACTTGAAGTTTTACAATTAATGTTCTTATAGCATCTTCATATTTTGAGTGTAGCTATTTCAAATTATATAAGTTTAATTTTCTAAAATTTCAAGAAAATCATGTCGACGTTTAGCTCATTTTTGTCCCCCAACTCTGTGCACTTAACCTTTTTAATATTAACATATATGTAAATATTTATTCTTGGGTAATAATTTTATCACTTGGGTGAATTTACTTGATGGGTTGTAGGTCACATGCAAGGTA
This sequence comes from Torreya grandis, assembly GCA_037957365.1. Classification (NCBI taxonomy): domain Eukaryota; kingdom Viridiplantae; phylum Streptophyta; class Pinopsida; order Cupressales; family Taxaceae; genus Torreya; species Torreya grandis. Next base: position 1,875,197 of record JARHVA010000463.1, read on the forward strand.
TTTTTTAGGGAATGAAAATTTCTTAGAAGTGTATAATTGTAGACAAAAAAAATTCTATTAAAAACCATAAAAAATAATTATGGTGGAAATTTTTAAAATAATAACATAAAATTTACTACTAATAAATGGGTAAGTGTAACAACTTGGGGGACAAGAAAGGGCCTACCCGTAGACATGATTTTTCTAAAATTTCAAAAATGTGAACTTTTGTAGATAATTAGAGATGGCTACACTCAAAATTTGAAGATGGTATAAAAACATGAATTGTAGAATTTCGAGTCTAGTTTCTAAAAAACTATTTTTTTTTGAAATTTTTTAAAGTATAAATAAGTCAAACATCTAAAATTTAAAGAGGAACTCTTATTTTTTTAAGAAGATTTGAATTGTTTCATTCTATGTGACCCACCATTTTTTGAGCATCATTAAATACTGTTAGAAACCCTTTGGTGAATATTTAGATTAGATCTTCTAGTGTGTTATGAAATTTTTTATATTTTTTTATGAATATTTTTATTATTAATTTTTTAATTAAATATATCCTAAAAATTTGACAAAAAAAAAGATAGTCGTCCGTGCAACCCACCCTAACTATCTAAAAAAAATGAAATTTGATTTTTTTTTTTTAATGTGTGTAGAATTAAGCCTAGTTTGTTACCTTATATATATTTTTTCATTTGGATTAATTAAAAATAAATTATATAAACATGAATAGTCATGTATGGGTGAGGCATGTAGTGGCCTAAAAAATGTGTTGTTAGAAATAAATATAGTTTGAACCTTTAAAACAACCCAAAATTTATAAAAAACATAAATTTAGAAATATGACAACATGCTCATCATAACGGTACTGATATTTTGAATTTTACAGTTGAAATCCAAAGCGTATTTGGTGATTAAAGTTGAAATTTGTTAGTTTTTCTTGAAACTCTTGGTCGTGGCTGTAGATGCATAGTCCCAAGCCTTTAGCTAAAAAATCCAAGCCATTTTTGAGCCTAAAAGTGCAATTTTAAATTCAAATTAAAATAACACATACATGTTGATTTGTTATAAGTCCAAAACCAACTCCACAAGCATTTGGGAGTTGCACGTGAAGCCAACTTTGTCCATAAGCTTATATTTACTACTCTAAATGTTAAGTATAAGTTTAATATAAATGTTAAGTATAAGTTTAATATAAATGTAGACTTAAAATTTAAATTTATTTTAGTAAATATAATAAATTAGAGTCACTCAACATTTGATAGAGTTGGTCTCATAGTTGCATGCCTTATGATGTGAAAAATAATTTTTCAAAATCTAATCAGGTCAATACTTAAGTATTTTCAAGGTATAAGTATTAAACCTAGGGATTTATGACATAACTTTTGCAATTGATATCCATTTTTGGTAAGCATATAGTCATTTTTTAGGTTTTTGTGCCTTCTATATTGATTCTTGGCATTTTTAGGAGTCTTAAGTTTGTCAAAATTGAAGTTTTCAAACCACTAACTTTGAAATTGATGCAAAGTTGTGTGATTGGGGTAGCATATGCCACATTAATAACCTACACACATCAAACAACCACTTTGTGCTAATTTCACTTGTTTATCATCCTTCCCTAATCCTTGATCACTTTATACTCATGCCTCATCACCCCTAATCACTCTCTCATCATTATCAATTATCCCTAATCACTCCCTCATTAACCCTCACTATCCATATTCATCTCTTATCACTCCCTCATGATCCCTGATTACTCCCCCATTAACCCTCACTATGCCTCATCATCCCTAATAACTCACTACTTCTCCCTCTTTGTCCCTCATCACTCCCTCATTGACCCTCACTATCCTCTATCATCTTTAATCACTCCTTTATCATTCCTAATCACTCACTCATTGGCTCTCACCATCCCTCAATGTATCTAATCACTCCCTCATTTTCCTTTATCATTCCTAATCATCGCTTCATCATCCCTAATCACTCCCTCCTCATCCCTCATCTTCTCTAATCACTCCTTTATTGACCCTCAACATTCCTCATCATTTATATTCAGTCCCTCATTGCCCCTCACCATCCCTCATGATAAAGAGCCCTATTGCATATTGTGCTTGTCCAATCTCTTTACCAATATCCACATAGGCATTTTTAGGGTCTACATATTAAACCTAGGGATTTTAGGACATAAATTTTGTAATTGATATCCATTTTTGGTAAACATATAGTCATTTATTAGGTTTTTGTGCCCTATGTATTGATTATTATCATTTATAGGAGTTTCAAGTTTTTCAAAACTAATGTTTTTAAACCACTCACTTTGAAATTGATGCAAAATGGTGTTATTGGGATAAAAGAGGTCACATTGATGCCCTACACACATCAAACAACCACTTTACATGTTAATTTCACTTGATCATCACCCCTCCCTCATCTTTGATCACTTCCTACTCATCCAAAATTACCCATAATCACTCTCTCATCATTCCTCATTGTCCCTAATCACTCCCTCATTGACACTGACTATCCCTAGTTATCTTTAATCACTCCCTTATCATCCATAATCACTCCTCCATTGACCCTCACTATTCCTCATCATACCTAATCACTTCCTCCCCATTATTCATCATCCCTAATCAATATTTATTAATACCTAATCACCTCCTCATTCCTACTCACTCCCTCCTCATCCCTCCTCATGCCTAATCACTCCTTCATTGACCTTAGTTATATCTCATCATGTCTAATCACTCAGGTTTATCATCCCTAATCATTCCTTCATTGATTATCACCATCCCTCATCATCCATTATCACTCACTTCTCATCCCTCATAATACATAATTAATCTATATTCATCCCTCATCATCACTAATCACTCCCTCATTGACCCTCACCATCATTCATCACTCCATCATTGACCCTCACCATCCCTTACATTCCCTAGTTTCTCCCTCATCATCTAGTGTAAGTATATACTATAAAGATATCTTTGATTCAAATCATATGTTATTTAATCCATTATAATAGAAATTAACTCTTTTCTAAGACTCGTGTTATCAATACCCATTTGTGATAGTAAATTTTATTACTGAATGAATTAGATGATCTTCCAAATTTATAGTCAACATAAGTATTAACACAAAATAGAGTCTAAATTTTAGTTTATCTAATTATCTTTATTTTAAAACTAAATAGATTAAACTTTATTTAGTTTCACCTTTGGTAGTTTGGTTCAAAAGATAAAAATTAAACAAAAATCTATTGTATTATTTTCTAATTCTGAGAAGATTTGAATCAGATACAAAGTTAGTTAATGTTTCCCATTCATGTATAACTTGAATCTTAGTTGGGTTCACACATGCACTCCTTGTGTGTGTAATGTGTCCCAAATATTTTCTCTTACATGAAAAATAAACATTTATTCATGTTATCACAAAAATATTTTTCTACAAAATGTGAAACACTAGTTCAACATGGTGTAGATGTTCATCCCATATTTTATAAAGATTAAGATGTCATCAAGGTAGATTTTTAAAATGGCATAGGTAAAGGGCCTGAGGATGTCATTCAACATATTGAAATGAATGAATTTGTTATATGATTTACCCTAAAAGACATAATCAACTAGTCAATCAATCCTTCCTTTGTTTTAAGACTCTATTCTAAATCTCTAAAGGTTTAACATGAATGTGTGATACCCAAACTTAAGATCAATTTTGGAAAAGACTTATACACCATGGATATGGTAGAAAGATTCCTTAATATTTAAATGAGGATAATAGTTATTCATGTTAATCTTGTTAATAAATTTTTAATTGATTCACAACTTTGTCACAAACACCATTGGGTTTTTTCAAGGTAATGATTTGGGCATGATGTGTCTATTATCCATGATTTCATTTATCTACCACTTGATATATTCATTCTCTAGAAATGATATGTTTTATAAAGAGGTTTGAGGTAGGGGTAGTTAAGGGATAAAATAAATAGTATTGTTTATTGTATAGTATGTAGGAACTTATTTAGGTGACTAAAAGATATCCATGTATTCATCTAGTTTATGGTTCAATTATTTCATCTTTGTTATTGTTGGATAAACCAAACTATGATATGGTGACATAAGGATGCCATTAAAAATTTAATTCTTACCATTGAGAGTATACTTCTTAATATAACTAATAATATTCTTGCACTTCTTGGTACTAATGATTAAAATCTTATTAACTAACTACAATATATGGTATTTTAAATCTAAACAATATATTTTAAAAAATCAAGGATTTAATTCATAGACTACATGTCAATGGTAAATACATGGTAGACCACATGTAAAACACCACACACCTATAATGGTGAGATTTCATAAAGTATTTCATCTTTAAAAAGTTTGATTTTTTACACCAAGTGACACTACTAGGTGATCCATTTCTCAAGGCCTACACTAGACCATACACTAGCATATAGTTATGGATGATGTATAAATTTCAAGTTCAATTTTTGAAAATATGATTTAGGATAAATTAAATTATTTTGACTTCCATTGGAAATGATGAAGTGTATTGTATCACCATTGATCTAAATTTGTTAATGAAATAATATTTTTAATTCATATAATTTCTTGTTGAGGGAAGTAAAATAAATAACCTCCTTTTGGATTACTATAGACCTGTGACTAAGTACATAGTCTATTATAATTTGGTTAATTCAATTTACTATAGATTAAAAATGGAAATATAACACTTGGAAAATGTGCATAGGGTCAAATCAGACCTAATACAATAGTCAAAGTCATTAGAAACACCTTTGGAATATTTAAATCTCATTTTGACCCTTCTCAGGTTTGTGAAACCAATCTAAACCCTATATTAGGGTTTTTAATTTCAAAGTGATTTTTTAGGAGTTTTAAGTGTCAATAATTCATGAAATTTGGTGAAAAGTTTGAGTTCAACATGTAAAAAGATATTATTGTGTTTTTAAGTTGTGTAAGTATGGATAAGTACAAATGGGGGAGGACTGTGTGGTAGACATGATAGAAAGAAACCTAAAGACCTAATCCAAGAGTAGAAAGATCCAAGAGAAGTTATCAAATAGTTGAACCAAATCCTAAAACTTTGTGAATAAATGGGATATAATATAGGGTATCCATAAATGAGGTTGATTTGATGATTTGATTTCTTACAAGAAGAGTCTTTGACAAAGTAAGAGGTAGTGTATGATATGAGGACTATGTTAAGAGGTTAATTAGGGTTGAGAAGAAGTTAGAGAGAAATCAAAGGAGTGGAAGGATTTTTTTTAGATACATATTAAAGACTAAGGAACCAAATACAAGATTTGATCCAAGTTGTTATAAATCATAAAGACTAGTAAGTGGGATAGTCTCAAAGTAAGAGAGATTTAATGCATTGAGTAAGGAGAATAGAATGAAGAATTTATTGAGACCATACGAAGAATGGTGGAGAATAAATGAAATGAATAAAATTTAGAAATGAATTTGAAATGTGTGTAGGGTCTAAATATAGAGATTAAGTAAGAAAAGACAAAGTGAAATCTATGTGGATATTGGAAAAGATCTTGGACAAATAGAGTATGCAATAGGGATATACATCATGAGGGATAGTGAGGGGAAATTAGGGAGTTATTATAAATGATGGATGAGGAGGGAGTGATTAGGTATGATGAAGTGGTGATTAGGGATGGTAAAGGCAATTGATGGAGTGATTAGGGATAATGAGAGATGGTTAGAGCCAATGAGGGAGTGATTAGGGATGATAAGGGAGTGATTAAATATGATGAGGGATGGTGAGGGTCAATGAGGGAGTGATGAGGAAGGACAAGGAGTGAGTTATTAGGGATGATGAGGCATAGTGAGGGTTAATGAGGGAGTAATTAGGGATCATGAGAGAGTGATTAGAGATGACTAGGGATAATGAGGGTCAATGAGGTAGTGATTAAAAAAAAATATAATGATGAGAGAGTGATTAGGGGTGATGAGGAATGAGTAGGAAGTGATCAAGGATGAGGGAAGGATGATGAACAAGTGAAATTAACACAAAGTGGTTATTTGATGTGTGTAGGTCATCAATGTGACCTATGCTACCCAAATCACACCACTTTACATCAATTTCAAAGTGAGTGGTTTTAAAACTTCAAGTTTAACAAACTTAAGACTCCTAGAAATACCAGGAATCAATCTAGAAGGCATAAAAACCTAAAAAATGACTATATATTTACCAAAAATGGATATTAATTGTAAATGTTATGTCCTAAAATCCCTAGGTTTAATACTTAGACCTTGAAAATGCCTAAGTATTGACCTAATTGGATTTTAAAAATCTATTTTCCACATTGTAAGGTGTGCAACTGTGAGACCAACTCTATCAAATGTTGAGTGACCCTAATTTATTATATTTACTAAAAAAAATTTAAATTATAAGAAATTATTTCTTATATTTACTAAAATAAATTTAAAGTATAAGAAATTATTTCTTATACTTAACATTTATAATAAATATAAGCTTATGGACAAAGTTGGCATCACGTGAAACTCCTAAATGCTCATGGAGTTGGTTCTAGACTTATAACAAAGCAACACATATGTGTTATATAAGGCATACACATTATATATTTCATTATATAATGTGTATGTATTATACAACATGTATGGGTTATTTGAATTTATAATAACATGTACACATTATTATTTTTTCAATAATGCGTACACATTATGGATCGATAATTACTGAACTATAGTTTCAATAACATGATCATGTTACCTAAAATATCCATGAAATTGTCCCCCAATTATGTATATGTACCTATATGTATATTTAATTAATGTAATAAAGGACTATTTTATATAATTTAGACTTATCACAAATACATTAGACAGATGTGATTTATTTGTAATAAGTCTAACTTAATCTTGATACACTCCAATTTAATCTTGATACACTCTAGTTTATTTCTGATAGTTTCCAAAAATTTGGACTGTTGATAAGTCCAAATTATATAAAATAGTCCTTTATTACATTCATTAAAATATACATATCGATACATATACGAAGTTGGGGGACAATTTCATGGATATTTTAGGTAACATGATCATGTTACCTAAAATATCCATAAAATTGTCCCCCAACTCCATATATGTACCGATATGTATATTTTAATGAATGTAATAAAGGACTATTTCATATAATTTGGACTTATCAACAGTCCAAATTTTTGAAAACTATCAAAAATAAATCAGAGTGTATCAAGATTAAATTGGACTGTATCAAGATTAAGTTAGACTTATTACAAATAAATCACACCTGCCTAATGTATTTGTGATAAATCCAAATTATTTTAAATGATATTAAATAATTAGTAGTTGAAAACTATCATAAATGAATTAGACTTCATCAAGAATTACTTGGACTTATTACAAACAAATCGCATCTATATTATATATTTACAATAAGTCCAAATTATGCAATCATTCAAACTGGTTCACAGATAATGAATTTATAGATAACAAAACTTGGTAGTTTATTTATTAAGGAAAAATAATTCATACATCAATCAGGTGCTCAGGTGATATTTGATTTAAAACACCTAGGCTGATTAGGATGCCACATGTCATCGGTTGATTAGATCATGAACTATCTACTTAATCTAATTTGGGTGACATCCTCATGACTATCAAAGTTTATCTCATATTTGTTTACCTACCATGTGTTGATCATGATGTTATATTATTATATTATTAATATAATCTCCCACATAGTTGAGTTATTAAGATTATGATGTGTGTTGAAATCTCAAGTGCTCACATTATTTGGGACTTTTGTTTGGATTGGTCATCCTTTTGCATAGTAGAGTTACCAAGATTTGTCCATGTGGCACAGTCATGGGTGCTTATACAAAGTTTAATTTAAAAAATTAAAAGCCAAAGAACATTTGTCAATACACAAATGTTGAAGAAAAAATCTTAATGCTCAATTGGGACATTCCTAGGCATAAACCTTGAAGACCTTTTCACATACATGGGAAACCCAAAGTGTATTTTGAAAAACACGAAAGCTAAAGTGTAAATTCTAAGATGTGAAAATTATGAAGACCATTTGCGAAAGACCATTTTTAAGGTTTCAAAAATGTGAAGTGGTTGTTTCAATAGTAAAATTCTATTAAATAGATGCATAGTTACCAAAATACTGAATTATCTTAGTAAAAAATATATAACTCAAATATTGAAGTGTATTTTCCAAGACCCAAAATGCAAAGTGCCACTAGAAATAAATATAAATAAAATAATAAAACATTATACATTCTCAAAAAATGGACTAAATTTTAAAAAACATTCATATTTCTCATTCTCAAATTAAGGAAACACCATTTCAAGTTTCTGAATCCTTTTATCACTATTTTTGTTAGTGCTTAGTGGGATGATGTATTCAAATAGTATGTTATAATACTTTTTAAAAAATCAGTGAGAACAAGTGTATGACCTCTGTAATTTTTTATTTGGTTTCCAAGCATAGATGATATTATCTATGAGTATGGATGGTAAACATGTGTCAGTTGAGTTTGGCTTCCATTTCTTGTCTAAAAAAACTTGAATAATTTTTTTCTTTTTCAACATCTTTTTTCCTTGCATGAACTAGGATGAACCAAGATACATTGACCCTTCGTTTTATGTCCCCATTTATTTGTTGTATCTCAATATTTATTTTAGCTCTAGCAACCCATACTGTGTAGTCCACTCCTATAGAATTGTCAGGTATGACAAATAACATTTCTCTAATTTGCACATCTCGAGCCAGATCAAATGAAATTCTTATTCTCATGATTCTTAGACCAATATATGTATCTATAGGTGCCACTCCAAAATCAAGGGTCCTATCACAAACCATTTTGTGCAGATCTCTATGCAGGGGAATGTCATAGTGAGTTCTAGGCTAAAAATCTTATGTACACTCAACTCTAGAAGGGAACATGTCTTTTTTCATTATGTCATGGATTTTTTGTAAGTAATATGCTATATCCTTCCAATTACTATTTTTAGTCAAACCAAATTTATTGAATTTTTGTACATACTTATTCAAGTTATATTTATTTTTCACTCTTTTTCTACTTTTGTCTGAGTCTTTTGCAATAATGAAATATTTAGACATTTCTCTATTTTTTAAGTCTTTGAAATATGTTTTTGTCAGATTAAATTCTATAACATTTCATTGATCATTTTATTTTGTTCCCCATAATGTAATTGGGGGGGACAAATTTCTATCTCTTATAGGGTTTTTACAATGCATAATGGGCTAACCTTACTCTATGCATAGAAGAAAGCATTAATCTTTTGTCAAGCCTACTATTTCATTTCTTCACTTTAGCTGGTAACTATTAACATACTCTTTGAAATCCACTACTTATTCAATCAAATATGGCATGAAGTTTCTTGTATTTTCACACATCCTATAAGTGTCCATCATCTCTACCACACTCCATACATCTTTCCTCTTTATGCAGTCAAAAGAGTTTTTGAATTTGCCATTGATGTCCTCATGGGTATGTCCTATAGGGAGAAATTTGACCTTGACATCAAGGAAAACACCTTTGTATATAAGGAGAGATAAATATTGCAACACATACATGTAAAAAAACCATGATTTTATGAATTTGGAAATGTAACATTAGTTCCATATAAGGTTTGATATTTTTTAAACATAATTATGGATGGAAGTACCTATTATTATTTTCCCCATAATAGTTAAATAGTTGAAGGTATAGCCTAGAAGGAAGTTTATTGAAGGCACTAATTGATTTTGATTCTTATCTATAATTCTTTCATTCAGGGTAGTAGTTGTTAGATAAAAGTGCATCATACAATGGATATTTTGAAGTTCCAAGTTTATATAATAAATATCCATAAGTATATGACATTATTGTTTCTATATCCCTGATATACTTGTTCAATGAGGTGATAGTAAAGTTAGACCCTCCAAGAATGTATGGTAAAAAAATTCCCATATTCACCTACACCACGACCATGTGTTATAATCCCTACCATTGACAACTCTAATATTTTATTCATAACTACTTTGATTTTTTTCATTGTCCTTGACATAAATGTTTTTTGACATTCCCCCTTCTCATAAATGGCACTGAGGCATTCTTTAGGGCATTTCTATGATATTCATTTATGTGTTTGATACATTTTTCTTGAAAAAAGTATTTGATTTGAGTGTATCATGAATTCTTGTTTAATACGCTCTTTCTAATCTCTAGAGAGGGACCCAAAGAATTTATGTTGAGTCAACAAGATGCATGTTTTGAACTTAGTAAAGTCACCAAATGTGGAAATGGTCACATCATGAAAATTATTTTTCCACATGTTATTGAATTTTGGCTAGGATATTGGCTCATGTTTCATATCTACTAATTGTGCATTGATGTGGTGCCTCATAAATTCTTGAGTGAAAGATGTTGAAAGATGTCATAAATTTTCTTGTGAGTTATCTATATCTACTTGACATGTTATTCATGGAGGAACATCTACAAAATCATCCACCAATTAGTCCAATAAATCTTTAGCTACCATTATCTTCTTATGTGGCTTTTATCGAAATCTCCTTGCATGGAATGCATTTCATTCCCCATTTTGTGATAATTTTAAATGTCAAAAAAGCCACTTCTCTTCAATCCATATATTTTAAGCCAAGCTTCCAAAAATATCTCTGGACCCTAAAAGTCAATGCTAGTTTTGTTTTTATTTTTCTTAAACAAACTGATAGAAAGGACATCCAAGACATGTTGCCTTTTATCCATTGTGGTGGAATCAATCAACTTTATCTTTGTAGATTTTAGAGTCTCAAATTATAATCCTGATTGAAACCATTTTTTGGTGCATCATTAATCCATATTCATTATTTAAATCTCACTATTTATGCTTTCATAAAACTCCACTTGGTTGAGTGAAGTGTTTGGCTGACTTCTTTTTTGACCCACGTATTTGTAGGCATGAGCTAATTTTTTTGGATGCCTTTGTGCTAGGAATGTCAGGTAAAGATTGACTTCATTATCCACTACATCCCAAATGTTTCCAATTTATTTCTCCTTTGGTGTCATGTATGGTAAATTGATTGCTCTATAAGTCTCAATATCCACTATTTTGTTGGAAGGCCATCTAACAATAGATGTTTTAGTTACCTCTATACTACAAGTCTCACAATATTGTATAACATGCTTTATGTAAATTCCCAATTCATTTTCTAACATTGAGATAGGGTTGCAACCAAAAATATCTCCTGGTTATGAAAATTCAACAAAATCAAAAGCAAATTTTTCATCATTTGTAAGAGCTATACATTTTTTCAAAAAATATACCCTTTTCCCCAGAAAAGTTTTTGTTAGGCTTTGAAATGAGGTAGGATCATCGATATATCAAATAAATGAATCCATGCAAGGTTTTTCTTGTTGTAATGGTTGTATATGTAGAACTAAACTCACATTATTTTATCTTTGTTCTATGTCATTATCTATAAAAAATTTGTCTCTGACATGTTGCATCATTCTTGTGGTCCATATAGTAAAACTATCAACTGCATACCCCAAATTATCCACAAAAGATGCAGGAATGAAAGTGGTAGAGTCAGATCAAAAGCTTTAGTCACATTAACACTTACACATTCAATATGAATTTCCTCATTGTGGTATGTGGAAGTGATATTTATGGGTTCTAGAGATTCAACATCTGGACCTACCACTTTGTGTATTCTTCCTTCACCAATGACCTTACCATTAATTATGAAAGAAACAGTCTCCACAATACAAATCCATTGACGTATGATTTATTATCCTAGACATTTGAAAAAGACATGAGAAGAGTTTTTAATTAGGTTATTTATAAAACCAATCTAATTTATACCTGTATGAAGGAGATAAAGCTATGTTTATAATAGAACATAAGCATGGAGATATGTTAAAACCTAAAAATGTTAAAAAGGTATATACAACATTGTTTATAATGACACAGTTTATGTCAATGAAAAATAATAATAGATTTTAATATCATGTACTACATACTTCAATTCTTGCTTCATCCTAATTTGAAGGTATCTCCTAGGAGATACATTTCAAACATGCATCAAAACAGAATAGCCACGTAGAAAAAATAGCTAATTAAGTCAATATTCAACCATGCATTTTATTACAATACAAAATTTTATTGAGCAATGGGGGTTTTGAGCAAAATTATGGAAAATTATTAGCTTCTTATATTTTGGGATCCTGTATGTGATTTGAACCTCTGTTGTGGGCCCAAAAGTTTGAAGGTATTGCTTAAGAGATACCTTTCAAACATGTGTATGGGTACCCTTGAAGGTTTGAAAGAAGTACTAGGTGATACCTTAAAAGGCCTTGTAATACCTTTAAGAATACCTATGACATTAAGCTTAAAGCTTCAATTTTCAATAGTCAAGGATATGTGGCATGCACCCATGAACCCATGACATTTCAAAACTCAAAAAATATTTCAAGTTCATCAGGTGAATGACTCTCTATGATTATGTCAAGTGTCTCCATCCCATTTACCCAAAGACTGATAGATTTAACTTAATTTAAAAAATATTAGGTATGTGTAAGAATCACTGTGGTGATGCGTGTCTCCCTCTAAAATGCCTCTATAATTCTTGTTAAAAATTGGGCCCACTTCCCTTGGCCAATGGTGTACCTTTTATTTAAAGAATAACTCTCTTCTTTCCTAAGGAGCATCATGATGAAATGTGTCTTCAATGAAAGGGACTAAGACTTCAAGTTTATTACCATTATCACTTGTGCACTTAGTCATTGTGAGTTTTCAATGAACCCAAGTGTTAGCTTCAAGTTTACAGTTGCATTTTTTATTCTCTCCCAACAAGATATATACAATTATTGGACCATGGGGACTTGCATAGGTTAAATTTGATGGTAACCCCTTCCTATCAATACTTTTTTTTTATGTTTTTTAAATCAATGTCTGCGAAAGTAGTAATGACAAGATAGATATGGCAAAAGGATCACTAATGGTCATGCAAGACCATTAATGACATGGCATTTTGAAATATTGTATCTTATTTGAGGTAGATCAAGTTGGGGTTAATGACATGGATTCCAACAAATGTTATGGGTTAATTTAAATATTTTTGAGATAAAAAAGGTCACCATAAAAGCCAAAATATTAAATATGAGGAAGAGTGCTCATGTGAAGGCAGTCAGTGCATTTAAAGAGGTTGGCAAGAGAAAATTGTATGCCAAATGCCATAAAATTAAGGGGAGGAACAACGCAAAAAAATTAAAAACTTTGGAGAATAATATTATTCTATTATCTACTCTTGATATACTCTTGTGAAAAAAAATGAGACCCAAATTTTGGTATAATAAAGCAATCAAATAGTGTAGATTATAGGTTTACTCCTAGATAGGAGCAATTTTTTGATCCTGCTCACAGATGCCAAAAATATGGAAACAGGGATTGGGGTAGGTATTCAATAAACCAAATTCAACTACCTAGATCTCTTCAAATTTTTGGAATCAATTGAAGTTACTCTCTTCTCCCTATCAACACAACCAAAGGGCATAAGCAAGAGCTCTTACACTTCAACATCTACTTTGAGGTTCTAATGCAAAGGGCTAATCAAGTTACTTACATTCAAGAAAATAGATGAGGTCATGTATACCTTGTTAATTAGATACAACAAAGGGGCTATTCATTTGTCTAGAGATATCACTATTTGGATCAATGCACATACCTTGAAAAGAGCCATAGGCCTCCCAAATCATGGAAAATCCTTATTACCATACAAGTCCACTACACCACCAATTCATCCTTATGTTTAGGAAAATTTTCCCACTAGGGTAGGTAGAGGAACCCCAATTGACTACATTAAGGATGTTTCAATGCATATTATGGTAGAGTGTATTACAAAGAGGTTTTGGTAGACAATGAAGTATGTCAAGTAGGCAATAAAAAGAGTAATTGACATTGTGTATCACATGATACACTAGAATGATAACTTTAATTGTCCCAAGTTTCTCACATTTGATATTACCACTAATACCAAAAAGTTACTTTTAGGTAGGTTACAAAATTTCCAATATTAGTTTCTAGTTTTGTTATTATGCTTCACCTAATGGAAGTCCCCACTAGGCCAAGTTAATGTTACTATAAACTTTTGGCCTAGTACTACCCTTTTAGGAAACACTTGGACTAAGATAGGGAAATATTATGAGCAACTAGGGAGGTTTAACACATAGTGGATTGAGGTTATAGCTTTGATCAGGTCCCACCCTTAAATTCCACAAGATGTCATGTAATATTTGGGGTAACATACATCAGTAACCAAGTTGTACAATGGTATTAAAATCAAGGTGCATGAGTTGGCCACACTAAATACAACTCTAATGCCCTTTTTCATCATAACGGTTGAATCAAAAGCTAAAGTATAAAGGTAGAGAACCCTATTTTCATAATAATGTTGGCAAGATCAAGAATAAATATAGATAATTATGTAACCATAGGTCTCACTCCAATAGTTTATAGCTCCTCCACAATAAGAAAAATGAAAATGGAAGGGACTTGTGTAGAGATCCTCACCACCACTAGCCAAAAAGATATCAAGGCAAATCAAGTATTGGTTGGACAACCCACATGTACCAAGGATAACTTGGGAGTATGATCTCACAATGTTATGGATTGATGAATAGGAAGTTATTTAAAGCATGATCAAAAAAATTGGTCAAAAGGTCTATGATAAGGAAGAGGAGAAGGAGTTATTTTTCTAAAAAGTAGTGCACACTTGTTAAGAGTAGAATAAGGTAAGTAGTGACCATTTGGTCAATATTACACAACCTCATCCCTATAATATTTTGGATACTTCAGGTCACAAAGAAGTTTAGCATGAACTTATGATATAAATTATACAAAAAGATCCAGAAGTTGGTTCATCATTTGCATAGTTTGGAGATCTACCAGAGGAAGGGAGCCTATTATAGCCACTGATTTGCAAAAAAATAGTCATCATTAGGCAAGGCCTTCAACCATTATATTTGAATATTTGTGATATTTAGGAGAGCCAACCATAATAAGTAGTGCCCATCAGGATATACTTATCATGGTTATTGAATCTAAATCTTTGGAGCACTCATAATATAATATGGAAATGGATGATGTATATGTAATGGATGGATCCTCACATACCACTATCGAAATGAGATCCACCATGCTCGATTCCACTTATATGGAGATGTCTTTAGATGTTTTATAGTTACCATTATATAAGGAAATTGAAGGAGCAGATGCATTCCAAAAATTCATTGCACAAAAGGCTTCAAATTTAGAACATATTGTTTTTTGACTGCATGAGGAGAAAGTGGAAGCACATAATTCAGTCTAGATTGCTCATCAATGCCTCTTGTCCTACTCTAGTTGCATAATTACTTGGTAATAAAGTAATGTCTAAGGATAAATAAATCACTACATTACTAACTTAGCTAACAAAGGAGTGTGTGAGTACACATAAACTACACACATAAGGACAGGATATCCACATTGAGACAAAAGGTATTCGTGAACTTTTAGAGGAATATGTATAGGTCTTGGATATTTTTTGCATCAAGATAAGAAGATTGCACAAGGAATGCTTGATTGGAGGTATCACCTTGATAAATACTTATATTATAATAAACTATAGTTCACAATGGTGGATAAAGATAAAGTTGTATTGAATGATTGAATGGCTACTGGGGGAACACTAAATGGCACATTTCAATAGTTTTTATAAGCCAAGGATACCATGATGAAGAAGCTTTAGTTCTAATAGAATGAGACAATATGCAAAAAAATTGTGGAAATTCAATCCTAAAGGACTATAGATAGGTTGGATGATATTGTGTTAGATATCTAGCTTAAGTTGTCAAATGTCAGAGACTTCCTTATCATCATAGAAGAAGTAGATGTGTAAAATTTGATGGTTAATCAAATTTCACTATGTATTTTACTTACTATGATGTGAGAATTAATTGATAATTAAAAAATTCTCAATAATGAACTCTCGTAGGTTTAACCATCTATTATGCATATCATAGATGAACTTAAGTTCATTCCACCATAAGATATCCAGGCAATTTTGTAGAAGAGAAAGCTGGATATAAAGGTGCAGTCTGGGTAGCCACAACCTAGTTAGCTAAGAAAGTGTTGGATGTAGAGTAGGGTATCATATTTTGTCTTGGGATGAAACAATAGTTTAAGTCCAAGAAAATGTTGGATGTAGAGTATGGCCTTATAAAATTGTAACTGTATAATTGATGGACACATATGCGTAGGGTATAATTTTGTCATCTATATGAGCTTTTAGATGTCTTCAACCTTGTTAGCCAAGTGATAGATATAATAATGCCATGAATATTTTATTTTTTTATGATGGAAATCTTATAATGTAATATTTTTTTGATTTTTTATAAAGATTAATAGGTTATCTCTATTATTATTTTTCTAAGATTCTTTTACTTATGCATAGTGCACATTTTTACTCTGTTTTGTTTTAGCTTGTTCTATCTTGTATTATGTTATTTATGATCTAAAATTATTAACATCATGTTAGTTTATATTTATATTTGATGTGATGTATAAAATTAAATATTGTGTAAATTAATTTATGTTATTATGATTCTTTTCTACTTCTTATTGCGCAAGTTATACCTATAATTTCCATGTTTTGGAGAATTTCTAGGAAAATCTGCTAACATTCCTTCAACATGCACATGATTGGAATTTTATTTCAAGGTATCTCCAAGGACATACCTTGAAGGGATTTATAGTACTATTTAGTGTACCCTAATTCATTTTTTTAATGTATAAGGTATCTCACAGGAGAGACTTTCAAACATGCATTTGTAGTACTTCCAATGGGATACCTTGAAAATGCACACCATTGGAATTGTTTTTCAAGATATCTCTTATGATATATTCTGGTAGGCATTGTAATACCTTAAATTTTTCCTTTATACATATAAGTATCTCTTAAGATATACCTTCAAGGTAGCCATGAAGGTACTACAATGCCCTTCAATGTATATTATTGGGGATACATAGTTAGTTAGTTTCCTTTTTGTTTACATGTTTCCATTTCTTTGATGTTTGTTTCCCATTTCATTATTTATATTTTATTTAAAAATTTTCCATTGGAACAAGTTGTTTCCATTACATTATAGGTGTCTGCACCTTGGCCCTCCTTAACTTTAAATTATCTACTAATAGATAGTTATCTACCCCACTCCCCTTACAATTAATGTCCAGTTGTTCCATATTACACGGTCCCCATTAAAGATCACCACAGATCTATTATGTGACACTCATAAAGCATGCGTATCACCATTATCATTTATGGGCACCCAATTTCAAAAACAAAAACACCATGATGATTATATTTACTAGTCATTTGTCTCAAAAACTATTTTATCAAGGTTTTTATTTTAGTCACTTTCCTTGAAAGATATTTGTCTTTGCCTTCGAGAGTTTTGTCTATGGGATATTGTTTTAGGAAATTATTATTTCTTTAAATAAAAATTACATCTTAAGTCTCCTACCATCCTATGTATCAAAGAGACCTAGATACCATCTACAAAGAGAATTGTGAGTAAAACATCAACCAAGCCAAAGCTAAATTAATTGTACATCATACATAACACATAGAAGAACACTACAAGTAGCATAGGGCATATAAATTACAATGGAATCTTCATCTAGGATATTTAGAGGGGAAAATATACCATCCCCTTATTTAATTAAAGATTATATAGAGTTCATGGACACAGTGTTTGATACCACCATATTTAAGGACAGGTACAAGAACTATTCAAAATTATGGGACGTCATCAATTCAATGGATTTATTTTCATTAGGAGATGATATGACACTTGTAGATATATAATTCATTAAGTAATTTATGTATTTTAAATGCCAAAGGTTACATTATTTTGATGTTAAACTAGAGTGATACCATGCATCAACCTTATATGGGATTTGTTTTTCTCAGGAAGGATTTCATAGGATGCTTTTTTCATCACTCTGAAAATAAAATATTTGTTACATGCATCTCAAGACCCGACTTCCAAAGGTGTTTATATTTATGCATACCCAATGCTTATTTAGATAAACATACACTAGTACACTTTAGCACATAAAGCTCAATCGAGATGGTACTCTCTTCATGGTTGCTCTTGGACCAAACCATTATGTGGAAGGGGAATAAAATGAAGGGAGTGGTTCCTATTGACAAATTCAAAATGGGAATACACATTGGAATGATACTCCTCAATAAACTCTATGGTATGCCAAGTATCCATTTTGTCAATTTAAATTGGGTGATATTATTGCATATGATGCTCACCCATTATGTTATGTATGCCCTAGGTGAGACAATTAGCTTCTACCTTAGAGAAAAGATAATCAACAAGGACAATCATCCCACACCTTTAGATAGTTTTTATATGATGTCATATTTACTTGATGTAGTCATGGGAACCTATCATAAATAACTTGGAAAATTTTGGACTCCATCCATAGACTATGAGAAGAATAGAATATGGACAATCATCCCACACTTGTAGATAGTTTTTATATGATGTCATATTTACTTGATGTAGTCATGGGAACGTATCATAAATAACTTTGAGAATTTTGGACTCCATCCATAGACTATGAGAATTTATGCATATATATGCCTATACCAAGCATATGGTTAGGATATTTAAAGACATTTATCCACATGTTTTTCAATCCATTCATGGATCACCCATGCCTAGAATTGGGACAAATATTACAAAGAACTTGATAGGAAAAGGGGATTATTTCCTCTACCCACCTTTCATAGTAATAATGATTTGGGGGAACAAAATTAATCCTTTATGTCTTCTAAAGTTTTTACCAAACAAGCTAGCTGAATAGGAAATCACCTTTCAACTATGGTTGAGTATTAAAGAGGACATATCAAAGCAAAATAAAGCCTTGTATTTTGGATAATTTGTAACAATTGGTAGAATGGTTTATACCATAAGGAAGCATTTTGTAGATGTGGGTAGAAAGTGAAAGATTTATCCTTTTCCCATGCTTCCACACAGAGATTGGGATCCACATGGGATGATTCAAAATCACATACAATGACTCTATAGACACCAAAATCATGTCTATTCTTTGGTCATCCCCCCCTTGGTCCCCTTGGTCCACTTCCAAACATTTCTAACCCACACACTTATTAATTTAAAATAAATTAACTATTTTAAATTAATAACCCCCTTGACACCTCACCCCACCTTAAATACCTCTCTTTGGATCCCATCCCTCACCCCATGCCAAATCTTAATTACTTAAACCCCATTTCATCCCTCCCACTAGCCTCTCACGCTCATTTAATCTGCCTTTGGACTATTTTCCAATGAAAATTAGACTTGATAGTTGGAAGAATGGGCAAAAGGCTAAAAATAGCCTCTTTTCCCATTCTTCAGCCACTAACGTCGGTCAGTAGTCGACTGACGCCGGTGGTTTTGCCAATGTTGGTTCCTTTAAAACTAAATTTTAGCCTCTGTTGTCCCCCCACAAACATGAATTCTCTTGCTCCAGGCTCCAAGCTCTCTCGCTCCTTGACTTCTTGTAGGCATCAGCATCTTAACAACACTCTCTAGGCTCATAAATTCTGCACCAGTCATTCCACACTAGATTGAAGGTTGCACAACATCTCTCACATCAGCCACAATAGAAATAGGCCTCCTGCACTTCTGCCTCTCCACCCACAGCTAAGTATTTCTACTGGTTTTTTATTTCACTATCCTTTTAAATACACTAGCAATCAACCCATTGTCCATTTCCAAGCATTCTTGACACAACCCAATCTATTCTTCCTGAAGAGGTTGAAAATCCTTCCCTCATCCCTATCTCCTTTTTTTCACCCCTGTCCTCTATTTGGTCCCTTTTCCAGCCACACTCTCTATCCTGTAAAGCCTAGCACAAGCCATCAAACCCCCATAGACCTCCTAGACCACTCTAATTGACCACAGACAGACTCGGGACTTGTCCAAAGCCCCATTACCTCGACCAATGTCAGCCTTCAGGCCATTGCCCCTACCGATGTCAGCAGCCTAATCGATGTTGGTAGCCTGACAGATCGATGCCAGCAGAACCACCGACATCGGTGATTGTGGAAGATAGATTGCCAAATATAGGTATGCATTATCTCTATTTATTTTGTTCAGTCTTTTATCATTTCTTTTTCTAGCAACATTGTTTTCTTTATCAACCAGTGGACTGTCATCCCTCCAGGAAGTCTTTGCACTTATAGGACCAAGCTTTTGCTTGGCAGTCCACTACCTATCTATCTAATAGCTTCTTTGTTTAAGACTATCTTATCTACAAGTGTCATCCTCCATAGCCAAAGAGGAGTCCCTTCAACATCTGGATACGGTGCGCAAACTTCATTCGGGTATCATCTAAACCTTGACCATTACTTTAGTTTCTTTCATCCTCTAAATGTGAAAAAATAAAAATAGTTAGAAACATTCTGGCATGCCCGATGGGACCCTGGAATTTTCCTTAGGTTCATACTTTTTCTTCTAAAAGCAAACTTTTCATATAGGTGCATCAGGTCTCTTCTTGCATCTTTTTCTTCTATCTCTTCCGAAAAGACACCATTAGCAAAGTTAAAAAGAATCCTTCTTTTTCTTTCTTTCCTGCATCTTAGAGTAGTGAAATTCATACTCTTCAACCTCTTCTCCACTTGTCTGCATCCGAACACACATTTCAATTTGGGCTTAAAATCTATTGCATCTCATTTCTGCTTGAATGCATATTTAGTCCACTCATTTAGTAATTAAAATGCATTATGAATAAAGCGTAGTCCACATATGTTACACATCCAGACCACTTTCACAAATCAAACATCTAAACATACCTGAGACAAGGCCCGACTAGGATTTCATCACCTAGCAAATACCTTACCCTTCCTGGTGATCCTACTTGGACTTCACTACCAAGGGGAGAGCCCACTCTATTCTCTGGCAGAGTATAAACTCTAGGGGAAGTATATACTGGCTAAGTGACCCAGCTTATCTCTAGGCTCATGAAGTGAGGGGAGCTAGCTCCTTAGCACCAGGCCACGTACGAAACCTAATACAGATCTTGAGCACCAAAACTAACCTAAAACCAACCTTAGACTACTTCTTTTAGGACCCGTTCTAAAAGCCAACTTCCCAAACACACTCTAAGGCATAAGCCAATATGACTCTAAAAATTTATTCTTAAGAATTTAACGTTTAGGGTCTGCTTGTCTTCATCTTCTTTTCCATTTTTATCTAGTTGTTTGAGCTAGTAAGGACGTATCATCTTGCCTTGAATGGTTTTGACATGTAGTCAAACCAAGACTCTTGTTGACCACACAAGGCAACAACCACTCCCACCTTTGCCTTCCATAACAAGTCCTCTAATCTAGTATCATTCAGAGACTAAATGAACTCCTACCCAACCAACCCCGACTCAGCCCCCTATTGTCCCTAAAGGGGACCAAGACTTTGAAAGGTTCCTTAACCTCAATGTTAAGGCCCTTTAGCACTAACTCGCGAGAATTCGAACGCGAGACTCTTTAGGCAACCCAATTTATGGGATGCCAACCTCCTTAGTTGAGATGGCAGCCATATCAACAATGTCTATGATTCAACCCATAGACACCTAAGCCATCACCTCAACTAATAACCCACCTATGACTAATCTTCAAAGGGTGGCTTATCCTTCTATTTTTGGACCCACTTCTATTGGGGCTTTGGCCCCCCATCAACCACAGACTATTCAAAAAAGTTCTACCCCTTTCCAAAACCTAGTTGTCTCCATCCCGCCTACTCTTGCACCCATCAACACCGCTACTCATCCTTTGGTTAGTGTTGCCACCATCCAACCACCTCTGGCAACATCAAGCCTAGTTGTGCCTCCTAGCTTCATGACACAACCACCCTTGGCTTCCACATTTGTCCCTATGATTAGTCATCAATATGTTGCACCTATACAAGCACAACCAACTACGTCATATGCCCCTCCTAGCACCTTCCAAGCACCTTATAACCTAGGGGGCACCCCACCTACAAATCCATCATTTGACCTAATCAAAATGTTGATGGACAAAATGTCTAATCTTGAGACCTCTATTTTGAGTTCAAGAAATGTCCTTTCATATGAACAAATTTGTAATGAACCCATTCATCCCTCAGTCCCAATCTAGCCATATTCCAGTCAGTGGGAACTTCCCAAGTTTACTCACTTTCAGAGTAAGGAAGATCCATAGTAGCATCTACGAGCATTTAGACATGCTTGTTACCTCATAACACATGATGATGCGTTATTACTATGCATATTTCCCATGTTGCTTTCTAGCACTGCCCTTGATTGGTACAACTCTCTCACTAGTCACTCTCTTTTCACATTCACCTAGCTAGCTCAACTTTTCCTTGACCACTTTTCGATCAATATTACCAAAAAGGTCTCTATCACAGACCTATACTCTATCAGACAATTTGACGATGAATCAATAGCCAATTTTGTTTCCCATTGGAGAGGCTTAATCAACCAACTCTCCTTTTCTTTACCTCAACCCGAGCTCATTGAGCTCTTCTCTCAAGCGTGTGCCAAACATATTTTATCTACTATGTGGGTCCAAACATTCCACACATTTGACGAAGCTTTCACGATGTCTAGGAAGCTTAAAATACGTGTTATTAAGGAAAACAAAGTCAAATTGCAAAGCAAAAACCCCAACACCAAGTCAAATGACCCTTCCTCTAAACCTTCTTCTTCTAATTCCAAATCTAAGGCATCAGCAAATGCTGTAGTCATTAGACCATCATCCTCGACAACAACCAACCAATCTAAACCATCCACATCTCAAAGTATCACACAATAATTCCAACAACGATACGTGTAGTGTCAGTATACTCCAATAATAGAATCATACGCATCTATGTTGGATAAACTTATCAAACAGGGAGTCCTCAATCTCCCCCAAATTTGACCACCCCCTCAATTTGATCCCTCACATGCCATCCCTACATGGTACAGAGAGAACAACTTTTACAATTATCACTGTGTCAAAGGCCATGACACAGACAACTGAAAGACTCTCAAGAACATCATTCAAGACATGCTAGATAAAGGTGATTTTGTCTTGGACAACCTGAACGCACCACCCAATCAAAACAAAGACATCTTTAGATAACCTTTTCTTAACCATCCTCATAGCCAAAACAACGTGTAGACCATGGCTGATGACTCCCAAGATCATAATATACGTACAATCAACATGGTCTCTCCTCTTATGCCTAACCAACCTCTCTCACAGACCAAAGAGGTTAATCAACCCATTGGTCCTTCACAGGTGGAAGAATCCTCTTCTCCCATTTCTCTTTCACAAGTGGATGAACCTTCTTCTCCTGTTAGTTCTCCATTTACTTCCCTTATATTGGAGGATGCTTTGACCATACCGATGCCAATAGCCCCACCTTCATTCTTCTTGCTACCAATGGAAGAGCCTACCCTTCCTACTCCTCAACTATAAGTAGAAGGCACAATCATCCCTACCCTCTACCCTCTTGAGGAGCCACATTCTCCGATTCCTTCTCCACCAAGAGAAGAACCTGTCTCTTCACCCTCTCTGACCAAAGACGATCCAGTTATGACTCCCCCATGCCTTGGGTCTAAGATTGCTACACCTAACACATTTTTGGTCTCACAACCACCCACATATTCTATAGAATCAAAGCCTCATCCAACATCTTCCAAACCATTCTCTCGCTTGGTGGAGAAACTAGGACTTCTCCAATCAAGAAAATTAAAACATGAGGCATTATGGGAGCAACTCAAAGATCCTCACCTCACACGTCCCATCTCATCTCGTGCCATTAACCCTCCTGTGATGAAATCTCCAAAAATATCCAACAAAGACCAGACTTCTACTTCTAAACCTTCAAAAGCACAACCATCCACATCAGGACCTACACCTTCACAAACATCTACCACATCAAAACTAAGTAAATCTCTAGGTGTTCGCCCCATAACTAACCTCACTCACCCGCAAGTGAAGGTAGACTTGAACCATGCCTCACCCAATAGTAGTCCTCAAACCAAACCAAAGAAGGCTACTAAACCACGGCAGCAAACTCCTCCTCCACCATCACCATTGCCCTCTATTTTGGGCCCTCATCCTTCTACTATAATAGGAGTGCTCCCAACTCTAACCCCTAACCAAAACAAGTTGCCTCCACTACTCCCTTTACCCACCAAAAGCCTACCTCCTCTAAAAAATTTGGCACCTCTCACAAAGAAAGTGTCATCTATGCAAGTGGCCACACCACCAACCTAAAAGGTGGTATGGAAGCCTCCTTCAACACCTCCCAAGCAAAAGTCATCAACACCTCATGCATCAACAAGCACGGATCCTTTAGTGGGTTCATACACTTTGATATTACGCTGAATTTTGCAAACTTATAGCATAACCCTTCTGCCTATCAAACCATTTCAACCTCTCAGATCAAAACCATCTTGGTTCGATGACACAAAATTTACCTATATCATCTTACACCAGGACATGATACCGAGAATTGCTATGCCCTCAAGGTTGTCATTCACCAATACATGGAAAAAGACACCCTTCTTCTTGAGGACACTATTGACAGACCTCTGACACCTCCCCATATCTCTCAAAATTCTTCATTGTCATCAGCATCTCATCAACAGACTATGGTCCCTTCACCTACTTCACCCCCTCTTTTTGAAATTAACACCATCCACGTAGCCACTAGGTCACAAAAAGATAAATCAAAAGAAAAAGCTACTATTCCTTAGACCTACTCATTTGTCAAACCTCCTCAACTACCAAAACCCAAAATTTCGATCCTAGGTACATCCCAACCTAGTTCTTCAGAGGCAATCCATAATTCTATGATGAAACGGCTTCACCAAATGCCTGTGAAAATGACCTTATATGACCTCATCCGAAGCTCACCCCAACATCGTCAAGCTCTAACCAAGCTTTACAGGTAGTGGAGAGTGAACCCGAAGACCCCTAACCCCTAGCTGCCCTAGTCCAATCATTATCTCCCATCGCCTCTATTACCTTCAGTGATTCTGAAATTCCTACCTCTAATTAGAAAGATCAAGATGCTGCTCTTTTCATCACCACCTACGTTGACTGAACCCACATTAAACAAGTTATAATTGATGGAGGCACCAGCATTAATATCATTTCCACCTATGCCTATGACCAATTAGCCCTCCCAAAGAATTGTGTATCAAAAATTGATGTAATCCTTCGATCTTTTAATGACACCACCGCCACTACCATTGGCACTATCGTCTTACATATTCCTGTTGGTCCACGAATAGTCCCAGAGCTCTTCTATATCATCGAGGGAGAGTTCCAATACAACATATTATTAGGATGACCTTGGATCCGTGCCATGGCCTGTGTCCCTTCTACATTGCACTATTGTGTCAAATTTGAACATGACGGCCAAGTCCATATCATTCTCACAGACCCGTCCCCTTTCAAGACGTGCAACACAACATATCAACCCAATGATGTTCTCATTCCTCTCAAAATATTGACCCAAACACTGCCTCCATCCATAGAAGCTTCAACTAGTATGCAAATAGTGGTCGCACCTACACCCCCTCCTCAAGTGATGACAAAGGACCCTATGGAAGATATCTTCCAATGAATTTCACTTGGGGAGTATCATTTACTCACCTTGGATATGTTCCAGACTCCACAAGAGCATGGACAACTTCATCACAGTCTAAGTTATGACCATCAGATCAGAATGGTCATCCCTTATGGTCCTCCTAACCTTTAAACCAAATTCATCTATGGAGGGCTAGATCAAGCTCCCACTAATGGGAATCCTCTCTCTTCACCTCAACTATTTACATCTGACTTCTTTTTTCTTGGCAACCCCAACTTTGCTCATACCTACCTTTATAGGTGTGCATGGAAGGGTTTTGGCTTCGGGCGCTACGAACAAGGCTCCCATCAGCCCATCAAACCACCAAATGACGTAAATGCTAAAAAATGACATGGCCTAGGTTTTTAAGAACCTACTGAAGCTTCTAAAAACCCTTGCCCTAAATTTACCATAGACAAGTCACCTCCAAACTCGCTTATTCCCCCATCTTCACCTATGGAGTTGGTGGTTTCCATCTCTCCTAGTTTTTTTTGCATAAACACCATCTGCTTGGAACCCCTAACCTATCAACTAGGTGAGGTATCCAGGTCTCTCCCTCTCATTTATCCCAACATGATAGATGATGAATCGACAACCATCAACACTATCCACTGCATATACAATGACACCATTCTCACCTACATGGGCACTGATGACTCTTTCATTCAATGCTCCCTCCCTTTTGAAACTCAGGTTATGTTAAATGAATCGACCATTGACATTAACCTTCCATCTTTTGATGTTCCTCACATCTTAAAGATTGGTCAAACTTTGGATGCCCAAGAGCAGATCGACTACACCAAATTTCTTTCAAACCATGGCAAAGCCTTTGCCTAGACCTACAGTGACATGCCCAACATCGATCCTAACATTGCCATCCATAATATCATCACAAATCTAGAGGCTAAGTCTGTTAGGCAAAAGCTTTGCAAGATGAATCCTCGAGTTGCACTCCTTGTTAAAGAGGAGCTTCAGCGTCTTCTCTCTGTCTTCTTCATTCAACCCATTAATTACCCACAGTGGGTGTCTAATATCATCCCTATCACCAAAGCAACTGGGGGGATTCAAATCTGCACTGACTTTTGTGACCTTAACTTGGCTTGTCCAAAAGATGATTTTCCTCTTCCCAACATCGACCAACTTATTGATCTAACGACTGGTCATGAGATGCTATCACTCATGGATAGGTTTTCAAGGTATAACCAAATCTTGATCACGCTAGAAGATCAACACAAGACTACCTTCATCACCCCATGTGGGACTTTTTTCTATAAGGTCATGCCCTTTGGCCTAAAGAATGCAGGCACCACATATCAGCGTGCCATGACTTATATCTTTCACGATCTCCTCCACGAAATCATGGAGGACTATGTGGATGACCTACTAGGCAAATCCAAGCTTCGCCATGACCATTTGACCATCCTCAAGATAATCTTCACTCACCTTCTTCAATACAATGTTTGCCTTAACCCCAAGAAATGCATCTTTGGGATTCTCTCAAGGAAGCTCTTGGGTTTCATCATTTCTCTTTGTGGCATCAAAATTGATCCTGCTAAGATCCAGGCTATACTTGAGATGCCACCACTAACCAATCTAAATCAACTTCACAGTCTACGAGGGAAGCTTCAATCCATCCATCACTTCATCTCATAGCTTTTCGACCGATGTCAACCCTTTCATCACCTCCTCAAGAAGGATGTCTCCTTTCATTGGGATAAAGACGGCCAAGAGGCTTTTAAAGCCCTTAAATGCTATCTTATCTCTCCACTAGTCCTTATTCCACCTAAAGATGACCAACCCTTCTACCTCTATATCTCAGCAACAAACCATTCATTAGGTGCCATGATCGCGCATCAAGATGAGCAACACCGTGAGCAAGCGGTTTACTATATAAGCCAAGCACTTGTTGACTATGAAATTCGGTATACTCATATTGAGAAACTTTGTTTGGCGTTAGTATTCACCGCTACCAAACTCTGTCATTGTCTTCTCAATCACAAAACCTATGTCATCACTCACACTGACCCTCTTAAATACATGCATTCCAAGCCATACCAAAACCAACATATGGCTCATTAGCTCATGCTTCTTGCTGAGTTTGACTTGGAATTCCTCCAGCAAAAATCTATAAAGGGGTAAACAATCACTGACCAACTAGCAGATGCCCCTCTACCTGACAATCAACCTTCTCATTGTGAATTCCCCAATGAATCTATCACCACACTTTCCTCCAATGGCATTTTCTATCAAATGACAATGTTCTTCGATGGCTCCAAATTTCAACTCAGTGGGCGTGCGGGGGTCATTCTCATCCCACACGAGGGTGAGCCCATGCCCCTATCTTTCAAACTTGACTTTGAATGTACCAATAATATGGCTAAATACGAAGCCTTAATTTTGGGACTTCAAACCGCCCTTTCTTTAAGCATCAAGACCATCAACATCTTTGGTGACTCACAACTTTTCATTAATTAAATCAACGGTTCATATCTTTGTAAAAACAACATTTTGTAAAGGTACAAACACCTTGTTGACACTCTACAAGCATCTTTCAACCATTACCTCTTGCAAACTGTTCCTCGATCTATGAATAAGTTTGCTGACACCATGGCTTCTCTCACTTCACATATTCCATCTTCATCAAAAATTTATGTCATGGTGCATCGTGTGCCATTACCTTCATATATTTCCACTAACATCAACCTCATCAACACCATTGACTCTAGTCCACAAGATGTTTGGTATAAACAACTTGTAGACTACTTAACTCATTCTATCATCCCTCTCGATCTCTCTAGCAATGCACGATGAGCTTTCATCAAATGCACAGCTTGATATACTATGCTAGGGGGTCTTCTCTATAAAAGAGGTTTTGATGGCCTCTTTCTTCGCTATCTAACCTCTACTAAAGCATCTTAGGCCATTAAATAGGTCCACAATGGGATTTGTGGCAGACACTTTAGTGGTAATTAAGTTGCCAAGCACATCCTTTGCCTGGGCTATTATTGACCCACTCTTCACCAAGACTATAGTGACTATGTTTGGCATTGCATCAAATGCTAGTAGCACGCTAAATTAATTCACATCCCTAGCCATGCCTTACAATTCACTCAAGATTTCTAGCCTTTTTTATAATGAATCTTAGATCTAATCAGCAAGATTAACCCCCATTCATTTCTTTGACATCAGTCCATTATCACCGCAACTGAGTATTTCACTAAATGGGTAGAAGTTATTCCAATCATCTCCACAAAGG
Organism: Torreya grandis; assembly: GCA_037957365.1. NCBI lineage: Eukaryota > Viridiplantae > Streptophyta > Pinopsida > Cupressales > Taxaceae > Torreya > Torreya grandis. The sequence continues at coordinate 1,904,197 of JARHVA010000463.1, forward strand.
TAGACAAAATTATCGACTTCATCAACACCCACATCATCTATTATTTCAGTGTACCTCACAAAATCATCATCGATAACAGAAAATCATTCAAAAATAAAACTATCCAGAAACTTTGTGACTCATTTGGCATCAAACTTAGCTTCTCCTCGCCTTACTACCCACAAGAAAATAGGCAGGTTGAGGCTTCCAACAAAATCTTAACCAAAATTCTAATGAAAGTGGTCAATGACACTAGAAGGGATTGGCACATTCACATTCCTTTCACTTTGTGGGCCTACCGCACAAGCATTTGAACCCCTACGGGTGCTACCCCTTTCTCTTTAGTGTATGGAATAGAGGCTATCCTACCTCTCAAAATATAGATCCCATCTCTGTGCATCTCTTTGCATAACATTCTTTCTAATGATGACTTTCATCAAGACCGATTATCTCAACTTGAGTTATTTGACGAACGTCATCTTGCTGCCCTCAACCATCTCCATGTCTATCAAAAGCGCATCAAATGTGCCTATGACAAAAATCTGAGAGAACGAGATTTCAAAATCAGAGACCTCATCCTCAAAGAAAATCAACATGTGACCAATATGGAATGAAGTAAACGAGGTAAGTTTGTTCCTAATTGGCTCGAACCTTACATCATAATGCACAAGTATGGGTCAGGGACTTATCATTTGTCCTCTCTTGAAGGATGACCAAAATCTGAGCCCCTTAATGCCTTGCATCTGTGACCATTCTACTGCTAGTCAAATACTTGTTCACTCGACATTTAACTTGAGCTCATCCCTTGGGTAATCCCTATCATCTTAATCCTTATTTATTTTAACCCTGTTCTCCTAAACAAACAATATGTAACCCTTTTATAAAGTATGAATGCTTTATCCTAATAAAAGGGAGCCCTTGAACTTCTATAGTCTTGTCCATGACTAAACAAATTTTGTCAAAAATAAATTGGGATGTCAAAATATCAAAAGTCATAAACTCTAAATGCAGACTGCTCCCTTGAAGGATAGCTGTACCATCATTGTTATAGCTAATAGACTACTCCCTCGAAGGACAACTATTCAAATCCCTCAAAAATATAAAGCAAAAATATAGACCACTCCCTCGAAGGATGGCTATGCCTAAAAATATTGCTACAAATAGCACTCTCTTAGAAGCTTTCCGCATCGATCAGATTCACAAATGACCACAAAATAAAATGACATGCCTTGTAGACTTCCCACATTGATTAGTCTACCTCAAAAAAAAAAAAAGATCATGGACTTGACTTGTTGTTGTTCTCAGGGTTTCTTATAAAAAGGGGCAAAGTTATCCCTACTAAACGGGGTTACCCTATCCTAACATATCACACCACCTACTCAAGGGATTTCGAGCTCATTTTAATGTCAAAGTGATTCAATTACTTCTCTAACACAACCAATGGTCAATGATGTAATGCATGAACAGGCTTTTATTTCTAACAACCCCTACCTATGCTATCATTATGGTCCTTGTCAATGAAAGGGCAAAAATGTCTTTCACTTCTTACATACACTTTGGTCACATTCAACCAAATCATTTGCCAAGCCACACCAAACCAAACCATCCTAACCCTTGTTCGACCACTAAACGTTCTCATCGCCTATTCACACTAGTTTCTATGGAAATCAATACACATGGAAACTATCGACCACGTAATTTATGTCAAGCATAAACTATTACTTGCTAAAGCATAAATAGACTCATTCCATTTTTAGCATACACCATTACCAATATAGAACATTTTGTTAGGGATGGAAAGCCAACCAATGTTGTGGCATACACCATCACATAATATGGCAAAGGCTATAACATCATCTCCCCCTTATCATTTCAAAGCATGAACCATCAGACATATGGGACATGTTGAATCATCAACCACTTCAACTCTTCCTCCCTTTTGGGAGAACTACATTGGTCTGAGGCCCTTAGAATAGGGGCTATGTAGACATCACTCAATTGACATGAGGTCTTCTGAGGTTAGCTTGGCCATTCCTTCATCCCATTCCTTCGTCACCTGCCAATCACATCACAACTAATCACATATTTCCATAATCATTCACATTATCATAACAATCACTTTAGTTTCTATGAAAAATAATACACATGAAAACTAACAACCCAAGACGCAAACCATTGTTACAACATACATCATTACATCATAATAAAAAATGCATCATCATAATCTAGTCATCAACATTATCATCAGGCATCATCATCATCATTAAACATTAAGCATAACATAATCATCATCATCGTTAAACATTAAGCATAACACAAACATCATCGCATTAATCATTAGCATCATCATAATCATTCATCATCATAAATATCATATCAAAACATGCATCCTTAAACATATGAAAAATGCTAAAAATATTAACATCTATAACATCCATAACACATCAGTAATCTAGCCAAAATCTCATCATGTATATATCATCAATGTTTTACAAAAGTACATCTGTCTCTCTCTCTCTCTCAAAAATAGAGTACATCTCGCATCAATGGCTCGCAAGTCAGTATATACATCATGTCAAAAATCACCTCAAGGTTATGGATATGGTGGTGGTGGTAGTGGCCATGAAGATAATGTATCATCTCCACCCTCTGATCTACGCCATTTGCAAAAACCTGAAGTAGTTGCTCACGACATAGATCACTATCGGCTTAGCTCAGCCCTCATGTCAGAGTATCTGAGGGAACCCCCTGATGGCCCCCTCATAATATGTGATCTCATCCAGCATATTATTATACTTAGAAATAGGTATAGTCTATGGTGGACCCATCAACCCTACTACTATGCCTTGCACTAAACCCTGAGGCTGTGAATAAGCTAGCTACATTGATGCTGACTATGTGGGTTGTTGAACTGGTTGCTACAGTGGATGCTAAATAGGACCCTACCCTCCAAGCACTTAACCTACCAAAACTTGGGCCTAAGTTGTGGCCAACTACCCCTATAAAATGGTGATCTACCCTATTAATGTAGCCACCTAACCTGTCATCCCTGCCATCTACCCCTATAGTCCTGTGACCTAGCTCTTTAAAATAGTCACCCATCTTTATGTTGCATCCCTCTCTTGAATGGCAGCATCTCTCTCCTATCAAGCCACATCTCACTCTCTAATCACTGCTTACAAATTAGGTTATGGTCCTACCTGTATCCCTATGTACTACCCTACCCACCATGCCAAGTAGGCCTCTATGCATTCTAGACTACTATCCTAGGGCCTGCTAGTAGCTCCTCAAAATTAGGCCCCTTTATTTCCTCTAGTAGTGGGAGCAGTACCTCTATATCATCTCGCCTATTGAACTAATGTTGCACTCTCTCCATTAGCACCCTCTCGAGCTCATTGACTCATCTACCTCTAACCCATCTGATGCTCTATACTCCAACAAGCTGCTCTCCCTGGTCTCTAAAAGCTAAATACACTAGGTATGGTCTCTAGATGATGTTCGCAGGGATCAGGGCCTCCAGTACCCCTTTTTAGTAGTTAATGTCTCTGACTACTCCATCCATACACGTCTGTGCCATCACTTTATTCCATCACCGGAACCTAACCCTAAAGTTGGCCTAAATTACCATAAAGAGGCTGAGAGGTCGAGTGACCATGATGTGCTTATATGCCCAATAGTGCAGGAGGTGGCCAACACACAAGCTATACTATCACCACCAACTGATACCCCAGAGCTCTCTGAAGAACTAGGCCAAAAATATGAGTGCCTAGGCAAACACTGTCTACTGCTCTAACATCTTTATCAAAACTTTAGTCATAGCGACTGAAAACCTGCCTCCCTTTGCATCAGGCAGTGCATAGACTGTGATGCTGATCATCATAAGGATTACCAACTGATGTGCATCCTCATTAGTAGCATACAATAGCTCATAGGCAAAACTAGCTGAGTGGTAGCTTGTCTCAGTGATGTGTTCTCCAAATAGCATAACCATTTGAATGTCATGCACCTCTCTCGAGCATGCATACAAGTCTGCTCCATGTATCGGTAGATGCAAAATCCAGTACACATCCTCGATAGTGACTGTCATCTCCCCTGTCAGTAAGTGGAAGGTGTCAATGGAGTGATCCCACTACTCAATTAGAGCCACCATCAGGCTCACATCCCTAGCCACTCAATAGTATCACCACAACCCACTGAGTCCCACTATAGTCATCTGGGCCCACTCCTCCCTAGTGATGTCTCAATGCATCCATGTCAGTAACGTCGGTAGCTAATCCCTCAGCATCAGTGTCTACCTCACCTATATCCAACCAAAATCAAACTCATGTTAACAAATGACTACCAATCCCCATGACTCTTCTTTCCTTTTAGAAGAACTAGGTCAGCCATTTACCCTTTTGTCTACCTAATTGACCAATCTACCTCCTCCTTTATGTCTATCTTGACATCCAAGAAGCCCTTGATATAGCTTCAGCCCTTTGACTTGGCATTTTTCAAAATCTTTCTGGTCCATGCCAATGATGGCACTTATCTAATCGATGTTGGTCACTTGGTGATCGATGTCGGTAGCTAAGTGATCAGCATTGGTTTCTAGTCGGCCGACGTCGATGAAACTACCAGTGTCAGTGACTGGTTCAGCCCCAAGACCGAATGGGGTGAGCCCTAAAATTAGGGTTTCTCCTATTTCTCACCCATTTCCCCCCAAAACCCTCCTAAATCAACCTAAAATGATCTACCTACCCTTCCCACCCTCCTAACTACCCTTCCCCTTTGATTTCTAGCTACAAACAAATTTAAAAACAAACCAAAAAAACTCAAATGTGCCTCCTACCTCATCCCATCATCGCCACTATGGTGGCATGATGGGTGCCACTAGTGGTGGTCCTCCCATAGAGCCTCCTCCACCCTCTGTCATCTCCTCTATTTCACTTTCTCAGTGACCTCCTCTTGGCCCACAATCAACTGTTCAACCTCTAATCATGCTCCAAATTGCTCACTCTCTCCACTAATCTCACTCTGCCACCTCATGCTGCTACACTGGTCAACTTGGAGTCACTTTCACTCACTAAACTCTAGAGCTCACTTTTTCACTTGGTCAAATGTCAAAAATGACTTTTGGTGGGCCACCAATCTAGTTTTGGTGGATTTGACAGGCTGTCGACATCAACAAAATTGTGCCCTAAGCCACCGATGTCAGTTGATTTCCACTGATGTCGGCCTCTTTTGGCCACCAACATCATTTCTATAACCGACATCGATGGCCTTAAAACTTCATCCCTTTTTAACATGACCAAAATCATGTCCAACACAGCCAGTCCTCATAATAGAAGTCATCTTAGCCCCCTCCTGGGGCATACTTGAGATAACTTTTACCTCTGCCTAACTTAACCACTGACCTTAGAGATCGTGACTATCTCCTTAGACCCCAACCACTTTCGAGACAACTCTACCTTGGTTGTTTTGATTGCATATGATACCTCTCGACTAGTTAGCAAATTGTCCCTAACCCCCCACAAGTATTGGATCATGCTCCAGTTGATCCCCACTACTTATGGCCTTTTCATGTTTTCCAAGAGCACTTCTTGAGCCTGAGATACTTGGAACATGATGACCATTGGAGCTATAGCTTGCATCGTTTAACCCAATCAGCTACGACTAAATGTTGGGGACCAGTTATTTTGATTTTAACACTCCTTGACCTTTGACCATGACAATTTGACCTGCCTTTCATGTGGTGTGGTATACGTGTAATCCCACCTTTTACAGCGTTCACACTCAAACCTTCACCATATCCATCCACTCTCTGTCAAATCGACACTTGATCTCAGGTTCCCTTCCCTTGACTCTCGCTTTGAGGGGGGAACATCTCATCCCATACCTGGGGTAACTTACTCCTATTTTTGTCTTGCAGTTCATCAAGAACAACCAACAAGACAAAAAAGGGTAAATGTAGACACCAAAATCGTGTCTATTCTTTGGTCATCCCCCCCTTGGTCCCCTTGGTCCACTTCCAAACATTTCTAACCCACACACTTATTAATTTAAAATAAATTAACTATTTTAAATTAATAACCCCCTTGACACCTCACCCCACCTTGGATACCTCTTCTTGGATGCCATCCCTCACCCCATACCAAATCTTAATTATTTAAACCCCATTTCATCCCTCCCACTAGCCTCTTGTGCTCATTTAATTGACCTTTGGACCATTTTCCAACAAAAATTAGACTTGGAAATTGGAAGAATGGGCAAAAGGCTAAAAATAGCCTCTTTTCCCATTCTTTAGTCGCTGACGTCGGTTAGTATTCAGCCAACGCCGATGGTTTCACTGACATTGGTTCCTTTAAAACTAAATTTTAGCCTCTGTTGTCCCCTTACGAATGTGAATTCTCTTGCTCCAAGCTCCAAGCTCTCTCACTCCTTGACTTCTTACAGGCATCAGCATCTCAATAGCACTCTCCAAGCTCAAAAATTTTGCACCAGTCATTCCACACTAGATTGAAGGTTACACGACATCTCTCGCATTAGCCACAACAAAAATAGGCCTCCTGCACTTCTGCCTCTCCACCCACAGCTAAGTATTTCTACTAGTTTTTTATTTCACTATCTTTTTAAATACGCTAGCAATCAGCCGATTATCCATTTCCAAGCATTCTTGACACAACCCAATCTATTCTTCCTGGAGAGGCTGAAAAGCCTTCCCTCATCCCTATCTCCTTTTTTTCACCCTTGTTCTCTATCTGGTCCCTTTTCTAGCCACACTCTCTGCCCTTTAAAGCCCATCACAAACCATCAAACCCCCACAGACCTCCCAGACCACTTTGATTAACCACAGATAGACCTGGGACTTGTCTAAAGCCCCATTGCCCTGACTGACATTGGCCTCTAGTCCATTGCCTCTATCGACGTCGACAACCTAATCAACGTCAATAGCCTGACAGACTGATGCCGATAAAACCACTGACATTGATGACTATGGAAGACAAATTGCCAAATACAGGTATGCATTATCTCTATTTATTTTATTTAGTCTTTTATCATTTCTTTGTCTAGCAACATTGTTTTCTTTATCAACTAGTGGACTGTCATCCCTCCAAGAAGTCTTTGCACTTCTAGGACCAAGCTTTTGCTTGGCAGTCCACTATCTATCTATCTAACAACTTCTTTATTTAAGACTATCTTATCTATAGGTGTCATCCTCCATAGCCAAAGAGGAGTCCTTTCAACATCTGGATATGATGCACAAACTTCATTTGGGTATCATCTAACCCTTAACCATTACTTTAGTTTCTTTCATCCTCTGAATATGAAAAAGCAAAAATAGTTAGAAACAAATTCAACATTCCTTACAATCATGTTCCCTATCCATATGATTATTTTTTTCTTAATGAAAATAATGATGAGGATGTTTTGGAGAGATCCAGGGTCATTGGACTAAAGGAAGATCATTTGTGAATGATCCAAGATGACCTCGCAGTCACTGCTAGAGAATTAGACAATACGAAGACTCTATACAAGGAATGGGAGTATTCTAACTTTTGTAAAGGACATCTCAAGGATCAATCAAAAGACCAAGTATATTCCTCTTCTAAAGGACTCCCTCTGAAACTGAAGTTGAAATTTGTGAAGAGAGATCCTAGGTTGCTTGAACCAAGAATGCCTAGGGGAACACAGCCAGTGGATCCCATCAGTTTGGATTCTAATGAGGAAGAGTAAACACAAGAATAGGTAGATGTGAGCACCATTCAAGTATCTAATAATATTCCCCATGTATATATTTATTCATATATTAGGATAGTAAAATTAGAAGCAGTAACATCAACACAAGAAGGCCCCTCCACACAACTAAAGACCCCACTAGTTTATACAAGGAAGCCAAGGACTCTTAAGGCAGTTCTACATTGAAAAAATCACAAGGCTTTCCTACTTCATTGCAATAGGAAGAGAGGGTGATAATCAATTAAATTAAGGATGATTATGATGAGGAAGTAGAGTTGGAAGTAGTTAAGGCCATGATACTCCAGATAGGACCCATAATACTAACTTCTCTAGACACAACCTTTTGTAAGTTTTCCTTTATCTTTTGTACCCATTTTTGGCCATATTTTAATTTATTCTATGTTGGGATCACCTAGGGTGGAATTACTTACTTCCACATTCATTACTACTACTAAAATTTATCCACTCCCCACTTTCATTACCACCTCCATCCCACTCACCATGCCAATCATCCCTACTAGCATTTCCAATATTATAGCCACCTTGAAACTCCATGTCCAATCCACATTTCTTTTTCCCATCCCTTCCACCACATCATCCCAAGATACCACCTTGACAAGTTCCATAAGGGGAAGGAAGGCCAAGCCATAATTAATTATAGTCTTTCCACTCCCTTAATTTAGAGGAGTGGATTGGTCCAAAATCATCTAACCTTCTCTAACCAACATCCTTGTCAAGGCCCAAAAGAAACAACTAGCTCAAGAGGAGATTGAGGTAGAGGTTATGGTTACAAATTTCAATGCATCATAATGGGACATCCCTCCATGGTTAATGGATTTAAGAAGTAAGGCATCTCAAATGCCTAGCTTCAAGATCACTGAGCTTCCCTCTATTTAAATTCTATTCGATTCACCATCTGGTAGTATAGAGAGGATGATAAAAAGGAAGGTGGAGGATGATAAAGGCATTGAAATCATCCTTAAAGAAAGGCATGAAGTGTTCTTCCTCACTAAGAGGTAGAATAGAAAACCAGGAGAGTTCCCATATATTGACAATCTAAAAGTACTTGCCTAGGCTCATAAGGATGCCATTTTTGATATCCATGAGGGTATATATATGGCTTGACAAGAGCTAGAGGCCCAATTTGAGAAATTAAAGGAGCAGGCTTAAAAATAGTTCACATTTTTATGCATATAGAAATATAACTCCAAGAGGCAACCTCTAGATATTATAATTCATTGGAAGTAATGGAGTTTATGAAGGTAGAAATGCCCCCCCCCCCATGTGAATAAAACCAATTAATTGTACAATAATTTAATAAAGTATAGTGCCAAATTGAAAATTCTTGTGGCATACAAAGGCAACAAGTTATATAATCATCTAGATTTATTGATGATACTAGAGGCATCTAATGCCTTAACTCTAGTAATCATAAGGCAATATGAGGCCAATTAATAGTTGTTGTTAGTTAGGCCCTTTATCCCTAAGTAATAAGGTCATGAGGTACAACTTCTCTAGATCTTGCATGATTTGAAGTTATCCAAGGTAAAAGACTCCATAGGGAAATTGATCAATAGGATCAATTTTGATCAGCTTGTAAAAGAAGTGGCAGAAAACTTCAAATTAAGTCTCTAAGACTTAACATTAGAGAAGATAGAGGTAGAGTTATGTGCTACAAGGATAAAGGTCACTAAAGTTGAGATATTCAAGAATAACTTTAATTTGACCAAGGGAGAACATGCAAGACTCCTTTCCTAGGCTAGTAGGATTTATTGACCACCACTATTGGATTTAAATATTATTTGATAACAGCATGTTGCAACACATAAAGTATATTAAAATAACAAGGTTAAGAAGAAACAACTTGGTGAGGCTTCTACATCTACAACTTTTGATGCTACTACCTCAACTACCACACTAACCAAAGTACATGTAGTGGTTCATGTGATGCAGCCTTGAAGCTAATATTTTGCACATGTATGATTTTGTAATGGTAGATATATTTATAGTTTGAGACTTTTTATTTTAAAATTAAATTTATATTTTATACACATATAAATGTTACATAGTTTTGAAAAATAAATTTATTTAATTGATAACTACAGGTTGTCTCTTATACAATTTTAAATCATAATTAGAAATACATGTTCTAACTACTTTAAGTAATCACTTGATATGAACTTGGAGGATGAGGTGACCCATTCCCAAAGTATATTTATACATTTTTAACCTAATTTAGATTTTTTTCATAGATTTTTAATACAAGAGTAGCATCAATTTTGATCATCAGTGAAGTGTTTGAGCATTTCTTTCCAATTTATATGCAATTAGTTGTTATTTCCATGGTTGTGTGTTTCAATAATCTTTAGTATGTAGTAGTTGAAAATATATTCTTGATTATTTTGAGTGATATGTTGTTTATGTGAAATATTGGTAAATGTGTTGATTAAGATAGTTGAGTTCAAGTTGATTCATATTTCTAGATGTGTACTAGTGCTTTCATTGGTGTAGTTTTCTATGTGTGTGAAATATCTACCTCAGAGAATTCACAAGCCTAATCTAGGTTTTTGGACATTCTAACCCTATTATTAGATTTTGGTCTTTGATTTTTTGTTTGAATATTTTGTCTGATAGATTTTGGTCTTTGGAATTATTATTTGGGACTTTGGGTCTTCAAAATTTTTTGTTTAGAGTTTTCACATCAAACATTTTATGTGAACAAATATTTCAAATGAATTGTATGAAAAAGAGTGGATTTCCCCTTCAAGGTATCTTCTATGAGATACATTTCAAATAGGGACAAGAGTGGATTTATCCTTTACAGAAGGAGTACAATTTTCCTTTACACAAAAGGCACTACTAGATGCCTTAAATGAAGTAGTACATGATATGAAAGGGTGCATCAAATAGAAAATAAGAACCCAAACTTACTTTAATCTTTCAACCCTATAAGTAGATAGCATAAACATATCTACAAATTTAGAGCAAATAAATCAAATTAAACTAGATAACTTCAACTAATTTTGCATAGGTAGAAATTCAAATTTGGCAGGAGTATTTATTTAGATTTTATGCAAAACCAAATATAAATATGCCATAGACTTAGTTCAAATTTTTTGCTAAATCTTAGTTGTTTTTATTAACATGACCAAACCTTATTATAATGATCCATTCTTGGTCCCTTTTATGTTCAAGACCCCCCTTCATCCTTTTTATTAACATGACCAAACCTTATTATAATGATCCATTCTTGGTCCTTTTTATGTTCAAGACCCCCCTTCATCTTTTTTATTATTCATGTGGTCTAATCTTAATCTAAACACAAAGTCATTTTTGTTATATTTACAACTATTGGGTTTTATATTTTATATATTTTTTTTTTTGGGATTTTGATCGAGAATTCATTTGGTACTTATGAAATTTGGTAATTATTTTGTATATTTTTTTTGTATCATCTTTCCTGCAACAATTACTTGATACATTTTCCCCACAAAATTTTTTAAAAAAGTCCTCTTTAGTATTTTTGAAAGTATCCTTCAAGATTTTTGGAAGAGTACCTGGATGACCCTTCAGCCTTTTGTCATAGGAACTTTAACCTTTAAAAAATACCCTTTAGACTTTTATCATCTAATATTTTAACCTATGCAAAAATCTTGAAACAATTCCCTACAACAATCTTGTCAATGTTATTTATAGAAACAACAATCCCAAAGGCACATACCCTTTAGGATTTGTGCAACTTACCCTTAAGAAGTTTTAGCAAGGATAATTTCCCTACAAAATTGCCTTTTATCCTTTTTTAAATGTCCCATTTTTATCTGTTATTACTCTTCCACATTTTTGGAATGGCCCTTTGCCCTTCAAACTTATAATTCGGGACTTTTGTCCCAGGCCCTTTTCTCAATGATAAGTGCCCTTTAGACCTTTTAAAAGTGCCTTTCGGACTTTAAAAGTTTCCTTCAAACATTTTAAAGGTGCCCCTTAGACCTTTTGAAAGTTCCCTTTGGACCTTTTTTGAAAGTATCATTCAAACCTTTTAAAAGTTTCCTTTAGACGTTTTAAAAGTGCCCTTTGACCTTTTTTGCATAGACCCTTCAATATTTTTATCATTGCTATTTTGGCCTATGAAATAATTTTTCCAAGATAATTTCTTTGAGACATTAATTTCATCAAACATTTTTTGTGCTACAGTCATTTTATCATGTTGACAAATTTAATCTATGTTACTTGTTTTAATCTTTTATATGTGCTCGAGCCCTAACTTTAATATTTCTTATTGTCTACAAGAACCAATCTCACTCACTACCAAGTGACATTTTCTAATTTGGAGATAATCTATGCATGTTTTGGTTATACATTGTTCCAGACTCTCATTTGGATTAATGAACATGTTTTTAGATGAACATGGTTTTACCCTTTCGAATGTTGCTATGACTTGTTGCTTATGTTTCTATATTGCAGGTTCAATGGAATTTTATTTGGAAATGAACATGCTTGGGTTATTTTAAAGGTATCTCCTAATAAATACCTTTAAGGGCCTTGAAATACTTTATATTTTAATTTCAAAGGTCCTTACAAAGGATTTGATATAACCATGACACCTTTTTGTTTGGCAATAACCCTGATGCACATGATTGGAATTTTCTTTCGAGGTATTCCCTGAGAGATACTTTGAACATGCACATGATTAGAATTTTATTTCAAGGTATATCCTAGGAGATACCTCAAATGGAATTGTAATACCTTCCATTTTTCTTGAAAATGTCCTTGCAAATTATTTGATATAACCATGCCAACTTTTTATTTGGAAAGAGTTATGATGCACACTATTGGAATTTTCTTTCAAAATATCTCTAAGGAGATACCTTGAACATGCACACAATTTAGAATTTTATTTCAAGGTATCTCCATAGAAGGGCCTTAAAATACCTTCCATTTTGATCAAAAATGTCCTTGAAAAGGATTTGATATAACCATGTCACTTTTTTATTTGGTAATAACCCTGATGCACACAATTAGAATTTTCTTTTGAGGTATCTCCTAGGAGATACCTTGAACATGCACATGATTGGAATTTTATTTCAAGGTATCTCCAAGGGTAAAAAAATAAGGGACTTAGAATACCTTCCATGTTTATTGTAAAAGTATTTGTAAAGGACTTGATATAACCATGACAACTTTTTATTTGATAAGAACCCTGATACACACTATTAGATTTTTTTTTGAGATATCTCTTAGGAGATACCTTAAACATGCACATGACTGGAATTTTTTTTCAATGTATCTCCTAGGAGATACCTCAAAGGACCTTGTAATACATTTTTTTTAATTTAAAAAGTTCTTTAAAGGGATTTGATATAACCATGACACCTTTTTATTTGACAAGAACCCTGATGCACATGATTGGAATATTTTTTAGGGGTATCTCCTAGGAGATACCTTGAACATGCACATGATTGAAAATTTATTTCAAGGTATCTCCAAAGGGATACATCCAAGGGCCTTGTAATACCTTCCATGTTGATTTCAAATGTATTTGCAAAGAATTTGATATAACCATGGTAACTTTTAATTTGGTAAGAACCCTGATGCACACTATTGGAATTTTCTTTCAAGATATCTCCTAAGAGATACCTTGAAAATGCACATGATTAAATTTTTTTTTCAAGGTATCTCCTAGGATATATGTTTAAAGGCCTTGGAATACCTTTCTTATTAATTTTAAAGGTCCTTTTAAGGGATTTTATATAATAGTGGCACCTTTTTATTTATAAATAACCTTGATGCCAACTTTGATTGCCTATGAGAATGATGTATAGCACTCCCAAAACCAACCAAAATTAGAGGGTCCCACCCGAAATCATGCCACAACTAGAAATATTCCATGTGGTAAGTTTATTTATCAAACATAATAACCTTTTATTTCGAATACAAACATTTGTTGGCATCTTCTAAATGAACCTTGAGATCATTTATAACTTTCTCATTCTTTTTGGCATCTTTCTTCAAAATACATATCTAATCTTCAAGTGTCTTGATCATATCCTTCCACTTTTTATTCTCTTTCTTCAACTATTTATCCATCTTGTACCTATTTAGAATCTCCTTCAAGCTATTAAGCTTCCTCCAAATAACTTGCTTTGATACCAATTGTTAGAGGTATAATCACTAAGAGGGGGGTGAATCAGTGAGCTTAGATAATCTAACTTCAATTTACAAACTCTTTTAAACTCTTAATTAATTATTTCAATCATTCATGAAGCATACACATCATTCATAGCAATGAATAAGAGAGACAATGCAAGATCAAGCACATAAAGTTAGTTATATGTGGGAAACCCTTTTGGGGAATAAAATCCACTCGAACTTAAAATTAGACTACTATATTATAATAGAAAAAACCAATTTAGACCAGTTACAACTAATTAAGGAACTACCATCCCTTATTTAGTGAGACTATAATCCCACAAGGTGTTACTACACATGTCTAGCTAAGCAATTATAATAAATAAACTTTTATCAAGTTTCACCTTGCAAGGAGGAAACAAATACCTTAGATGTTGAGAAACCATAAAAAAACCAATGAACAACTCCACATTTGAACTGATGTCTTCAACTCCTGATGATGGAGCTATTATTATCACTTTTCACCTTCAATAACAACTGTATCACCCAACACACCCTATTGGCTAAATCACATTACAGACTTGAACCAACACAAAGATAAATTAGGACATATTACATATCCCAAATAACCCCATTCCTCAACTCTGCATAATCAATGCATCCAAAGCCACCTTTTATATCACTCTTCAATCCTTAGTAACAAATCTATCACCACATCAACAACATGACCAAATGGTCATACACATAGTCTACACATTGATTTGCCTCTTAGATCAACCACCAAACCCACTTAGACATAAATAATCCTTCACTCACACATAAGGCATCCAACCTATATTTTTGGATGAACCTAGAACTCTTCACTCATCCTCAACCTATAAGATCACTATTTTGACTTCAAATGATCACAGTCACCTTTACTCATCTCTGTGTATCCTTAATCAGCTCCAATAAAGACCTTGTACACAAGAACACTATGAATGAATACACATTAAAAATTTTAATCTTTGTTCATAATAAATATGGATTGGTCTCACCTCTAAATGCCACATAGATCATCCTCATGGTGTCTAGATTACCTTCCAATAGATAATTCATCATGAGACATCTAAACATCAAAATGCGCTCAAATATCCTTCTTAGGTCACATGCAAAATACAATGAAAAACATATTAAACTTTGGATATGAATATATTTTACTATAAAAATATTCATATCATCTAACTAGGTTTTATTAGAAGTGTCATGGAGTCCTTTACAACTTTGGTTTTTACTCCATCAAGAAATTCATACTGGATCAAAAGTTATGGATGAAATATAGAGCACTCATTTTTCCCTTTGTAAATTTGAATATTCAAATTCAAACTAGAGACTAATGTGATCATAACCATATTTCCAACTCCCTTAGAATCATCCATTTATGGAAATGGTGACATCAACAAACTACCTACTCAGATTTCCTACCACTAGACCAAAATGTCTAGATAAAAACAATGATCAACCAAATGAAGTGCACTCACTTCCACTCTCAATATAAGCACCCTTGACACCCCATAAGGTCTCTACAGCATGTCCATACCAACAATTTAATCTATCAAATGCCTCCTTTAGTCAAACACTAAATAACCATGAAGGAATATTGAGGCTCATTAAAGCACACTTTGTCATTGTCATTATAACACCACATGACATATCATCAACATCTTTAGTCACCTTGGAGACATTATTGATAAACCTCCTAAGTTTGGAGACATTATTGGTCAACTATTGGAAATTATTAGTGTAGGTTTATATTTTTCCCTATTTATTAATTAGGGAAAGTATATTTCTTGTGCATACATGGAGTTTTCCTATATTTTTGGGATAGGCTATCTTATGTGGAGGTGTGTGTCATAGATGTGTCATAGGTGTCATAAGAATGTCATAAGTAACTCCCTTCATGGAAGTTACTTCTCTATTCTTAGCACCTTGTCACCACCTTTCATGGAGGAGTTACATTTTATTCTTGGAGTGCCTTGTCCACCTTTTTTGAAGGAGTTACTTTCGTACTCTCCTATTTGTATTCCTCACTTTGGCCATCTCATTCTAATCAAAATTTGGTTTTCTCCATTTTGTCTTGTGCAATTTCTCTTATTGTGTTATTTTCAAATTGCTTTGGCATCTATGTGGTGTGCACTTGTTCATCTTATGTGATCACATCTTCATTTCACTCGCGTTATCTAGATTCTGGCAACAACTCCGATATGATATCAGAGCAAGAACGGTAATCTTGTGTGTGATTATGCTTTTAGCTTATTTTGAAATCAAGAGGAGTGGAGTTCTCTTTTTTTTTTTCTAGATTTGATCTAAAATAAATAAATAAAAAACTTTCAAAATCTTTTCTGGTATCGGATCCTTGAATTTGGGTGTCTATTGTTGTGTGGAGTAGCAGAGGGAGGAGCAACAATCAGCACTCCTCACAATCAGCTCTTCTGGTCAGCAGCTTCTAGTCCAAGTGCCAAACTTTAGTTCTGTGCCAAGCTTCTGTCCTTCAACAAAATTAGCTTTTGCACCTAGCTTCAGCACTCCTTCAGGGGGACACACACCAACTTCAACTCCAACAAAGCACTAAGCAACAAGCAGTCATTTGTACAGTGCTCAGGCTGCTATTTTTTTCTTTCTTGCAAAAAAAATCAGAACAACGCCCTTTTTGGACGCCACTTGCTTTGTTTGCTATCCAGCTCTAGCATTGCAACTTGTTTTTGGTGAAACTTTCTGCCACAGTCCTCTCTGCCAAGCTTGCAACTGTATGGCATCAAGCAGCAAGTTTGCATTTAGTTTTTTGTCTTTTCTGAGTCAAAATTCTAAACTGTTTGCTTTTGGACGCCCCTTCTTACTTGGCATCCTAAGTGGTACCCCTTGGACACTTGCAATCCTTCAATTCTATCTTTGATTTAATATTTTCAATTAAGTTTGACTTGTTAAAACAAAATCAGTCAATTTGACTGAGTATTTAATTTTTTAGACAGTTTTGTAATTTGGGGGTTTTTCAATTAAAACTTGTATCTTCAACCTACGAAGACGAAGGATGAGGCCCAGGTTGGCAGGAGGCCAATTCCCCCTCACAAAGACCTCCTTTGGATTTTTTATTCTATGCCAAATCTAATGAGTGGTTGGAAGACCACTTTCTCTCCCCATAACAGGGATTTTTTTAATGTTTTAGTGCTTTTTTTGCAAAAACACTAGTTTACGGGAAAATTGTAACTTTAATATCTTGCAAACGGTAGCTCAGTTTTGGGTGCCATTTTTTGAAAAAGTGATTGTAATTCAATTATACATAGCTTAGACTTGTTATTTTTCAAAAATTCACTAATTTATAAAGTGCCAAAAATTTGGGTCTCTCGAGACACATTTTTGACTGAGTCCGACGTCCTGTTTGCTTTAGTCTTGCACTGATTGCTCTAAGATGCATTTTCAGCTGAGACCAACGTCTTTTGAGCATGCACTTTCATATTTGGGGGGACTCAATATTTTAGGGGGGGTGTGATTGCTTTTCACAACTTGTTTTTATTCTCTTTTCTACATACATTCACAACTTGCAATCAACACAACTTCACCTAAATTCAGCAAAAAAAATTGTTTTTTTCAACTTAAACCCCTAACACCCTTCAAATATTATGAATGGAAAGTTAAAATTTCAATCATTCTTAGAAGCAAAGGGTTGTATAGTATCACCATGGGTACAAAAGTAGAACCCAACACAGATGCTAAAAAGGTTAAGTGGTACAACCGTAGTGATGAAGCCTTTGAGTTACTGAGCTTGTCTGTGTCTCCAAAACTTCTCTTTCACTTAGAATCCTCTCAAACTCCGAATGACATATGGGACACCTTAGAAAATTTATTTGGGAAGCTTGATGAGATGAGAGATCATGAGCTCGAAAATGAACTCATAAGTCTAAGTCCTAGCAACTTTGACACCCTACAGGACTTCTTCACTAAGTTTAAGGCCCTTAGATTGTAATTGAAAGAATGTGGGATAGAGAAGAAAAGATGATCAACTCATACTTTCTATTCTCACAAAGCTAAGTCCAAGCTATTCAGTCTTTGTCTCCACTTTCCATGCCACTAAAAGTGCCCTTGGCACTACATGGAAAATACCTTCTTTGGATTCATTCATTGCCGACTTGACTAGGGAGCAAGATAAGCTAATTAAAATGGGCACAATGAAGTCTAATCAACCCCAAGCCTTGATAGCTGGAAATGGTAAGGATAAGACTTCAACAAAGGAGAAGAAGAAAAAGAATAAGGACCAAGAGAAGAAGAAAGAAAACACCAATCCTGCCAAAAACAACACTGAATCTTCATCCTCCAATGCTAAACCTAAGAAGGAGAAGGTTAAGTGTGCCTATTGTAAAAAGATAGGGCATGATAAACACAAATGCATGAAGAAACAAATAGATCACCTAACTCATCTTCTAGAAAAAAATAACATAGGTGTTCCAGAGTCCATCAAGCAAAATTCATCTACCCAAGATTCTACTAAGGCAAAAGGCAAGGGTAAGGAGAAAGAAAAGGGCAAGGCCCTTGTAGCTACAACAGCGTCCTCATCTTCATGGGTCATTAACTTAGGTGCTTCTCACCACATGGGCTCTTCACTAGTTGAGTTTTCATCTTTAGAGCCTTTTAGCATGACTTCAATTAGTTTGGGTGATGACACATCAATTTCCATTACAGGGAGAGGGTCAGTTGAAATGGAAGGAGGAACATTCAATAATGTTCTAAGTGTTCCTTCTCTTTTAACCAATCTCCTATCAGTGTACCAAATCACTCACATTGGTCGGGGCATGAGAGTTGAGTTTTCACCAAATTTAGTGTCTATCAAGGAGTTGCATAGTGATACTACAGTGGCAGTAGGAAGGGTAGATCACTAAGCCAGGTTATACACCTTCTCACATTTTGCATTAGATTCCTCTCCTACAGCATTGCTGACTCATTCAGATGGAGTTATAAAATTATGGCATGAGTGGTTTGGCCACCTTAACTACCGCTACCTTGAGCAACTTTACAAAAATGACATGGTCATTGGCTTGCCTCGTGTCCGATTCTCAAAAGGACTTTGCGAGGGGTGCTCCCTTGGGAAGCATCCTGAAGCAAAATTTGACAAAGGCAAAGCTTGGAGGGCTTCACAACCTTTGGAGTTAGTCCACAGTGATGTATTGGGACCCTTTCCCAAACCATCTTTCATAAGGGCCAAGTACATCCTCACTTTCATTGATGATTTCTCTAGGTACACTTGGATATATTTTCTCAAACAAAAGTCTGAAGTGTTTGAAAATTTTCTAGACTTCAAGGCTCTTGTTGAGAAACAAAGTGAGAAATCCATCAAGGTTCTTTGAACTGATAATGGAAGAGTGTATGTCAGCATTAGGTTTGAGTAGTTTTACACCATAGAGGGGATTGATTTGCAGTGCATAGTCACTTATAGTCCTTCACAAAATGGGGTTGCAAAATGTAAGAATAGGCTCTTGAAAGAGATGGCTAGCTGTATGATTTACTCTAAATCCTTAGCACCATAGTACTGGGCTGAAGCCATCAATTGTGCTTGCTACATTCATAACAGGATTCTTCACAAAGCTTTGAAAGGGATAACACCCTTTGAAGCTTACCATAAAAAGAAACCTGATGTTGAACACCTCAAGGTTTTCAAATCCCCAACCATGGCCCGCATTTTGAAGAAGAAATGCAAAGCTATGGAATGCTAGTCCAAGCCTTGCATCTTTGTAGGATATCTGGATGGTATTAAGGGATATCACCTTCTAGATCCAGTCACTCATGAGTTATTCATCGAGAGAAGTGTCCATTTTTAGGAGAGTCTTAGATACTCAACACTTGACACTTCTTCTCCCTCATCAGATCTACTTCTTCATGATGATTCCTTGTCAGATTCAAATCAGCCATAGTAGGTTCTTGAGCCAGAGTCATATTCTTCTTATTTGAGTTCAGACAGTGAGGACAGTGATGCAGAGTCATCCACCTCTAGTCAATCAGAGGATGAGGAGTTAGCACCTGACTTGCCCACTTTTGGGCCAATTTGGGCTAGACAAACACTTGAGAGTGCTAGCACTTGGGCAAGAGATCTCGCAAATGACAGACATACTAGGGAGGATTTTTAGAGAGATTCACATGCCTTCTTTGCTACAGTTTTAGATCCACAATCTTTTCGATGAGGTATCAGGGGTACCTAAGTGGGATAGTGCTATGGAGGAAGAATATTCTTCCTTAATCAAAAATCACACTTGGGACTTGACATCACTTCTTAAGGGAAGAAAGATGGTTTGATGTAGGTGGATATATCAGACCAAGTTTGTAGCAGATGGGTTGGTTGATAAGTATAAGGCACGATTGGTCACCAAGGGTTTCTCACAGGTGGTAGGCATTGACTACTCAGAGACCTTTACACCTGTAGCAAAGATGACTTCTATCCAAATCACCTTGGCTATTACCATAGCACATGGTTGGGATGTGTATTAGATGGATGTGAAGAGTGCCTTTCTTCATGGAGACCTTGAGGAGGAGATCTACATGGAGTAGTCACCAAGATTTGTTTAGGATTCTTCCTTAGTATACAGACTTAGGAAATCTATCTATGGCCTCAAATAGGCCCCTCAAGCTTGGTATGCCAAGATAGATTCCTTCCTTCTCACAATAGGTTTCACTAGGTGTCATTCTAATCCCAATGTCTACTTTTTATGGTAGGATGATTCGCTCTTAATTTTGGTTCTATATGTTGATGACCTTTTGATCACCAGGAGTTCTTCATCAGCTATTACAATGGTGAAGGCATCTCTTTAGGATAGATTTGACATGACAGACTTGGGTTTGTTGCATTACTTCCTTGGCATCGAGATCTCACAGTTAGATTTAGAAATTTCTCTTACATAGCCTAAGTATGCTCCTGACTTATTGGCTCAGTTTCACATGGCTGATTGCAAGCCATCTCTGACTCCCTTTCTATCAGGAGTCAAGCTTGAGACTGATTGTTCTTTACCATTAGTTGATGCCACTCAATATCGACAACTTGTTGGTAGTCTCATCTACTTAACTCACACTAGGCCCGACATTTCATATACAATAGGACTTGTCTCTAAATTCATGCAGGAACCCCATGAGCTGCATTGGAAAGTAGCTAAGAGGATCTTGCATTACATATAGGGTTCACATAGATATGGGATTCATTACAAATTTGGCATAGAGATTGACTTGGTTGGATATACAGATTCAAAATGGGTTGGCGATTCACAGAGTCGTAAGTCCACTTTTGGTTATAATTTCTCTCTAGGTTTTGGTCCTATTAGTTGGTATAGCAAGAAGTAGAATGTTATTGCTATATCATCCATAAAGGTAGAGTATAGGGGAGATATTAATGTAGCTACTGAGTCTATTTGGCTTTAGGGGATTCTTTTTGAGTTTGGCATTTTCATCAAGCAGCTCACCATCATTTATTGTGACAACCAGAGTACCATTCAGATTTGCAAGAATCTAGTTCAGCACCAGCGGACCAAGCACATAGAGATTCACATGTATTTCATTCGAGAGCTTATTCATAGTTAGGTCATTAACTTGATATTTTCTAGTCTTCAAAGTAAGTTGTAGACATCTTCACCAAACCTTTCACTAAGAGTAAGTTCATTCATCTACGAGCTCTTCTTAGGGTGCGGTCCACATCTGCAATAACATCATCTTTAGGGGGGGTCTTCTAGCTTCTTCTTTTCTTTCATGTCTCTCTTTTGGGTGGGAGTTTTTTTCCTACGGGTTTTCTCTTTTTCTCTATTTTATGGGAGATTGCATTTGTACATGGGTACCTCATCAGGCCTAGTTACCAGGACCCATCTTATATTTCCACACTGCCCACCTAAGTTGCGCTTATGGGGGGGTATTAGTGTAAGTTTTTATTTTTTCCTATTTATTAATTAGGGAAATTATATTTCTTGTGCATACATAGATTTTTTGTACATTTTTGGGATAGGCTAGCTTATGTGGAGGTGTGTGTCATAGATGTGTCATAGGTGTCATAAGAATGTCATAAGTAACTCCCTTGATGGGAGTTACTTCTCTATTCTTAGCACCTTGTCACCACCTTTCATGGAGGAGTTACATTCTATTCTTGGGGTGCCTTGTCCACCTTTTGTGGAGGAGTTACTTTCATACTCTCTTATTTATATTCCTCACTTTGGCCATCTCATGCTAATTAGAATTTGGTTTTCTCCATTTTGTCTTGTGTAATTTCTCTTATTGTGTTATTTTTAAATTACTTTGGCATTTATGTGGTGTGCATTTATTCATCTTGTGTGATCACGTCTTCATTGCACTCACGTTATCTGGATTTTGGCAACAACTCTGATATAAACCTCTTGAGTTTAGAGACATTATTGGTCAACTATTGGAGGTTTATCAATAATTTCTCCAAGGTGACCAAAATTAATACAAGGAGCCAAAGAATTTGAGATTTTGTCTATAGTATTCTCTTGTGTGTGTTCTATGATTTTTGATTCTCACGCTTTTAGATGGATAATAGTTTATTTTATATATGCTAATTTAGTAATAACACATTAAGTTGTAGACTTTGGAGGAGACCTTAAGGATCTAAACTCAGTTGAATAATCAATTCCATGAAATCTTCACCTACAGCTACTTAAGGGACTCAAAAAATATGTTGACATTCAAGACATTAAAACAATAAGGTCTTGCATATTTTTAAAGTTCATAGGATCTTGTTATGTTTAAAAAATCATTGTAGTTTATTCCTTACTCTTTTCATCCCAACATCTAATAGGTTTAGTAATTGATCCTAAATTCACATATTCAAAGGAGCTAGCCTCACAACTAGAGGTTTGGCCTAGATACAAGCATCCCACAACCTTATATCATTCTAATATCTAAATATGAATCAAATTTGAGTAGTTTAATTTCAACTGGATGCTATTTTGGTTGCTAATAAAAATCAAAGGATACCAGTTGGTCTTTATTGTTATAAGGGAACTTTATTTTCTACCCTACCTTACTCCCTCCTTTTGAACTTTTTTTAACATGAATCACTTTAGATTAATGCTCATTGTGTATATCCATTTGTTTATTTAAGAGTTTGGGCTTATATTGGAAAATATAAAGCAATTTACATCATGACAAATTTAGGTAGATTGTGCCACTACCATATTCATGTTGTCTCTATAGTAGGGTCTCCCTGTAATTTACTCATTTTTGTCTTATACACCCACTTAACTCCTTTGACCTTTTTTCCTTTTGAAATGGGATTTACAACAGGGCTCATTACTGCCTAGGCCAACCCAAGGCCTCCCTGAGCTCAACACATATTATTAAAAATTGTACTATTTTTTATTAAAAATTGATTGAAGTATATAGAGGTAGAGCATTTGGAATTATATTTATTGTATTATTTTATAAAATTTTAGTGTTACAATTTGAAAACCCTATTTACCTGAATAATAGTCATGTACATGCTCTTTCAATAGAAGGCTTGTTGACATCACAATTAGACACACTCTAGCAAGGAAAAAAATTACAATAATACAGGTAGACTATCTAAATCTTAGCAAATTCATAACATATTAAGGTGTTAAACAATGAATAAAAGGTCCAAGTCAACACAAATAAATCACACATTTTAGATAGAGTAAAAAAATATATTGAACATTATTAAGATTAAATACCTAAAAATAAAGATTTTTGCACATTCTAGATAGAGTTAAAAATTATATTGAATACTATTAACATTAAATATCTAAAAATAAAGATCTAGAAAAATAACAATAACAAATATGGTTAATGCTTTGGACACTCTACAACTTGCTATGTTTCAATATGTCAGTGCTCTATAGTGTATGATCAAAAATAACTAAAAATATGTAGGAATAGGAATATATCTGCTAAGACATGTTCATCAAATTTTTTTCCTCTTAAAAATGTGTGCAAATTATATGGACCCTATTTTGTAAATTAAATTTGAATTTTAAATTCATTGAGGATTCCTGCCTATTATAAATGCAAATGCACCTCGGGAGTAGTCAAGCTGAATTCAAGGAAAGTGATATTAAAATAATATTTATATATATTCTATTAAAATATATAATATTTATTAAAAATATATATTATATAATAATATTAAATATTATTATTATTATATAATATATATGTTAATATAGTTTATAAATCAAATTATTATTATATATTTTAGTATAATATATTTAATATAAAATATATAATTTATATATAATATTAATTAATTTAATACACACACACACACACACACACACACACACACACACACACACACACACACACACATCATGACATATAATGTATGTATATATGTATTGGTGAGAGGGGTTATGTAAAGCGAAAGAGTGTAAAATTATAATTGATAGTTAAACCTAGTAATTCCAAACCTTTGAAAATGTCAAAATATTAATTAAGTTCATCTTTAAAGATAATTATGGGTTCAGACCAATTGAGATCTAAATTACAATGCAATGATTTAGTCTATGATGGCTTGTATTCTACATGTAAAGAGAAATCCTCTTAGCATGTAATCTCTATGTCAAAACTATAACTCCCTTGGTTTTGATCAAGGGCCGTCTATATTCATTGGATAAAGAGATCAACTTTGGTAGATCATGTTTTATCTTGGGGATTACAAGGGATAAATTGCTTTTGTTATAATGGCACTAAAATTTTAAAAATGACCAAGAAGAATTTTGGGTTTAAAAATTAGACAAAAAATTGAAGTGGACATATAGGTTCCAAATACACCATCTATTCCATTTCATAGAGTACCACAATTGGTTTACATCAAATCCAATTAGAAACACCACCATAATTGGTTTACATCAAATCATTTTCCTCATATAATTTAATTTCCAATGTATAGAGTATCACAGGGTCTACATTAGTGTGGTCAAGTAGTAGTGTTAGTTGGACCATCTCTATGTCCACTCTCATAAGCATTAGTATAGGAAAATTGACTCGTATGTTACACAAGGGTGGCAGTAAATGCATTAAGTGCATGTAAAGTTTCAACCTCTTTAACATCCTTCACTATAGAGGGGATTATCTCAAGCTAAAGTGGTTATTTGGTAGAGATTCTCATAGGTTGATTAGGTGTATGATATGCACCCAATCTATCTTATTGAAAGCCTTTTTATTGGCCCTAAAAACTCTTAATAATAAAATTAATAAAGAATTTTATTTAGGATATTAAACTTGCATTAAATTTTTCTCATAAAATATGAAGGAACCTCATTGTTCATAACCATCCACCATTAGTCCCAAAAATTCTTTCTCATCAATGAATGGTGGCAATAGTGGATTGAGAAATGTTTGAATTACAGTAGAAGTGGCACATTGGTTTTTAGATTACTGAATAATGAGATTTTTTTATTTTTTATCACTCAAACTAACCGCTAACAATTCAACATCATCATACTATAGAAATTACATATCTCTATATATTAAGATTCCCATCTATCAATTTCACATGTTACCATTTAATCAAATTCACCTACATAAGGTACGGGTCTCAAGCTGGAGGATTATTAATTATTTTTTTAGGGCATGCTACTGAGAAATTGTAGGATTATTTAACCTAATTTGTAGTCTTATATTCTTATTTATTCAATATACATTGCTCATAAAAATTATGAGTATTTTAATTTAAAAAATTATTTAAAAATAAATAAATAAATATGATTGGATACAAAACTAAAATTGGAAACAATGAATTCATATTATATGAAATAAAGAGTTTCTAGCATTATATTACAAAAATTGTAGCTCACTTCAAGGTTAAACAATCTCTATTGGGAGCTCTATAGATGTGGGACCAAATGTGGTCTGTAAAGAAACCTCCAAGATTTTAGAAGTCATCTCTTCATTCAATTTTGGAGGTGAACAGGGATAGAAGAAAGAAAAAAATAACATGGAAATTAAATCTAATATAAGATGATGCATTGAGACATTTGAAACATTAGCATATAATTACATAAACTAGATTAGATCATGAAGCATCACAAACCATAAAGTAGCATAAAACATAAAATGTAGTTAATTATGTGAGCAAAGACCAAAACTATAGAAGCAAAAGAAAATAAATAGTAGATAGAGATAATTTCTCACTCCAAATAACATAGAACATCACATCCTTGTAGATGTAAAATAGAATATATAAGCCTACAAGGGCACATACAAAGCATCCAATCACATCCATGAGGTGTACCTGCTAAGGTTATAGAATGAAAACATTTGCTGACTATCACTACTCCTAGTCTATTATAATGGCTAGTTATCATTTGTTTGTATTCCTACTTTTGTAAACAGGTGCATTGAATACATTAATCTTAGTAACTATGCATTACAAAAAAATTGTGAACAAGGCCGTGGTATACATGAGTCAAAAATGCTAACCACTCTTGTCTATGGAAACTGATGAACACATCTCCAGCTCACTTTGTGACATCTACAGTCAGAAACACATCTCACAGCCATACTTCAAAATTAAAGTTAGTAATCAAATTACCATTCTGGTCTTACAAACTACAAAAATAAACCAAATGATTTGAGTGGAAAAATAAACTCATCAAAATAGATATTCATTGGCACTTTATCTTAATTTGAATCTATTTAATAAAATAATTGTGTATCACTAATTTAAATTATAGTTCAAAAGACCTGATAGTTAACTAAAATTTGATGGTCATTTTGTAAAGAAGAACTGACTCAATTATTTTGTATAATCTGTATGTAATCTAACAGTTTACAAACTTTTTATAACCAAGTTTGAAGGGCTACTAAAAATTAATAATTTACATTACTTAAAATTAACTGATTATACAACTACTTTACTACCAACTATCATGTGCCAAGTGTCATATACAACATCAAATTTAATGCTTGTGACATGACTTAACTTCATGATATGTGATTGCAACTGTTAATTTAATTCCTCATTAACATAATAATGTTTGATAAACTTGCTCTTTGAAATAATCTACCTTATCTATTGCACACATAGTGAAGCACTATAATTTTTTAATTACATACATGTGATCGCATTTACCTATTTTATGATGTTATAAGGCATTATAAAATACGCTAAAGGCCTAAAAATTCATTTAATTTTGTTAAAAATTTACTATTATTTTGGTACCATTAACAATATATAGATATATTATAATTTGTATAATCTTGATAAATAAAGTTTTTGTTATTCTTATATTGAAATATTTTTTTCAAGAGTAAACTTGTTTGGCTTATAGTTCCTTGTTTAAATTTAACTGATTTTATATTGATGTGTTTTAGCCCTATAAATGATGATTTTCAAATCACTTCACTACATATCCGATTGATAATGACACATAGATCATTTACTTCCATTAATAAAAATGCACTTTTTATGATGGAAAAGGGATACATGATTTAACCTTATTGATATGTGATTATTTTAATTTAATGCCCATTGACTACCAAGCATTATTAATGTTCAAAAGATTTTCTCTTTGAAATAATCTACTACACATGTGGTGAAGCGCCATAGAATTTTAAATCCATATTGGTGATTGCATTTTTGACCCCATAATGTTAAAGCCCATTTTCATGTTACATGGCATTACACACTACATTAAAAGCATAAAAATTCAATTAATTTTATTAAAAATATAGTATTATTTCTATACTATTAATAATATATAGAATATTGTATTGAAATATATTATACTGAAATATATAATATGTAATATTAATTTATAACTTATATTAACATATATATTATATGATATAATAATATTGATAAATATTAAAATATATTTTACAAAATATATAATTTATGTATAATATTAATATATAATTAATTAGTTTCATATATAAAAATATTATGATATATATTATAATATGTCAATTATATTTATTTAATAACTAATATAATTCATGTGTGTTAGGGGGTAAGAGGGGTTATATGAAGCGAAAGAGTGTAAATTGATAATTAAACTTACAAGTTACTCCAAACCCATGATATTGATGTCAAAATAAGTTCATCTTAAAAATAATTATGGACGCAAACTTATCAGGATCTAAATCACCATGCAATACTTTAGTCTACGGTGGCTTGAATTCTTTGTGTAAATATAGAGTCTCTTAGCATAATCTCTACGTCAAAATTATAACTCTCTTGGTTTTGATTAGGGGACACCTATATTTGCTAGATAAAGAGCACCACAGCTATGGGTGATCAGGTTTTGTCTTGGTGATTGTAATGAAAAAATTGTTTTGTTACAATGATGCTTAAAAAATTAGAAGCAATCAAGAAAAATTTTTGGTTTAGAAATATGATAAAAAGTTTAAGTCGACATATATATTCAAAATAAACCATCTATTCCAATGTGTATGCCTACTATTACGCCACCACCACTTGTTTCTCCTAATAACTAATAATGTTACATCTTCAAAAAAATGTGGATGAAACTCCACTTATTGTACATTGAAGAGCCTAACAATTATTTCTAAATCATTACCATCAGTTTCAAAGTTCCATGATGATAATTTTACTTCTATTTCCATATTTAAATTTTTATAATTTTGATTGTACTATGGTCTTGTAGCAGATTATTAAATATTTTCTAATTCTGATGATCCCCTAGATGTGATCCAAAACTCATGGTAGGAGACTCATCAAATGTAATTTTTTTCTACGAGTTTGTTTCTATTTTATTAAAATGAAATTCTCTAAATTATATAAATCTACGCTTAAATACAATCTATAAATAGATTCAAAGTTTATATATAGAAATACTATATAGTAGTGTTCTGAGGTAGACTATTTAATATGCTCTCACATAAGCATAATTTAGATAACCACACAAAACCCTTTTCCAAGAGGTCTTTGAGTTACTAGGTATGATTTTGTGTCACTTATTTTAATTACCATTTTGGGGTCGAATTTATCTCCAAATATTAGTTTGTAAGTTCAAGAAAGGTGACTTGCCCTCACAGGTATTTAAATTAGTGAATTAAATTATCTTAAAAGTATTCCTTAGGGGGAGATAAAAATTGAGTAAAATCTTTATTAGATAATTTACTTATGTTACATCTTCAAAACATGTAGATGAAACTCCACTTATTATGCAAGAGATTATTATTTTTAAATCATTAGCACAATCTCTATGTCAAAATTACAACTCTCTTGGTTTCGATCAGGGGGCCATCTATATTCACTGGATAAGGATCACCATAGTTGTGGGTGATCAAGTTATGTCTTGGTGATTGCAATGGATTTTTTTTTTACAATGATGATAAAAAAAATTAGAAGTGACCAAAAATAATTTTGGGGTTAGAAATATGATAAAATTTTGAAGTGAAAATATATGTTTGAAAGACACCATCTATTCCAATGTGTATGCCTACTATTATACCACCACCACCACTTATTTCTTCTAATAATTAATAATGTTACATATTCAAAAAATATGGATGAAACTCCACTTATTATGTATTGAAGAGCCTAATAATTATTTATAAATCATTATCATCAGTTCTAAAGTTCCATGATGATAATTTTACTTCTATTTTCATATTTAAATTTCTATAATTTTTATTGTACTATGGTCTTGTAGCAGATTATTAAACATTTTCTAATTCTGATGATCCTTTCAATGTGATCCAAAACCCATGATAGGAAACCCCTCAAATATAATTTGTTGTGATGAGTTTGTTGCTATTTTATTGGAATGAAATTCCTTAAATTATACAAATCTACATTTAGATACAATCTATAAATGGATTCAAAGTATATATATAGAAATACTATATAGTAGTGTTCTGATAGACTGCTTAATATGCCCTCACATAACCATAATTTAGATAAGCACACAAAATCCTTTCCCAAGAGATCTTTGATTTACTAGGTATGATTTTGCGTCACTTATTTTAATTACCATTTTGGGGTTGAATTCATCTTCAAATATTAGTTTGTGAGTTCAAGAAAGGTGACTCACCCTCACAGGTATTTTTATTGGTGAATTAAATTATCTCAAAGGTATTCCTAGGAGGGAGATAAAATTTAAGGAGTGAAATCCCTATTATAAAATTTGCTTATGTTACATCTTCAAAAAATGTGGATGAAACTCCACTTATTATGCAAGAGCTTATTATTTCTAAATCATTTGCATAAGGTCTACATCAAAATTACAACTCCCTTGGTTTCGATCAAAGGGCATCTGTATTCATTAAATAAGGAGTGTCATAGTTGTGAGTGATCAAGTTTGGTCTTGGTGATTGTAATGGAGAAATTGTTTTTGTTAAAATGATGCTAAAAAATTAGAAGTGACCAAGAATAGTTTTGGGTTTAGAAATACGGTAAAAAATTAAAGTGGACATATATGTTCGAAAGACACCATTTATTCTAATGTGTATGCCTACTATTATACCAACACCACTTGTTTCTCCTAATAATTAATAATGTTACATATTCAAAAAAATGTGGATGAAATTCCATTTATTGTGCAGTGAAGAGCCTAATAATTATTTTTAAATCATTACCATCGGTTCCAAAGTTCCATGATAATAATTTTACTTCTATTTGCATATTTGAATTTCTATAATTTTCATTGTACCATGGTCTTGTAACAGATTATTGAACATTGTCTAATTTTGATGATCTCCTGGATGTGATTTAAAACCCATGGTAGGAGCCCCATCAAGTGTAATTTGTTGTGACGAATCTATTGCTATTTTATTGGAATGAAATTTCCTAAATTATACAAATCTACATTTAGATACAATCTATAAATAGATTCAATGGATTCAAAGTCTATATATAGAAATACTATATAGTAGTGTTATGAGGTAGACTACTTAATATGCCCTCACATAACCATAATTTAGATAAACACAAAATCTTTTTATAAGAGGTATTTGAGTTACTAGGTATGATTTTGTGTCACTTATTTTAATTATCATTTTGGGGTTGAATTCATCTCTAAATATTAGTTTGTAAGTTTAAGAAAGATGACTCATCCTCACAGATATTTGAATTGGTGAATTAAATTATCTCAAAGGTATTCCTCGAGGGGATTAAAAATTAAAGAGTTAAATCCTTATTAGATAATTTACTTATGTTATATCTTCAAAAAATGTGGATGAAATTCCACTTATTATGCAAGAGATTATTATTTTTAAATAATTAGCATAATTTTTACGTAAAAATTGTAACTCCCTTGGTTTAAAAATATGATAAAAATTTGAAGTGGACATATATGTTCGAAAGACACCATCTATTTCAATGTGTATGCCTACTATTATACTACCACCACTTCAATTTCTCTTAATAATTAATAATGTTACATATTCAAAAAAATGTGGATGAAATTCCACTTATTATACATTGAAGAGCCTAATAATTATTTATAAATCATTACCATCAATTCTAAAGTTTCATGATAATAATTTTACTTCTATTTCCATATTCTAATTTCTATAATTTTCATTGTACTATGGTCTTGTAGTGGATTATTGAATATTTTCTAATTATTTCTAAATCCTTTTCCAAGAGGTCTTTAAGTTACTAGGTATGATTTTGTGTCACTTATTTTAATTACTATTTTGGGGTCTAATTTATCTTCAAATATTAGTTTGTAAGTTAAATAAAGGTGACTTACCCTCATAAATATTTGAATTGGTGAATTAAATTATATCAAAGGTATTCCTAGGAGGGTGGGGGCTAAAAATTAAGGAGTCAAATCTCTATTAGATAATTTGCTTATGTTACATCTTCAAAAAATGTAGATGAAACTCCACTTATTATACAAGAGCTTATTATTTCTAAATCATTAGCACAATCTCTATGTCAAAATTACAACTCTCTTGATAGACTGCTAGTTATGCCCTCACAAAACCATTATTAATTTAGATAAGCATACAAAATCCTTTCCTAAGAGGTCTTTGAGTTACTAGGTATGATTTCGTATCAATTATTTTAATTATCATTTTGAGGTTGAATTTATCTTCAAATATTAGTTTGTAAGTTCAATAAAGACAACTCGCCATCATAGGTATTTGAATTGATGAATTAGATTATCTCAAAAGTATTCCAGGGGGAAGGGGCGGGCTAAAAATTATCTCAAAGGTATTCTAGGGGGGAGGGGCTAAATATTTTTATTAAATAATATTCATTTTTAAAATGTTTAAATATATAAATGTTTTTTTAAAATAATTTTATATGTTACAAATTTTTATATAAACTTTTTAATTAGTATAGAATTAAAATTTTCCATGCACTTTGAAATTAGGGTTAAGTTTATTTTTTTCTCTTTCCATTATTTTTTTGAGTTTTTCTCTCCCTTTTTAAAGTAAAAAAATATTATTTTAGTGACTATTACGTTAACTGTGACATTATTGGTTTAAGCATTGATCCCATTTTTACTATTATTTCTACAGCTGTGGCATTAGTGGTAGAAGCATTGACCCTATTTTTCATTGTCATTTTTATAGGTGCTTCTTGTCAAGTATTTAATTTATGCAATGTATTATTTTACTGTATCTAAAATATATGGTTTGTTTGGCTTGACATGAACTTTTTATTCATTATTTATTGTTTTAAGTTATGAAATCATTGTGATTCAGATAGACTTAGATTTTTGTTATGAAATGGCTAAGATAATGAAATGGCAGAGGTTAGGATTGTTTAGTGCTTACTTGTAGTCAATAAGGATCCAAATAGTGAATGTGAGAAAAAAACATACATTTTTTATTAACTATAAGAAAATAATGAAATGGTTGAGATAATAAAATGACTGAGATTAGGATTGTTTATTGCTTACTTGTATTCAATAAAGACCCAAATGGTAAATGTGAGGGGAAAGCAAACATTTTTTTAACTATAAGCAAATAATAAAATTGCAGAGATTAGGATTGTTTAGGGTTTACTTGTATTCAATAGGGACCCAAATGGTGAATGTGAGGGGAAAGCAAACGTGTTTTTATTAACTGTAAGCAAATAATGAAATGAAAAAGATTAGTATTGTTTAGCGCTTACTTGTATTCAACAGGGACTTAAATGATGAATGTGAGGGAAAAAAATATATTTTTTATTAACTATAAGCAAATAATAAAATGGTTAAGATAATGAAATGGTGGAGATTAGGATTGTTTAGTATTTACTTGTAGGGACCTAAATGGTGAATGTGAGGAGAAAATAGATATTTTTTGTTAACTGTAAGCAAATAATCATAGTAAAAAACTTTTGTGATGTGAGAGAGTTTTAATGGTTTCATTGTCTCTATCTCGTCTCATCATTCATCTGTTGGCTCTATTCAGGATATTGTGAATTATTTCTATTTTAGATTGAGTTGAAAAGTCATTTTTTGACATGTTTCAAGTTATTATTATGAGTTGAATGATTTGAAATATTTTCACTCTTTATATGGTTTGAGATAATTAATTAATATCCTATTTAATGGTATTTTTTATTTTACCATAGGATATATATATTTAATTAATTAATATCATATTTAATAGTATTTTTATTTCTACCTTAAGATATATATTTAATTAATAAATATCCTATTTAATGGTATTTTTTATTTTACCATGGGATATATATTTAATTAATTAATATCTTATTTAATGGTTTTTTATTTTACCATAGAATTTATTTAATTAATTAAATATATCTTATGGTAAAATAAAAACCCATTAAATAAGATATTAATTAATTAAATATATATCTCACTTATTTAATGGTTTTTAATCTACATTGAATATTTTATTTTTCAAGTCCCAGAATATACTATTCCCACTCTCACATGGATAGTTATTTAAAATAGCCATGGGATATATTTTTAAATCTTTATCCCATAAATTAAGAATCCTATCATTCTTATATTATTAAAAAGATAGATTGTTTTAAAGAATTGATGTGGTAGTTTAATCATGAGTTATTTAAGATAAACATGGTTGCATGTTTTCTTTTGAATCCAAGTCTTTATTCCACCAAATAAATGTGGCATTTACTTCTTGGAGACTTGTTAAAGAAAGTCATGACAATATTTTAATTCTTTAATCTTATAAGTTAAACTCCATTTTATTTCCCCCACTTGTAAAGAATTATACGATTGGTGGAAAGATATGTGGCTCTTGATTTATTTTAGTGGAAAGATTATGTTTTTATTTTGGTGGAGATTTACATACATATTAATTAAAATAAGCTACATGTGAATATAGTCTTGGGACCAATATATAACTTAAGAACTAGAGTCTTGGTCTAATAATATTTTTAAAAAACATGCAACGTATTGTTTTTACATTTAAAGTGGGAATAATTATTATTATTACTACATTAAAAAATATGTGGCATTGATTATTTTTAATGTCAATCTTGATCTTGAAATATTAATTTTGATCTTTATACATAGTTGGCATACTGGCGTGATAATTTATTCTTTAAAGTTTATCGAAGATTCTTGATACGTATTGTATGTGAAAACATTGATGGCAAAGGATTTGTAGCTGACAAAGCTTATTTAAGTTTGCTTTAATTATATAATTATTTTTAGCATAATTTTTAATGGAACGTCAACCTAAAATGAGGAAAACTCACCATTACGAGAAAACAATAATTATTCTATGAAAGCAAAAGAAATATTAGAAAGCCATGATGTCTAAATAGAAAAAACTCAATTTGAGGAAATTGTTAGTGCCCTTAGAGGTAAATTTGTTAATGTCTAGCCAATGCCAAGTAGCATTGAGAAATATATAGCTGCAGGTTATTTTACAGAGTGAAGAAGGAGATTTTTTAGAGAAGCAACAATTTTTGCACTGAGGGATTTTTCACATAGAGATATTATTTAGATTACAGAGATATCAAGAACCTCGGATAAATTTAAAAAGTTTTTTTTTTATAAATTTGTACAGACAAATTATCTGGTAAGGAAGAATTTTATTATACTCAAAGAGGTTTTGTAATTATTTTCAAAGTTTTTAATAGATCAGAACACTCATAGAGTGGACTTGGGGATGTAGCCATTTGGTGAATCCTGTAAACAAATTTCCTATCATTTTTAAATTTATTTTTTGTGATTTGAAATTTTTTTAATTTCTTTAATTAAATTATGGAATGTTTATAAAGTAATTTTTGAATTTACTTGAAGAGAAATTAGAAAATTAATATTCAATTTTAATCTAAGAAGAATGTAAAGTTTTTATAAACTTGGATTATTTTAGAGATAAAAATATGAATTGAATGTTTTTCATTAAACAATAATTTATATCAATTTACATAATACTCATAATCAGAATTATTCAAATAAATTCATATTTAGATTTTAAAAGTCAATTCTTTTTAATTAAATTTTGAAAAATAAATTATTATATTTTTAAAATCTATTTGGAATAAACTATTATTTATTAGCAGGAGGTTAATTTTAATCCAAGCAGAATGTAAAGTTTTTATAAACTTGGATTATTTGAGAGATAAAAATGTGAATTGAATATTTTTCACTGAACAATAAATTTATATGAGTTTACAAAATACTTATAATCAGAATTGTTCAGACAAATTCACATTCAAAATTTAAAAGTCAATTATTTTTAATTAAATTTTAGAAAATGACTTATTATATTTTTGAAATCTATTTTGAATAAAATAATATTTATTAACAGGAGGTTAATTATTATTCATGAATCAATTTAATAATGGGAGTTTCATTCAAAAATAGATTTACATAGTTTTTTAGTACTCATCTTCATTTATAAAATATTAAATCCAATCTCTATTTATTTTAATCGAGAAATTAAGAATTCTGCATTCAATTCTATGTATTTAAAAATTGACATTTTTTTATTATCTAATTTTAAAAGATGTTTGATTTATCTAAAAGATAAACCTAATTTTTGGATCATTTTTGGTATCAGAGTAGTTAGAATGCAAGGATTGGTTTCTAATTATGTGAAAATTTGAATTTAATTTCAGTATTGGTTGGATTCTTTATAGATTGTTATTTACTATATTTGTAGTATTGAAAGTACAAGTTATTTACAAGAATAGAAAATAATGGAAAAGTTGTCCAAACAAAATAAACTTGATGAGATCGAAGTATTTATTATGAAAATTTAGGGAGAGAACTCTTTTCTGAGAGCAAAGTTTTACTCTTTTAAAGAGGAGATTGAAAGGTTGAAAAAAGAGTTATAATCCAAGGATGAGCTCTTGTTAGTTTTGCAAAATAATGATGGGAGGAAGGAGAAAAACAAGTCCATTATACATACAAGACTTTCCTCTCCCACAAGTGCACAAATAGATTCATTAAGCACTGTAAGTGAATGTGAGTCACTAGTTACTTTTTTTCCATCATGAATCTGATAAAAAAATATTTTTGTAAGTTTGAACAACATACTAGAGGTATAAGTTTAAAATTACTTGTTAAAATAGTATTTAATGGAAAAGACCTTGAAAAATATGGCCAAGGCATTACTAACCCCATTCAGATAGAGGATAAGCCTCATCGTGCAGGTTTGGGATACAAATCTGGTATTCAAAATGAAACAGGTGAATGCTTTGAGAAAGTAAAAGTAAGAGGTTCTACAGAGAAGTGTAAACCATTTAAATGGAAGGTAAAACACATTCTTTTCATAATACTTGCAATAATGTTGATTCTAATTCTACTAGACAATGTAAATTTTTCAATATTCCTTTTGATTATGGTACACAAAATTTATGGTATATTTATCCATACAATTTTTATGGATTATCTAACCACTGGGTAGCCAAATGTTGAAAACATAAATATTTGTTAGAAAATATGTTCAAAAATGACTCTTCTAGATAGTGTTCAGAGAATGAAAATAAGAGTATGTTTTTCAAAAGAGTGAACAAATATTTTTGTACGCATTGTAACAGGAAAGGACATTATGTTAATAGGTGTTGGTAGCTTCATCCAAAATAATATTAGAAAGTTGTAAAAAAGGAAAACATTGTTAAACCAACAGTTTTAGTTATGACATGTGTAGCTACTTAGGTAAAATCTAAAGACAATTTGATTAATCAGTTTGAAAAGAAATTTTTTAGTTTTATGTTTGCATAGCTATATTATTTTATTAACATGCAAATATTCAAAGCAATTTTGAAATTCTAGTAAAAGAGATATATTTTGGTTTTTAACAATTTTAGAACTACCAACTATGAAAAAATTTGAGTAACAGGGTTATCATACTTGGATTATTTTCTCATGTTTATGGTTTTGCTAAGCTCTATTTATTCTCTTAAATAAGTTTTTGAGTTCCTGATGCATTGGTAAAGGAATTAACTCATATTTGAATTTGGAGATATTCCTAAATGATTTAAGTTTGAAATTTGGTTTATTAGAGTAACCTGTAGAGAAAAACCAAAGGACATGTTTATCATACTTAGATTATCTTTCTCACATTTGGGTTTTGGAAAAAAATTATTTTAAAATCTTGACAGTAGTATATGCAAATTTATGGGGTATGATAAGTATGTTTATTTTGGAAAAAATTGCATTTCAGTATATATATTGAGTAGGCAGTTTATTTCTATCTATAATTTGGTATTGGATAGATATTTCTTTCACTGTTATTTCAGGTATTTAGTTTGATTTTTGAATCATTATCATGATAGTTTGTAGTGATATTTTATAGAAGAACTATTTGCAGCATCAAAAAATGATTTAACCTTTGAAGACCAAAAAGATTTTATTGGGGAGGGTTGATCTAGAGAATTTTCACTCTTCATATGATTTGGTTCGAGACAATTAATTAATATCCTATTTAATGGTATTTTTTATTTTACCATCAGATATATATTTAATTAATTAATATTTTATTTAATAATATTATTATTTTTACCATGGGACATATATTTAACTAATTAATATCTTATTTAATGGTATTTTTTATTTTGCCATGAGATATATATTTAATTAATTAATATCTTATTTAATAGATTTTTTATTTTACCATGAAATATATTTAATTAATTTAATATCCTATTTAATAGTTTTTAATCTATCATTGGATATTTTATTTTTCTAAATTTTAAAAATATACTATTTTCACTCCCACGTGGATAGTTATTTAAAATAGCCATGAATATATTTTTGAATCTTTATCCCATCAATCAAGAATCCTATCACTCTTATATTATCAAAAAGACAGATTTTAAAAAAAAAATTAATATGGTAGTTTAATTATGGGTTATTTAAGATAATTATGGTTGCATGTTTTTTTTAAAATTCAAGTCTTTATTCTACCAAAAAAATGTGGTGTTGACTTCTTGGAGGCTTGTTAAAAAATTCATGAGAATATTTTAATTCTTTAATCTCATAAGTTAAACTCCACTTTATTTCCCTCACTTGTAAAGAATCATACGGTTGGTGGAAAGGTATTTGGCTCTTGATTTATTTTAGTGGGAAGATTATATTTTTCTTTTAGTAGAGAAAAATATTTGCATGCATATTAATTGATTATATTTTTCTATTTGTTTTAGTAGAGATTTTTCTATGAATTCATTTTTGGGGATGGAAAACTTTTCTCTCATGCCGCATCATAAAGTTTAATGAATGAATGATTGAATAACACCTAGCATTATTATTCAGGGTGGCAAAATTTTCCCTTGTGCTTTTGATATTATTAGGTAGATGGGTCCCATGCATCATTATATATTAAAAAAATATTTATAAAATATCTAAGCCTATTATCT
Source organism: Torreya grandis (assembly GCA_037957365.1). Classification (NCBI taxonomy): domain Eukaryota; kingdom Viridiplantae; phylum Streptophyta; class Pinopsida; order Cupressales; family Taxaceae; genus Torreya; species Torreya grandis. The sequence goes on from JARHVA010000463.1 coordinate 1,942,772, forward strand.
AAGAGAAACTATTGTTTAGGGAGAAGTTTTTGAGTGGTGGGAAGCAGTAGGGGGATGAAGATTTGTATGGTTGTTCCTTTTTTTCGTTGTCAGCTATCATTTGCATCTGATCAATTTTTTATTTTTTTTAAAACAAAATTTTTGTAGTGAAATGTTCTTAATTTCTCTCAGTAGCATTCATTACATATAATTTTTGTAGTATTCAAAGCACACCCTAATATCTTTAGAGCATCTGATACAGGTCTTTTAATCACCTTGTATAGATCTTCAGAGAATTCATAGACTTCTTTAGAGCATCTTATGTATGTTTTCAGAGCACACCTAGAGCATATTCAGAGCAATTCTAGAGCATTTTTGGAGTGTCTTTAGAGCATTCAATTGTGAGAGCTTGCTTACTGAATCCTCAAAATTATAGTTGAAAGAGTTGTAAAAACTATGTTGCCTTCTCAAAATTATCCCATCATTGGGATGTTTTAATGTACTCAAAATTACTCTATCCTAGGAATGTGTTCTTCTACTCAAAATTACTCTATCTATGGGATATGTTGCTATAATCAAAACTACATTATTCATCTAAGTTATACATAATAACAAGGTAAATAATCAGTAATAAACTACATACAAATAATGAATAAATTGCATTCATATCTTACTTAGATCAGACTTTAACTATTAAATGCAATATTATATATAACCAAACGCAACACTTTAGATATAGTTCATATAACTATGATGAACTATATGAAATGTTCATCATTTCTCTCTTACACTTTACCTTTTACATGTCCTCTCATAAAGAAGCGGAATATTGATCCACAATCCCAATATTTTAATTTAAACCTCTAACTCAGATCATAAACTTCAAAATGATGGCCCCAGTCACAGTGGCCCCTTAACAAAAATTCAATATCTCTGACAACTATATATACCCAAGTTATAAATTCTACTTCTACTTGAGAATTCTAATAATACCATGAAGATAGAGGACACATAATGATAGGAGGACTAAACCTTATCTCAATCCAAAAATTTAGCCTCTTTTTTCTAAGCATTTAATGATTATTTGGTAAATTTCTTTGGATCTTCTTAGACTCCATTTAATATTGGTGGGACTGAGGACTTCGTTACACTTCAACTCAACAGGTAATGTCTCCCACTTAAAAATAATTGCATGAAACCATTGACATAATGGTGGTTTAGAAAAGCTTTAAAAGTAGCAATATTAGATCTCAATAGTTCATGATACTTATTCTTCATATGCATATGATATAGTAGTTGAAAATAAGAAAAATATTTCTTTGCTTCTAAAATTTTTGGTCTCATGCATAACACAGTGATGATTTCTAATTCCAAAAATCTATTATTGGCTTGTTGCTATGCCATTTGGTTCCTTAGAGTGGAGATAAAGGCACACAATTGTGTCTCTCCAACAAATAAATCTATCAAAAAATTAGATTGATATCCTAACAACAAATTGAAAGTATAGAACTCATAAATCGCATCATGTTTTTCTTCAATTCTCTTTAGAAAAATGTCCATAAATACATGCTCATCTTCAATGATATGTGAAAAACTAAGGAAAATTAACTAAATTTATTATTTATAAAATTACTCATGTAAAAAAAGAATATAAACTAATGAAGGTTGTCTGCATGCTAATAGTTTCTCAAAAATAACATAAATGTGTTGGATAGAAATATGTGCTTTCTACAATTATAGTTGGGATTTTGCTAATTGATTTTGAGGTTCTCTCTTAAATTTGACATTTTTATCCTTCAATTTTTGAATTTTCTTCTAGGTGATATGCTAGTTAGAGATTATTTCATGTAATTGAATAGGGAAAGAGGGAACAACTCTTATTAGACCCTCTATCTGAACTAGAATCTCTCATGTTTCTCTTTGCATGACCTAAATAGAGGCTTATAACTCAAAATTACAAGGGGTGAGGTCTATTATTTTATTAATATGCCAGTCAATCATTGTATTTTTATCATAAATACTTTCTCTCATATTATTAATCAAATTATGCTTATCAATATTGTCATTTTGTAAATCAATAATTTGATGTCCTTGATAGTAAGAGAATTTTACAAATCAATAATTTGAGTGTCCTTGATAGTAATAGAATTATGCAAATTACTCAATTTTTAGGTCTATGAAAACATTACATTGTGGATCCTAGTCTGTTCATCTTGTATTACTTGAAGGATTATTTCTTGTTCACTAACTCTAGTAACATATTCTTTCCACCTTTGTTTCAAATTAGAAATCATCAAATCTTTACCTTTCAAAGTTGAATAGAGAACATCTAACTCTATTTGTTGTAAGCTGATTATTTCTTCATATCGTGATAAAGCCATGGCATGCTATAATTTTTTTTATTCATTGATAGAATGTGGAGAAGATATATCTTCTTCAATAAAGGATGTATTACCCTTTTCAACAATAGAGGGTACAAGACACTCTACTTTGTGATGTACAACTTCTTTTACTAGGGTTTCCTCTACAAATAAAACTTCTTCTACAACCTGCACATCTTATTCTTCTTCTTCCTATAAGATAAGTTAGTAAATGCATCCAAGTTTAGTTGAAGGAGGCTAAGGTGTGTCTGAATAAAGTTTCATTTGTTGCTTTGATCTCCAGTGTAGTATCTTCAAAACCAATGGTGATGAAGATGATCATTCTACAATTTCAACTATGGGGTTTTCAATCTGAATTGTAGTAGGAAGAGAGGCAGGGCATGGTGTCTTTATGGCAATAACTAGAGAAAACTTTTGAAAAAAATAGTACCAAGCCTTTTCACCCCTTGGTTTATTGAGAAAATAATGGTCATAAATTGTGAACTAGGAATTTGACTCGAGAGAGGTGTTTAGTATTGTGTTAGTCCAAAAATGCAAACAAAGTGACAAAAACACACTAATTAGCATACATCTCTAGGCCAAGTTACTAGGGAGAGCTTAGTTAACAAACATGAATGAAACACACAACTAAAATGTAAAAGAAACCTTATTTTGCCTTCCTTGGATGCTTCAAAGTGCTTGTTGTAGTGGCTTGCTCGGTTTGTGCTCACGCTACATCAATGGAAGCTTGGATACCTCCATCTCTCCTTAGCACCTTATGTCTTTAGCTTGGCTTGGATTGGCTCAATATTTGGGCATAATAACACTGATTGGCATAAGGCTTTAGAAACAATTTAGCATTATAACTTTACACAAGTTAAGCTCTTTTTTTCATGTGGCAAGGCCTCTTATTTATAGATTTTTGTAAATGGTTAAAATCAACGTGAATAATCCATCTCAATATTGAGATGTGTGGCTAAGGATTACTCTAATTATGTAATTAAAATCCATAAATAGGCTCATCAATATTTGAGATAGAGGGGCTTTGATGAGGCATGTGAAGCATGAATCTTGACATTTATGGCATTTATGGTCTAGGGATGTCTTCCCAAAAAATTAGGTCACTTGATGATGAAAATATTCAATGTTCATTTCTAAAAACAAGTCTTCAACAAGTTTCTATAGAATTCTTAATTAGGCTCTAATTTGGTTTAACTAGCTCTTAAGCATGATTACGTACTTTGTGTACAAATTACTCAAATTGATCAGAATGACTTATTATTGATCCAAAATTTGACTAGATTGAAAATGTAAGTAAATTTTAGATGCATTGGATCCATTATCCCATTTACGATGTTACCAAAAAAAATAACAAAGGCACGTGTCTTGTGCAAGAGATTTTATAAGAAAAAGCAATCCAAAGTACCCAGGTGTAAAATTGACATTTTGACTCGAAATGATCTGATCAAAGTTAGCTAGCCCATAAATTACATTTTACCATTTAGGGATACCTTAGCCAAAATTATCACTTGAATATATAAAGTTTAAAGCTTTTAATGTGATTTAGTGTTTTTAAACCAAATTATGTATTTTAGTAACAATTAATCAAAAGCTTGATTGAAGGCTATTGGTGGCTAGATTTACGTGTCTACAATCTACCCCTATTTGGGAAGGCATTGCAAGATATAAGCATAGTAACATCTTATAAAATAATGAAAAGGTCTTGTATGTCTATAATTACAATGATGATAAACTAACTATATGATGCCCCCTCGAGGGAATGGCTGGCACAAAGAAAGGTCATCAAACAGTCCCTTGAAAAAAAGAATGGAGACAAGGGGACCAAAGAAAAAGAAAATGATGGGAGGATAACATAATGATATTTAAAAAATAGTCAAAATCATTGATAATGTAAGTGGGATAGTGTACAATGGTTTGCCCAAAGGTGGTTAAAAGCATTGTATCCTTATAGTGGCAACATAGTATGATAACATAATGATATTTTCAAAGGTAGTTATAATCATTGATAAGATGGAGTTACCCCAGTTAAGACAAACAAATAATATAATAATGTGCCCCTATATAGGTAAAAAATGTAAAGTGATGATAACACAATGATTTGCCTAAAGCTAGTTATAATCATTGAGGAATACATGTAGGACAATATGCAATGATTTGCTCATAGGTGGTTACAATCATTGGACCCTAATTATGGAAAACATGATTGATTAGTTGATTGATGATGGTAACTTAACATAGAGGGTAATGATGAAATAGAAAAACTTGTTAGTAGGGAGGTGTTCGTCTGAACTAACAAAGGTTAAAATTCTTTCATGGTTAATTACTCTATTTGGGATATGACTAGGATTGAATCAAAATGTCTGTGCTGAAGAGATGTTAATGCCACCATTATTGAATAGACTTCTTGGAGATAAGGCTTGTTGTAGCATGTGTTATTAAGAATCATGGTATAAAATCATGAGGACTTGGCCAAAATATGCAAAAGGACTGACTCCCATAATCTAATACTCAATAGAAAATAATGCACCAATGATAGAAACCATGATGACAATATAAACCTATGAATATGGATGGATTCAAGTATAGGTGTATATAAGGAATCACCTAATGAATGCACATAGAATGAATCAAGGTAAAAGTGTTGGAAGGAAATAAATAGGTAAAGAAACAAACAAACAAACAAAGTAAAAACAAACAAACAACATAATATAAATCATATGAACATTACCCCTAAAAATAGGTGACAACTTAACAAATAAATAAAATAGGGGAATAAAAGAAAAAGCAAGGGGGTGGCTGAGTTATCTCTAGATGCACTAGGCAAGTGAACATTGCCTACATAGTTCCATGGATGTAATATCCAAAAAAAAATTTAGGCCAAATGTAGTTCTTCTAAGAAATGGGAAGAAAATGAGAACTGATGAAACAAACAAAATGGATGTGATAGAAGAAAAGGGATGGTCTTTAAAAATGGAAAGTACATGAAAGAAAAGGCTAAAAAAGATGGGGAAACTAAGTGACAAGTGTTTTGCTTGCAACTTAGTAAGGTTTCCCAAAAATTTTAAGGTGAAGTGGTTAGTGTTTTTGGTGTTTTATATCAATTTTACAAATGTTTTTGGGTTTTTTTGACTCAAGAGAGGTGTTTAGTATTGTGTTAGTCCAAAAATGCAAACAAATTGATAAACACACTCTAATTAGCATACATCTCTAGGCCTAGTTACTAGGGAGAGCTTATTTAACAAACATGAATGAAACACACAACTAAAATGCAAAAGAAACCTTCTTTTACCTTCCTTGGATGCTCCAAAGTGTTTGTTGTAGTGGCTTGCTTAGTTTGTGCTCATGAAGTCTACATCAATGGAAGCTTGGCTACCTCCATCTCTCCTTGGCACCTTATGTCTTTGGTTTGGCTCAATATTTGGGCATAATAACACTAATTGGCATGAGGCTTTGGAAATAATTCAACATTATAACTTTGCACAAGTTAAGCTCTTTTTTTCATGTGGAGAGGCCTCCTATTTATAGATTTTTGTAAATGGATGGAATCAACCTGAACTATCCATCTCAAGATTGAGATTTATGGCTAAAGATTAATTCAATTATGTAATTAAAATCCATAAATAGGCTCATCAATATTTGGGGTAGAGGGGCATTGAATATGCATGGAAGGGCTTTGATGAGGAATGAGAGGCTTGAATCTTGATATTTATGGCATTTATGGCCTAGGGATGTCTTCCCAAAAAATGAAGTCACTTGATGATGCAGATATTTAATATTCATTTCTAAAAACAAGTATTCAACAAGTTTTCATAGAATTTTTAATTAGGCTCAAATTTGGTTTAACTAGATCTTAAGCATGATTAAGCACTTTGTGCACAAATTACTCAAATTGATCAAAATACTTTATTATTAGTCCAAATTTTGACTAGATTGGAAATGAAAGTCAATGTTAGATGCATTAGATCCATTATCCCATTTAGGATGTTACCAATAGAAAATAACAAAGGCATGTGTCTTGTGTAAAAGATTTGATAAGAAAGAGCAATCCTGAACACCTAGGTGTAAAATTGGCATTTTAACTCAGAATGATCTAACCAAAGTTAGCTGACCCACACATTGTATTACCTTATTTAGGGATATCCTCATCAAAATCAGCACTTCACTATATCAGGTTCAAAGCTTTTAATGTGCTTTAGTGTTTTTAGGCTAAATTGCGTATTTTAGTAAGAATTGGTCAAAACCCTGATTGAAGGTTGTTGATGGCCAGATTTAGGTATCTATAGTTTGCCCCTATTTGGTAAGGCATTGCAAGCTATAAGCATAGTAACATCTTTTCAAAAAATAAAAAAGTTTTGTATACCTACAACTGTAATGATATTAAACTAACTATATGATGCCCTCTCGAGGGAATGGTTGGCACAAAGAAAGGTTGGTAAGTGGTCCCTCGAAAGAAATAATGGATAGGAGGGGACTAAAAAAAAGGAAAAATGATGTAAAAAGAACATAATGATATTGAAAATGTAGTCAAAATCATTGAGAATGCAAGTGAGATGGTGTATAATGGTTTTTTCAAAGGTAATTAGAAGCATTATACCTCGATGTGGTAACATGGTATGATAACACATTGATTTTCCCAAAGGTAGTTATAATCATTGAGAAGATGGAGCTACCCCAGTTAGGACAAACAAACAAGATAAGAACATGCCCCTCTATGGGCAAAAAATGTAAAGTGGTGACAACACAATGATTTACCCAAAGTCAATTATAATCATTAAAAAATGCAGGTGGGATGGTGTGCAATGATTTATCCATAGACAATTATAATCATTAGACTCTGATTATGGTAAACCTAATTGATTAGCTGATTGATGATGGTTACTTAACACATAGTGTAATGATGAAATAGAATAACCTGCTAGTAGGGAGATGCTCGTCTGAACTAAAAAAGGTTGAAATTCTTTCATCATTAATTAATTTGTTTGGGATATGATTGGGATTGAATTAGGATATCTGTGATAAAGAGATGTTGATGCCACCATTAATGAATAGACTTATTTGATCACACATCAACAGGCATCATGGTATAACATCATGAAGACTTGGCTAAAATATGCATAAAGATTGACTCTTGTAATCCATTACTCAATAGAAAATAATGCACCAATGATAGAAACCATGATGACAATGTAAACATATGAATATGGATGGATTAAAGTATAGGTGTGTACAAGGAATCACCCAATGAATGCACATAGAAAAAATCAAGGCAACAGTGCTAGAAGTAAACAAATAAATAAAGCAAAGCAAAAAACAAACAAACAACATAATAGAAACCATATGAACATTGCCCCTAGAAAATAGGTGACAACTTAACAAATGAATAAAATAGAGCAATAAAAGAAAAAGGAAGGGGGTGGCTGAGTTGTCTCCAAATGCACTAAGCAAGTGAACGTTGCCTACATAGTTTCATAGATGTAATATCCAACAAAAAATTTAGGTCAAATGTAGTTCATCTAGAAAATGGGAAGAAAATGAAAAATGATGAAACAAAAAGAATGGATGTGATAGAAGAAAAGCGATGGTCTTTCAAAATGGCATGTGCCTGAGAGAAAAGGCCAAAAAGGATGGGGAAACTAAGTGACAAGTATTTTGCTTACAACTTAGTAAGTGTTCTTAAAATCCTTAAGGTGAAGAAGTAGTCAGTATTTTTGGTGTTTTCTATTAGTTTTACAAAAAAAATTGGATTTTTTGATGTATTTTAACTCGATCAAGAATGATGAGATACTAAATGGTTTAACCTCATAATATTTTGAGAGCATGGATTAGGTTACTCACAAAATGGGGAGAGCATTCAAACTTAAGTTGCTCACAAAATGGTGAGAGCATGGCTGGAAAGGCTGACTGAGCTGGCCTCAACAAGTATCAATCACTACCTACATAATCCCAAAGTATGACCTCAAGTCACTATAGTTCTACCCTTATAGTAGAGGAACTAGACTAGCATAGTTATTAATTCAAATAAAATAGGCACAGTTGGTAAATAAGCATAATATGGCATAAGAAGTGGCAAGTTGGTATGTCAAAGCTCAATAAACAAATGTTGCCCCTAGTTTACCCATAGGTGGTTATAAATAGGACACAATAGCATAAATCAATGGTACTAATTTTCCCACAGGTGGTTATAATTAGTAGCAATACCAGTAATAATAAAGGAATAACAAATGAAAGATGCAACTACCAAAACTTCTATCATACTACTCCAAAATACAAACTCTGCCTGATGTACTCAAAACAACTAATGAAACTGATCAGATTCCTTGGTGCTAAAAAGGTACAATTAATGGTGAAACCAAGGTTAAACGGGCTAAGATTTAGAACACATTTTCTTGATAGATTAGAATGGTAAAGTAGATAAGGCTAAGAGGATGGATAATAATGATATTTGTACAAATAAGAATAGTGATAAAATGGCACAACTAAAATAGTCCTTATAGACAATACACTCTAGTGCTCAAGCATAGTACCACTTAAGGTGAATACTATTCATCAGCTTAGAAAGATCATCTTCATTTGGTGTGGTGATCCTGTATGCCTTCGATCCATAATCTATAGTAATGATGAAAGGCCCTATCTAGTTTGGTTTGAATTTACCTTTACGCTTATTCTCAGTTGTGGTATTCTTTGGGTTTTCTTTAAGAATAAGATCACCAAGTTCAAATGTTCTATACTTGACATGTTGATTGTAGTGTCTTTTGAGTTGACTCTAATATGCTTAAAGATTATTGAATGCAATTGTGCATTTTTCATCAAGCAGGTCTAGCTCTTATAGGTGAGTTACTTGGTAGTCATGATCATCTAGGGCATGCTTAAAAGATATGCACAGTGAAGGCAATTTTACCTCAATGGGAAAGATGGATTTAGTACCATAAACAAGTGAGTATGGAGTGGTTCCTATGGGAGTATGATGATTGGTATGGTATGCCCAAAGGGTAAGGAATATTCGTAGGTGTTAATCACAAATGACATCATTAACAATCTTTTTGAGAATATTGATAATGGTTTTGTTAGATGCTTCAGCCTAGCCATTACCTTGAGGGTAATATATTGTAAAAAAATGTTATGTGATGTTATATTCAGTATATATCTTGTCAACATCCTTGTTCTTGAATGATATTCCATTATTAGATATAATGTCAGAGGGGATACCATAGTAGAAAATGAGATGATTGAAGATGAGTTTGTAACTTTGCTTTTTAGTCACATAAGTGAGGGGTATAGCTTCAACCAACTTAGTGAAATACTCAGTGGTGGTGAGGATATGTTTATGGCCATCAAATGAAGTGGGGTTGATATTCCTAATGAGTTTGAGTCCCCACATAAAAAATGGCCATGGTGTCAACATTGATTTCAGATTTTGGGCTGGGGCATGAATTAGATTAGAATGTCATTGATATTTACCACACTTTGTTACATATGCAGTTGCATTTGCATCCATCATGGGCCAATAATAACTAGTATGTAAGAGATTTTTAGAGAGTACTACGCTACTATAATGAGCTCCACATACCCCTTCATGAACTTCTCTTAATACTATCATAGAATCTATTGAAGTTAAATAACAAAGCAAAGTTCTATCAAAACTATGACAGTAAAGGTTGGATCCAAGTAGAGTTTAATGAGTGGAGTGATGAATAAAGGATTTGGTTTGTTTTTGAGATAGGTTAGGTGGTAGAACTTGTTCATGAAGTTATTTGTAAAGGTCTGAGTACCATATAGAATTAGGACCAAAAATATCACAAATCATTACCACAGTTGAAGGTTCATGAGCTGATGCAACCAAATTCTTGATGAGGAATTGATACTCTCTAGCTTTGTCTATTTGTCAAATTAGAGAGCCAATAGTAGCCATGACATTTATAGTTCTATTACTAGCCCTTGGTATATGCTCAAATTATATTTTTGTAATTTTTTGCTTTAGGGTATTGACCATATCCTTATATGGAACTAGTTTGTCATCTTTGGTTTGGAAATGGTCTATGACCTAATTGATGATTAATTAAGAATCAACATAAACTTGAAGATGAGATATTTTCTAGTATACTACCTATCAAATTCCTGTGATAAGTGCTTCATACTTGGCCATGTTGTTTGTACAAGGATAATTGATTCTAAATGATGTAGGGATTAGATCCCTCTATGGTGTAATAAATAAGAGGCCTACCCATGATCCATGTGTAGTAAATGAACCATAAAAATATAGACTCTAGTGTTACTCCTCAAGAGTTGTGTCAATGATGGTCATTATGTATTCATCAAAAAAATGAAATATGAGTGGGTTTGTGTCTATAAGGGGTGCTTCAACAAGTTGATCTATAAGGATCTGTCCTTTGATTAACTTCTGATTGGCATACTCTGTCAAACTCACTAAGAAGCATGATCCATTTGGCCATTATACCTTGTAAAGATATTTTAGAGAGTAGATACTTGAGTGGATCTACTTTTTAAATGACCATGGCCTTATTGTTCAACATGTAATGGCACAATTTTTGAGTTGTGAAGACCATGGCTAGACAATCTTTTTCAATAGGTGTATAGTTGTGTTCATATGTGACCAAGGTACAATTTAATTAGTATAATGCATGTTCTTTTTCATTATTATCATGTTGAGCCAAAATTATCCCAAAGTCATTATCGATAGCTGATAGACACAACAAGAATGACCTTCCCAGTATAAGAGGTAACAAAATAGGTGGATTAACTAGATAGTATTTGAGTTATTAAAAAGTTGTTTAGCAGTGGTCATCCCAATGAAATGAAAATTCCTTCCTCAAAATATGTGTAAATGGATGACACTTGTTTGCTAATTGAGAGATGAAGCATCAGATTGATTAGATCATACCCTGTAAACTATAGAGTTACTTCAAATTGGTTAGTGGTGGCATCTTGGTTATAGCATAGACTTTGGCCATATCGACTTCAATGTCTTTGTGAGACATGATGAAGCCAAGTAATTTGCTTAAGGTTATTCCAAACACATATTATTTGGATTGATTTTGACTTTGTACTCTTATAATATTTCAAATATCCTACATAGCACTATTGGATGGTCAACCCTGGTCTTGGATTTTCTTAATATGTCATTGACATAGTCTTCAACAATATCATGCATCATATCTTAGAATATGATAATCATGGCCCTTTGATATATAACTCCAACATTATTAATACTAAATGGCATTACCTAATAAAAAAATGTTCCCCATGTAGTGGTGAACACTATTTTATGTTGGTCTTTTGGTGTTATTTTGATCTAATTATATCCTGAAAAGCCATCCATGAGTGAAAGCATTTCATAACCCACTGTGGAGTCAATGATCATGTCAATATTAGGAAACGGAAAGTCATCCTTAGGAAAAACTTTATTTATTTCTCAAAAATTAGTATAGATTTTGATTCCTTCAAGCTTTTTGCTAACATGTTCAACATTAAATATCCATTATAAGTAGTCAATAGATCAGATACATCTTACTTCTAAGAGTTTTTTTTGAATCTTTATTTACCAAGATAATAATGTGAGGATGCATCTTACATAGCATTTGTTTTACCATTTTAGCATCAATATTGACAACAAGGTGGTGCAAAACCAAGGTGGGGTACAAACCTGGCATGTCAAAAATGCCCATGCAAATATACCTACAATTTATCTCAATAGAGTTGTAACGACTTCACATTCCTCCTTAGTGAGGGATGCACCTAACTTTATCCATTTTGGGTCCAATAGATTCTTGATGTTTACCTTGGTTGTATCTTTGACTAGAAGGGTTAAACCATCGTCTAAAATAGTAGGCAAAGACTTGAACTATTGGGCTATATTAGGGTCCTTTGTTGGGACTTGCTCTTCAACTTATCTTAGGAATGATGAATCTAAATCCCCCAATGGGAGATCTGGCCAAGTGACAAAAATAGTCAAAAAATTATAAATGATTTGATCAAACACTTTTTATTGTTCAAAATTGAACTTGGATCCATAGGCAAGTTCATCATTGGTGGCTTCCTAGTCTAAACTCAAAGAAGAATGAACACCCCCATCTAATGGCACCTAAAACAAGTTTTAACCACTAGACTAGCCTTTATCTTTACCTTTTCCCTGGTTAGAAAGTACCTCAAAGAGGTTTTCACTTTGGGAACTCAATGTTTTATCCATTTTTTTTGGCTAAGGGTGTTCTCCCACTCTCTAAAATAGGCTTCAAAATCAAATGTGATTGAGAATCTTGAATTTTGATCTACCAACAAAATGTTATCTCTAAGGCCTAGAAAATCATAGAATATGTCATCATTTTGAAACTCATCAATAGGTAAATTAGATTCTTATTGGTCCCAATCTATCAGTTTGGGATAGTATAATGGCAATGGGTTATGACAAATTATTAGGGTAAGGGTACATATAACATTGTTATCAAATAGGTTAGTCTCGGCTAGGTTATCGAAGATAAGACTATAATTAGATTTTACTTGGTTATTGACATCATCATCACTAGCCACTAGTGATCAAACTCAAATAGGATATGTGGGGTCACCCCCAAGTGTTTTAATCCAAGTTCATAGGGTCTTTTGTACTTAGTCATGGAAATTGGCTTAATGGTTCCTTGTTGATTCAATCTGAGGTCTCTTCCTTCATAATCTTGATGCTCCATGCTCTTATTGGGAATAGGATACTTTACACTTTTATAACAATTAACTTGGTTATCATTGTATAACCATGATTCATCCCCTTCAAGAGGGTCTAGTTCTAGATCAGATGTTGGTACAAACATGACAGGTCCCTTATCTTTGTTCTTTTGTTGCCAATGCATGTGTGGGGTAATTTTAGGTCAATTAAAGGTCTTTGGATTCTGAGGAAGATTGGCAATATGGAAGGTATCATGGGTCACATATTCCCTTGGGCCATTATCTAAAATGGTAAAATGATTAGAAGCTTTAGGAGGTGGCATGTGGGAAAGGGAATCCAAGGTATTAGGACCTATGTAATTATATTGTGGAGGATCAATAATTATGGCCTTTCCTTTATCCTACTTATAACTTGCATTTGTGCCATACTAGTAATTATAGCTTTGAAACTCAGCCTCGAGGTGCTTGTAGTTCTCATATGAGTACAAATTTCCTAAAATATTTACTTCCATCCCTGAGTGAGATAACTTGATACATTGGTGTAACATTGACGGGACTATATGAATCTCATGTAACCAAGGCCTTCCTAAAAGCATATTATATGTTAACTTAAGATCAAGCACATGGCAAAGTGTATCATGGGTCAAAGGCCCAATGATAAATAGTAAGCTAATGATACCTTGTGATACTCTCTCTTGATTATCATAAGCTTTGATAGTTATCATTTATGGCTGGGGATCTATCATTGTGTACCCAAGAAACTTGATGAGATTTAGATACACTATATTGAGGCTTGATCCATTATCTATACAGACACATTTCACTTTATGTTGATTTATATAAACTTCTATATATAATGGATTATTATGGAGTGGGTCAAGGGAAGACATATCACTTTGGTTAAATGTGACTTGCTAGGCTGGAGATAGGTGTCTAACCAAAACTTGAAATTTATCAGGGGATATGTCACTAAAAATAGTGGATTGGGTTAAAAACTAATTCAAAATGTTTTTATGGATTGTTGATGTTTGTAATAAATCTAAAATAGATATTTGTTTTTGTGTCTTCTACAATGGTTCCATAATATCAAATTTTGTGTCTTGGTCAATGGTGAATGGTTTATTCTGAGGTAGAATGGTTGGTTGGATAATAAGAAAAGTGGAAGATGGTTGTCGGCCTAGGATAGTAATCTTTGACCTCTAAGTTATAATTTCATAATCAAGATCAGATGCTAGACCATGATTGCTAACAAATGCTAGAAATGGTGTGCGACCAAAAGGGATAAGTCTCGATTGCTAATGCACTTGTATGTGGTCACATGGCAAGAGTGAGTTATCAGTATAAGGTCTAAAAGTAGAAGTCTCAATTTTTTGGTTCACATGTGTGTGGTCCCAAGTCAAATAAATATTATTCATGTATTTTAGTTGAGTGGTATTGTTTATCAATGGTCTAGATTGATTAGTGCTCAGTTTAGGATTAATGGAGATGGTATTAACACTACCCCTATAATATGACCTATAACCCTATTATATTCATGTACAACTACATGGTAGGTTTGTTGGTTGTTACCGTTCTGACCTTGGTTTTGTCCATTGTTCTAACATTGTGGGTTCTATTGTTGATTCTATTGGTTCAACCTTTGATTTTGATATTGTTGATTTTGTTGTTGCACTGACTAATGTTGTTTTTATTGTTGTTGATTGTTATGTTATTGCTATGTGTTATGTTGAGGAAAGGGGTTTTGATAAATCCCAAGATTTTGATTAGAGGTGGAAGCACCATTATCCAATGTTATCTCCCCATTATCTAACATATTCTCAATCAAATGCTTGATTTTTATACATCTTCCTAGATTATGCTCATTGACCTGATGATATTCACAAAATTCACTTTTATGGTAGCAATCAAAATAAGGAATGACTTGTAGATAATGCTTTGGTATAGGCCAACTAATTAAATTAGTAGTTATAAGATTGTAAAATATAAACTCAATAGGCTCTATTAGGTAAGTAAAGACATGATGCATAGGCACAGTTCTCCTTAAAAGAGGGATTTATAATGGTAAAGGTTGTTGTATTTGTTGCATAGGTATTGGTTATTGTGCTTATGGCATTGGTCAAAGAGGTTGTTGGGTAGTAGTGAGCTAAAAAGGTGGTGAAGATGATGTTTTCACTATTTGGACATGATATGACATAGTTACTCCATTATCCACAACATTCCTATTGCGGTTGAATTGCTTTGGTCTATTTTGGTTATTAGCATATGCTAGTTGTGATGTTTGTGCTTGGATTGGATGTTGGTTTTGTCCACTTTCCTAATTGGTACCTTGATTTTCATTAATTGATGTAAGCTTGATGATCCCTTTATTAATAAGGGCTCACTCAATCAACAAGCCTTTGTCGATAATTTCCTTGAAAGTATGTGCACATTGTAGTTCTAGATGATAAGCTATCTCACTATGCAAATTTTTAGTAAATACAACATCTAATTGTTTATCTGGTAAACTATGGGTAAATCAACTTACAAGGGCTCTCCATCACTATAAATAGCTTGCAAAACTCTCACCATCTTTTTGTTTTGCTTGTGTTAAGTCAACCAATGAAATCTCATGTTTGAGATTATAGGAAAAATGATGCACAAACTTATCAGAAAGATCATCAAAATATATTACTAAATTCTTGGGCAACTTTAAGAACACACCTGAGGCTTGTCCAACCAAGCTCCTTACAAACAACAAAAAAAGTATATATCTCTATATGCCACTCATTGGCATGAAATAAAGAACTCGGTTATATGGGCCTTAGGTCACCTTTCCCTTTGTATTTGTCAAATTTTAATGGTTTGTATCCTAGAAGAAATGATATATACAAGTACTCCATGTTGAATAGATAAGAACACACATCATCTGACTTAAACTTTTTAGTCTATTTCCCATCTTGAATGGCAACAATTGCATCCTTCATCTATTGTAATTCTTAGGATAAAAAACTAGAGGGAATATTGGTTTGAGGGAGAATATTGGTTTGGGTAGATGGTTAGAAGGTTATAAGTGGGAAAATTTGATCGGGGTATGATATAGATATATATTGAGGTACATTGGTTTGATTGGGAAATGGATCAGGAATATGCATATGTAGATTAGGATGTACTTGAAATTACACATTTGGTTATGTGATATTCTAATTTGGTTTGGATATAAAGGTTTGACTTGGAGGATTTTATGGTTGGGATGGAGGGATATAACTATACTATGCCTATTGTGGGTGAAAAGGGACATGATTCTAACTAATCAAACCTTGAGTGGTAACTTGTGAACCAAGACCTTGTCTCTAAACTTGTGGCACATGTTGAACCAATTGCTATCTAGTAGGTACTTGAGAAACATGGGAGCTCCTTGTTTTATGAATCCCTATTGGGAAGTGGATGCACATTAGGGATTCATCATCTATTGTTGACTAATATTTACATGTTGTTGGCTAGTCAACATTTAGTTTTAGATTGGTACACTAGTCTACAATTGAGGAGGTATGTTTATCACTATTTGATGAGGTGGAATATTAGTTGCTCCCTATTGAGGTGGAAATATATTTAGCCTCTATTGCATTGGTATACTAGATTGTGCCTACTATTATGGAATACTAGTAATCACTTGTTGAGGGGGAGTAGGATTTGTCACATTTTATTATTGAGGCATGACATTGGTTGCTGGTTAACTACCTAATCCTATTGGTTACACACTTGATGAAGTAACTAGTTGAGGTTGGGAAGTAGGTGGTGAAGGTTGGGGTGAAAACCCTCTTATTCCTTGGTATGATGATCCACTCATGGTATTAACTATAGCCACATGTTGTTGAAAAGTTTTTTGTGCATTAGTACCACTTTGATTTGATTGGATGTTGCTTGCACATTATCCACTATATTTTGCTCATTACTCTGTGTAGAAGTAGAAGACACTTCTTCAATAATGGGAATATGTAGCAATTTTTCTACCAAAGCATTTTGCATGAATGGGTCTAAACTTTTATTGTCTTTACTAGTTAACTCTATCAAAACTCTTTTTGAAGGAACTAAGTTCATAAGAATTTTGCTCACCATGGTCATCTAATTGAAATCACATACTAGTTTCAAGCACATTTGATATATTGTCTACATTTAGTTAAAGTGGTCTTCCATGAGGTTTTTATCTCTATTAGGTATATTAGGGTCCTGATATTTTGTTTAAACTAGAGCCAAAAGATTGATAGAAGAAGACTATTGATCATAAATTATGTTGTGGGGCATTCTTACTAGGCTTGGTAAATTCTCATGGGGGAAGTCTACTGAAAACTTGGCCCCTACCTCTATGGCTCAAACCAAAATCTCATCTTTTTTCTCCAATAAATGATACTCAAATAAAAATTGATCATATGTGGAAGGTGTATTAGTAGAGCATGACTATTGAAGAACTAGTTCGTCAAGTGTGGGTATTATAGCCAAGTATTGTGTGGTTTGTTCTTAATATTATTATGAATAAGATGGTGTATTAACCAAATAAGTAGCCAATGGATTTTGTCTTTGTGCCCCTAATTGAGTATTATAAGAGGGATATGGATCCATCTCATAAACAACATTATCTGCATAGGGGTTTTGCACTATTTCTTCCTATGTAACCATATTACTAATTCCTAGATTGTACATGAGTCCACTACGAGTGTAAGAGTACATGTTAGGATCTATAGTCAATGATTTGAGATAAATGAAGGTCTTTAAACTCTAAAAAGACACTATCTAAAAAAAGATGATGTTCTAACTTGGTCTAGATTCTTCAAAAGTATAAAAAGGTTTATGCAAATATTTGTGATAACACAAGATAATGTTAAGTGTCTAACTTCACATGTCGTACACAAAAAATATTAAGTAAATGAGCCAAAAATCAAAATGTCAAATGCTAAGGTTGAAGTGCTTCGAATATGTCTAATCTAGGAAATTAAAAGTTTCCACATCTTTTGGCTAAACATGGCATCAAAATCTAGGCTCAAACAAGGCATGCGCTAAGACTCTTGGCCAAATGGAATCAAAATCTAGATTTTAAAAATAGATGAATTTTTTAATCTAACAGATTTGAAATATTTTTAACAAACACTAGGCATTTAATTTTTGGACATGGACTTGATCAACTAAGTACAAGGTATGAAATAAAAGGCACTTTAGAGATAGTTTATTTTTCTCACAAATATTGGTATAAAACTTGGTTCTTTTTGACAAATAAGCTAGACAAAAGTGAATAGTGTAACTATGATAGACAAAGGTTCACTTGGGATTGGTTTGAAAATGTAGGAACAAATTTGGACTCTATGTAATAGGGTTCATGAAATAATATCTTAAATGTTTTGGGAAATGTAATAGTGCTAGACTACTCAAAATATGTGACCAAATGCTTGCTTCAAAAAATCTTAAGGTGAAGATATTTTCTCACAAATTTAACAACATAACACTATCTTTCTTCACTCAAATTATGCACACACTCTCAAAATTTTGGCAATATCTCTAAGGAAAGAAGTGTTACACTCAAATGGTCTCAAGACTCATGAAATTAGAATAATACCACTAAATGTCAGTTTCGTAGACTCAAAGTGCAAGTGTTTAGCATGAAATGACTTGAGTCTAACTATGATGATAAGCATGATTATGAGTCTCTAAAATGGGGTTCAATCCAAATGGGAATTTGAACCCAATGTAAAACAAGTTTAGCATGTAAATGGTGAATCTAGTTTAGCACATCAACTTTTAGAAATAGTTAAGGTTCAATTTTAAATGTGAATTATCAATGAAGGACTTAAAAAAAATTTAGGCAAAAAGGTCTAGAATCATATGGGCAACATAACTGTGCCAAAGTTGATATGACTCAAAATAAATTGTGATAAATTTGAACAAGGTAAAAAATGAAGATTTATGCAGGCAGAATAATGACTCCTTATTCAAACAAAATTGGGGACCATGTGTTTAGTTTGGATCATTTTTTAACACCAAGTTTTGACTCCAAAAAGGACTTTAGTATAGGAAAAAACCAACTAAATAATCACTCTTAGATCCTAAACTGACAAGGTTGCTTGGTATTGTTGGAATCTATCAATATGCATCATTTGAGAGGATTTTAAGTGTTCATACAAAAGTAAATGTGCATTATATAGTAGGAATTTTATACCCCCCTTCTCTCAAATGACATTCATATGGCATGGACATTGAGGCACACCTTGCACCAAAAATACTTCCATGACAAGTGGGGATTTATCTAAGATCTATAAGATTCTAAACATTCTAGGGGAATCAATTGCACAATGACTTTCACATCAAATAATGTAAAATAAAAGCATAGATTTTGGGTTTGTATGACTTGACTTGTTACAAAAAGGTCTAATCTTTTTTGAAACCACTACATCCTACTGTTCACTTAGTGTAGTGCGATGTCCAAAGTGCCACTACTTCCCATGTATAACTCCAATATGGATCCAAATGAAGTCAATGCTAGGAGGTCAAAATCTAGGTCAAAGCTTCCTTAGAGAACTCATGGGAGGTAATGATGTCCCCCTCACAATCCAAGTTTTCATGAAAATAAAAAAACATAAAATAGAAAGACTTTAGGGTCATGTCAAGGTCACCCAATACTTTTGTGAGTTTTTGGGGGGTACTTTAGATGACATTCTTTCTATGCCTTAGACTAGGCAATTTGAAATAGGAATGGTGTTCTTGATTCCAAGGGTTCCCTAAAGGGGACAAATAGAATAACATACATGCAACACCCCTCTCTTTTCTAAATAAAATTAGATCAAGCAATTATTAAAGACAAAAATGACAAGTGAATTCAATTTTAAAACCCAAATGAAAGATGAGTTGGTGTTCTTTTGACCCCTTGGTATTAAGTTGTAACTTTGAAAACATTCATTTAAACATCTAAATTTTCTATTAAGAACCAAAACAAGATTCCTAATCCATTTTAATCCTTTAAAAGAGATCTAAAAAGTCATGTTTTAATAAATTTCAAGCTTGGTCCTACAACAAAAATGTTAGTATGTCCTTTAGTCTTGAAGCTACTTTAAGATTGGGATAATAAACTTTGAGAAATGAAGTCGTAGGTTTGCACAATGGTGTAATACCGCTACTTGATAGAGCAATACCGCAAGTCTCAAGATAATCTCGTGACTTGAAGAGTTGTTGTATTGCCATAACAATCCTGCTACTCAGACTCACAATCCCATTACTTGGGGTAAAATGAGGTTTTATGAAAAAATTAGACAACTTTAAGCTAAACTAATGGCATATTATGAAAATTCAATAAAAAACACATGGTTTTAAAAAAAATCATCATAAATGGAGTCAGGATGACCCCAAACGAAGCTTCAAAAAATGGCCTATTTTGCACACTACAATATCATGACTCCTAGTGACAATCTCATGAGTTACAAGACAATCCTATAACTTTAAAAGTAGTGGTATTATCACTTAACATGATATCATTTAGATAATATCATGACTTGGTTTGGCAACCCTGTGAGTTGTAGGATAATCCCATGACTACATAAGTAGCGGTATTATCACTTAATTGCTAGTGGTTAGACAATATTTTGACTCAATTAGGAAACCCTATGAGTTGCAGAACAATCCCATGACTGATTGAGTAGTAGTATTGTCAAAACCTACACAAAATGCAAATTTAGTCTAAAATAAAATAGTTAAACATAATATTGTGACTCCAAATGATAATACTATGACTGTGTTTCGACAAAACTATGACTTATAGAAAAATGTGTTTTACTTAATTTTTCCACTCTTTTAAGCCTTCCACTCAAAAAAATTGCATAACAAAGGCTAGTGAGTTACTTAAGGGAGCATTGTGATCAATTTTATGAAGCTATTCAGGTCCGACCAGGTGTGCCATCATGTGAACTAAGAATTTTACTCAAGAGAGGTGTTTAGTATTGTGTTAGTCCAAAAATGCAAATAAATTGGTAAAAACACACTAATTAACATACATATCTAGGCCTAGTTAGTAGGGAGAGATTAGTTAACAAACATGAATTAAACACACAACTAAAATGAAAAATAAACCTTCTTTTACCTTCCTTATATGTTCCAAAGTGCTTGTTGTGTTGTCTTGCTCAATTTGTGCTCATGAAGTCTGCATCAATGGAAGCTTGGTTACCTCCATCTCTCTTTGGCACCTTATGTCTTTGGCTTGTCTTAGATTGTCTCAATATTTAGGAATAATAACACTAATTGGCATGAGTCTTTGGAAACAATTTGGCATTATAACTTTGCACAAGTTAAGTTATTTTTTTCATGTGGCAAGGCCTCTTATTTATAGATTTTTGTAAATGGATAGAATAGACCTAAACCATCCATCTTAAGATTGAGATGTGTGGCTAAGGAATAATCCAATTATGTAATTAAAATCCATAAATAGGTTCATCAATATTTGGGATAGAGGGGCATTGAATAGGCATGGAAGGGTTTTGATGAGGTATGGGAGGCATGAATCTTGATATTTGTGGCATTTATGGCCTAGGGATGTCTTCTCAAGAAAATGAGGTCACCTGATGATGCATCTATTCAATATTCATTTCTAAAAACAAGTATTCAACAAGTTTCCATGGAATTCTTAATTAGGCTCTAATTTGGTTTAACTAACTCTTAAGCATGATTAAGCACTTGGTGCACAAATTACTCAAATTGATCATAATGCCTTTTTATTGGTCCAAAATTCAACTGGATTGAAAATAGAAGTCAATGTCAGATGTGTTGGATCTAGTATCCCATTTAAGATGTTACCAATAGAAAATAATAAAGGCACGTGTCTTATGTAAGAGATTTGATAGAAAAGAGCAATCCTGAGCACCTAGGTGCAAAATTGGCATTTTGACTCAGAATGATCTAATCAAAGTTAGATGGCCGATAAATTTCACTAACCCATTTAGGGATACCCTAGCCAAAATCAGCACTTGACTATATAAGGTTCAAATCTTTTAATGTGTTTTAGTGTTTTTAGGCCAAATTGTGTATTTTAGTAAGAATTGGTCAAAACCCTGATTGGAGGTTATTGATGTCCACATTTAGGAGTCTACACAAATGAGTGTAACCAGCCCATGATGGTGAGTAGACCTAGTACCTCATCTTATCTTCTAAAAAACATTAATCAGAGAATTTTAAAGGAAAGAGAGAAGATAGATCTTATATTCTTCTCAAATAGATCCTTTGCTCAAGTGAAGGAGTCTCATAGCATATCCACCCACTACTTTAAACTGACCATCACAAGTGATATATTTTATTCTTTCAAAAATAACATTTTGCCAAGGTTGAGGAAGAATTTCTCTCAAAATTCCCTTGGCCACCCCTTGGGGGGATTTGATTAGTTTTTAGTATGGCTCATTTCTTCAAAAAACATATAAATTAGGTTAAAAATTTGATCTTTTCAATGTTAACTACTATATCCTCAGGAATCCCAAATAGAGCACTGATTACAAAAGGATTTACTAGAATGTTCTTTCCTTTGATAATAACATGATCTTCATAAAAATTCTCATAGAATTCTCACACAATGTTTTCATGGAATCCCTAAAATATTTTTAAGAAATTCAACCAACCTATTATTTCAAATATGTCTTTGGTTGCTTCATCTTGTAGCAATTCATCAGATGATTTTGATTCCCTTTTTTTCTTTCTCCTACCCATCTTCAGAGAAAGCACTATTTAATTTCAAATTTGACTATACTGTAAAAACACAAAGCTTGAATTTGTAAAGGGAATAGGGGAAGTAAAAGGTTAGAGACATGACACAATAATTATTGGTAGAAATAATGTAAAAATGAATAACAAATTAGGTTATATGATTTGTTATGACAAGAATGATGGTGATATTTATGGGTATCTCTTTGGAGCATTCCATGTGAGATATAATGAGAATGTGCTTTATTCGGTCAAGTAGTAATTATGTGTCATAAAGGCAATTATTGGAAATACTGGGAGTAATAATTGTAATTAATTATGCATCACACCAAATATTTTGAAATACCCTCTATTTAAAACATAGTTACATCAATCTTATTTGAAAATAGCATTTGGAAACATCATCACAAAATAATATCACATCAATTCTTTTGGAGATCTCATGAAAACACCGTCACATCAAATTATGGATTATGACATTATTGGCCTAATGGCCTTATTTTTATTCTAAATGATGGAGGTGGATTCTTCCCATTCTATATTTTTCATCTTAGGATCATATCTATCAGTCTTTCGAGCATAGCTTCTCATCTTCGTAGCTAAGTCACTAGTCTTTGGAGCTAAACCTTTAGACTTCAAAGCAAAATTGTCATCAATTAAAACTTTGTTTATATATATAAATAACCTAATTTATTATAAAAACCTTATATATATTTATCACCTTATATATATGGTATTGTTTGTATGTATTTGTAGCTAATTAGATCTACTTAATCTGTGTCTTGTCTGAATTACATTTATCTTGTTTGAAGAATATTTGCTTAGGGTGGTGCCTTTTAATTTTGATACCTTGAACGGGGAATCCACTCTTGTACCTATTTGAAAGGTAACTCTTAGGAGATACCTTGAAGGGGAAATCCAATTTTGTGCATGTTTAAAAGGTATATCCTAGGAAATACCTTAAAGGTATTACAAGAGCATTCAAAATATCACCCAGTAGTGCCTTCTGTGTAAAGGAAAATTCCATTTATTTCTTAAAGGATAAATCCTCTTTGTGTCTGTTTGAAAGGTATCTCTTAAGAGATACCTTGAAGTGTAAATCCACTCTTTTGCATGTTTTAAAGGTATATCCAAAGAGATACCTTTTGGTATTATAAGGACCTTCAAAATATCACCTAGTAGTGCCTTCCATGGAAAGGAAAATTGCACTTGTTCCTTGAAGGAGAAATCCACTCTTTTCCCTATTTGAAATGTATCTCTTAGGAGATACCTTGAAGGTAAAATATACTCTTGTGCCTATTTGAAAGGTATCTCTTATAAGATACATTGAAGGTATTACAAAGGCCTTCAAACTATCACCTAGTAGTGCCTTACTGTGTAAAGGAAATTCCACTTATTCCTTTAAGGAGAAATTGATTCTTGTTCCTATTTAAAAGGTATCTTCTAAGAGATAAATTGAAGGGTAAATACAATATTGTGCATATTTTAAACGTATCTTTTAGGATATACCTTTAAGGTATTACAAAGGCCTTAAAAATATCACCTAGCAGTGCCTTCCATGTAAAGGAAAAATCCACTTGTTCTTTGAAGGAGAAATCCACTCTTGTGCATGTTTGAAATGTATCTCCTAGGAGATACCTTGAAGGGGAAATCAAATCTTGTGAATATTTGAAAGCTATCTCCTAAGAGATACCTTGAAGGTATTACAAAGGCCTTCAAAATATCACCCAATAGTGTCTTCCATGTAAAGGAAAATTCCACTTGTTCTTTGAAAGAGATATCCACTCTTGCATCTATTTAAAAGGTATCTCTTATGAGATACCTTGAAGGGGAAATTGACTCTTGTGCATGTTTTAAAGGTATTTCCTAGGAGATACTTTGAAGTTATTATAAGGGCCTTCAAAATATAACCTAGTAGTGCCTTCCTTGTAAAAAAAATTGCACTTATTCCTTGAAGGGAAAATCCACTTTTGTCCTTATTTGAAATGTATATCTTAGGAGATACCTTAAAGGGGAATTGTGAATGTTTTAAAGGTATATTATAAAAGATAACTTGAATTTATTAAAAATGCTTTTAAAATTCCACTTATTATTTGAAGGAGAAATCCACCCTTGTGCTTATTTGAAAGGTATCTGATAGGGGATATCTTGAAGGGAAAATCCAATATTGTACATAATTGAAAGGTATCTCATAAGAGATAACTTGAAGGTATTACAAAGGCCTTCAAAATATCACCTAGTAATGCTTTTCATGTAAAGGAAAATTCTATTTGTTTTTTGAAGGAAAAATCCACTCTTGTACATGTTTGAAAGGCATCTCCTAAGAGATACCTTGAAAGGGAAAATACACTATTATGCATGTTTGAGAGGTATCTCCTATGAGATACCTTGAATATATTACAAGGGCCTTCAAAATATCACCTAGTAGTGGCTTCTATGTATAGGAAAATTGCACTTGTTCTTTGAAGGAGAAATCCACTCTTATCCCTTGAAATGTATCTCCTAAGAGATACCTTGAAGTGTAAATCCACTCTTGTGCATGTTTGAAAGGTATCTTCTTTGATTTTACCTCTGTAATAAGTGTTGTTAGCACAAGTGCACCTCTATTTTCCATATGCCCTCACCCTAGCTCTCCTAAGTTTTAAATTTTTTCCTTAGAAGATAGTTATCAACTCACCTTTCCCATAATTAATTTTAGAGTATAAATACCCATTATAAGATAATTATTATTAGTTCACCTAGGGGAATCAAAGTATAGATACCCCTCTCCTCTTTTGGCCAAATAATTAGATGCATTGAGATTTTGATAGCATTAAGAAATTATAGAGAGCATAAAGAATAGAGAGCTAAGCTAAGAATTGTGATAATTTGTGAGTAGGGATTGTTAATTTGGTGCATTTAGTAAGACAAAGAGTGGTTTTAGAGAAGAATTCTTGATGGATAATTCTACATCTTCATTGACACTAGAATAATTATGGGCAAAACCCATTTGAGGGTGAAGATTAGTGTAGATGCAAAATTCTAAAGGCTTCATCCAATTATTACTCACAAGGGAATAGGTTGGCAGAGTATATAAACAAAAATCTAATCAAACTGATCATAATAATGTGTGATGACAAGAAAAAGGAGTGGCACCTACATGTAAAGATGACCCTATAGAAATATTACATCACCCCTAAATAGGCTCTAAATACTTCCCCATATGAGCTTGCATATGGGAAGGAAATAATTATTCTAGTATCATCAAAAATCCCCACACAATAGCTCTTGAAGGCTATTAAAATTGAAGAAAATGGAGCAATGGAGGTTCTACTTGCTGAATTGCTCAAACTCTAGGAGGTGAGGGAACAACATGAAAAGCTCAATTTTTTTTTAGAGAGGACCATTTTTGATCATCAGTAATACGCAGGGGAATGTTTATGAATTAAAAGATCAATAGGGCAATACATTTCAACTAACTATTTTCAATCAAACTCACACCCTTGAGAAGGTAGATTTAGGCCTTCACAATCTACTAAAACATGGAAACAATCCTAGGCTATGGGTGACCTAATCAATGGATTGAATCTCTAGATTCTAAGGGCTAGCTCCTTTTGGTGTATCACTTAGGATCCCTAGTCTATGCCATAAATTATTGAGGAAAAGGGAAGAGGGAAAATTTAAGGAATAAACTTGAAGGGAAATCCTATCTATGATGGTGATACACCAAAAATATGGCCTTCATCTGTTTAACATGCACTGAGATGATGAACAAGGAAGTGAATCTAATTACACTACTCAAATGAAAGCCTTTGAGCATTATTATTTTGCATAAGGGCTCAAGCTTGTGCATGATCTAAGATAATTATTCAATAGGTCTATCAAAGACACTAGAGAGAGCTTGCACTTGCCATACAAACAAGATGATAGAGAACACTATGCGACCTACAAAGATGAGCTTAACACCTATAAATAGGTATAATGGAAAGGATAAGATGAGAGGAAGCCTTAGATATCACTTTCATCTCCTAATAGACTATGAAAATATACTAAAACACAAGCTTTTGAGGAGATATCAACTCTATCTTATTCATCAAAAGAGGCAAAATATAGATGTTCTTCGAATATGGAAAAATCTATCTTTACAATGGCTTGAAAGCTTGTATATATGAAACAAAGGATAAGAGAGAAGAGGGACTTGTGTGTTAGAGAGGGAAACTAAGATAAGAATTTACCAATAACTATATATCCTTCCTTGTTGTTCTCAAGCTCCTCCACATTGAAATCATACATATATTTTGATCATGAGATCAGCCATCTAAAATTATCATAAATCTCCTCGAGCCCATCATTCATAATACTAATGCTTTGATAGAATTGACAGAGCCATGTCAAAGGTAGATTAATGTCTCTACCAACTATGAATGATTTTATCCTTACATTTAAAACTTGGCATGTTCCTTACTATAGTCTTGGACTCCCATGATCGTTGATATCTAGTTGTGAGATCTTGATAAGTGTCAAGCTCACAACAATATTAATGAACCTTTTGAAAACTTGACCTTTGTGAATGGCTACTTATCAGGGCTCAAACTTTGACATTTTTGGGCCCATCATTTTTTATTTGAATCCCAATGGCTATTTATTAAGGCTAAAGTTGACGTTCGCATAACTATCATTAATTCTTTTGGATTTTTCCTCTTTGGCTATTTCCTGTAGATAATTCCTTTGGAAGAATTTCCTTGGGCTATTTGTTTCAACATTTTTTTCTAAAAGAATTCATTGAATTTTCTTTAGGCTTATTCTTTCAAAGGAATTTTTTCAGACTTATTTACGGCCTTTTGTTTTCTTCTTTTTTCAGACTTATTTCTTTGACATTTTTTAATTGAAAGAATTCATTTAGACTTCTCTCCCAAGAGAAATTATTTGACTTTTTTCCTTGAACAATTCCTTCAAACAAAAATCTGAAGGAAATTATGTCTTCGGGCTTTTGCAATGGACAATTTTCTTGAAAGAATTAATTTGGACCTTTTAGACTTGGAAAATTCCTTTGAACCTTTCTTTGAAAATGGACCTTTATATTTTTGAAAAGTGCCCTTTTTTATGCTTGAAATGCCCTTTCTAAAATAAAATTACCCTTCAACTTTCTTGAAAATAACCCCTTTTCCTGAGAAGTGCCCTTCAAAGTTTTTGAAAAGAACCCTTCAGACTTTCTTGAAATGGTCTTTCAAAAACCTTGAAAATATTTTTTTTGAAAGGAAAGTACCCTTCAAATTTCTTGTAAAGAACCCTTTAGAATTTTTCATAAAGAACCCTTCAAACTTTTTGAAAAGTCTCTTTTCCAAAATAAATGCCTTGGACTTTTGGTAAAGAACCCTTCAAAAAATTTGCAAAGAACCCTTTTTCAAAAGAATGCCTCAGACTTTTTGAAAATTCCCTTTTCTAAAAGAATTCATTTTTTAAAGGTTTCCTGAAGATGGACCTTTTGCAAAGAAAATAACCCTTTGAACTTCCTAAAAATGACCCTTTAAGGACCCAAAGAATCCTCCATGATGCTTTTCTCATAAAAAATCCTCTAAAAACCAAAGTGAATGCCTTAAAAAAGCTTGTTAATCATGGATTATTTCAAGGTCTTTTTAGGACCAATAACTGAATCATAAGACAAACTGGCATGATATGCAAAGTTTTGAATGGTAGGGGTGTTAATTTGACCTATGAGGTCAAGATCGTCAACATTTTGGTGACTCAACTGGGAAGCATGCCTATTGTGCTTGAGAACTAGACCATATATATGACCTTTGGACTCACAAAGCAATGAGAAATCTTATCCATCACTACAATAACAAATTTTGATTTGAAATAAGACAAATTTCATCCTCCAATATAAAAAGGGAAAAAACAAAGTAGGGAAAACTAACTAAACAAAGCAAAAGTGCAAATAAATTACTTATTTAGGAAAAAAAAACTAATGTGCTTAAATAGCACTTAGAGGTAAACAAACTAACTAACTATGTATAAAGAACTTAGATCTTTAGTAGCAATGTTTTAAATGTATCCCATTGACTGGGATTGAAAGCTCCTCGCCATCCATCTTTACAAGTTGGAAGGCATTATGGGATTTGTAGCTAGAGATTGTGTATGGGTCACTCTGAAGGGAGTCAAACTTTGTGTGCCTTCTTAGTTTAGATCTATCCTCATCCCACTTTAGGACCAAATCCCTTTTTTTAAAACTTTGTGAAGAAGCTACTTTGTCAAAATCTCTCTTCACTTAAGCTTGATGAATTTCCATGGCTAGCATGGAG
Organism: Torreya grandis; assembly: GCA_037957365.1. NCBI lineage: Eukaryota > Viridiplantae > Streptophyta > Pinopsida > Cupressales > Taxaceae > Torreya > Torreya grandis. The sequence goes on from JARHVA010000463.1 coordinate 1,971,780, forward strand.
TGATTTCTTACTTCTTCCAACTACATAAGCTCCATAGGATCATTCTCCAACAACTCAAGTTGATGTATTAATTCTAAAGTAGGAAAATCAAGAGAAATAGGTAACCTTGATTCCTTACCATATACCAATTTGTATGGAGAGTTAGCTATTGATCTTTTGTAGGTGATCCTAACAGCCCACAAAGTTGACTTCAATTTGAGATGTCATGACCTTTGATTCTCCTCAATACTCCTTATGATCCTCAATAGGTTCTTATTCATAGATTCAACAAGGCCATTAACTTCTGGATAATAGTTTGATGAAGTGCTAAGATAAATCCCATATTGGACAGCCCATTTTCTGATCCAAGTTCCCACAAAATCCATTACATTATTAGAAATAATAGTTGAAAGAACTTCAAATCTAGTAAGCAAACCTTCATATAAATCTAGAACATTAGTTTCATTTGCTTCTTTCAATGCCACTACTTCTGTCCAACATGTGAAGTAATATGTAGCAATTAGAATCCTTTTATGTCATGAAATTGAATTAGGACTTATGAGACAAACAATTTCCAATCCCCATTAGATAAAGGGTTTATCCACCACAATTGGTTGAAGAGGTAAGGCTTCAAGTTACACTTTTATTACAAACATAGCACACTGTTTTCACTTCTTAACACATGCATGACAATCACCAAATATAGTAGGCCAATAGTACCCACCTCTCATGATCTTAAGGGCTATATTTTTTTCAAAAAAATGTCCTCCACCATATCCATCATGAAATTCTTCAAGCAATCTCTAAGTTTGGCTTGGCTCAATACACCTTAGCAACATACCATTGATATCTTTCTTGAACAAAACACCATCAACAAGTAAAAATGGAATCGATTGTAACCTAAAATATCTTCTCTTTGAAGCACTTAGATGAGATGGATAAATACCATCTTGGAGATAGCTTACCAAGTCATGAAACCAGTTGGAAGGTGAGGTATGACTAGTTGTAACCTCTTTATCATTTGACACCAAATTAACCTCATTAGTCTCTTGCAAGTCTTGAGCTAAATGCTCACAAGTCCTTTGCCTCTAATCAGACTTGCCATCTTAATTTCCACATCATACTCCATTACCTTGGTTATCAAACCAACCCTCTTCTTATTTATATCTTTGTTCAAAAGGAACTCCTAGATGCTCGAATGAGAAACCATTAGGTGTATTTTATTGTTAGACAATAAGTATATAAACTTTTTAAGAGACCTTGTAACTAAAATTAAATGTTTTTCAATAAAAGATTTTTTTTTTTCATACTCTTCCAATCCTTGACTAAATAAGGCTATTGGTTACTCCAAAGCCTCATGATTTTGTTGCATAAAAATGCTTGAAATGGTGTCCATATTAGCATATGTGTACAAAATGAAATCCTTTATGAAAATTGGATTTATAAGTGTAGGATCACTAGTTATGGCTTTCTTAATCTTATCAAAACTCTTTACTCCTTCTTTGGACCAGATGACACTTTGATTCTTCTTAATCATGGTTGTAAGTGGCTTAGCTAAAATGGCAAAATCTGAGATATATCTCCTTATGAAATTGATTTTCCCTAAGAAGCTTTGCAAATCCCTTTTGTACTTAGGTAAGGAGAGTGAAAGAATGGAGTCTACCCTTTTAAAATATATGCTTAAACCATACTTTGAAACCACATGTCCAAGGAGCTTACCTTCATGAACTGAGAAGACACACTTTTTGGGATTTAGAGATACCCCAAATTACCTACACCTTTCTAACACTTGTTTGAGATCAACCATGTGATCACTCGTACTCTTTGAAAAAACTATTATATCATCTAAAAAAAACAAGTAAAAACTTGTTAATAAGGCCTTAGAATGTCATATCCATGGCTCTCTGAAAGGTTGCTCCAACATTAGATAAACTGAAAGGCATCTTTCTGTATGCAAATGTCCCCCACTTGGTTGTGAAGGCTGTCTTAAATTTGTCCTCTTCCTTGACCAAAATCTGATTTTACCCACTATATCCATCCAACAAATAAAACATCATTGAACCTACAACCAGATTTAAAATTTGTTCCATTAATGGTAATAGATAGTGATCTTTAAGTGAAGACCTATTCAAATCATGAAAGTTAACACACAATCTAATCTCATCATTCTTATTCCATACCAGAACAAGATTTTCTACCCAATTTGAGTGATTGATTGTAAATATAATCGTTGACTCTATGATCTTGTGAAGCTTAGCTCTCATCAAAGGCTCAAGCTTAGGATTAATGGGCATTTGTCTTTGTCTTACTAGTTTATTTTCAACTTCTAACTCAATGGTGTGTTGAGCTAGACTTGGGTTAAATCCCTTGAGATGATTATATTTCCATGCAAATAAATTAATAAAACTCATGCATAACTCAATGAAATCTTCCTTTTGTGAAGAAGTGCATACCTTACCCAACTTTAAATTCTTACCAACTACAATCTGTACATTGGCATAGTGCTCTTATTTTGTTGACAAAAATGACTTCTCCTTCCTTAACTCATCATCATCATTGAAAATTATCTTGAGTGTGACCAATCCCTTGGGAAAATTATTATTTTTTAGTTTCACAATCTGATCACCAAATTGCTACAAGTACTTTGATTGGTTTCTTGATGAAAACTCGACGTCTTCTTACAAGAATCTCATAATTTGATTGTCATCTTTGAACACTTGCTAATTCTCATGATTATATGGAATAGAAGGCCTTACAACCACATTTATGTGTGACTAATTTTTTTCACTTTTCATATCATTTAGGATACTAAATTGTGCCCCAATAGTAGCCATCCTATTTACATGTTTATTTTCACCTCTTGGTATTACCTGAATGTTAAATGCCTAAAAATCTTCAAGTAAGTCCCATATTATATTCTTATAAGATTTAAGAAACATATTTTTTCATATATTCAAAATTATTACTTGGTTAAATATAAGTTCACTATCACCAAGAACTTGTAAAGCGTTGATTTTCATCTTCCTTGCTTATTACAAACTATGAACTAGTGCCTCATACTCTGTAACATTATTTGAACAACCAAACTAGAACTTAATAATAGAGAAATACCTTTGATTTTTTAGAGAAACCAACATCATTCTATCCTTCTTACCATGTTTATTCCTTGATCCATCAAAGTACAATTGCCACAAACCTTCACTAGACTCATCATCTTTAACCATCGCTGGAATTGGTGCATCATTCTCATGAAGACAATACACACCAAGTATTTCTTCTTCAATTAAATTATAAGGATCATGATCATGCAAATTATAAGCCCACTCATCTAGAAACAAATCTATAACTCTATCCAAAGATGATGCGTTTTCAACTCCACTAGTTTCTAGTACATCATCCAAGATGATACAATTAGTGTTCACAATAATTGTCATATATGGCTCCATATGGAAATGTGCACTAGGTTAAAAATGAATAGTTACCTTGGCAAAATAATTGGTTTTGAAAATCAAATAATTCCAATTAACTAATAAATATCCCTCAATCTTTGAGGTGAAGTCCCTTGAAAGGCACATAACAAAGTAAGGAGGCAAGTCTACCACAACAACATCTTATTGAATAGTAACATTGGGACAAGCATGTAATGTCAATTTTAGATCTTTGATGATGCCTATAATATTTTTTAGTGACCCATCCAATTTAAATACCCCCTTAGTGTTTAGCTCATAAACAAGGTTGAGCTTGTCTGCAATTTGCTTAGGCATAACTATGCTACTAGCTCCATTATCCACCATACGGTTATGAACTAAAGTATCACCCACTATCAAATAAAGGTAGAAAGGAGGAGTATTATTTGATTTTAACTCAATTTTTTCCACCTTTACCATCTTATTCACTTGATGTATAGTTGGATGATCCAAATTAGTTATAATAACACCTTTATCAACCAGCTTTGGAGATAATTTGAGAGTTGAAACCTCTAAGATGAGCATATAATTTTATCATGGAATGAAAATAGAATCCCACATGATAATTATAATATTAAACTTGTTCATCTGATCCACTATATTTAAAAGATACCCACCAACCTTTGGTTGTACTTTTTGAAGCACTAGCTGCTCATGAATTAGAGGTATCTAATGAACTTTACTAACCTCTATATTCTGATTTTTTTTAGTCATAAGGGCAGTAAGTTGCTATTTTGTACTCTTGAAAAAAATATTAGGAGTACTTGAAGCATTTTTCACCTCATGAGCCTCATCAATGGCTCTTCTTTTACCTTTAGTTATAGCTGTAACTTAACCACTCACATTGTTAAACTCAACACCCTGAGTAAAAACAACATGATCATCCATTTTCCAATTCACATTAATGGCATAAAGCTACCCTTAAACTTGTTGAGTTTATCCTTATGATGCCAAACATATATCTTTGTACTGACCTCCTTGAAAAGAAAAATCTCATTGTGTTATTTGTGGTATAGTGATGTTCTATGATACCAAGGCCTGATTTTGAGCATCATTAAGATTTGACAGCTACCAACCTGAATCTTGCATCAAGTTGTTTTGAGGTGGGATGGGAATAATGGATTTTGAATTAGAAGGAGCATTTAGGTTGAGGTAAGCATATGGCTTAGCTGGAGTTATGGTTATTTGTGCTTGGTAAGGTGGTCTATTCTCTCTAAAACCCTAATAAAGAGGCCTTTGATCTCTAAAGGGCTGATAGATAGTTTGATTTTATTGTTGATAAGGCCTATTAGCTTGAAATTATTTTCTCTTGATTTTTAATATTTCATTCCCAAAGGACTGTAGCAAGCTTTTTAACTCTCCTATCTCACTAGTTTGACTAGTATGGGTTGCAATTTGAGCTTGAGGGGATAATATATGAGATAAGGATGGAATTTGAGGAATTTGAGGGGCTAGAATAGACCTTAATTTTGGGAATATATGAATTGGAGGTCTTGGAGAAAGATTACCAACTTGTATCAAATTTTTCTCTGCCCTTATTGTAACCTCATAAGCATTTGGCAAAGTAGTACCACCCATTGACTATGTCATCACACTAATATCAAAGTTAAGGGACTTTAAATAATATAGGAATGCATATCCAGGTAATGGCTTGATCAACACATGTATCTTGGTCCATGTTTGTTATAATCTAAGGTTAAAATCAAACATGAACTCATGAAGAGCTTTCTTTATGGTAGTTAAATGTTTGACCAAAGAGAAGTGATCAGATTTGTCCTCAAATTGCTTAAGGCTACACATAATTCATCCTAGATATAAATGGAATTTAGTGGGATGTTTTTGTACCACTAAAATTCTTTTCCTTTAAAGGAAGTAGCAAGTAATCTAGTGGCAACATTATCTTAAACAATATTATGGACTGAACATAAATTAACTACATCCTAGATATGCTTGATAGGGGTTGTTTTATTTTCTCTTGAGAATAATGGGATATTATTGAGAAAAGACACATGAATGTCATCAAACTAGGCTAAATTTAGTGGGATACCTCTATTAAATGGAACAAACACCTAGTTTTTTATAGCCATTTGGATAGTGGGGATTGGAGTGTTTAGAATAGTAAGATAACTAGGAGAAAAATATTTCTTTTGAGGATGTGGATTTGTATTAATATACGTTAATTTCATATTTGAGGTAGAAGGCAACTCAATGAATTAAAAAGGAAAACTTTTACTAGTTAAACTTGTGATAATCTTTGGCATGAAAGAATTGCCTGAATAATGCTATGAACTTTGCAACCTAAAGAATATTTAGCTTGTGATAAATATGGATATTCTCCTCTACTAAAAATGCTTATCCTTAGCTCCAAACCTCATATATGCCAAGGAGTAAGAGATTCCCACCAGGCATGCCCAAAACTATTGTCAATCAGACTCACACCATTGTGAAGGTAGCTTTAGGCCTTCATAGTCTACTAAAACATGGAAATAATCCTAGGCTATGTGTGACCTAATCAATGGATTAAATATCTATATTCTAAGTGATAGCTCCCTTTGGTGTATCACTTAAGATCCCTAGTCTATGCCACAAATTGTTGAGGAGAAGGGAAGAGGGAAAAGGTAAGAAAGAAACTTGAAAAGAAATCCTATCTATGATGGTGATACACCAGAAATATGAACTTCATCTACTTGACATGCACTAAAAAGATGATTAAAGATGTGAATCTAATTACACTACTTAGATGGAAACCTTTGAGCATTAGTGTTTATCATAGGGGCTTGGGTTTGTGCATGATCTAAGGTAATTATTCAATAGGTCTATCAAAGACACTAGAGAGAGCTTGTACTTGCCATACAAACAAGATGATAGAGCACATTAGGTTACCTAAAAGGACAAGCTTAACACCTACAAATAGGTATAATGGAAAGGATAAGATGAGAGGAAGCCTTAGCTATCAATTTTATCTCCAAATATACCATCAAAATATAATAAAACACAAGCTTTTGAGGAGATATCAACTCTATCATATTCATTAAAAGAGGAAACATATAGATGTTCTTTAAACATGGAAAAATCCATCTTTACAATGGCTTAAAAACTCATATATATATAGAAGAAAGGATAAGAGATAAGACGGAATTATGTGTTAGAGTGGGTAATTGAGGGAAGTTACCAATAATTACAAATCCCTCTTTATTGTTCTCAAGTTCCTCCACATTGAAAGTATGCAACTACTTTGATAATGAGATCAATCATCTAAAATCATCGTAAACCTCCTCGAGCCCCTCATGCATAATACTAATGCTTTGATAGAATTGATAGATCCATTTCAAGGGTAGATGCATGTTTATACTAATTATGAATGATTATATCCTTGCATTTAAAACTTGGCATGTTCCTTACTGTAGTCTTGGACTCCTACGACCATTGATATATGATCATGAGATATTGACAAGTGTCAAGCTCACAGTAATCTTTATGAACCCTTTGAAAACTTGAACTTTATGAATGGATACTTATCAAGGCTCAAACTTTGATGTTTGTAATGTCATCATTTTTTATTTGAATCCCAATGGCTATTTGTTGAGGCTAAAGTTAACGTTTGTACAACTGTCATCAATTCCTTCAAATTTTTTTCTCTTCAGCCATTTCCTACAGATAATTCCTTTGAAATAATTGACTCAAGCTATTTGTTTTGACCTTTTTTCTAAAATAATTCATTGACTTTTCTTTGAGCTTATTCTTTTGGAGGAATTTGTTTGGACTTCCTTAAATCCTTTTGTTTCCTCTTTTTTTGCAGACTTATTTCTTCGACATTTTTGACTTGAAAAATTCATTTGAACTTCTCTCTTGAAAGAAATTCTTTGAATTTTTTCCTTGAACAATTCCTTTAGACAAAAAGTCTAAAGAAAATTATGTCTTTAGGCTTTTACAATGGATAATTTTCTTGAAAGAATTCATTCAGACCTTTTGTACTTGAATAATTCTTTCAAACCTTTCTTCGAAAATGGACCTTTGTATTTTTGAAAAGTGGGTTTTTCCACTTACAATGCCTTTTTCAAAAGTAAAGTACCCTTAGACTTCCTTGAAAATGACACCTTTTTCTGAGAAGTGCCCTTTAGAGTTTTTGAAAAGAACCCTTCAGACTTTCTTGAAATGGACTTTCAAAAACCTTGAAAATATATTTTCTAGAAGGAAATTACCGTTCAAATTTTTTTGCAAAGAACCCTTCAGACTTTTTGAAAAGTCCCTTTGGAATTTTTTGCAAGGAACCCTTTAGAATTTTTGGAAAGTCCCTTTTTTGAAATAAATACCTTGGGCTTTTTGTAAAGAACCCTTCGTAATTTTTGCAAAGAACCCTTTTCTGAAAGAATGACTCAAACTTTTTGAAAAATTCCTTTTCTAAAAGAATTACTTTTTTAAAGGTTTCTTGAAGATGGAACTTTTTTAAAGAAAAAAACCCTTTGAACTTCCTAAAAATGACCCTTTAAGGACCCAAAGAAGCCTCCATGATGCTTTTCTCATAAAAAATCCTCTAAAAACCAAAGTGAATGCCTCAAAAATCCCTATTAATCATGCATTATTTCAAGGACTTTCAAGACAAATAACTAAATCATAAGATAAACTAGCATGATATGCAAATTTTTGAATGGTAGGGTGATAATTTAACTTACAAGGTCAAGATTGTCAACACTAACTTACCTATCTTCCCCCTTGTACATAATTAGTTAGTTTCCCTTTCTATCATGTGTTTCCTTTTTATTATTATTGTTTCCCCTTACTTCCTTTTCCTTTCCTTTGTTGTTTCCTTTTCAAATAAGTATCATTGCCACAAGTGACTCTTCTAGTCACCATGCATCCCCTCCCTAGTCCTCCCAAATATTTAAAAAATATTCTCTAAGAAATGGTTATCTACCAACCTTACTTGCCATTATTGCTACCCCATTTTTGCATGAATCCCCATAATGATCACCATAACTCTCTCATGAATTGCCCTTCGAGCATGTGCACCACCTTTATTATTTATGGGGGTACCCAATTTTAAAATTACTCATCATGGGCATGCTTAATGACATCAATGTATGAATACACTCATCTCATCCAAGTAAACCATTAGACACATTGAGAGTGTCAATAACATCAAGTGAATCAAGAAAATCAAGAAGGGATGAGTCTATAGTTGCAAGTAATAAAGTAGATAACCATTAATCCATACCTTTAGCAAAAATAGAGAGTGGTTTTGGAGCAAAATCCTCACCAATGGAAGATTTTACATCTTCATCAAGAAGTGATCAGCATCCCATTAGACAAAGAACTTATGGGTCAAGTAGTGGGGGGGACCTTTACCTCAAACACATAATAAGCAAAGACAATGCTTCCACCCATGTTCTAGTAAAATAAAAGGTATCTAATACTAAAAAATCAACTAAGGGGAACCGGAGGGACCAAACATTGATCATGGACTTCACAGATAATCCCTTTGACCTGAAGTTGGCTAACAACCCCAAGATTCTAAGAGAGGGTGCTTACGCATGAATGCTCACAAGGGATAACATAAATGACACACATAAATTTAGTTATATGTTACAGGAATGCACATTGGCAAATTTTATGGTTCCTTATATTCATCCCTACCCAGAGACCATCACCCTCTACACATAAAGATATGACACCCACTCTAGCATAATTAATGGTAACACCCATTTAAGGGTAAAAATTAGTATAAATAGCATCAGTGAGATACTCTAGCTCCCCATTCATACAGAGGCTAAGATATGTAGTGTTGATAGCCTCTAGACTATTTGGGATTCCTAAGTTTAAGAAAAGGGAGACTATCTTATCTTTCTCCTCAAAAACAAATTATAAAGATGCCTCTTATACCCATTTCCCTCTAGATCTTTCCTATGCAGCACTTGAGAGATAGTCTATCCATGTTGGCCTTCATCTTTGTAATGGATTCTAACACCAACATCAATGACTTCCAACTAGGGGCACTCTTCCTCATAACCTCTATGTAGAAAGGATAATATTTTATGTTGGATTTTGTGGAATCCATCACTGCCTTCATAATAGATGAGCTAGAAAAAATTTCAATAGTGGGTACCTTATAATACTCATCATTCTTTCTACATCTCATTCTATTCTAGCATCCCTAGTTATTCTCCAAATACCTCAAAATTAACTCCTCTCAAACAAACATCTTCCCTAATGTGGTGAACATGGTCACTGTATGGACACACATCCTATCTATCACTAGGGACTAATACCAATTTTTAGAGCTTTTTATGGTTTTAGTTCTCATTGACCTTAGAATAAAGCCCCTTATATTTAGAATGATCAAATCATAGCTGGCATGGATCACTAAGAGCAAGGTCTTGGTTTATTGGTTATAAGGAGCCCATTTCTCATTCCTTCAAGTGCATAATTTCTAGGGAGAACCCTTTTGGCTCTTGCACATGTTGATAGACTAGACTCTGGCCTTAGAGTATGCTTTTTAACTCAATGTAGTATATTTCATCAATGGGGTAGGTAAGAAGAAAGGATTGTATGATGTCTAGGAATGCCTACTCATAACCAAGCTAGTGGAGCTTGGCATAGACAAAATAGATGTTAGATGGAACTGTGATCCAACTAGATACATAGCAAACTTGAATATTTCTAGTTCCCCCATGCATCAATCTCAGCCTTACTTGGAGAAGAGGAAGTCACCCATGGAAGACATTCTCTAAAAATATGTGGACCTAGATCATATCTCACTGGATACCATCAAACCATCAGAGTCTTTATATGAGAAGGTCTGAGATCATAACCCAACCAAAAAATTATCAAAGGTGATGAATAAGCAACTCAAATATTTAGGATGGAGTGAAGAGAAAAAGGTCACCTTTATAAAATATAGGTACAAGATTAACTTGCCCTACACCGAGAGTCAAGTAGCAAGACTCCCCTAAAATAAATATATGAAGAGAAGGATAAGAAGAAGAGGAGGAATATTTTCTTGGGTTTGTAACAAGAGTCACACCACTATAGAAAGAGGTCAAGGTCTTAGAGGTTTAAAAGCTTTACTCATGGCCATCTCTCCTATACTCACACTCCATAGTTCCACAACAACAATAGTCTCCCTCTGGGCACCTCACAATGAGTTCATCCTAGTACAAGTAACCCAAGGCACCCAAATCCAACCCTCCATCTGAGCCTGTGTAGAATAAAATCCATTTCTTAGGTCCCCACATTTCCACCTCTACCTTTCTCATCACCTCCATAATTCTATCCACCATGTTACCTCAAGTTGTGATAGTTTTTACTACTCAAGCAAGCACCACCTTAGACCCTCTCTCATCTTCTTCCACCCAATCCTCTATTGAGATCACATCTCTTTCCTCCATGGTCTTGATTTCCTCCTACATGCATTTCCTCACCTCACCACATTCAACTTCAGCATCATCCTCTAGCATGACACACTCACCATTCCCCCTGATTTGTGGGCTCTTATTATTCTCCACTTCCACCCTCACCTTACATACAACTTCCTTTAGAGGAATGGTGCCCTCTGCTTCACATCCACAAGTAACAATTCCATTTGTTCTACCATAAGGAATCCCCTTCATGTGGGAGAGCATTCAATGGTTATCTCAGTACCAATAGTAGGTGAATGTAAGAAGAGTGGCCAAAAAGGCTTAAATGGAAAGAAATAAAGTGAAGTAGGCCAAGGCCTACATTAAAATTCACATGCAGTCATTTTATGAACCTACACAACAAACCCTTATGGTTACTCATCTGACCATCAAATAGTCAATCCCTAAGGATAGATTCAACTGAGGGATTATATTACTCAAGCTATCAAATTTAACTTCAACTAGGCTAGGCCCATTGATAGAGTCAAGTTGATGGAAGAGACACAAAATTATATTACCATAGACTACCTCAAGGTGACTTGACAGCTAGAAAAGACCAAGATGAAGCTTAGTGTTGAGGCTAAGACCAAAGATGTGAAGCTTAATAAAAAAAGGTCTGACCTATAGATTCATATATCTAATGAGAGCTTCGAAGCAAAAGTTAACCCATGAGTAGCCACCAAAAATGAGTTGCAAGATAAGGAGACCAAATTGGCTTGAGTCCAAAAGGAGCTCTTCAATTTTTATCAATCATATCAACAATTGTAGTAAAATTCACAATAGGAATTCTTGGTCAAAGACTAAGAAATTGAGAAGATGAAAAATGAACTTATCGCCCATCCATAAGCCTCAAAAATCCTATCTATGGTGAAATAACTATACAAATACTATTGAGAAAGGATTAGGTTCATGACAAAAATCCTAAAAACAAAACTAAATTTCATTACAAATGCATATAATTTAGCCTCTTAGGTGATCATATTTGTTGATTAGGTGATCACCTTAATCTACCCCAAGGTGACGGATTTAGATAGATTTATCTAGAAGCTTTACAGTGCTTCTCATAAGACACTACAAGCAGCAAGGGTGACCAACTAGATGTATGTGATGGCTAAGATAAATGAGTTTCTTAGCTATAACAAGGTAGTCAACAAGTACAAGGTATTCAATAATGCCTTAGAGCATGTGGTCTGAGATAGGTGGGGATGTATCAAGTAGTTAGTCTAGTTGGAACTTTTCTCCCCTTTCTTGGTAGATAATAGCATCCTTCTTGAGGGATAGATCAAGACACTAATTGAATTAAATCAGAATGACCAAACCATCTTCATAGCTCTTAATCAAATGCCTAATGTCTCTAACATGGAAAAAAATTGTAATCACTCACCCAAATAGAGTTCTAGACACTAGTAATGGTCAAAGACTTGGTGAACATATCCTTCAAAGAGATAATAGATCTAGACAAAGCCTTTGAGGCTCTAAAAAAGGATACCCAACCAAAGGAGGAAGAATGGGTGCCCTTACAAGTATCCCTTCAAAAATTATAGGTATCTGTACCTTCCTCCCATTTTTTCAATTTTGCTTCAACTGGGCCAAGTACTAGAGTTTTGGGTTCTCCCATCCACAGGTGGATGCCCTTGTGAGTCACCAATAATTGTGTATTGTAAATCCACATTTGTTAGTTTTGGAATAGCTCATCCTTGGCTTCAGGCTGACTCAATAGTTATTAGTTCTTTGACACCTTTTGATGGTTCCCCTTTAAGTCCCTTCCTTCTTTGAGGGTCCTTTTCAAATTTTTACCCAAGTATCAACCTTCATCTACTTCTGACATGTGGCACCCCCATGCTCAATCTCACTGAAGAAGTACATATCCCCTTCAGAGAAGCACCAACTTGATGCATGTCATATTTGCATTTTTCTAAGAGTGGTTTTAATTTGCCATAACCTAAATGAGCACCATTGGAAGAGAATGTGAGTCCTTCCTTTTGAGCAAAAAAAATTAAACACTTTAATCCCAACTTAAAGTGTAATCTAATTTTTCTAAGGGAGACCAAGGCCATTGCATGCAATATAGGTGGGACAAATTCAAAAGTATAAAAGTGGCATCAAATCACTTCTCTTAAATGTAGTGGCCATAATAGAATAATGTAATTATGTCATATCTAGGATTCTGAGGTTAACTACACTCATGAGCTCAAGATCCTCTTTTAGTTTTCATGACACCATCATGGGTGTCTAGGTTTCATTTCCATAGGGTGCCACCTCAGTTATATATTTTAGGCTCTTCCTTTTTAGAGGTAGCTAGTTATTATTTTTTGATAGTTATCATATTTAGTATTTTTTATTTTTTAGCCATTGTAATAGACTAGGATAATTGCAATTAGAATTTTTATATTCTATAACCTTAATAGATGCACCTCATGGATGTGATTGGATGCTTAATATGTGCCTTTTATGGCCTTCTATATTCTATTTTCCATCTACAATGAAGAGAATGTGAAATTTTATGTTATTTGTAGTAGATAATAATATTTATCTATTGTTTCTTTTCTTCTACTTCTATAGTTTGGGTCTTTGCTTTCATAATAGACTGTAGCTTATGTTTTATGCTCCTTCATGGTCTATAATGCTTAAGGATCTAATCTATTTTATGCAATTATATATTAATGTTTCAAATCTCTTGGTGCATCACCTTATGTTAAATTTACTTTACATGTTATTTAATTTCATTTCTTCAAACTTAAATGAAGAACTAACTTATAAAATCCTTGAGGTTACTTTACAGACCATAATTCAGTCCCACACTTGTAAAGCTTTTGCCTTCTATGTAAAGAAAAATTGCACTTGTTCCTTGAAGGAGAAATTCACTCTTGTCTCTATTTTAAATGTATCTCCTAGGAGATACTTTGAAGGGAAAATCCACTCTTGTACACATGTAAAATTTATATCCTAGGAGATACATTGAAGGTATTATAGGGTCCTTCAAAATATCACCCAGTAGTGCCTTCCAAGTAAAGGAAAATTGCACTTGTTCCTTGAAGGAAAAATCCACTCTTGTTCCTATTTTAAAGGTATATCTTAGGAGTTATCTTGAAGGGGAAATCCAATCTTTTTCATGTTTAAAAGGTATCTCCTAGGAGATACCTTGAAGTTATTACAAGGGCCTTTAAAATATCACTTAATAGTGCCAAAATAGAAGATTCCACTTGTTCACCACTTGTTTATACAACTACCAGTGGTGCTTTCCATGTAAAGGAAAATTTCACTTGTTCCCTAAAGGAGAAATCCACTCTTGTGCATGTTTGAAAGGTATCTACTAAGAGATACTTTTAAAGGTAAATCCACTTTTGTGCATTTTTAACCTTAAAATTATTACAAGGGCCTTCAAAATATCACCCAGTAGTGCCTTCCATGTAAAAAAATTGCACTTATTCCTTGAAGGAGAAATCCACTCTTATCCTTGTTTGAAATGTATCTCCTAGGAGATACATTAAAGGATAAATCTACTCTTATGCATGTTTTAAAGGTATCTCCTAGGAGATACATTTAAGGTATTACAAGGGCCTTCAAAATATAACATACTAGTGCCTTTCATGTAAAGGAAAATTACACTTATTCCTTGAATGAAAAATCCACAAAATGGACTTTAGGTAACACAAACAATAATTCATAGCAACATTGGAAGGGCTAAAACCATGATCATTTGAAAACATATCCATTAATCCAAATGAGATTCAAGAATAATGTACAACAAAAAAAAGACCCTAAGCATGTTCATTTCCAAATAAAATTCCATTGAACCTGTAATATAGAAACACAAGCAATAATTCATAGTAATATCAGAAGGGATAAAACCATGATCATCTAAAAATATGTCTATTAATCCAAATGAGAGTCGATAACAATCTACAACCAAAATAGGCATGAATAATCTCCAAATTTAAAAATGTCACTTGACAATGAGCAAGATTGGTTCCTTCATATAATAAGAAATATTAAAGTTAGGGCTCAGGAACATATAAAAGCTTAAACCAAGTGACAGATTAAATTTTTTAACATGATAAAATGACTGCAACACAAATAAAGTTTGAGGAAATAAATGTCCCAAAAAAATTATCTCAGGCAAATTATTTTGTAGGCCAAAGTGATGATGATAAAAAACTTGAAGGGTCTTTGAAAAAAGGATGAAGGGCACTTTCAAAAGGTTCAAAGGGCACTCCTCATCGGGGAAAGGTTTGGGACTAAACTATTGAAGGCTAAGTTCAGAGGGAAAAGGGCCATTTCAAAAAGGATAAAGGGTACTTTCAAAAAGGTCAAAGGGTACTTTCAAAAATCTTGAAGGGTAATTTTAAAAAACTTGAAGGGTACTTTCAAAAGGATCCAAGGGAACTTCTCATCAGGAAAAGGGCTCAAGACAAAATTCCTAAAGGGTAAGTCTGAATGGCAAAGATCCATTCCAAAAATGTTGAAGGATAATCAAGGAGGGTAAAGGGCTATTTTTAAAAAAGGCCAAAAGGCAATTCTATAGGGCAATTATCCTTTCCAAAACTCTTGAAGGGTATGTGCCCTTTTGGTCATTATTTTAGCAAAATTACATAGGCAAGATTGCTATGGGGAATTATTTTAGGCTTTTTCAGTAGGACAAAATGTCTGATGACAAAAGTCCAAAAGGTCATTTCAAAAGGCCAAGTGATAAAAGGATAAAGGGTTTTTCCAAAAAATCCCTTAGGGTCTACAATTTTGATGGTTTTACATTGAAACTTAGAATTAAGACACCTTTAGCCCTTGATAAGATAGAGAAGAACTTATACACAACAATCAATATATTGTTAAATACCTTCTTTAATTGAAACACCTATTTACTCATTAAATCATTTCTTCACTACAATAATGATTGGTAAGTTCTACCTCAAGGTATTTTACTATGAGACTCATTTTAATACCTTAATGGGTGAGTTGAAATTATCTCCTTGAGGGTAACATGAAGGTATCTTAATGGGTGACTTGAAATTATCTCCTTCAAAAAGTTTCACTCTAAGAAGCTTCCAAAATAGGGGGAAGGGTAGAGCAAAAAATACAGTCCCTATGTTCACACAGACAAACACATTCAAATGGTCTAAAAATGTTTGATATAAAAAATCTCAGAGATCTAAGCCAAAGGTTGACCCTAGAAGATACCTTGAAGGAAAAATCCTCTCTTATGCCTGTTTGAAAAGTATCTCATCAAATCAATTGTAGAACTCTATAACACTGGGCAAGTTCAACCTTGAGGTATCTATGGATCATAATCCACATTTTAAATTTTTGAGTTAATAATCCTTTTCATCATCAACATGCTCAATAAAGTTTGATGGGTGGTGTATTAGCCTTCTATTTCTTGGGTTCCCCTTCATTTTTTGGCTAAGTTTTGATCTTTTTTGCTGATGACATGTGTCATCACATCGCTCCTTAGGAAAGAAGGGATTTATTCTTTAAATTAAAGGCATACCATTAGATGAGGGAAGTGGCCCCATTTCTAACAAGAATTCTAGAGGTAGCTCAGAGGGGGAAATGTGTCACCACAACACTTCTTCTAAGCATCATGGGAATATTAAAGGTTGATTCACAAATCACAATTACACCCCACATTTGTAAAGCTTCACATAGGAAACTCTTCATTGAGAATGATAATTTTAGGCATCAATAATATCCACTAGGATATTCCTTCATGGGTAACTTGAAGGTATATCCTAGGTGATACCTTGAAGATATTACAAAACTCAATAACACTGGGCAAGTTCAATCTCGAGGTATCTAATAGGATATTCCTTTGAGGGCCTTGTAATACCTTCATGGATAACTTAAAGGTATCTCATAAGAGATACCTTGAATTTATTAAAATGACCATCAAGGTAAAGGAAAATTTTAGAAGTAAAACAAGGTAATTATTTAGATCTAAAACTATTAACATAATAGGGAAAATTGTTAAACTAGATTGAGGTGGAAAGAGCATGTGTGTAGGAGGACCTAAAAATTAGGGCTCTCCCAAGTATCAGAAGTCAT
Source organism: Torreya grandis (assembly GCA_037957365.1). Taxonomy (NCBI): domain Eukaryota; kingdom Viridiplantae; phylum Streptophyta; class Pinopsida; order Cupressales; family Taxaceae; genus Torreya; species Torreya grandis. The sequence goes on from JARHVA010000463.1 coordinate 1,988,659, forward strand.
TTTAAGTTATCAAGTTATCAACCAGTAGTGCTTTCAAGGTGAAGGAAAGAACTGTTGGGAGATACATTCATGGTGAAGGAAAGTGCTTTCAAGGTGTCCACTAGGAAATTTTTTCAAGGGCCTTAAAGTAAAATTGTAATACCATCATGGTTAATTTGAAGGTATCTCCTATGGCATATCTTGTGATAAAAATTCACTCTTGTGCATGATTGAAAGGTATCTCCTAGGATATACCTTGAAGGTCCTTGTTGATGGGTGTTTTGACACATATTAGAAACATACTTCTCCTCATCTTTCTCCTTTGAAATAAATGTTTGTGTATTCCTTTGCACATTAGATTATATTAGCTGGTGCACATAATTTATTTTTGGTTTGATCATACCTTATTAGTTTAAGTATGATTTCATGTATACATTATGAAGATTTAATATGTATTTGGAATTGTAGTTTAGAATTAACATATATTGATATACATTTAGTTACTACTCAAACACAAAAAAAATCATGAACAGATGCAATATGTAACTTTCACTTTAAAAAATGTTAGGGTGTGGAGCTAAAAGCTTCAACTATTTGTAGACACAAAGAAGAGGATGCTGAAGAACCAGAAGAACCGGCATCGGTAGTATGACCGACGTTGGTCAAATACAGTGCAGAAGGAAACCGGCGACGATAGGGAGTCGGCCAACATTGGTAGCACCAGGCAAGTAGGGACCAACGTCGGTCGCCTGTGTGTTCTAGAACTGTTGTTGACGAATAGTCAGTTAAGTGAAGTGAGTGTTTGCATGTCAAATGACTAATTATAGTCACGAGCTGCGTGTCTAATTATTGTAGTTAGAGTTCTATTTTTGTAAGCATGGGATCCTTTTTAAAGACCCATAAGGCATGTATTGTAATTATCAAGAAGGCAAGTAAAAGCATTGAAGTAAGCAAGGTCAAGGAGATCTACAGGTGTAAGGTCAAGGAGATCAGCTGAAGCATTCAAGGAGGGATAATAACTCAAGCTATAGAGTTGTGTTGAGCAAGAGAGAGAGGGAAGAAAGTGCTTTCAAGGTGTCCACTAGGAAATTTTTTCAAGGGCCTTAAAGTAAAATTGTAATACCATCATGGTTAATTTGAAGGTATCTCCTATGGCATATCTTGTGATAAAAATTCACTCTTGTGCATGATTGAAAGGTATCTCCTAGGATATACCTTGAAGGTCCTTGTTGATGGGTGTTTTGACACATATTAGAAACATACTTCTCCTCATCTTTCTCCTTTGAAATAAATGTTTGTGTATTCCTTTGCACATTAGATTATATTAGCTGGTGCACATAATTTATTTTTGGTTTGATCATACCTTATTAGTTTAAGTATGAGTTCATGTATACATTACGAAGATTTAATATGTATTTGGAATTGTAGTTTAGAATTAACATATATTGATATACATTTAGTTACTACTCAAACACAAAAAAAATCATGAACAGATGCAATATGTAACTTTCACTTTAAAAAATGTTAGGGTGTGGAGCTAAAAGCTTCAACTATTTGTAGACACAAAGAAGAGGATGCTGAAGAACCAGAAGAACCGGCATCGGTAGTATGACCGACGTTGGTCAAATACAGTGCAGAAGGAAACCGGCGACGATAGGGAGTCGGCCAACATTGGTAGCACCAGGCAAGTAGGGACCGACATCGGTCGCCTGTGTGTTCTAGAACTGTTGTTGACGAATAGTCAATTAAGTGAAGTGAGTGTTTGCATGTCAAATGACTAATTATAGTCACGAGCTGCGTGTCTAATTATTGTAGTTAGAGTTCTATTTTTGTAAGCATGGGATCCTTTTTAAAGACCCATAAGGCATGTATTGTAATTATCAAGAAGGCAAGTAAAAGCATTGAAGTAAGCAAGGTCAAGGAGATCTACAAGTGTAAGGTCAAGGAGATCAGCTGAAGCATTCAAGGAGGGATAATAACTCAAGCTATAGAGTTGTGTTGAGCAAGAGAGAGAGGGAAGAAGGTCTTGAGGTGTGGCAAGCCTTTGAGGTGGAGGAAGAAGTGGCATCTTCCTTATTGTATTTTCTTCTAGTAATATTTAATATAAGAGTGTGTATTGTCTCTCAAATTCTTTGTTGTCTCAAGTTTCTAGTTACTTTATCATTCTGGTATAATTCCGTGTTTAATTGCTTATAAAAAAGTAATCAATTGTGCTTCTATTGGATAAGGGGTCACCTAACAGTTGGTATCAGAGCTACTTTATATGTTAGGGTGTGGAGCTAAAAGCTACACCTTAACGCAAATAGGGGGTTTTCTGCTTATGACAGTCATCAGCGTCGACAGGCCAAACCAATGTCGGTCAAGGGACGCATAAGGGAAATCAACATTGGCAGGAGATCGGCTGGCGTTGGTCACCTCTAGGTAGGCAGGGACCAACGTTGATCACCTGTAGCGGTCTGAACTGCTGTTGACGGATAGTCAGTTAAGTGAACGCATTGTTTGCATGATAAAGACCAGTTTGAGTCTTTGAGCCGTTTGTCTAAATTAAGTGTATGCATGAGATCTATATAATAGACTCATGGGTGGTATTGTTAAGTGTTAAACTTGTAGAAGAGCCATGTAGAGCATGGAGAGTTCTTCCCATGGTGGAATCAAGTAGGATTCCCCATGTATGTAAGATCAGGTTTGATATGCAGGATGTTGCAGGGTCATGGAGGAGATCTACATGTGATAAGTAAGATCAGGTTGGTCTGTAGGGGTGTGTGAATATGAGGGTTAGAACGAGATCGGCGGTTGGCCAGGGTCTAAGGTGACAGCAATACATCAACAGGATCATGGTGAGATCTACTTGGAGTACCGGTTCGTACTCGATTGTACAGATGTATAATGAGGTGAACAAAAGCTTGTGTTAGCTGTGTGTTGTGACCTATGAGAGAAGATTACTTTGGTGGGAAGATTACTTGGAGCCCTTGACGAGGAAGCCTCACAGAGGTGGAAGAAGAGTGTGATCTCTTTATTGTAATTTCCTTTGTAATGAGTTGAATACAATTGTGTGTTGCCTCTCATATTCTGTGTGTTTTCTCATTGATAGTTATTTGTTCTTCTGGGTATTTCTGCATGTAAGTTGCTTATACAATGGTAATCATGTGTTCTCTTAAATCTGACAAGTTGTGTCAGAGCTTTGGGGAGTTTCGGTCCTATAAAAAAATATCAATATTTCAATTATTTCAATTACTTTGTACAATGTCTTTGGGAAAAAAAGGAATTCCCACACTTAAAGGCAAAAGAAGGCCTCACTCGAAGAAAATTTGTATAAAAGTCAAAATAAGGCCTTACTCCAAGAGAATTTGGATAGAGTATCATTTAAAATACCAACACTCAAATTGAATCCACATCAACATCTTCCATTTTATGGTGGTGATAAAATTCCTCTTGATAATTGGTATTTTGAATTGTTTAGTCGGCCAAACATGGATGCAGATATATACTTGTTTAGCACTACATCAAGAAAATAATCATCTTCAATTGGAATAATCCTTGCTTATGATAAGGACAAAATTGAAGATGTTCGTCAATTCTAACTAGAAGTATGGAATGAAGAAGATGGAATTCTCCATCGAGATACAACTAATTTTAGTAAATTTACACCAAATAAAATGAAGTTGAAAAAAATTAATTTTTTTTCGTCTTGTGAAACATTTGGGTTTCATTTGAATAGCTATGATAACCTTCAAATGATACTTGTTCTTCATATGCATATTATACAGTGGTTGAAAATAAGAAAAAAAATTCTTTACTTCTAATTTTTTTGGTCTCATACATAACCTAGTGGTACTTTCTAATTCCAAAAATCTATTATGTGTTTGTTGTGATGCCATCTAGTTCCTTAGAATGGAGAGAAAGGCACACAATTGTGTCTCTCCAAAAAATAAATTTATCAGAAGACTAGACTAGTATCCTAACAACAAATTGAAAGTTTAGAACTCATATATGACATCAGGGTTTTCTTTAGTGCTCTTTAGAAAAACATCCATAAATACATGCTCATCTTCAATGATATGTGAAAAAATAAATAAAATTAATTGAATTTTCCATTTATAAAATTACTCATGTAAGAAAAAAACATAAACTAATGAAGGTTGTCTGCATGCTAATAGTTTCTCAAAAATAACACAAATGTGTTGGATAGAAGCCTATGCTTTCTACAATTGTAGTTGGGATTTTACCAATTGATTTTGAGATTCCTCCTTAAATTTGACATTTTTATCCTTCAATTTTTGAATTTTCTTATGGGTGATATGCTAGTTAGAGATTATTTCATGTAATGGAATAGGGAAAGAGGGAGAAACTCTTGTTGGACCCTCTATTTAAACCAGAATCTCTCATGCTTCTTTTTGCATGACCTAAATAGAGGCTTGTAACTTAAAATTCCAAGTGATGAGCTCTATTAACCTATTAGTATGTCAATCAATCATTATATTTTTATCATAAATACTTTCTCATAGATTATTAATTAGATTATGTTTATCAATATTGGCATTTTATAAATCAATAATCTGATGTCCTTGATAGCAAGAGAATTCTGCAAATTAGTAATCTAAGTGTCCTTGATAGCAAGAAAATTATGAAAATTACTCAATTTTTGGGTCTATGAAAACATTACATTATGGATCCTAGTCTGTTCATCTTGTATTACTTGAAGAATTATTTATTGTTCACTAACTCTAGTAACATATTCTTCCCACCTTTGTTTCAAATTAGAAATCATCAAGTCCTTACCTTTCAAAGTTGAACAGAAAAAATATATCTCTATTTGTTGTAGTCTAATTGTTTCTTCATGGAATGATAAAGCCATGGTATGCCGTAATTTTTTTTATTCATTGAAAAAATGTGGAGAAGATGGATCTTCTTCAATCAAGGGTGCATTACCCTTTTCAACAATATAGGGTACAAGACACTCTGTTTCTTGATGTACAACTTCTTCTACTAGGGTTCCCTCTACGAATACAACTTATTCTATTGCCTTCACTTCTTTTTCTTCTTCTTCTTCTTCTTCTTCTTCTTCCTCTTCTTCTTCCTACAAGATAAGTCTAAAATACATTAGAGTTTAATTGGAGGAGGATGAGGTGTGTCTGAAGAAAGTCCCATTTATCATTTTAATCTCTAATGTAGTATCTTTGAAACCAATGGCAATGAAGATGGTCATTCTATAATTTCAACTATGGGGTTTTCAATCTAAATTGTAGTAGGAGGAGAGGCAGGGCATGGTGTATTTTTGGTAGAAACTAGAGAAAAATTTTGGAAGAAAGAGGACCAAGCCTTTTCACCCCTTGGTTTACTGAGAAAATAATGGTGATAAATGAGTGTAACCAGCCCATGATGGAAGGTAGACCCAATACCTCATCTTATCTTTTAAGAAACATTAATCAAAGCATTATGAAGGAAAGAGGGAAGATCGATCTTATATTATTCTCAAACAAATCCTTTACTCAAGTGAAGGAGTCTCATAACATCTCCACCCACTACTATAAACTGACCATCACAAGTGATATATTTCATTATTTAAAAAACAACATTTTTCAAAGGTTGAGAAGACTTTCTCTTATAATTACTTTGGCCACTCCTTTGGGGGGATTTGGCTAGTCTGTGGTGTGGTTCATTTTCTTTAACAAACATATAAATTAGGTCAAAAAACTGATCTTTTCAATGTCAACTACTCTATTCTCAAGAATCCCAAATAGAGCACTAATTATAGAAGGATTTACTAGAATGTTATTTCCTTTGATAATAACATGATCTTCATAAAAATTCTCATAGAATTATTGAACAATTTTTTCATGGAATCCCTAAAATATTTTTAATAAATTCAACCAACCTATTATTTCAAAGATGTCTCTAGCTGTGTCATCTTACAACAATTCATCAGATGATTCCAGTTCACTTTTTTTCTTTCTCCCACCCATCTTCAGAGCAAGCACTATTTGATTACAAATATGACTATACTGTAAAAACACAAAGCTTGAATTTGCAAGAGGAATAGGGGAAGTAAAAGGTTAGAGATATGACACAGCAATTATTGGCAGTGCTAATGCAAAAATGAATATCAAAGTAGTTTATATGATGTGATTATGACAAGAATGATGGTGATAGTTATGGGTATCTCTTCAGAGCATTCCATGCGAGATATAATTAGAAGGTGCTTTATCTGATCAAGTAGTAATTATGTGTCATAAAGGTCATTATTGGTAATACTGGGATTAATAATTGTAATTAATTATGTGTCATACCAAATATTTTTGAAATACACTCTATTTAAAACATAGTTACATCAATCTTATTTGAAAATAGCATTTGGAAACATCATCGCAAAATACCATCACATCAATTCTTTTGGACATCTTTTGAAAACACCATCACATCAAATTATGTATTACGACATTATTAGTCTAATGGAATTGTTTTGATTCTAAATGATGGAGGTGGATTCTTCCCATTCAAGATTTTTCATCTTAAGAGCATATTTATGAGTCTTCAAAGCATAGCTTCTCGTCTTCGAAGCTAAATCACTAGTCTTCAGAGCTAAACCTTCAGATTTTAGAGTAAAATAGTAGTCATTTCAAACTTTGTTTATATATATAAATCACCTAATTTATTAAAAAAACCTTATATATATTTATCACCTTATATATATAAATAAATAACCTTATATATATGGTAGTATTTGTATGTATTTATAGCCAATTACATCTACTTAATCCATGTCTTGTCTGAATTACATCTATCTTGTTTGAAGAAAATTTGCTTAGGGTGGTGTCTTTTATTTCTGATACCTTAAATGCGGAATCTACTCTTGTGCCTATTTGAAAGGTATATCTTAGGAGATACCTTGAAGGGGAAATCCACTTTTGTGAATGTTTTAAAGGTATCTCCTATGATATACCTTGAAGGTATTATAAGAGCCTTCAAAACATCACCCAGTAGTGCCTTCTATGTAAAGGAAGATTTAATTTATTTCTTAAAGGATAAATCCTCTCTTGTGCCTATTTGAAAGGTATCTCTTAGGATATACCTTGAAGTGGAAATCCACTCTTGTGCATGTTTGAAAGGTATCTCCTAAGAGATACCTTGAAGGTATTATAAGGTCCTTCAAAATATCACCGAGTAATGCCTTCGATGGAAAGGAAAATTGCACTTGTTCCTTGAAGGAGAAATTCACTCTTGTCCCTATTTGAAATGTATCTCCTAGGAGATATCTTGAAGGTAAAATTCACTCTTGTGCCTATTTTAAAGGTATATCATAAAATATAAATTGAAGGTATTATAATGGCCTTCAAAATATCACCCAGTAGTGCCTTTTGTGTAAAGAAAATTCTACTTATTCCTTGAAGGAGAAATTGATTCGTGTGCCTATTTAAAAGGTATCTTATAAGAGATAACTTGAAGGGGAAATCCAATTTTTTGCATATTTTGAAGGTATATTTTAGGAGATACCTTGAAGGTATTACAAATGCCTTAAAAATATCACCTAGTAGTGCCTTCCATGTAAAGGAAAAATCCACTTGTTCTTTGAAGGAGAAATACACTCTTGTGCCTATTTGAAATGTAGCTCCTAAGAGATACCTTGAAGGGGAAATACACTCTTGTGCATGTTTAAAATTTATCTCCTAAGAGATACCTTGAAGGTCTTACAAAGGCCTTCAAAATATCACCTAGTAGTGCCTTCCATGTAAAGGAAAATTCCACTTGTTTCTTAAAGGAGAAATCCTCTCTTGTGTCTATTTGAAAGGTATCTCCTACGAGATACCTTGACGGGGAAATCAAATCTTGTGCATGTTTTAATGGTATTTCCTAAGAGATAATTTTAAGGTATTACAAGGGACTTCAAAATATCACCTAGTAATGCCTTCCATGTAAAGAAAAATTGCACCTATTTTTTGAAGGGAAAATCTACTTTTGTCCCTGTATGAAATGTATCTTCTAAGAGATACCTTGAAGGGGAATTTTGAATGTTTGAAATGTATCTCATAAGAGATACCTTAAATGTATTACAAATTATTTTAAAATATCACTCAGTAGTGACTTACATGCAAAGGAAAATTCCACTTATTCCTTGAAGGAGAAATCCACCCTTGTGCCTATTTGAAAGTTATCTTCTAGGGGATCACTTGAAGGGGAAATCCAATATTGTACATGTTTTAAAGGTATCTCATAAGAGATAAATTTAAGGTATTACAATGGCCTTCAAAATATCACTAGTAATGTTTTCCATGTAAAATAAAATTCCACTTTTTCCTTGAAGGAGAAATCCGCTCTTGTACCTGTTTAAAAGGTATCTCCTAAGAGATACCTTGAAAGGGAAAATACACTCTTATGAATGTTTGAGAGGTATCTCCTAGGAGATACCTTGAATTTATTACAAGGACCTTCAAAATATCACCTAATAGTGGCTTCCATGTAAAGGAAAATTGCAATTGTTCCTTGAAGGAGAAATCCTCTCTTATCCCTTGAAATGTATCTCCTAGGAGATACCTTGAAATGGAAATACCATCTTATGAATGTTATATAGGTATCTTATTCACTTTTTCCTCTCCTATAAGTGTCTTTGGCATAAGTGCACCTGTAGTTTCCACATGCCCTCACCCTAGCTCTCCTAAGTTTTACAAGTTTTCCCCAAAAAATAGTTATCGACTCACCTCTCCCATCATTAATTTTAGAGTATAAATACCCATTGTAAGATAATTATTATGATTTCACCTAGGGGCCTCAAAGTATAAATAACCCTCTCCTCATTTGGCCAAACAATTAGATGCATTGATATTTTGATAGCATTAACCAATTATAGAGAGCATAAAGAGTAGAGATTCGAGCTAAGAATTGTGAGAATTTGTGAGTATGGATTGTTAATCTAGTGCCTTTAGTAAGACATAGAGTGGTTTTTAAGAAGAATTCTTGATGGAGAATTCTACATCTTCATTGACACTAGCATAATTATGGCCAAAACCCATTTGAGGGTGAAGATCAATGTAGATGCAAAATTGTGAAGGATTTATCCAATTATTACTTGCAAGGGAATGGGTTGGTGGAGTTTGTAAATAAAAATATGATCAAACTCATCACAAGAATGTGTGATGACAAGAAAAATAGTGGCACCTACACATGAAGATGTCCCTATGGATAGATTGCATCACCCCTTAATAGGTTCTAAAGACTTACCAATATGAGCTTGTATATGGGAAGGAAATAATTATGCTAGTATCATCAAAAATCCCTGCACAATAGTTCTTGAAGGCTATTGAAATTGAATAAAATAGAGCAATGGAGGTTCAACTTGTTGAATTGCTCAAACTATAGGAGGTGAAGGAACAACATGTAAAGCTTAATTCTCTTTAGAGAGGACCATTTTTTATCATCAATAATAGGCAAGGGAATGCTTATGAATTAGAATGTCAATAAGGCAATGCATTAGAGATCCCTATCAATGAGATTGATTTAATCATTTCAACTAACTTACATGTATTCCCCCTTGTACATAAATAGTTAGTTTCCCTTTTTTCATGTGTTTCCTTTTTATTATTAGTGTTTCCCCTTGCTTCTTTTTCCTTCCCTTTGTTTTTTCCTTTTCAAATAAGTATCATTGGCACAAGTGACTCTTTTAGTCACTATGCATCCCCTCCCTAGTCCTCCCAAATCTTCAAAAAATATTCTTTGAAATATGGTTATCTGTCAGGATCTAACTGCTCACTAAGAGCACAATTGATTACTTTTGTATAAGCAACTAAACACGGAATTAAACCAAAATTAATAAGTAACTAGAATTCAAAAATAGCACAGAATATGAGAGACAATACAATCTTGTATTAATAATCATCCAAAAAAGAATACAATGAAGAGATTCCACACTCTTCCCACACCTCTCAGGCTTCCCACACTTGGTGTATAGTAATTCTCCTTCAAGAGTTCACTCTCTCAATTACAGTCACAATAAACAACTCAAACATAGAGCTGTTGTTCACCTCCACTAGTCAGTAACAATACTGCCAGTACTCAAAGTACTCCAAGTAGATCTCCTCTGATCTTGCACAACTTGCAAATCAATGAGACAATACTTACCATGTAGATCTTACCTGATCTTGATTGCCAAGTAGATCAACTGATCTTACAATTGGAAGGATCTCTTCCTTGTCCTTAATCTTTAATTACAATACAACCCATGAGTCTATTATATAGATCTCATACAAACAATAATTAGACTTATAATTACAATAATTAGACACGCAGACTCAAGACTAAAATTAGTCTTTTACATGCAAATAAACTATTCATCTAAAATAAGACTAGTTCTGGAATTGCATGCAAATGCATGCACACACAGGCTACCGATGTCAGTGCCTATCTGACCGATGTCGATCGACCCATAACTGATGTCGGTTTCTATGAACACTGAAGATGACTAATGTCAGTTACACTATTGACGTCAGTTTCTCTGTAACTCAGTAACCTCCTCCATGTTTGCATCAGTGAATCTTTTAGCTCCACAACCTAAAAATATCTACCCACATTACTTTCTATTAATTCTACCCCATTTTTACACAACTCCCCATAATGATCACCATAAATCTCTCATGAATGGCCCTTTGAGCATGTGTACCACCCTTATCATTTACGAGGGCACTTGATTTTAAAATTTCTCATCATATGCCTACTTAATGATGTTGATGTATGAATACACTCACCTTATCCAAGTCAACCATTAGACACATTAAGAGCGTCAAGAACATCAAGAAAATTGAGAGAATCAGGAAGGCACAAGTCTATAGTTGTAAGTAATAAAGTAGAGAACCATTAATTCATATCTTTAACATAAATAAAGAGTAGTTTTAGAAAAAAATCCTCACCAATGGAAGCTTATACATTTTTATCAGGAAATGATCAACATCCCATTAAACAAAGAACCTATGGATCGAGTAGTGGGGGGGACCTTTACCTCAAACATGCAATAATCAAAGCCAATACTTCCACCCCTATTTTAGTAAAAGAAAAGGAGCCAAACACTAAAAAATCAACTAAGGGGAACTAGAGGGAATAAATATTGGTCATTGACTTCACAATAATATCTTTGACTTGAATTAGGCCAAGAACCCCAAGAGTATAAGAGAGGGTGCTTATGCTCAAATGCTTGTAAGGGCTAGCACAAATAACACACATAAATTCAGCTATAGGTTATGGGAATGCAAATTGGCACATTTCATGGTGCTTTATGTTCATCCCTACATAGAGATCATCACCCTCAACATGTAAAGATATGACACCCACTTTGGCATATTTAATGGTAATGCCCATTTAAGGGTAAAAATTGGTGCAAATAACTATTTCTAACTATTTTTGCTTTTCCACATTCAGAAGATGAAAGAAACTATGATAATGGTCAAGGGTTAGATGATACCCAGATGAAGTTTTACGCACCGTATCCAGACATTGAAGGGACTCCTCTTTGGCTGTGGAGGATGACACCTATAGATAAGAGAGACTTAAATAAGGAAACTGTTAGATAGATAGGTGGTGGACTGCCAAGTAAAGCTTGATCCCAAAAGTGCAAAGACTTCCTAGAGGGGTGACAGTCCACTGGTTGATAAAGAAAAGAGTGTTGCTAGAAAAAGAAAGGATAAAAGACTGAACAAGAGAAATAGAAATAAATGTGTACCTGTATGTGGTAATTTGTCTTCCATAGTCACTGATGTCAATAGTTCTATCGGCGTCGGTTGGTCAAGTCACCAGCGTTGGTTAGTCTGTTGACATCGGTAGGGGCAATGGGCCTGGATGCCAATGTCGGTCAGGGCAATGGGACTTTGGACAAGTTTCAAGTCTGTCTGTGGTCAACAAAATGGTTTGGGGTGTCTGTGGGAGTTTTAGTGGCTTGTGCTGGGTTTGCAGGATAGAGAGTGTGGCCTAAAAGAGAGATCAGATAGAGGACAGGGGTGAGAAGGAGATAAGGGTGAGAGAAGGCTTTTTAGCCTCTCTAGGAAGAACAAATTGGGTTATGTCAAGAGTGATTGAAAAGGGACAAAGAGCTGATTGCTAATGTATTTAAAAGGATAGTAAAATAAAACTAGTAGAAATACTTAGCTATGGGTGGAGAGGCAGAAGTGCATGAGGCCTGTTTCTGTTGTGGTTGATGTGGGAGATGTCATGCAATCTTCAATCCAGTTTGGAATGACTGGTTGTAAAACCTCTAAGCTTGGAGAATGTTATTGAGACGCTGATGCCTACAAGAAGTCAAGGAGCGAGAGAGCTTGGAGCTTGAAGCAAGAGAATTTACGTTCACAGGGGGAGCAACAAAGGCTGAAATATAGTTTTAAAGGAACTGACATCAGTGATACTGCCAGCGTCAGCTGACTACTGACTGACATTGGTGACTAAAGAATGGGAAAAGAGGCTATTTTTAGCCTTTTGCCCATTCTTCTAACTGCTAGAGTTGATTGCCATTAGAAAATGGTCCAAGGCAGATTAAATAAGTGTGAGAGGCTAGTGGGAGGGATGAAATGGGGTTTAAGTAATTAAGATTTGGCATGGGGTGAAGGAGGCATCCAAGGAGAGGTATCCAAGGTGGGGTGAGGTGTCATGGGTGATGTGTCAAGGGGGTTATTAATTTAAAATAGTTAATTTATTTTAAATTAATAAGTGAGTGGGTTAGGAATGTTTAAAAGGAGATCAAAAGGGACCACGGGGGAGGATGACTAAAGAATAGACACGATTTTGGTGTCTGTATTTGCCCCTTTTTGTTTTGTTGGTTATTTTTGACAAATTTCAAGACAAAAATAGGAGTAAGCTACCCCAGGTATGGGATGAGGTGTTCCTCCCTCAAAGCAGGAGTCGAGGGAAGGGAACTTGAGATCGGGTGTCAATTTGACAGATAGTGAATGGATATGGTGAAGGTTTGAGTGTGAACACTGTAAAGGGTGGGATTGCACATATACCACTTCACACGATAGAGAGGTCAAATTATCATGGTCAAAGGTCGAGGAGTGCTAAAATCAAAATAACTGGTCCCCATCATTTAGTCGTAGCTGATTGAGTTAAACGATCCAAGTTATAGCTCCAATGGTCATTGTGTTTCAAGTATCTCGAGATCAAGAAGTGCTCTTGGAAAACACAAAAAGGCCACAAGCAGTGGAGAGAAACTAGAGTGTAATCCAATACTTGTGGGGGTTGAGAACAATTTGCTAACTAGGCGTGAGGTAGCAAGGGCAATCAAAACAACTAATGACAAAGTTGTCTCAAAAGTGGTCAGAAGAGATAGTCATGATCTCTAAGGTCTATGGTTGAGTCAAGTGAAGGTAAAAGTGATCTCAAGTGTACCCCAGGAGGCTAAGATGACTTATACAATGAGGGCAGGTTATTGTGGGCAAGATTTTGGTCATTTTGAAGAAGTTGAATGATTTGAGGATGCCGATGTCAGTTAGATAACTGATGTCGGTAGATAAAAGGGACTGACATCGGTGGAAATTGGCTGGCATCAGTAGCTTAGGGCACACTTTTACCGATGTCGGTAGCCTACCAAATCTGATAAAATTAGATTGGTAGCCCACCAAAATTCATTTTTAATTATTGATAAAGTCAAAAAAGGAGCTCTGAATTGTAGTGAGTGAAAGTGACTTGGAGTGACTAGTTTAGTAGTGTGAGGTGGCAGAGTGAGATTGGTGGAGAGAGTGAGCGAATTAGAGAGTGATTGGAGGTTGCAGAGATGGTTGTGGGCCAGGAGAAGGTTGTAGAGAAAGCAAGGCAGAAGAGATGGCAGAGAGTGGAGGAGGCCCTATGGGAGGACCACCATTAGTGGCACCTATTGTGCCACCATGGTGGTGTTGATGGGATGAGGTAAGGGGTGCATTTGAGTTTTTTTGGTTGTTTTTGAATTGGTTTTGTTTTTGAAATTTTTAGTGTTTGTAGCTAGAAATTGAGGGAGAAGAATAGTTAGGAGGGTGGGAAGGGTAAGTAGGTCATTTTAGGTTGATTTAGGAGGGTTTTTAAGGGGAAATGGGTGAGAAATGGGGGAAGCCCTAATTTTAAGGCTCGTCCCCCGATGCCAGTAGTGTTGCTAACATCAACTGACCAGTGACTGACGCCGATCACTTACCTGCTAACATCGATCACTAAGTGACTGACATTAGTTAGGCAAGTGCTATCATTAGCATGCTAATCGATGTCAGTGGCTGCCTAGTTGGAAAGATTTTGAAAAATGCTAAGTCGAAGGGCCGAAGCTACACCAAAGGCTTCTTGAGTGTCAAGATAGGCATAGAAGGGGAGGTAGATTAGTCAATTAGGTAGATGTAAGGGCAAATGGCTGAGCTAGTTCTCTGAAAAGGGAAGAAGAGCCATGGGGATTGGTAGTCACTTTATTAACATGAGTTTAATTTTGATTAGATGCAGGCGAGGCAGACACTGATGCTGAGGAATTGACTGCTAACATTGCTGACGTAGATGCATCGAGACATCACTGGGGAGGAGTGGGCCCAGATGACTATAGTGAGACTTGATAGGTTATGGTGATACTGTCGAGTGGATAGGGATGTGAGCTTGATAGTGGCTCTGATTGAGCAGTGGAATCACTCTACCAACACCCACTTGTCGACAGGGGAGATGATAGTCACTGTCGAGGATGTGTACCAAATTTTGTGGCTACTGGTACATGGAGTAGACTTGTATGCGTGCTCGAGAGAGGTGCATGACATTTAAATGGTGATGCTATTTGGAGAGCACATCACTGAAACAAGCTATCACTTAGCCAATTTTGCCTATGAGCCATTGTATGCTATAGATGAAGATGCGCATCAGCTGGTGATCTTTATGATGATTAGCATCATGATCTATGCACTACTAGATGCAGAGGGAGGTAGGTTTCTAGTCGCTATGATCGGAGTTTTGATAGAGATGCTAGAGTAGTAGACAGTGTTTACCTAGGTGCCCATCTTTTTAGCCCAAGTATATAGAGAGCTGTGGGGTATCAGTCGGTGGTGATGGTATAACTTATGTGTTGGCCACCTCTTGCACTATTGGGCATACGAGCACATCATGGTCACTCGACCTCTCAGCCTCCTAGTGGCAATTTAGGTTGGCTTCAAGGTCGAGTTCAGGTGATGGGATAGATGCATATGGATGGAGTAGTCAAAGACATTGACTACTATAGAGGGGTACTAGAGGCCCTAATCCCAGTGGATATTATCTAGAGACCATACCTAGTGTATCCAACTTTTAGAGACCAAGGAGAGCAGCTTGTCAAAGTGTAGAGCTTGAGATGGATCAAGGGTAGGCGAGCCGGCAAGCTCGAGAGGGTGCTAGTGGAGAGAGTGCAGCATCAGTTTGGGTTGCTTTAAGATGTGCTACCCTTCTTCCCATAGTATAAATGGGATGATATAGAGGTGCTGCTCCCACTACCAAAGGAGACAGAGGGGCCCAATTTTGAGGAGCTACCAGCAGGCCCTAGGATAACAGATCTAGGATGCATAGAGGCCTACTCGACATGGTGGGAAAGACAGTATACAAGTGTGTAGGTGAGACCACGGCCTAATCTACAAGTAGTGATCAGAGAGTGGGATGCAGCCTGATAGGAGAGAGATGCGGCCATCTAGGAGAGGGATGCAGCTCAGGGATAGGTGATCATTTTGTAAGGGTAGGTCATAGTTTTGATAGGCTAAGTGGCAAGGTTAACAGGTCAAGTGGCTGCTCTGACAAGATAGGTCACTATTTTGTAGGGGTAGTTGGCCATAGCCCAGGCACAGGCATTGGTAGTGTAGGTTTTTGGAGGGCAGGGCCCTATTCAACATCCACCCCAGTAGCTAGTTCAACAGCCCACACAGTCAACATCAGTGTAGCCAGCTTATTCACAGCCTCCAAGTTTAGTGCAGGGCATGGCAACAGGGTTGATGGGTCCACCATAGACTATACCTACTTCTAGGTACAATACTATGCTAAACAAGATCACATATTATGAGGGGGCCATTAGGGGGTTCCTTTAGATACAATGATACTCTGAGATGAGGGCAGAGCAGAGCTGACAGTGGTCTATGTCACGAGTGACTACCTCTAGTTCTCGTAGATGATGTAGATCAGAGGGGGGAGATGATACAGCATCCTCACAGCCACCGCCACCACCACCACAGCCACAGCCTTGAGGGCACATTTTTGGCATGATGTATATATTGGCCTGCGAGTAGTTGATGCAAGATATACATTATTTTTTGAGAGAGAGAGAGAGGCACAAATTGTGCCATTGTAAAAAAACATCCATGATATATATATGATAAGATTTTGGCTATTAATGCATTATAGAAATGTTTTAAATGTTAATATTTTCAGCATTTTGCATATGTATATGTTTTGATATCATGTTGATGATGTTTATGATGATGATGTTAATATTGATGTTATGATTATGCTATGTTATGAATGATGTGAATGCTTAATGTGATGATATTTTATGATGATGCAAATGATGTGAATGATGTAAATGATTATGTTATGTTTAATGATTATATGTTGATGATACTTGATGATGATGTACTTTTCATTATGATGTAATGATGTATGTTGTAATAATGGTTTGTTAGTTTCCATGTGGATTGTTTTTCATAGAAATTAATGTGAATGAGTTATGAATAATGTGAATGATTATGGAAATATGTGATTAGTTGTGATAAAAAAATGTGAGAAAGGAATGTGACGAAGGAATGGTTGAACTAACCTCAGAAGACCCCATGTCAACTGAGTGTTGCCTACATAGCCCTTGTTCTTAAGGGCCTCAGGCCAATGTAGTTCTCCCAAAAAGGAGGAAGGGTCGAAGTGGTTGATGTGTTTGGTTTGGTCATGAGAATGATTTAGCACTTCCCATATGTCTGATGGTACATGCTTGAAATGAGGAGGGGTAAGATGATGTTACAGCCTGTTCCATATTGGGTGATGGAGCATTCTGTAACATTGGTTATTTTTTCGTCTCTAGCGAGTTTCCATATTGGGTGATGGATGTATGCTAGAAATGAAATGATTCTATTTATGCTTCAGCAAGTAATGGTTTATGCTTGACATAAATTGCATGGTTGACAATTTTCCATGTGTATTGGTTTCCATAGAAATTAGTGTGAATAAGTTATGAGAGTGTTTAGTGGTCTGAAAAAAGGTTTGGTTGGTTGGATGTGGTTGGAAAATAATGTGGTTGAATGTGACCAAAGTGTGTAGGAAGTGAAAAGCATTTCTGCCCTTTCATTGACAAGGACCATAATGATAGCATAGGTAGGGGGATTTTTTTAGAAACTAAAGCCCCATTCATGCATTACATCATTGACCATTAGTCGTGTTAGAGAAGTAATCAAATCACTTTGACATTAAAATGAGCTTGAAATCCCTTGAGTGGGTGATGTGATATGTTAGGATAGGATAAACCTTTTTAGTAGGGATTACTTTGCCCCTTTTTATAGGAGACCCTAAGAACAACTACAAGTCAAGTCCATGACCCCCCTTTTTTTTTTGGGTAGACTGATCAATGCGGGAAGTCTACATAGGGATGTCATTTTGTTTTGTGGTCATTTGTGAAGCTGATCGATGCAGGAAGCTTTTAAGAGAGTGTTGTTTGTAGCAAGATGTTTAGGTATAGCCATCCTTTGAGGGAGTGGTCTATATTTTTGCCTTATATATTTTTGAGGGCTTTGAATAGTTGTCCTTCGAGGGAGTAGTCTGCCTTTATAGTTTATGACCTTTTTTTTTATAGAATTTTTAGTCATAGACAAGACTATAGAAGTTCAAGGGCTCTCTTTTATTAGGACAAAGCATTCATACTTTATAAAAGGGTTACATAGGGTTTGCTTAGGAGAACATGGTTAAAAAGAATAGAGATTAAGATGACAGGGATTGCTCAAGGGACGAGCTCAAGTTAAATGTCAAGTGAATGAGTACTCGACTAACAGTAGAATGGTCACAGATGCAAGGCATTAAGGGGTTTAGGTTCTAGTTGGCCTTCAAGAGAAGACAGACAATAAGTCCTTGATCCATACTTGTGTGTTATGATGTAAGGTCTGAGCCAATTAAGAGCAAACTTGCCTCATTTACTTCTTTCCATATTGGTCACATGTTGATTTTCTTTGAGGATGAGGTGTCTGATTTTGAAATCTCGTTCTCTCAAATTTTTGTCATAGGCTCATTTGATGCGATTTTGATAGACATGGAGATGGTTAAGAGCAACAAGACAACATTTGTCGAGTAACTCAAGTTGAGCTAATCGATCTTGATGAAAGTCATCGTTAGAAAGAATATCATGCAAAGAGATGCATAGAGATGGGATCTATACTTCCAGAGGTAGGACAGCCTCTGTTTCATACACTAAAGAGAAAGGCATAGCACCCGTAGGGATTCAGATGCTAGTACGGTAGGCCCACAAAGCGAAGGGAATGTGAATGTGCCAATCCCTTCCAGTGTCGTTGACCACCTTCATGAGAATTTTGGTTAACATTTTGTTGGAAGCCTCAGCCTACCCATTTTATTGTGGGTAGTAAGGTGAGGAGAAGTTGAGCTTGATGCCAAATGAGTCACAGAGTTTCTAGACAGTTTTGTTTTTAAATGATTTGCCATTATCGGTGATGATTTTATGAGGTACACTAAAATGACAGATGATGTGGGTGTTGATAAAGTCAACAATTTTGTTAGCCTTTGTGGAGATGAGAGGAATAACTTCCACCCATTTAGTGAAATACTCAGTGGTAGTGATAATGGACTGATGTTGAAGAGATGAATGAGGGTTTATCTCATCGATGAGATCTAAGCCCCATTGTGAAAAAGGCCAAAAATCTTGAGCGACTTGTAAGGTGTGGCTAGGGAGGTGAAGCAAGTTAGCGTGTCACTGGTACTTGATGCAATGCTAAACATAGTCACTATAGTCTTGGTGAAGAGTGGGCCAATAATAGCCCAGGTGAAGGATGCGCTTGGCAACTGAGTTACCACTGAAGTGTCTACCACAAATCCCATTGTGGACCTGTTTAATGGCATGAGATGCTTCGGTGGAGGTTAGACAGTGAAGAAGGAGGCTGTCAAAACCTTTTTTGTAGAGAAGACCCCTAACATTGTATATTGAGCCGTGTGTTTGATGAAAGCCTATTGTACATTGCTAGAGAGATCAAGAGGAAGGATAAAATGAGTTAAGTAGTCCACAAGTTATTTATACCAAACATCCTGTGGACTAGAGTTAATAGTGTTGATGTGGTTGATGTTAGTGAAAATGTATGAAGGCAATGGCACAAGATGCATCGTGACATAAATTTTTGATGAAGATGATGAAGATGGAATATGTGAGGTGAGAGAAGCCATGGTGTCAGCAAACTTATTCGTAGATCGAGGAACAGTTTGCAAGAGGTAATCATCGAAAGAAGCTAGCAAGGTGTCAACACGGTGTTTGTATCTTTGCAAAATTTTGTTTTTACAAAGATATGAACCATTGATTTGATTGACGACAATTTGTGAGTCACCAAAGATGTTGATTGTCTTGATGTTTAAAGAAAGGGCGGTTTGAAGTCCCAAAATTAAGGCTTCATATTTAGCCATATTATTGATACATTCAAAGTCAAGTTTGAAAGATAGGGGCATGGGTTCACCCTCATGTAGGATGAGAATGACTCTTGCACCCCCACTGAGTTGACATTGAGCTGTCGAAGAACATTGTCATTTGATAGGATGTGTCATTAGTAGAAAGTGCAACGATAGATTCATCAGGGAATTCGCACTGAGAAGGTTGATTGTTAGGTAGAGGGGCATCTACCAGTTGATCAGTAATTATTTGCCCCTTTATGAATTTTTGCTAGATGAATTCCAAGTCAAATTCAGCAAGAAGCATGAGCCAATGAGCCATACACTGGTTTTGGTATGGCTTGGAATGCATATATTTGAGAGGGTTGGTGTGAGTGATGACATAGGTTTTGTGATTAAAAAGATAATGACAGAGCTTAGTAGTTGTGAAGACTAATGCCAAACAAATTTTCTCGGTATGAGTATATCGAGTTTCATAGTTGACAATTGTTTGACTTATATAGTAAACTGCCTGCTCACGGTGCTGCTCATCTTAGTGCGTGATCATGGCACTTAATGAATGGTTTGTTGTTAAGATGTAGAGGTAGAAGGGTTGGTCATCTTTAGGTGGAATATGGACTAGTGGAGAGACAAGATAGCATTTAAGGGATTTAAAAGCCTCTTGGTAGTCCTTATCCCAATTAAAGGAGACATCCTTCTTGAAGAGGTGGTGAAAGGGTTGACATCAGTCAGAAAGCTGTGAGATGAAGCAACGAATGGATTGGAGCTTCCCTTGCAGGCTATGAAGTTGATTTAGATTGGTTGGAGGTGGCATCTCGAGTATAGCATGAATTTTAGTGGGATCTATCTCAATGCCACAGAGAAAAATGATGAAACCTAGGAGCTTCCCTAAGAGAACCCCAAAGATGCATTTTTTAGGGTTAAGGTGAACATTGTATTGAAGAAGGTAGGTGAAGATGATCTTGAGGATGGTTAAATGATCGTGGCAAAGCTTAGATTTCCCTAGTAGGTCATCCACATAGTCCTCCATGATTTTGTGGAGGAGATCATGAAAAATGTAAGTCATGGCACGTTGATATGTGGTGCCTACATTCTTCAAGCCAAAAGGCATGACCCGATAGCAAAAAGTCCCCCACAGGGTGATGAAGGTAGTCTTGTGTTGATCTTCTGGTGCAATCAGGATTTGGTTATATCTTGAGAACTTGTCCATGAGCGATAGCATCTCATGACCGGTCGTAAGATAAATAAGTTGGTTAATGTTGGGAAGAGGAAAATCATCTTTTGGGCAAGCCAGGTTAAGGTCATGATAGTCAATGTAGATTTAGATCCCCCCAATTGCTTTGGTGACTGGGATGATATTAGACACCCATTGTGGATAATCAATGGATTGGATAAAGGAGACAGAGAGAAGGTGTTGAAGCTCCTCTTTGACAAGAAGTGCAACTCGAGGATGCATCTTGCAAAGCTTTTACCTGACAGGCTTAGCCTCTGGATTTGTGACGATGTTATGGATGGCAATGTTAGGGTCGATATTGAGCATGTCACTGTAGGTCGAGGCAAAGGC
Source organism: Torreya grandis (assembly GCA_037957365.1). Lineage (NCBI taxonomy): Eukaryota > Viridiplantae > Streptophyta > Pinopsida > Cupressales > Taxaceae > Torreya > Torreya grandis. The sequence continues at coordinate 2,009,762 of JARHVA010000463.1, forward strand.
CCTGATATGGTCTGAAAGAAATTTGGTGTAGTTGACCTGCTTCTGGGCATCCAGAGATTGACCAATCTTTAAAATGTGAAGAACATTAGAAAATAAAAAATTAATGTCAATGGTCGATTCATTTAATATAACCTGTGTTTCAGAAGGAAGGGAGCGTTGAATGAAAGAATCATCGACACTCATGTAGGTGAGAATGGCATCATCGTCTACGTAGTGGATAGTGTTGATGGTTACCGATTCATCGTCTATCATGTTGGGATAAACAAGAGGGAGAGACCTAGATACCCCACTTAATTGATAGGTTAGGGGCTCCAAGTGGATGGTGTTTATGTAAAAAAAACTAGGAGGGATGGAAACCACTGACTCTGTAGGTGAAGATGGGGGAATAGGCGAGCTTGGAGGAGATTGGTCTAAGATAGGTTTGGGGTAAGGGTTTTTAGGAGCTTTAGTAGGTTCTTGGAAACCCAGACCATGTCGTTTCTTGGCATTCTCATCATTTAGTGGTTCGATGGGCTGATGGGAGCCTTGTTCATAGCACCCGAAGCTAAAACCCTTCCATGCACACCTATAAAGGTAGGTACGAGCAAAGTCTGGATTGCCAAGAAAAGAGAAGTCAGATGTGAATGGTTGAGGTGAGGAGAGAGGATTCCCATCAGTGGGTGCTTGATCTAGCCCCTCATAAATGAGATTTATTTGAAGATTAAGAGGACCATAAGGGACGACCATTCTGATTTGATAGTCATAGCTTAGACTATGATGAAGTTGTCCATACTCTTGAGGAGTCTGGAATATGTCTAAGGTAAGTAAGCGATATTTCCTAAATGAAAGTCATTGGAATATATCTTCCATAGGGTCCTTCGTTGTCTCTTGAGAAAGTGGTGTAGATGTGACCACCATTTGCTTACTGGTTGAAGCTTCCACAGATGGAGGCAGTGTTTGGGTTGATGTCTTGAGAGGAATGAGAATATCATTTGGTCGATAGGTCATGTTATATGTCTTGAAAGGGGATGGGTCAGTAGGAATGACATGGACTTGACCATCGTGTTTGAATTTGACACAACGGTATAGTGTAAAAGGAACACAAGCCATAGCCTGGATCCAAGGTCATCCTAATAACATGTTGTATTGGAACTCTTCCTTGATGATGTAGAAGAGCTCTGAGACTGTGTGTGGGCCAACACAAATATGGAGGATGATGGTGCCAATGGTAGTGGCAATGGTGTCATTAAAGGATCAAAGAATTGCATCAGTTTTTGATACGCAATTCTTGGGGAGGGCTAATTGATCATAGGCATGGGTGGAAATGATATTAATGCTGGCACCTTCATCAATCATAACTCACTTAATGTGGGTTCAATCAACATAGGCTGTGATGAAAAGAGCAGCATCATGATCTTTCGAGTTAGAGGTAGAAATTTCAGAATCATTGAAAGTAATAGAGGTGATGGGGGATAATGATTGGACTAGGGTAGCTAGTGGTTGGGGGTCTTTGGGTTGGACCTCCACTACTTGTAAGGCTTTGATTAGAGCTTGACGATGTTGGGGTGAGCTTTGGATGAGGTCATACAAGGTCATATTTACGGGTGTTTGGTGAAGCTGTTTTAACATAGAGTCATGGATTGCCCCTGAAGAAGAGGGTTGGGATGCACTTAGGATAGAAATTTTGGGTTTGGGTGGTTGAGGCAACTTAACAAATAGGTAGGTCTAAGGAATAGCAGCTTTTTCTTTTGCTTTATCCTTTTGTGACCTAGTGGCTACACTGATGGTGTTAATTTTGAAGAGAGGGGGTGAAGGAGGTGAAGGGACCATAGTCTATTGATGAGACATTGATGAAGGTGAAGAGGTTTGAGAGATATGGGAAGGTGTCGAAGGTCTATCGACAGTATCCCCAAAAAGAAGGGTGTCTTTTTCCATGTATTGGTGATTGATAACTTTGAGGGCACATCAATTCTCGGTATTGTGTCCTAGTGTGCAATGATATAAGCAAATTTTAGTATCATCGAACTAGGATGGTTTTGATCTGAGAGGTTGAAATGGTTTAATAGGCGGAAGGGTTATGCTATAAGTTTGGAAAAGTCAGTGCAATATCAAAAAGTGTATGAACCCACTAAAGGGTCCGTACTTGTTGATGCATGAGGTGTTGATGACTTTTGCTTGGGAGGTGTTGAAAGAGGCTTCCGTACCACTTTTTGGGTTGGTGGTGCAGCCACTTGTATAGACGACCCTTTTTTGTGAGAGGTGCCAAATTTTTCAGAGGAGGTAGGCTTGTGGTGGGTAAAGGAAGTAGTGGCAGTAACTTGTTTTGATTAGGGGTTGGAGTAGGGAGCACTCCTATTATGGTAGAAGGATGAGGGCCCAAAAGGGAAGGCAATGGTGATGGTGAAGGAGGAGTTTGCCACTATGGTTTAGCAGCCTTCTTTGGTTTGGTTTGAGGACTACTATTGGGTGAGGCAAGGTCCAAGTCTACCTTCACTTGAAAGTGAGTGAGGTTAGGTATAGGGTGAACACCGAGGGATTTAATCAGTTTTGATTTGGTGGATGTTTGTGAAAGCTTAAGTTTTGATGTGGATGGTTGGGTTTTTGAAGGTTTAGAAGTAGAAGTCTGGTCCTTATTGGAAACTTTTGGAGATTTTGTTATAAGAGGGTCAACAACATGAGATGAGATAGGACACGCGAGATGAAGAGCTTTGAGTCACTCTCATAATGCCTCATGCTCTAACTTCCTTGAATGGAGAAGTCCTAGTTTCTCTACCAATCAAGAGAATGGTTGGGAAGATGTCAGATGAGGCTTTGGTCCTTTAGAAGATGTGGATGATTGTGAGACTGAAAATGTGTTAGGTATAGCAATCTCAGACCTAAGGTGTGAGAGAGTCATTACTGGATCATCTTTGGTCTAAGAAGATAGAGAGATAGGTTCTTATCTTGGTGGAGAAGGAATCAAAGAATGTGGCTCCTCAAGAGGGTAGAGGGTAGGGATGATTATGCCTTCTACTTGTGGTTGAGGAGTAGGAAGGGTAGGGTCCTCCATTGGTAGCAAGAAGGAGGAAGGTGAGGCTAGTGGCACTGCTATGGTCAAGGCATCCTCCAATATAAGGAAAGTCGATGGAGAACTAACAGGAGAAGGAGGTTCGTCTACCTATGGAAGAGAAATGGGAGAAGAAGACTCTTTTACTTGTGAAGGACTAATAGGTTGACTAACCTCTTCAGACTGTGAGAGAGGTTGGTTAGGCACAAGAGGAGAGACAGTGTTGAATGTGCATATATTATGCTCTTGGGAGTCATCGGCTATGGTCTGCACATTGTTTTGGCTAGGGGGATGGTTAGGAAAAGGTTGTTTAAAGATGTTTATGCTTTGATTGGGTGGTACATTTGGGTTATCCAAGACAAGATCACCTTTATCTAGCATGTCTTGAATGATGTTCTTGAGAGTCTTACAGTTGTCTGTGTCATGGCCTTTGACACGGTGATAATTGTAGAAGTTGTTCTCTCTATCCCATGCAGGGATGGCACGTGAGGGATCAAATTGAGGGAGCGGTTGAATTTGGGGGAGATTGAGGACTTCTTATTTAACAAGTTTATCCAACACAAATGCATATGATTCTCCTATTGGAGTATACTGACGTTGCACATATCTTTGTTGGAATTGTCATGTGATACTTTGAGATGTGGACGATTCAGATTGGTTGGTTGTTGTCGAAGATGATGTTCTAATGACTATAACATTTGCTGATGCCTTAGATTTGGAATTAGAAGAAGAAGGTTTAGAGAAAGCGTCATTTGACTTGGTGTTGGGGTTTTTACTCCGTAATTTTACTTTGTTTTCCTCGACAACACATAGTTCAAGCTTCCTAGCCATCATGAAAGCTTTGTCAAAGGTGTGGAATGTTTGGACCCATAGAGTAGATGAAATATGTTTGGCACATGCTTGGGAAAAGAGCTCGATGAGCTCAGGTTGAGGTAAAGAAAAGGAGAGTTGGTTGATTAAGCCTCTCTAACGGGCGATGAAATTGACTATTGATTCATCATCAAACTATCTGATAGAGTATAGATCTGTGATGGAGACCTTTTTGGTGATATTGATCGAAAAGTGGTCAAGGAAAAGTTGAGCCAGCTGGGTGAATGTGAAAAGAGGGTGACTAGTAATAGAGTTGTACCAATCGAGGGCAGCACCAAAAAGCGACATGGGGAATGTGCGTAGTAGTAATGCATCATCATGTGCTATAAGGTAACAAGCATGTCTGAATGCTCATAGATGCTATTGTGGGTCTTCTTTACTCTAAAAGTGAGTAAACTTAGGAAGTTCCCACTAATTGGGATATGGTCAGATTGGGACTGAGGGATGGATAGGTTCATTACAAATTTGGTCATATGAAAGGACATTTCTTGAACCTGAAACTGAGGTCTCAAGATTAGACATTTTCTCCATCAACATTTTGATTAGATCAATTGATGGATTTGCAGGTGGGGCACCCCCTAGGTTGTAAGGCACTTGGAAGGTATTAGGAGGGGTGTATGACATAGTTGGTTGTGCTTGTATAGGCGCAACATATTGATAACTAGTCATAGGGATAGAAGTGGAAGCTAAGGGTGGTTGTGTCATGAAGGTAGAAGGCACGACTAGGCTTGATGTTGCTAGAAGTGGTTGGACGGTGGCAACATTAGCTAAAGGATGAGTAGCCACCCTAGTGTTGATGGGTGCAAGAGTAGGCAGGATGGAGACAACTAGGTTTTAGAAAGGGGTAGCACTTTGTTGAATAGTTTGCGATTGATGGGGGACCAAAGTCCCAATGGAAGTGGGCCCAAAGATAGAATGAGAAGCCACACTTTGAAGACTAGTCATGGGTGGGTTATTAGTTGAAGTGATAGCCTAGGTGTCTATGGGTTGAATTACATATGCTATTGATATGACTGCTGTCTCAACTAAGGAGGTTGGCATCCCATAAATTGGGTTGCCTAAAGAGTCTCACATTTGACTTCTCATGAGATATTGCTGAAGGGCCTTGACATTGAGGTCAAGAAACCTTTCAAAGTCTTGGTCCCCTTTAGAAATAATAGGGGGCTGAGTCGGGGTTGGTTGGGTAGGAGTTCATTTGGTCTCTAAATGATACTCCATTAGAGGACTTGTTATGGAAGGCGAAGGTGGGAGTGGTTATTGCCTTGCGTGGTCAATAAGAGTCTTGGTTTGACTACATGTCAAAACCATTCAAGACAAGATAATACGTCCTTACTAGCTCAAACAACCAGATAAAAATGGAGAAGAAGATGAAGACAAGAAGACCCTAAACGTTAAATTCCTAAGAATAAATTTTTAGAGTCGTGTTGGCTTATGCCTTAGAATGTGTTTGGGAAGTTGGCTTTTAGAACGGGTCCTAAAAGTAGTCTAAGGTTGGTTTTAGGTTAGTTTTGGTACTCAAGATCTGTATTAGGTTTCGTACGTGGCCTGGTGCTAAGGAGTGAGCTCCCCTCACTTCACAAACCCAAAGATAAGTTGGGTCACTTAGCCATTATATACTTCCCCTAGAGTTTATACTCTGCCAGAGAATAGAGTGGGCTCTCCCCTTGGTAGTGAAGTCCAAGTAGGATTACCAGGAAGGGTAAGGTATCTACTAGGTGATAAAATCCTAGTCAGACCTTGTCTCAAGTATGTTTAGATGTTTGATTTGTGAAAGTGGTTAGTTGTGTAACATATGTGGACTACGCTTTACTCATAATGCATTTTAATTACTAGATGAGCTAAAAATGCATTCAAGCAAAAATGAGATGCAATAGATTTTAAGCCCAAATTGAAATGTTTGTTTAGATGCAGACAAATGGAGAAAAAGTTGAAGAGTATGAACTACTCTAAGATGCAGGAAAAAAGGAAAAAGAAGGATTCTTTTTAACTCTGATGATGGTGTCTTTTTGGAAGAGATAGAAGAGAAAGATGCAAGAAGAGACCTAATGCACCTATATGAAAAGTTTGCTTTTAGAAGAAAAAGTATGAACCCAAGGAAAACTCCTAGGGTCCCACCGGGTGTGCCACAATGTTTCTAACTATTTTTGCTTTTCCACATTCAGAAGATGAAAGAAACTATGATAATGGTCAAGGGTTAGATGATACCCAGATGAAGTTTTACGCACCGTATCCAGACACTGAAGGGACTCCTCTTTGGCTATGGAGGATGACACCTGTAGATAAGAAAGACTTAAACAAGGAAACTGTTAGATAGATAGGTGGTGGACTGCCAAGTGAAGCTTGATCCCAGAAGTGCAAAAACTTCCTGGAGGGGTGACAGTCTACTGGTTGATAAAGAAAAGAGTGTTGCTAGAAAAAGAAATGATAAAAGACTGAACAAGAGAAATAGAGATAAATGCATACCTATATGTGGCAATCTATCTTCCACAGTCATCGACGTCAATAGTTCTATCAGCATCAGTTGGTCAACTCATCAACATCGGTTAGTCTACCGATGTCGGTAGGGGCAATGGGCCTGAAGGCCAATGTCGGTCAGGGAAATGGGACTTTGGATGAGTTTTAGGTCTATCTGTGGTCAACAAAATGGTTTGGGGTGTCTGTGGGAGTTTTAGTGGCTTGTGTTGGGTTTGCAGGATAGAGAGTGTGGCCTAAAAGAGGGATTAGATAGAGGACAGGGGTGAGAAGGAGATAAGGGTGAGAGAAGGCTTTTTAGCCTCTCTAGGAAGAATAGATTGGGTTGTGTCAAGAGTGCTTAGAAAGGGACAAAGGGCTGATTGCTAATGTATTTAAAAGGATAGTAAAATAAAACCAATAGAAATACTTAGCTGTGGGTGGAGAGGCAGAAGTGCAGGAGGCCTGTTTCCATTGTGGCTGATGTGGGAGATGTCATGCAATCTTCAATCGAGTTTGGAATGACTGGTGTAGAACCTCTGAGCCTAGAGAATGCTGTTGAGATGCTGATGCCTGCAAGAAGTCAAGGAGTGAGAGATCTTGGAGCCTGAAGCAAGAGAATTCACTTTTGTGGGGGGAGCAACAGAGGCTAAAATGTGGTTTTAAAAGAACCGATGTCAGCGATGCCGTCGGTGTCAGCCGACTACTAATTGACATCAGCGGCTAAAGAATGGGAAAAGAGGCTATTTTTAGCCTTTTGCCCATTCTTCCAACTGCCAGGGTTGATTGCCATTGGAAAATGGTCCAATGTGGATTAAATGAGTGTGAGAGGCTAGTGGGAGGGATGAAATGGGGTTTAAGTAATTAAGATTTGGCATGGGGTGAAGGAGGCATCCAAGGAGAGGTATCCAAGGTGGGGTGAGGTGTCATGGGTGATGTGTTAAGGGGGTTATTAATTTAAAATAGTTAATTTAGTTTAAATTAATAAGTGAGTGGGTTAGGAATGTTTGGAAGGGGATCAAAGGGGACCAAGGGGGAGGATGACCAAGGAATAGACATGATTTCGGTGTCTACAATAACATTAGGGACATGTTTTGGTCCCCAGTCATTTAGAGGCTAAGATATGTAGCATATATTGCCTCTAAACTGTTTGGGATTCTTAGGTTTGAGAAAAGGGAGACTTCCTTGGATTTATACTCAAAAATAAATCATGAAGATGCCTCATATGCCCATTTCCCTCAAGAGTTTTCTCATACAGCACCTAAGAGATAGTTTATCCATGTTAACCTTCATCTTTGGAATGGATTCTTACACCAACATCTAAGACTTCTAACTAGGGGCACTCTTCCTCACAACCTTGGTGTAGAAGGGATAAGATTTTAGGTTGGATTTTGTGGAATCCATTGCTACCTCCATAAGAGATGAGCTACAAAAAATTTCAATAGTGGGTACCTTCTGGTACTCATCATTTTTTCTACATCTCATTTGATTCCAACATCCCTAGTTATTCTCTAAATAGCTCAACCTTAACTCATTTTAAATAGACATCTTCCCTAATGTGGTGAACCTAGTCACTATATGGACCTGCATCCTATCTATCATTGGGGACTACTACCAATTTTTAGAGTTTTTTATGGTTTTAGTTCTCATTGACCTTAGAATGGAGCCTCTTACATTTAGAATGATTGAAGCATAGCTGGCATGGCTCACTAAGATTAAGGTCCTAGTTTATTGGTTATAGGGAGCCCACTTCTCATTCCTTTAAGTGTATGGTTTCTAGGGAAAACCTTTGTAACTCCTACGCATGTTATCAGACTAGACTCTGGCCTTAGAGTATGATTTCCAACTTGATGTACTAGATTTCATCTATGGGGTAGGGAATAAAAAAGTTTTTTATGATGTCCACTTCATAAGAAGAGGCGTTATAGTATGTAAGAGGTGCTAATAATGCCAACTCATAGACAAGATAATGGAGCTTGGCAGAGACCTAATAGAGGATAGATAGAACTATGATCTAACTAGATACATAAAAAACTTGAAGATTGCTAGTGCCCCCAAGCATCAATCCCATCCTTACTTGTAGTAGAGGAAGTCATCTATGGAAGACATTCTCCAAAAATATGTGGACCTAGCTCATATCTCATTAGACACCATCAAACCATAGGAGTATTTATATGAGAAGGTCCAAGATCATAACCCAACTAAAAAAATTTCAAAGGTGTTGAATAAGCAACTCAAAGATTTAGGATAGAGCGAAGAGAAAAAGTCCACCTTTACAAAATATAGGTACAAGATCAACCTACCCTACAACAAGATTGATGAGGATGACAGAGATAGAATCTTTGATAATATTTGGGAGGAGCATCATTAAGAGGAGGGCTTAGCAGATGAAGAATCCTCCCCTAATATAATGATAGTAGGAAAAGGAGAAGGAAAAGAAGAGGAAGATACTCTTAGGTTTGTAGCAGGAGTCACATCACTATATAAAGAGGTTGAGGTCTTGGAAATTTAAAATCCTTCCTCATGGCCATCTCTCTTATACTCACACTCCACAGCTCCACAACAATAATAATCTCCCTTTAGGCACCTTGTAACTAGTTCATCATAGTACAAGTATCTTGAGGCACCTAAATCCAACACTTCATCTGAGCCTATGTATAATAAAATCCAATTTTTAGGTCCCCACCTTTCCACCTCTACCTCTCTCATCACCTCCAAAGCTCCATCCACCATCTCGCCTCAAGTTGTGATAGTCTCTAATATTCAAGAAAGTACCACCTTGGCCCCTCTCTCATCTTATTCTACCTAATCCTCCATTGAGATCGCATCTATTTCCTTCACTATCCTAATCTTCTCCAACATGCCTTTCCTCACCCCACCACATTTAACTTTGGCATCATCCTCCTTCATGGCACACTCACCATTCCTCTTGATTTGAGGGATCCTATTATTCTCCACTTCCACCCTCACCCTACATCTAAATTCCTTTAGAAGAATAGTGCCTATTACTTCACATCAACAAGTAACTATTCCATTTGTGCTACCATGGGGAAATCCCTTTATGAGGGAGAACATTCAATGGTCAAATCAGTACCAACAATAGGAAAATGTAAGAAGAGTGGCTCAAGAGGCCCAAATGGAAAAAAATATAGTTAAGTAGGCCAAGGCCTATGTTGAAACTCACACACGGTCATTTTATGACCTTACATAATAATCCCTTATGGTTACTCATCTAACCCCCAAGTAGTCAATCCCTAAGGATAGATGTAACTGAAGGACTATGTTATTTAAGCTATCAATCTTAACCTCAACCAGGTTAGGCCCATTGATAGAGTCAAGTTGATGGAAGAGACATAAAATTTTGTTACCATAAACTACCTCAAGGTGACTTGATAGCTAGAAAAGACCAAGATGAAGCTTATAAGAGTGAAAGCTATGATCTAAAACCTTAGTATTGAGGCTAAGGCCAAAGATGTGAAGCTCAATAAATCAAGGTTTGTCCTACAAAGCCACATATCTAATGAGATCTTTAAATCAAAAATTAACCTATGAGTGGCCACCAAAAATGAGATGTAGGAGCATACTAAACTAGCTTGAGTCAGCAAAGAGCTCTCCTATTTTTATCAATCATATCAGCAATTGTAATAAAATGCATAATAATAATCCTTAGCCAAGGACCAAGAAATGGAAAGGCTAAAAAATGAACTTGTCACCCATCCACAGGCCTTAAAAATCATCTCTATGGTGTAACAACTATACAAATCCTATTAGGAAAGGATCAAGGTCATGGGAAAAAATCTAAAGACAACACTAAATTTTAGTGTATATGTACAAAATTTGGCCTCTCAGGTGAGCATATATATTGATTAGGTGATCACCTTCATCTCACCCAAGGTGATGGAGTTAGATCACTTTGTCAAGAAGATCTACAATGCTTCTCATAAGACACTACAATTAGTAAGGGTGACTAACCAAAGGCAAGAGGTGGCTAAGGTTAATGATTTTTTTGGTTGTAGTAAGGTAGCCAACAAGTGTAAGGTATTCATTAATGCAATAGAGCATGTGGTCTAAGATAGGTGGGGATGCATTGAGTAGTTACTCTAGTTGGGACTTCTCTCCCCTTTCTTGGTAGATAATAGCATCCTCCTTAAGGGCCAAATCAAGACATTGCTTGAACAAAAGTAGAATGACCAAGCCATCTTCATGGCTCTCAGTCAATAAATTGATGTCTCTAATGTGGATAAAATTTTCTACTCACTTACCCAACTAGAGTTCCAAACACTGGCAGTGGTCAAAGGCTTAGTGAACATATCCTTCAAGGAGATAATAGATCTAGATAGAGCCTTTGAGGCTCTAGAAAAGGAGACCCAACCAAAGGAGGAAGAATGGGTGCCTTTACAAGTAACTCTTCAAAAATTATAGGTATCCACACCTTCCTCCAATTTTTGTAATTTTTTTTCAACTAGGCCAAGTACCAGAGATTTGGGTTCTCACATCCACAAGTGGATACCCATGTGAGTCACCAAGAATTGTGTATCATAAATACACATTTGTTAGTTTTAGAATAGCTCATATTTGGCTTTAGGCTCACTCAATAGTTAGTAGTTCTTTGACATCTTTTAACGGTTCTCCTTTTAGTCCCTTCCTTATTTGAGGACCCTTTTCAAATTTTTACCTAAGTAACAACCTTCATTCACTTCTGACATGTGGTACCCCCATGCTCAATCTCACTAAAGAAGTCCATAACCCCTTTAGAGAAGCACCATCTTGATGTGTGTCATATTTGCACTTGTTTGAGAGTGGTGTTAATTTGCTAAAACCTAAAAAAGCACCATTGGAAGAGAATGTGGGTCCCTCCTTTTGAGTAGAAAATTTAAAACACTATAAGCCCAACTTAAAGTGTAATCTAATAATTCTAAAGGAGACCAATGATATTAAATACAACATAGGTGGGACAACTTCAAAAGTATACAAGTGGAATCAAAGCACTTCTGCTAAACATAGTGGCCATAACAAAATAATATAGTTATGCCATATCCTAGATTTGGAGGTTAACTACACTCATGAGATCAAGACCCTCTTTCAATTTCCATGACACCATCATGGGTGTGAGTATTAGAATCTCCAAGTGTCATTTCCATAGGGTGCCACCTCAACTATATATTTGAGGCTCTTACCTTTTAGAGGCAACTAGTTATTATTTTTTTCTAGTTATCATATTTATTATTCTTGCTTTTTTAGCCATTGTAATAGACTATGATAGTTACAATTAGCATTTTTATATTATGTAACCTTAATAGATGCACCTCACAAATTTGATTTGATGCTTTATATGTGCCTTTCATGGCCTTCTATATTATGTTTTCCATCTACAATGAAGAAGAAGTGATGTTCTATGTTATTTGTAGTAGATAATTATCTCTGTCTATTGTTTATTTTCTTATAATTATATAGTGTGTGTCTTTGCTTGCATAATAGACTATAGCTCATGTTTTATGCTCCTTCATGGTCTATAATGCTTAATGATATAATCTATTTTATGTAATTATATATTAATGTTTCAAATATCTCAGTGCATCACCTTATGTTAAATTTACATGTTATTTATTTTCATTTCTTCAAACTTAAACAAAGATCCAAATTATGTTACGTTGTGGAGCTAAAAGTTTCATTGATGCAAATGGAGGAGGTTGCTGAGTTGCAGAGCAACTGACATCGATATGATCAATCGATGTCAGTCATCTTTAGTGTTCACAGTAACTGACATCGGTTATGGGTCAATCGACATCAATCAGACAGGCACCGACGTCAGCAACTTGTATGTGCATGCATTTGCATGCATCTCCAGAACTGATCTAATTTTAGATAGATAGTTTATTTGCATGGAAAAGACTAATTTTAGTCTTGAGTCTACATTTCTAATTATTTTAATTAGAAAGTCTAATGATTGTTTGTATGGGATCTATTTTAGAGACTCATGGGCTATATTATAATTTGGAGAATCATAAGGACTTACATGTCAAGGACAAGGGTTCTTCCCAAGTGTAAGATCTAGGTCTGCAGGTGTGCAAGACTAGGTTGATCTATAGGTGTGCAAGATTAGGTGAGATCTACATGGTAAGTAAGGTCAGTTGATCTATAGGTGTGTGTGTGTGCAAGGTCAAAGGAGATCTATGGGATAGCAAGATCAAAGGAGATCTGCAACACAACAGGTAGCAAGATCAAGTGAGATCTACTTAAAGTACATGGTGTACTCAGTGGTATTAGAAGTAGGCAACAATGGTTGAGTTGATTGTCACTTACTGGTTGATGTACTGGCAGTATTGTTACTAATTGGTTGAAATAACAACTCTGTGTTTGAGTTGTTTGTTTGTAATTGAGAGAGAGAACTCTTTAGGGAAGATTACTAGTATGCCCAAGAGGTGTGGGAAGAGTGTAATTTCTTCATTGTATTTCCTTCTGGATGAGTTGAATACAATTTTGTATTGTCTCTCATATTTTGTGCTATTTTTGAATTCTAGTTACATTTTACTTCTAGTTAAATTTCATGTTTAGTTTCTTATACAAAGGTAATCAAGTGTGCTCTTAAGGAGCAGGGATCCTGATAGTTGGTATCAGAGCCTGGTTGCAAGTTTATAAGAGCTTGGGTTCAACTAACAAGCGATTAAGCAGGTTAGTGTTTGTTTGATTACAGGTCACTCTCAGGGGTTTCTGATTAAGTGGGAGTAAAGCAATGGCAGAAGAAAGTATACTAAGAATGGAGGAATTCAATAGCAAGAGTTTTCAATTACTAAAATATGGAAAGAAAGAGCAGGTAAAGAAAGATTGTTGGTTGGTAGAAGATCAGCATGAAGGAAATGAAGAAGCAGATGTTACAGGTATTGTTGCATGGGTTGCTCTTATATGTTCCTTGGATAAAGTAGAATCTTGGATTTTAGATTATGTTTCCTCTTTCCATGCAATCCGAAATAGAGTATTTTTCCATGATTATGTCCATGGAGACTTTGGAAAGATTTATTTAGGGGTTGGTGAGCCTTGTCAAATTGTTGGCAAAGGGGAAGTGTGGCTGAAATTGCAGATGGGCAACACATGGGTGTTGAAGGATGTCATGTAAGTCCCAATATTGAAAGTTGGGTGATGAGAGATGCACAGTAATTCTCACAGTGGATGCACTTGAATTAGCATGTGGTAAGAAAGTAGGTACTCTTTATCTACCTACTTGTATTACTAATTCTCCTTTTGGTTTATCTACTTTAGATGTAGATGCGAAGATGTGGCTCTGTAGGCTTGGTCACATGAATAAGAAGGAGATGCATGTTCTTAAGAGGATGTTTGATGTCTTTGACAAACTTAAGAACTGGAAAGCCTTGGTTTTCATGGAGGAGATGATGGATAGAGATCATCTCAAGGGTTGAATAACTCTAAGCAGGGCAGTTTGGACAGGGTTTTGATCCAAAGTTAGCTCACAGGTAAAAAGTCATCACTCATAGGAAAACACAATTACCAACGTCAATCAGGTGGAACTAACATCGATCAAGTAGGTATTGATGTTGATCATGTGTAGACCAGAGTCGGTGGTGTCAGGCAGGTGGACATTGATGTCAGTCAGAGAATTGGCATCGATGATCAAGAGGATTTGACATCAGTCAAGTGCAGACTAGGGTCGACTAGAGAACAGATTTTGGGTGAATAGCAAGCTATCAAAGAGTCTTAAACGCCCATGTGGAGGATTGAAAGGGTAAGTAAGCCTTAAATTCATTATTCCCCTTCTTTATACTACTTGTTGCTCACTAATGCTTAAGAACTAGGAATTTTTAATGAGGCAGAGTAGGTAGAATCCAAGAAATAGTGGGGGCATGGCATGAATCAAGAATTTGATTCCTTGGAGAAGAACCAAACAGGAGATTTGGTAGAGTTGCCAGCCGGTATGAAATCACTAAAAGATGAATGGATTCTTAGGTTAAATAAAGGAGAAAATAGACACGTGAGATAGAAGGCCAGGTCATATGGTCTTGAGCTAGCTCCAAGATAGTGGTACAGGTTTGACAAGTGTATGACAAAGCATGGATTTAGTCAATGTCATTGTAACCATTATGCTTATTTTACTAGGTTGGATAATGGTCGCAACATTATCTTATTACTGTATGTGGATAATATGCTTGTTGCAAGTTCATACATGCAAGGATTTGTTGAACTAAAGGTAAAATTAGTTTAGTGGTGTGCCAAGAAGGATTCAGGAGTGAAAATCCTTAGCATGAGTATTCCAAGAGATAGAGAAGATCACAGGTTGATTTTGTCTCAGGATGATTGTGTGAATAAGGTAGTGGCAAGGTTCAATATGTAGGATGTAGAACCAGTTAGCACACCTATAGATGGATAGTTCATAGAATAGTGTCCCAATTCACATGATGAGATTGAGTACATGTGTACTAGACCTGATATTGCCCCAACAATGGGAGTTGTCAGCAAGTTTGTGGCCAATCCAGGAAAGAAGCACTAGAAAGTAGTTCAGTGGGTTCTCAAGTATCTAAGAGGGACCTACAGTAGGGATTCATGCTATGCAGGGTCAGGGACTTCTCTACATGGGTATGTAGATTCGGATATGGCAGGTTACTTGGATGATAGGTAGAGCACCATAGGATGTGTGGTGGTTGGTCTTCAAGATTGAGCTTGAAGAGGGATACAAGCTAGGAAACAAAATTAGATGATGTATAGGTACTGGTACAGGTGCATCTATTTATCTCCAAGTGGGATATTGTTAGGTTGTGGAGCTAAAAGCTTCACTAATGCAAATGGAAGAGGTTGCTAAGTTGCAGAGCAACCAACGTCAGTTTGATCAACTAATGTTAGTCATCTTTAGTGTTCATAGTAGCCGATTTCAGTTATGGGTCAGCTGACATCGGTCAGATAGGCATCGACGTCGGCAACCTGTGTGTGCATGCATTTTCATGCATCTCCAAAACTGGTCTAATTTTAGACAGATAGTTTGTTTTCATGGAAAAGACTAATTTTAGTCTTGAGTCTGCATTTCTAATTATTGTAATTAGGAAGTCTAATTATTATTTGTATGGGATATATTTAAGAGACCCATGGGCTGTATTATAATTTAGAGAATCATAAGGACTTACATAGTCAAGGACAAGGGTTCTTCTCGAGTGTAAAATCTAGGTCTATAGGTGTGCAAGACCAGGTTGATCTGTAGGTGTGCAAGATTAGGTGAGATCTACATGGTAAGTAAGGTCGGTTGATCTATAGGTGTGTGTGTGTGCAAGGTCAAAGGAGATCTATGGGATGGCAATATTAAAGGAGATCTGCAACACAAGTAACAAGATCAAGTGAGATCTACTTGGAGTATGTGGTGTACTTGGTGGTACTAGAAGTAGGCAACAATGGTTGAGTTGATTGTCACTTACTGGTTAGTGTATTGGCAGTATTGTTACTGACTGGTTAAAATAAAAACTCTGTGTTTGAGTTGTTTGTTTGTAATTGAGAGAGATAACTCTTAAGGGAAGATTACTGGTACACCCAAGAGGTGTGGGAAGAGTGTAATATCTTCATTGTATTTCCTTCTGAATGAGTTGAATACAATTTTGTATTGTCTCTCATAGTCTATGTTATTTCTAAATTCTAGTTACATTTTACTTTTGGTTAAATTCCATGTTTAGTTGCTTATACAAAGGTAATCAAGTGTGCTCTTAAGGAGCAGGGATCCTGCCAAATTCTAAAATCTTTGAGGTTAATTTACAAACCATAATTTAGTCCCACACCTGTAAAGCTTTTGCCTTCTACATAAAGAAAAATTGCACGTGTTCCTTGAAGGATAAATCCACTTTTGTCCCTATTTGAAATGTCTCTCCTAGGAGATATCTTGAAGGGAAAATCCACTCTTGTGCATGTTTGAAAGGTATCTCCTAGGAGATACATTGAAGTTATTATAGGGTCCTTCAAAATATCACCCAATAGTGCCTTTTGTGTAAAGGAAATTTTCACTTGTTCCTTGAAGGAAAAATCCACTCTTGTTCTTATTTGAAAGGTATCTCTTAGGAGATATCTTGAAGGGGAAATCCACTCTTTTTCATGTCTAAAAGGTATCTCCTAGGAGATACCTTGAATGTATTACAAGGGCCTTCAAAATATCACCCAATAGTGCCAAAATAGGATATTCCACTTGTTCACCACTTGTTTATACAACTACCAGTAGTGCTTTCCATGTAAAGGAAAATTTCACTTGTTCCTTAAAGGAGAAATCCACTCTTGTGCCTATTTGAAATATATATACTAAGAGATACTTTCAAAGGCAAATCCACTCTTGTGTATGTTTTAACTTTTAAATATTACAAGGGCCTTCAAAATATCACCTAGTAATGCCTGCCATGTAAAAAAATTGCACTTATTCCTTGAAGGAGAAATCCACTCTTATCCCTATTTGAAATGTATCTCCTAAGAGATACCTTGAAGGAGAAATATACTCTTATGCATGTTTGAAAGGTATCTCCTAGGAGATACATTTAAGGTATTACAAGGGCCTTCAAAATATAACATAATTGTGCCTTTCATGTAAAGGAAAAATTATACTTATTCCTTGAAGGAAAAATCCATAAACTAGACTTTAAGAAACACAAAAAATAATTCATATCAACATTAGAAGGGATAAAACCATGATCATTTGAAAACATGTTCATTAATCTAAATGAGATTCAAGAAAAATGTACAACCAAAAAAAATACCCTAAGCATGTTCATTTCTAAATAAAATTCCATTGAACCTATAATATAGAAACCCAAGCAACAATTTCTAGAAATATCAAAAGGGACAAAACCATGATCATCTAAAAACATGTCCATTAATCCAAATGAGACTTGAGAATAATCTACAACCAAAATAGGCATGGATAATCTCCAAATTGGAAAATGTCACTTGGTAGTGAGCGATATTGATTCCTTCAAACAATAGGAAATATTAAAGTCAGGGATCGGGAACATATAAAAGCTTAAACCAAGTGACATAGATTAGAGTTTTTGACATGATAAAATGAATGCAACACAAATAAAGTTTAAGGAAATAAATGTCTCAAATAAATTATCTCAGGCAAATTATTTTGTAGGCCAAAATGATGATGATAAAAAACCCTAAAGGGTCTTTGAAAAAAAGGATGAAGGGAACTTTCAAAAAGTTTAAATGGCACTTCTCATTGGGGAAAGGTCTGATACTAAAGTCTCGAAGGGTAAGTCTGGAGGGAAAAGGGCCATTCCAAAAAGGTCAAAGGGTACTTTCAAAAAGGTCAAAGGGTACTTTCAAAAATCTTGAAGGGTAATTTCAAAAATCTTGAAGGGTACTTTCAAAAGGTTTGAAGGGTACTTCTCATCAAAGAAAGGGCCCAAGACAAAATTCTTGAAGGGTAAGTCTAAATTGCAAAGGGCCATTCCAAAAACACTGGAGGGTAATCAAGGAGGGCAAAGGGGTACTTTGAAAAAAGGCTGAAAAGAAATTCTATAGGCAAATTATCCTTTCCAAAACTCTCGAAGGGTATGTGCCCTTTTGGTCATTACTTTATAAAATTTGCATAGACAAGATTTCTATGGGGAATTATTTTGAGCTTTTTGAGTTAGACAAAATATTTGAAGACAAAAGTCCAAAAGGTCATTTTGAAAGTGCAAAGTGATAAAAGGCTAAAGGGTCTTTCCAAATAAGCCCTTAGGGTCTACAATTTTCATAGTTTCACATTTAATCTTGGAATTAAGACACCTTTACCCCTCGATAAGATAGAGAAGAACTTATACACAACAATCAATATATTGTTAACCACCTTCTTTAATTGAAACACCTATTTACTCATTGAATCCTTTCTTTACTACAATAATTATTGGTAAGTTCCACCTCAAATAGTTTTGCTATGAGACTCATTGTAATTCCTTAATGGGTGAGCTAAATTTTTCTCCTTGAGGCTAACATGAAGCTGTCTTAATGGGTGACTTGAAATTATCTCCTTCAAAAAGTTTCACTTTGAGAAGCTTATAAAATAGGGGGAAGGGTAGAGCAAAAAATAAAGTCCCAATGGTCACAGAAACAAACACATTCAAATGATCTCAAAAAGTTTGATATAGGAAATATCAGAGATCTAAGCCAAAGGTTGTTCCTAAAAGATACGTTAAAGAAGAAATCCTCTCTTGTGCCTATTTGAAAGGTATCTCATTAAATCCCTTATAGACCTTTATAACACTATATAAGTTCAACCTTGAGGTATCTGTTGATCGTAATCCATGTTTTGAAGTTGTGGGTCAATTGTTAAGCATGGGATATACTAAGAGGGAGGGTGAATCAGTATATCATATATCTTATAAAACTTTCCCTTAATAAAATTCTACTTAAACAAACATTCAAGATATGTAATAAAACTCAAAAAATAAACACCACACAAGATAGAGAGACACCAGATATAACATGGAAAACCAATGTGGGAAAAACCACAGAGAACAATCTCAAGTATATGAATGAGCACCAACTCAAAAAATATTCACAAGCACCAACTTTCAGGAGCACCAACGCCTTTGTTGAGCACTAACCCAACAACTATTCATGAGCACCAACCCCTTTGTTGAGCACCAACCCAGCGACAATTTATGAACACCAACCTAGCAACAATTCATGAGCACCAACCCATAGGAGGAATAACCCCTTTGTCGAGCACCAACCCAGCAAAATTCATGAGCACCAACCCACAGGAGCACCAACACCTTTATCGAGCACCAACCTAGCAACAATTTGTGAGCACCAACCCACAAGAGCACCAACCCCTTTGTGTATACCACACACCTATCTCTCAATGTTGTTGTCTCAACAAATGATATTTCAATACAACATCTCATTCCTCTCTCTCACCTTTGCTCTTCTAAGCTAGATATAACAAATACAAATCATATTCATCTCTCACAATTGCTCTTCTAAGCTAGATATTACAATATCAAATCAACCTCTATCTCTCATATTACAAATGACTTTTCAAGCCTTTATTTATAACTTTCCAAATGACCTTTGGCCTTCCCCCTTTGTGACCCTTCAATCCTCATGGAAAATGGTGCCAAATTTGTATGACCCTTCATATTCTTGCCTTTGAAAATTCATGTGGTGACCCTTCATGACCAAAAATGTCCTTCCCACATTTGTACATATCTTGGTGACTTTTCATATTCCTCAAAGTGTCCCTTCATGAGAAATTGTGTCCTTACTCTTTTATCTTCACTTGGTAACTCTTGGAATTCCCCAAGATGACTCTTCATGGGAAAATGCATCCCATCCTTCTTTTGTCTTTACCCCATGGCTCTGTAACTTCTCCATGGGCCCTTCTTTTGTCTCATATGCAACCAAAAATATATTCATTAATATTAAATAAATATTAACTCACATTAGCTAAGATAAATCTATTACAAATAACATTAAATGCAATGGGACCTTTATCACCAATAATGCTAGACCTTTAACATCAATGACAATATTTCCAACAATCTCCCCCTTTGTCATTGATGGTAACCTCAATCTTGAAACTGCCACATCCTATCACCTACACATACTGTCATATGAAAACATATTGTAACTCCCCCTTACTGTAGCAACCTGTATCTATTTTTTATACCTATTTTTGCACCTATACCTGTACCTATTATTCTCCCCCTTTGACATCAATGGCAAAGGGCCTACCTAGAGCTAACACTTAGCTCCCCCTTAATTGATGTTGAACATCAATGGAAGGAAGTAATAGAATTTACTCCCAACTCCTCTTGTACATCTTTGAATGTGTCCTTTGATCATGCCTTTGAGAAGATATCTGACAATACATATACATTGTTTCCTATCCTTTGAGCATCTGCAATCAACTCATTTAAATATTTTCTTCTAATCTCACAACCTTCATCATGAAACTTTAATGTGTATCCTTGATCACATATTTGACTAACACTTAATAGATTATGCTTAAGACCTTTTACATATAAAACATTCTTAGTCTTAGTTTTACCATAATCCAAACTCAAAGTACCTTTTTTGGCTATCTTGGTAGTGGTTTTATCTCTGAATCTCACTGTACCACCATTGATCTTCTTTAGAGTAATAAACTTACATTTATCTCCTGTCATATGCCTCAAACATCTGCTATCAATTAACCATGGCTGATCTTTACCTCTTACATGTAGCACTGTCTGAACCATCATAGAATTTTCAAGTTGTTTCTTCTGCCATGAACATATCTAAACCTTCTTCTTGATGAATGGAGCTTTGAAACTCTGATCCTTCTTGACTAACTCGAACACGCTTCTACAATACCAAGCTATGTGTCCAAAGTTGTTGCACTTGTAGCATACTATGGTCTCTTCATCAAAGCTTGATAGAGGAGCAAAAGAATTGTGGCTTCTGCTTGACTCTACTTTACTTTCCTTCTCCTTATTTCTAAAATTGTTAGCTCTTTTTCTACATTCTAATTTTTTGTGACCATATCCATTACAATAAAAACAATAGCCATAAAAATAAGACCTGTATGTATATCTCTGACCTGATTGCCTTTTGTAGCTTTATTCCTTCCAGCCTTCTCTATTTGAAATGTCCTTTGTATTCTTCATTTCTCCCCTTTTTGTTTCCTCTTTTGTAAGAGTTCCAGCATAGCTCTTTTTCTTTTCAAATCTAGTCCCTGTCTTGTCTAAATTTTTTTTTTGATTTTCTAATATCATATTCAGCATGTTAGTGCTATCCTCAAATTTTGTATCACTAACTACTTTATCATTGACTGCTTTCTCAATATCTTCTTTTAAAGAGGCAATTTCAATAACATACCTTTGACATTATTTTCTTGCTGTTTCTAACTGTGTTGTGAGATCTTCTTCATTTTTCTTGGCTTCTTCTAAGTGTGTTGTTAGATCATCAATAATTTCCTTTGACTCTTTTTCATTTTTCTCAATTTGGCGCTTTAATCTTTGATTCTTATTCTCAATAACTTTTAACTCCTCAAGGGCACAAATTATTTCTCCTTCTATATTCACTTCAACTTCTTCCTCTTCTTCTTCTTGATCATCTTCATGTATGGCCATGAATAGAATCTCTTCTTCTTCTGAATCGCTGACTCCACTATCTTTGACTGAGCTAGGATCCTTAGAATATAGGCTCTTCTTCTCAAATCCCTTCTTAGATTTGCCTTCTAAATTCTTCTTGTATGTAGGCTTTTCTTATTCATCATCATTACCTTATTTGGGTATCTAGCTGAAAAATGTCCAAGCTTTCCATAATTAAAACATTTAAAAGGTAATTTTCCTTGATATTTACCTACTCCCCTTTTTGGATTGCGAATGAAAAGTGCTCCATTGTCATCTTCATCATCACTGAAACTATCACTTGATTCTTGAATCTTAGCTTTATCTTCTTTGATGTCTTGAAAGTCACTTCTCTCTTTGATGGTTTATCTTGTTCTGTCCACATCTCATATGCCATGAGTATACCATGAAGCTCATCCATCTTTAGCTTGGCTAAATTCTTCATCTCCTCGATTGCTAAAACCTTTACATCATATCTCATTGGTAGAGATCTCAAAACCTTTTGTACCACCGTTGACTCTTCCAACATTTCTTTAAGACCTTGAATCTGATTTATGATTTGATCAACTCACAAAAGATAACTTGTTATATCTTCTTCTTCTTCCATCTTCAAACTTACAAACTGCCTTCTAAAAGAATGAAGCTTAGCTTGCTGAACCTTTCCATCACCTTTGTAAATATTCTCAAGTTTTACCTAAGTTTCATGAGCAGATTTACATTGCATAAATTTGACAAATTTAAATTCACATAAACCACATAAAATAACATTTAAAGCTTTAGCATTACATTCACTTGCCTTCTTTTCTACTAGAGTAATTGCAGATGTCTGTGGCTCTTCATATTCCTCCACCACTACTTTCCATATGTCAAATCCAATGGCCATTAAATAAGTCCTCATGCTTATGCTCCAAAAAAGCATAATTCATCCAATCAAACAAAGGTGCCTTATTAGTAAAAAATCCTTCCTGTGACCCAGTCATCATGCTTTTTCGATCTACCTTTAAGTTGTAAAACTTTTCAAAAAAAAACCTACTCTAATACCAATTGTTAAGCATGGGATATATTGAGAGGGGGGGTGAATCATTATATCATATATCTTATAAAACTTTCCCTTAATCAAATTCCAATTAAACAAGCATTCAAAATATGTAATAAAACTCAAACAATAAACACCACACAAGATAGAGAGAGACACCAGATATAACATGGAAACCTAATGTGGGAAAAACCACAGAGAACAATCTCAAGTATATGAATGAGCACCAACCCAAACAATATTCACAAGCACCAACTTTTAGGAGCACCAACCCCTTTGTTGGGCACTAACCCAACAACTATTTATGAGCACCAACCCCTTTGCTAAGCACCAACCTAACAACTATTTTTGAGCACCAACCCATAGAAGCACCAACCCCTTTGCCGAGCACCAACACAGCAACAATTCATGATCACTAACCCATGGGAACACCAACCCCTTTACCGAGCACCAACCTAGTAATAATTCATGAGCACCAACCCACAGGAGCACCAACCCCTTTGCCGAGCACCAATCCAATAATAATTTTACCAACCCACAGGAGCACCAACCCCTTTGCTGAGAACCAACCTAGTAACAATTTGTGAGCACCAACCCATAGGAGCACCAACCCCTTTGTGTATACCACACACCTATCTCTCAATGTTACTATCTCAACAAATGATAGTTCAATACAACATCTCTTTCCTCTCTTTCACCTTTGCTCTTCTAAGCTAGATATAACAAATACAAATCATATTCATCTCTCACAATTGCTCTTCTAAGCTAGATATTACAATATCAAATCAACCTCTATCTATCATATTACAAATTGCTTCTCAAGCCTTTATTTATAGCTTTCCAAATGACCTTTGGCCTTCCCCCTTTGTGACCCTTCAATCCTCATGGAAAATTGCACCAAACTTGTATGACCCTTCATATTCTTGCCTTTGAAAATTCATGTGGTGACTCTTCATGACCAAAAATGTCCTTCCCACTTTTGTCCTTATCTTGGTGACTTTTCGTATTCCTCAAAGTTTCCCTTCATGAGAAATTGCACCCTTACTCTTTTGTCTTCACTTGGTGACTCTTGGAATTCCCCAAGATGACTCTTCATGGGAAAATGTGTGCCATCCTTCTTTTTTCTTTACCCCGTGGCTCTTTGATTTTTCCATGGGCCCTTCTTTTGTCTCATATGCAACCAAAAATATATTTTTTAATATTAAATAAATATTAACTCACATTAGCCAAGATAAATCTATTACAAACAACATTAAATGCAATGGGGCCTTAATCACCAATAATGCTAGACCTTTAACATCAATGACAATATTTCCAACATAAATAAACATTTTCATCATCAACATACTCAGTAAAGTTTTATAGGTGGTGTATCAGCCTCCTATTTCTCAGGTTCCCCTTCATTTTTTGGCTAAGTTTCGGTCCCTTATAATGATTACATGTGTCATCACATCCCTCCTTAGGAAAGAAGGGAGTTCTTTAAGTTAAAGGCATACCATTGGCTAAGAGAAGTGGGCCCCATTTCTAAAAATAATTCCAAAGGCAGCTCAAAGGTGAAAATGCATCACCACAACACTTCTTCTAAGCATCATGGGAATCTCAGAGGTTGCTTCACAAATCACAATTACATCCCACATCTGTAAAGCTTTCCATAGGAAATTATTTGTTGAGAATGAGAGTTTTAGGCATCGATAATATCCACTAGGATATTTCTTCAAGGGTAACTTGAAGGTATCTCTTAGGATATGCCTTGAAGTTATTACAAAACTCAATAACATTGGGAAAGTTTAATCTCGAGGTATCTAATAGGATATTCCTTTGAGGACCTTGTAATACCTTCATAGGTAACTTGAAGGTATCTCCTAAGAGATACCTTGAATTTATTAAAATGACCATCAAGGTAAAGGAAAATTTTTGAAGTAAAATATGGTAATTATTTGAATCTAAAACTATTAACATCATAGGGAAAATTGTTAAGCTAGATTGAGGTGGAAAGAACATGTGTGGAGGAGGACCTAAAAATCTAGGCTCTCCCAAGTATTAGAAGTCCCTTTAAGTTAACAACTTATCAAATCGTAGTGCTTTCAAGCTGAAGGAAAGTTCTGTTGGGAGATAGATTCAAGGTGAAGGAAAGTTCTTTTGAGGTGTCTACTAGGAGATTCCTTTAAAGGTCTTAAAGTACACTTGTAATACCATCATGGTTAACTTGATGGTATCTCCTATGAAATATATTGTAATAAAAATTCACTCTTGTGCATGATTGAAAGGTATCTCCTAGGAGATACCTTGAAGGTCCCTATTGATGGGAGTTTTTACACATATTAGAAACATAATTCTCCTCATCTTTCTCTTTTGAAACAAATGTTTATGTATTCCTTTGCCCATCAGATTATATTGGCTAGTGCACATAATTATTTTTTAGTTTGATCATACCTTATTAGTTTAAGTATGAGTTAATGTATAAATTACAAAGATTTAATATTTATTTTGTATTGCAGTTTAGAATTAACATTTATTGATATACATTTAGTCACTACTCAAACACAAAAAAAATTCATGAACCAATTCAATATGCAACTTGAATTTTATAAAATATCAATATTTAAATCATTCCAATTGCTTTATAGAATGTCTTCAAAAAAAAAATGAATTCCCACACTTAATGGCAAAAGAAGGCCTCACTCCAAGAGAATTTAGATAGAGTATCTCTTAAAATACCAACACTCAAATTAAATCCACATCAACATCTTCCATTTTATGGTGGCAACAAAATTCCTCTTGATAATTGATATTTTGAATTGTTTAGTATGTTAAACATGCATGTAGATATATACTTATTTAGCACTAAATTAGGAAAATAATCTTTTCCAATTAAAATAATCCTTTCCTATGATAAGGATCAACTTGAAGATGCACTTCAATGCTAACTAGATGTATGAAATGAAGAAGAGGAAATTCTCCATCGAGCTACAACTAATTTTAGTAAATTTACACCCAATAAAATGGAATTGACAAAAATTAATTTTTCTCCTTCTTGTGTAACATTTGGGTTTCATTTAAATAGCTATGATAACCTTCAAATGTCAAGGTTGATAGACAAAGATAACTTGGTCATTATAATACAACATATGTTGAAATAAAAACATGAATAAAGTGCAACAACTTCTTCTACTTGCCACCATGCAAACATGTATTTAAGATTTCTTAATGTCATTACAGAAAAAACATTGAAGAAAATAAGATAAACAAAGGCAACATATTTGTATGCAGATTTGAAAGAAGCCATAGAAGTACTCACACCAGTAGAGAAAAATAAGTTTGAACAAAAGGTTGGAACACTTTTTTTGACACAAACTTATGATGAAACACATAGTGAATTCTCTACATGGTATATTTTCTCTAGCATAAGTCTTTAACATTCTTTTAGGGCTCTATGAATTGGAGGATGCTAATATCAAAATAAGAAATCTAAATGAAAGAGGAGTGAATGATATAATTCATTTATTTATAAAACATAATGAGGTTTTGATGAAGGATGCTTTGTTAATTCATTTTGATCAAGCAACCCTGAATATATTATTAAATTAAAGAAAGTCCTAGAAGATATGATGAACAAAAAAACTATAAGTTTCAAAATTGCAAATGGCCAACACATAATTACAACATAATAGAGAATTATTTTGAAGGAGAAATACAATTCACAATCATTGATAAATAAATGTTCTGTTAGAAGGACAAGATTTTTGAAAACATGTACCCCATTCCATATTGTTCACAAAATATGTACCAATATAATGAAGTCAATGAAACAATTTATAAGTCTTTATTTGTAGAAAGAGTTCAATCTTCACATGACCTTATCAAACTGAGAGGTTGGAAGAATCTTAAAATAGAAAAGAAAAAGATGGAAGAAATACATGAACAAGATAGACACTTGTTCACACAAATAGACTATTCAATACAATAACTGTAGGAGAAAAAATGTCTTCTTTTCATGGAATACCTCATTTGGGATTGTTTTGATAAGGCATTTAATTTATTTGAAAGTGGTACTTTACCTAGTTTAGATAAACAAGATTTAAATATGATTGGTACAATAATTCTTTGAAATATTCAAGGGCTTTTAGACAAACAAAAAATAAAACTAGAAGATTTATTTGAAAAAGGATCTATTTCCTTCTTCAAAAACCCCTAGGTACAACAACATGGATAATTGATGCAAAAAGGTGAAGCTAAAAGGTAATTTATTATCAAAATTTGTAGATTATATCAGCAACCATAATATGACACTGCCACCATACCAAATAATCACGCCTGTAGAGGTAATGGAGCATTATAATTTTTTTGTGAAAAGGTTTGATGATTTATGTGTCTTGAATGAAGGTATTTTAAAAAATAAAAAAGGATAGAAATCATTATCTCAATATCCATTAATCATATTGAAAAATTATTTACATAATAATGGTTGTCAACTTCCTAAGATAGATATAAAAATATCAGGTTGTTATTACAAGCTCCCATGTCTTTGGCCATCCATTTTAGAAAATTTAGTGAAATATACATTCTTGGTCTAAATGTCGATTTGATAATTATTGGTCTTTTGAATCTCACTAAAGTTTTAAAGGAAGAACATCTTTTCCTATTTCTATAGGCATTGATTGAAAAATTTATTGTCAGGGCCTTCAATGTATTCATCATCCACAAACTAGAACATTATTCTGCCATTCAAACCTCTCTAAAAAACCTACATATTGGTGATTTCCATTCCATGCAAGATATGGGTATCATAATATGGGGTCTAAATAATTATTGATTCAATTGGACACATATTATAGGTATCAATTTTTTTTAGGATCTCACTCATTTTTAGTTGTAAGGTTTTAGCCTCCATTCACAACGAAGTAGATTAGAGGAAGGTTTTGACATCTATAAATATGTACCAACATTTAAAATGATTAGTTCACACAAAATAATAAGGCCATTCAAAAATGAACTAGATAACATCTTTTGGGATACAATTATCTCTACTTTTAATTATTTAGATGCATGTGATGTGCTAGGGGTATATACAAGAGCTGAATTGGTACGTGCTTGTACAAAATTAGAAATAAATTTATCTTGCATTATAGAAACTAAAGAACAAATAATTTTTAATGTTT
Source organism: Torreya grandis (assembly GCA_037957365.1). NCBI lineage: Eukaryota > Viridiplantae > Streptophyta > Pinopsida > Cupressales > Taxaceae > Torreya > Torreya grandis. Next base: position 2,037,377 of record JARHVA010000463.1, read on the forward strand.
AATTTCAAACTTGTTTGATAAATTTAGAGAAACCAATACAAGAACAACTACTTCGATCAGTACTAGGTGCATAACATTTTTAATTTATTTTATAATCATGCTTCATTTTCCAAATATAACATCTTAACAATATTATGATGTATATGATTTATTTTTCAAACCTAACAACTTATAAATATTTTGGTGTGCAACACTACTAGCATTGCGTGCAATTGATTAAATAATAATAATGGAAGATCATATCAATGAACATGACACATCATAAGTTGTAGAAGGTAACATAAGATCATTTTTTTTTTTATTATATAATTTTTTATTTATCAATGATTCATAATATTGATATAATATTTATTTATCTATTTATGTCTTAATTAAAATAGTTCACAACGTAGCTCTAAAACTTTATGTCTCTAACAAAACCACCCATGACATAACTCTGCAGGTTGGTGCCTCCACGAAAACAACACAAGGTAAAAATCTACAACAAGACACATTTTTAAAATACAAATATCAAATCAATTGATGACAATAATTTTTAGTTATTACATTATATAATACCTTGCAGGGAATAAAGAACCAAAGTTTCAATGAAAGAGTGCACCCATACAAACTAAAAAAAGGCTAAAAAAATATGAAAACCCCTTTCAATAAATGTATAAGTATATAATTTCATACAAGTCTAGAATATATTAATTATATTTATTTATTTAAACACATTACAATTGAATTTTTATTTATTGATAGGGGATTGCAGAAGACAATAAAATATAGACTTGCATCAACTTAGGATTTGGAAGTGTGGGTTCATTTTCTTGTGGTGTAGACTTAAATATGGTTGTATTTACCCATTAAAATTTTGTTTACATGTTTAATTTACTAACAATTTTTAATTTGATGTGTCTTATTGGAAGTATATGAAGGGAGTTCAACTATTAAGGTGTATATTCATTTGAATTTAGTGATAGTAAACTATGACTTATAAGAATAAATCTTATTTTGTTTGTTGTGATGGGTTGCATAAATATATATTGGTATGCATAAGAAAAGTTGATACTTTCATTACTGTAAGAATATATATGTTGATTGATCAATGTTAAATTCCTATCAATGTCTATGAGAAATGATTTATGGTAAAATGACACTATTTTAGAATATGATAAAGTCATGGGTAAGTTATAAAGATTCAATATAAACTTTTATATGCATATGTATGTTACAAAACTGGAAATAGAAATGGTACATCTATTTATAATGACTATTATAGTTACAATGTGCCTAAACATGTATTTATTTTTATATGTGTTTTAAATATGAATCTTTATAATATTTAAATAAATGCAAAAAAAATGAATCAAATAAAATGCATTATGTTTTTATCTTATAATAAGAAATGCAAATCAAAATTGCATCAACGACCAATCTAGTAACATGTAAAACATTTTCTTAGTAACATGTAAAATATTTTCTTGGAAAATTTTCATGTTATATTTATTATAATATAATATTTTTAAAAAATGATTCATTGTTTTAACAAATTGTAGACATTTCAAAGGAGCAGCTAAAATTGACTTCTAAAAAACTATTGATTTTGGCATTGGATGACTTAATATTATTTGTTGTGCACAAAATAAAAGATATGAAAATGCATGATACGAGAAAAAAATAATATTATAAAATATAAAATATGTCATACTACATTCAATATCATTCCAAATAAAATTTGAAGGTGGCACTACAGTCCTTTTTTCATGTTGGCATTTGGTCAATGATAGATGACAATCATTTGAGGATACTCATTCAAGTCATGGTTTACACAAATTGAAATTTCATGTTTGTTTGGGGGAAAATATAATCTAATCGATTCAATATAAACATCAAAAAATTGGATGAATTTATTTTTAAAGGGACCTTTGGAGATAATTTTTTAATTGCCAACACGTTGTTCATTGATTGTAATTCTTAGAATTATGTTACAAATCAAAAAGTGAAAATGATTTGTGTTACAGCAAGTAGATATAATATAAATGGAAGTCAAAAAGATGAAAAGGATTGGAAAATAAAATGACATCAATCATCATGTTCTTGAGAGAAAGCAAGAAATCCATGCCAATAGTTATGAACCAATGTTTAGAAAGATGTAACTTTGCCTGATTCTTTCAAGTGTATTTATTGATTATAAACTATAATTTTAGTAATAAACATTATCATCAATTTCATAAATAAATTCTAAATTATTTCAAATATAGTTTAATTAATTTCAAAATAATTGATTCTAGTTTAGAATTACTTTGATCTGGTAAGTGCAATTTGATTTATAGTTGGAGATTCCTTGAAATTATTGAACTAGTATATTGACACTTGCTCATGAAGATCTTCCCAATGAAAAAAAATCAATTGTCAAGATATTTTATTATTTCGATGAACTAGATTGCTTAATATATTTTCATCCATTATTTGGTTAATCAAATAGTGCCACATGTCCCAGCAACAGAAGTTACTTCAAAGGATCAATGATCGATATGAAGGCCCTGAAAGGTGCTACAAGTTTAAAATAGTCTAATCTATTCAAAATGATCTTCTCCCAAATGGTTTAAAATAATTCAATTTATTTGGAATATAGAACACATATTTATGGAGAAAATATTCTCCATCCACTTTAGTGGGTATAATTTTGTATTATTTAAAATAGCCCAATTTAATCAAAATGATCTAATAATGCTCAAATAGTTTGAAATAGTATAATTTATTTGGAATAAACAAAATTTATTTTAGGATAAAATCTTCTTCACTCTAAGTATAAGTCTAAATTATTCAAAATAACCCTATTGATTCAAAATGATCTATGCCCAAACACTTTGAAACATTCCAATTTATTTTGAATATAAAAAATTTATTTTTGGAGAAAACTCTCTTCACTCCACTTTAGTGGGTACAAGTCCATTTTATTTATAATAGCCCAATTTATTCGAAATGATCTATGTCCAAATGGTTTTAAACACTCCAATTTATTTAGAATATAAAAAAATTATTTTTTGAAAAAAAAATTCTCCACTCCACTTTAGTGGGTATAAGTCCAAATTATTTAAAATAGTCCAATTCATTCAAAATGATCTATGTCTAAATGGTTTGAAATAGTCCAATTTATTTACAACATAAGAAAATTATTTTTGGAGAAAATTTTCTCCACTCTACTTTAGTGGGTATAAGGCCAAATTATTTGAAATAGTCCAATTCATTCAAAATGATCTATGCCCAAATAGTTTGAAATAGTCTATTTTATTTGGAACATAAGAAAATTATTTTTGGAGAAAATTTTCTCCACTCTACTTTAGTGGGTATAAGTCCAAATTATTCAAAATAGTCCTTAATAACTCTATGGACATTTTAAAATAAAATTAGGTGAATATATATTTTTTTTTAAATGTTCATTGATGAATCTAAAATTTTGAATTTTTTTCAAAAAATAGTGAATTAATGAAAAAATATCTCATTAAAAATACCCTACTTACATGATGTTATTCTACCACTGGGTTAATTAAAACTACATCCATGTAACTTATGTCTTACAATGATTAGATACCAATCCTAAAATGAGAGGGTGAAAATCTATTATGTGTTAGACATAAAACTTACATCAATAGAAAATTTGTGCTAAAAAGAGGACCTCTTGAGATCAATTTTCATTGAATGCATCATTTTATCTCAATTTCTTGTTTAAATTTAAAAATCCAAAAAAATCATCAAATTTATAAAATTACAAAAAAAATGTCTTGGCTCAATAAATCAGCCATAAATATCCTAGGCATCTAACATAATTTTCCAAATGATCCATTTATTTCTTTAGTTTTCAATACAATAGAAAATAATTGTTGAAGAACATCTTGTTTCTTACAAATCTATCATTAATATTTTGAAAGTAAAATTTAAGGATGTAGCTTGCAGATTGTTTCTTTTTACTTTATAAGAAGAGGCATGTGATTGGTTTTTAAGCTTGAAACATAATTCTATTACTATTTGGAAGCATTTTAAAGATCACTTTTTGTTTTAGTTTGGTCAAGTGGTTTGGATCATAGACATTTTGAAACAATGGTTTTAAATATGTATTTGCATGTTTTGGATCCATTAACCTCCACTTTTTTTAGAATGTTTGCAGTAAATACTTTAGGTTTGGCTTGTATAGAAGCTATTCATGTAAAATATTGGTTATCATGCTAAAAAAAAATCCAAGTATAGGATCTATTCTCCTTTCAAAGTATTGTGTCAAATAATCAAAAAAATTAAGGTCCTATCATTATTCCAACATAAGCTTTTCAGCATGAACAAGTAGATCATGAAGCTTCTACTTTTATAAATCATAATATGATTGAAAATGAAAAATATATGTAATAGGATGATGAATATAAAGAGATTTTAAATCCAGAAGAGCATAATTAACACATGCAATAAGAAGTAAAATAAGATGTTTCTTTATAATTTGATCTAAATCTAAAAGAATAAATATTTGTTGAACCTCTTGCTCTAAATATCATATCACTAAACTTTAGGTAAATAATCTCTTGCTTATGTTTGGCAAGACTTTGAAGTAATCTTTCATATACCAATGTTTATTCTAATTTTAGAATTAAGAAAGATGATTATGTTAAATACATGCATGCAAATTTTTTTGGGTTTGAAAGGAGGAAATTAAAAAAATTGTTGAAGGAATACAAAGATGTTATTACACATTTTATAACTTTAAGTAGAATAAACATGCTTCTACCGAAGTGTGGGAGACATTCTACACAAAGTTTCCAAACCCACCCTTTCAAATTTGTTTGGAATTATTATTTTTAAATTAGAGTAGATTAACTTTTATTGTTGTTTTTAGTTTAGTTTTTCTTTCAGTTAATTGGTTTAAATAAAGGTGGTCATCATGACCATTCATCCACTTTGTATAATTTCTTATAGCTAATAATTATTCATATTTATGTATATTTATGGGTTGATCATGAGTTATTTGAAGATTGAACTAAATGTATGTTCCATAATTAAATTTATATTTTGTTTGAATGGAATAAGTTTATTTAATTAATGAAAGTTGTTTCTATATTTTCATGTAAATTTTAGAAAGAATTCTAATTTTGAAAGATCAATTTAATATTTACATGCTTAAAAATTATTGGAGAGATAATAAATATTGATAAAAAAAATGAGTGAAATCTCTAATTTATAATTAATTTTATACTTATACACCTAGTCAATGGTGGTTCCCAACCCTTCTTCTAAGAAAAGTTCACATAAAAAAAATCATGGAAGAAGGGCGATTCAAGTAATCTCTATTGGGGATATGGACACTTAGATGGGAATAGAATAATACTTAAATTTGAATCCTCTATCAGGGCTATGTTCATATGATTGGAAGTAGAACAATTTCTATATTTATAAAACCTTGTATTTAAAAACTAAAATAGATTGAAAAAAAAGGCAATGAGACCTCAACCTTTATCTAGTATTTGTTAAAACTATCATAATAGGGGGAAATAATATTTGAAAAATCACATGTGATCTGATAAATAAGAAGTGTTAATATTTTGTATGATTATGCTTAAGCCTCTTTTAGTTCTTTATTTTTTTCATTTATTTCTTATATTTTTTATGATAGTTATTATAGATATTCTAGGTTCTCAATTATTCAAGAGTATTTCTCCATGGGTCACTATTTGTTGTATACCAATATGCCTAAAATTTTAAAAAATTAGGATCCTGATATTTTAGTTAAAATTTATTTACATTATAATTGATTGTACATTGATAGTAAAATATATATATTTCTTTTAATTTGATATGAATTTAAAATGAATTCTAATATGTTTTAAACGGATTGTAGGTGCAAAGGAATGTTAAATACAGAAAAAAAGATGCTCAATACATCAAATAAATGTTTAGTGTACAATAGAAAGATAAACTTTACTTGGTGAAAAATTATGCATGTACATTTTTCAAAAATGACTAATCAACCCTTTTTGAGGTAATATTTGAGAGACAAAATCAAATTGGATCTAGCTAAAATAATATATGAATAAAATCAAATGTCAGAGGAGAAAAATGGTTTAATATTTTAAGTCATATGAGTTTTCAATCAAAATATATGATCACATGAAATCCTCCTACCAATAATATTTGACAATCAATGGACCCCCGATGTATATTAACCATTTTTTTGTTATTTTCATAGTTGTCAAAACTAGTTGTCAGCACTATTTCATGATAAAATTTACACAATCAAAACTAATTGGTATAGCTCAAATTTACATCCTTGAGAGGGTGTTTCTATCTCTTTCAACTTTAACTATGTAATGGTATTAGTAATAGGTTGTGGGTGACCTCTAAGTAGACTAAACCTATAGATTATAGGTCTAGCTCCCCTTGATGTATCAATTAGGATCTACTACTAACTTGAAAAGGAAAAATGGAAGGAATAACATGAAATAAAATTAACTAATGGGGTTGATACACCAAATTTATTGATCACTACCAATCAATTGCATGTGAAATGTAGACCATGAGACTAACCTTAACATACACTACTCTTAATCTGAATCTCTCACATCAACATTTCAATGTGGAGGTTGTGAAAGATGATTAGGATAGGAGGACTAATCAATAGGTATAAAATGAAACTAATGAATATTAAAACTCACTCAACCCTCACACTTCACATGACCTACAAAATAATCTTTCAAACTATATATAGGTATTAGGATAGGACAATATCTTAAGGAAAACCAAATAAATCATTAAACAAGATCAACTATCCATGCATACACACTAAGTAAAGTCAAAGGATGTGGTGAAACCAATAGTATTTATTTATCAAAGGTATAAAAATGATTATGGATTTTCCATATTTATGTGGAGGATCCTTATAAATCCAAACAAGGTTATATATATAGAGAAAGAGAGAAGGAAGAGAGAGAAGAGGTATAGAGGATCCCATTGACAAGTGTCACTCCATGAGAAAATAAATTAAAATCAAGAAAAATATTATATAACACTATTATAAACTCATTCAACATGTGTTTATTTGTGTGATCATGATATTCTAGAGAGTTTGTGTAGGAAACGTTCTTCAGCTCATTGATTGACTCAACACCTTCGTAGAAACTGCCTTCCTTCTTACTTAAAAGTGACAAGTGGTATTATTTATCATTAATTAATATTTAATTTCCCTCTAAACTCTTCATTGAAACCTTACATATACTTAGGAGTTTTCTTATACTGATATTGTAATTGTCTTAGGTGTCTTGAAGCCCATCAATCTCACTATGCCTCTCTTTTTCAATATCCTCAAATATTGATTCTATCCTCATGAATGAAACATATCTCCATGAGAGACATTTATTTGCCTTAATAAACTTATATCAATCCTATTTAATGCTGAAAACACTCTCTAATACTTCATTTCACACCTAAAGCCCATACTTGCCTTCAATTCCTTGTAACCCTCAAAACAGACAAAGCTCCTTGTGTAGAATATTATATAGATGGTCATATAAAAATAAAAATATATTTGAATAACCACTATGCTCTTACTACTCTATAAAAAAATTTATGACTAGACACTAAGTTCAGGTGCACTTACTCCACATGTTTATCTTCTCAATTAGCCCTCAATTAGGCCTCTAGGCCTAGAAATTGAGATTTTCTTCCACACATCCCTCATACATGTGAAACTCAAAGAAAATATTTTATCCACTTTTAATACCTCTTAATAATTATCCATGTTAAATTTGAGGGTTTGGAACCTTGTGTAGGTGGGTGAACCAAGAAATGGCCAAAACCCTAGCTTAGATTCATGTTCAAGATTGGGAGATAATTAGAGTGGTTTTTTAATAAATTAATATTTTACAATATCTTATTATGATTTTTTATTTCCTGTAACATCATAAGACAACTTAATACCTTGATGGGAAGCTCTCCAAGAGTGATCCATAGGTCTGTAACTAAGCTTCTTGGACAACAAAGTAGTGTAATCACCCCTTTTGGCCTAAATTATTGACTTGAATAGTTCATGTATCACCTTAAGATATTTTTAATGGATTATAAGGATTTATAGGACCTCTAATTATAATTTTAAAGCTTCTCTACCTGATTTGGGGCTCACCACCACCTTGCAAACTCATAAACATTGTTACAATTAATCTTTTTAGGCTTATTTCATACACTATACCTTTCACATCTGCCAACCAATGGCATATTTAGGTGTCCATGAGGCCCATGAAGGTCATAATTTTTTTTATATGTTTATTAAAAGGCATATTATATCACTAGGGAGGTTTTTTAAATCATTAGGTCATATTTAGTCTCTTGGCAGCCTGTGAGTGTCTTACATTCTTAACAATCATTCATAGAGATGAGGCCATTGACATAAGAACCAATACCTAAAACTTTAAGGACATAATCTTTGATAACTACCCATAGGATTTTTTTTCACAATGAAAAATTTCAAGGGAGATTTGAAAAAATTTTGGGAGCCTCTTGAGCTTACTTAGGTAGTTTGTGAGTACCTTGCACTCTTAACATCTATTCATAACCTATAGGTATTTAATCCAAGAACTAATACCAGATGATGGGAATAATAATCCCTCCCAAACATCTCCAAATTCAAACTATTCCCATGTTTTTTCTCAAGATAGTTCACACGTGGAGAAGAGAGCCTTCTTGGGCAATACAATCTACCACTGAACTTGAGAGAGGTCTATTTAGAAAATTAGGGCATAAGATGCTTGATATTGGTTTGAAATAACTCTTTTAGGTATGTATAAATCTATGCCATATTTTTCAATGACCCAAAATTGGTATCCCCTTTTCAAAAAACTCTACAACCTAATTTTCATATCTTGAGGGTTTGTAATCCAGCTAAGAAATTTGATCATAGAGGCTTGTTCTTTGACACTTGACTCCATTATAGGTATGTTAATTACTTCACTAACCTTCACCATGATCCCTCACTTATTCCCAAGATTTTGAACTCCAATTTCCATGCAATGTTGCATATTAACTTTCACATTTGAAGATAAATCTAAAATTTCCATTAAACTTGTAGGTGCTTAGGACTACATGTCTGTAGGCATTAAGGTGGATCTATTAGAGTTGAATAGTGAGTCTCCATATCATTATTATCCCTTTATTCATCTTACACACATCCAAATATTTTATTCCCATATTTCCCACATTTCATTTAGCCCTTGAACCTCATCTTCCAAGCAAATTTCATTTAATCTCATATGAAAAAGAGACCTACAAGGATACAGACCTATAGGTCTACTTTTTGTCATTAAAGGCCCCTTTAACATGCATTTTGGACCATCCCAACATTGAATAAAACTTTCAATTGTATCATAACCTTCCTAATGATAATATGACCCTCATATTACACCAACAATGCAATATTTATCACTTTTTAGTGTATTTTTATGTAGACAAACTTTTAATACAATGTCCAACCTGGGATGACAGTAGGCTTGCCTTGATGAGTTAGTGATGAGGTTTCTAAATTTTTTGGAGTTATTATATAGGTCTGGTATGAAATTTTATTCTATCTAAAACCACTTTCACCTCACTAGTTTTTTGAGGTTCATAACCAAAACTATGTTGATCTCTCATTTACAAGCTTCATAGTCTTTTGGTGGATCATGACATGACTTATTTTGCCTTATTTAATTATAATTATGCATTAAATAGATAAAATTGGGTTTTAAGGGACCAATTATGTGACATAAACCATTTATCACTATTTTCATATAATGTAAAACTCCCATATTACTAGGGTTCTCCCTGCTACCCTAATCAGTGATGAACACTTTGAGAAGTTGCTAGTCACCAGCCTGTTGGGAAGATTTTGGTGAGTATTAGGCATGGATAATTATTTAATTAACCTATATATTTTTATATTGTGTTAAAATATTATGTGGGATACTCCTCAACCTACTTCCATTCTATTAAAAACATTGAAACACAAGAGACCATGATCTTCAACTTATAAATTATGCAAAAGTGGAAGTTTCCTATCATATTGAGATCACACATGCCAAGTGAGGCCTTTAATATCATGTGTAATGTATATATATACCCTATATATCCTCTAAAATTTCATTCTAGCTTCCAACTACCTTAAACTACCATTTCAAGGAGAAAACTGAGCATATGGGATTTTTGTAGGGTTTTAAACCACCCTGTCTTCTTAATGATTATTCATAAATGAGGGGAAACCAATATGATAACTATGGGTATGGATTTTAAATAAATTATGAACCCATAATCTATTAAAATTATCAACTCCAAACTCTCTCTATGATGTATGGACCAAGCATGTGAATGTGGCCTTTGTGAGCTTGTCAAGAGCTCGATAGAGGTTTCGATGTAAATTTTGACCTGTTTAGACTTGTGAAAGATTTTTAATAATTAAAATTAATTAATTTATTTTAATATACACTCTAAAAACATTTTAACTTTAATATGGATCCTTTTTTCTCATACAAGTGCCTAAAAATTCCTACAAAAGAGTGATTTACTCTCTCTTGTACATTGAACCTACAAAACCTAACCATGATTTGACTTGGACTAACATTATTGACATATATGCATGTTATATATCCTATTTTATAAGATTTAAAATTGTTCTTTCATGTTTTTTTCATCTTTTTTATCTTTGACATTAACTTGACATGCATTAGACTTGGCCACATGCACCTTTTTTTGCATGACATTTACCTTAAATTTTAAAAAATAACCTTAACTTCTCCAAATATGTATATAATATTCATGCAAGGTGTTCAAAGGGTGGGATGACTTTAGAGACACTTATGCACCTTTGACACCTTTTGAATCAACTTTTTGTATCATGGTATAGATAGACTAACACAAGACAAACATAATTCATTACCTTAAACTTATCAAATTTACCTTGAACTATGCTAATAAGACCTCAAAAACAAGAGATTTGAATGTAATTTTCAAGTTTGTAAACTTGCAAATTGTTTTTCAACCTCTACTTCTCACTCAACTCATGACCATCAAAAACCAAAACCCTACTAACAATTTGCAACTTGCAAAGTTGAAAGTTGCAAATGGAGATTTGCATTCCACCAAACACCTTCCCCATATAAACTAGATATTTGAATGTAATTTTCAACTTGAAAACTTGCAAATTGTTTTCCAACCTCCACTTTTTATGCATCACTCATACCAAAAACTAGAACTCTAGTTGTAATTTACAACTTGAAAAGTTATAATTTTCAACTTGAGCCTCGCTTCCAATCGACTATCCTTCTTAAGAAAACTAGAACCTTAGTTGCAATTTTAAAATTGCAAATTTTCAAATTATGCCTCAAGTTCCACTTTCCTATTTCCAATGAACCAAGCTACCTGATAAAAACTAAAAGTCAAAGTACAAATTATAATTTTATAAAATTTTAGAATTACTCTAGGAATCTAAAGTTTTAAACCTCCTACCTACCACTGACCTAAGGTTCATTAATTATAGGATTGAGTTTATATAAATGAAATAGGTTTAATAAAAAATCATTATTTATGATGCAAATTAAGAGATTGGATCTCCTAGCGAAGCCAAACCATGATCACACTATGACACCAAGAAATGTAGCCACGAATCACAACCACCATTGCCATCTCATGCAAAATGGTATTCCTCTATTTATTCCATACATTTCCCAAAAAAATTCTATCTTTCTATAGAAAATATTAATTTCCATTTTCCATACAAAAATTTAGGGTTTTTATTTTGCTCATGTTGCTCATAGTTCTTCCTTATTACGCTTGCATTATGTTTTTCCCAAAATATTATTTGCATATTTTTCAAGTTATTATAGAGTCTTTTCAAACATTTTTTTAGCTCGCAAGGAACCTAGGGTTTTTTTAATTTCATACAAACTAGTTGATATTCCTATATAGATTTATTACACAATCCTCATGGACATTTCCCCTATGATTGCAACACCAAAACTCATAGAGTTTCCACTTGCATTTGTAACACTAAAAATCCACAAACAATCCTAGTGCATTTTTCAACTCCAAAGCCCATCGAGGAACTTACTTACAATTGCAAGCCTAAAACTTATCAGAGTTTTCATTATAACTTACAAGTACATTTTGTAACCACAATCCCCACTAGATATTTTCCCTATAAAAGAAACTCCAAAATCCACTGGAACTTTTATGTGTGTTTTGCAATCCCAAATCCCACCAATTTTGTAGTTGGTTTTCCCATATCAAATTTCCCAGAATATGTGTCTGAAAAAGAAATGAAATTAAAATCCAAAATACCTAGTATCCCACTTAGCTTGGAATCTAATGCCAATGAAATCATAGACACAAACCTAGGTCACATAAACCTAGGTGATTTATGGACAAGGGTAAATGCTAAATTAAAAAATGATTAGATTCAAAACATTTATGACTGTGGACAACCCCAGGTAGCATCCTTCTCCTTATCAGTATAGATTCCTGAGCTTGTGCTTATAATGGTGAAGAAATATGATGCATAAAAGAAAGAAGTGTTAAATGACAAGGGAGAAATAATTATGAACCTGGACCCCATCTTCATAGACTCAGTGTTATTTATTCCATAATATGAGAGTTATCTTGATATAACTCCTAACTCATCCAATAATTTTTATCAAGAAAATAACACTAGATGTCTAAGGGTACTTCATAAATAATGGATAAAAGTCCCTAGGCCTACATATATAAGATTGACTAAAACATTGGCAAGGATAGACTCTAAGGAAGAAGTGGGTGACTTAATCATACTCTTTCATAGAGTCACTAGGAACCCTAATGCCAATAACTTTTAGGATTGGATGTACCAATACATAGGGGTAATCTACCAAAATAAGCAATACATCCACTAGGCCCAACTGATAAGTGACTCCATCCACAAGTAATTGATAGAAGTCCATAATATACAAAAATTCTATATGACTTCATATATAGTCTATATATTATCAAAGGGAAGGGCCTTCCCAAGATTGAATACAATATTTGACCAAGTTAACAAGGTATTCAATTATTACCCTAACCTCACCCTTGAGGCAAGTAGGCAACATTTTAGAAGGGTAAATGATGCATTCATATACTAAATCATAGTCATGTATGACAAAGAGTTAGAAAAGAATAGATTCACTAATGCTATTGTTTCTAAGATCACAAATTGGGAATCCTATTTCATTCAATTCCCAACATACTCATAAATCAAATAAAGAGGATTAAATGGTTATCCTTACACCCTCCCAAGGCATGTTAGCGACAAATGGGCTTTATTGGAACTTGTGAGGTAGCTTGTATAGACTCACAAATTGTTATCAAGTAAATACAAGGTAGGAATCCATTTCCCCATTAGTATATAGAGGTATACATGCCCTTCCTTATCCAAAGCCAAGTGTGCAGATGCTGAAATGACCTAGATAACCTTGAGATCTCTTGAGGCAAGGCCATTTCATAATGTAAATAGAATCATTACTATTATATTAGGGATTAAAACATATTCCCATGTTCCCTATTATGAAGACTACTAGGAATACATGTAATATGAATAAGAAATGAGGTTGAAAGATTATTCTTGGATGACCCTAGAGTAGATCAAGGATTTTAACATGGCACCAATCCTTTAGGACTTGGTAGATGATGAATCTCTAGTGGATAGGGTCTACTATGATAACAAGATCTTTGCTAAACCCCTTCCATTAGTTAGGTGGTCCATCCTTGAGTATTTCTCATTAATGGATAGGACCACCAATGTAATAAATAGAAAAATCAACTATCTTAGAAGTAAAGGGGTTAAAGTGACCAATGAAATTATGAGAATCGATGATAAGTTAAGAAAGGTCAAGGAGAAGGGTGTGCCACCAATAGTAGAAGGTTCTAGTAGTGGAACCCAAATAGAACAAGTAGAAAGCACAGTGGTATCAAATAAGAGAAAATATAAGAAAAAATATAAATGAGGTTAATTTAGTGGCCAAAAAGTAACAATAGATTAACCAATAGTAATTGTAGCTAAAGACACAATTGTTATTGAAGCACAAATAGTTTATCCCCCGATCTCTATCATTCCACCATCTTCATGTTAGAAGTAGCTACTAAGTGGGGGGTGAACCAATATACAACAATGCACATTCAATTCCAAAACCATTCCATCATTCATCAACTTGGTCTAACAACATAAACATGAAAGCACATACATCCAAAGCATGAACAAGAGCATACATGACATCAACACAACATCTACATGGGAAACTCTCTTTGGTAATAAAACCCACTAAACCCTTTAAGATGGAATATAGTCCTATAATGAAAAGATCTAATTTAGACCAGTTATAACTGATCAAGGAACTACCATCCCTTATTTTAGTGAGATTGCAATCCCACAAGGAGCTTCTACACCTATCTAGCTGAGTTTCCATAATAACTATACCTTTAACAAGTTTCACCTTGTAAGGAGGCTGAAACCCCCTATATGTTGACATGACACAATAACACCTAAGAACACATCCACCTTTGAATTGATGTCTACAACACCTGATGATGGACCTTTGTTTATCACTCTTCACCTTTGCTCACACTCAATATTCAAATTTACAAGAGCACTATTATGACATTATAAAATGACATATAAGTCATGCACACTATCATTAAATTTCTCTACACTTCAACCCATCCATTAATCACGCATGGCCTTCACCTTACCTTCACTCACCATACACACACTCTCAAAATAACATGTTGATCATATTCACTCATTCTTCCTCTTCTAGGCTTATTAGGTCAAATGACCTATGTGATCACCTTCATCACCTTGACTAGAAAAGCATGTCTAATTATATTCTCTCTCTATTGGTATTCATTAACTTGTACCTTCTCTTTCAAAGGTTTTCACCTTCGATTAGCTCTACACCCTCACAACCTCTCTAAAGTCTAGAAACCAACACATTTGGTTTCAGCATTTATAGAGCTACCATGATTATAAACATCTTAGTTGGCCATTAGTAACTAATTAACCCTTAAGGCATCTATAATATGAAAACACAACTCAATACCATCTTCATAGGTTGTCCATAGCATATATGGGTCACCCTTAAGGAGCTACACCTTTCAATTAGGACCTTGTAGCTCTTATATGTCTCATGGAGACCTATTCACCCATTTATCACTTCATAAAATAGAATAATAACATAGGAACACTTCAAAATTCATGGACCCATTCCATATGATCTATAGGTCCCCCTTAAGATCCAGCAACTAGCATAGTACCCTTCTTTTTAAGCATAATTTATTTAAACAACATTATGTGCACACAATCACCATGAAGGAATACATAATCAACTTCTAAACCCTTGTTCATATTACATATGATTTTTCAAACCTTAATAATGTACAAAAAACATCCTTGTGGATTCAACAACACTTCTAAATATATAATTCAACATGAGACATCGAAATACCATTAAAATGAGCTCAAATATCCTTCTCGGGTCACTTACAGAACATAATCAAATACATAATAAAATTTGGACCATAAGAAATTTTATTGTACATACTTTTAGATATTCAAACATACATTAATATATGTGCCTTGTAATCCTCTACCACTTTGATTTTTACACCATGAGAAAATTCATCTTATATCAAAAGATATGGCCAAAATACAGAGCACTGGTTTTATTTCCTTGAATTTACAATCATGAAATTCGAACACCATGATCACATATTGAGTCCTCAATGCTCAGATCAATCATCCACCATTGATATTATTATATATTTAGTTCATAGTACACCAATGCCCAAATGTTAAACCTCTACCAATTGACCTCATCTCATGTAATCTAGCAATTTTGACCTCATGCACTCCATCGATCTCTTATATGTAGTTAGGTCTTTAACAATGATAAACAAATATCACTTTGACTTCTTGAATTTAATATGCATTATTTATCTCTATCTGTGCAATCACCTGCTCACCATTTATCCTTGAAATAAGCTTGATCTTTATCTTTTCTCAACATTAAACATTGAACACTTGACACCATCTAAATACATCCTGACATCTTGGAGAAATGTGCTCTGTTGATTTTTATCAAACATTAACTTGTGAAAAAATGACTATGTGGGAACCATTTCAATCTTCTTAGAAGGCCAACTTTGCACAATCATATCTTTTACCTCACTCACTTGCATGTTCTCAAACTTGGACAATATGATCTCTTCACATGGGAGAATCTAACCATATAATAATCTGATCCTAGAACCTTCACATGTGTGAGATATAATGACATTAAAAATCCTTCTCAGATTTATGTATCATAGAGCCAACAATGTCAAGAATTACCTAGAAAGCCAATAGAAAGCCAACTTTACACATGCATATCTTTTGATGCACTTCAGTGTATGATCTAAAATTTAATGAAAATCAACTAGGCATAAAATTGAAAAAATACTTATGATAAAATTCTATTAAAATGTCTACATGTGTGATATATGTCATCACCAAACTACTTACTTTGCTCTTTCTTGCCTCATGCAAATTTGGCTAAATATGGGAAAACATTGTCAAACTGCTTGGGAGCCCAAATTTGCACTTGTATATCATTTTTCATGCTTCAACACATGATCTAAAATTTAGCACAAATCAACTAGGGAATAATATGATCATAACCATATGACCAAATCCCCCTTACTCATCCATATGTGGTAATAGTGATGTCATCAAATTACATACTCATATTTTCTACCACTAAACCCAAAATTTATAGATGACAATAATGATCAACCAGATGAAATCCACTCATGTACATAAGTACTCAAATAATATAAAACATTTTATGGACCTCTTTTACATCCTCAAATCACCATACTCATCTCTTAACATCTCTAATCATGCAAACTCTAAAAATCAGCCAAGCCTTCTTCAAGCATATTAAGACAAGCACTTTACACACTTTGTCATTGTTACTTAGACTATCAAGGAACTTCATCCACTCACCTAGACACCTCAATGAAATCATCATGACATAATTTATAACTCTCCAACAATCTCCCTCTTTGTCATTGATGTCAACAACCATCATATATAGCAATATACAGATCACCTTCCCCCTCTCTTTTCAGGCACTCTTACAATAGGAACTTTCTCCCCCTTTGACACAATTAAAAACTAGGAACCAACTATATTGAAGACCTAAAAATAATACTAGTTGGATAATACCATCTTATAAAGATAGTAAAAAATCCCCCTTACCTTGAGCCTACCTCTTCTTGCCTTGACAACATCCTTTTTGCTCTATGTCAACACTCTCTTTAACCAAGCACTGCAACCAATGAAGAAAGAACACAAAAAAGTACTTGAATACTATGTAACTCACCAATAAACATTTGATATGGACTACCCCTAAGATATCTAAGCTATTTCACCTTTTGATCATTTTCAGATCTTCACACACCATGAAGAACCACCACACATGCTTACTAGCCTTCTTTCTCAAGATACCATAAGGACCACCAACAAAACTTCATTCCACTCAAAAAATAGGAAACATGTTATAAACCATCCTAATAACTCACCTTGAAACATACATAGCTTGCTCTTTTTGGAAAAACTAAGCAAAAAACACTCTTCTTCACACTAGGCATGTCTAGTCACCTTGTAGCCCTACCTAGAAATTGCATAGCCCACAACTTTTTATAGACACAAATTCAAGACCTAAAAATTCATATATTTATCACTCTCATATTTCCCCTCAATAAAAAACATTTTAAATATATATATCATCCTTTGAAATATACTTACTTTACAAACTAACTACCCAATTAGGCCTCTAACTTGACAAAAACTTGAATAACTTGAGAACCATAAACCTTCAAATCTCTATGAAGCTTGATTTGACAACCCATTTGGTCCATTAAATATATTAAGATCCTCATACCTCAAATCATAATGCAAACCACTATTATAGTATAGCCGAAAACCCTAGAATCTCAAAATAAATAGAGTTAATAAACCTCCCTCTAGTCAACGCCCTCCTCTGAAACTTCCTTCACATCTGGAGATAATCATCAACATTTCTAGACCAAAAATTGAGCCTCCATACCTTTAGGAAATTTTAATTCCTATACCATGGATTTTGACCCACAACAAGATAGATAAACCCATGAGCACACAAAAACCTCCATACTTTCTTTCTCATATTCAACTACTTAGTCCTCTAATCCTAGGACCTAACCAATTACAAAGCTCCCCCTAACTCCATGCTTCACCTAGATCATGACATAGTTAAAAAGACTTCAAATATTGTCCAATCATATTCAATACTCATATAGAGACACCTCATATTCATAAAACTATGAACTTCTATGGCATACACAAATGTTCAACAAACCTTTAATAGGATTAGCAAGATCTAGAACATAAGCTTAGAAGAAAGGCCTTCAAATTATAGGCTCACCTAGAATCTACCACAAATTGATATGGAGATAGATATATGAAACTCACCTTTATGCCATAGTATCCAAACCATGATCAATAAGCTAAATCCTTTTCAAGGTAAGACCACTAAGATTATTCATAAGCTTCTTTTCTCTAATATATATATATATATATATATATATATATATATATATATATATATATATATAATTCACAAACATACCTTATTTTTCCTACCTCTTCATCAAATAATATCTAACAGCCACCAAGCTTCCTCTGACTGACAAGTGTCTCCTTGAAGCCTAGATAGAGACACCCCTTTGACATAGAGACACTAAAAGTCCCAAAACTTAGGAGACTCCCATATATCCATATCTTTCTTTCACTTGTATTCATACCTCATCATCCAATTTATTTTGAATGGATGCTTGACTCCATTCCTTGCTTCAAATTTGTTAATAAATGCTACAACATAAACTCTTGACTTTCCTTCATTTTTTATTCTTTTTCCACCTTGGAAAATAAACCATCAAGACTCTTGGACTCAATAGGGTTAGTCTCCTTAGTCTTTGATACCTCAGGTCTCCATACCTTAGTTTGCCTCTTCTTGTCTTCTACAGCCATCTTACCTATTTTATCCTTGAGCTTATCCTGATTTGCAACATGGCCTTTGCCTCTTCTTGTCTAGAAGAATTGACAGCAATTACCTTTGGTTTCCATACCTGAGTTTGTCCTTTCTCAGACCTTATAGGAGCTATATATCCTTTGACATACTTTGATACCTCTTAGCACCATTTGGATAGAATCTAGCAATATGACCACTATTATGAAAACTAAAACAAATAACATCATTCAACATACATTTTGACTGGTCTAAATTATGATTTCTCTAAGACCAATTGCTTTTTATTCTAAGGCTCCATGAGCAAAAATTCTTGACTGACTTCATTTTATATTCCTTAGCTTATGACCATACTTATTATATGTATAACAATGATCATGAAATAAGCTATCATACCTTGAATCATTTGGTTGTCTCATAGACCTTCTTGAATTGCTTTCAAAACTTGCATTCTCCTTGACATACTTAGGTTTCTCATGCTTCTCTCTTAGTTTGTTTAGATTGTCTGTGAGTTGTTCATGCTCAATCTTTAACAAATTTATCCTAGTTTTCATCTCATCAAACTCATGTTGCTTTGAAATAATTTTGACATTTGTTTATCTAACTAAGTCTTAAGATGTTTGCATTCTTCTTCTCTTGTCTTCAGATCTACATTAGCTGCCCCAAACTGATCCTTTAGATTGTTGATCTATTTGTCATCATCTTTGAGTTGTTCTAATTCTTTAGGTTATTTTTCAAGCTTTCCTATCTTGATTATGACTTTTTCATACTCATATTTTAGGTAAAAAAGATTAGTCTTCATTTGAACATATTCATATCCTTTAGCTCTCAAGCTTGAACGTGCAGCCTCTAACTAAATTCCAAGAACTTGGATAGTCTCCTTATCCCTATTAACATATTTAAACAATTCATCCATCATTCAACACGATTACTCTTTAATACGACTAATCTATTCTTCAATAATTTTGACCATTGATATTAATTCAATATTTTATTTTTTCAACTACTTACCATCTTGTGTTACTTAGGATCTCCTTCAAGCTATTAAGATTCCTCCAAAGGACATGCTATGATACCAATTTTTAGAAGTAACTACTAAGAGGGTGGGGGTGAATCAGTATATAATAATTCACATTAAAATATAAAACCATTCCATCATTCATCAACTTGATCTATCAACATAAACATGAAAGCACATACATCTAAAGCAGGAAAAACAACATACATCACATCAACACAACATCTATGTGGGAAACCCTCTTGGGGAATAAAACCCACTTAACCCTACAAGATGGAATACACAAGATCCAATTTAGACTAGCTACAACTGATTAAGGAACTACCATCCCTTATTTTAATGAGAATGTAATCTCATAAGGAGCTTCTACACCTATTTAGCTGAGCTACCACAACAACTAGACCTTTAGAAATTTTCACATTACAAGGAGGCTATAACCCCATAGATGAGCTACCACAAAAACACTTATGAACACATCCACCTTTGAACTGATATCTACAACACGTGATGATGGACCTCTACTTATCACTCTTCACCTTTACTCACACTCAATCTTCAAATCTATAAGAGCACTATTATGAAATTAGAAATATGACCTACAATTCATACACACCACCATCAATCTAATCTAACCTTTAACCCATAAATTGAGCACACACATCCTTCACCTTGCCTTTGTTCACCATACACTCTCTCAAAATAGCCTCTTGAACATATTCACTCATCCTACCTCTTCTAAACATATTAGGTACAATGACCTATGTGATCACCTTCATAACCTTGGTCAAAAAATCATGTTTGATTCTCTTTTCTCTTTGTTAGTCCTTACTAACTTGTACCTTCTCTTTCAAAATTTCTCACCTTCACTTGGATCTACACCCTCACAACCTCTCTAAATTTTAGAAACCAACACATTTGGCTTCACCATTTAAAGAGATATCATGATTATCAAAATCTTGGTTGGCCATTAGGCATGCCTTAACCTTAAGGCATATATCATATGAATCCATAGCTCAATACCATCTTTATAGGTCAGATATAGCATATATGGGTCACCCTTAAGCAACTACACCTTTCAATTAGGCCCTTGTAGCTCTTATAGGTCTCATGAAGACCTATTCACCCATTTGGTACTTCATCATATAGAAAAAGTACACATGAACACTTCCAAATGCATGGACCCATTCCATATTATCTATAGGTCTCACTTAAGATCCAACAACTAACATATTACCCTTTTGTTTAAGCACAATTTGCTCAAATAACATTATGTGCACATAATCACCATGAAGAAATACATAGCCAACTTATAAACCTTTGTTCATACTACATATGATTGGTCAAACCTTAATAATGCACACAAATCATCTTCATGGAGTATACAACACTTACAAAAATTTAGGTCAACATAAGACATCAAAATACCATTAGAACAAGCTCAAATATCCTTCTTGGGTCACTTGTAGAACACAGTTGAACACATAGTCAACATTGGACCATCATAACTTTGTTATACACAATTTCAAATCTTCAAATCTATATTTAGAGATTTTCCTTGGAATCTTCTACCACTTTTTTTTTATATCATGATAAAATTCATCCTATATCAAAAGATATAGCCAAAATATAGAGCACTAGAGTTTCCTTCATTAAATTCAAATATTTGAATTCAAACGATCATAGTTAAACTTTGAACACAATTCTTGCATATTGAGTCCTTATTTCTTAGATCAATCATGCACCATTGATCTTTTTTGATCTTTAATGGATAGTGTGTCAAATCCCACATGTTAAGCCTCCACCAGTTGATCTCATCTCATGTAATTTGGTAGATTTAACCTCATGCACTCCATTGATCTTCTATACGTAGTTCAATTTTTAACAATGCTAAACAACTTTCAATTTGACCTCTTAACATTAAAGTGTACTATTGATCTCTATATGTATGATCACATACTCATCTTTGATCATTAAAAGAAGCTCAATGTTTATCTCTGCTCAATGTTAAATATTGAACACTTGGCACTATCTCACTACCTCCTGACATATTGGAGTAATGCACTTTGTTGATGTTGCTCAAACTTTAAATTTTACAAAAATGACTAAGTTTGAAAACCATTGAAATCTACTTGGAAGGCCAACTTTTCATAGTCATGTCTTTTACCTCACTCACTTGCATGTTCTCAAACTTAGACCATATGATCTCCTCACATAGGAGAATATAACCATATAACAATATGATCATATAACCTTCATATGTGTGAGATATAATGACATTAACATGCCTCTTTATATTTATCTATCATAGAGCTAATAATGTTAAGAATTACCTAGAAGTCCAACTTTGCACATGCATATCTTTTGATGTACTTTGGTACATGATCTAAAATTTAGTATAATTTAACTAGGAATAAAACTAAACAAACCCATATGATCAAATTCTCTTAAAATTTCCACATGTGTGAGATATTCCATCACCAAAATTCTTAGCTCTTTTTTGCCTCATGCAAATTTGGCTAAGTATGGGAAAACATTGTCAAACTGCCTAGGAGCCCAACTTTGCACTTGCATATCTTTTGATGTGCTTTAATGCATGATCTAAAATTTAGTGAAACTCAAATAGGGACTAATTTTATCATAAACATATGATCAATTACCCCTAACTCATCTATATGTGACAATGGTGATGTCATCAAACTCTATACTCAATTTTTTTGCCAATAGACCCAAAATGTCTGGATGATAACAATGATCAACCAGATGAAATCCTCTCATGCACACAAAAACTAAAAGTATAAAAAACATATTAGGGACCCATTTCAAATCATAAAATCACCATTCTCATCCCTAAACATCTCTAATCATACAAACTCTATAAATCAATCAAGCCTTCTTTAAGCATATTAAAACAAACACATTTCACACTTTGTCATTGTTACTTAGACTATCAAGGCACTTCATCCACTCACCTAGGTACCTCAATGACATCATTGATAACTCTCAAACAATTTGATACCTCCTAACTCTATCTCCACTCCACCATCACCTCAAATAATTTCCCCTCCATTCCCAATATCTCACCTGTGCTAGTAACTCCATTGCCAATAGTTCAATCAACACAACTGGACACTCAGTGTTCACTTCCAATCCCCTCTTCCATAATTCCTCCCTCTTCCAAAATTTCACTTCCCTCTTCCAAAATTCCTTTTATAGTACATATCACATATAATAGTACATATCTATGGATTCAATCATCCTGAATATAATCCCACTAGCCATCCCAGCCATTGGGATAATTATTGCTTCATTTTCATCCCATATCACCTTTCCCATTTCATCAACCTTTAGTGTCCCCAAAAATTTGATTTATTAATTCATGGTTTTGGATAAAATACTCCTACAGGTTCCCCTTTTTCAAATCCTTGTGCCTACCCCTCCACTTGTATCACTTCTAATTCCCACACCCCTGGTAGGCACATCTATTTCCATTGCACCCATTTATTCCATTTACATAATGACCCAAAACCTTACTAAGGAGGTAGAGACAAAATAAATCATTGATAAAAATGTGGCAACTCAACCCACATGTGGGGAATATATTTCCAAAATGTTAATTGAGGATTCAATTGTCATATCAGTGAATGATACAACACTCATCACTGTAATCACTAGTGAAACAACCTCATATGCAGATTCATAGTTGGTAGTGTCAGGACAATAGGATGCCACTCCAACTTTTCTAGTGCAATTAAAGGGGAAGAAATGGAAGCAAATGGTGTCCCCTAACACACTTGATTTTGGACTTACAAAGACATCAAAGAGATTAAGGGTAGCTCCCAAAACCATATCAAGAATACTATATGATTCAGTAGGGGATAAGTATGTATAAATTGTAGTCCCCCACCAAAAAAATAAAAAGAAGATCTAGTGACGGGGGATTACCAAATATCAAAATTTCCCCTAAGTCATCCTACAAGAGAGGGACTAAAACATGATGTTCAATAAAGCATTAACTCTCTTTTTGAGAAAGTGGATAGTGATAAGGTTACAAAGGATGAATTGAAGAATAAGGTTGAATAATTGATGGATACACTAAAGAAGTTCATTTATCCCACTACCCAACCAACATAATATGTTACTTAGATATCCTATAGAGAAACACTTGATGTAGCAATAAATATTGGAAGCATGGGAAGGGCTACAAAGGACTGGGCAAAGGAGCTCATTTCAAAGGGAAATAAAGTCATTAAATTAGTAATAGCCTATTACCAAGCTCTGAAAGATGGTCAGGCATATTTAAAGACATTGATGAGAAAATACGAGAAATAGATAGAAAGGTTGAACTTATTCTACCCAATGCTACAAGTTGTGGACATGATTGAGAATGACACCCTCACTATAGAAAAGCTATTGAAAAATGATGCAGAGCATGAGAAATTGGAAAGGGCAACCAACTTTAGAATAAGATTACTCATAGAGAGTATTAATAAAGCTAAGGATACACATGATAATAACATAGATATGATCTATGACATTAAATATTTGTTTAATAAATTATCATGTGAAGTAATAGATTGTTAAGACCAAATTTTTTCAGTATAGGAAGTTCAAGACAAGTTCAAAGGAGTGGTCGAGAGAGAGTCATCATGAGACACAACATTTAAATTGAGTTCTATCCACCATTTTATATGGTATAATAATACACTGGATCAAATGGGAAAAGACATTAAAGTAGATAGGGTTATATAAAGGGAACTATTTGACATAATTATAGAATGTGAAATAAGTAACCTATACTCATTTGGTCCTGATGAAGATTGTGTCCTAGAGATCTTCAAAAATATTTATGCTTATATTGAAAAGACACAGGAAAAGAAGGACAAGGAGTATTCAAAGGTTATGGTTGTAGATTAATTCTTTCAATCAAATACATTATGTATAGTATATTCTTTTATTGTAAAAAATATTGTAAAATTGCAGATTGCAAATTGCAACTATCATTTTGACAGATCTTTTTGAGAAAGAGCCACTTGTAATTTCCATGTTCCTTTTAGACAAGTTGAAAAGTTGTAAAAATAAAACTTGTGAATTGCACTTTTATTTTTTGACAAAATCTGAGTTGCTTACTTTCAAAAACTCACATTGTAAATTACATTTCTAGTTGTCAAAATTGGATGACTTAAAAAGTTGTAAAACTCCCAATTGAAAAATATAATATAGGTTTTGTAAAAATAACCTAAAATATCTAAAAAAAATTATTATTCTAAGTATGAGTTCATTTCTTGGTGCCTCATTACATGAAGAAGATACAATAACTCAACTGAAGATCTTGTGAATGTTACATAAATATTCAAAAAGTTTTCTCCGCACCTCTAGTAGTTTTTGGAATGCCCATCAGTTTCATGTTCCTTTTTCCAACCATTTACCTTGATCATTCCAAATGAAGATCACACCCCATTGTATCAGGTTTTAATATTTTTCTTTCTCTTTAACTAGGTGTAGAGTTTTGATAACTACCTCTCTTCTAAGAGAATATTTTGTATGAATATGGTTACTATGGCATATCCCATTCATCATTTTGTTGTTATACAAATTATTCTACATTTTGAACAATTTATTACATGATGTAACTTGGATAATTATAATAGATTGAATAATTATCCTCCTTATCTATGTTATCTTTATGTATTCAAGGCTATTTATCAAATTTTTTAATGATTTCATTATTGTTTCAGTCATAAAATTTCAACTATGGCATCATTTTTCCCTTTTGAGAGATTTCCTGATTAAAATAAAAAATATTATTCCTTATATGAGAAATGCCCAATATTACCTTTGGTTTCATATTTGCATGAGTTTGTGCTCCAATGTATTTCAATATATTTATGTTTCTTCTATGTTCATACAAATCAAGCATTAAAATTCACTAGAAATATTTGGTGTAATCACCATTTCCACTTTTGCAAATTCATTTATAAAACTCTTTTCCTCACAGTTAAACCCTAGTTTAGAAGCAAGATCACTAAAAAGAAAAAGTTCAACATGAGCTAGTAATTTATCAGTTGTACTAAACTTAGTGAAAGGAATCTAAACTTCTCCATAGTTTTACCTCAATTCACGAAGGTCATATAGCTTAGAGGTGGTCCCATTGTATCATTAGATTTGTGCACAACACGCTACGACACAAAGATGGGTGAAAAATCTATGTGATAACATTAATGATTGTTCATAAAGGAGGGGACACCAATCTAATAGCTATAGTTATGGATTTTAATTCCATATGACCCACTCCTCTAGTAAAAGTATTAATTCTCAACTCTCTATGTGTTGTATGGACCAAGCATGTGAATGTGGCTTTTGTGAGACTACCAAGAGCTCAATTAGAGGTTTTAAAGCAACTTTTACCCTGTTTAGACATGTGTAAGCTTTTTGAGGATTAAAATTACCTAATGGAGATTAAGAGATACTTTAAAAACATTTTCACCTGAAGATGAATCTTTTCTATCCTTACAAGTGCCTAAAACTACCTACAAAAGAGTGATTTACTCTCTTTTGTATATTGAACCCACAAAACCTAACCACGATATGACTTGTAATGATATTCATAACATATATGCACATTATATATCCTATTTAATAAGATTTAAAAGTGTTATCACACATTTATTTCATTTTTTTTAGCTTTGACATTAACTAGACAAGCCTAAACATGCATTAGACATGGCCACTTACACCAATCTTTTGCATGACATTTACCATAAACTTTATAAAATAGCCTTAACATATCCAAAGATGTATAGAAGTTTTATGCAATGTGTTCAAAGGATTGGATGACTTGAGAGACACTTATGAACCTTTGACACTTTTTGAATCAACTTTTCATATCACGGTATGGATAGACTAGCACAAGACAAACATAAGTCGTTACCTTAAAATTGTAAAAATTTTCTTAAACTATGCTAATAACACCTCAAATATACCATTTAAATATCTCACAAGGCATAAAATGGATATTAATAAGGTTAGGAGGCATGACAAGTCAATTTTTTTGTGAGCCTCTCTAATGGTATCCAAAATTTGGCTAATGTAATGAAATAGAAAACTTAAGAGGTAAATAAGGTCCACTAATTATTTATTGTTCACATTTGGATCCTCATGAGAGATTAAGGGAAATAATATAATCATTATTAGTATGCTCCTTTCGTTATATTTTATGAAAAGAGGAATAAATTAGAGGAATAGGGGGAAATGGTTTTTCAATTTATATATAAGTAAGCTCATTTTTTTATTCACTATGTTCTTCACTATTGTACCAATCATCTTGATTTTCACTAGTAAAACTATTGGTGTAATCAAGGTTATTTCCTATCTAATTTCATTGTTAGGTGTGAATAGGGTTATCTCCCTAACCACTTTCATTATTTGATTCTACTCACACCTTATTTGGTTAAGTTTACTTAGATGTTTTGAATGTTTATCTCATCTCATAGGATCATGACACTGGTTAGGATCATATGAATAGTTGGTGAGAGGTATTTAGTGTAAATACCCCATATGTAAGCTTATTTTGTTGAATCAATTTAATGGAAGAATTTATGTATTTGCTATATACATGAGTTTAGTATTCTGATAATAATACAATCATTATCATCATTTTTATTCCCTAGCATAAGTTCTCTAATACCATGTGAGATTAAGAGAAACCTCTTCTGTGCTCTTAGATGATAAGGAGAAACATGAATGGATCATTAAACACAAGAAAAAATTGACCACATCATTGAGTTTTTTAAATAATTTTTTAACATGCCAAAAATAAAATTGCACATTGAGTTTTTTATGAAATTTTTTCTCATGCTAAAAATAAAATTTCACTGAGTTTTTTCACAATTTTTTCTTGCATAAAAATAAAATTATACATTAATTTTTTTTTTAATTTTTTATTATGCCAAAATTATAATTACATAAATGGCCACCTCATTTGGCCATTCATGATGGTATCACTACCCTCTATGATACATCATTTTGTTGATGAATCTTGATGGGTGAGGTCCAATCTGATAGGTGGTCAAACCCCCTCATAGAAAAGCTCATTTTCTATATTAATGTTCTTGTTTCATCTATATGACTAGTAGAAATTATTTTGACTGAATATAGTACCCACATTCAATTGGGACATCATTCATTCAACATATTTTTATAGAGTTCATGTCTCCTTCAGGGCCCTTTCTTAGTGCCTTGATTTTTTTATAATTTTTCTCAAGACAAAAAAATTACTCATCCATTATAAATGGGTATCTTATTAGGCATGTGTATGTTAGAACCCATCTGAGGACCATTTCATGTCTCATCAAGGCATATCTTTTAGTTGTATTTTCCTTGGTTGTATCTTCGGCATATCTATCACTTGCTAAAAGTTTTTGAGAGTTTTAGAGTTATTCTAGATTTAACTAGTATTCAAACGATGATGTTTGAGTAGTGGCTATGTCCACTCATACATCTATTAGTTTATGTACTTATTGGCATTCTTTTAGTTTTTTACTCAATTTATAGGGCATTTTTTCCAATCATATTATGGATCCATTGCACCTTGAAGTCTTTCATAGCTTGGTGAACTTTATTCAATGACACTATCTTTATGTTTACTTGTCACCACTTCTACTAGGTACATCAGTAGAGATATGCATTACTACCTTCTCCCAGTTCCACATTGATGGGGGTGTTCAGGTAATGCTTCCTTGGGTTCATCTAACTATCCATTTTTTTGGTATTTAGTGTTTCATTTCAGTGATTTGCATATTCAACACCATTTCCTACATCACATGGTAGTTGTAGTAACTTGACATCCATGCATTCTGGTAAGATGGATTGGCATCCATAGGGTCACTCAGATTTAACATTGCTTTAGGGAGAGTCACATAAACTTCTTCCTTCATCCTGACATAGGGAGAGTTTTTTCATATGGGTTTTCTCCTTATTTCTTGTGCTTGAGGGGATTATTTTATATATGAGTACCTCATCAAGCCTTGTAGCTAGGAACCATTATCTTTTTCATATTTACATTTTTCATTCCTCCTAAGTTGCACTTAAAGGGGGGTGTGGATATGAACAGGGTTATTTCTTATCTAGTTCCACTGTCAAGCGTGAACATGGTTATCTCCCTAATCAGTTTCACAATTTGATTTTGTTCACACCTTATTTGGTTAAGTTTGCTTACATTTTTAAAATGTTTATCTCACCTCACAACATCATGACACTTGTTACAATCATGTGAATGGTTGGAGAGAGGTATTTAGTATAAATACCCCCTATATAAGCTTATTTTGTTGAATAAATTCATGCATTTGCTTTGCACATGAATTTAACATTCTAATAAGAATACAGCCTATTCTTATTATTATTGTTCTCTATCATAAGTGAATCTGATAGGACTATTATATTCTAGCATAATATCACATCAACCATATTCATAATCATATTTATATTTATCATAGTCATATTCTTCATTGCCATAATAGTCCATTTATTATCATAAGCATAAAGTGTAGCAATGTTAGAGAAGATTAACTATAAAATATGAACACCATTGGAATTTTCATATTTAGAAGCAATTTTATATTTTTTAACCCAAAATATAGAAAATATGACAATCACCAATTTTATTACTAGCAAACAATCGATCATAACAAGAAAGAAATACATCAAAAGGTGTAACTAGGTAAGGTGTTTATGTTTTCTAGGCTATCATATATACTGATACTAGTCATAAATAGCGAACATAACCCAAATGTAACTAATTATAGAGGATTACATTGTCTCTTAGCTATACTATCCTATCTTTAGAGTATATTGAGAGTAACTTCTTTGGGTTAACCACTTACATGTGCACTACAAGAATAAACAATCAAAGACTTCTTATAACTAAAAACAAAATATAGGTGTTTATAATATACTATGAGGTATATGAAAATGTGTGTGTGTGTGTGCGCGTGCGCGCGCGCGCGCACGCGCGTGTGTGTGTGTGTATTATTTTTTAATGGATTAAATAATTAAGTTGTGTGTGTGTGTGTGTGTGCACGCGTGCGCACGCGTGTGTGTGTGTGTGTGTAATTTTCTAATAGATTGAATATTGAAGCATTATCCCTCACACTATGACCTAGATAAAATTAAAGACCACTTTGCCTAGAATGATAACTCCTATGAGTTTTAAACATATAGGAACACGGTTTCTAGAAATTAAGAAATAAAAATAAATTGAAAGACAATGATAAACAAAGTTTTTTGTGCAATAAAATTAAGAATTTTAAATCCTATACATCAAATCTAATTTCTTTTTAGTATTTAGGAATTAGAATCTCATATGAAACTCTAAAACCAAAATAAAAACATAAAACAATACTCAAAACAAATGTCTGGATTCACCAATATTTTTTACCTACTTTTTATTTAAAAATAAATATTTTGATGTAAAACTTGATATATATCATAATGGTAAAGATGTATAATAATTAACAATTCTAATTTTGGAAATTGATATATATAGAAAATTGTTATTTGTATAAAACACTAAGAATAAATGTAATTAACTCAAGTCAAGATTTTTATTCACTATTATTGATATTTAATATTTAAAATTAGTAAATATATGACTTTGTATGCTTGGGATCAAGAAAAAAACTGAATCTATTTTTAAATAGGACTATTGTAAGTGGACAAAAGCGTAGTTTACTCAAATTCATTGACCACATACTTGTTCTAATTGAATGTGACTAATGAATTAAAGGAAAATACAAAAACAAATATAATTATGATAGTGACTAACCATAAGAATTATCTTATAATATTTTTTGACAAAAGCACTATAAGTGGATAATAATGTAGACCACTTATATTTTTTTTCCATAGACTTATCTTCATTGACTATGATGAAAACATAACAATTTAACCAACTATCCATGTATTAATTAGGCTTGTTGATGTATGTTTATATCCACAATACTATGTTGAATACCTACAATGAGAAATCATGGTTTCCTACACATAATCTAAATTGATATCAAATAGGGGATGCCAAGTGAAAGGGATTGAATTAGACTAACCTTGGTCAATCCATATTGAATGACTAAGCATTGCACTACATTTCCAATAGTCCAAAGAGGGTTAAAACTCAAATGGGATTCTCCCACTTATGTGTATGTGTGAAATTTTGAATGCAAGTCTATATGCTCTTTATCATATTTTACCCTTGACACAAGCATGCAACTGTGATTTCATCCTTTGAAAACCTTGAATCTAGCTTCAATATATTTACAGATTGAACATGTTGATATTTGAATAACTTTCAAGAGTGAGGAAAGCCATCCAAAATGCCTTATGATAGATTTGTATTTATAAAGGTTTTGAATTTGAATTAGGGGACCTATTGACACACATAATCTGATCAAAATAAGACCCATAAGACAAAAATAAGATTCAAATGAAATTTGACTTGAAAGAAGTTCTATAAATTATACCTGGATAAGTCCACTCTTTATAGATAGGTCATAGTCTTGGTCCTATATATAAATAATAGACTTGTTTATAAAGATAAAGGACCAAAATTTGGGGATCCCCATGATAAATTGGAAACATGAATAAAAAATGGATGAATGCACAATCTAGAATAGATAATGTCCAAGTAAAATGCACCAAAGGATATCTTATTTATAATTACTAGTATATATGTGTAAAGTTATAATAAATGACATTAAATATGGGCTTATACATATTTTGGGTGTCTACACCTTAATTGACATAAAAATTAATGATGACATAATCTATACATGATCACATGATTATGCATGATGCTATCTTTATAAATGACATTGTTGTTGCCAACATGCCCTATTCATTTTTTAGAATTGTGACCCCTTCTATGACCTAGGAAGCGTTAATTTAATAATTATTTAGTATGGGTTTTGATTTATTCTCTTTTGAGATTTCAAAATGTGAGTCAAGTTATAATGACTAATGAGTGAATTTCAATTTAAGTGTGTATGAAAATACAAACTTTGTCAAAGTCTCTCAACACCACTAATAATAAATTCAAGCTTATTTTTGATATGATCATCATGTTTCATGTTTTTCGCTCATGTGACTAAGTTTGGTAGAAATATCACAAAATAGATTATATTTGTATTTTTACACTTTTTAAAATACTTTAACCTCTTTTTCATTTTGTATTTTTAGTACATTCTTACTTTGGTTAATTTTGGCTATCTATTCAACTATTGATTGTATGTGGCACGTTACTTTCTCATGACTTCACCTATTCACATTTCATGCAAATTTTCTTGACCATGAGACTGCAAGCTAGTCAAAACATACCATGTGGCACCTTCTCATGTCATTTCATCTCATAGTTACTGGTAAATTTATACTCAGACTTAAAGCACCATGAAGTTATGAGCCAATTATATTATTCCAGGTGGCATGTTCTCATACCTTCACAACTCACCATTCATCAAGGGACTGCACAGGGACCAAATTAGTGTGGGACTATGATCTAATAATTTCATTCCACCTGGCACATATTTCCACTCTCACACTTTATTGCACATTCAAACCCAACACTGAGTCTAGAATACCACAAGCCTATGAGTCAATTACTACATGCCACATGGCATGTTTTCACTTATTCACATCTCACAATTTCCCCAACATACCTCAAGATGAGGAAGGTGAACCTTGAACCAATAAAGTGAAGACATGTGGCATGCTACCATCAATCCTCTAACCATTACTAAGCTGGAGCCAGGTCTACATAGTGAGCAAAAAAAGGACATGTAAAATGCTATTGACATCACATTAAATCTAGGAAAATTAAAATAAAATAAAATTTTAATGAGAAAAAAAAATAAAATTAATTTTAGTTACCCTAACATTAAAGTGACTTGAATAACTATTATATTGCATCCATTCCAAGATTTAAGTTAACATAGATGACTAGAATTGACAATCCAACTTCCCTAATCACCATTGCTCTATATACCCTATATAATAGATTATATACCTATAAACTCAAGCTAAAATAGCATATATTAGCTAAAGGAAATTATCATAACTAACCACTACAAATATCTGGTGAGTTATATATTCACGTATGGGACAAACTAGGTCTTCACAAGCACTATGTTCCTTTAAGGAACCTTGACAAAGAAGTTCATGCATTAAAGTGCACACCACAATGACATATCTAGATCCATAATATTCATACTATAATATGGAACCAATAAATAAGATGTTGCTTATAGTGATGATGTGAGGTATTTCCCAACATATACTTATTTTATGGTGACTTTTCTTAACATTCAAATGAATTTATTATATCACTCAGGAAATAAAATACAATTGTGTTCATGGCTAGGATGGCCTTTGAATGGTATTACCAAATTCCCTCACCTATGACTCATTATAACTAGGAAGTTGTCTCTAAATGGAAAACCAATAATGACCTTGGGGAAATTCTAAAATACTAAGTAAAGAACCCTGACCATTGGGTCAATCAGGAGGAGGTAGACAAAATTCATATCCACCAATTTGGAATAGAATTTAAAATTAGAATGGAACTTATGAATTAGATTATTTGGGCTTAGGACATAGTCCATGTTAACAATATTTGAGTTCCCCTCTTGTCAATGATTCTAAATGACAAATAAGTTCTATCCCTAGGATAGGTCCTTATATTTAATCTTAAATATAAGCTCTTTGTGGTGATGAAGGGTGAAAACTTCCACATGATGTATTAATTAGTAAATGTGATCATTTTCATGGTCTATTTCAATAGGATTCCATAGTGTACCACAACCTTAGGGATATCGATACATAAACACTTTCAAAACTTGTATGTCCACTAGTTTAGGAATCATATATCATAGATTTAAAACTATTTTTACCCTCTTGTTCATCAATAAATATATGAACATACCATACCTAGGAAGTCATAATTAATGAAGGAATCCATCATGAGCATGGGATCTTATTGTCTCTATCCTCATTGCATAATCATCAGGATAGAATGTCTGTTGGTATCACACCTTAAACTGTCCATTTTTATTCCAAATAAGTTAGTAGATCATGATGTTACATACCAAATCCATAATGGATTTGTATAAATATGAAAAGAAAATAAAAATGCACATTTTCCTCTAATACCTTTAAAAATTGGTCATTTTACTATCAAACATTGGAAGTATTTAGTCCCAATTTTAACCCACTACGGCTATTTCAATTTCAATGATTAGAGCTTTATCATTAGGATATGATGGGTAGGGTCAAGGCTCGTATAGAATATATAAAATGGAAATTTAATAAGGTTTAAAAACATAATACACATCCTCATGACTTGGTATACATCAATGTAGTGGATAGTGATGGGGTAAAAATAAAGATGGACACAACAAGGATTTTGCTAGTTCTAGTATAGGGCCAACAACCTGAACAAGTAAAAGAGAGACCAAGAACCTTCCAGATCTAAGGAGAAGATACACTTGACACAAATTCTAAATTGAGAAGGAAGGTGCTCTAAGGCCTCCCTCCAGAATCATTGACTCAAAAGCCTATCATATTATAATAGGTAACACATTTTATGGCTCCTTCTCCCACTCTTGTATCTATTTATTCTATTAAAGTTCCTAGCATTTATGTTCCTCAATTAAAGGCATTATCATATCAATTTAAATCAATTTCCCCTCCATCTCCTTCTATGCCCCAATTTGAGGACACTCCAATTGAAATTTCCCTTGTTCCCTCTCAAGTTGAAGTAACCACTACTAGAGTTACATTGCAAGATTCCCCTATTATTGTTATCTTCACTCATATTCAATTAGTCCATGTCAAACAAACTATGGTCCCTCTCACTCTAAGTAGTTTTTCCACATTTTTACAAATTGACACTTATCTTTTTTCCTCTTAGGGAAAAACTAATTTAATGAGGCCCATTATTCAAATTCACCCTATTGCTATTGTTGGCACCACTTTAGTGGAGACCACCACTCAAGACTCTGCCATTTACACTATCACCACCTCAACACTATCAATACACATCACAAAATTGGTAACTTCACCCATTCATATCAATATTATTTCCACCCCTCTAATCATTTTCACCCTAGAACCATGTAAAAAATATGTCCCAATGTCAATATTGGATTGGGTCCCAAGTTCACCATACTCACAATCTAGAATCATGCATGGGCCCTAAATTTTTCAACACCCTCTACAATTAAAAAAATAACTAAAGGGAAAATAAGCACAATCCCATCTTAATATCACTAAAATTATAATGACTACACCACAACCTACTCCTCCTTCAACACTTGCTCCCCTATCTTCCCTAGTTATGATAACATTTCCTCCCATTTATACTACCCTTGCCCCACCCCTTTTCACTCTATCTTAACTACCCTCCATTCCCACATAGTCATGCATAACCTTTATTCTAGTTGACCCTACCACCCTTGTTCCTAAACATCCATTTCATGTAATGCCTTTTTCATTGATTCCATCCTCTACCACTACCATGTCACAAACATGAGAAAATTAGATGGAGGATATTTAATTAGCCAGACTTAGAAACAAGGGTTGGTCATCACATAATACCCAAAGGTCAAGCTTGAATTTGAGAATCCCACTCAAAATATAAAAATAGTTACCAAGAGAAGAGTCATCATAGAAGGGCAACCCACATACCATGTAACAAAAGAGAAACTCTTCTCTTTAACCTAAAAATTAAGGGGAGGACCATGAAAACATGATGAATTAGAAAATAATCTTGAGCCATCCATCACTACCATTAGGGATGTGGCTAAGAAAATATTCCAAGGTATGAAAAAAAATCAAATATTGAAGACCCAAACAAAGCCTAAATCCCCTAACAACATCACAACAAAGGTTTAAATAGTGATATAAAGCGTATATGACCTATTGGTATAATGTTACCAAGCCAAGACAAAAGGTGCTCCAAGGTAGAATAAATTAAAGCATTTTATTGACCATATTGCTAATTTTGAAATTAAATTAATACATTTGGCTAGATATGACAGTAAGGGCATGTTTTTGTAACTAGACCTAATGACTCCTAATGACATTAGACTGAGACATAACTAGATGATCCACATGAAAAATTCACTATAAAAATGGGCTATAGACATGTGTATCATAGTTGGACACTTTTAAAATGTTGTTCACTCAATTATGTTATTATTTTAGGAGACCATGGTCTTATTATTCTTGAAACCAAATAATCAACTTGATTCCATGGATTTTTATGTTAAGTTAGCCAATTTCATGATAAAATTTAGTAATTGGGACTGGGATGATAATAAGACTAGTATATATCAAGTCATCAAGTTGGTGTGTTATTCCAAGGATAAGTTGAAACAAGTTGTTTCTATGAAAGGAACTCTTCAGTATCCCCTTTCTATCCATGTTACACAACTAAGTAAAACTAAGGCCTTATTTAGAACTTTCATCATTAATTTTCCCATAATTTGAAGGAGACTACTAGGTATGTGTCGAGTCTATGCAAAGTTAGTATAATTGTATTATTTAAAGTAACACTTCTCATGCCAATGTCCCTCATAATCCCACCCCTCTAAGTGGAATTTTTAAAAATGGTCCCACTCAGCTCAACACCAAATAGACACCTCCATGAGCATAATGAGCTTGTCAATGATGGGGCAATTAGAATATTACCTAAGGAATAATAAGGTGGATCAAAAAGGGAAAAATAGTTAGGTTAGGATCCCATTTGATTGTTAAATGGGACCTTGTTTGGCCAAATTGGTAGACTATTTCATAGCAGGCATGCCTTTACTATTTCATTCTCATGATAGCTTCGTTATCTCTTCTACAATTATCTTGGCATTATGCTAGTTATAACATATAATTGTAAGTATAATTATTCCTTTTAGGATAAAGAGTCATTTTAATTCTATAAACATTGTAAACATATCATATTTTTCAATAAAAGACTCATAAGACTAAAGACTCTTGAGAGAGTGTTCAAGATCACCTGGTTCTTATTGTGAAAGCCTTCCTAATTCTTAGCGTAATGTGGTGAATATTGAATTTTTTCATGAACTTTGATACAAGTCTAGAATTTTATATATTTTATTATTTAAATTGAGTTATTTAATAACTTGATTAATTTTTTCAATTTATCCCATGTATCTAAATAATCATATACATATGTTTTTTACTAATAATATTCATGGTTTTTCATCTTATGAGATAATGTTATAGGGATCATGCTAATTGAAAACCTTCCCCATACTCCATGCCTTGTTTATTTTAGTTTGCATTAAGTAGAGATATCTATACATAGGCAACTTCCAATCGAACCCATAGATTACCCATGAAATCATTAGCATCTCCACAAGACCCAAAAAAACTCATTTTTGGCCTTGCCTTCCCTCTTTTAGTGATTTTATTTGCTTTACCAGCCTTTATAGCTAAGATTCATCATTTCCAATATACAAATTGATACTAAGGGAAAATATACTAAGAATGGATACACTATTTGGATGGATGTTTCAAATCTTTATGTGGTAGCATCTACATGTTCTCAATTTTTATCAGGCTATATGGGAGAGCCAAAAATTACAACCCGTGCCTTGAGACCTATCTTTGATAATTATAAAACAAGAAGGTAAAACCCCATCTATATTAAATGTGTCTAAAATCTACATCAATAGACATGATATAGTTAACTCTTATTCAGAGATGAGTAATTTATAGGACACATCCCTTAAAAGGGGGCATTATAGTGGTCTTTTCATAAATACATAAGCCTCTATGAATAAAAAATCAGATTTTATATATTTAAGATGGTTCAAATATCAAACAAGTTTAGTTACATCATATATATTGAAACATAAATATAGATTATGGGGGCATATGTCATGCATATGCAATTACTTTACAAACACTTGAGCACAAATTCATACGCATTTGAGTAATTATGAAGGGGCATATGTTCACATGTTATAGGAATATGAATTAAAATTTTTCACATATAAATACATGTGAGATACATGATCTCAAATTTAGCATAGAGATGCATAGTATTCTATAACAGATGGTACATATTCATATATATAGTTCCATAAGGCTTATACACAGTTCCACGAATATGCACATATACACATTTCCATATTCATGAGGCATGATATTGGTTCATTGAAATATACATTGTGATATTTTATGATTGGCATAGTTATAATGGGCCATGACACTAATTCATGCACATTTACACATTTTACTATAAACACTATTACAATTATTTATTGATAACCACTTTTTAAATCTGCACTAAGTAGTGAACAAACTTGAATCTATAAAATATATTTATAGGAGTTGATTCTTTTTTTTACAAGTAATGTACGTTGAGGTTTATAATTTTTTGATGGCCATGACATTACTTTTATTGAATACATCATTTTGTTCCCATATTTATCAAATATAAGTAATTATTTAGGTTATTACATTATGTACTTTCCCCCAAATTTATGAGGGTTGGGGGTTATTGTCTTTCTAACCCAAAGGCTTGCATAGTTATGAAAAATTGGAGTTTAATCACTCTCAATTTATCTATGGTTCAATAAGATAAATCTATCACCAAGTGATTTAGTGTAAATCACCTCTCTCTAATGCTTCAACAAAGAATCATTATCTCCAATGAATTTCAAGGGTGACATAGTTTTCACCAACATCGCGGTGTACTCCTTCCTTTCTATTTAATTTTCAAATTTGAAAGTTTAGAGTTAATATTTTAATCTATGGACATTGAATACAATATGCATGATTTATGTTTTACTATTGAGTGACCTATACAATTGGAGCTTCCTCTAGAATACAAAGTGTGTTGTATGCACTAAAATATACCTTTTACTTTTACTTTATCAATTCCATTATGATAATAAAATGGGCGTATTTATATATAATAAAATATGGTATTAATTACTTATAAATTATAAGCTTAACATACATTTACCATGCATGAATTTTACAAATAATATGGTCCCAACCCACCATTTTATCACACATGCATGCCACCTTATGAATTTGATAATTTTGTTTATTATCAAACACCTATAAGAAACTCATTTTTATTTCAAACTTGCATACTATCAAGCACATACAAGCCTAAATTATCATTTTAATTTTCTTTTTGCATAATTCATTAATGTTAAACTTGGCTGGTATCATTAGTCGATATTAATCTACATTTGATGTTATCGACCCCAGTGTCATACCATCTTCTTAATGTGTCAAGGGAGTACAAAAATACTTGATTAGACTCATGTATATGTAAATCAAGACCTCACTTGATGGGTGAATTATGACTTATCTATTAGGCATCTATACACCACTACAAATCTTGAAAAAATGCCTTTTTATTCCCAAATTCTAAATCAGTCACTAAAAGCAATCACAATCCAATTATGAAGCATACCAAATCTAATTCAAAGTGATCATTTTCAAGTATCAAATCCAAATAATTATTTACATTCATCACACTAGGTGGTAGAACTACGTGTGGCTTAATTTTATACTTAGAGCATCAAATACATAGGTAGTAGTCAATCATCAATGAGTGTGATGGGGGTCAACTCAACATATTACACTTTTATATCTTTTAGATTTCTAGCCCTCACAAGTACACTTAGGGTTTCAAGGTGAAGGAGGTTGATTTATGGAGTTTCACATATCATTAAGGGTTGTGATTTTAATATCTTATCTAACCAAGATCAAATAATAACCAAAGTATAGGTCATATAGGATAGAGGCCATAAGAAGAGAAAAAATTTGAGAAATAAGAAGATTGCATATTTTTCACTTCAATGTTCATTGTCTATGTATATGGATTATTTATTTTTTAAAATACAAAGGAAGATAATATTATTTATAGAAAAGTCAGACACTTGAATTTCTTTACCTATTAGACATAATAAAGGCAACACTAATTATGGTGGTACATGTTAGGTAGGTAAACATTAAATTCATCCTTGGGCATGTTCACGCACTTGATAGACTTAGTAGATAAGTTAACTACATAAGTTAGGCCAACTAAAGGTACATAATAAATATTTTTACAAACATCCCCCTTATGTGCAACTTAGGGAGGTCTAAATTAAAAAGTCTTAGAACCCTAAAAATTAGGTCCTCAAAATAATACCTAATGAGGTATCTATGTAAAAATAAATACATAATAAAGTGTGTTATCGAGTATCCATATGGATGCCAATCCATCTTTTTAGAAAACATGAGTGTTGAGTCATTTTAACCACTAAGTTAAAATAGAAATTGGTGTTTTTTATGAGGTTCACTCAAAGGAAACATTGATCTCAAGAAATAGGGTAGTAAGGACCCAACGAAACATTACATACCCATCCCTGAGGTAGATGGTGATAACAATGGATGTTTCTCCTAAGATGATGGTAAATTATGAAAGTAGATGATGCTCCAAAATAGTGATGAGTTTCACAAGACTATAAAGTGGCCTAATCCGTGTTAAAATAATGTTATGTAGAATGTAAGTAAACATCTGGTGAAAAAATCATGATATCTACATGAATGGTATAAATCCATTACTTGAAACATTGAACTACTATGGTAATTTTGATATCATCAAAAATGGCTACTTATGGGTAATTTTTAATCCTAATATATGTTGGGGATATTAGATGTCACTTAAAACATAGATATGGTAATATTATCAAGGTAATTGTCAAAATACATAAGATTACACCAAATAATGCCATCAAAAGATGAGACATACTAAAATCCTCATATGGGTTCCAAAAAAAAGTGCCTAATAAGATACCCATGTACATGTGAGGAAACCAAACTCATTATTCATGCACATATAGGTTTTTATTTGTATAAAATTAATATAATCTCTCATATAAAATGTAATAAGGTGCATATAAATGGAATAAAAATATCTCAAAATAAATGACATGAGTGGAAGTGGTAGATTAAACTAACCACTAACTACTCAAGATGGTGAAGAAACTCACAACAAGACAAAAATTTCTTACACGAGTGGCCCAAAATACAAGACTTAAAACACATAGAAATTAACTAATGTTGGGAATGTCAAAAGTCACAAATAATTTTCATCATGTTGAAGTGTCAAAAAATAGAAGGAACTAAGGAATTATCTACATGATTGGCCCAAAATCCACTACTTGAGAAATATGTTGAAAAATACAATAGTCTTGCCAAAAATTTGCCATGTAAAAATAGATAGAATTTCCTTGTTAAGGTCCCATCAACAAGGCCATGTTAGGTATCCTTCACAAAGTGAGAGATAAAATATTCATTTTCAAATCTAATGGCTTGTAGAATACTTATAGGAGAGAGATGAAAATTTTCAAAAATATTACTATGGGGGGTATAACCCCTATCAAACTAGACCCCGCCTTCCATTGTTCAAAAGAACTATATCTCAAATAATGTGAAAAAAATCACAATAAATTTTCCATTGCATTTCAAAATGCAATAAAAATGACCAAAGGTCATGCTAAGACAAAAATTACACCCTCAAAGTGTAATAAAAGTGTCATGCATTGATATTACTAAGAAAAAATGTATAAATAACCACATCACTATTTAGATCTTGAAAAAAAATCTAAGTTCAAAGAAGATAACAAGAAAAGATTCCAAACATAACTCAACATATGAGCCCAAGAAGTTGATTGAATAAAGTCTCCCTTAGGATTTTGATGCAAAAAATGTTGTACGAAAAACAAAAAAATTAATAAAATATCCTAAATTTTACTTCAATACTTTTGTGTTAGCAACGTAAATCCATAAAAAATAAGAGTCTCACAGGCCTCATAAATCTCAAGATATACCTCTCGAAGTGAATGTAGGTCCAAATTACCCTGGGAGGGAAATATGAATACATGAGGAGCTAAATCAATTTGGATACTAATCAAATGGGGACCCATATGGATATCTTAGAATTTTGACAACTAGTGGTTAGGCATGTTAGTCACATGGAGCATTCAAGGCTTGTAGTTAGGTAGTAATGACGATTAGGTAGCCCAAGTGGCTGTCACATGGAAATTAAGACCATATAACTAGAGGTTGGAGAATGTGTAAGGAATGCCACATGGAATGATGATGTTAGCAAGGATGAAAAATTATTACTAAATTAGATGATGTGGTAGATGTAGAAGGTACCACATAGGGAGTATGAAAGGAGACAAAAATAGTATATATGGCTACACATGTGGTATATAATAATGTAGTTAAGAGTAAAATAGAAGAAGATTATGCCATTTAGAAATATGGAAAGACATGTTTATGGTACAAATAACATGTAATCAATATGGTGACATCATCAATCTATCATGTAAGCATATGGTAGATGACATGGTAATACGAACATTTTGCAAAAATTGACACATAAGTATGATAATGTATAAGTGAGCACCACTTTAGTTGTATGGATGGTATAAATGATGCAACAGGTTGTACAAAAAGGTCCAGTAGATCATAAATAGGTGAAAACTCATATTCATATAATCCATGTATAATATATGACCTATAAAAAAACCATAAAAGTGTGAGAAAAACATAGAAAATTGTATAATTTATACGGTACAGATTGTACCCAAGCCTAGGTTAAGGACCCCAATTTTTTTTCTATATTGCCTATTAGAAAACTATATGGTGTTTATAGTCAATCCCTATGTTTTTTGGCCTTCTAAATGTAATGGTAATGTCCATTTTACTCTAGGATGTTGTATGGAACTAGCCTACAATAGATTTTGTACTAAATTTATATATGTTCAAAATAGAATTAAAAAATAACCAAAGCATAACTCACACAAGATATAGTTAAGAAGAGGAGAAAAAAATGTGAAACAATAAGATTGCAAATTGTTCACTAAAATTTTCA
Source organism: Torreya grandis (assembly GCA_037957365.1). Classification (NCBI taxonomy): domain Eukaryota; kingdom Viridiplantae; phylum Streptophyta; class Pinopsida; order Cupressales; family Taxaceae; genus Torreya; species Torreya grandis. The sequence goes on from JARHVA010000463.1 coordinate 2,080,443, forward strand.
ACATGTATGTATATGTATTACTGATCTAGTAAAATACAAAGAAGGAGAGTATTTATAGTAAAGTCACACATTTTCATCTCTTTTCATATTGGTCACACTAAAGGTGTAATATAATTATGGTGGAACATGTTATGTGGGTAAGCACTAAATGAATCTTTTGGCATGCACACACACTAGCTATCTCATTAGTAGATAAGCTAACTACCTAAGTTAACTTAACCAAAGGTGCACAAAAAATATTTACACCAACATGACATTTCACATACAGCTATTTTAAAGACATGTTGAAGGAATATTTTCTAATATCAATACAAAATAATGCTGAAAACGTAAATGAATGAATGCACAAAATGTAAAATATTACTTAAAAGTAAGACAAATATAAATGTAAGACATGAATTGTTAATCAGGAAACAAAATCAATGGAAGAAAACCCCATGTGCATTAATAAGGTTCACAAAATAATATTATCCAATTATAATATTAGTAGAAAAAAAGAGAATAGATAAGAAGAATAGCTTCAAGTGTGAGAGAGAGGAGGAGAGATCTCTCTAAATAGAGTGAGGAATAAAGAAGAACTTACAAATAATCTCCATCATAACCTTACACAATGTTATTAGTGTGTGCCTACTATCACTAATACCCATGAGGTGAGGGAAAAGTGGGTGAAAAGTGTAAAAGGAGTTACATGTGACATGAAACTCCAAGATTCCCTTCAAAAGGGATAAAAGAGATGTGACACCTCATTAAATATAGAATATATGAATTAAAAAGTCATATAATAAAAAATACCTACGTACACCTAAATTAATTTAGAATAAGTAAAGTGAACCCAAATAAAGATTAATCTCTGAGACTACCCCTTAAGCTTAATTTGGGATTAAAAAAGTGGAGAAAACTTTATAAAAAAATAAGGGAGTTGACATTACATAATATCTCCCTTGATGACAATGTCCTTTAAGAAACATGACAATATTATAATGTTTTGAGAAAAGAGAGAAGAATAATATAAATGTCACCAATAATCTTACAAAGGTTTAGGTGTGATAATTAACAATATCCATGAATCTTGGTGGGAAAAAAGTAGTCAATCTACTTTATAACAAAGGCCAACAAAAAAGAGATGGAAAAAAAGACCCACAATAACCTATAAAATGCAAAAACTAACACCAAATAATTATGTTAAAAAAATAAGTAAGCCATAAAATTAAACTACATACATAAAAGTATATCAAATAAGTGTAAAGGGACAACTTTAAAAGTATTGAATCCTCTACGGTCAAAACAAAGTTAGTCAAAACATAATGAGAAACTATATACAAATATGATATAGAAAATATTATGCAAAATTTTTTACGTTAATGAAAATTTAAAAAAAAACATTTATTCTTGACAACTTACAGTACAAGAAGTACAAAATTAAGGAAAACACATTTTAAAAGTGCTAAATCAAAATATAAAAAAATAATAGCAGTAGTGTTTGATTTTAGCTTACCATTTCTAAGGTCTCATTATTTTCGAAAGCAATGATCTTCATCATAATTGCTCTTATTAAAATTCTTATATTCCAACTTTTTCTTTAGTTTTGAGTTAGACTTGTGCTTTTTTTTGTCATTTTTATTGTGAGAATTAGACTTGTTTATGTTGTTATTGTGTTGTTGTTTAAACAAAAAAATATGTTTATTGGCTTTAAGGTTTGAAGTATTTTTTATTTGTATTGATGTAGCAAAGTACAAAATAGATCAAATGTCAATGCAGATGCTAAAGTTGGAATAACTAGTTGAGAATGAACATTTGTAATAAATTGTTTAAAATGTCTACGTAAGTAATTTTTCATAACAATATGAATTAAATGTGAATTTAAAATTTTAATACCTACACCAAAAAAAATTGAATTTAAAAAAAAATGAAATTTTGTCAAAAAATCATCCATTATTTTAAGTTGATATTGAATGTGAATTTTCCTAGATTAATTCACAACATCATAAATATATTTAAGTTTTGACCAGATAACATAAGCAATAGAAAAACCATCAATGTGTACATGAAAATTTTGGGTTCATAGCCATGCCTATTAAACCTAAGTCCTCTTCATTTTTATCTTGCCATTTTTATACAACTTTGGCGGAGACATTTTCATTGGATTTGTTTTCTTTACCATCTATGATTAGTACTAAGTGTTTAAAGGTGAAGATGTATTGTATGTACAATTTTTATAAATGGTAATTAATCAAAGTGAATTTAAACTCAAGTAATAGTTGTGTCACTATGTCGTAAAGACTCACTACTATGTAAATAAAATATCAATCCACTTTTTAAAATGCATAAAGAGGGAATAAGAAACCAAAGATATGATAAAACCATGTATACAAAGGAAAAAACATTGTCCCCTTTTGTGAAGGATAGAAAAGGATATAAAAATAATTTAATTTTAGTTTTAAATATGGAAGAGTATTAAAAACTTTATTTTTTTTAATATATAAATGTGGATTAAGAAACAATGTTTTGGTTAAAGAAGATAACCACATAATTTTTTTTTTAAATAAATATAAATTTAAAGGAGAATATATTCATGAGACTTTTCTACATAAAAACCAAGAATGGGATTTTGCTTGTAATGAATTACAAAAAAGCACCGTCAAGCATGTAATAAAAGATGAAGACAACTTTTTTAGAAAACAAATAAAAAAAAGTTTTTAACCATACATGATTATATTAAAGATAAATACATTTACAAGGACTTATGACACATGTCAAATCTTAAAGCACAAATAAATGATTTGGTTCTTTTAATTTTTAAAATGCATTAAAATATATTGGGGACCAAAGAGGAATAAGATGTAACGTAAGACAATGAAGACAAACTATAAGGCAAATCATAAAGAGGTGTAAGACAATGAAGACATGGAAAGGAAAATAATAAAAATGAAATTAAAAAACATCAAAATGATCATGATTGGAATGTGGGAAAGAGTAATTATAAAATAATTGGAGGTTTTAAAATGCCCTCATAAGAATACTCACCTTAATACACTTGTCAAATGCAAATACAAAGTGTGTTGAATAGTATCAAGTAAAAAAGACAAAGTGTATTGGATTAAAACACTTTAATGGGAAAAAAATGTAGCAAGTAATCATAAATGTGCCACTTTAATATAATGATAAATGGAATAAATAAAAATGAATTAGAAACATCTTACTAGCAAGGAAGAAATGTCTAGGAAATGAATTAAAAACTTAACAAAGAGAAACATGTAAATGAAGTAATATGCGATGAGGATAGCACAATGAAAGAGAAATAATTGCTAATGGTGATACAAGAATTAAAGCATATCTCTAAAAATATATAACTGATACAAATCTTACAATGAAAGAGGACAGACCAAAATATGAGGACAGAGGGATAGTATGATGTTAGAGACTAGAAGATGCCAAAAAGAAGTACGACAAATTAGGTGAAGCTTTGACAACAAGTTAAAGTGTCATACTAAAATATGTAAAAGTAAACTAGATAACAACCTAAGTAAGATTACCATAATTAATAAAAATTACATTCATGGTATTTTATTTGGTATTTGAAATCAATTAGAACTATAAAATTGGTAGATTACACTATTTTTAATATAAAAAATACAACTAATATACTTATATATTATTGATTTATTCTTGAAAGAAATGCTTAAAATTTTATAAATGGTTTTAAAAAATGGTGTGATGATGTAACTAGTGAAAATTTAAAAAATATCTCAAAATCTTTTATATTGTAGCAACTTAAAATTAAATGTTTAAATTAAGATAAATTCACTTTTGACTTGTGTAAAATCCAATTTAGACACATAAGGAGATCTGGATCTCCCAAATAAAAAACAACTAAGAAGAATATCAAATCAGGGAGGCAAAACAAACCAAACCAAAAGAAGACCCAATAAAAGGAAACCCACTTCCAACTAAAAAAGTTAGCTCCTCCTTAATTTGTCAAGAAGGACATAATTCAGGATATTGAAATGAAGAGTTGGGTTCCCTCTTGATTCCTAGATAGTCAATTCACTTGAGACCCCCAAATTGGCCATAACATCCTTGCAACTATTTCCTTCTCTAAAGACATGGCTTAGAGTGAATTCTTGGAAGCAATTCAAGAGCATCGTAGCATCTAAATTTATTTTTCAATAGTCCAAGAGGTTATAGACACTTTTCTTAGATAATTAATGATATTAAGGGAATTGCCCTAAATGGATAGCTTCTGGAATCCTTTTTCATATGTAACCTTAATCCCCTAGATAGTCATCCTGGATTGAACAACATGATTCAATTATTCACCTAATTTTCTTGCATAAACAATCATAAAGTTTCCTTAGTTATCTCTTATAATACCTCCTCCTCCCATTGGACTCGGGTTACCTTTAGAGGCCCCATCAAAATTAAGTTTATACCAACCTTCCACAGGGAGTGTCCATATAGTTGAGTTATGCAAAGTGTTTTATTTAGGACCTAAACCTTGAAGGATATTAAGTTCCCAAAACTTTAAGATGCTTGATTCCTCACCCTTCAAATGGTCATCCTTCATGGAGGATCTAAAATTCCAATTTTCCTTAATAGCCTTGATGATGTTGTCTCTGATTATTTTCCACTCTGTGTTTTTGTTTATAAATATTATGTGATTTCATTCCTTCCATATTCACCAAAAAATTATGGTAGAGAGAAATTCCAAAGAAGTTTCAGAGATTTATGCTTCTAGGGTGGAGACCATTTTAAAAAAAGGTCCCAAATGGATCTTCGATTGACCCACTCAATATTGAATAGGCACAAAATCAAGGTCCAAACTAAAGTGGAATAAGAGCAAACCAGAAATAAGTGGTTAACAGATTCCTCTACCTCCAAATAGAAGCATCATCTATTAGCTATTTGGAAGCCTCTAAATTTCAAGTTATCAATGGTGAGGATTTTATTATATGATAATCAACTAGTAGAAGACACTAATTTTAGGGATCAATTTTTTTCCCTAGAAATTATACCAGACCAGATCTCGATCAAGAAGACCCTGATCAACCAGATAAATTGACTTGACCTTATAATCATTAACTGGGTCAGAGTGCCAAATAGTGTTGTCTTACTTGGGAAAGAAGCTAATAGGTATTTCTAAAAGTTTGGAATGTAATATTTTAATAAATCTAGATTGGTCTGTAGTTGCTTCAGGGAAAGAGAGTCACTTCCAACTTGTTCCCAAATTATTTTCCAACCAATAATCCTTTATTTTATTACCCAAAAAAAAATTAAAGTAATGAATTAATGCATCACAGTGCCCAATTATCGATATTAGGAAGTTAAAGATCCAGGAGCTCTCCCAAAAGTTAATAATTTTGCCATTACCCACCATCCATTTGTTCCTTTGCAAATGAGATCTCTTATTTTGATTAATGCTTTCCAAAAGTTTGATCCTTATCTTGGAACTTCTATTTTGAAGAAGCAGTCTATTGAACTGTTAGTGAGATACTTACCTTTGATAACTTTGATCTAGCTATTGTCTTCCTTCAAAATCATCCAAGCTTGTTTTTCTAGGAGAACCTGATTCATGCTTTTTACCCATCTCAGTCTTATACCCCCATAGTTCTTAGGTTTGTAAACCTTATCCCAGGAAAACAAGGGAATTCCAGTTGCTTATTCCTTTCTTGTTGAGATAACCCTTCTCTAGATTTATTCAGTTTAACTAGCAATCTTTGAGGAAACTTAAAATCAAATGTTAGCATATAAATACATAAAAATGTATTATATCCATTCAAATTGTGAAAGAAATGATGAAATAAATGATAAAATATTTAGATCTATAAGAAAAAGTGTTAAAAAAACATATTTCTCCATTGAAATGTTTACAAACACTCAAATTTCAACATAAAAAACAACTTGATTTGATACCATGAAGGAAAATTTTCCAAGATCGATACAAAATAACCTTGAAAATGTTAATTAATGAATGCAAAAAATGTAAAATATTACCTCAAAGTAAGACAAACCATAAATGTGAAGCACAAGTTGTTAAATGAGAAAATCAAATCAATGGAAGAAAAACCCATGTGCATTAAAAGGCCTTACAAAATAACATTCTTCACTAACAATCATAGTATAAAAAAAGAGAATAAAGAAGAATGCTGAGATTCAAGTGCGAGAGAGAGGTGGAGATAACTATTTAAATATATTAAGGAAAGAGTTACAAAGAATATCCATCATGATCTTACACAACCTGCTTAGTGTGTGCTTAGTGTCACTCATACCCATGAGGTGAGAGGAAGTGTGTGACAAGTGTGGAATGGGTTATATGTGACATGAAACTCCAAGAATCTCTTCAAAATGGAAAAAATAAGTGTGACATCTATGGAAATTTAGAATATGTGAATTAAAAATTCACATAATAATAAAACCTACTCCCACCTAAATTGAATTAGGATAAATAAAGTAAACCTAAATAGAGATTATTGTCCAACACATATGATCACAGACCTTATTTTCAACACGTCACTATCATCCACTACATGTCAGTATTGATAGTTGACACTAACCCAAAGCTAACATAATTGACCTTGTATAAATAGAAACATAGTTCTAAATATAGACTAATCATAAGCCTGCTCATTCTATTTTCCATTATTAAATCACAATCACATCCAAATATTCAATCATAAAAGCTAAGTACTTATTTGTTTTTTTTAATTACTATATTTAACATATGCCACTTTTTAAATCATTGCAATCAGTATTAGTATTTTATAAATAGATGTATGTTTAAATCCCATATTTATCTATTTGAATTACATACTAGTTCCTATCCTATTAGGGTTTATAAAAATAAATTTCCATGTTAGATATGATCAAAATAATATGTCAAGGTATGTAAATTTTATTTTTGTTTTGACACAAGATGAGTTTCTAATATTTAATTTGAAGTCAATAAAACAATCCTATCAATGTGCATTGAAGGAAGAAGATAGTTTTTAAAGAAGGAAACAAAACACATCAAGATGTAGACGAAGGTTATCTAGAAGAAGAAGACGAGCAAATATAGGTAGAAGATATCATGTTTGTGAGGTAGAAGTTAACACTTTTCAACATTAGAATCTTGAACACAAACAGAAATAGGGTATCATTCAATAAGAATAGGATACTTTGGTAGAGGATTTAGGGGTATGCTCTATGAGTGTGGAATTATTCAACATAGAGCATGTTAATGCCTAAACATGTTTTAAAACAATGTTAGATGATATGAAACAAGTAATCACCTTGCACATGCAGATGAAGAGAGGGATGCATCCATAAGTCACATGGAGTAACTAGAGCATGAAGATGCCATTATGATGAAGATAATATTGTTAAAATCAAACAAGGAAGAGAATGAACCAATACAAAGAAATATTTTATTTCTAACCATATGCAAATCAAGAGGTAAGTGTTGTAAGGTGATTTTTTATAATGATATGAATAACCTAATATCTAATGAGATGGTAGAAAATATTTGGCTGAAAATAATAGTAGACCCCAATCCATACAAGTTTCTTGGTTGAAAAAAGGACATTAGAATTTAATAAGTGAGTAATATATGGTAAGCTTTCAGATTAGGTCTTACAAGGATGAGGTTTTGTGTCACATTATGCCCATGGATGTATGCCCTATATTATTTTTAAGATCATGTTAGTTTGATAGAAGTGGCATGTATAATGGTAGATCTAATACCTACACACTTATGAAGGATGGTAAGAGGTTCACATTGTTCCCATTATAGGAAAACATGAGAAGAGGTGGACAAAAATCCTAAGGCTTTTTTAGTTTTCAGTAAATAAATTTTGAAGGAAGCAAAGAAGGAGAATACATGTTTTTTTGTTCATTCCCAAACCTATACATGTTATTATCATAAAATAGGTGAGTGAATTTCAACTAGAAATGTATTTGTTTTAATGGATTTCAATCTATGAGGAGAATTATCCATCTCATCGATCTAGTGCTTGGATCTAGTTTTCCAAAAAAGGTAGCATATAGGTTAAAATTAGTGAAAAATTAAGAGGTAAAGAGATAAGCATAAGACATATTGGATAAGGGTTTAATTTAAGAACATTTGACCCTATGTGGATTTCTAGTAGTACTAGTAACTAAGAAAGGTGTGGAATGGAATGTGTACATATTGAAGAGCCAGTAATAATATCACAATCAAATACAAATTTTCATTTTCATGAATATATGATTTTATGTATTATTTTAGTGGATAAAGATACTTCATTAATATTTATTTGAATATTGGATAGCACAAAAAAATTAAAGAAGGTGATGAGTGAATAAACATGTTCAAGATAAGGGATGGGTTATATATTTTTCTAGTTATGCCATTCATATTTTTCAAATGCACCAAAAAAATTCAAGAGACTCATTAAAAAAAATTGAAACCTTACATCAGTAAGTTTTTCATTGTGCATTTATATGACATTTTCATTTTTAGTAGAACAAGAGAAGAGCATTTGTTGTATTTGAGACAAGTATTAAAAAAATTTAAGGAATATTTTTTGTTGATAGACTTAAAGAATCAAAAATTTGTGATGGAATATATAATGTATTTGGTATTTTTAATCTTGTGTCATGGGTTAAGAATGGACCTAAAAAGGTGACATCTATTGTTTAATACATATCACCTAGGAGTATGCTTGAAGCAAGAATCTTCCATGGATTTTCTATGGATTAGCTTGTTTCTCTAAGTTTTTGCTAATTATATTCAGAAGAAGAAGAAGAAACTAAAGTTAAAGGTTAGGGGTTTATACATTACCCAGATTAAGTTACGCACCGTATCCAAGCATTGTAGGAGCTCCTCTTTGGCTATGGAGGAAACACCTGTAATAAGAATAAGACTTAAACAAAGAGAATGTTAGAATAAGATATGGTGTACTACCAAGCTAGGCGCTTGGTCCTGGATGCATAAATCTTCATAAAAGATGACAGTCCACTATTTAAAGAAGAGAGTTTTATATAAAAAGAAATGATAAAAGACTTAAAGAAATGGAAAGGTAGAATATTGTGTACATGTTCCCTATAGTCTGTGTGCCTCAGTAGGCTAGTCAAAGATTTTGTCTGGTCTTTGGGCTATTTGGATAAGTTTTCTAGTTTGCACAGTCACCGACGTTGGTTATGCTACTGATGTCAATAGGATGTCGATATGTAAATTGTGCCGACATCGGTTAGGCTGCTGATGTCGATAGGGGCTGTGGACTTTGGACAGGTTTTAGGATATATCTATGATGCACAGAAGAGTTTTTAGGAGTTTGGAGGTTTGTGTAGGGTTACAGAAAGGTGAATAGGGTCTGAAGAAGGACAAAAGGTGGAGGGTAGGTGTGAGAAGAGGAAGAGAACAAGAGGAAGGCTTTTTAGCACTTCCACGGAGGAAGTCAGGTCTCTTTGACAATATTTAGAAATAGTAAATAAAAACCAATTACCAAGTTATTATAAAACTTTGAAATGGAGACCAAAAAAATACTTAGCTTTTTGGTGAAGACCCAAGGGTGTCAGGATGCTTATTCTTATTGTGGTTAATGTCAAATACCTCATACAATATTTTCAATCTAATGTTTGGAGTGACTTGTGTAGAGTTTCTATAGCCAAGAGAGCGATAGTCAAATTCTGATGCTTGATCTCAAAGTGTGTGCATCGATATGCAAAGAGGTGGGGGGTAACTCAAGGTTAGAGCCTAGCTTATGTAACTGACGTCGGTGATCTCACCAGCATCGATCGATAGTTGACCAATGTTAGCAGCTAGAGAATGGGAAAAAGGGCTATTTTTAGCTCTTTGCCTATTTCTCCATCCACCAAGTGTATTTGCCATTGGAGAATGGTCAAAAGACAAGTTTATTAGGCACGAGAGTTAGTTAGAGAGTTGGAATGGAGTGAGAATAGGTCTTAGGTAGTTAGGATTTGGAAGACGTAATCTTAGGGTGACTCATAGGGTAAGAAATGGTTTTAGGGTGAGGTGTTTAGGCGAGGTGTCTAGGTGAAGTGTCATGGGGGGATGATTAATTTAAAATAAGTAATTTATTTTAAATTAATAAAGTGTGCAAGTGTGGGTTAGGAGTGTTAAAGTTAGAAGGGGACCAAGGGGGGTTGAAACAATATTGGTGTCTACATTTTCCCCTTTTTATCTTGCGATTTGTCCTAATGAACTGCAAGACAAAAATAGATGTTGTTTGCCCCAGGTATGGGATGAGGTATTCCCCCTCAAAGTGGGAGTCGAGGGAAGGTAATCTGATATCAGGTGTTGATTTGATAGGCAGTAGATGGGTAAAGTGAATTTGGAGTGTGAATGTTGTAATAGTTTAGATTGCATGTATACCACTTCACGTGGTAGGTAGGTCAAATTATCACAGGCAAGGTCGAGGAGTGATAAAATCAAAATAACTAGTCCCCAGCTTATTAGTGGTAGTTGATTGGGTTAAATGATCAAAGCTATAGCTCTAATGGTCATTGTGTTTCAAGTATCTTGGGCTAGGAAATGCTCCCAAAAAACACAAAAATGTCACAAATATTGGGGATCAACTTTGGCACGATTTGACAATAGGTGTGAGAGTCATGGACAATTTGCTAACTATTTGTGAGGTAGCATATGCAATCAAAACAACCAAAGTAGAGTTGTCTCAAAAGTGGTCGTGGTCTGAGGAGATATTCATGATCTCTAAGGTCATTTGTCAAGTTAGGCTGAGATATAAGTGATCTCAAGTGTTTGTTTGTTGTGGTTAGGGAGATGTACATGATCTCCAATGTGCCCCATGAGGAGTCTAAGATGACTTCTAGTGTTAGGGCTAGTTGTTTGGGCATGATTTTGGGTAGTTGTAAAGAAGGCCTATGTTTTGAGGTTGTCGATGTCAGTTAGGAAACTGATGTCAGTCATGTATAAAGCAATTAACTATCGATGTTGATAGAAATTAGCTAACGTCAACGTCTTAGGGCATGATTTTATCGACGTCGGTGGCCTGCCAAACTTGACAAAAGTAGATTGGTGGCCCACCAAAAGTCATTTGTGACTTTTAAAGTGGTGAAAAAAGAGCTCTGAGGTGTCAAGTGATAGAGACCTCCGGTTTGTCCATGGCAATAGTGCTAGGTGTTAGGTTGTGAGTGGTTGGGAGTGTTGGTGAGTTTAGAGTGTTGTGAGAGTTTTTGGAAGCGTTGTGGGCCACCGGTGATTTGATTAAGGAGACACGTGAGGCAAAGATGGTAGACATTAGGGGAGGCACTGTAGGAGGATCACCACCACCAGCACCCATTATACCACCTCGATAGTGGTGATGATATGAGGTAGGGTTTGTTTTGTGAATTTTTGAGTGTGTTTGAATTTAATTTAATTTTTGTTATTTTTGGAATTTTTAGTGATAGATCGAGGGGGAAGGGTAATTAGAAGGGTGGGTGGGTTAGATAGGTTAGTTTTAGGTAGTTTTAGAAAGATTTGGGGGGTTTTGGGAGTCAAAATGGGGAAGCCCTAATTTTTAAGGCTCACCTCATTTGGCCCTGGGGCCAAACTAGTCACCGATGCTAGCGATTCTACCAACGTCAGTCGACAAGTTGATCAACGTCAGTTAGGTAAGTGCTAATGTCAGTTAGGTAAGTGCCATCATTAGCACTCTAACTGATGTTGGTTGCCTTAAAAAAAATTAAAGCCTTAAAAGAGTTGAAAGGGATAATTCAGAGGGCCAAAGTCATGTCGAGACACTCTCAAGTGTAGTGATAGGCATATAAGTTTGGTTAGTTGGTCTATTAGGTGGATGAATGGGCAAATAGCTAAGCTAACCTCAAAAGGCCCCATGTCAATTGAGTGCTACCTATATATCCCCTATTTTAAGGGCCTCAAGCCAATGTAGTTCTCCCAAAAAGAGAAAATGAGTCATAGAGGTTATTAGTCATTTGAGTAATGTTGGCTAACATTATTGTGGTGTTGTTGGTTAGATGCAGGCTAGGCAAACATTGATGTTGTGAGATTGGCTCTCAACATTGTTAATGCAGATGCATTGAGACATTATAGGAGAGGAGTGGGCACACATGGCCATAGTAAGACTAGGTAGGTTACGGCGATACTGTCGAGTAGCTAGGGATGTTAGTTTGATGGTGGCCTTGATCGAGCGATGGGATCATACCACCAACACCTTTCACTTGCCCATCAGAGAGTTGACCATGACAGTTGAGAACATGTATCAGATTTTATATTTACCAATACATGGGGCAAATTTATATGCATGCTCGAGAGAGGTGCATGACATTCATATGGTGACACTGTTTAGAGAGCATGTTGTTGAGTTGACTTACCATTCAACGAGTTTTGCTTATGAGCTGGTGTATGCTACAAATGAGGATGAGCATCGTCTTGCCATCTTGATGATGATCAACATCATAGTTTATGCTCTTCTTGATGTAAAGGGAGGGAGATTTTTGATTGCTATGACTGGAGTGTTGGTAGACATGGTTGAGGAGCAGATAGTTTTTGCATGGGCTCTAGTATTCTTAGCCCAACTATACAGAGAGCTATGGGGTATTAGTCGATAGAGGCATTACAGCTTGTGTGTGGGCCACCTCCTGCACTGTTGGGCATATGAGTATATAGTGGTGATATGACCTCTCAGCTTCCCTATAGTGATCCAGGTCGGCTTTAGAGTTGGCTTCAAATGGTGGTAAGAGGTCATGGCACAGACACATATAGATGGCATCATTTGAGATATTAATTACTATAGGGGGTACTAGATGCCTTGATCTTAGTAGACATTATTTAGAGGCCGTACCTATTATATCTGATGTTTAGAGATTAGGCAAAGTAGCTAATGGGGGTGTAGAGCTTGAGATGGGTGAGGGGCAGATGAGTCAGTGAGCTTGAGAGAGTTCCTGTTGAGAGAGTATGGTGCTAGTATGGGCTATTATAGGATGTGTCACCCGCCTTCCCATAATATAGGTGAGATGACATTGAGGTGCCACTCCCATTGCCAAAGGAGATAGAGTAGCCAAATTTTGAGGAGATACCTATAGGTCCAAGTGTGGTAGATCTAGGGTATACAGTGGCCTACTCAGCTTGGTGGGTAAGTCAATATGTTGAGATTTAGAGGGGACCACCTCTCAATCTGTAGACAGTCAATAGAGAGAGATGTTGCTATCTAGGAGAGAGATGTAGCATGTGGATAGATGTTAGTATTGCAAGGACAGGTGATAGTTTTGATAGTATAGGTGGTTGCCTTGATAGGGCAGGTTACTATATTACAGGGGTAGTTAGCCATAGCCCAGGTACAAATATTAGTAGGGCAAGGTTTTAGAGGGTAGGGTCTTATTTAGCTACTACCATAATAGCTGATGTAGGAGCTAATTTAGTCGCCACCATAGTAACCACCTCAGCCACAACCACAGAGTTCTTTATAGAGCATGGCATTGAGATCGATGGGTCCATCGTAGATTGTACCTATATCTAGGTACAATACTATGTTGGATGAGATCACATATTATGAGGGTGCCATCAGGTAGTTTCTTCAAATCCAATGACACTCTGAGATGCTTTCTGAGTAGAGATTTGTGTCACGTGCTCCTGCCTCGAGTTCTTAGAGATGGTGATGGTCAGAGGGCAGAGACAATTCAGCATCTTTGTGACCATGACCACCACCATAGTCATGAGTAGTTAGTTTTTTAGTCAAGATGTATATACTAGCCTGCGTGTCATTTATGTGAGATGTACACATATTTTGAGAGAGACATGTATATATTGTACCCTTCATTTGATAGTTAATATATATGAGATGTTTTGGGTTTTTGACATGTTATGGATGTGACTTGTTGTGGTTATGTTAGTGCTTTTAGCATTTCTCATATGTTTAATGGTATATGCTTTGTATGGTATGATGATGTTATATCTTTTTCCATATTGTGTGATGGTGTATGTTGTAACATATGTTATGTGGTTTTTCATTCCTAACAATTTTCTATATTGGTGATGGATGTATGCTAAAAATGAAATGAGTTTATTTATGCTTCAACACTTTTCCATATTGGTGATGGTATATGCTTGACATAAATTGTGTTTGGTTGATAGTTGCCATGTGTATTATTTTCCATAGAAACTAATGTGAATGGGCTATGATAATTTATATAACACAAATTGGTATTTGCATTGAATAAATCATGATGTCATGTTAGTGGTTTATGAAATATGTTTTGGTTGTCATGTTATTGGCATGTGACTAAGTTATGTAAGAAGTGAAAGGCGCGTTACTCTTTCATTGACAAGGACCATAATGATATCATAGATAGAGATTTTTGCAAACAAAAGCCCCATTCATGCATTACGTCATTCACCATTGGTTTGTGTTAGAGAAGTACTCAAATCACTTGACATTAAGTGAGCTCAAAATCCCTTGAGTATGTTGGGGTAATATGTGTGATTAAGTGATATGTCAGGATAATGTAACCCTTTTTTAGTAGGGATTACTTTGGTCCTTTTATAGGTGACCCTAAGAACCACTATAGGCAAGTCCATGACTTAATATTTTGTAGACTGATCAATGCGAGAAGTCTACTTGGGGATGTTGTTTTGTTTTGTGGTCATGTTGAAGCTGATCGGTGTGAGAAGCTTCTGAGAGGGTGTTATTTTTAGCTAAATTTGGGCATAGCCATCCTTCGAGGGAATGGTCTATAGTTTACTTTGTATGTTTTGATAGTTTTCCATCAAGGGAGTAGTCTATTAATTACAATAATAATGCAGTTGTCCTTCGAGGGAGCAGTCTACATTTATAGTTTATGACCTTTGTATATTTTGTTAGGCATCCTAGTTTTATATAATATTTGTTGAGTGAACTTTTAGTCATGGACAAGACTATAGAGGTTTTGGGGTTTCCCTTTTATTAGGACAAAACATTTACTACTTTAAAAAAAGGTTAGGTAATTGTTATAGGGGAAAAGGGTTGAAAAGAATAGGAATGAGGATGATAGGGGTTGCTCAAGGGACGAGCTCAAGTTAAATATCAAGTGAATGATTACTTGGTTAACAATATAATGGTCGTAGATGCAAGGCATTAAGGGGCTCAGGTTCTAGCCAGCCTTCAAGAGAAGACAGATGATAAGTCCTTGATCCATACTTATGCATTATTATATAAGGTCTGAGCTAATTAAGAGCAAACTTACCTCGTTTGCTTCTTTCTATATTGGTCACATGTTGGTTTTCTTTAAAGATGAGATCTCTAATTTTGAAATCTCACTCTATCAGATTTTTGTTATAGGCACGTTTGATGTGATTTTGGTAGATATAAAGATGATTAAGAGCGGCAATACGATGTTCATCGAGTAACTCAAGTTGAGCTAATCGATTTTGATGAAAGTCATCATTAGAAAGTATGCCATTCAAGGAGATGTGAAGAGAATGTATTTTTACTTCAAGAGGCAAGATGACCTTGATTCCATACACTAAAGAGAAAGGTGTAGCACCCGTAGGCGTTCGGATGCTAGTGCAGTAGGCCCATAAAGCGAAGGGTATGTGAGTATGCCAATCCCTTCCAATGTTGTTGACCACCTTCATTAAGATTTTGGTTAAGATTTTGTTAGAAGCCTCTGCCTATCCATTTGCTTGTGGGTAGTAAGGTGAGGAAAATTTGAGTTTGATGCCAAAAGAGTTGTAAAGTTTTTCGATGGTTTTGTTTTTGAAAAATTTGTTGTTATCGATGATGATCTTGTGAGGTACACTGAAATGATAGATGATGTGGTGGTTAATGAAGTCGATGGCTTTGTCAACCTTAGTGGAGATGAGGGGAATAGCTTCCACCCATTTAGTGAAGTATTCAGTCGCAGTGATAATAGACTGATGTCAGAGAGACGAATGAGGGTTAATCTCACTAATTAGATCTAAGCCCCATTATGAAAAGGGTCAAAAATCCTTAGCAACTTATAAAGTGTGGTTAGGGATGTGAAGTAAGCATGTTGTTAGCATTTGATACAACACCGAACATAGTCACTGCAGTCTGGTGAAGAGTGGGCCAATAATAGCCCAGGTGGAGGATGTGCTTTGTAATCAAGTTACCACTAAAATGTTCTCCACAAATCCCATCATAGACTTGTTTGATGGCATGAGATATTTCAATAGAGGTTAGACATCGGAGAAGGAGGCCATCGAAACCTTTTTTGTACAGAAGACCCCCTAGCATGGTATATCGAGTAGTACTCTTAATAAAAGCCTGTCGTCCATTACTAGAGAGGTCAGGAGGAATAATAGAATAAGTTAAGTAGTCAACAAGTTGTTTTTACCAAACATCTTATGGACTAGAGCTGATATTGCCAAAAAAGTTGATGTCAGTGGAGATATATGAAGGCAATGCCAAATGGTGTATTATAACATAGATTCCTGAGGAAGTAGATGAAGATGGGATGTGTGAGGTGAGAGAGACCATAGTGTTGGCAAACTTATTTGTAGAGCAAGGAATAGTTTGCAAGAGATAATGGTCGAAAGACCCTAATAATGTATTAACACAGTGTTTATATCATTGCAAAACTTCATTTTTATAAAGATATGAATCATTAATCTGATTAACGACTAGTTGTGAGTTGCCAAAGATATTGATTGTCTTGATGCATAAGAAAAAAGTAGTTTGAAGTCCCAAAATTAAGGCTTCATATTCAGCTATATTATTGGTGCATTTGAAGTCAAGTTTAAAAGATAGAGGCATGGGCTCACCTTCATGAGGGATGAGAATGACCCCCACACCCCCACCGTGTTGACATTTAGATCCATCAAAGAACATTATCATTTGATAAAGATGTCATCAGTGGACAGCATGGTGATAGACTTATTAGGGAATTCATAGTTAGAGGGTTGGTTATTAGGTAGAGGGGCATCTGCTAATTGGTCAACAATTATTTGCCCAGTTATAGACTTTTGTTGAATAAATTTTAAATCAAACTCAATGAGAAGCATGAGCCATACATTGGTTTTGGTATGGCTTAGAATGCATGTATTTGAGAGGGTCAGTGTGGCTAATGACGTAAGTTTTGTGATTGAGGAGATAATGACAGAGTTTGGAGGCGACAAAGACTAATGCCAAGCAAAGTTTTTTAGTATGTGTATATCAAGTTTCATAGTGAATGAGCGTTTGGCTTATATAATAAACCACCTGCTCATGATGTTGTTCATCTCAATGCGCAATCATGGCACTTAAGGAATAATTTGTTGCCAAAATGTAATGATAGAAAGGTTGGTCATCTTTAGGTGGAATAAGGACTGGTGGAGAGACAAGATAACATTTAAGAGCCTCAAAAGCCTCTTGGCAATCCTTATCCCAATTAAAGGAGACATCCTTCTTAAGGAGGTGATGGAAGGGTTGGCATCAGTCAGATAACTGTGAGATAAAGTGATGAATAGATTGAAGCTTCTCTTGCAGGTTACAAAGTTGTTTTAGGTTAGTTGGTGGGGGCATCTCAAGTATGGCTTGAATCTTAGCTGGATCTACCTCAATGCCATGAAGAGAAATGATGAAACCTAAAAGCTTCCCTGAGAGAACCCCAAAGACACATTTTTTGGGGTTGAGTCAAACGTTATATTGTAAGAGGTGAGTGAATATTGTTTTGAGAATAGTTAGGTGGTCACGATGAAGTTTGGATTTTCCCAGCAGGTCATCCACATAGTCCTCCATGATTTTGTGGAGGAGATCATGAAAGATATAAGTCATGGTGCATTGGTATATAGCACCTACATTTTTGAGGCCAAAAGGCATGACCCTATAGCAAAATATCCCCCATGGGGTGATGAAGGTGGTTTTATGTTGATCTTTTGGTGCAATCAAGATTTGGTTATATCCTAAAAACCCATCCATGAGTGATAGCATCTCATGACCAGCCATAAGATCAACAAGTTGGTCAATGTTAAGTAAAGGAAAGTCATCCTTTGGGAAAGCTAGGTTGAGGTCATGATAGTCAGTACAAATTCAAATTACCCTAGTTGCTTTTGTGATAGGGACAATGTTTGACACCCATTGTAGATAATCAATGAGTTCGATAAATGAGATGGAGATAAGACGTTGAAGTTTCTCTTTGATAAGGAGTGTGATGCGAGGATGCATTTTGTAAAGCTTTTTCCTGACAGGCTTAGCTTCACCATTTGTGATGATGTTGTGAATGACAATGTCGGGTTCAATATCAGGCATATCACTATAGGACCAAGCAAAAGCTTTGCTATGATATGTAAGGAATTTGGTATAGTTGATTTGTTCCTAGGTATCTAAAGATTGACCAATCTTTAAAATGTGAGGAACATCAAAAGATGGGAGATTAATGTCAATAGTTGATTCATTTAACATAACTTGTGTTTCCAAAGGAAGTGATCATTGAATGAAGGAGTCATCCACACCCATGTAGATGAGTATGGCATCATCATCCAGGCATTAGACAGTGTTGATGCTAAAAGATTCATCATCTATCATGTTTGGATAAACAAGAGGAAGAGACTTTGATGCCCCACCTAGTTGATAGGTCAGGGGTTCCAAGTGAATGGCATTTATGCAAAAAAAACTAGGAGGGATGGAGACCACCAACTTTGTAGGTGAGAATGGGGGAATAGGCAAGGTCGAAAGAGAATACTCTACGATAGTTTCATGGCAAGGGTTTTTATAGGTTTCTATAGGTTCTTTAAAACCCACGCCATGTTGTTTCTTGGCATTTTTTATTGCCTCATCATTTGGAGGCTCAACGGGTTAGTGGGAACCTTGTTCATAAAACCCAAAGCCAAAACCCTTCCACACACACCTATAAAGATAGGTGTGAGAAAAGCTAGGGTTATCGAGAAAGGAGAAATTAGAAGTGAATAGTTGGGGTGATGAGAGAAGATTCCCAATAGTAGGAGCTTGATCTAGTCCTCCATAAATGAGATTAGTTTGGAAATTGGGAGGACCATATGGGATGACCATTCTAATGTGATGGTCATAGTTAGGGTGGTGATGAATTTGTCCATATGCTTGAGGAGTTTAAAACATGTCAAGGGTAAGTAAATGATACTCCTCAAGTGAAAGCTGCTGGAAGGTATCTTCCATAAGATCTTTCATGGTCACTTGAGGAGTAGGTGTAGGTGGAACCGGTGTCTGCAAACTTGTCGAGGCTTCCACATGTGGAGGTGGTGTTTGGGTGGATGTTTTTAAAGAGATGAGAACATCATTAGATTGATAAGTTGTGTTGCATGTTTTAAAGGGGGAAGTGTCAGTAAGAATGATATGAACTTGACCCTCGTATTCAAATTTGACACAATGATATAATGTAAAAGGGACACAGGTCATGGCACATATCCAAGGTTGTTCCAACAACATGTTATATTGGAACTTCAACTCGATGATATAGAATAGTTATGGAATTGTATGTGGGCAAACACAAATATGCAAGACCACAGTGCCAATGGTAGTGGTGGTGGAATCGTTGAAAGAATGAAGAATTGCGTCAATTTTTGACATGCAGTTCTTCAAAAGGGCTAGTTAGTCATATGCATGGGTAGAAATGATGTTGATGCTAGCACGCCCATCAATCATAACCCACTTAATGTGAGTTTGATCAATGTAAGCTATGATAAAGAGGGTAGCATCCTAGTCTTTCATGTTAGAGGTACGAATCTCAGAATCACTAAAGGTGATGGAGGCAATGGTGGGTAATGATTTGACTAAAGCAGCCAGTGGTTAGGGGTCTTCAAGTTGGACCTCCACTGCCTATAAAGATTTGATTAAAGCTTGGCAATGTTGTAGAGAGCTTTGAATTAGGTCATACAAAGACATCTTCACAGGAGTTTGGTGAAGTTGTTTCACCATGGAGTCATGAATTACCTCTGAAGATGTTGGTTGGGATGTGCCCAAGATTGAAATCTTGGGTTTTGGTGGCTAAGAAGGCTTGACAAATGGGTATGTCCAAGGGATATAAACCTTCTCTTCTCCTTTATCCTTTAAGGTTTATGACCTGGTGGCCACATTAATGGTGCTGATTTCGAATAAAGGAGGAGAAGGTGGTAGAGGGACCATAGTCTAATGATGGGATCTTGATGAAGGTGAGGAGGTTTGAAAGACATGGGATGGCGTCAGTGGTTTGTCAAAAGAATCCTCAATAAGAAGGGTGTCCTTTTCCAAGTGTTGGAAAATGACAACCTTAAGAGCATAATAATTCTCATTATCATGCCTAGGTGTGTGATGATATAGGTAGATTTGAGTGTCATCAAACCAAGATGGTTTTGATCTGAGAGGTTGGAATGGTTTAATGGGCAGGAGAGCGATGTTAAAAGACTATAATAATTGGCATAGCAATAAAGCATAAGAGACCACTAATGGGTCTGTGTTTGTTGTTGTAGTAGAGGTTGACAACTTTTGTTTAGGAGTTGTAGGAGTTATTTGTACCACCTTTTCAATTGGTGGTGTGGCCACACATGCAAATGGCACTTTTTTTATGAGAGGTGTTGGATTTTTTGGAGGAAGTATATTTTTGATGGGTAAAGGGAGTAATGAAGGCAATTTGTTTTTGTTAGGTGTTGGAGTAGGGAGCACTCCTATTAAGGTAGAAGGGTGTGGACCCAAAATAAAAGGTAATGGTGAAGGTGGGGGAGGAGTTCTCTGATGTGGTTTAGTAGCCTTCTTTAGCATGGTGCAAGGACCACT
The DNA here is from genome assembly GCA_037957365.1 of Torreya grandis. NCBI lineage: Eukaryota > Viridiplantae > Streptophyta > Pinopsida > Cupressales > Taxaceae > Torreya > Torreya grandis. The sequence goes on from JARHVA010000463.1 coordinate 2,101,082, forward strand.
ACTGTGCAAGGCAAGGTTCAAATATACCTTCACTTGGAGGTGAGTGAGGTTTGATACAGGGTGAACACTAAGAGATTTAACTTGTTTCAGCATGGTGGATGCCTGTGAGGGTTTGGGTTTAGGTGTGGGTGATTGAGCTTCTAAAGATTTGGAAGTCGAAGCCTGATCCTCATCAAAGACTTTGGGGTAATTTTTCACAAAAGGGTCAGTAGTACAAGATGAAATAAGATGTGTAAGATAAGGAGCTTTAAGTCACTCCCATAACACCTCATGTTCTAAGTTCCTTGAATGGAGAAATCCTAATTTTTTAGCCAATCGAGAGAAGGGTTTAGAGGATGTTACGCGAGGCTTTATAATTGGTCTTTTGGAAGATTTGGGTGGTTGTGAGAGCAAAAACATGTTAGACACAGTGATCTCAGGCCAAAGGTGAGAGAGAACCATTATCGAATCTTCTTCAACTGAAGTGGGTGAAGTGACAAGTTCTTTTATTGGTGGAGAAGGGATTGGAGAATTTGGCTCTTCAAGAGGATAGAGCACAGAGATGATCATGGCTTCCATGTGTGGTCAAGGAGTGGGAAAAGTATGATCCTCCATTGGTAATAGGAAAGATGAGGGTGGGGCTAGTGCCATTGGTATCATCAAAGCATCCTCCAATATAAGAGAGGCCAAAGTAGACTCTCTTATGTGTTAAAGGGGGGTGGATGGAGGACTATCCCCCATTGGTGGAGGACAAATAGGAGAAGAAGGTTCTTCTACCTATGGTGGACAGATGGGTTGACTAACCTTTTCAGACTTTGGGAGAAGTTGGTTAGAAATGAAAGGAGAAACCATGTCGATCATGCATATGTTTTGCTCTTGAGGGTCATCGGCCATGGTCTAAACATTGTTTTGACTTGGGGGATGGTTAGGGAATGGGTGCCTAAAGATATCTATGTTTTGGTTAGCTGGTGCATTTAGGTTATCCAAAACAAGATCCCCTTTGTCTAACATGTCTTGATTAACATTTTTGAGGGTTTTGCAATTGTCTGTGTCATGACGCTTGACATGATGATAATTACAAAAGTCATTTTCCCTATACCATGCAGGGATGGCTTGTGAGGGATCAAATTGGGGTGGTGGTCAGATTTGAGGGAGGTTGAGGACTCCCTACTTCACTAGTTTATCCAACATGGAAGCATATGATTCTCCTATTGGAGTGTATTGACACTGTATATACCGTTGTTGAAATTGTCTTGTGATGTTTTGTGATGTGGAGGGCTCAGATTGGTTAGTTGTGGTAGAAGATGATGATCTAAGTACCATAGCATTTGCCAATCCTTTGGACTTGGAGAGGGAAGAAGAAGATTTGGAAGACGAAGGGTCATTGGATTTTGCATTGGTATTTTTATTATGTAATTTGACCTTATCCTCTTCGACTGCATAGAGTTCAAGATTTCGGACCATGGTGAAAGCTTCATCAAATGTGCAAAAAGTTTGAACCCACAAAGTGGATGAGATGTTCTTGGCACATGCTCTTGAAAAGAGCTCAATGAGAGTTGGTTAATCAAACCTCTCCAACGGGCAACGAAGTTAGCTATTGACTCATCATTGAATTGTCTAATAAAATAAAGGTATATGATGGAGACCTTCTTAGTGATGTTGATTGAGAAGTGGTCAAGGAATAGCTGAGCTAGTTGAGTGAAGGTGAAGAGAGAATGACTAGTAATGGAGCTATACTAATCAAGGGTGGCACCAAAAAGTGACATGGGAAATGTGTGAAGTAATAATGCATCATCGTGCACTATGAAGTAGCAAGCATGTCTAAATGCTCTCAGATGTTGTTGTGGGTCCTCTTTACTCTAAAAGTGAGTAAATTTTGAGAGTTCCCACTAGCTAGGGTATGGTCTAATAGGGACTAAAGGGTGGATAGATTCATTGCAGATTTGTTCATATGAAAGAACACTCCTTCAACCTAAAATAGATGTCTTAAGGTTGGACATCTTATCCATCAGCATATTAATTAGATCAGCAGATGGATTGACAGGTGGGGCACCCCTTAAGTTGTAAGGTACCTGGAAGATGTTGAGAGGGGTGTATGACGTACTTGGTTGCATTTGTGTAGGCACAACATATTGGTAGTTCATCATAGGGACTGAAGTTGAGGTGAAGGGGGCTTGTGCCATGAATTTAGAGGGCACAACTTGACTAGATGCTGCCAAGGGTGGTTGAATGGTGGTGACACTAGTTAAAGGATAGGTAGTCACTCTCATGTTTATAGGAGCAAGCGTGGGTGGGATAGAGACAATCAAGTTTTGGAAAGGTGTCTAACTTGGTTGAACTATTTGTGGTTGAGGGGGTATGGAAACCCCAATAGAGGTAGGTCTAGAAATAGAAGGAGAGGCCAAATCTTGAACATTGGCCATGGTTGGGTTACTGGTCGATGCAATGCCCTGAGTGACCATAGGTTAGGTAATAGATGCTATTGATATTATTGCCATTTCAACTAAGAAAGTTGGCATCCCATAAACAAGGTTACCTAAAGGATCTCACGTTTGGCTTCTAGCGAGATAGTGTTGGAGAGCCTTGACGTTGTGGTCAAGAAATTTCTCAAAAGCTTGATCCCCTATGGGAACAATAGGAGGTTGATCGAGGGTTGGTTAGATAGGAGTATGCTCAGTGTCTGAAGTATACTCTATTAGATGACTTGGTATGAAGGGTGAAGGTGGAAGTGGCTATTGCCTTGTGTGGTCAATAAGAGATTTGGATTGACTGCATGTCAAAACCATCCAAGGTGAAATGGGTTTAGGTTCCAAAAATTGTGTGTTTCAGTTTTAGAAAACTAGAATTTGTGTTTAATAGTAAGAAAGTTGGGTTTTCAGCTTGTTGTTTGGGAAGAAAATTTGTTGACAGTGATTGGTGTCAGTTTAATAACCGATGTCGATTATGGAATGTTGCCGAGGTTGGTGGGATAACCAATGTCAGTGAATCTGGGTTGCTGATGTCAGTGGAAAAATTGATGCCAGTTTTTGTGTAATTCTAGAAACATAAAAAATTGATAGTTTTTGGAAGAAGGAGAAATTTTAAGTTGTTTTTGGACCTCAGAATGATGCAACCTTACCAACTCAAACAATCAGATAAAAGTAGAAAAATATATGATTTGGAAAGCAACCTCTAAAACATTAGATTCTTAGAAATAAATTTTAGAGTCGTGGTGGCTTATGCCTTAGAAAAATGTGTTTGGGAATTGGGCTTTTAGAATAGGTCCTAAAGAGGAAGTCTATAGCTAGTTTCAGGTTATGTTTTGGTGCTCAAAAATCTATGTTAGGTTCAGTACATGGCCTGGTGTTGGGGCTTGCTCCCTTCACTTCACGAACCTAGAGCCAAGCTGGGTTGCTTAGCCAATATATACTTTGCCTATAGTTTATACTCTGCCAAAGAATAGAGTGGGTCCCCCTATTGGTAGTGAAGTCCAAGTAGGATCGCCAGGTGGGGTAAGGTATCCACTAGGTGATGAAATCCTAGACGGGCCTTGTCTCAAGTATGTTTAAGTGTTTAATTTGATGTGATTGTGATTTGGTTGTGTAACATTTGTGCACTATGATTTATTCATAATGCTTTTAATTACTAAGTGGGCTAAGTATGCATTCAATCAAGAATGAAATGTAATAGTTTTTTTTAACCCAAATTGAAATATTTTGTTCAAATGCAAACAATTGGAGAAGAGGTTAAGAGTATGATTTTTTCACTACTCTAAGATGCAGGCAAGAAGTGACAAGAAGAAAAAAAAAGATGTTCTTTTTAACTTATGCTAATGGTTTCTTTTTGAAATAAAGAGATAGAAGAAGGATGCAAGAAGAGAATATTTTCCTAATGCAACTAAATGAAAATTTTATTTTCTAAAAGAATGAACCCAAGGAAAACTCTAGGGTCCCACCGAGCATGCCAAAATGTTTCTCTAAGTTTTTTCTAATTATATTCAAAAGAAGAAAAAATTAAAGTTAAAGGTTAGGGGTTTGTACGTTACCCGAATTAAGTTGTACACCGTATCCAAGCATTGTAGGAGCTCCTCTTTGGCTATGGAGGAAACACCTATAATAAGAATAAGACTTAAACAAAGAGAATGTTAGAATAAGATATGGTGGACTGCCAAGCTACACGCTTGGTCCCGAAAGTGTAAAGCTCCATAAGGGATGACAGTCCACTATTTAAAGAAAAGAGTTTTGTATAAAAATAAATGATAAAAGACTTAAAGAAATGGAAAGGTAGAATATTGTGTACCTATTCCCTATAGTCCGTGTGCCTCAGTAGGCTAGTCAAAGATTTTGTTTTGTCTTTGGGCTATTTGGATAAGTTTTTTGGTTTGCACAGCTATCGACATCGGTTATGCTGCTGATGTCAATAGGATGTCAGTATGTAAATTGTGCCGATGTCAGTTAGGCTACCGATGTTAGTAGGGGCTATGGACTTTGGATGGGTTTCAAGATATTTATGTGATGCACAGAAGAGTTTTTAGGAGTTTGGAGGTTTGTGCAGGGTTACAGGAAGGTGAATAAGGTCTGAGGAAGGAAAAAAAGTGGAGGGTAGGTGTGAGAAGAGGAAGAGAATAAGAGGAAGGCTTTTCAGCCCTTCCATAGAGGAAGTCAGGTCTCTTTGACAATATTTAGAAATAGTAAATAGAAATCAATTACCAAGTTATTCTAAAACTTTGAAATGGAGACCAGAAGAATACTTAGCTTTTTGGTGAAGACCCAAGGGTGTCAGGATGTATATTCCTGTTGTGGCTGATGTCGAAGACCTCGTACAATGTTTTCAATCCAATGTCTAGAGTGACTTATGTAGAGTTTTTGTAGCCAGGAGAACGATAGTCAAATTTTGATGCTTGGTCTCAAAGTGTGTGCATTGATATGCAAAGAGGCGGGGGGCAACTCAAGGTTAGAGCCTAGCTTATGTAATCGATGTCGGTGATCCTGTCGGTGTTGGTCGATAGTTGGCTGACATCGATGGCTAGAGAATGGGAAAAATGGCTATTTTTATCTCTTTGCCTATTTCTCCATCCACCAAGTGCATTTGTCATTGGAGAACGGTCAAAAGATGGGTTTATTAGGCATGAGAGTTAGTTAGAGAGTTGCAATGGAGTGAGAATAGGTCTTAGGTAGTTAGGATTTGGAGGACTTAGTCTTAGGGTGATTCATAGGGTAAGAAATGGTCTTAGGGTGAGGTGTCTAGGTGAGGTGTCACGGGGGGGATGATTAATTTAAAATAAGTAATTTATTTTAAATTAATAAAGTGTGGAAGTGTGGGTTAGGAGTGTTAAAGTTAGAAGGGGACCAAGGGGGGTTGACACAATATTGGTGTCTACATAGCTATTAGAAACTTTAGTGTGCTATGTGTACTCATTATAAAAACAAATAAAGGTGATAATAAAGAGTTTAAGTGGACTATTATAGTAGAGAATATTTTTCATATTTTTAAGAAAAAATGACAAATCAATTTTTGTTAGAATTTCTAAATTTCAACAAAATGTTTCAAGTTTAATGTGGTGCTAATGGGACAAAAATAGGATCAATTTCAAGCCAAGAAGGTAAGCCTATTTATTATTTTAGTGAGAAGTGTATGTAGTGTCAATACAATCATCGATATAAATATCCTCTAGTATAAGAAAAGGGATAATTCCATACAAGGTTTAACATCATACAATTTATCAAGTTAAAAGAGGGGCAAATGCTACAAGAAAGAGTTGTTTATAAAGAGGGATCAAGGATATAATTATGGAGCCTGTGCAAGGAACTGCTGAATAAAAACAACCTAGATCCAAGATGTAAAATAGATAAACTAAAGGTATATAAATTACATTAGATGGTAACCAAGAGGTATATAAACTAAGAGTTGTGAGAAATAGGTATATAACTAAGGATATAGTGGCATGTATAGATAAAACAAGTTAAGATAAGCATGAAGAATAAGAGAAAAAATGTACTAATCTAGTAAATGCTTATAAACCAAATTTAAAAAAATAGTTTATATATAAGGATACTTATCTTCAGTTGACTTATTGGTGTATTAATCTCCTACTTGCCTCAAGTGGCACTTTATGAGAGATGTTGTAGGTGGATAATCAAAAGGTAAAGATGAACAACTATGTATCCCTAATTGTGGACTCAAAATACTAGGTGTACCTCTCTAGTTTAGCTTTTTTCTCATGAAATTTAAAGACCGTGTTCAAACATAGACCTCCAAAAGTATAGCCTCTTATAATCTAATTATTATTCTTATTCCAAAGGTAGCTTTTTGTATGCAAGTAGATTATAATGTTGTGTGTTTCATATTAAAATGATATTTGGGAGATATATATATTATATATATATATATATATATATATGGATGGATCCAAATCTTAAAAGTGACCTATAAAATTTGCCAATGGAATATATCTAGGTTAATATAGTATAAATATTAGGGGGGAAAAAAGTAATTCGGTTGTGCCATGTTAGTATGGAAGGCACAAAACTATATCAAGCAGGGCCAATATAATTGAAAGGAACCATAGGTAGGAAAAATATTGTGTTGAGCGTGGTTGATACAATACAAATCATAGGAACCAAACATAACTAACTCAACAAAAGTGAGTTAGTTTAGTAAATTCATAATATTAGGTAGAAGAGGGGGGAAAGTAGGGGAAATAATATTAAATAGTGCTAAAATGAATGAATAGCATGACAATGAGTGTAAATAAACATGATAGGTGATCATATCATAATCTTTCATAAATTACCACAAGTTGGCCCAACCCTAATCCTAGTGCACTTCTTAAGACATACACTTGGATAAAAATATGTGCCTATGAGTCCTACCAAATAAATTATCAATGATGAGAAAATATAGGTGTATACATATTCCCCACCCAAAGCTCATCATGTGTCACAATATTATAATGTGGGATGTTATTTTGGAATAAAACACAGAAACATGAAAGATAAAAGTAATTATTGTAAGTAAACAATGATAAATAAAATAGATAGTTTGAAAGTAATACATATACCTCATCTTACCTTTCCATAAATAAGACTGCATGCAAATACATTAGCCTTGATTATGATAGGTGCATAAATTTTATTTCAAAACCTTAAATATACAAAGCTAAAAATAGATAAAATTAATGTGAGCATACATAGGGGAATCTAAAAATGGAAGTATACAGAACTCGTAGAAAGGATAGCAAAAATTTGGGAGATCTATATAGCCATAAGGGAAAGGCTAAATTAGGTCTAAAATAACTAGGAAAGAATAAAGTAGATAAAATTAACTAGATAACCATAAATGGAGGGGATAAATTAGGTTTAGATAACCCCATGAATAAGATGGTACTATACAGATCTTAAAAGGTATAAATAGGATCAGATATCCATAAATGGAGAGCTAAATTAGATCCAAGTGACTCCAAAAATGAGCATAAAAGCTCAAGGGTCCCAAATATAACTAAGATAAATCATTAAAAAATAAGTCAATGACCAGGATAACATCACATAATAACTCAATTATGCATATTTTATTCAAATGTTCCAAGTTAAAAGGGGTAAACTAATGACTAACACTTATCACATTGCTAACATGTCTAATTAGAGATGAAGAGAAAGATATAATGAATATGGGAGAGATTTTGAAACAAGCCTGTCTTTCAAGGTAAAAAATTAAATCAATGTAAAAGAGGTTCCACCAGGGCAAAAACATATTCTTTACTGAAAGCATGACACTCTAATCAATTTGACAAAACTAAGAGTTTTCAACATCAATGACCTTAGAGAACCCAACCCAATAAACACAAGATTAGGCTAACTAGAGAAATATAAATATCATCCCATTATTTATAAATACATGAAAAATAAATGTATCTTACCTTATCATGATGTATTTTACACTCTTCAGAACCTTGATAGAACCATTAATCAACTACAAGGATTGGGTACTTTTGTGGGAAATTAATTGGCACTAATGATATATATATATGTAAAGCCTCCTACCCCAATCTACTAGATTTATGACTTCCAATATACCTCCTCTCTATCATGAGGTCAACACTATAGAGTTTGAGCTTCAACTAGGATAGGAAGTGTACCAAATGGTATAATCACATCTTTTGGTGTGTTTTAAATTTTTAGATACATTTAGTCTTTTAAAATTACATTTTTTTAATTTGATATCTCTACTTTTGAATTGTATGTTTTTTTTTTATTTTCCATCTCTACATTGATTAAAATACCAACAATGGGTGCTAAATATGACTAACATAAGAGAGCTTAAACCTAGCCACCCAAAATGAGAACCTAGAGACTAAGACACTTAGATAGTCCTAAATTTACACATTAAGAAATAATGAAATCTTGAAATTGACCTTGGTGTTCCAAAAATGAAGTGTAAAATAGGGTAATATAGATATGCACATGAGAATTAATTGGTTTCCAAATTCACAAAAAATTCATAAACAAAAATGATATAATGATAGACAAGATTGAGGATTTCATCATAAGAGAGGGTAAAATATGGATCAAAAACATTTATATAGACTACAATAGTTTTTACATGAGAATATAACTTAATCAAAGTGATAAAACACCACTCTCAACCTTTCCTTAACTTTTTAATAAAACACCTAACTAAGATTAGGATTAGGTGCAGGATCAAAAGGTAAGAGTATAAGATGGGCATTTGTGAGGAGGCCCTAGTTGTAATCCCTAAGGTACTACCATGGAACTCAAAAAATAAAATCCAAGGGGAATAAACATAAGTGTATAATTAGATATCAAATGTGATATAAAATTAAAAACAAGGCTAAGTGGTGTAACAAGTATTAGGAAGCCTAAAGGCAAAGATAATAAGGTAGTAAAATAACCCTTAGGTGGATGAGGTTTAGGAAACTAAAAAGATAGGAGGCATAAAAAACTTTGGGAGTAGAGACAAAGATAAATAGGTGATACGACATTAAAACCAAGGGTGTAGGATAAGGATGAGATAGTTGATAGGTGATGATAAGGTATATGATAATAAAACCTAGAGGTATAGATAAAAAAGCTGAGCTACAATAAATGAGAGTTATAAGAAACATGAAAATGGTGCTGACATAAAATATGAACCAATTATATAACTAAGGTAAGTAAACAATATTATACCTTTAAAAAGGTACATTCACAACAATAGATTATTTGTCTTATAAGATTTATAAAATTAATTTTTTAAAATCTTTAATACATGTAAGATTCTTGATGATTAATTCATTGTGAGGGCGAGGTGTTAAGAATGGTAACATGTCATAACATGTCCTTAATGTTAATAAAATGTGAGTATGGTCATTGTAAGATTCCCTAAAGTGTTCCTTAAGGTAATGATGGGCATTAAAATATGGCTCAAAGTATAAACTAGGAGAAGGGTGGGCATCATAAGATTCCCTAACATGTGAAGTAAGAAAAGGATGGGCATCATAAGATTCCCAAAAACGTGAAGAATAATCAGATTGTATTTAATGTTGTTCTTCACATCAACCTTAAGATTGGTGTATTGATTACCTTTGTTATCATATTCTATGTAAATCTATCTCACATTAGGAATTTTGGCATCTAAGGTAAAATATGGATTTTTGGGTGGTGTTTTTGAATTTCAATCTATGACATTGACCATGTCTAGGTCATTTTTGAATAAGTTGTCCATTTCTAGATCATGGTCAATACATTTTTATTTATTAGTATGAGTGTTGATAACTCTATTATCCATTATTATATTTTGGTTGAGGTAATTGTTTGAGAAAAATAATTGCATTAACATTTTTTTAATTTTCACTGAGGTAGTTTTTTTATGAAAAATAATTATATCTGCCATTTCTTTATTCTCATTGAGGTATTTTTAATTTTATCATTTTTTAGAGTTTGATCTTTTAGATGGGATAAAGATTGTAATTTGTCCTATAGGGTAGCCCTAAGCAGTTTTGTAATTTTTGGGGGTTACTTTGGGTTCAGTTTAAGTGATAGGATGATAATTGATATGAGATATAATTTGATTTATGTATTTCATGTGAACTAATCACTCTTCATTAGTTGAGGAGTTGGAAAAAATTCATTGTAGATGCCATTTTTTGATAGAATTTGAAATCTCTTACTCTTTGGCCTAGGATCTTCCATGAGTGGAGTAGGAGGGTGAAATTTGATGAAAATATCCTCATCAACACTTCAATCAAGGTGAGGATTGTAAAAAATTGGAAAATCATCATAGGAATTTCCATCCATGTCATTATAAATTATAATACCATCTATGGGATCTTTGATCATGATTGAATTATCAAAAAATGGGAATATCATCATAGAGATGTTCATCCATGCTATAAGTGCCAAAAATTAGAAGATCATTGTGAATATAATTGTCCATGATATAAGTTTCAAAATGGTAAGATCATTAGGAATATTGTTTACGATGCTATAAGTGCAAAAAAATGGGAAGATCATCATGGAAACCTTTAGACATGCTATAAGTGTAAATAATTAGAATACATCATAGAGATTTGTGACCATTAGAAATGGAATGATTGATTTTGGTTGAGATAAATTACACCATGATGATTTTACCTTCAATGGTGTAAATAGAAGTAAGAAAGGAGTGACCCATGTATAATATAAATGATTTCAAGATCACTAAAAAAACCTAAGAGGAGATATCATTGAAAATTTATGAAAAAAATATGAATAAATAAATATGAAAAATGAAAATGACCCAACATAATGGTATAATAAGGTTCATATCAGGTTCTCTAGAATTGATGTAGTGTGAACATTCAAAAATATAAATATCCTCTAATATAATTAAAAGAGATAATACCATACTAAATCCAACATACATCGATTATCCACACAATGAAACAAGGTAGGCACTATAAGCAAGAGTTATTTGGAAAATGGGGATTGATGATATAATCAAGAAGCCTATGCAAGGAAATGATGAACAAAGACAACATAGATTCAATATGTGAAAAAGGTAAACTAAATATATATAAATTCTTTTAGGTGGTAACCAAGAGGTATCTAATGTAAGGGTTGTAACCAAGAGGTATCTAAGTTAAGGGTTATAACCAAGAGGTATAAAAAAACATATATATTTGAACATAAAGATAACATAAGCTAAGGTGAGAATGAAAAAGTATAAAAAAACATACTACTCTATTATATACATTTAATCCAAACAAAAGAAAGAGTTTAGAGATAGTGATACTTACCTTGTGTTGTTGACTTATTGATACATCAATTATTAAATTGTTGGATAGCTCTAAAATAGTGTTAGCTACCATAATACAAACACCCACAATATCTACATAATAAATCTATGAAATCTTGAAATCAAAATAACACAAATTCATCCAAATAACATATCTACCTCTTTTGATTAAGATAACTTACCTAATTAGGTCACCATAATAATAACTCTCATCCACAATAAATCTCACCCACTATCCCTATATGTTCTTATATAGATAAGATAAGAGGCTAGGGTTAGGGTTAGGGTTTTGGAGAGTAGTTAGAAAACGAATAAGACAAAACTATTATTAGTATAAGCTAATTAAGTATTTACTTCTTTTTTAATAATCTCTAATAATAGGTTATGGATAAGTGCCCACCAATTAGTGCCTACCTAAAAATTACAAATAAATAATACAAATGGATTTTAAAACCATACAAAAGTGTATGAGTAATTTAATACACTAACATCCTATTTCACTATTTACTTTGATGAAGGGAAGGATGGATAAATAACTAAACTATTACCCCTTGATGACACCTTCCTTTACTTCCAAAAGTTTCATAAGTTGAACAAATCAAGCCTCAATAAAGGGTTTTATGAAGATGATTGCAACTTGATCATTTATTCAAAATAACTTAAGATCAATGGCCTTTTACTATATCAATTACTAGATATATTTCATGTGAATCTCAATGTTATTTGTGCATTGGTGTTTCATTGGGTTGTGATAAATTTAGATAACACTTTAATTATCACACAAAATCAGTGTGCATTGAGTATGTGGAAATCCAAATTTAAAAATCAAGTATCCAATCTAAATTGACTCATGACTAGCAATAACAATGCCTTTACACTCAACTTCCATAGTAGACAAGGAAATGTTAGTTTGTTTCTTACAAGACCAAGTCATAACACCTATCCCAAGATGATATATGTATCCTATGGTTAACTTGTGATCATATAGATCTCTTTCCCTATCATTTTTATGTATCTAGCATCTGTTATGTTCCCACCAAAAGTGTAACTAAAAAGTGAAGATTTTCCACCTAACTTGTACTCAATCCCATAGTTAGTAGCACCACAAAGATACCCTTTTAACATGTTTTGAAACCATCTAATGGCTTTCATGGGGTTCCTGGCAGTAACATAATAACAAGTTCATAAAAAATAAAATATCAAGATAAGTGTGAGTCAAGTACTAAATACTACCCACTAATTTATTGTAGATTATACCATCAATTGAAGTAGAATAACACTTTAAATAAATATTTACTCTACATTGATATGGATTTAGTGTAGACTTTAATTTTTAATATTGGAGTAGTTGAGTATGTCTTGAGTATACTTGGATGGATTATAAAATATTCTTTTTTTAGATTATGAAATATAAGGACCAAGAAACAAAATGTAGAAATTATAAGTCAATCATCTCAAAATACTTCATTATCTAAGCTCTCATATCATGAATCTACTTGGTGGATCTCCCTGTGATGATTAAATCATCAACATAGATAAACAAATTTAGGAGTTTCATATCTACTTTATTGGTGTATATTGTTGGGTATGAGGGATTCATGTAAAGCTAGATATGATTAAGAATTTGTTGATATTTTCACACCAAGATAGATAAGCCTATTTCAAACCATACAAGTAAATTTTCAATTGGCACATAAGTCTGGAGTTATCACTACTTATGAATCTATATGATTGGACATGTAGATTTATTCTTGAAAGTATCCATGCTAGAAAGTACTTTCAACATCCGCAAGATGGACTTCTCATACATTTGTTACATCTAAGGAGATTACTAGCCTAATGGAATTCAACTTGGTAAATGGATCAAATTTTTCATGGTATCCAACACCTTCAACTTGTAAAAAACCTTTTTCTACAATTCAAGATTTGTATCTATCAATGGACCCATATACTACATACTTATTTGGGTAAATCCACTTAAACCTCACTATTTTTATTCCTTTTGAAAGTGGAACCAAATCCCAAGTTTTTATCTTCTTTAGAGAAATAAGTTATTTTGACATAGTTATATACTATTCAATGTGATTATAATCTTGATGATAAGTCTCTAGATCTTGTGTCACTACCAACTATGCCAAATTTGAAACACCATATGGATGTTACAATCTCATCATGCTTGGATCTCTTTGTTGACAATGCACCAAGATCATAGTGAAATTTTCAAACCCATTTTATCAAATGTTGTGTTGGTTATGTAGATACATTTTGAGTGTTTTCTAGTAGTCATGGAGGTTATATTTATCCCCTCTATGACACATCATATGATTAGAATCTTGATGATAAGTCTCTAGATCTTGTGTCACTACCAACAATGCCAAATTTAAAACACCATATGGATGTTACAATCTCATCATGCTGGGATCTCTTAGATACCTTGAAAATGCACCAAGATCATAGTGAACTTTGCAAACCCATTTTATCAAATGTTGTGTTAGTTGTGCAGATAGATTTTGAGTGTTTTCTAGCAGTCATGGAGGTTGTATTTATCCCCTCTATGACACATCATTTGAATTGTAGTAACTCCCAGAATGGGAGTCATCTAAAATATATTGTTCTTCATAAGAGACCTCATAATTTATGTCCAACTTGATAAAAGGTAATGGATGAGGAGTAGTAGATGTTGGTGTGAAAGCTTGATTTTGTTCATCAAATAATACATCCCATGAGTAAATCACTTTGGTGGTTCCTGAAATAATAATATGATATTCTTTCACATCTTCACAATAGCTAACAAAGATACAAGGATGGGCCTTCATTTTCATTTTTTTGCAATTTTCATTCAAAATGTGCACCCATGTAATACATCCAAAAAATCAGAAGTCATAAACATATGGCTTAACACTAGACCATTTTTCATCAGGAATCATATTTTTCACTACAAAGTGAGGAGTGTTATTTTTTATATAGTTTTCACATTAAATTGCCTCAACCCAATATTATGGAGGCAAGTATTTAAAATGTACAATGCAATTATCCATATCTTTTATTGTGTAGTTTTTGTGCTCAACTGCACCATTTTGTTAAGTGGTGTAAGGTATAATATGTTGAATTTGAATTCCTACCAATTTATATAAGGAAATCATCGAATTGTTGAAAAATTATCTTTTATTATCTTTTATAAGATGCTAAAATTTTACATTTAATAGGTTTTCAACAAGTTCCTTAAATTTTTTTGAAGTGCTTAAGGAGATCATTTTTTATTTTCAAAAATTAAACCCAAATTCTATGAGAGAAATCATCAATTAATTTAAGCATGTATTTATGTCTTTGAAAAAAAATATTGGGAAAGGACATAAGATCACTGTGAACCAACTATAATTTGTCACTTGCCCTCAAGTATTTCCCTTTGGAAAATTAATTTTTGTGTTGTCTTCTAAGTGCACAACTTGGACAAATGACATCTTTGAAATAAAATTAATGGAAAACTAATACCCATGTGATGCTTACTAAGGTTTTATAATGAGTGATAGTTGAGGTGACCAAAAAACTCAAGTAATTAGAATGTACAATCATGACTTTTGAATATTGAGATATATTTTTTATGACAACATCATTATGTATAAAAAAAATTATTTCCTTTAACTAAATTTTTGATCTAATAAATAGATAGGAAACGCACATATAAGTCTAAAATGTGGAGAAATTTGATTAATATTCCTTTCTTCATCTCAACTATCCCTTTGCCCTCAACATCTAGAGGACTAAAGTTGCTAAAAAAATAGTTGTGTGGCACTGGTTGATATTATCAAATAATGGGTCATCATGTGCCATATGATGAGAGCCTTTTGAATCTTGAATCCATGTAGATGCAAGTGACCCTATTGTTTCAAAAAGTGTCTCTCTTGACTTGGAAGGGGAAGCTACATTTTTTCATCTCAACTTCTAAGTATGTCATTTTCTTGGAACATTGATATTCAACATGGCCTGGTTTCTTACACCAATTACAACACTCTTGGTCTATGTGGGAATTTAATTTCCCTTTGGCTTTTTTTACTTGGGGAAGGATTTTACTAATCTAGTTTTTTGTTAGGCTTGGACTCTACCTTCCCTTTTTTCTTGGTAGGGTTATTTCCTTTTCCAAATTTGGATTGTGACATTTAATTAGTTTCATTGACCAAATATGCCTATTGCTTAGTACCTTCGAGTTATAATTTCAAATAAAAAATGTTTTTTCTATTCCTTCAAAGTTACTCATAAAATTTATCAAAATTAAGTGCCACATATGTAGATCCTATAAATTCTTGACATGTGTGGTAATTTAAAATAAAAATTGAGTAAAGATGACCTAATTTATACAAAATAGTCATAATGAGATTTTCATCAATCTTGGTTTCACTAGTTTTAATGAGTAGAAACCTCAATAACTTGACTTGAGTGATGAAGACCTCAATGTAAGGGAAGTTGTTTGGACTAAGAGTAGTGAGCTTGTTTTCTAGTTGGAATGCCTTCAACTTACTATTTTTTCCAAAACTTTCCTCCAAGGTAGTCCAAACTTTATAAGGTTTCGTGATGCATTTAAAATTAAACTTTAATTTAAGGGATGTGATTGATCAAGGATGCCTCTAGATTTTTTAAAATATTTTTTCCTTTCTTTATGTTTGGAACTATCTAAAGGTGTAGCTTTTTAATTCATTGCAATGTGCTAGAGACCTTTGTGAATGAGCACATTAGTAATGTATCATTTTCAACTAAAATAGTTGGAACTTGAGAAGGTTATCTTTTTCTTTGCCATTGCTAGCACATAACATTAAGTAAAAATATCACAAAATATTTTGTATGCATAAAAATTATTAAAAAGTGTTTCCAAAAATTCATGTTAAAATTATCTTCTCGATGACAAAATAATAATGGTGTAATGTGCCTATAGGAAATAAAAATCTATGAAAATACTTTTGGGATTGTAGTCAAAAAATAATTTGTATGTAAATTTATTTCCAAAAAAAAAAAACCAGTTTAAATGATCATCTTGATGAGAAAATCAATATGGTGAAGTTTCCATAAGACCCATGAAAAAAAAATACTCTTTTTTTATTCACACAAAACTGATGGTCTACAGCTTTCCCACATCAATAAAAATAATCTGAGAAACTCTTTCTACCAAAAAATGCTTTTTGATTTTCCATTTCACTATTATTTTCTAAAATATAACCCCAAATGAGGATACTAAAATTCAATATGGATAGGGAATACTCAAACTAAAGCTGAATAAATAATACTACAATAGTGCACATTTATCAAATATCCCCAAAATTATTTTGATAAATACTAAGTTGAGGTGTGTTTTTTTTAATAAATAATACTGCAATAGTGCACATCTACTAAATATTCCCAATATTATTTTAAGAAATACTATGTTGAGGTGTGTTTGATCTATAAGATCTTGGATATATTAATCCATAGTCATAAATAATGAACATGCCCAAAGAACACTAACTAAAAAGGTTTCCCTCACTTTAAACTACACTATCTCATCTATGAGGTATGTAGAGATTAAATTCTTGGGTCTATCTATTTATAGGTGCACCATATAATTAAATATTTGAGAGGCTTCCTATTGGAAAATAAAAAATATATATCCTTAAAAATTCTTAGATACTGTCAGGAATGTGGAAGCTAAGATCCATTTACATTTTTTTCTAATTACTTGATTATTGGGGTATTACCCCTCACATGACAAATCAGGTATAATTGATTGATATTTTACCTAGAATGACAACTCCTATGATTTTTGCAACTGTTGGAACATAGTTCTAACCTATGGGATTTCTATGAAATAAAATTGCTTCAACCTTTAATACCAGACTAAATTCACTATTTTTTATCAACTAATATCCCATAAGAGTTAGATGAGAGCGTGATATTAGGTATTTTAAATAAGCCACTAATTCTAGGCTTACAACCTAAAATACAAAAAAAAAAACTACAAATCTGAAAACTAAAAAGAATGTTGAATATGTAGAAAAAAGAATGGAAAAATTTAGATCTAATCTTTGAATTTGCACGTAGAATGAGGTGAATATTCCATAGTTTTGATACCATACTAAATGTTTGGATATGCTTAATTTTTGTGTTATCTATGATAAGACAAACACCCACAATACCTACATAATTAATCTATGAAAGTTTGAAAGCAAAATAACATCTAAGTATCATAGCCATCTCTTTTGATTAATATCACTAGCCTAATTCTACCAGTATAATAGTAAATTTCATCCATAATATATCTCACCTACTATCCCTATATGTTCTTATATATATAAGAGAGGAGGTTTGGGTTAAGATTAGGGTTTTAGAGAGTAGTTACTTAAAGAATAAGACAAAACTATTATTTACAAAATTCAATGAAGTGCTTACTTATTTGATGATCTTCTCTAATAATATATTTTGGATAAGTAATCAAAAAATTCCTTCCCTTGAATTACAAATAAATAATATAAGCGCATATTAAAACCATATAATAGTGTATGAGTAATTAAATATAATACAATCAATCTCCTCCATAACTCAAGTAAAACTTTACGAGAGATATTTTAGAGGTAAGGATGAATACCTAAGTATCCTTATTTGGGGACTCCAAAGAATAGGTGTACCTCTCTATTTTTCTTTCTTCTTATTAACCTCAAATGTCTTGTGTAAACATAGACCTCCATAATTTCAATCTCTTATACTCTAATTCCTCTTCTTCTATTATTTTAGGTTTTCATGCACAAGAAGAGTAGAATGGTGTGTATTTATTATAAAAATTAGATCTCATATCCCTATATATATGGATTCAACTCCTAAAATTGACCTTTTAAATATTATAATTGTCAAGAATCTAGAACAACAAACATGCTCTGATCCCACTTGTCAGGATGCGAAACCGGAAACATACAATTGATTACCAAAACTTCAAGCAACTTAATATGCGGAAATAAACCAGATTCACCAAGTAACTAGAATTCAGAATAACACAGCATATGAGAGACAATACACAACTTGTATTAACACTTTATACAGAAAAGAATACAATAAAGAAGATGCCACTTCTTCTCCACCACCTTACAGAGGTTTCCCACACCTCAAGTGAACAGTAATTCTTCTCCCCAAAGCTCTCCCTCTCACAGGTCACAACACTCAACTCAAATACAGAGTTGGTGTTCACCTCCCATGCTCCACGCATAACACAAGTGCTCCACGCACTCCACAAGCACTCCACGTGCTCCACAAGTACTCAAGGTACTTCAAGTAGATCTCCCATGAATCTGCAACAACCTGCAATTCAACAGACCATACTTATGGAAGGAACTCCCTTGCCTTCCTCTTGCTCTATCCGAGTACACACCTGTACTCCAAGTAGATCCTGCCTGATACTGCTCCCTGTTGTGTTGCTGTCTGTATGACCTTGCACACCTGCAAATCAAACAATGGTTCTGCTCACCTGTGAACCTCGACCTTACACACACATACACCTGTAGATCAATGATCTTACTTACCATGTAGATCTCCTATATAGGCCATGCAACTGTGACCAAGATCCTACACTCCTGAAGAACCCAGCTGGCTCTCCAATCCAGCACCAACACACCTGGTACTGTGGCACTAGGAGGAACGCACCATTGCTCTACCTCACACACAGAAGGAGCTTATAATTATGCTCTCTTACTCCCTAGCACACCTTTCCAATACAACCATGAGTCTATTATATAGATCTCATCCAAACAATAATTAGACATCTAATTACAATAATTAGATCCGCAGCTCTCAGTCTAAAATTAGATCTCTTCATGCAAACACTTGGTTTGTTAGCTAACTGCCCATAAATAGCTCGCAGTCGAACCACACAGGCGACCGACGCCGGTCCCTGTCTGCCTGGAGGTGACCGACGTCGGCCGATATATGACCGACGTCGGTTGCTTCCCTTTGCTATCCTGCCGACGTCGGCTGATCAGACCGACCCCAACTTCTCTGCAATCTTCAGCAACCTCCTCTCCTATTTGCATCAGTGAAGCTTTTAGCTCCACAATCCTAACAATAATTTACTTAATTTGGATAGACATAGTATAAATACCAAGAATGCAAATAGTACTAAGTTGACAATTCCAAGTTAGTACAAAAGGCACAAAACTATTTTGAGTAGGTCCAATATATTTGAAAAGAGACCACATGAAATATAAGGATTTTTTCAGTTATATTTGATACAATATGGATTGTAGGGACCAAATAGAACTAACTAAACATGGGTGAGTTATTTTGGGAATTACATGATACTAGAGAGAAGAGCTAAAAAGTAGGGAAAAGAACAACATAGGAGGCCAGAATGACCAAATAGAAATATAATGAGCGTAGAAGGGAATAATATCCAATCATATGACAATATCTCATAAATTACCATAAGTCTACCGACCCCAATTCTATTTCAATCCTTACGATGTGCACTTAGGGAGAAATATGTGCTATAAATTCATATAAAATAAACTACTAGTGACTAAAACATATAGGTGTATACAACAAGTTTAATGAAGCAAAGTAGAAGTACTCTATTTATGATCAATAATTTTATGCTATAGTACAATCCATGAAGAAGTGGAGGCATTATTTTGGCCTAAATGTTTCATTTTTTATATTGATCATCAAGCATTGTACTTCATAAATAGTCAAAGTAATTTAAAACAAAAGCATATAGAATGGGTTGAGTTCATTTAAAGTTACTTTTTTATATTTAAGAATATAAGTGTAAAGTCTAATAAATTAAGATATGTATTGAATATGATGTTTATTTTATTGAATGGGATGATAGTGGAAGTAATTAGGTTTTACTCCATGGGAGATTTGTATGTAGAAAGTTTGGATTTTTGAGATGCATGAGCAACATGCAAGAATCTAACCCACATTGGTATAGATCCATCACTATAGTAATTCTTCTAGGATAATTTTTTATTCAAGGGATATAACTTATGTATTCCTAAAGGATCTATTAGGGAGAATATGATAAACGTTAAGATTAAATTAGGGATATCTAATCATTTCAACATGGATCAATCATTGGCCCAACTATGTGAAAGTTACTATTGGCAAAGAATGAGTATAGATTGAATAATTTTGTTCAAGTATGTAGATTTTTCTAACATGTTAAATTTGAAATTCAAAATTCATATTTTATCAACCTCTACCTATATTAAAGAGGCCATGGGAGGATAAAAGCATAAATTTCATTCTTGGGTTGCCAAGAACATATAGAGATAATGATGTCATCTTCGTTGGTGTTTTTATATTTTCCAAGATAGAAATAATGGTTACATGAAGAAATAGAAGTGATTCTTTAAAAAATTCCAATTATTTTCAAATAAGTGGTAATATTACATAGTTTTCCAAATAACATTGTCTCAACTAAGGATACAAAGTCTGTTGAGCACTTTTTAAGAATTTTATCAAGAAAGTTGAGCATAAAATTAGGTTTTAGTTTAGCATATCATCTTCAAATGGATGGGAAAATTGAGGTATTAAATTAAAAAATTATTAATTTAAAAAATATGTTTTATATGATATAATCCCAAATAGTGGGACATGGCTTTGTCACAAGCTAAGTTTGCTTACAAAAACTCAGTAAGTAGAATTACAATAATGATTCCTTTTCATACTATGTATGGTTCCATCCCTAAAGGTGTAACTAAATTAAGATATGTAGTTGGTATGAATAGAATAAGTGTTGAAGTAGATAAATATGAAACATGCATGCATAAGGTCTATAAAGAATTGAATATGAGGTTTGATATATCATAATGGACTGCAAGAAACCTATAGTTATAAAATAAGAGAACAAGAGTTCCAAGTAGATTACTTGATTTTGGCATATTTTTGGAAAGAGAGTTTCCCAAAAGTAACATATAATAAGCTCAAACGAAATGATATTAAGCCTTTTATGATTCTAAGAAGGTTTTCAGTGAATGCTTATGAGATGGATCTTCCATATGGGATTGACATTTTACGTATCTTCAATGTAACATATATGTACCCTTACCATGAGGAATGAGTGATGGAAACAAAAATATTTGACTATAGATTGGAGATGGTAGTTTCTTAATAATGTAAGGGAATAAATTCAAAATATGTCTACTACTAAATTCAACAATAAAATAAGAGGTAGTGATTAAAAGTAACATCCGACCAAGTGTAAAAATAGACTATCCAAGATGTAACTTGGATGAGAACATCTAAAGTTTCCAAGTATTGAAATACAATTAAAAAGATCATGTATGGCTTAATATCAAGATCTTATGGACCAATTAAAATAACCCAAGTGTTTTATGTAACATTATCTAGGTCAATAATTAATATTGCATCGATCAAAAACACAAGTTGAGGTTTTTTCACATTTGTGTGCATGTGCATATTTGTTGAATTATCAAAATTTTCAACAATATTGTGTGCATAGAAGATGATAGAAAACAATTTATGGAATGTAATCAAGATCTAAACACTTTGAAAGCAAATAGGAGGAAAATTTAAATCATCTCCCAAAGGTTAAGTTGAACCTTTTGATCAAGTGATTAAATGACCACTTAATGTAGGAGATGGTTCCAAAGTTATGATTCTATATTCACCAATGGATATATTACAACCAATATGATGTAACTAGTGGATTTTACCCATAGAGGCAAAACATTAAAATCAAATTCTTATAAAAAAAATGTTTGGACCATTTATAAGATAATAGGAACTCAAAGAGAGCCTACAGGATGTTAGTGCTAGTTAGTGGAGATTATATGAGGCTTGCAAAGAGCACAAATTTAGTTAGGGGGAAGAGGAGTGATTTTAGCTTCCAATAGTAGAAATTAAATAAGATAGATGAGAAAATACTTTTATATCTTTCTATGGTGATGTATGTCTAGAATAAAGAGTATAATCAGTCCATGAGAGACTAAGATTGTATTATCTTCTTCATAGTTCAGTAGGAAAGAAAGTTTGTGTAATGAAATTTTTTGATCATTAATAAATAAGGTGTAAAAGGCTAATTATATGTTTCCATTTGAGAGTGAAGTTTTTCTAGATTGATGAGTAATGTAGCCATTAATTTACTACCCTCAATCCATCATGTGATACCACACTCATAACATGTACCCACTAGTTTAAGATTGATGTATACATCTTTAATATGGAAAAGTTGATATTTTTTGTAGTAGTGAAGTGATTAACAAATAATTATTCCTCTAACTATTGAATCTAATCACCACATGATATCACGTCAATCTTGTTTTTAAAAAAAATATTTTTAAATTGGCATGGACCTTGAAAGGACCATGATGTTGAAAAGGATTGTGGATAGGAAAAAGTGGAGAAGTTTTCATTATCAAGGGAGTTAAATACATTATAATTTCACAAAATTAACCAAAGAGTGTTTTTTTTCTACTTGAGAGTAATAAAAATTAGTTGTTATATGTTTAGGGACTCATCAAAAGATTCCTTTTGTGATTTTTCCATCTTATTCTTACATCAACATTATTATAAGATATAACTAGGATTTTCACCTTAATTTTGTATTTATGCACAAGTATTTACAAGTAAATGAATATGGTGAGACTAGAAATAAGTTATGATACTACTGTCTAGGATGGTGGTGCAAAGGATAAATCAACAAAGTAGCTAGCATTTTATTAAGTTACAACATTAAAGTGCAATAGAAAACCAAAGGAAGTAAATAATTACATAATTATAAGAGAAAGAGAGATATAATAGTCCTCTTGTACATTCAAATATATATGAACATGTATGATAAATATGCGTAAAAATTAATAAAAGGCTAAGAATTAATATTCTTATGACCATAAAGGGAGGAAACACTTTTTAACTAATTTTTTTGAACTAAAATGTAGAATACATGAATGATCATGATTTTTTTCCTTGTGAGTTGAATGGTTACACTATAGATTTAAAATAGGTAGTTATAAAATAATATATCTATAAAATTATAGTATGTGATGGTTTTCCCTCTTATAGATGTGTTAGTTTGACTTCAATTTGTGCATAGTGTTTAAGAGTTTACTAGCATGGTGTGAGCCCTAGGAAAATAATTTGACATGGCATGACATGGAAATATGGTTCCACATGGCATGAGGGTTAAGTCATTATCCTTACCTATGTAACATATGTCATAGTTTTTCAACAATTTTGGGTACTTAAATTGACATGGGCATCCTAAAGATATTTAAGATGAAGTGTTAGGAATGGCATGAAATTTTGGCACAATGAAACCTTGCATTGATGTATATGAGTCTTGGTTCCATGAGGTTTATCATTTGGCATAGTTTGGAGTGTCTAAATCCATAAAAATAAGATATTCAACTAGACTAGAAATGCGTATATCACATTTTCTCCAATATATTTTGGGGATAATGGGAATTGTAGTAACAAGATAAGCATTCCAAATTGAATTTACTTGACAAGTTTTTAGGTATTCCATAGTAGGAGAAGAAAGTATTTATTCTATGAGGATTTTCACTAGTAAATTACTTCATTTAAGTGATGTAAAAAAAATTATTACATTGAGCTCAATACCAAAGCCCAGAGGTATCCACTTCAATGATAGAGTTCTCCCAAAATAGGTATCCCTGGGTTTAATTTTTTATGTTATGAGTAATTTCATGTTTTTTTGCATTTAAACTCATTTTCTTTCATGTTTTTCATTACAATTTTCATGGAATTTATTGTCTCTTGGAATAAAACAACATTTTAATCATTATACTTGAAGTAATGATCTTAATGATAATGTATATTTGTGTGTAAAAGATGTTTGTACTTTCACACATTCTAATTCTACATATTAGATGTATGTAACTACTAATTGTTGTATCTACCATCCAATTTTCAGCCTATTTATATTATATTTCAATAGCAATCCATTATATTATAAAAATGACTTATATTTTAAAATTTTGGTACCAAATACTTTATAAATTAATCATTAGAAAACCTAAAAGTTTTATAATGGAAAATCCACAAATTAATAGACACACTATCTTAATTAATATATGAATTATATTTAACATGTGATGGAAATAGACAAACAAATGTAGAAGTAACATTATAATAGAGAAAATATATATCAAAATGAAACTCTTAGTTTCACCTTTGAATAGGATATGTTACATAAGGGTATAATGTTAAACTAAGAATCCAAGGTTTTAATCCCATAGGTAAAATCATATGAAGGATTTTATAGCATTGATAATGTATACAAATGGAGTTTTATTTCGTATGCAAGATGCATATCCTTATAATTATGTATATAATTCAAATTAGGTAGATAAGGGAAATATAAATTTGTAAACAATAACAAGAACATAAGGTTAAAAAGTCTGTTAGTATTCAAGTTATCTCAATTTTGTTATCCGTTGTTGGACTAAGAAGGTGAATCATTAGTGGATGACATGAATCATATTAATAATATGAATTTTTTTAAAGTTATTTTGGATCCTAACGTGTTGACATATTTGTTTGAAGCATTCCTTACATTAGGTATGCATTTTACTGGCTTCAAATTTACTAAAGGTGTGACTTGTGAAGACTAAATTTTCCATTTAATGGTGTGAACCCAAATCAAGGATAAGTTTGTTTGTATCATTTTCCATTTCTTGATAATAAACGGTCCTTATTGTATGTGTGGAATTTTGCAAAAACTGAACTTAGATTAGTAAAAAAATAGACAGTTTTTCTTAGTTTACATATTTCCCATGTTTCACAACTTGAAATAAATGTCATAGCAAGTGCAAGTTGAGTTAGTGTTAATTAGTTCACCTTTTTTTCTTAGAATCGAGTGTTAAGAATTAAAATCTTAATTACTATGGAAATTCAAAACCTCAATAAAATGTTATATATATTTGAATCAATTCAACATTAAATACATGATGTGTATACACATAATATTTTCAAACTTTATCAATTATTGATGCTTTCTATCTTGTAGGAACCTATCAAGTCTCAAATCTCTCTAAGTGCATGCCTTAAGGGGTATACCAGGAAAGGGGTGGGTAGATAATTGGTGCTTCATAGCATTGTTGTCCCTTTACTACCACTTGATATCAATCTAACCATCTCATAAAACCATTCCCATAATCTTTTTCTCCTATTTTGCACCCTCCTCTAGTAATTTTTTTCCTTCATTATCCCTTCCCTAGCCTAAAGTCCTTTTCGATGGTTTATGATACAATTTCAGCCCCATCAACCCCATACTCTAATTAACAAAACTCATTTAGGGTCTAAGTCAGCGCCTGGGTGACCCTATCAGCTAAACCTTCAAAAAGGACTGGTGTTAGATTCAAATATATAAATACATTCATTTTGACATTATTAGAGAGATAAAAAGAGTTAATTATTCATTTGAGCTTCTTTATAATTTGCTCTTCCACCATTCTACTTGAGGAGTCTCAGCGTAGGTTTTATACTTGGAGAAGAATCTTAGCTTATGGAAAATTCTTGGATGCTTTGGCCTTTCTTAGTGATCCATAAAAACCACAGCAACCTCTTTCAAAACACCTTTGGCCAAGGGAGAGACTTAATCTTGATGGGTTCATCTTCAAGGTAAGTATCTCTAACTTTGTTCCTCTCTTTTAGTCGATAGAAGTAACACAAGTAATGGTTTTTGAATATATTTTTCTCTCCATGCATTAGGGTATTACCTATAATTATATTAAATAGGATTCTCTTATGCATGTTTAATTTTATGTTTACTAACCCCCTATTTATAACACAAGCTTTGGTGAGTACTAGATCTAGTAAAATATACTTTGCTTTTGTCATTTACTTATTGTTGACCAAATTTTGACCTCAAATCAAAATTGGTCACCCCCTCTAAATTAAAATTTTTATAGGATTATCATGTGGTATTTTAATGCCTTGTATGGTCCCTAAAATTATTCATAAACCTTATTAGCATTGTTTAAGGTTAGTTTAGAGAAGCTAAAGTAATGCCTTGTTATGGCCATATAGTGGTCTAGACATGTCATGGAGAGATAAGGCATGGTCAATTGTTGTCATAATTGATTAGGATTTTATAAAATTCATTGCATGTATTAATCATCTTCTAATAACATTTCATGATGTTTTAGAACATTTGAGGATCCTTTGTAGACTTGAAGGTGGTGAAAATGAGTGAAAATATGATTTTTGCTAACATAAATGTGTGTCAAAGTCCCCCAAGTGAAAAATACATACCAAAAACCTTCCATGGATATTGGATTAGCTAATCAACTACCACACCTATCAAAAATTGAGAACAAGGTCATAATCTTGAGTTTCAATACCATCTTGAGGAGTTAGGAGACTTGTACAAACTAGTTGAAGTCATTTAAAGGTGAAAGAGTTTTAGAATTTAATTTGAGATTACACAAGTCAAAAAAAAACATGAGAATAATTTTGAAGTTCAATAGTTGAAGAAATATCTTTCTCTCCTCCATCGCTCCATTCATAAACTCTTGAAGGCCATTTTCAATTGCATGTTACAAGTCATACAAGTAGAATTGGGGGAAAATATTTTAGCCAAATTTTGGTACCCCTATGGGCTTCTAATTTGTTGCATTGGTCATTATATTTGTGTCCTTATATTTATGAACAATCGCTAAGGAGCTATACTACTTTTTGAAGACTCAAATCCCCATAGACTAATTTTTGTGTATAATTGTGAAATATTTGGCTACATGAAACCAATTAGAGTGTGTTATCATAGGTTTATATATGTGCCATACACATAAATTTACCATTTTGGCACATTTGGATTGTCTTTTGGCAAAGAGCTTGCTTTATGCATTGTTTACAAGTGACTATCAATATTTCTATGTTTTAGAGTTCTCCAAGGGGTTTAATGCATCTAAGTGTTATTTTATTTTCCTCTACTCTCATCTCAGTCCATCAATGGCCTTATGATCATTCAAACATTTTGTACAAGTTTCAAATGGTCACATCTCTATTCACCTCTTGAGCTATGTTCTATGTGCCTACATAAGCAAGTTGAGTTGATTGGATTTGAATATGTATTTTCAAGGAAATTGAGAGTTTTGAATCCATGGTATAATGTCTTAATACATGAAATGAATTATCTTTGAGCCTAATATTCATGCTTTCACTTTTCAAATGCTTCTACATAGGGTTGCAAACCTATAGGTATGTAGACTTTTAGGTCTACAACTTCAAGAGAAATCCAATGGTAATAGTGTTTCATGAAGGTTATCTAGGCATGAATCATGGTGATAGTTCAAGTTTAAAAAGGTTATTATATTAATTAATACTTCAAAATCATTTGAAGTCAATTAAAATTGAACTTTGAGCTAACAAGCCTAGCAAGACACACCTACAGGACTATGTGGACAATGAAGGTAGAGGATCAAAATGTAAAGATGCCTTGAAAAGGCTAATGAACTTGAAGGTAGTTAGAGAGACTATCCATGAGCTAGAAAATTATTATAATTTCATGGTATAATTAAGAAGGATAACTCCAAATCACATTCTCAGACTTCCATAATAGTCACCTATAGCCAATTGAGAGAATGTGCCTTAGACAGTGACTGTTGATAAGGTTTGGAGTTTTAGGGCATTGAGAAGTGTTTTAAACCATAAACAACAAGAGTCAGTTCCATTGAAAGGTTTTAATATTTTATTTAGAGATCAATAAAATCCTAAATCATATTCAAACCTTGCTCCTTCATACACACCTCTAACCATTTGAAAATTGGCAACCTACAATCAAGAGTATAGTTGAAGGAGATGCAAGGTTTAAACAACTTCAAAAGACTTGGAAATCCTCATTGGGGTGTTATTCATATTAAAATTCCTTGAAAAAAAAAAATTGGCCTGAAAACATGGTCAAAGCTCTCAAAATTAACACCTACAGCCAAGTTAATTGAAGATTGAGAAAGGTACTATGTGTAGTGAGTTTGTGGTGTCTTAAAAGTATAAATTCATAGGTTCCCAGGCTTTCAAGAATAGAGAATAAACCATGAAGGTTTTTAGTGAATCAAAATTGAGGTCCTAAAAGACCTAGATGCACTCATAATTCTCTAATAGAAGACTTACAAGTCTTTTAGGGTAATCAATTTATTCTAGGCTTAGTGGTATAGGCAAAGTACTTGAAAAGAGTGCTCACACAGTCAAGCCTATTTGCCTTATGAGACATTTTAATCAACTAAGGAAGTTAAAATTATGAGATAAGGAGAGGTTAATGAATTAAATATGTTTTATTGAGTCAATATTATATCATCTAAGTCTCAGACCTAATTTCAAACATTCAAACCCTACCCACACAGTCCTTGCATATACATGTTTGCTTGCTCATAGAAAGTACTTGTTGTTTGAAAGGTTGAAAAGGTTTGTGAGAATATATAAGGACATTATGGTAGTATAAGGTGATTGAAATAGTTTGAACATAATTTTACAAGAGCATCAAACTCGACAAGAATTGAAACAAACACAGTCAAACCCTATTCAGGCTTAACAAGGCCTAAGTGCATGAACAAGCTTGTATGGGCAGTCAGTCCTAAGAAGTGGTAAGGTGAAGTGAATTTGGTATGAACTTTGGAGACCATGAGAAGATGGTGAGAGACTTGCATAGGAATTTATTTATATCCTAGACCCTTGACATATAGATAAATGGGATAATACAAGTAGTTAGGGTATGCTGGGCAAATTGGCTTAAGAATCCTAGGACTAAGAAAATGAGTTGGATAGAGACCTAATGAAATTAAATAATGAAGATGAACATTGGAATAAGAATAGGTGTATGTCATTGACCTATGGATGTCATTGACAACCCAAGACAACTTCAGGATGCTACACATTGACCCAATTTGCTTTCAGCCCTCACAGAAAACCTACTAGTAGCATGAGAGGTTATCTTCCTTTGCTTGGTATAGAACAGAGATTTTTTACAGGACCTTGGGTTCCTAAGGGAATTTATCCACCCTATTTACCTCCATTTTTTATAATTTTTAAGAAGATTCATACCCTAAGCTTTATGAATCATTCTTAAGACCTTAAGGCACTTTCAAGTTACCTAAGAGAACAAAAATAACTTAATGAGAGAGAATTGAACTTATATGTCTCCAGATGGATTGGAAAAATTTTAAAATAACATAAAATATGTTCAATACTCCCATGATCATCACCTCATTCCATTGGATTTACTTGAAGGTATAGTATTGTAGGAAATATGCCCTAAAATATTGTTTTACATTATTTGGGAGGTTCATACAAGGTTTCAAAGCTTCAAATTTGACATGGAGAATAGGGAGGAGGTCATCTAACTAAATCACATACTTATTTGGGGTTTTTCACATGTGAGAATCTTGCAGAGGAATTTTTCAATCTCTAAGCAAGGAGGTCTAATTGAGGCCTAGTTATGAGAGAGAAAAAACAAAAAATGATATCTCCGCTCACTTTATGATCCTAAAATTGAACATAAATCTATAAGTACATACTTGATACTATAATATTCCCTTATATTCTTATTACCATTGATACAACTCTCTACACAAGGAGGTTTGTATGATTTTAGGGTTATAAAGAATGAGGCTTAATTGAGGCTTTTAGTAGAGAACAAATCCTTGGGGCTAGTTTAAGACCTAAAAATGGATTTTTACAAGTATGATATGATTTGAATAGGCCATCCATGAAGATAAGATGAGTTAAAGAAGAAGAATTCAAGTTTTGACACTTGTATGCAAGATTGGCCTAAGGAAATATAGAGTCCTCTAGACACCTAGAAAGAAATGGAAGTGATGTGTCAAATATAACCTAAAGGATTCAATTGAGAGGTGTCAACAGTAGATCAAATATGTAAGAGAACCTGATCTGACCATCAAGAAGGCCACTTATCCTTCAACATGCCAAGGTATAGGGCAATTTTGGAGAGATTGTCAAGGTGTCAAGAAAGCTTTCTAACTCCTATGCCACATGGAAGGTTGAAGCATCTTCATAGGATATACATATGGTATTTAGGACCTATTGAGGTAGTTTCATAAATTTTCTCTTATTTCTAACTCATGAGACACTTGTCTATTCTCTCTCATATGCTCTTCTTCTCTTCTATCTCACGTGTGATATATATTGAGCCTTAATTGGCTAAGTTTGTATCCTCCACCTAAGTATGGTAAATCATACTCATTTACATAGTTTGATTAATTAATAACAACCTATTTTTACATTTTCCATGGACTATTTCAATGTGTATGTTAGATTAGTTGATCTTTCTAACTGATAGATTCACTTCCTTGGCATGTTGTCCTTGTTAGCATTCATATTCAATTTTGAAAGTCTTTTATAGGTCTCTTAAAGTGTTTAAATGAACTATTTATGAGTTTAGTGAGTCATCTATTCACTAGTGTCATATCATGACCTCACTTTTAGTCTTCCTAGCTTAATTTTCCTTCATAGATCTCCATGAGAAACACTTTTATAGAAAGGCATATTTGGATTAGTGTCATGTGTAGGTTAGGATCTTGTTTGAAGTACAATTGTAGTTGGTTGGTAGTGATCAGTTTACATTTGGTGCATCACCTCATTAGGATAGGTTTACTTCATGTTTTCTCTCTCCTTTTTCATCCAAACAAGTTAGTAGTATAGGTGATGAGCAATCAAGACAAATCTAGGGAGCTTACCCTTCAATATAGAGGTTTACCCCTAATATAGACAACCCACAAATCTAGGGATAATCCCATGTTCCTCTCAATTTGTATTAGCCTTGTACTACCTCTCTAAGGGTGAAAAATTGAATGACAACATTTTTAGCATGCCCAATGGGAATAAATTCCAAAGAGTGGAAGAATTCTTGGTGTGGCCTTCTAACTATTAGGCTTTAGAGTCATTCAACAAGCACCAATGGTGACTTTGAATGTAATCAACTGGTCCTATCATCCCAAGTATTTATTATGAAAATTATTTGATATATATTATGTTTTATTTTGATTCATGAAGTTTGGATGGTGGGGTATGATAATAACTTCTACTATATACTTCATTAGCCTTGTCATGACCTAAACTATGTGCCTCAATAGCCATATCAAGCTTGTTACCCTCTTTATGAGCCATGAAAGTCATATGGTCAGCCTATTATCACTTTACATAACCATGATGTTGTTGAGCATATCTATAGAGAAGCCTATGAATAAGGCCATATGAAAGGCTATGAGGAAGGACATAAAGAAGGCTATAAGGAAGGTTGTGAAGAAAATGAAAATATTGTTAAAGAAGATGTACCTTCCTATCAGCCTCAACATGACTCCTGCTAGCCCTATGATCTATATCAACCTCACTTTGATTCTTATTAGCCTTGTCATGAGTCATCTCAGTCCTATGGTTTTCCTACATTCTCTTCATATGAATCCCATTACACACCTTAGCAGTATTACCATGGCTTGCGATAGTCAAACTCTTCTTTTCATACTTTAATTCCATATGTTGAAGAACCTCAAGAGGTTGTAGATCAATTTTCATCTATTGAAGAGCCTCAAGAAGGCTATGAGGAAAGTAAAATTATTGTTGAAGAAGATGTCTCTCCCAGTAACTTCTCATCTCTCCAAGAGTTAATTCAAGAAACCTCCATCCCCAAACCCATCCATGAGTCATTCACCACACCTCATATTCCCTCTCTAACCCATGAACCCATTCATCACCCTCCCACCACATCCATTCTTAAAGAAGAATCTATATTATGGGAGATAAGTGAAGAAGATCAAGCTAAAGTTAAAGCTAATGAAGAATATGACCCAAGTGTCTATGATGAAGAGTTCACTATAGGTACTCCCCTTAGTGAGGATAAACATAAATAAATCTTATTTAGTGAATAAAGAGATTATTTAAATCAGTTTGTAACTACCAATAAAAAATTTTGATCAAGACATAGAAGAGAAGGCTTTGGAGAGGAACATCACATTGGCTAAGTTGATTGAATCTCATGAGCATGATCAAGAGATTAGTTTTTAAAAACTAATAGAAAACAAAGTTATTGTTAAATCCATAGATCATAGATTAATATGACTTATGGATGAATTTCAAGGAGATATGTGATGATTTTGGGGCTCTTCAAAAGCCTACACCCCCTACTGTATAGTTTGAAGAAGTTATTGAAGATGCCTTGCTTATTTAAGGACAACATGACAACCTCTAAAGTACCAAGATTGAGGCTGCTCCTATAAGTGAATCGGTGTCCATGTTTGAGGCAAACACAAATATCAAGAATGAATATGAAAAATATCTTGATAAACTTACAGTAAAAAGTAGGAAGTTTGATGTCATTCAAGATGCTATGAAGGTCAAAAAAGCATGCTTAATTGAAGAATCATTAGACAAAGTTGAAGATAAAGAGAATCATGAGAGGTTTGGTGAAGTGCAAGATGAATTTTCCTTCATAGGTGACATGTTTTTAGTTGTCATTATTTCATTGGAAAGCATGTCAAGAGGATTGGCAAGCATAAACGAGAAGAGGACATCAAGAACAAGGCTCAAGAGACAACTTGCTTCATGCCCTCCTTAATATCATGGAGAAAGAGATTTTAAAAACTTCCTCTTTGATCCAGGAGGAAGAATTTATTTTTAGGTTAGTTGTATATAGTTTAATTTTTTTATGTTTTTGTGTTCCCTAAGCGCTTGATATCACATGTGTGAATCTTGTTGCTTTGCTTTATCTATGTTGTCTTTGTTTGTGTGTGTTTTGAAGGTCCAATCAGTTTATTGTGGCATGTTCAAGGTATATTCAAGTCTAAAATTGAGTGCAAATGACTCCATTTCCCAATGGACATACAAGGCTACTGGTCCATTAGTATTACAGGCATGCTACACCTGTGAATCACCAAGAATGTTGACCAAATTTTGACCTCAAGTCAAAATTGGTCACACCCTCTAAATTAAAATTTTCATAGGATTGTCATGTGGTATTTCCAAGCCTTGAATGGTCCCTAAAAGTCTTCATAAAACTGTATTAGCATTATTTTGTAGGGGATCAACCAACAATAGATTACACTTGTGAAAGCAATAAACGCGGAAATAAATCAGATAAACAAGTAACTGGAATGAGATAATAGCAAGAACAAGAGATACAAGAAACCACCTTGAAAACTTGTATTAACAAACTCTTTACAAAAGGAATACAATTGAAGAAACTTCTTTCTTCCACACCTCTCCTAGATGTATAGATCTCTCACTAGATCTCTATTCCTCAAGAGCTCTCTCTCTCAAGAACAATCAACTCCAACAAACCTGGATTGATTCAATTATGTATTGTTCTTCAACATTCACATACAATGAACTACTATAATAATTCACACAAAGCTAAGAAGATCTAATTCTACATATAGAATTAGGAAACTTGAGCATGCACTTACAACAAATAGTTAAGCCTCTTGAACAAGGGGTCTAAAAATAATATTACTAATAATAGAGATGTGAGCTTAAGACTACAACTTAAACTCATCATGCAAACACTCGCTTCTGTCCTTGGAAATAGCATTATGGACGCATAGGTAACCGACGCCGGTTCCTGCTACTTGCCTATGATCACCGTCAGCCGATGCCGGTGCCTCTGCAACTGCACCTGGCCGACGTCGATCACTCCTAACCGACGCCGGTGTCTGTGTAGACCCAAAACTATCAAAGTGTGCTCCTTGGTGAAGCTTTTAGCTCCACACCTTAACAATCTCCCACTTGGAGATAAATAGCTGCACCAGTACCTGTACAGCAACATCTTCTAGCTCCTCCATCTTTAGCTCAATCATGAAGACCAACAGATGTTGAATGAAGATTCAACTTCTCCTTTATAACTAGCTTGGTTAACATATCAGCAAGATTCCTATCCGTATGGATCTTTTCTAGCTTCAACTCACCATCTTCCAATACCTGTCGTATGAAATGGTACCTTAGTTGTATGTGCTTTGTTCTTGAATGAAAGGCTGAATTCTTAGCCAAATGGATTGCACTCTGACTGTCACTATACAATCTGCAACTCTCATGGTCCCTACCAAGCTCATCCATGAACCGTGTCATCCATATCATCTCTTTGCTAGCCTCTGTGGCTACAATATACTTTGCTTCTGTAGTTGACAAGGCAACAACCTTCTGCAACTTAGATATCCATCTAACCGTCGTTCCACCTACAGTGAAAACATAACCTGTAGTGCTCCTCCTACCATCCAAATCACCTGCCATATCTGAATCTACAGAACCATGTAGAGAAGTATCTGAACCTCCATATCACAAGTGCCTACTGCTGGTTCCTCTCAGATATCTAAGGATCCACTGAACTGCTTTCCAATGTTCCTTACCTAGATTAGCCATATACTTACTTACCACTCCCACTACTTGGGCAATATCCGGTCTAGTACACACCATTGCATACATCAAACTCCCTACTGTAGAAGAATATGGAACCTTACTCATGTACTCTACCTCATCATATGAATTAGGACATTGTTCTTTACTCAACTTAAAATGTCCAGCCAAGGGTGTGCTTACCGGTTTAGCATCCTACATATTGAACCATTTCAACACCTTGTCCACATAATCTTCTTGAGACAATATCAACCTGTGATTTTTCCTATCTCTCTTAATGCTCATGCCAAGGATTTTCTTTGCTGCTCCCAAATCCTTCATATCAAATGTTTGAGCTAATTTCACCTTAAGCTCAGAGATATCCTGCATGTGTGATCCTAAAACCAGCATATCATCTACATACAACAATAGAATAATATATCTACTATTATCAAATCTCTTAAAATACATGCAATGGTCAGATTGACACCTACTGTAGCCATGCTCAGTCATAAACCTGTCAAATTTTAAGTACCATTACCTAGGAGCTTGCTTGAGGCCATACAAGCTTTTCTTCAATCTGCACACAAACTTCTCCTTACCCTTGACCTCAAATCCTTCCGGTTGTTCCATATAAATTTCCTCATCCAAATCTCCATGAAGAAAAGTTGTCTTAACATCTAGATGCTCAAGATGCAAATCCTCAAAAGCAACCAAAGACAATACAACCCTTATAGAAGTCATTTTAACAACAGGAGAAAAAATATCACCAAAGTCAATACCTGGCTTTTGTGCAAATCCTTTCACTACCAATCTGGCCTTATATCTCATCTATCCATTCTCACCTTCTTTCAACCTGTAGGTCCATCTGTTCTTGAGTGTTCTCTTACCAGCTGGCAATTCAACCAAATCCCATGTTTGTTTCTTTCTTAAGGACTCCAACTCCTCAACCATGCCACACTCCCACTGACTCTTGGACTCCACCTATATTGCTTCTTCAAAACTCTCTGGTTCTCCACCATCAATTAGCAATAGATAAAATAATGAAGGAGAATATCTAATTGGAGGCTTACTCACCCTTTTTGACCTCCTGATGGGTGTTTGAGACTCATTCACAATGCGCTGTCCACCCAAATTCTCTGACAATGATCGACCTCGATCACCTCCAGACCTGTTACTGGCCGACGCCGATTCTGTCTAACCGATGCCGGTGCCTGTCCTGCCGACATCGGTCTCTGTATGGCCGACCTTGGTTTCTGTTCTATCGACGTCGGTTCCTAATCTGTCGACGTTGGTCTCTGTGTTTTCCTGTAAGTGATTATTTCTTTTTCTTGCGAGCTCATATTGGACCTTCACCTCGTCTAATTCACCATTGCTCTGCTCAGATTGATTCAGCTTTCTTAGCTGATCACAATACATCACTCTTTCATTGAAAACAACATCATGGCTCCTAATTACCTTGTTAGTTTCTAGATTCCACAATCTGTAACCAAAATCATCTGAGCCATAGCCAATAAACGTGCACCTCATAGACTTAGCATCAAGCTTCTTTCTATTTTCTTTATCTATATGCACAAAGGCTTCACAACCAAAAACTTTGAGATGTGAGAGATCAACCTTTTTACCTGTCCATGCCTCTTCTGGAATACCACCATCTAGAGTTGTAGAGGGTCCTCTATTAATCAGGTATACTGTAGTGTCAACAACTTGTGCCCAAAACTGTAAGGGCAAATCGGCATGCAATCTCATACATCTTGCACGCTCCATTATTGTCTTGTTCATCTTTTCAGTAATTCCATTCTACTGAGGTGTCCTTGGAACCATCCTTTGCCTACGGATTCCATGCATATAAAAATAATCTCTAAACTTATAACTACAGAACTCACCGCCATTGTTAGATCTCAGGCACTTCAATCTTTTACCTATTTCATTCTCAACCATAGCTTTCTAAATCTTAAAAGTCTCAAATACATCAGATTTTCTTCTAATACAATAGATCCATACCTTCCTTGTAGCATCATCTATGAAAGATACATAGTACTGTGATCCTCCAATGGAAGCAACCTGAGCCGGTCCCCACACGTCTGTGTGAACAAGCTGTAACTTATGCCTCTTCTTAGTAGACCCAGTCTTGAGAAAACTAACCCTTTTCTGTTTCCAAATACACAGTGCTCACAAAACTCTAGATCTATGCCTTTTAAATCTGAAAGCATACCTTTGGACTTAAGAATTGACATCCCCTTCTCACTCATGTGGCCAAGCCTTGAGTGCCACAGTTTAGCATCCACATCTGAAGTAGATAATACAGAAGGAGATTTGTTAGTAACACAATTACACAAATAGAGAGTACCTTCTCTCTTACCTCTGGCCATAACAAGTGCAC
This sequence comes from Torreya grandis, assembly GCA_037957365.1. Classification (NCBI taxonomy): domain Eukaryota; kingdom Viridiplantae; phylum Streptophyta; class Pinopsida; order Cupressales; family Taxaceae; genus Torreya; species Torreya grandis. Next base: position 2,138,019 of record JARHVA010000463.1, read on the forward strand.
CCTTGGTCACCTTCCAAGATTCTGCTGTGAGAGTTACTGTACAACCCTCATCCCCTAACTTTCCTACAGATATCAAATTTCTCTTCAAGCTAGGAACATGCATCACATCTCTCAACACCCATGTGTTGCTATTCTGCATCTTCAGCTACACTTTACCTTTGCCAATTATTTTACAGGGCTCATCATCCCCTAGATACACTATTCCAAAATCTCCATGGATATAGTCACTAAAATATTCCCTGTTAGGGGTAGCATGAAAAGATGCACCAAAATCTAACACCTAAGATTCTATATTATTATGCAGAGAGAAAATTAAAGCATCTTATGCAATACCTGCAACCTTGGCTTCTTCCTTTCCTTCGTGATGATTGTCCTCCTTAGGCTTTGACCAACAATCTCTGCTTATGTGCCCAATCTTTCCACAATTCCAGCATTGTGGCTTCCTGCCATTCCTGGATTTGGATCTTCCTCTCACCTTAGACTTTGATCTTGATCTCCTCTTGCTCTTATCTTTCTGCATCCCCCTGCTCTCAAAACATAAAGCATTCCCAGATGTCTCTTCTGTGCTTTTCCTACGTATTTACTCATTCAAGATAACACTAACAACATCCTCTACTTTCAGAATATTTGATGCAGATGCAGTATTACTTACTGCCATTACTAAGCCATGCCAGCTTTCAGGCAAAGAACATAATATTAAAAGAGCTTTTATTTCATCATCAAACACTATATTCACTGAACTTAATTGATTCATAATTCCATTGAAATCATTCAGATGAGTAGAAATAGATCCACCTTCATTCATATGCAAATTAAATAACTGCTTCATAAGATATACCTTATTAGAAGCTGAGGGTTTTTCATACAAATTTGCTAACGTAGTCATCAACTCTACCGTAGACTTTGCATGTGATAAATTAGATATCACAGTGGATGCTAGACTCAGTCTTATAGATCCCAGAGCCTTTCTGTCAAGAACTTCCCATTCTTCATCCTCCATGTCTTTGGGCTTCTTTGCAACCCCACCTAACGGTAAGTAGAGATCTTTCTGATACAGATAATCCTCTATTTGCATTCTCTAATGTTGGTAATTTTTGCCATTGAACTTTTCCATTCTCAATTTACTTTCATCTGCCATTGCTTCTCCCACTCAAATAGAAATCCCTACAGAAACCCCTGTGAGAACCTGTAATCAATACACACTACACAGATCTGAACCACCTGTTAGTGAACCTGAGCTCTGATACCACTTATAGGGGATCAACCAACAATAGATTACACTTGTGAAAGCAATAAATGCGGAAATAAATTAGATAAACAAGTAATTGGAATGAGATAATAGCAAGAACAAGAGATACAAGAAACCACCTTGAAAACTTGTATTAACAAACTCTTTACAAAAGGAATACAATTGAAGAAACTTCTTTCTTCCACACCTCTCCTAGATGTATAGATCTCTCACTAGATCTCTATTCCTCAAGAGCTCTCTCTCTCTCAAGAACAATCAACTCCAACAAACCTGGATTGATTCAATTCTGTACTGTTCTTCAACATTCACATACAATGAACTACTACAATAATTCACACAAAGCTAAGAAGATCTAATTCTACATATAGAATTAGGAAACTTGAGCATGCACTTACAAAAAATAGTTAAGCCTCTTGAACAAGGGCTCTAAAAATAATATTACTAATAATAGAGATGCGAGCTTAAGACTACAACTTAAACTCATCATGCAAACACTCGCTTCTGTCCTCAGAAATAGCATTATGGATGCACAGGTAACCGACGCCGATTCTTGCTACTTGCCTGTGACCACCGTCAGCCGACCCACTACCGACGCCGGTGCCTCTGCAAGTGCACCTGGCTAACGTCGGTTGCTCCTGACCGATGTCGGTGTCTGTGTAGACCCGAAATTGTCAAAGTGTGCTCCTTGGTGAAGCTTTTAGCTCCACACCCTAACATATTTAAGGTTAGTTTGGAGAGTTAAGGTAATGTCTTATTTTGGTCATGTAATGGTCTAGACATATCATGGAGAGATAAGGCATGGTCAAGTGGTATCATAGGAAATTAAGAGTTTATCAAATTCATTTCATGTATTAATAATCTTCTAATAACATTTCATGATGTTTTGGAATGTTTAAGGATCCTTTGTAGACTTGAAGGTGGTGAAAAAGAGTGAAAATGTGATCTTTGGATAACATTAATGTGTCAAAGCCCCCTAAGTTAAAAATACATACCACACACCTTCCAAGTATGTTGGATAATTTAATCAACTACCACACTTTTTATTAAGTTAGAAAAAGGTTAGAATCTTGAGTTTCAATGCCATCTTGAGGAGTTAGGAGACTTGTACGAGCTTGTTGAACTCACTTGCAGGTGAAATGAATTTTAGAATGAAATTTAAGCTTCCAAAGGTTATAAATAAGCATGGAAAGAAGTTTGAAGTTGAATAGTTACATAAATATCTTTCTCTCCTCCATCACTCCATTCACAAGCTTTTGAAGGCCATTTTCAATTACATGGTACATGTCGTATAAGTAGAGTTTGGGGCTAATATTTTATCTAGAGTTTAGGAAAAATATGGGATTACAATTTATGAAATTGGTCATTAGATTGGTGTCATTAAATTTATGAACAATAGATAAGGATTTGGACTACTTTTTAAAGACTCAAATCCCCATAGGTTGAGTTTTGTGTAACTCCAAAACAAGTGTAAACTCCTTGGATGAATGAAACAAATTAGAGTGAGTTATCAGAGGTTTTTATATGTACCATTTATACACATAATATTTTCACACTTTTATTCATTACTGACACTTTGTATCTTGCAGGAACCTACCGAGTCTCAATCTCTTTGAGTGCATGCCTTAAGGGGTGCACTGAGAAAGGGGTGGGTAGACCATTAGTGCTCCATAAGATTGTTGTTCTTTTTTCTACTTTCTATCTACACTCTTGCCTCCTAAAACCTTGAACCTTAAGCTTATTTCTCTCTTTCCTATCTATTCCCACCATTTGTCATGTTTTATCCCTCATTTCTTACCTTTTTTCCCTTTTGAATTTTTCAATAAGTTAGGTTGACATGGTTGACCTATCTTATTATGGGGATACTTTGTCTTTCCTTATTGCTTTGCATCTCAGCTAACCTAGCACAAACTTAGTCATTAGTCTGATATTGTGTTAGGTCGACGCATTTAACCTAGCATAGTTGACATGTCTAAAATTATTTAGGATGAGATACTACTAAATATACAAGGTCATTCCTTACCATTCATAAGAGAGTTGAATTAAGTGAAGAAGTGTGGATGAACATCTGTTTATTGACCATTCTACTTGAGGAATAAAGCTTTAGGGTTTAATACTTTCTTTTAGAGCTTTGATCTTATCTTATGGAGAAGTATTTTGGATGATTAGGTAAGTCATGTATCCTAGAGATAATTTATCTTGGTTGTCCTTACAAGACACAACAATTTCTTGCAAAGCACCATTGGCCAAGGGAGAGGTTGAGACTTGGCAGGTTCATCTTCAAAGGTAAGTATTCCTAACTTTATTTTTCCTTTGTAAGAGTAGATAGATAATGCAGTATGTATTATTCTCTCCCATGTATTAGGATTCTATATACATTGACATGAGTATATGTCTCTTATACATGTTTAGCTTAGTTTTTATTTACTTGTTTTGTTCAAACCCCTAATTTGTGCCACAAGCTTTAGTGAGAACTAGATTAGTTTACTTTTCTTGTTATTAGATTAGTTTACTTGCTTATTTATTATCATAAGTGAATATAGAAACCATAAGAATATTTTAGGGTTTTTATGTGATTATGTTAGGTTGTAGGCTTTAGAACCATGCCTAGAATGATGTGTTGTGACAGATGATATAAGTTATCCCCTAATCAGGTCTAGTGGATCCTTATATTGGTCATGCTCCCACTTAAAAAGTGTGTGCCCCAATCAGAAGTATAGGTGTGATTTATCTTATCCAATCCAATATTGATTCATGCATACCATACAATTTCCATTTCATACATTTTGGTGAACCCAACATGAATCAAACCCTTATAGGGTTTTGTTCACTTATTTTATTCATTTTGTCATCTTTTCTATCATATGTTTTAACTTGTTAGCTTGATTTTATCAACCAAATATTTTTCTATGTGTAGGAATAGGGAATTGGATCAACCATCTCAACCCAACATAGGTTTCTAGCACTTTACAAACCTTTTGTACTGTCTATTAGGTCAATTTAGCACATTTCCAACCACTTTATAGTAGGTTCCTATTTATGATTCATAGTGCAAATTCCATATTCTAGACTTCCACATTTGAAGTCCAGTCAACTAGGTCAACCAACTTGACTAAGCACATTTTTAGACATCCAGTTTAGTTTACTAGGTCAACCAACTTGACTAAGCATATTTCCTGACATTCAGTTTAGTTTACTAGGTCAACAAGGTCAACTTAACACACTTTTTCAACTTTTGTAGCAGGTTCCTATCTCACTTGGTCGAATAGCTCAACCCAATTCTATAGATTGGTCCAGTTCTCTCTAAGGTTATAGGTCAATTACCTATTCTATTTTCATCTCCAAAACACCAAAGTTACTTTATATTTCTTTATTCCTACTCTACTCTATAATTTTCTTTCAAAATTATAATCTGTTTATGTGTACCAATTGAATTGGCCAACATTAATTCAATTGACTATGTATTTCATTTTAGTATCTACTTTTCTATACTAGATATAGGCATATCTCATTTTATTTTTCATATTTTTAGTAATCCTTTCTCTTTTCTTATCTATTGTGCTATGTTGACCAACTCAACTCTACATTGTCCTAGGCCTTATTTTCTACCTTTATCAATTGTACTAGGTCGACTTGGCTGACCTAGTAGTTTATTTAACTTCTATGCACTATACTAGGTCGATTGGGTCCACTAGCATAGTTTTTAGGCCCTTTTCCCTTTTTTGTCAACTTTTTCTCTCTATACTAGGTCATTTCTATGGACCTTGTCTAGCTTTATTGTCCCAATTTTACACTAGGTCAATCGGGTTGACCTAGCTTTGTTTCTATCACTTTTTGAATCTTTCATTTTCTCATCTTACTTTCCTTCCTCTTTCATCATGGATTTCATGTTGGGTGACAACACTAAATCTCAAATATTAGGCATGATGGAATTCACCAATCCTCATAGGGTTTCCCATAGAAAAAGTAGAATTCCTTTTACAAATGCTAGTAATGTCCATATTACAACTTGCACAATGGACATTGGGTTCCCTTATGATACATATTTGCAACATAATCCTTCTATTCTCCTAGAAAACCAACCTGAGTTAGAGTATAATCCCAAAATACTTTTCTTTATTAACCAATTTCCCAAACATAAAGGGAAAGATCCATCTACCATTTACAATCTCATGATTAGTGGCCAAGACAATGAACCTCATTCACCACATTCTACATTCTCAAATAGATTCGATAGTACTAATTTATTTGCTTCATAACCTCTCCCTTCGATCATGACCTCTTCTCATACTTCTTGTTCTTCTTTCCTTTCTTCTACCTCCATGCCTAATATCTCAACTACCATGGCTAGTTCTACATCTAGTGGACCTCTCTTAAGATCCACTATCCTTAATCCTTCCACTAGTTCATTGTTTGCTACCCAAGGCACTCATGCTTCTAGTGCTTCTTCCTCTCTTCCATTCACTTGTCCATCTTTTTCTACACAAGCAAGCTCTGCCACTAGTGCCTCTTATTCTCATCATTCATCTCAAGCTCTCAACAACACAAATAGTGATACCCAAGCCACTAATACCAACACCAAGTCTTCTAATAATTTTATTCAAACTCACCAACTTCTATTTAAAACTTTCAATCAAATGATTGTTTTCTAATCCCATAACATAAATCAAATGATGAAAATACAAAATCACCTTATTTATCTTCAAAGTCAACTACAAACAATGGCTTGGGGCACACATAACCAAAGTGTTCCTCCCCCTCCTCTTTGAGATTATTAAGGTAATCTTATTCCTCAACCTCCTTTAATCAATAAAACTATCAAGCATCTACAAAATGAACCTCTCACTACTCAAATTGCTAACATTGATATAGGAGGTATAACACCTACAATCTTTTATAATGGATCAACTAATCCTTCTCTTCATCTTAAATCATTTGGGAATCTTTATAAATATTGGGTTAAATTAAACACCTTTGACACTACCAAGCTCCTTAATAAGACCCTCACAGGCAATGTCTTAGATTGGTACAATCAACTTATACCTCATTCCATTACTAGTTTGGAGGATTTAGTGAATGTTTTAGTTTAATAATTCCAAACTAGTGATCTTCCTGAAAACACTTTGGCCCATTTCATCAATTGTAAACAAAGTGAAAATGAAACTGCCCAAGCATTTATTAAATGATGAAAGACTTTATCAAACAAATGTGAACACAACATAGCCAATGATAATCTTTTTCATCTCTTTACAAATACTCTATCCTAATATAAAAAAATATCAAGTTTGTACCTTGTCTCCATGCACTTTGGAAGAAGTTATTGATCAAGATAAATGACAAGACTTCCTTATGCATCAATTCAAAGCACCCCAACCTTCCATAGGTTCTCGTATATTACTTAAAAAATAAAAATTGTAATGTTAATAGTGATGGCTTTTCTGATTCATATGATATCATTCACTATGTTCAAGCTACTATTCCTACCCCTTCTTTAGAACCAGCTTCCTCTTCTCAACAATTTACTAATCCTCATTTCTCAACAAATAAAATTAATGTTCATAAACCTCTTTCCTTAGCTGAATTGCTTAAACATCTACCTAGGCCTCTTCCTCATGAAATTGACCCTACTCATCCTATGAAAACATGGTATGATCCTAGCAAGTTTTGTTGGTTTCATGCTAGTTGGGGTCATTCTCATGATACCTATATACATCTTTGTCATTTAGCTATGGACTTTCTTCTTGGACCTAATTTTGACTATGATTTTATCACACACTAACATCAACAAGCTTATAAACATGTTTTCAAACAATACAAAACTCATGATAAATCTCAAGCCTTGAATCAAGAAAATGCTCATTCAGCTATTTATAAGGATCCTTTACCTAATCCTCAACCAATTTAAGAAAACCAAGGCAAGCCCATCTCTTCCACCAATAATGTAGTAAGTCTTGTGGAACCAATTTTCAAATAAAATGTGGTTAGAATGACTAATATATTAAGAGTGGTATATTTCATCGATTCTTAACCTATCTACACCCTATCTCCTTCTCAAGCATGCCGTGTTATCCAAGATTCTTATCCAACTCATTTAAATTAGTTGGGGAAAGAATATCTTATAACCTTTGACTAAGATCCAACTTATGATTCTCCTTTGGATAACACGTCCCATGCTATTTCTACCACTCTTTTATCATCTTTTCCTTCCAATCTTAGTCAAACTTCTATTAGCACCTCTTCTAATTCTCAAAATCAAGTTGAACCTATTATTTGACCATCTCAACATGATTTACAATCTGATTCTAAACCTTCTCATTCTTATCAACACAAATTTCAATGCTCTTCGGCTCCTCCCTCCAAAGACCTCCTCAACCATTACACACCTATATCTAACAATCTTCTCATGGTTATGATGAATGGGATCCCATTATGGAGATCATTAATCTCCCTTATCAAATTCCATTTATTTAACTCATGAGTACACCTCCCCATCATCAGAACCATCTTATTTAACTATTATTTGAGATGAATGTCCCTCATCCTCCCTTAGCAGGATAAGAGGCAACCTTATCTGGTTCCGAGGATAGTATCTTGAAATAATGTGAAAAGATGTGCATCAATGTTGATGAAACTATCAACACTTCTCTTTCATTAAAATTTATCATTGCTTTTATGATTTTTGATGAGATTTTACTTCATGTAGATGATCCTCCCCTATTTATTAGTATCCAAATTAGTGATATCCAAGTTAAGTGTGCTTTGATTGACAAGGGTTTTGGCACTTGTGTTACTTCTCTTGATTTCATTAAAACCCTTGGATATTCTAAATGAAATATTAAGTCCACATATGGCACCTACCAAGGATATGATAGAATGAAAATGCCTCCTCTTGGGTGTGTGTGGTTTCCCATTAATATCCCACCTGTCACCATTTGTGTGAAGGTGATCCTTCTCCACTAGTGATTCCTTCTTCTCTCATAGATCCCATTCCCACACATTATTTTGATCATCCTTTGCCTAATTTCCTTCCTCATCATAGTCCAATGAGTATTCCTACTTTTTTAATTGAGGATATTATAAAAGAAGGATTTGTCCAATATTTCACAAAGATTGATCACACATTAGTAGCAGTTCATATCCAGCTTCATAAAGATTTATCCAATGTCTTGGATAATGTGTGTGGATAGATTTACCAGTACTTCTGAGTAGATACATGGTACTTTTACATTTATATTTAGATTGGATGTGTGATCCATTTTTATTTCTTTTTCTATATCTGATTATATCATTTGACATTGTGTCAAATTCTTGCTTATCTTATATCATTATCTTCTTTATTATACTATATTTCTTGTTAATTTTATATTCTATCTTTTTTACATCTATTTGTTCTTCCTTATCATTGATTTATATTTATATTTTCTTCTTTTTGTATCCCTTGGATATTTATTTTTTTAGTTGCTTTGTAAGACCATAGATAGGACCTGACAGATCCTCACAAAATCACCATATCTAGCTTGTTGTTGCCTTGTATCTTCATGATTGTTTGTTTTCTTATCCTTGTTTTCATAGATAATTGTCATGGTGACTTAGTTAAATTTACCATATTCCCTTTGGTTATTGTCTTCTTTTACCATGTGATTAGTTAGCAAGCAATCTTTCTCATTACTATTTCCTTTTATCGGTCCACCTTTGGATCTCCCTTTTCCTTTCTTCCTTTTTTCTATAAACTAGGCATATGTACGGTTGAGATTTGAGATCACATATTTTTTCATTGTCAAGCCTAAGTGTCCTAGTCAATCTTTTGTCTTTTGTCACTAGATTTCTTTAGCCTTTGTCTATAGCTCATTTTTGTGTATCACTATCTCTCTCATGCTTGGTCATTCCAAATCTGTATAGAGGAGGAATCTTTAAAAAAAAACATTCAAAAAAAGGTTAAAAGCCAAATCATTTAAACAAAAGGAAATGATATCAAAAAGCAAAAATATGCAATATATTTAGAAGTCTAATCACACTAAAAGATGTGATACAAGCACATCTTCTATCTACAATCAAAGCTCAAACTCCACAGTCAGCTTCACATAGAGCCGACGTCCTTTGGAGTGCATTAGGCCAGTATATTGGAATAGGGGAATTCAAAAAAAAATATAGTGCTACCTACTTTTCCATGTAAGTACCTAATATTTTTAGTAGATCGATGGCTCTGTAAGGGGTCCTAAGGAGTGAGGAACACGCCATGGGGAGGTAGGTCCATTTTAATTTTCATTGTACCAATATACCTTCATGAGCTGATCTTAGTAGCATACTTATTTACCTACAAAGCTTTGTGTCTATAGGGAATATGTTTCCTTTGTACATAGATGACCACTGGTCACTTACTGTCTTTTCATGTTCTTAGTATGCCTCTTATCTCCTAAGCTCTTCTCTTAAGATGCCTAAGTCTTTACTTTTTACACTCCCTTTTTCATTCCCTTTCTTCATATTTCCTCTTGAGAAATATTGTCTTGCTCTCTGATCACACCCCTTAGGTTTTTATCTTGTGAGTTTTAGCATAAATTGTGGAGAGGACCTAGTAATTTCTTATAAAATTACCATTCCTATTAAATTTCAATCCAATATTAATATTCTGCTTGTTAATGTTATTTTGGCATCCTTTTGGGTTTTTCCTTTATGAGTGTTTTATCCTATTGCCCTTATTCTCCATGTACTTGGTTATTCATACTTATTCCACCTTATCTGGTGTTCCCTTTGTTGAGTTGCAGTGTAAAACCATGGATAGGACACGGCCCTCCTCACAAAGTTTTTTAATAATAAAGTCACCATCAAATTGCATGTGTCAAGTTTGAGATAAGATTCGATTGATTATGAATTCATGCATCATTTGACATGCTTCCCATCTTCAACTAGTATGTTTTATGCTTACTTCATTTTTATTTCACCTCTTATTTTCTTTTTTTTTGAGTGCATGTAAGATTTCAACCATTTCTTCAATTTTGTCATACTTCCTAGTTTGAATTAGTGTGATAAATTTAAGACCAAATTTTCATTGACTTTTCATTTATTTTTCTTACCTTATGTGACCTTCTGCATACCTTCCATTTTATTACTTTGTTTTTCATACTTCCCAACCTGATATAGTATGATTTTAATTGTTTTAATTTGGTGCAAAAATCTTTCATCTTTGGTTTGAAAACAAATCCCCTTTTTACCATCTTGTTTTCCATTTTTTGGTTCTTTATACTTAGTCATTTTTCATGTTATTACACATTTCTCAGCTTGAATTAGTGTGTAGTGCATTTTTGATTGATTATATTTTTCCAAGTCTTTTTTAATGTTTATTTTTAACCATGCATGTGTTTCTCATAATGTTAAAAAAGAAACCACATCACATATATTTCCTATAACATATACAATAAAGATAAATACATGTGCTAGAAAGAAATATATCCAAAACATCCACATACACAACCAACATAATGATAACAATACAACCATAGTGACCACATACACAATCACATCAGTAAGCCAAAATGATACATCACATATATATCTCAAGAGTTTGATACAACATATACAACCATAAATAATGTTGCAGTTCTAGGGTTGGGCTCTGTCCTATCTATATCATGGCCTAGACACGTTGCCTATTGAGATCTCAATCTGACTCCTCTGAATGGTATGATATAATGAGGTAGTTGAATATCTTAATCTTTCTATCTATCCTTAAAAACATGTTATCTACACCTATGCCTATACCAACTCAGTCTGGGTCACTGCATGTGCCTACATTAGTTTAGTATGCATCACAGTATATACCTATGTTTATCTATGTCACTATCCCTAGATACAAAAATCTCTAGTATTCTAGGGCCTACCAAGCCTACCTCTCTCCTACACCCATATTTATTAGTGGTTGTGCCCTCTCTCTCTACATTTGTATCTACCTCATGGCCTCTCTTGCTAGTCTAAACTAGCTTGCCTGAGCTAGGGTAGATGGTACACTCAAATACTCCAATGTCATAGGGTTATATGGCTTAAGAGTCTCATATAGGATGTCATAGAGTGTTCCCCTAACTATGGACCCCCATCTCTCCTCCTCATCCTTAGGTACACCTACAAAATCACACTAGATGGATATTAGATCACTATCATTTATCACAATATCTATTTATCTATCTTTCTTTCAATTCAAAGCTTAAGCAATAAATTAATCATATTTTTATTACCTATATATGTCTTGGATACTATGGTCTCACCATCCATGTGACCACCTAACATAGTCTCCCTATTTGCATGACCTCCTAGTACCTCCTCTATAGGTCACCTCTTCAGCTCAAACTCAATTGTCATGGATCATGTCCATTTTAACTTTCACTTGAGTAGTCTCTCACTCATCTCTAGATCCTCTACTAACTCACCAAGGATGATTATGGTCTATACTCTCTCCTCTTTCCTCCATCAATGTCATGTCCTCGATGGTCATATCTCATCTCTCTATGGAGCTAGTGGTGGTACATATGGTATCACTACATCTACCTCTTCCTGATCTACCCCTCATCATGCCTAAACATTCTATGGTCACTCTCGACATGGCCATAGTGTCAACCTCACAGTCAATGGTCTAAATCCCTTTTCCCTCATGTTTACCTCAAATATCAAGTCCACTTCTTGAGCATGAGTATTAGTGTCATTGGATGAGGTAGACCCATTTATCCTAGTACCCATTCCATTTGATGTGTCTCTCTCCACCATGTATAGTGTCTTATCACCTCTCTCCTCTCTATCATTGGTCTAACTATGTGCCAACTCTCCTAAGGAGTTGTTACCTACTCATCTAGTCACCATACTACGTCAGTGTGTTTCACCATCTATAGTGTTGGCATGTGGGGCATGACCCACACTACCTAGTCCTCTCTCCATCTCCTCACTCAAGGTGACCTATCATTGACTGCATGGGTCAACCCAACTAGCTAATACATAGGAAATATCTCATATATCTATGATGTTAGTAGTATGATTATTCCCATAGTCTTCTACCCTCTGACCAACATCTCATATAGATCATGCACAAGTTAGACCCAAATGACAGATCCTAGATCATATAACACTTGCTCCTCCAACATCATCCTACTCAAGGCTACCACATATAGTGGTACCTTACCATCTAACTGATGATAGATCACCCACTGTGTCATAAGGCCTATCACCACCTTTCAGAGATCTAGAATCTGTGACATATAGACATCATCCATGCTCATTCTCCACCCTAATAATATCATCTTTGAGCCTGTAGCCCATATAGCTAAGGCTCTCCTCTCCTCTCCACTATCTGGTATCCATATGGTTATTGGTGATCATACCATATGTAGCTCAAGGATGGAATGGACATCCTTTAGTGTGATAACCACCTTTGTCACATCCCCATCCACCACCCATCTAAAGGTGTTAGTCAATTGTTCCCAATAACCAAGGAACATGACTAATAGTTTTGTGCTCAGAGGTATCCTACACATATCTACTAGACCTCCTAAACCTATGGATATTAGTCTAGCCCTATCTCTATCTGTCAATATCTCTAACAAATTTGGTATCTAAGAGATGTCCAACAATCTCTAGAATCATCATCGTCTCTATAATCAAGAAATAACAAAGGATGTATTAGTTATTCTATGTCATTTATAATCACAATACATTCTTTATAAATTCTATTTTTAATCATAAACAAGTATAATTTATTCATTTTCATCTATTTTAGACTATTTTGGTCCCCCTTGCCCTTCTTTGGTTATTTTAGACCATTCTAGCTCTCTTTCAATTTTTTGCATGTTTTTTTATGCTTTCTCTAGTTCCCTAGTCAACCTAAGTTGACCAAAAAACTTCTTGTTTTTCTCCACATTTCTTATTGTCCTTCTTATCCTTCTTTCTTTGGTGCTAAGTTTCCATTTTGGCCCTTACAGACTAATTAGATACCTCACACTAGGTTTTTGGTTTCAAAATGTGTTACGTCGATATATACCCTCTAGGTTGACCACATGGATTTTAGCCCAATTTACTCTACTAGGTTGACCTAGTTAACCTAGGAGGTTTAGTGTGCTAACCTAGTACATTTTGCCAAAAACTTGCCTCTTTTGGCTTTTTCCCTAATTCCTTCGAACCCATTTCCCATCTTCCTATTTCCCTCCCTTAGAATCTAATTTTGTTCATTTTTATCATATATAAATGCTTAAAATTAAATTTTATCAAAATTCACTTAATTCATTTCAAATTTCAAAATCTGGTTTGAGATTCTTAGATGCATACTTGTAGTGCACCTGCTTACACTTTTGGAGATCCCTCTTATCTAGCATGATGTTCCCTCACCATTCTAGCTTATTTTCTCTCTAAGAACTTTTTCTCTTCTCTTACACATGTAGAATAACATGAGAATCCAAGGCATGTGATAGCCTAGTATCTCCCTACTCAAGATGTAACAACTTAGTTTGTAGAGTATGAACCCCCTGCACAAGGGATTGTACATATGGAGAGGTGGAACTAACCATAGGAGGTATAGTTATCACTAAAGTTTATTGAGTTAAAATTAGTTGTTGTGTTAGCTAATTTCACCCCAATTTAGGTGTAACAATGTTATTATCTAGGGGATTATAAGATTGACCATTGTTTTATTTGTTCTTTATTTCTATTATGGATTATAAAATATGTGCATAATCATGGGGCTATTCTCAAAGTCTATCTATGAAGATTTGTAGAATCTCATCCTTATTGACAATTAGATTTTCATTATTAAGTGGGGAGAGAGTGTCCCAATTTCCACCTTTTATATCATCTTAATCTTGATCTTCAGGTTCACCAAATGTTTTAACCTTTTAGGACTTAGTGAATTTAAATCTTATGTTGATAAAGAGTTGAGTATAGTAAATTAGGGTAGAAATATGTAATAAATATAGCCACTAATTTTTTACATAATTTACTAAATTTAACCTTTTTTAAAATAGTAATAAATAATGTAAATGAGAAATTAGCTATAAAATGATTGAGAAGGATGGTCTTGAGGTTGAAAACTAAGGTGGAGACTAGTATAAGTGTCACAAATAGGATCTAGGTGTCAAAACCCCTCCTGAAAAGCATCAACCTAATTATATAGTAGCACCATGTGGTACTATTGTCTCTTTTTTGGTAGTAGTGTTCTTTTTGTAAGACTATTCTGAGCTTCTGGGTGTACCTATGTCTAGGTCTGTAAGGATTTTTCCTATATGAATGAGTTATAAAAACCTATAGATGGCCTATTTTGACTCATTTTATGAGTAAACTCTAATCCTCCATGTTGTTATGGCATCTAATTGATATAATTAGAAAAGTGTGTTTGTTAGTGGGGTAGGTTGGACATCCTCAACACCCTGCTCTAATGAGATTTGCCTACATACCAATACTCTAAAGAGGGATCAAGCCTAATGTCATTCTTCCCACCTAAATGCTAGTGCAAATACAAGTGAAACTATAATTATGGTTGACTTGAGTGATTTGAATGTGCTTGAGATTATAAATCTGATTAATCTAAGATTAATAATGTTATATATGGTAGTACATAAAGATACAGCAAAATGGGGATTGATAACCTTAATTACACACAACTTTTTCTAAGTTTGGATATAAAATTTGCATCTAGTTTCCATCTAGTGGTTAGAAGGATAAAATTTGTGTATATATAATGTTTTGGCATTTTTTGGGTGCTAAAAGAGGTCTAGGCTAGTCCTAGTAGGTCTAAGATTTGAAAATATATATGTTTACGGAAAAAGGAGAGAAAGGATAGTAGAACAATTATTGGGACACTAGTGTTATGTGGTGTTGTTGGCCCTATTATGGTGATAGTGTCTAAGTGGTATAACCTAAGGCACAAAGGGCCATGATGAAATAATGAGGGTCTATGACTATTTTAAGGATGACTAGGGATGCCTATAGCCCATAAGAAGGCTAGATAAGTTCAAAAATAGGCACCAGGATAGGTCTAGGATTAAGCTAGGGATAAGTGGTCTCAAGTAGCACTCAACACTCAAGTTTCATTTTTAGGTGATTATAATTACATTCTTATAAAGTTTTTATGAAGGTTAGATAACCCTTAGACTCTATGAATAACTTTCAATAATCTCTCAAGTCTCATGGAACTGTATAAACTCTAAGATAGACATGATCAAGAGAAATTGACTTTAAAAGGAAAATGATTGAGAGAGAATGCCTATTTGATATGTACTTATTTTAAGACCTTATTCTTATGATCAAGTGAGTTTCATTTTTTAAATAGCCTTTGTATATCTAATCTAACAGTCTAAAGATTATAAAACCTATAGGTGTTAAGGTAATCAAGGTTTAGTATAAAGAAAAATGGCCATATATATACATCTGAGCCTTATGAATGTATTGAAACTATATGTAATATCATAAAGAAGTGTGATAGATTATTTGATAAAGATTAATAGTATTGGTAAGCTAAAAGGATCATGATATGAGGATAAGTATCATTGGTCTCTAAGATACCAATATAAGTGGATCTATAAGAGAGGATAATAATATCTAATAGAGGCCATAGATAGAGTATTCTTAGTGACCTAAATGGTTAAGCAATCAGAGAACTCAAAGTTAGTTTTTACAAACAAATTATTTTAAGGGTATGGACTTGGTTTCATGAATTGGTGATAGAGTTTTTGAAAATAAATGCATAGTGAAAAATCTCATTATTAAGATTTTGCGTATAATATAACCAATTATATTATTCCCATTATCACATGACTTTAACTTAGGGTGTTAGTAAATTATATTTTTCCCACTTTAACATAGGGTTTTATTAATTATCTTGAAAAAAATAAAATTCAATGATGGTTGCTTGAATTTGAATTTTGAAATGTTTTCTTAATAGTGGTAGTGACCTCACCTAAAATTATGAAATTAATTGACAAAGCCAAATGTACAATGTGTAATGGATGCTTCAGACATCAACATAATATTGGGGGTACTTCAAACATGTGACATTCATTCTTTGAAATAATTTTATGATTGTTTTTATATGGTCTTAATGGCTTTTATTTGTGCATTGAGAAACTTTTATCTATGAAAATATAAATTCATCTCATTTTCCTAAAATGGTCACAATATCTAAATTTTATGGAAAATAAAGGGATATTTAGAAGCATGTGTTGAGGGTTAGTAGGCCTATACAACACCATTTAAGCATTAAATTTTATAAATTAGAGTAAGTTAAGATATATACAAACCTTAGGTCAATGTTAAAAATATCCCATGAGAAATGTTATCTTTGTAAAATAATCAATTCACTTATGATTTTTTATCTCTTTAGAATGTGAGTTCTTAATAATTGTCTATGAATAATCAATGTGTTTTTTAGTGATTCTTTGTACTAAATGAACTACAATGTTTGTATAATTATAAATAATTAATTTCAATTAAGACCATATTGATGTGCCAAAATTGACATCAAATGATTTAAAGTGAAAAAGAAGAAACATGAACATGGGTGCATCTTGACTTGGAAAATATTAAAATAAGGGCCTTATATTCTTAGGGGCACTTTGGATAGACTCAGGGGCATCGTAGGTGCTCTAGACACATAAACTTATCAAATGTGGATCAATGATCAAACATTACACTTAATTGTTGATAATGGAAGTAAAAAAAACCTCATTTCTCATAAATTAGTTTTATAATATAATAATAAAATCCATAAAGGCTTAAAAAATAAAAATGTAATAGAATGTCTGGTGAATGCCATATAAACACATGTACAACGTCAATAATACATAGATTGCCATATATGCATACAAAAAATGCATACATTTTCATATAGACATACACAAAAGTACATCATGTAAGACGTGAGTTAATCATCGCATAGCCTCCCTCTCTTTTCCTTACTTGAAGAAGACCCTCCCTAGAATGCTATGTTGGTATATGGATATCCCTCAAATGCATTAGATTGTTCCAAAGTCTGATTGTGGGTCCTATGCTCATAGCTTGTTTTTAGTTGAACCTAATAAAATACAAGTATTATTATAAAATTAACATAAATTATTGTAACCAAGTTAAGATATTTGTTTTAAAATAGAATTAAAAAACATTTAAACATGCACCTACTATAATTTCATGGTCTCGCTCATTCTAATTTTGATGCTTGATTTGGTCAGTGGTAGGTTGAGTTATACGATTAAGCATCTGAATGAGGAATAAACATGAGAATTCTCCCTACTAATCATTTAAATGGGACTATCAAATGTCATGGGATAACCCTGCATACATAATGCATTTACATAACTTATATTTTCCAAGTAACTATGTTATAAAATTATCAAAAAAATCTATTTTACAATTTAAAATTATAAGTTAATATGTACCTCTATGAGGACCTATGTAGATGACATTACAGTATCAATGCCTATGTTTGTCTCCACTCATAGTGATGGAGGAGTGTCTACTCAAGACATCAACTGAATAAACAATGTCTCACTTAGTTTTCTATAAAGTATCAAATATATATGGCACTTTTTCTTTTTTTTTTAAACCAAGAGTGTAATATTGACTCAAAATTTTACCTCTTTATAAGTAAAAGGTGTCATGATAACATAGGTAGACAAAGTAGTGGATGGGATAGTAGTTGTCTCCACTCATAGTGATGGAGGAGTGTCTACTGAAGACATCAACTAAATAAAGTCTCACTTAGTTTTCTATAAAATGTCAAAGATATATTGTAATTTTTTATCCTTTATTAAACCAAAAGTGTAATATTAACTCAAAATTTTACCTCTATTTAATTAAAAGGTGTCATGCTAACATAAGCAAACGCAAAACCAGATGGGTTGATAGCTGGCTTTGCATATGTAAATAATGGCTACATTAGATCAAATCTTACAAACATAGATTGTGATGATGAAGGCATTGTCTCCTCCTACAACATAAAAAATTAAATATATATATTATTCATTTTTTATTTAAATTAATTGTTATATTTTATATTTGTAAATATCACTTAAATTTGACATGACATTTATATAAAATATACGTTCATCCATGTATTGGCCAATGACTACACACCAAATATGTGTGTCAAACACTCTTCACTCAATACTATATCATCCAACCCCTTTAAACTACTAGTGTCATCATCATTATAAGGTTCAGTATATTTAGCTCCATAATATCTATAAGGATGGGATTGGGTACACACATTAGGTGGCATATCTCTAGTATCAACCATTGAAATCCTACTCGTATGCTAAATGAGTGTATTAGTAGGTGCATTAAACACATGAAAAGTGTCGATCTCTAAAGCATAAAAAGTGGCTATTGGGTAAGGATCCTTGTAGGTCAATTAGGCACAAAATGTATACCTGGTCGATCCAACATAGAGCTTTACGTTAAAATATATCCCAATTTATAGATAAATGAATTATCACATTTACAAAAATGGATAGAATGATAAAAAATCAACTCTTCCATTTATTCCTACATATTATTTTATGAGAACAATAGTATCTCAAAAATAACTAATGATCATTCAAGCACTTGTCCATAACACACATAAAGAAGATATTGTTGTAAATACTATGGAACAACATAATACATGTACAATGAAATTTATTTAGAGAATGAGATATAATGAGCATGATTTATAATATATGTAGGGGTTTGATATGATACATTTTTTCCTACCAATCACATTTTGGCTTAATATATTAAACACATTATTAATCGTACATCATACTATTCTGAAGGGAAATGCCACTTTGAGACAATCTTGGTTTCAAAAAATGAATGCAACTATAAATAAGGATAATACTAGTTTATATTATACTTTTGAAGGTGGCTTGTTAACATTACAAATAAATAGAACATGCCTGAAAGATAATATGGTCCATAATAAAGGAACATCTCAAATTACACAAACATGGATACCAAAGCAAAAGCACAAAAAATCATATCAAAGATATAGACATATAACACATAATTGAAATAAACATCAATAGTATCAACTGTGAGTGTCAAAAGTAATTAATGCATATGTGAATATCTCTAAAAATATAGAGTCACATATATAATATCAAAATGAAAAAATAAATGTCAATTAGTATGGTACAAAACTTCTTTTTTTGTCAGTGTGGTCAACTCATTTTATAATTATAAATTAAATCAATTACATGCATATGTCTAAAATTAAAACACAATATCATTAACATATTTAATTCACAAGAGCATAATAAAATATATCAATATACTAAGTACTAATGTCATATAATGAAACAATTTTAAGGAACATATGCAATATAATGGTCCACATAAACACAATGCAAAAACAAATACAATAAATTATATATATCAAATGTCTAACATGATATGAGTATATCATATACAAACTCACTCAATAATGTGTTCATTTCCCTATACACCTCCACCTCCCTCTAAATCTGTCTCTATCAATAAGGGAACATGTGATAATGAGATCCCACTTTATGAATGGGATTGAATCCACCTCTCATGATCCTCATATAATACCACTCATACTGGTAATATAGTATTATCACACTATAAATGGGAATACTTAGCTAATAAAATTAGGCCTAGATCCATCGCTAGAATAGGAGGGGTAATATGATGTCTCATAAGCTCTAACCTAAACGATTCCTACTCAATGATTAGCACATCTTACTCATATCTCAAGTCATCATGCTTCACTACAGACACAAGGTAGGTTATAGTAGATATTTTTGATTGATTAAATAATGGGGGCATGCTCATATGTAAATTCTATTACATGCTTTAATAATACCCTAGGAATTGTGTCACTAGCCATATGTCATGCCAAAACCTAGAGAGATGTCTCTACAATGGTTGTACATTACTCATAATCCCCTATAAATAAAATAATATATGACATGAATATTAAAGTTATTAAATTAATTAAAACTATGTAAAAACTTTAAATATGCATATATAAATACTTGAAGGAAGAGCCTAAGGACTAGCATCTACTACACCCATATTTCCTCCACCTTATGCTTTAGGGGAATCCTATACTACAAATGGAAATAATATAGGCCACATGTGAGATATCATCCATCATGTGTATATTGGCATACAACTAACATCATATGCATATAGAATCTGGATCATATGATCCACCTATATAAATGGAATAGGTACCAAGTCAACATCATTAGGTTAAAAGAGAGGGATCAGGAAGGATTTGAAAAATTGTCAATAAGGTTCAAAAGTATAGCATGATAATATGGAAGGCAGACAATGTTCCCCTAGTGTATAAGTAACTTTGATTCATAGCAATGTAGTTAAAATATTTAAAATGTGTAGGAATGTACATCCTCTTCAATTTGGGAAGAGGCTAAATGTGTTTATGTTAAAAATAATTAATAATATGAGATCATGTAAGTGTTATGCATTGTAAGATATGTAATAATAATCAAGTGGAGTTCCATAGAGATAAGTGTTTTTAATTTTTTAAATTGGTTTTCAAATGAAAAGATTAAGCATCAAAAATGAAAATCAATTTTCAAGGATTGTAATAATTTTTGTATAAGGTGTCAAATAATTATCGATGACATAAAGCAAAGAATCAATGTACAATTAAATTTAATATAAATAAGCAAGGGATGCAACCCAACCAATGTGTTGGGAATAATTAAAAAGCTTCGTCAAACCAAATATATCATCAAGAAGATGCACATAGGTATACCTAACTACATTGTATGAAGGAATGACTTCTTATGATGAAGAAGTGCTAACTATAGATGCCTATGAATTTGAATTAGAGCCATATGTTGTGATATACCCCTCTAAATCAATAATCATATGTTCATGTACACCTATATCCTTATGTTTGCGAGAAGGTGATGTAACAACTCATGCTTGAACTTATGGTGAAGTTCTTTGAATAAATTATTTTGTCTTAGGATATGGAGGCCTCTTTGTGTGTACCATGATCTATGAAAAAAATTGAATATGCTCATGTTTAAATAAATCATGCTCACAATAATATGGATAAACTGATTATGTAATATGTTCATGCTCATTAGAAACTATATTATGCTTTCTATATGTTGGTCCCCAAAAATGTCACTCATTTTTGGAACAACATATGAGCTATCTTGGTCCTACAGGACCAAAATTTCTCTCTTCCCTTCTCAAAATTTGTTTTGAGCTTTCAAATTCCTCTTTTTTCAAGATTTTTCAATAAAGGGATTAGTAGGTTCAGAGGCTTCTATAGGCGAGTTCAATTAAAAGAACCAGTTTCCAATACTTGGTCATCTTCAAGATTGGGTTGGCACCTTGGTTTAATCAAAGATGTCCATCGACAAGAATCTAAGCAAGGATTGAGCCATTGAACCTTGAATCATTTTGGTTCAATGGGTTCAATGGGTTTAGAGGTTCAAAGTTCAACCGTTTCAAAGGTTCCATGGCTCTGAGCACTTAACTAGTTTCAAAGGCGTGAACCGTTAAACCATTGAACCTTGAACCATTTTGGTTCATCAGTTCAATGGGTTCAATGACCAATTGGTTCAACGCCCTTGGTTCAAAGGCATTAAAGAGACTCAACCAAATCAAAAGGATGAACCAATGAACTGATTGAACCTTGAACCAAAAGATTTCAAAGTTCAATGGTTCATGGGTTCAAAGGTTCAAAGGCAACCTCTATCAAATAGAGAAGCAGCACACAGGTGGTTCAATAGATGGTTCAACCAAAGATCAGGAAAGCGATTAAACTAGGAAGCGATGGAATAAAAGAGATAGAATGAATCAATGAACCAATGAACTAATGTACTTTTATCAGGTTCAAAGGTTTAAGGTTCAACATGGTTCAAGCAGTTAGAGACCATTGATAGCCCTACGGACATCAAATTTAAAGTAAGGGAATATCTATTGAAATTCAAATAAAGTGCAAAACTCAAAGGAAGAGCCAAGCGACTGACCAAAAAGATAGAATTCCTTCAGGTTTGTTTAAAGGCTGACAGAGAACATTTCCTTCAGAATTTTTGTTCAAAGGAAATTATTAAGTGAAAGAGCCATTAGAATTCTTTCAGAAGTATTTTCTATGGGAAAATGACTAAGGTAGAGCTCGAAGGAAAACCCTGACTGAAGAGAAAAGCCTATGGAAAAATGCCTAATGGAAAAATACAAAGCAGAGTGGAAGCCGCCACATGTCCATTATAAAGTAGAGCGGAAGCCACCATGTGTCATTTTTTGTAGGACCCCCAAAGGTTTCTAAAGCTTTTATAAGTTAAGCAAAATACATCACGTGTCCTATTATAACTTAGCAGAATGTGACAAGTGTTTGCACCCATGTTCCCCTTTTAGAGTTGCTCGAGCAAAATGTGTCATGGACCCCATTTTTTATGGGGATCAAATAAGACAATTGATTACTTTTGCGTAAGCAACTAAACACAGAATTAAACTAGAATTAATAAGTAACTAGAAATCAGAAATAGTAAAGAATATGAGATACAAGAAACAACCCAAAAACTTGTATTAAACTCTTCCAAAAGAAAATACAATGAAGAAATCACACTTTCTTCTCACACCTCTCAAATGTACAGATCTCTTTCCCTCAAGAGTTTTTCTCTCAATTACAACTTCAAGTCCACAAGCTATGAAGATCTAACCCTATTATATAGTATTAGGATTCATGAGCTATGCATTATCCACCATTAGATATACCTCTTAATCAAAGGTTCAAATCAGTCCTGCCAAAAATAGAAATGCAGACTCAATACTAACAATTAAACTTTTCATGCAAATAATCTGTTTATCCCATGAAAATAGACTTTAGAACGCATAGGTGACCGACATTGGTCCCTATCTGTCTGCACATGACCAATGTCAGCCGATCCATAATTGATGTCAGCAGCCTCTGGTTGACTCCTAACTGATGCCAGTGAAAGTGTAAATCCAGTAACCTTACATTTGCTCATCTGGTGAAGCTTTTAATTTCACAACTCAACAATATCCCACTTGAAGATAAACAGTTGCACCTGTACCTGTATAGCAATATATTCTATCTTCTCCATCTTCAAGCTCAATCTTGAAGACCAACAAAATTTGAATGAAGATTCAACTTCTCCTTTATTACTAACTTTGTTAACATATCAGCAGGGTTCTTATCTGTATGGATCTTTTCCAGCTTCAACTCACCATCCTCCAATACCTATCTAATGAAGTGGTATCTAACCTGTATATGTTTGGTTCTTGAATGAAAGGCTGAATTCTTTGCCAAATGAATTGCACTTTGACTATCATTGTATAATCTACAACTCTCTTACTCTTTTCCCAACTCTTCCATGAATAGAGTCATCCAAATCATCTCCTTACTAGCCTCTGTGATTGCAATGTATTTTGCCTCTGTAGTAGACAAGGCAACAACCTTCTGCAACTTTGAAATCTAGCTAACCACCATTCCACCAATAGTGAACACATATCATGTGGTGTTTTTCCTACCATCCAAGTCACCTACCATATCCAAATCTACATATCCATGTAGAGAAGTGTTTGACCCTCCATAGCATAAATGCCTATTGTTGGTCCCTCTCAGATATCTGAGAATCCACTAAACTGCTTTTCAGTGTTCCTTTTCTGAATTGGCCATAAACTTACTGACAACTCTCACTGCTTGGGATATATCAGGTCTAGTACATACCATTGCATACATTAAGCTCCCAACTATGGAAGCATATAGAACTCTACTCATGTACTCTACCTCATCATGTGAATTAAGACACTATTCTTTACTCAACTTGAAGTGTCCATCCATAGGTGTGCTTACTGGTTTTGCATCATGCATATTGAACCTTTCTAATACTTTGTTCACATAATCCTCTTGAGACAAAATCAAATGGTAATTTTTCCTATCTCTCTTAATACTCATGCCAAGGATTTTCTTCATTGTTCCCAAATCTTTCATGGAAAATGTGTGAGCTAATTTTACCTTAAGCTCAAAAATATCCTACATGTGTGAACCTATAATAAGCATATCATCTACATACAGTAATAGGATAATATATATACCATTATCTAATCTCTTAAAATAAACACAATGATCAGATTGACATCTACAGAAGCCATGCTCTGTCATAAACTTGTCAAACCTCAAATACCATTGTCTAGGAGCTCGCTTAAGACCGTATAGGCTTTTTTTCAACTTACACACAAGCTTCTCCTTACCTTTGACCTCAAAACCTTTTGACTAATCCATATATATTTCTTCATCCAAATCTCCATGAAGAAGCATTGTCTTAATATCAAGCTACTCAAGATGCAAATTCTCAATATCAACTAAAGACAATATGGTCTGAATAGAAATCATTTTTACTACAGGAGAAAAAAATTCACCAAAATGAATACCTAGTTTCTATGCAAATCCCTTTACTACCAACCTAGCCTTATGTCTCATTTATCCATTCTCACCTTCCTTTAATCTGTAAACCCATATATTTTTTAGTGTTTTTTTTTCAGCTGGCAACTCAACCAAATCCCACATTTGGTTCTCTTTCAAGGAATCAATTTCCCCATTCATGCCAAGCTCCCACTGTTTCCTGGTTCTTACCTGCATTGCCTCATCAAAACTTTCTAGTTCTCTACTATTTATGAGCAACAAGTAGAATAATGAAGGGGAATAATGAATTAGAGGTTTACTTAACCTTTCTAACCTCCTTATGGGCATCTGAGACTCATACACAGCTTATTATCTACCCAAATTCTCTGTTAGTGACCGATCTCAGTAATCTCTAAGTCTGTACCTAACTGACGTCAGTTTCACTCAATTGACATTGATTTCTATCTGACTAATGTCGGTTCTTGTATGGCTGATGTTGGTTCCTTTCTGATCGATGTCAGTGTCTATGTTTTCCTGTGTGTAAATATTTTTATCTGTGAGCTCATTTTAGATCATCACCTCATCCAAATTAACATTGCCTTGCTCAGTATTATTTAACTTCTTGAGCTGACTCATTGAAAACAACATCACGGATTCTAATAATTTTGTTAGTTCCTAAATTCTACAATTGGAATCCAAAATCTCTAGAGCTATAACTAATAAAAGTGCACTGTATAGATTTAGCATCCAGCTTCATTCTATTTTCTTTATCAACATACACAAAAGCTTCAAAACTAAAAACTCTGAGAAATAAAAGATCTACCTTTTTACCTTTTTAAGCCTCTTCTAGAATTCCACCATCCAGACCAGTAGAGGGTCCTCTGTTAATCAGGTAAACTGCAGTGTCTAGTGCTTCTACCCAAAACTATAAGGGCAAACTAGCATGTAACTTTATACTCTGTGCATACTCTATTATTGTTCTATTCATCCTTTCAACAACTCCATTTTGCTGAGGTGTCCTTGGAACCATCCTTTCCCTACGTATTCCATTCATAGAATAGTAACTATTGAATTTATAGCTGCAGTACTCACCACTATTATCAGATCTAAAGCACTTTAATCTCAAACCCATTTCATTCTCAACCAAATCTTTTCAATTCTTAAAAGTGTCAAAAACAACCAATTTCTTATTTATGCAATAAACCCATATTTTTCTTGTAGCATCATCAATGAAAGAAACATAATACTATGATCCTCTAATAGAAGCTACCTGAGCTGGTCCCCACACGTCTGTGTGAACAAGCTCTAATTTGTGCTTCTTTATTGACCCAATTTTGAGAAATCTCACTCTCTTTTGTTTCTTAAAAATGCAATGCTCACAAAAATCTAGATCTATGCTTTTCAAATCTAAAAGCTTACCTTTTGACTTAAGAACAGTCATTCCCTTCTCACTCATGTGGCCAAGCCTACAGTGCCACAACTTTGCATCTACATCTGAAGTAGATAAAATAGAAGGAGAATTATCAATAATATAATTACATAAATAGAGAGTACCTACTCTCTTACCTCTAGCTAATACAAGTGCACCCTTGAAAACCTTCCAAGATTTAGCTGTGAGAGTTACTGTACAACCCTCATCCCCCAAATTTCCTACAAAAATCAGATTTCTCTTCAAGATGGGAACATGCATGACATCTTTCAACACCCATGTGTTTCCATTCTGCAATTTTAGCTACACTTTTCCTTTGCCAACAATTTTACAAGGCTCATCATCCCCTAAATAAACTATTCTAAAATCTCCATGGACATAATCATTGAAATATTCTCTATTTGAGATTGCATGGAAAGAGGCACTAGAATTTAAACCCCAAGATTCTATTTTATTATCCAACAAAAATATAAGAGCATCTTGTGCAACAATACCTACAACATTTGCCTCCTTATTACCTTCATGCTAATTTTCTTCTTTATCTTTCAACCAGCAATCTTTCTTTGCATGCCATATCTTTCCACAATTCCAACAGGTTATTTTTCTTCCATTTCTGGATTTGGATCTACCTCTCATCTTTGACTTAGACCTTGATCTCCCTTGCTTGCCCTTCTCTTTTTGCCTTCCCCTGCTTTCAAAACTTAAAGCATTACCTAATGTTTTCTCTGTGCTTTTCTTGCAAATTTTTTCATTCAAGATTACACTAACAACATCATCAACTTTAAAGATATTTAAAGCAGATACAGTATTACTAACTGTCATTACCAAGCTATGCCAACTTTCAGGTAAAGAGCATAAGATTAAAAGAGCCTTAATTTCATCATTAAAAGCAATTTTGACTAAATTTAACTGATTTACTATTACATAAAAATTATTTAGATGAGTAGATACAGATCCACCTTCCTGCAATTGCAAATTAAATAATTGCTTCATAAGATATACCTTATTTGAAGCTGAGGGTTTTTCATATAAATTTGCTAAAGTATCCATTAACTCTACCATTGTTTTTTTTTGTGATAAATTAGAAATCACAGAAGATGCCAGACTCAATCTTATAGATCCTAGAGCCTTTTTATCAAGAACATTCCATTCTTCATCTTGCATATCTATGGGTTTACTTGAAACCCCACATAATGGTAAGTACAGATCTTTCTGATATAGATAATCTTCTATTTGCATTCTCCATAATTGATAATTCTTGATGTTAAACTTTTCTATTCTTAGTTTATTTTCTTCTACCATTACTATACTCCCACACAAATAGAAACCCCTGTGAGTGACCTGTAATCAACAAACACTAACATGATCTTAAACCACCTGTTAGTGAACCTGGCTCTGATACCACTTGATGGGGATTAAACAAGACAATTGATTACTTTTGTGTAAGAAACTAAACATGAAATTAAACCAAAATTAATAAGTAACTAGAAATCATAAATAACAAAGAATATGAGATATAAAAAACAATCCAAAAACTTGTATTAAACTCCTTTAGAATGAAATACAATGAAGAAATCACACTTTCTTCTCACACCTCTCAGATGTACAAATCTCTTTTTCTCAAGAGTTTTCTCTCTCAATTACAACTTTAAGTCTACAAGCTATGAAGATCTAAACCTATTATATAATATTAAAATTCATGAGCTATGCATTATCCACCATTAGATATACCTCTTAATCAAAGGTTCAAATCAGTGTTGCAAAAAATAGAAATGTGGACTCAATACTAATAATTAAACTTTTCATGCAAACAATTTGTTCATCCCACATAAATAGACTTCTGGAATGCACATGTGACCGACGTCAGTCCCTATCTGTCTACACATGACCAATGTTGGTCGATCCATAACTGGCATTGGCAGCCTCTAGTCGACTCCTGATCAATTTCAGTGACTATGTAAATCCAGCAACCTTGCATTTGCTCATTTGGTGAAGCTTTTAACTCCATAACTCAATAATTTTTCATAAGTTTTTAATGAGTTTCATAATAGTGGAACTTGCCACTTATCAAAGACATAAAAAGGACCCCTCAAAGACTTAGGCAAGAAGGGCTATAAAGAGCAAATAAGTGCTTAAGAAGTGAAGAGAGAAGTGAGACCAGAGGATTAAAAATATATTCGAAAGAGTTATTTCTAGTAGGTGAAATAGTGGATCGAGTAGACTATTGAGCACACCAAACCAAAGACGCAACCTATTTTCTTCCATGAAGTAAAGACAAATATGCAAAGGATAAGACAATCCATATTAAGGAGGAGACATATCATATGAAGGGACATGCCATAGTTATGGTAGCACACTATTCTTAGCATGGTCTCTCCAAACAAAACTAGAGATGCATTGAAGATGCTGACTGCAGCATGGGTCCTCCCAGGGAAAAAAGTGCCAATCCTTGGTTAGTTGTTATAAGTTTGTATTTTTTATCATTTGTAAAGGGGATCTTCCCCTTACTAGAAGCAAAAATCTGCCTAAATTGAAAGGCATTACTGAGACTTTGAGTTTAGATTGTAATTCATATTTATTTGATTGAATGAGAAAGCAAGTTACTTGCAGACTTTGTGTTGTTATAGTTTGTGCTACTTTAGGAGATTATTCTTATGTATATCTTCTGAAAGCATTCTTATTTATTTGATTTAGCAATTAGGACTAGTGGAGGTGATAAAAAAGGTGTCTTGAAGCCAACTACTTTCAGACTTTGTGCTGTCATAGTTGTCTTTAGTGTGTGTTTATTTTTTATTTCTGTGTAAAAAAACTTTGGGATGACTTTGTGCCCCCATTGTTCTTCATATTTCACTCTTGGGTAGTTGAGGTAGAGACTTTGCACTACATTTTAGGCTGTTGGTTACTCTGCACCTTTGGTTACCAGTTACTTACTAGAAAGATTTCTATTATTTGCAAGAATAAGTACTTTTGAAAGAAGAGAAGTGCCTTCTGTCATTTAATCAAGATTTCTACTATCCAGAAAGGGATCTGGCTCTTGGCTGAATGCTACTTCTAAAAGAAGAGAAGTATCTTCACCAATAATCCAAAATTTCTTCTCTATTTGTTAGCATCATCTCTCAAAAAAGAGAGATGGATGGTTTATCCCACCCCTGTGTCTTACTTTCTACTTATATATATAGTATATAACCTCTACATATTTAATAAGGAACCTCCCCTTGATGAGAAGAGAGATTTTTCCCCTTTGGATGTGGTAAACTTGCAACATTAGATGAATAATCTCCCTATCTTATGGTGATAAGAACTATTTTGGTCACCAATTAGCTGGCCGACAAAATATTCACCCAATAGTTTTTGGTGACTCCACTAGGGACACAATAATTTTGTGCAATTTAGAACCTCAAGTTTCAGATTGAAACATCACATGTGTCTTACCCATTATCATTATAACCTTTATCCATTACAGACTCTGGTGACTCCATTCTGTGTCTTACCCATTATCCATTTATAACCTTACCATTTTCCTCCATCTTTGTTATATTATCTGGTTTGCAAAACTAGAGCTACTAGAAAAGAGTGCGTAGTTTGAAGCCTCAAGCTGAAGCAGGGCCAATTCTTTTCCATTTTTTTTTGTTTTGCAATTTGGCCACTCTACCAAGATTTGTTATCCCTATTTTTCATAAATAAATCATGACAATTCGAGGCCCCTGGGGTAACTCTTTTCGCCCACTCAACTTGACTCTACCTCTACATGAACTTCCACACAGTTCAAGAAAGAATTTTCCCAAATTATTTGGTGATGGGAAGGTTCATCTTGATGAACACATTGCAGCCTTTAACATAGCTTGTGGTGTGATAAGGGTGGAATTTGAAGATGTAGCAGTCAATTTTTTTGTGGAGACACTACAAGATGCTACTACAGACTAGTTCTACCATCTACAAGCTAGATCAGTGACTGATTAGGATAGACTCAAAGCCAAGTTTGAAGCCAAGTTTAAGCCTACAAAGGATGCACATGCTTTGTTGGCCTAGCTCACTCAAATGAAAAAGGAACCCCATGAACCTATGAGGGACTTCATTACCAAGTTCAACAACCTGAGACACAGGATTCCCATGATTGCCCAATCAACACCTTAGAATCTCATGTGTTTCTTCATCAACTCACAGCTGCCTGAAGTGAGTTTTCTATTGAGACAGGCTAGATACATAGACCTTGAGGCTGCACAAGACTTAACTACTGAGCTAGAAGATGACCTTATCTTGGCAAGAAAGATAAGGATAGATCCTAATAGAGGAAAATCATCTTCATATTTTGAATACTCACCCATAGCCACCACTGACCCAATGGTACAAAAGTTGGCAAATGAATTTCTAGCCTTGAAAAGGCAAATGGCACAAGGGATGTCATCTGCTCCTACATATAGAGATATGCCCAAGAGGACATTTCAAAATCAACCATATCAAGGTGATGTTGTTAGAAGTCAAGGGCAACCAAATCATCTTCCTCCCCCACAGAGGAACCTTGCCCT
Source organism: Torreya grandis (assembly GCA_037957365.1). Classification (NCBI taxonomy): domain Eukaryota; kingdom Viridiplantae; phylum Streptophyta; class Pinopsida; order Cupressales; family Taxaceae; genus Torreya; species Torreya grandis. The sequence continues at coordinate 2,168,597 of JARHVA010000463.1, forward strand.
TGAAACACCTCCAACCAACTCAGTAGTTGGATATCTAGAAACAGAACATGTTTCTTATTTCCAACCTGAGTTTGAGCAAGAAAATGACACTAATCTCTTTAGGGAGGATCTAGAAGAATTAGCTGGTGACTCTCACATTAGTTTCTTGAATTTCTAGGATGAACCCAGAAGTGAAGGAGAAGCAGTCGAAGGATCATATGCAGTATTCACCAAGTCTAAGAATCAGTCAGGCCAGAAGGCCAACAAAAAGAAGACAAAGGAGTGACCCCAACTAGAAATTTTAATTACTGAGTAGAGAACCCCTCTTCCTTTCTACTCAAAGGACCTAGTGATTTTCAAAGAAGTAAGTACATCAAACATCTCTGCACCTTTTACTTCAAATTCATAGATCAGTCCTCTGCCTTCCAAAAACTAAAAAGATGAACTCCCATCCTCTCTTCCAAGTCCATCTCAGTCATTTGACATAATTGATCATGTCAAAAAATCCAAAATTAAAATGACTAAGTTTGAACCCCTGCAAGCCAATCCTGAGTAGTTAAACATTGATGAAGAGCTAGGTGTGGACCTATCTGAGGCAAAGATTATGGTCACCCAAATGTTAGCCTTTGCTACTAATATTTAGTTTGAGCCTTCAGGCAAGGGTAATTACTCCTTAACCATAGAGGATGCTCATGTCTCAGCTGATCAAAGTCCCATGGCTAGCAATTTAGGATTTGATCTAAATAAGGCATCAAAAAAATTGGTAGGGCACAGTACAAATCAAGAAGGATCTTCCATCTCCCATGAAGAGAAATTTGATATAAGATCAGCTTTTGATGATGCTTGGATCTTGGAATCTAATGGCAATAATTCTTCCATAGCTGGATGCAGATCTCTATTGCTCAGATTGAAAATTGCTCAGGGTGAAGAGGTCAAACTCCTTCACACTAAAGGAGATGCTGAGCTTAGAGTTTGTCAGGAGTTTGATGCTGACAATCAAAACATGTGCTAGATTGAACTAGAAGAATAACAAGTTATGATGGTGGACCATGCTGCTATATTTTGAAGTTAGCAAAAAGAACTCTTCACCAAGAGAAAAAGGAGTTATGGTTTTCAGTTTGAATACCATGTCTTGCCATGGGGCAAGAAGAAGAAAGAGCCAAGAGGAAGACATAGAAAATTAGTTTCCTAGTGGAGAGTTCCATTTGCTCATCACCATTTCTAGGGATAAAATGGTTTCCTACTAGTTTATTAGGATGGCACACCATTTTTACTATCTCACAGTGGGTGGCATCTGAAGTGCTTTAAATCTTGAGGCATCAGATAAGATCATCTATATATATGTATATCTGTATAGTCTTTAGTTGTATTTTGTGATTTTTATTTTCATTTTTTTGGAGCCTTTCTTTTTGGGTAGCATGACTCCGTAGCCCAATGGCACACTTCAAGGCATCAGAGATTCTAGTTTCTACTCCCCTCAACTATTCCAAGTTTTTCTCTGAAGGAAGTTCCCCAACTGGAGCTAGCTGTTGGTCCCCAAAAATGTCACTCATTTTTGGAACAACATATGAGCTATCTTGGTACTACAGGACCAGAATTTCTCTCTTCCCTTCTCAAAATTTATTCTGAGCTTTTAAATTCCTCTTTTTTCAAGCTTTTTCAATAAAGGGATTAGCAATTTTAATAGGTTCAGAGGCTTCTGCAAGTGAGTTCAATCAAAAGAACTAGTTTCCATTACTTGGCCATCTGTAAGATTGGGTTGGTGCCTTGGTTCAATCAAAGATGTCCATCAACAAGCATCTAAGCAAGGATTGAACCATTGAATCGTTGAACCTTGAATCATTTTGGTTCAATGGGTTTAGTGGGTTCATAGGTTTAAAGTTCAACCATTTCAAAGGTTCCATGGCTCCGAGCACTTAACTAGTTTCAAAGGCTTGAACTGTTGAACCTTGAACTATTTTGGTTCATCAGTTCAATGGGTTCAATAACCAATTGGTTCAATACCCTTAGTTCAAAGGCATCAAAGAGACTCAACCAAATCAAAAGGATGAACCAATGAACTGATTGAACCTTGAACTAAAAGAGTTCAAAGTTTAATGGTTCATGGGTTCAAAGGTTCAAAGGCAGCCTCTATCAAAAAGAGAAGTAGCACACAGGTGGTTCAATGGATGGTTCAACCAAGGAGTAGAAAAGTGATTGAACCAAGAAGTGATGGAATAAAAGAGACAGAATGAACCAATGTACTTTCAGTAGGTTTAAAGGTTTAAGGTTCAACATGGTTCAAGTGACTAGCGACCATTGACAGCCCTACGGATGTCAAATTTAAAGTAAGGGAATATCCATTGAAATTCAAATAAAACATAGAACTTAAAGGAAGAACCAAGCGACTGATCAAAAAGATATAATTCCTTCAGGTTTGTTTAAAGGCTGATAGAGAACATTTCCTTCAGACTTTTTATCTAAAAAAAATTATTAAGTGAAAGAGCCGTTAGAATTCTTTTAGAAGTATTTTCTATGGTAAAATTACTAAGGTAGATCCCAAAGGAAAAGCTTGACTAAAGAGAAAATCCTATGGAAAATGCATGATGGAAAAAGACAAATCAGAGTGGAAGTTGCCACATGTCTATTATAAAGCAGAGAAGAAGCTACCACATGTCATCTTCTATAGGACCCCCAAAGTTTTCTAAAGCTTATATAAGTTAAGTAGAATATGTCACGTGTCTTGTTATGACTCAGTAGAATGTGACAAGTGTTTGCATCCATGTTCCCCTTTTGGAGTTTCTCGAGCAAAACATGTCATGGACCCTATTTTTCATAAGTTTCTAATGAGTTTCATAATAACAAAACTTGCCACTTGTAAAAGACACAAAAAAGACCCACCAAAGACTTAGGCAAGAAGGGATATAAAGATCAAAGAAGTGCTTAAGTAGTGAAGAGAGGAGTGAGACTAAAAGATCAAAAATATCTTTGAAAGAGTTATTTCTAGTAGGTGAAACAGTGGATTGAGTAGACTTCTGAGCTCACCAAACCAAGGATGCAGCCTATTTTCTTCCATGAAGTAAAGACAAATATGTAAAGGACAAGACGGTCCATATTAAGGAGGAGACATATCAAATGAAGGGACATGCCATAGTTATGGTAGCGCACTATTCTTAGCATGGTATCTCCAAGCAAAACTAGAGACACATTGAAGATGCTAACTACAGCATGGGCCGTCCCATGGAAAAAAGTGTCAATCCTTGGGTAGTTTCTATAAGTTTGTATTTTCTCTCATTTGTAAAGGGGATCTTCCCCTTACCAGAAGTGAAAATCTACCTAAATTGAAAGGCATTACTGAGACTTTGAGCTCAGATTGTAATTCATATTTATTTGATTGAATGAGAAAGCAAGTTACTTGCAGACTTTGTGTTGTTATAGCTTGTGCTACTTTAGGAGATTGTTCTTATGTCTATCTTCTGAAAGCATTCTTATTTATTTGATTTAACAAGTAGGACTAGTGGAGGTGATAAGGAAGGTGTTCTAAAGGCAACTACTTTTAGACTTTGTGCTATCATAGTTGTCTTTAGTGTGTGTTTATTTTTTATTTTTGTGTAAAGGACCTTGAGACTACTTTATGCCCCCATTATTCTTCATATTTCACTCTTAGGTATTCAAGGTGAAGACTTTGTGCTATATTTTAGGCTGTTGGTTACTCTACACCTTTGGTTACCAATTACTTACCAGAAAGATTCCTATTGTTTGCAAGAACAAGCACTTCTAAAAGAAGAGAAGTGCCTTCTATCATTTCATCAAGATTTCTACTATCCAAGAAGGGATATGGCTCTTGGTTGAATGTTACTCTGAAAGAAGAGAAGTATCTTCACTAATAACCCAAGATTTCTCTTCTATTTATTAGCATCATCTCTGAAAAAAGAGAGATGGATGGTTTATCCCACCCCCATGTCTTACTTTCTGCTTATATATATAGTATATAGCCTCCACATATTTAATAGGGAACCTCCCCTTGATGAGAGGAGAGATTTGTCCCCTTTGGATGTGGTAAACCTGCAACATTGGACAACCAATCTCCCTATGCTATAGTGATAGGAACTATTTTGGTCACCAATTAACTGGTCGACAAAATATTCACCCAACACTATAAACTATTTCATTACCATGTTGCTCTATAACTGTACAAGGTGGTCATTCAATAAAACAAGTAAACATCATTTGTTCTAAAGGATAATCATATTGGATCCCTTAAATTTTAACCACTTGATCATTCATTTAATAATTATAGTAATACTGGAGTATTTATCTTAATTTAGTTAAATTTATAGAACAATAAATAATATTATAATAATTACAATACTGATTTATATAATTTATTTGACTTTCATAGCTTTCTAAAAATAGTAATGAAAGAGGAAAAATGTAAATTAGATTAAAAGTAGATTAAGATGGCTGAGATAGAGGCTGAAACTGATGTGCAAGACTAGGACAGTGTCGTGAACCAGGATCTAGCTTTCATTTAGTAAAAGGATAAGAGCACTAAAAATAGGACACTTTAGGGTCTAGTGATATAGTCCAAGTCCTACCTCTATTGTTCAAACTAGTCATAGAGATCTAAGTTTTTTGGGTTTTGTCTGTTGTCCTTATGTGAGCTTTCCTATGAAATTTTGATTCTTTAATGTTGATGGATCTCTTTGTCAATTTTATTTAATTTCCAACCCTAGACCTTCATCATGCTTGAATAAAACTTGAGAAAGAGGGGGGTAATGTGTGTAAGATGCATTGAACATGAATCCACACCCCTTGTGTGGGCATACTATCTATATACCAATATTTTGAAGAGGGGTCAAGCCATGTGTAGTTCTCCCACTTGATGTGCTTTGTGTAATAGTGTTATGCAGATGCAAAAATGCTAAATTAAGTATGCTTGAGGTGGCTAAGGACTAGTGTGAGGGTTTGAATATGTTGGTAGCTATATTGGATGGTTGTATGTAGAGAGTAAAGAAATTTATTACTCATATTCTTTATTGATTTTTCAATATTTTCCAACCCCTTCTAAATGAAATTTGAATGGGCTTTTATAGAGATTTATTGGTCATGGGTTAAATGCATTCGTGCTAGGCCAACATAACGAAGAAGAAGAATTGGGAGAAAATGGACATTTATGATCAAAATATGATTGGATATGAGTGTTATAAAAGGGTCACACTAGGGTCCAATGCTATAGTCCAAGTTGGGTGCTATTGTCTTATAGATACAAGACCTAGGAGATGGAATTAGCATGGGAAAAATAGCCTAGCTGAGCTAGAATCAAGTTTTGAAAGTCTACAAATGACCAGAAATAAGCAAAAAAGTGTCTATAACGGTCATGAGAGCATGCAAGAGGGACCTAAGGGTTGGGTTTCACAAGCCACACTCAAGCTACCAATTTTGACATTTTATATGACTACATTTGCCCCCCCCCTTGTTCTAATGATACAACAAAGTGAAATACTACAATAAAATAAAGTAGAAATCATACCTAAACTTACCTACAAGGGTGAAGCCTATGAATTTGTATGATGTTAGGTGTGCATAGATAGAGCACATCATAAAATGTAAATCTACAAGATAAAAACAAGATTATATCAGTTCTTAATAGATATGTTATATTTAAAATAAGAACGTACAAAGATGGGTAAGAGATAGAGGAAGAGAAAGGAATGAATACACCTCATTGGGTACACGAACCAATAAAAAACCTATTATGATGTTGAGTGATGTTGGATATGTGTTGAGTATGTGTTGTACCAAAAGTAATATCATGAATGGAGCTAAGTTTTCAATTCCCTAAGAGTAGATCAAGAATGCAAAGACTGGCCCTTTGGCTCTATCATCACCCACTAAGTGAATATATGTGATCATGCATGTACTAATCAATATTTGGATTGTGTGTCCAATCCCTTTGAGTAGGTGACTTAGGAATACAAAGGCTAGCTAGTCTTTTGGCTCTATTATTGCCCATTAAGTGAAGTTATGAACTAATACCAGTATGAATGTGTGTCATATGAGATGGCTCCTAAATCCCATGAATGTTCTATAATCTGACAATGTGACATGGATAGCCAAATGTGTGATATAAACTAGGCTAATCTTGGCCACTCTAGAAGGAGGAGATTAGGCTTGTATGAAAGTTAATCTAAAACTAGAAATTAGGCTTACGTGGAAGCCACTCATGAATGTGGAGGTTAGGCCTGTATGAAATCCACTTAAAAATGATGCCAACCACCTACAGATGGAATAAGGCATGCAACTATTAAGAATGCTTGGGTAATTTACTGAACTCAAAAATAAAAGAAGTCAAATGTGTTGTGCACATTAGCCCCAATCATTGGTGTCTATAACATGGATTTTGATCTAAAAGTTATACCAATTATCCAATCTAAAACTAGAAGTGAGAGCCATCACGCCATGCATGATGCCCCTATATCTAAATTCTTTGAGAAAAATTATACTACAACTATTGAATATAGACTAAACTATATCTAATGAAACTATAGCTAAGTTGACCTTTCTACCTATTTCTAAAAAATCTAGATTTTTCATTGTTTGAATAGGAGCACTAAAAATAGGACACCCAATTGTTTGGAATTTTTGTCCATGTTTGATGCTATTTTCCTTTGTTTAATATGATGATTGTTATATAATCATCACTATTCTTCTAGTTTGTTTTATCTGGTTTGATCTTTGATTGTTATTTTGAGTGTTCTAAAAACTAATTTTTTGATCGGTAAGAGTTCTGATCTCTATGACAAAATCCCTATTGCACCCTCTTTTGAGGGTAAGAATGAAGACCATAAAATGACTACCCTCAAAATAAAGAGCCCTGAAAGTGTGTTATGCTATAAAATACATGATACAATAATGATAATCTAAAAGATGTCTCAAGATATAGCATAGTTTATATTAAATATTGTTAGATTAACAGGGGTATGCCTAGATAGATATAACAATGTAATAGCATGTGTAGTATATTGAATTTAAATTAGAAATGTTAGGTGTTAGTTGACAAGGAGGGATGGAGCATGATGTCCATCATAGCATCCAAAAAATCAAGATAATGCATGATATGAATCATATCATTACAAATAGTTGAGAAGCAAATAAGCAACAAGCACACAAGGCTAGAAATAAGAAGCACATGAAAGTGGCCAAGGGACCAAGCAAACAAGGGACATGGGAAAATGTCACTCAAACTATAAAGTAAGCATACAATGCATGTTTAAATGCTACATATACACATAATTGGAAACAAGCAAGGTTGGCACGAAGGCCACAAACACATAGTAGAGTACAAGCAAAGCACATTGGCAAATTTCTTAAGGCACACACAAGAATAGAAGCAAAGGACATTGGCAAATTTCTTAAGGCACATACAGGAGATAAAACAGGAATGAAGAAATGCAATCACATCTAACTATGCAAAGCAATAAAATAAGGCATGTAATATAATATAAATACAATCACATCTAACTAATCAAAGCAAGAAGTGAAAGTATGCAAGACATAGAGTACAAGACTAGATATATGCTAAGAAATACACAAGTGCTATATACTTGTGAAAGTCGATAGAGTAATCTATGTAAGCTAGTAAGTAATGTATATCAACATGATAATTAGAGTGTGTGGTGTAGGAATGACATAACCTGGATGGTGTGGTCATATAGAATATTCCCTCATTGGGTAAATATATTGATGTATGTCTCAAATGTAGTATAATTCCACCTCAATGGGTAGAGTGAAGCAATCAAGGATGTGGATGTCACTGCATGCACTCAAAGAAGATCAAGTGAAGCATGGTAATGTAGATAAATTGATAAACAATATCATAAAATAGTAAATGTAAGTCTAACATGGTAGTAAAAATGTAAATAATGGATAAATGCATACAATTGAAATGTTTTTGTGTTTTTGAATTATTTGAATGTTTTTGGATTTTGAAATATTTGAATGTTTTTGGATTTTTGATATATTTGAATGTTTTTGGATTTTTGATATATTTGAATGTTTTTGGATTTTTGAAATTTTGTATTGTTTTTAGTATTTTGGAATATTTGAATGAATTTGGTATTTTGATATATTTGAATGTTTTTGGTATTTTAGAATACTTGAATGTTTTTATATTTTAGATATATTTGAATGTTTTTCATATTTTTGGTATAAGCTATGTATAATCAATCAAATGAAACTATGTACAAGAAACTAAAAAGAAGATATGTGCAAGAAATTGAAAAGAAGCTATGTAAAAGTAAGCTTGAGAATAATGATACTAACTGATGAGTCTCATGGGAGACTCCCTATCATGGTGTCTTTTATCAAGGAGAGGGATCGTGCATGATTGTGAAGCACAATGGAAGGGCTAAAACTATGGGTCTAAAAGTTGTATATGTTATAAATGCTCTAAAATCTCTATAGTAAAAATGAAATATGGGGTCCCCCTATGACCCTAAGAAATGGATGTAACTTTATGAATTTTAAGGACCTATTTGGTAGTAGGAGAATCTCTCTAAACATGTGATCTATGTGTAGAGGCATGAGATCTCAATGATACTACCTTGGATGTGAATACTATAGCTGGAAACTATCTTGAGTCCTGAAACTATGGTTGATGTAGATTTTTAGTAGAAGTGGATGTAAGATATCACTCTATGTATATTAACCCCATAGTTGTTATATCATTATTTGAACCCTGATGGCCAACTGAACAAGTGGCCATACTGCTCATGCTATGTAGGAACATGCCCTGTATTTGAAGTTTTTTATGATGCACTAATTGTAGTTGTATATGGATACTTTGTAAGATTAAACCTCGATAGATGTACAATGAAAACTATGTGTTATGAAGGAGGCTCATCTATCTACAATCATAGTGTATTGATCCATGAAATGACATCATGTGGCCTCTGCTATGATGCATATGACTAAGTAATAGATTGAGATAGAACTATAACCTGTGATGGGGTTGATCTAATCTCAATTTTAGTAGGTTTCTACATGAAATAGGTTCCTAAGAACTTAGTCGTAGTGAATATCTCTTAGGAGTAGTACTCTATGACATGGGTTCATCTAATCTTAACCATAGCAGGTTGTTACATGAGATAGGACCCAAAAAACTTGGTCATAATAAATATCTATCTAGAGTGGTACTCTATGATGTGGGTTCATCTAATCTTAATCATAGTAGCTTGTTATGTGAGATAGGACCCAAAAAACTTGGTCATAGTTAATATCTATTTGGAGTGGTACTCTGTGATGTGGGTTTATCTAATCTTAATCGTAGTGGGTTGCTACATGAGATAGGACCTAGAAAACTCGATCATAGTGAATATCTATCTAAAGCAGTACTCTACTATGATGCATGTAACTATGTTATATATGTCTATGAAACTACATTATACACTTCATGGACTACACTACTATATAGAGGCTTCTCTCACTGTATTGGTGTCCACACCCTCTGCATAAGTGGAATAAGAGATATATAATGAGTCTTTATCCTAGAAATTACATTACTCTCACAATGAGTGACTGATGATTCTTGTGAAGGAATGTCTTAGGATGACTCATTCATGGAGGAATGAGGTCTATAGATCCATGATGGTGGAGATCTCAGTGCCCTCAGTGTGAATGTTATTATTCCATTAGTAACACATCTATTAATATAATCCATGTGTCTATAACAATCATTATCTCTATGTCTATGGATACAATGAAAGTTATTAAAGGGTCGATGTGGTTATCTATATAAGAGATATGGATCTCATTGATGAGTAGAAGGTAATGTGATTAACCTCCTATCTAGTATTGTTGATAATATGACTATGGACTATCCCCCTCTAAATCAAATTATAGTGGTGTCCTACTACTATTCTCTATAGTGCATGTTGTAGGTGTTGCTCTAAAAACTAGCTCTTTGTTCTTAACTAGTTATTTTTCTAGATGTGGTCTCTTATCTTGTTTTGGACATGGTAGATGCTGAGTGCTAAGAGCTATAGATGGAGGTAATGCTATGAAATCTAGAGTAATCTGATTAACTGAATCTGACTCAATCAATCCTAATTTATTCTCTAAGGCTAAAACTATATAACATAAATGCCTAAAATAGGACTATATCTGATAAAATATATGGTCTATGAAGGGTTGGTGAATCCCCTTAATAAAGATATGTTGAATCTTTAAATCTATTGGTTTATAGATCAATCTTAACATGTGCATCTTGAATTGTAAGATATAATCACTAATTGGCTCTAAAGTATTCTGATGCAATGTGGAAAGTTTCTCATATGTAACATGAGGGCCCATGTTTGCTATGTAATATCTAAGAAATGCCTCCTCTAAGTCATCATATGTGTGCAAGGAGACAATGGGGAGTAGATGAAAGAACCAATTTTATGCTTCCCCCACTAATGTCTGCTAGAACAACTTCAATAGAATCAAGGGACTTATATGAGATGGTAAAGCCTTTTGAAAAGCTTGAAGGTGTATAAATGGATCTCTAGTTCCATCAAAATGAAGCAATGATGGTATCTGAAAATGCATAGGCAATGAAGCTTTTACAAATGTCTTCGAAAGAGGGTTACCATGTAAGTTATTGGCATCCATCCAAAACTTATAAGCATTATTTTCTAAGGTAAGGATATGTACTTGGTGTTGTAATTCACCAACTACATGCATCAAATAAATGATCTCCTAGGATGGTTTATTGGCATCTTCAAGTGGTTCATTTAATCATTGAATTTTATCATATATTTTAGCCATGGAGTGCTACATTTTGTAATTGGCTCATAAAGAGGGGGTATGCTCACTTGAACCTTTGGAGGAATGGTAACTTGCACCTTAGGAGAGGGATGTGGGCTACCATTCTCTTTAGGTGACGAGTGAGAAATAGGTGCTATTGTAGTAGGGGGTGGCTTGGGAGATTCATTGGTATCTTTATTATTTAGTAAATCGCATTCTAATTGAGTAGAGGATTTGATGTTATCATTAACATGTGAATCATTTAAAATATAATCATGCATAGAAGTAGAAGCAACATTTTGTAGTGCGATATGTTTGAAAGGAGTGAGAGAAGAATTAGAAGCATGAGATGCATTTTTTTATTCGCTATGTGCATAATAGTCATCATTATTCCATGTATTATCATAATCAGAGTTTTTTTCATATTCATTCTCATTTTCATATTCATTTGCGTGTTCAATATCATACCCATTATTACTTCGATCATCACTAGGGAGAGGAGTAAGAGAAGAAGTGAATTTTTTTCTAATATGTAATAAATTGTCATGTGAAATTGGAATATTGTGTGTATCTATGTTATCCTTGAATGGAGTGCATGCCTTATTTTCATTTGCAATATGAGGAGTAAGAGTAAGAGAGTTATCATTTAAACATTCTTTTTCCATTATTTGAGATGAAAAAGTAGGGTTAAGAATATTAGATGTATCATTTGAACTATGCATTGGCAATTTGATTCTATTGCATTTATATTTTTGTAATTTGAACATAAAAGTAGCAAGAGAGAGAGAGAGAGTGAGTTCAAATGGAAGTAATTTATCACCAATTAGATGTTCACTTGGAAATGCTTGACTAATTTTTTCATTTGATGTATTGTGCATAGGATAATGAGGTGAAAAGTACCTTTCCCATTTATCAAAATTATTTGCTTTAGAAGAAGAAAGAAAAGAGATAGGTTTGAGAGAAGATGCATCTACTTTTTATTCACTATCACTTTCATATGCATCATCATATTCCTCATTATAGCAATATTAATTATCTTCATTTTAAAATAAATCATTTTCCACATATTTAACTAATGTACAATTTTGTAAATTTTTCCAATAATTGCCATAATTATAAGAAAAATTTAGAAATTTATCTATAGGATGAGAGGGAAGAAGTTCCTTAGTGGTCAGTTTATTTCTTTCACCAAAGAGAATATGTAAAATTACTATTAATAAAATAAATGCAATAATAACTACTATCATAGATATTTTGAAAATATTTTTGACACTCCAAACAATTTGTAAAAATTCTAAAATTATTTTCTAAAAAATATAAAAAAAGAAGGCTTGGGGTTTGAGGACCTAATTTAAAAATCTAGGGTTTTGGTTGGGATTTTAGAATTTTTAAAAATTATTTAAATAATTTAAATTCTAAAATAAATTTGAATAAAATAAATGTTCAAAATTTTATATAAAAATAAGAATTTAAATTTTGAAACCCTAGGCTAGGGTTTGAAAATACCAAGACATAGTATAGGCAACTAGGGTTTGAATGAAATTATTTTTAAAATTACTAAGGTAAATTTAAAAACTAAATGTAAATTTTTTATTTAGATATATAGGGAAAATATCATAAAAATACTAGAAAAATCAGCAATAAATTTTCCCTGGGGTTTCTAGAGTTTTTATGCACAAACAAAGTAAGTCATGTTCACCAAATGATTTAATAGTTTTGAGAATATTGGAGTTTTATTCCTAATTTAGTTAAGGGTATGGAATAATAAATAAGTAAACAATATTTTAATAATTATAATACTGATTTCTATAATTTATTTGACTTTTGTAGCTTTCTAAAAATAGTAATGAAAGAGGAAAAATGTAACTTAGATTAAAATTGGATTGAGACACCTGAGATAAAGGTTGAAAATAGCTATGTAGGGTTGGGATAGTGTCATGAACTAAAATCTAGATTTCATTCGATAAAGGACAAGAGCATCAAAAATAAGACACTTTGAGGTCTGATACTATAGTCTAAGTCCTGCCACTATTATCTAAACTAGTTATAAAGATTTTAGTTTTTTGGATTTTATTTGCTATCTGTGTGTGAGCCTACCTATGAAATTGTGATTTTTGAATGTTGACGGAGCTCCTTGTAGATCTAATTTAATCTCTAACCCTAGACATTCATTGTGTTTGAATAAAACTTGAAAAAGAGGGGGGATTAGTGTGTGTAAGATGCATTGAATGTGTATCCACACCCCTTATGTAGGCATGCTACATACATACCAATACTCTGAAGAGGGATCAAACCATATGTAATTTTTCCAATTGATGTGCTTTGTGCATTAATGTTATGTGGATGCAAAAATGTTAAACTAGGTATGCTTGAGGTGGCTAGGGATTGTTGTGAGGGTTTAAACATGTTGGTAGCTATATTAGATGGTTGTACATAGAGAATAGGTAAATTTGCCTTAGTGGTCTTGTTTGTATCTTTCTTGATTTTGTAATATTTGTCAACCCCTTCTAATGAAATTTAAATGGGTTTTAATAGATATTTATTGGTCATGGGTTAAATGCATTCATGTTAAGTTGACATAATGAAGAAAAGGAATCAGGATAAAATGGTCATTTGGGCTCAAAATATGATTGGATAGGAGTGCTAGAAATGGGACACCCTAGGGTCCAGTATTATAGTTCAAGTTGTGCATTATTGTCCTATAGGTACGGGACCTAGGGGGATGGAATTAGTATGGAAAAAGTAGCTTGGCTAAGCTAGAATCAAGTCTCATAAATCTGCGAATGACTGGGAATAAGCAAAAAGGTGTTTAGAAGGGTCATGAGAGCATGTAAGAGGGACCTATGGGTTGGGTGTCATAAACCACACTCAAGATACCAATTTTGACATTTTATATGAATATAATCATCATTAATGTATTTTAGATATTTGTGCACTATAGAGGGTATTTATATAATCATTTTTATCCAAGGGATTTCTATTAAACATATCAAAGACCCGTGCCCTTCGTAGAACTAGAAATGAAGTAGGCTCTATTAGAGGGCCCACTTGTAAAGGGATCACTATATGCCCAAGAGTATATTATTTATTCCCATCAAATGATTTGATAAATTTTAAAGTATCCTTTAAATCTTGTTTTGTATAACCAAGAGAAGAGATAAGTGTTATGGTGCACACATTCTCACTTTATCCATTGTTTATCATGACGCTATGGATGGATTTCTTGTTAACATATGCTCGAATAAAAAGTGTGTGTTTATTGAGATCATCATCAATAACTTTATTATCATCAAATGTGATCATAGATTATGATGTTTTTTTAATTTTAACTATATCAATAAGCTATCAAGTGGATGTCCATATGTAGAAGGAGGGTGAGAAGTGTATGCATAATGAACTTCAAAATTATTCTTTTTATTTACTTCATGATTTTAAAAAGGATTTTTATAAATTTTGATATTTGCATTATCATTTTCTTATGGATTATCCTCTTTAATAGGTGTACCAATATCTATAGTATTTTCATTAATAAGATCTTGAATTTTATAATTGAGCTTGAAACATCTATTTCTATAATGCCCAATACATCTAGATAGCCACAATAGGCATTCCCATCAAAATTTATAGATTTTTGTCTAGACATATCTATCTCCATGGGTGGAGGAAGACTGAATACATTGAATTCTAGGAGTTTCTTCAACAAAACATGAGGAGATGATGGCAACCTTGATAATTGTCTGATTGGTGGAGCTTGTAATTGAATCTTTTAAAGTGGTTGAGATATAGTATTAACTGTACCTTTTTATTCATTCTTGATTTATTATGGTTTTCTCTTATAATTTGGCTTGCTTTCAAACTTGAAATTTGAATTATAAGGAGCATTTGAAACATACTTGAGCTTGTTCTATCATTCCCATCAAACTTGACATTTGAACCACAATAACAAAATAAAATTTCATCCAAAGTGTAGTACAAAAACAAGTAATGAGATCCATAACTATATTACAGCTAATACATGAACTAAACCAAGTATATAACCCATCAATGATTTTATTATGAATAATTTTAAATATTTAGTATTCAAATAGAAGTGGATAAGTGTGGTCTTACCCACTCACCTCTATCTGCATACTATACTATGGCCTTTTCCGAAGAGCCATCACTGACTTATGCCCTTATCCAAGTACATATACAAGCTATAAAACAACCAATACCTCATGGGCTAATTCAACAAAGTTCAATAAATAATGATAAATTAATATTAGATTCAATAGAAGAATCATCATACTAAGCTTACTTAAGCAAGATTTACCAAATCACAAATAGTAGATGAAGATCAAGAGAAAATGACTATTTACAAAATTAATGCAAAACATTTAAACACATTTTCATTTCATAGAAAAACTAGGGCATGAGCTTTGACATGAACTGCTTCAAGAAGTATGCAAGCTTCATGGGATGTTTCAACAATCATGCTTAAGTTTTGTTTAGGAACATGTTACCATTCTCCAAATAGTGTACCAATTCATGACAAGACATGCCTAAGGATATTTTAATGACTTTAATTAGACTTACATTTCTCATTATTATTGATATGAGTGTCATATGAGTTCAATAAACTTGATACATATTAATAGTCTCATGGACTAAATATACTTATATTAAGAATTACTTTAATCTTGTTCTTAAAGATTTAACCTTTGTCTTAAATTCATGATCTCAGCCTAAGCATCTTTTAATTACTTAACTTAAGATTATAACTTACTTAAAATCTTAAATTCCCAAGTAGATTCTTATAATAACTTAAAAATATAATTTCATTAACTTATTTTACAATATAAGGATATAAACCAACTTGTTAATAAGTATTCAAATAGCCAATTCTAAACATAAAGCATTTGATCCTTAATCACAATATGATTTAACTAGGAATAGCCATACTCTTTTTAAAACCTTCGACAAAGTATAATATTGTCAAATTACATTCAACATAAGCGTGAGATTCATATAATTTTATTGTAATTCAATTTCAATGAATTATTTAGGATTTGCCCATAATAGTCAACTACACTTAACAGTGCTTAATAATTTCAAAGTAAAATGATTATCTTCAGGTAGACCTTTTAGAAGATTATACATTTTTAATTACTTAAATAATTATCCCAACATAATAGTTGTGATACATTCTATTAATTTATTACAACTCTCGCATAAGTATTATGCTAAATATAATCCATTTAATTCACTAATTATAATACAAGGATTTCATTTTACTAAATCGTATAGTTATAGTCTAAGGTCTTTAATGAAATCTCAACAACTCTCATTAGTTGATCTAAATGAAGTTGGTTTAGTATAAAGTGATTTGAAAATTCCTTTTAAACATGACTTTAAACTACACTGAAATATTGTATTACAATGCTTATCACAAGTGAACTTGTTCAAAGAATAACGTCACTTAATTTTTTCAAGATTAAGGTCAATTATATAAGAAGCATTCAAAGTAAATTATCATACTAAAATTTTGTTCCAACTCCCATATTCTCAAAGTAATAAAATAATCAATCATGTCATACTCATAATTAACTTTTACAACTGAGTTCTAAGGAAAGTATTTGCATCTTCAAATAACCAAGCAATTCAATACCATAATTCTAAAAATGTACAAGTTTAACACAAGACATGAATACATTTTTAGATTATAAGTAAACAGAGAACCAATATCAACAACTTGAATTCTATAGCTTTATAATCAATGCTATCAAACTACTTATTCTAAAATAAGTGACTAACTACTGGTACAACATAATAATTACATATCTATGTTCTTCTATCAAATGTATTAATGAACCAAATTAATTCCATATTTAAATAGTAATATAAGATTACACAGATAATAAAATGATCAACTATTATCATATCATGAACTAAACTTACATGATAATGTACATCTCTTTGTATCAAGTATAACTATGATGATTAAAATGAATTGAAACCATAAAGAATTACATAATATTTTTAATTCATCTACAATCAACTATTACAACTTGAGGTAAGAATAATGAATCAAAATCATCACATGCAAATCAATGAAGCTAAACCCATCTCATCAGTCCTAAAGAACTCAATCATAAGTAGCCCTAGACCAACCCAACCATCAATTCTATATAGATCAAGGTAGCAAAGAAATGATGGAGAAAAGACAATGAAACAAACTAAGCTTGATAACATTCATACAAATGATCAATAGATAGAAAATGAACTATATAATTCAACCCACCAAGATCCATTAACTTGGTACCTGCTTATGATTGTAGCTCACTTTTTAAGATTCTTGATTTATGGGTCATATTATATTCAAAAATATAATATGGCTCGTAAATCCTTATGTCACAATTTATTTGGCAGTCATCTCCACATACTAACTTAATAGATATTGGTGAGTTAAAATAAAACTCATAAAAAGAAGACAATAGTTCCAACCAATTCAAAAATTAATAAATTAAAAATTTACATAAAGTTATGGGTCATAATTTAACTAAAGTAGACTTTACCAAAAATAGTAAAATATTTAATATCAACTATAATGATTAAATGAAATCATAACCAATAAAAAATAATCAATTGATCAATGTTTTCCAATAAAATCAACTTAAGAATAATTGAAATAATTTTAAACATAATTACCAGAATCATGTCATTAATTCTAACATGATTTCCATAATTCTGAGTCAACCCAATAATGACCCAATAATATAAAAAAAATTAAACATTTCATGTAGATAGATAAAAATAATAAAATATTAATTATATACAAAACCTTGTAAACCATTTCAAACCCCCATGGAAACTCATTATGTCATTGCCCCTAATGTATGGTCGTGGTTCTAAATAACCAGTAAACTAATAACCATTAATTATTTTATAAACCTAATTGTATCTAAATTAAGGTTTGTTAAAATATAAAAACACTTAAATACCATCACAATTGAACCAACCTAGCCATAAACAATCACACAACGGCTTTATAAAATAACAAACTTAGCTAGGTTTCAAATTTTTATAACAAATAATAAATCAATATAACTAATTAACAAAACTTAATATTTTTTTTAAATGACTTCATAGTGGTGCATAAAAATCTAGCCACCAATAAAATAAACATACACGTAGTGAATATATGCACACATAACCATATAGGAAAACAAAATGGACATAAGTATCAAACACAAACATGTTGTATATATTTATATATCCCTAAAAGTCCATGGTTGAGCCATCTATGGTCACCATATATCAAATAGATCATAAAAGCCTTGACCCTAGTTAGGGTTTTATCCAAAAACACCATAACATAGGCAAAAATGAATCCCAATGTTTATGGTTAAAACCATAACCCATTTTGTCATTAAAACCCAATTAAAATGTAAACATAAAATTTTAAAAACACTAATTACTTGGATTTTAGAAATTGATCATAGAAGATTTTTTTTCTTCTCTTCCAATCTTCCAAAGTTCTATGCAAAACCAACACCCAAAACCCCTATACCTTGAATAAAACCAATCAAACAATATAATCCTAAATTAACCCCAATTAACTTTACTAAACTCCCACATGGATGGCAAGATTAATTTTTCAAACTACAGTTCAAGCTCATGAAAAACTTCATTCAAAAACTGCATTACATTCCTCTTGGCCACCATGCTAAAATTTTCAACAGTCTCCCCAAGGCATAGAGATCTTTGAAATGATTGAGTCCAAATGAACCAAATAAAAAAAAAAAAAACTCAAAGAAACATCTCTACCTAATTGCATGGTAACTCAAGCCAATGTCATGAATCTAAAGTCGTATGAAAAAATAATATAACACCAACTCATTATCAATACTTCTAAGGTGGATCAAACATCCAAATAGCTTAAGCACATGCCCAAGTTAAACTTGGCTATCACGACAATGCCAAAACAAACAAATAATGATAAGGGTCCTTCAATGCATAAACCTTAATACACATGCTTAAAACATAGAGCAAATAGAACATCTCCATAATTATCTACCATCATAACATGGTTATTTTTAAACATTAAGTCAAACAACATCAAGATAACCAAGTAAGGTAATAAGAAGTCAACAATCAAAATGATTGAGAATACACAAGAGCAATAGATGATTGAATACTCTATTGAATTTGACAATCATGGAGTCAACACAAATCATAAGAAACTAGAATGATGAAAATGATGATAGGAACAAGAGAACAACAATCACTAAACTAATTATGATACAATAAAGTGATAATTCTCGCAATTGGTACCGTCAAGTGTGGAGCCCTTTGGGGCTATCACATGACCATAAGAATAAATTTTAGGGGCCTAAATAACTCCAAGGATGTGGTGGGCATAATTTTCATGTTCTCTACATGTGAGTGGAATATTATTTATATTTTCTAATTACTATGTTTCCATATTTTGTAGAGTTAGTTGTTAGATGCCTTTTCCCATGTTGACTTCCTTGATCTCAAGGAGCTAGTTGGTTTTTTAGAAAAGCGGATGATTTATTTATTATAATGAATTGGTTATGATCACATGGTGTTGGTAAATGTGCCCTTGAAAGGTGAAAACCCAATCTTGACATGTTCCTTCATGGATGAGCTTTTGGATGAGCTTGTTTAGGTGGAGGAGGGTTGTCATATGTTGGATAATGCTTATCTTGGATAAGCATTGCACATTTATCCTCATTTTTTAGATTTTATTCATTTTACTACATATACAGGGTGTGGTGTGACCTTTAGAGGTTAATGATTTATTTACAAGGTGTGGTTTTGAGGATCAAAATCAAAGTGCAGGTGTTTTAGCAAAGTGTAAGTGTTTATTGTAGGGTGTGGTATAGTAACTTATGAGATACAACATTGTGCAGGTGCAGGTGAAAGTGCAACTTTTTGTGTAGCATTTTTTATAAGATATTTTTCTATCTTTGTGAGAATTCATTATAGCCTGATGTTTTGATTACAGTTTATATTGAGAACTTTCTTGGTGGATGTAGCCCACATTGGGTGAACCACATTAGATCTATATTGTGTGATTGATTATTGTTCTCTCTATTTTAATGCTTTCATTATATCTATGATTTGAGGAATGTTTCTTTTGATACATTTTATTACATAGCCTTAGATCTGGTTTATGGTAATAGTAAATCTGGTTTGAAATTTTTTAATTTTTAAGAGTAACATCAAGTAAAATGATTTTTCTACAAATGTCAAAATTGACTAAAATCAACTAATGATAAAATAAAACATAAAATGTTAACACATAACACTTAAATTACATATTAGCCAAGAATTTTGACCCAACATTCTTCTCAACTCCTCCTGCTATTCCTCTAGGGTCTGTACCTCCTGCCTGGTTCTCCACTACCAGTTTTCCACATACCTGCGTGCCATCAATTTCCAAATCTGAAAGAGCACCTTCTACCTGCCACCCAACACTTTCAAATTTTGGGTGCACGTCCAGCACACCCTGCACGTCCCTTCTGAACATAAAAATTTTGAAATTTCTAGCGTGCGTGCATTCTTCTTCAAGAGTGGTATTACCACATTCTCAACTAAATGTTACCTGATATAAATAATGGAAAATCTTTGAGCGGATCTAATCCTTTTAGTGGGATCCGTGTTTCCCAATGGGATTCTCCTCCTGCTGTATGGCAGCAGGAGCCTGAAAAGGAGAAAGATAATGTTGATTTTAATAAGGAAATTTTCTTAGAAGTGCTGAAGGTAGAGTATTTAGAATAGAGGATGTGGTCATCTCTGTTTGGCAAGAAACCCAAAGGAAAATCTCTTTTCCTGTCGGTGACTGCTAAGTCTTGTTGGGAAAAAGGTGAGTTTCAAGTTTTTATTCTAGATCCTTTAATAGATTTTTCTGTGTCTTCAATGGATTTCACTCTAGTAGGTAAATTTCTAGGAGCAAGACTAGATCTAAAATCTCTTACAAAAATGGTTAAAAGGAAATGGGTTATTCGAGGAGAGGTAGAAATGGCACCAATGTCAAATGGTTTCTTCTCATTTATATTCAACTGTAAGGAAGACATGAATATGGTTCTGTGTGGAGGACCATGGTCTTTTTTGGTAAATATTCTCTTACCATTAAAAAATGGGAGCCAAACATGGATCTCTCAGATTCTTTTTTCTTATCCACTCCCATTTGGGTAAGACTTCTTGGCCTCTCGTTAGAGTTTTGGCATGAGGACATTTTTAAAGGTATTGCCAATTCTTTTGGTGAACTTGTGGCATTGGATAATGCAACAGCTACCAGATCTAAACTTTAGAATGCCAGACTTTATGTTAAAGTGGCAGATATGAATCATCTTCTAGAAAAAGTGGATCTAATATCAAAGTTTGGCAAAAAAACTCAAGGGATTTTTTTTTAAGACTTACCAACTCTTGTTATGCTTGTAAGAAACAGGGGCATCTGGTCAGAAATTGTCCTTACAAAAGTAAAAATTATCCTAGTAGTGTTCTAGATGGGAGAAAGACCAAGGTTTGGCAAAAGAAAGTATGGATACCTAAAGAAGATCATAGACAAGAACAATAGAATAATGAAGATGCTAAATCTCTACATGCTAAGGTGGATAAATAGCCTTCTTTTGAAGATCCTAATGTTATACATACTGAGGTGGATAAAGAGCTTTCTTTTGAGAAAGAAAATTCTGTGAAAGAAGGACATAGGTTGCAATCAGATACCATAATACCTGTACAAAGAATAGATGATTTGATAGATCTATCAAAACAAATTGTCTCCTATCAAAGGATAGAAGATCGATGGAGAGATGTTGATGACAAAACTGTGTTAGAGGAAGGTGAATTCTTCGCTGAAGCTAGAAATAAATTAGAGGAGGGAGACTTTTCTTTTTCTCAGTCCAAGGAGATTTTGGGTGATAATGATTTCCCTTTGAATGAGCTTCCTGTGAATGATAATGGAGAAAACTTAAGGCAAATTCTAAAACAAAGAAAAAGGACTGAAAAAAAGATCAATACTAAGGGGGTAGAAACAAGAAGCAGCAAAAAAGACCAGCACACTAAGGTAAAACATTTTGATTCTACTATGGATAAAATGGGAAAAAGAGAAGAACAACATTTTAAGGTGAAATTGGATGTTGGTTCTCCGGACAAACCTGGAAGAAAATCCACTAAGAAAACCAGAGAGTTAGAAAGTATGCAGAATATTGCTGATGGCAGGCAGGCAACTATTCTGGATTTTACCCCTAAAAAATAGCTATTAAATCATTACTTGGAATATTAGGGGGCTGATTATATACTAGATATTGAGTTTATCTTGGTATAACTTGATTTTATTACTACTATGTAGTAGGTTTAAGGAATGCTTTTCCTGGTGCTTGTTATTGCTCTATCTTTTTGATTCTGTTTAAGGGTTTTGGGGTCCCTTCAAAACCTATTTTTACCTTAATCTAAAACACTTAAATTATATAAACACAATGACTAAAAAAATAATATTGACAAGCTTAAATTTTACAATCAAATTCATTGTTCCACTTATCCATGTTATTTATCCATATTTTCTTGTTATTTAGGTCTAAACATGATGTAGCTCAAGTACCTGTCTCTATAATCAACAAATAGATCATCAATAATATCTAGACATATAAGTATAATAAATGTAATAATAACATTTAAATAATGCATTTATTTGGATAATAAATCAATATTTATTAACCATATATATCCAATGTTGTAATGAAAATGTAATCCAAAATTGTCTCAACAATTATAATAAAATGTATCAATGTAGATCATAGAACTGTAACATCATAGTAAATCAAATAAAATATGTCTCAAATAGTTTATACCTAATCTATATCATTAAAAATGAATTAAATGTATCAAAATTAGGGTCATGACATCCTCCCTCACTTGAAAAAGAGTCATTTTGGTGATCAAAATAGCCAAGGATAATGCTTTCTAAAAAAACTATTATCTTCTCAAGTAGCATTTTTTTAATAAAAGATTTAATTAAACCAACCCTTAGAAAATCTCATGATTTCTCAATTTAACATCACGATAGTCTAGAATCTTTAGTATATATAACTGTATCTTTTCCTCATATGAAACTTAAAAATGAGTTCAATCTAAAACAAGAGATGGATCAAAAATAAACTTTCTCAATAAATCAACATGAAACACGTTATAAATCTAAGAACAAAAAGATATAAGGACTAGGTGATAGGTAACAGGACTATTTTTCTCCAAAATTTCAAAGGGTCATACAAACTAAGGGGCTAGTTTAGAAGACTTTCCAAATTTAATTAAATATTTATGCAATCTAACATGTAAAAAAACCTTATATCCCACCTGGAATTCATGTGGTGTCCTCTTCAAATTAGTATAACTATTTTACTATCATAGGCAACCTTTAAATTCTACCTTATAGTTTCTATTTACCTATCATAATCTTGTAAAACATCATGACCAACAACAATCTTATTTTCTAAATGTTCTTTGCCAAGTGGAGTTCTACACTTGCATCCATACAAAGCTTTGAAAGGAGTCATTTTAATCATTGAATGGTACACATTATTATAAACAAATTCAATTAAGTGTAAATAATCTTTCCATTTATCTTGTTGACTCATAACATACATTTTTAACCTGTTTTCCATGATGTGATATAATATTTTGTCTGACCATTCATTTCCAAGTAATAATATGAACTAAAATTCAACCTTATACCAAAAGTCATAGATTTTTCCAAAACCTTGAAATAAAAAGTTTATCTCAATCTAAAATAATAACTTCATACATGTCATACAACATACTATATATTTCATAAATTATGAAGCAAACACACGCATCATCAGTCAAGTTTTTAAAAATGAAATGACCAACTTTAGTAAATTTATCTATTACAATTGGAATAATATCATGTTTACTTTTAGATTTTGGCAAACTAGCTATGAAATTCAAATAAATCATAACACACTTACCTCATGGTACATTATGAGGGTATAGTAATCCTCTTAGATGGAAATGTTCAATTTTCTCACGTTAATATTCTAAATATTTTGACACAAAGTTAGCGATTTCATGTTTCATTCTACACTAATAATAAAACATTCTCAGTTTATGGGTCATATTCATGACACTTGGATGAGCAAAATGAGGTGATGCATGCACTTCTTTTAGTAAAATATTCTTTAAGTCATCAAACTTAGGTACATAAATTATATTTTTATTTTTAATTAAACTATCAGATTCAACTAAAAAGTCAAAAAAAATTCAACAGACTTGTCAGCTAAATCTGCACTTACATCTTGGCAAAACTTATTAGAATATTATTGCTCTAATAATTTAGTTCTAAAATTATTATACAAAATGAATAAAGGAGCAAGATATGTGCATCAATTGAGTGCATAAACAACATTATTCTCCTTACCTTTCACATATAAAATATTCATATCAAAATTATTTAAAAATTCTAGCCATCTATATTAGCACCCATTCAGATCATCTTGAAAAAATAAGTATTACAAGCTACGATGATAAGATTTTATCTCAAAATGCTTACTAAAAAAAAGTGTTTCCATTGCTTCAAAGCATGAACAATGACATCAAACTCAAGGTCATGAGTGGTGTAATTATTCACATGGTCATTTAGTTTTTGTGACTCTTAAGCCATAACTAAACCATCCTGAGTTAACATGCCACTCAAGCCTTCTTTAGATGCATCAACCTATATTTCAAATTTTCTATTCAAATCTAGTAAAATAAGTACAAGTGCCAAACTTAATTTTTTTTAAGCTTTAGGAAAGATTATTCATACTCTAAAGTCCACATAAATTTCTTACCCTTGTGCTACAAAGAAGTTATTAGGTTAAATAATTTAGAAAAAAATCAATAAATCTTTTATAATAACTATCCAGTCCCATAAAACTGCATACTTCATATACATTTTTAGGAGTAGGTCACTCTTGAATATATTTAATCTTTTTTAGATCAATAATAATACCAATCTTAGATATAATATGACCCAAATAATAGATCTCAAATTGATAGAAAGGACATTTAGACAATTTTTCAAATCATTAATGTTGTCTTAGTCTTTATAGCATTAAGCGCAAATGTTGTTTATGATTAACTAAATTTTTAAAATAGATCAATACATCATCAAGGAATAATAGAATAAACTTATCTAAAAAAAATTTGAATACATTATTTATTAATTTCAAAAATGTAATAGGTGCATTAGTTAAACCAAAAAACATTATCGTAAACTTGTAGTGTCCATACCTTATTCTAAAAGTAATTTTATGAGTATATTCTTCCTTGATCCTTAGTTAATGATAGCCTAATCTCACATCTATATTTGAAAATATATTCATATATTTCATTTGATCAAATATATCATCTATCATTGGCAAAGGATAATGATTCTTAATGGTCACCTTGTTAAGCATGTGATAACACAAAATTGTAAAGTTCCATACTTTAATTTCACAAAGGCCATTGGTGCACCCTAAGGTGACACACTTGACCTAATACTGTCATTTTCTAATAGTTCTTGTAGTTGAGATTTTAGCTCTTATAAATCTGCTACATTCATAAGTTAAGGTGGTTTAGATGCATGGGTTACCATTGAAGCTACATCAATAGAAAAATCAAATTCATGTTCAAGAGGTAAACAAAATAATATATCTAAAAAAATATCAATTTTTTTTTTTAAAATAGATATTCTTTAAACATCGATTCTATTACAAGTGCAGTTTCTTGTCTCTAAACATCAAATAACTTGAAACCTTTACATATTATTATCTTTAGTTGTAAAACTGATGTCAGCTTATGTATTTTTTATTTCAGTAAACTTTGAGTTTTTACAAGTTTCCTCAAATCATTACAATAATATATCACTTTGTTACAGTAGTCCAAACTGACTTTATGTTACTGCAACCAATTTGTACCTAAGATAATATAAAAATATCTAAGAGGAGCTAAAGTTAAATTAATTTGGGTTTGAAAAATACTTAAGTCTAAGCTTACTTCATCAAGACACTTAGCAATTGGTACTCTTTTACCTGCGCCAAATTCAACATCTTAACTATCCTTAAAAGTCACTAGATTTAACTTACAACATATTACTTAGGATCCATAAAATTATCAGTTGCTCCTAAATCAAATAAATTTGAAATAAAAAATTTATTTATTTTACCTCTTCTTTAAATAAGATTTGTTTGGAACTCTATGTTTCTATTATCCACAACTTCATACACTCTTTGATTAATTGATTAGCTAAATTTCAACTTACAACAATCTTTGTGGTAGTGGTTATCTCTACATTTTCAGCATACTATAATTCATTGTAGTGTCACTAAAATGGTATTGGCTCTAGTAATAGGCATATTTTGACTACCTTGGGTTGAATTTAATTTAAAATTAGAATAATTTAGATTTTTAAAATTCTTATTTTGCCCTTGAAATATATTGAAATCACTCATACTTCTGGTAAATATATGGTTAGAGTCATATTTATTAAAATTATTAGGAGAAGGGGACAAATTTTAATTCTTATATTACTACATATTTTGTTTAAAATCTTATATTTCCCTTTGATGAGCTTTTTCTTTCTCTTCTATCCTATAAATAAATTCGATAGCAGTTGTTAGAGTCTTAAGATTGGTCATATTCACATCATACATTTAAATATCTTGCAACCTCTAGTTAAACTTAGTGACTTTAGTCTCTTCATCATGCATGTAGTTAACATGATGCAATTGATTTAAAAATTTGTTCTCATACTCAGTCACAGTCATATTCTCTTGTTTAAATAGTTAAAAATCAGTAATTTTCTTTTATTTGAAGTTAGAACTGAGATACCTCTTCTTGAACTGCCTTTCAAAAGTAGGCCAAGTAAGAGTTATTGGTTGATAACCCTCTCAAACACATAGATGGATCCATCAAAGAGATACATCTCATACCAACTAATAAGTAACTACTCTTGCATTCACATTAGAGGACATGTTATGCTAATTAAAATACTTTTGTGGGTGTACTAATCATGCATCATCTACATCACCTAATTCCTTATCTGAAAAGGTTAGTGAAGGCAACTTCTTTAGCTCTTTAAAAATATGATCAACCATATTATCAAGGTTATTCTAAAGTTTTAGTTTATCAACTTGCCTTTCACTTATAACTGAAAGTTATTTAGGTGGAACACCTTCTAGATTATTCAACCTTCATTCTTGGGTGTCCAATTTATTTTGAAGTGAATTTAATACAGTTAGAATTACATTCAAAACTACCTCCTAATTAATCTTGATATTGTTTTTCTCATGGTTAAGGTCCTTAAAATTATTATCAACATTATTAAAAGGTGGTTCCTTTCTCTCAAGAATATTAGCCTTACAACCTTAACCTCTTTCTCTACCTCGATTAACATTTTTTAGGTTATTATCTATTATTCTAGATTTTGTCCTCACCATCCTATGGTGAAACAAATAATAACTCTATAGAAATCAACAATAAATTTTTCTTAAATTTTTCTAAAGTAGTAAACCATGATCTGATACCAATATGTTAGAACCACAGACATTATATATACATATATAATTTGAACAATAATAATATAATAAAGTTTAGCATAGAAACACATAATGAAATCCATAATTATGTTACAACCAACATAGGAACAAGACCAAGTACATAACACATCAATAATTTCACTAGAAAGGATTTTAACCACTTCGTATTTAGATAGAAGTGGGTTAGTATGATCTTATCCACTCACATCTATCCATGTATTGTGTTTTGGCCTTCCTGATGGAGCCATCACTAACTTATGCCCTTACCTAAGTACTTATATAGGTTGTATAATAACTAGTACCTCATGGGGTAATTAAACAAAGTTCAAAAAATAGTGGTAAAGTAAGATCAGATTCAAAAAAAGAATACTAAGCTTGTTAAGAAAGATTTACCAAATCACAAGTAGTAGACAAAGATCAAGGGAAAAGGACTACTTATAAAAATAATGCAAAGCATTTGACTGCATTTTCATTTCATAGGCAAACTAAGGCACAAAGTTTGATATGAATTGATTTAAGGAGTGTGCAAGCTTCATAGGATATTTCAACAACAATGTTTAAATTCTGTTTAGGAACTTCTTACCATTCTACAAGCAAGGTACTAGTTCATGACAATGCATGCCTAAGGATCTTATAATGACTTAGGTTATACTTACTTTCTCATTATTATCGATATGAGTTTTATATTAGTTTAATGTACCCAATACACATTAATAGTCTCATGGACTAAATGTACTTGTACTAATCTTTCTTTAATATTATTCTTAAAGATTTAACATTTATCTTAGATTCATGATCTTAGCTTAAATATCTTTTAATTACTTAACTTAAGATTAGAACTTACTTGTTCTTAAATTCCCAATTGGATTCTTATAATAACTTAAAAAATATAATTTCATTAACTTATTTTACAATTTAAAGATATGAACCAACTTGTTAAGAAGTATTTAATGGTCAATTTCAAAAATGGAGCATTTGATCCTCGATCACAATATACTTTAGCTAGGAATAACCATACTCTTTTTAAAACCTTCGACAAAGTATAATATTCTAAATAACCTTGAATATAAGTGTAAGATTCATATAATCTTATTGAAATTCAATTTCAATGAATTATTTAGGAGTTGTCCATAACAGTCCTCTGCACTTAATAGTGCTTAATAATTTCAAAGTGAAATGATTGTCTTTAGGTAGAATTTTTAGAAGATTATACATTTTTAATTAATTAAGTAATTATCCTAGCATAATCATTATCATACACTCTATCAAGTTATTAAAACTCATGCATAAGTATTATGTTGAATATAATCCATTTAATTCACCAATTATAATACAAGGATTTCATTTTACTAAACCATATAGTTATAATTTAAGGTCTTTAATGAAATCTCAACAACTTTAATTAGTTAATTCATCTCTCAATGAAGTTGGTATAGTATAAAATGATTTAAAAATTCCTTTTAAACATAACTTTAAACTACACTGAAATATTGTATTACAATGCTTATCACAAGTGAACTTGTTCAAATAATAATGTCACTTAGCTTTTACAATATTAAGGTTAATTATATAGGAAGCATTCAAAGTAACTTATCATACTAGCATTACATTCTAATTCCTATATTATCAAAGCAATAAAATAATCATGTCATACTCATAATTAACTTTTAAAACTGAGTTCTAAGGTAATTATTTGCATCTTCAAATAACCAAGCAATTCAATATCATAATTCCAATAATGTACAACATAAGACATGAATATATTTTCAGATTATAAGTCAATAGAGAACTAATATCATACAAAAAAATGAATGCTGCAACTTTATAATCAATGTTATCAAACTACATATTTTAAAATAAGTGACTAATTATCGGTACATTATAAAAATCACATATCTATGTTCTTATATCAAATGTATTAATGAACCAATGTAATTCTATATTTAAATAGTAATACAAGATTACACAGATAATCAAATGATCAACTAATATTATATCATGAACTAAACTTACATGACAACATTCATCTTTTTGTATCAAGTACAACTATGATGAATAAAATGAATTACAATCATAAAGAATTATTTAACATTTTTAATTCATCTACAGCCAACCACCATAACTTGAGGTAAGAATAATGAATCAAAATCATCGTACATAAATCAATAAAACTAAAACCACCTCACCAGTCCCAATGATCCCAATCATAAGGGGCTCTATACCACCCCAACTATCAGTTGACTATGGATCAAGGAAGCATATAAATGGTGGAGAAAAGATAATGAAACAAAATAAGCTTGAAAACATTCATATAAATGATCAATAGATAGAAAATTATCACATAATCTAACTCACTAAGATCTATTAACTTGGTATCTGATTAAAATAGTAGCTCACTTTTTAAGCTTCTCAATTTATGGACCATATTCTATTCAAGAATATAATATAGCTCATAAATACTTATGCCATAATTTATTTAATAGTCCTCTTCACATACTTAATAGATATTAATGAGTTAAAATAAAACTCATAAAAAAAAACAATAGTTCCAAACAATTTAAATTTTTTTAAATTAAAAACTTATGTAAAGTTATGGGTCATATTTTGACCAAATTAGACTTTACCAAAACTAATAAAAGTTTTAATATCAACTGTAATGATTAAACATAATCATAACCAATAAAAATAATCAACTGATCAATGTTTTCCAACATAATTTAACTTAAGAATAACTAAAATAATTTTAAACATCATTACCAAAATCATGCCACTAATTCTGACATGATTTCCATAAACCCAAGTGAATCCAATAATGACCCAATAATATAACAAAATTCAAATGCATTATGCAAACAAATATAAATAATAAAATATTATTTTTTCAAAAAACCCTACAAACCATTTTGAACCCCCATGAAGACTCATTATCTCATTGCCCCTAATGTATGGCTGAAGTTTGAAATAACCAGCAGACTAATAACCATTAATTATTTTATAAACTTGATTGTATCTAAGTTAGGGTTTGTTAAAATATAAAACCAATTAAAAACCCAACACAATCAAAATAACCCAGTCGTAGCCATTCACATAACAAACCTAACCAGGGTTTCAAAAATTTAAAACAAATAATAAATCAACACATAACCAGCTAACAAAACTATAGCCTTTTTTTAAATGGCTTAACAGTGGTACACAAAAACCCATCCACCAATAAACCAAACATATATGTAGTGAATATATGCCAAAATAATCACATATGAAAATGAAATAAGTGTAAGTATCAAACACAAATAAGTTATATATATCCCTAAAATTCCATGGTTGAGCCATTTATGAACACCATACATAAAATAGAAAACAAAAGCCTTAACCTTAGTTAGGGTTTTATCCAAAAACACCATAATGTAGATAGAACTGAATATCAGTGTTTATGGTTAAAACCATAACCCATTTTTCTGTCAGGGAAGTCCAAGAACAAACACACCTGTTTTGATTCCTCTTGTTGGATCTTGCTCCTCAGAAAGAGCACAGTATGATTACCAAATATAAGCAATTATAAATGCGGAAATAACCAGAAACACAAGTAGCTAGAATTCACCAATAGCATAGAATATGAGAGACAATACACTATCTTGTATTAACACTTTACAGAAAAGAATACAACAAAGAGCTGCCACACTCTTTCACCTTACAGAGGTTTGCCACACCTCAAGTGTACAGTAATTCTTCTCACACAACACTCTCCTACACAAAAAATGGTCCCAACAACCAACTCACAAATAGAATTGGTGTTCACCTCTCCAACTAGTCAGTAATAACCCTTCCAGTTCACCAAGCACTCAATAGTACTTCAAGTTGATCTCCCATGAACTTGCAACCTACAATTCAATAGACCATACTCACATGTAGATCTCCTATGAGCTTGCAACAACCTGCAACTCAATGATCTTACAATGGAAGCAACTTACTTGCCTTCCTTTCTATCTCATACCATAATTACAATACATGCCAATGGGTCTATAAATAGATCCCTAACTCAAACACTAACTTAGACTCTTAATTTAAACAATTATCCTCGCAGCCAAAGACTCTAACTGGCCTTTACATGCAAACACTTCATTCACTTAACTAACTGTCTGTGTAACGAGTAGTTCTGGAACACACAGGCGACCGACGTCGGTCCCTGCTAGTCTGGTTTTGCCGATGTCGGCCGACTCCCTGCCATCGCCGGTGGCCTTCTACACTGGTCACGACCGACGTCAGTCCTGCTGCCAACGCCGGTGCTCCTGGATCTCAGCAACCTTCTTGTTCCTCCTATTTGCAAAGAGTTGAAGCTTTTAGCTCCACAACTCAACAATCTCCCACTTGGAGATAAATAGCTGCAACCTGTACATGTACCTGTACTCCGTCTAGTTTGTTCCCTTGGCTTGTATCCCTCCTCAAGATCACTCTTGAAGACCAACCACCACAAACCTGTAATGCAAAACCTGTCATCCAAATCACCTGCCACATCCACATCTACAAACCATGTAAAAAAAAATAACATGAACCTGCATAGCATGTGCACCTGCTGCTAGTCCCTGTAAGAATCCACTGAACTGTCCTCCAATGGTTCTCTCTCGGATTGGCTCCAACTTGTGACAACTCCCACTGCTTGGGAAAACTCAAGTTTAGTACATACCATGCACTCAACCTCATTATGTGAATCAAGACACCTGTTCATAGAATTGTCCAACCATTGGTGTGCTAACCGATTTCACACAATCATCCTGAAACAAAGTCAACATGTGACCTCCCATGTCTCTAGAACACACTCATGCCAAAGAATCTTGTTGCTCCTAGATTCTCCATGACAAACACCGGAACTAGCTTTACCTTTAGTTCAACAATACCTGTATATGTAACCCTGCAACAAGCACATCATACAGAAATAGGATAGTGTAGCTAATACTATCCAATCTGGTAAAGAGAAACACAATGATCAAACCTCCATTGCCCTGTAGCTAATACAAGACCATATACCCTGATCTTCCATCTCACGTATCCAATTTCACTCTTCTTTATCCTCAACATCCATTCGTCTCTCAGTGCTTACTTCCAGCTGGCCACTCTACCCAAAACACCTATTTGGTTCTCCTCCAAGGAATCACATCCTCATCCATGCCTAGCTCCCACTGTTTTCTGGATCTATCTGTTCTACTTCTTCAACAACTTCCTGGTCCTATGCCATAAGTGAGCAACAAGTAGTGTAAAGAAGGGAAATGATGAATTTAAGAACTTACTTACACCTTCAGTCCTCCATATGGGCGCTTGAGACTCCATGACAGCTTGTTGTCCACCCAAAATTCATCTCAGTAACCAATGCCAATCACATCTCAGTCTGCAGACGACCGAAGTCAGTTTCCTGTGACTGCCACCTTGCCGACGTCAGTTTCCCCTGGCCGACGCCAGTCAATATTTGCCCTGAGTCACCGACGTCAGTCTACACATAGCTGACATCGATCCCTGTCTGGATGTCGACGCTGGTTTTCCTATCGACGTCGGTCTCTGTGTTTTTCTTCTGAGACCTGACTTTTTCCCGCGAGCTCTTTTTGGATCAAATCCTTGTCCAAATCACCCTTGCTCTGCTTAGAATTCTTCTGCATCTTGTGCTAAACTCTGTCCGTCATCTTCTCCTTGAAGACCAAGGCTTTTCTGTTCTTGTCACTAACATCAGATTCCTCAAGAAACATTACCTTCTTCTTCTGCATACAGAAACCACGATCCATACCTTCCAAATCCAAAAGCATATCCTTTGACTCAAGAACAAGCATCTCTTTCTTATCTATGTGACCAAGCCTATCAAGCCACATCTCTGAATCTACAGCTGAAGTAGATAACCCAAAAAGAGAATCAGTAGTACAAGTAGATAGATAAAGCGTACCTACTTTCTTACCTCTAGCTACAACAAGTGTACCCTTGGTAACCTTCCAAGAGTCCGCTGTGAGAGTTACTGTGTAACCCTCATCACCCAAACTTCTAATAGAAATCAAATTCCACTCTAGAACTGGGACGTGCATGACCTCTTTTAACACCCATGTGTTACCTGTCTGTAGTTTCAGCTTCACTTTCCCTTTGCCAACAATCTGACAAGGCTTACCATCCCCTACATAAATTTCTCCAAAATCTCCCTGGACATACTCATGAAAAAATTCCCTATGTGGGGATGCATGAAAAGAGGCACCAAAATATAAAAGCCAAGATTCTACTTTATCCAAAGAACATACCAGAGCATCTCGTGTAGC
This sequence comes from Torreya grandis, assembly GCA_037957365.1. Classification (NCBI taxonomy): domain Eukaryota; kingdom Viridiplantae; phylum Streptophyta; class Pinopsida; order Cupressales; family Taxaceae; genus Torreya; species Torreya grandis. The sequence continues at coordinate 2,202,210 of JARHVA010000463.1, forward strand.
ATAATCTGCAACATCTGCTTCTTCTTCATGTTCTTCATGCTGATCTGTACCCGATCTGCAATCTCTCTTTAAGTGCCCTTGCTTTCCACACTTCCAGCAGGTTATTCTGCCATACCTGGACTTGGATCTCTTGCCTGTCTTGGACCTTGATCTCCCATGCTCTATCTTTTCTCTTTGCCTTCCTCTGCCTTCAACACTCAAAGCATTTCCTGATGATTCACCTGTGCTATTCCTGCGTATCTCTTCATTCAAGATCACACTCACAACATCATCCACTTTTAAGACTTTTGAAGGAGACACAGTATTAGAAACTGCCATTACCAAACCTTCCCAACTTTCAGGTAATGAACACAAGATTAAGAGAGCTCTAATTTCATCATCAAATACAATATTGACTGAACTTAGCTGGTTTACTAAACCATGGAAATCACTAAGATGGCTATGAACAGATCCACCTTCCAACATTTGCAAATTAAATAAATGCTTCATAAGAAATACCTTATTAGAAGCTGAGGGTTTTTCATATACATTTGCCAAAGATTCCATCAACTCCACCGTTGTCTTATACTGTGATAAGCTGGAAATCATAGATGATGCAAGACTCAATCTAATAGATCCCAGAGCCTTCTGATCAAGAACCTCCCATTCTTCATCTTTCATATCCGAGGGTTTACAAGTAACCCCTCCCAATGGTAAGTACAAATCTTTTTGATACAGATAATCCTCAATCTGCATCCTCCACAATTGGTAGTTCTTGCCATTAAACTTTTCCATCTGTAGCTTACTGTCTTCTGTCATTGCTCAACTCCCACTCAAACAAAAACCCTGTGAGTACCTGTAATCAAAACACACTAACCAGATCTAATCCAATCTGTTAGTATCCCAACCTGAAGCTCTGATACCACTTGTCAGGGAAGTCTAAGAACAAACACACCTGTTCTGATTCCTCTTGTTGGATCTTGCTCCTCAAAAAGATCTGCCACACTCTTTCACCTTATAGAGGTTTGCCACACCTCAAGTGTACAGTAATTCTTCTCACACAACACTCTCCTACACAAAAAATGGTCCCAACAACCAACTCACAAACAAAATTGGTGTTCACCTCTCCAACTAGTCAGTAATAACCCTGCCAGTTCACCAAGCACTCAATAGTACTTCAAGTTGATCTCCCTTGAACCTGCAACCTACAATTCAATAGACCATACTCACATGTAGATCTCCTATGAGCTTACAACAACCTGCAACTCAATGATCTTACAATGGAAGCAACTTACTTGCCTTCCTTTCTATCTCATACCATAATTACAATACATGCCAATGGGTCTATAAATAGATCCCTAACTCAAATACTAACTTAGACTCTTAATTTAGACAATTATCCTCGCAGCCAAAGACTCTAACTGGCCTTTACATGCAAACACTTTGTTCACTTAACTAACTGTCCGTGTAACGAGCAGTTCTAGAACACACAGGTGACCGACGTTGGTCCCTGCTAGTCTGGTTCTGCCGACATCGGCCGACTCCCTGCCGTCACCGGTGGCCTTCTGCACTGGTCACGACCGACGTCGGTCCTGTTGCCAATGCCGGTGCTCCTGGATCTCAGCAACCTTCTTGTTCCTCTTGTTTGCAAAGAGTTGAAGCTTTTAGCTCCACAACTCAACATTTTCTATTAAAAGTTTAAAATGCAAACATATAATTGTAAAAACACTACTTACTTGGATTCTATAAGTTGAACACATAAGAAGTTTTCTCTTCTCTTACAATCTCCTAAATTTCTATGTTAAACCAACACCCAAAATTCTCATTCCTCGAACAAAATCATTCAAACAATATAAGCCAAAATGAACTCCAACTAACTCTACTAAACTCTTGCATGGATAAGAAGATTAATGGTTCAAACTATAATTCAAAATCCTAAAAACTCTCATGCAATAATTGCATTACATTCCCCTTGGCTGTCATGTCAAAAAAATTGGTAGAGTCTCCCCAAGGCATATAGCTCTTCAAAATGACTGAGTATAAATGAACCAAATAAAACCTAAAAACCCAAAGAATCATCTCAACCTAATTTCATGGTAACTCAAACCAATGATCCGACTTTAAATTTATATGGCATAATAATATAATACCAATAAATTACCAATACCCCAAGGTGGGTTGAACATACAAACAACCTAAGCACATGTCCAAGTTAAACTTGGCTATCACAATAATGCCAAAACATACAAATAATGATAAGGTTCTTTCAATGCTTAAACCTTAATACACAAACCTAAAACATAGAGTAGATAGAACATGTACATAGTTGCCTACAACCATAACATGGTTATTTTATAAAATAATATCAAGATACCCAAGCATGATAATAAGAAGTCAACAATCAAAATGATTGAAAATACACAAGAGTAATACATGATTGAATGCTCTATTGAAGTCGACATTCATGGATTCAACACAAAACATAAAAAATTAGAATGATGAAAATGATTATATCAACATGAGAATAATAGTCACCAAACTAATTATGACACAATAAAGAGACAATTCTCGTAATTGCTAACATCAAGTCAAATGATGTTTGCATAAACTTCAAAACTAAATAAAATTAACAAATAATGAAATCAAACATAAAATTATTACATGCATCACTTAAATTATATAAACACAATTACTTAATCAATAATATCGACAAGCTCAAACTTTACAATCGAAATCACTATTTTGTTTATCCACACTATTTCTCCATGTTTCCCATCTACTCAGGTCCAAACACAACCTAGTTCAAGTACCTATCCTTGAAGTCAATAAATAGACCATCAACAATATCTAAACATCTAAGTATAATAAATACAATAATATTATTTAAATAATACATCTAACTAAATAATAAATCAGTACACATTAAGTATAAATATTCAATGTTGTAATAAAAATGCAATTCATAATGGTCTCGGCAATTATAATAAAATGTATCAATGTAGATCACATAATTGTGACACCACAATAAATAAAATGAAATATGTCTCAAATAGTTCACAAATAATATATATCAATAAAAATAAATTAAATACAGGTCAATTAAGGTCATGACATGTTCAAAGTAAGTAACTGAACCTCACACTCTTTCAATATATGGCATAATTCATCAAAACATTTAAACTTTTCAAACATAATGGATTATTAAAGAGGAGTGAACGAGCTTTGTGTAAAAATATCTTGAAGTTCATTATAATTCATTTGTATTCCATTTTGGCAAGCATAGTTTTGTACCTTAGCATAAATTCACTAATTGTTTCATTAGAACCTTGTTTGAATTTTACAATTTAAGCATATGATAATTTTTCACTAATGTTGATAGAAAAGTGAGTCAAAATTGATTTTCCAAAGGATTTAAAGCCTTTATTTATTGAAGAGGAAGATCATATAATTATCTAAGAGTGTGTTCTTTTAGACTTCCTAGAAAAATCTTTGTCAATAATATATCATTATATGCATAATCTAGACAAGCTACATGGAAGGCAGATAAATGCTATTCAGAATCACCTTTGCCTTCATAAAGAGGAAAATTAAGAGCCATAAAGCCAACTAGTAATGAATAAGATGAAATTTTGGGTACCAAAGGATTATGTAATAAGGAACATGAATTCATGAAAAGGCTAGCATGAGAAATGAAATTCTCAATGTGATCCAACTAAGCTTATAATGCAAGAATGGTATTTATAGAGTAGCATTTGAAGAGGTAATGGGAGGAGTTTAAGTAGAATGATTAGGCACAAACATGGATATATTTTGTAGACCAAGAGATATCCCCAAACTAGTAGATAATTCCATAGAAGTAGTAATTAAAATAAATGCAATAGTAGAATTAGCAACATTGGAAGAGCCATGTTGGGTGACTTTCATGTGTTCATATCTAGACAAATATAATAATGAATCAACATTTTGGGGATGTTTAATAAGATATTTTAGGAATTTTAAATGATCAAATAGATCATTAGCCTCTCTTTAGTATTGGATTTTTAAATAATAGACATGATACACCCATTAATAAGGTACAAAGTGAGGAAGGAAAAATTATTTGAATTTATCTATGTGATGTAACTAGTGGCATATGCTTTCTCGTGTTCCCAAGTCTTTTTAGATTGGATATTATGACCATGAGAAATAGTAAAAATGATCTTGGAAGATAGATTAACTTCACTTAGAATATGAGTTAGGGACATGAAATTATACCCAAGACCGACATACCCTTCATCACTAAAAGGAATAATAGGATGGGAAAAAAATTTAAGAATATTTATCCAGCACTTATCTAGTGGCATACATATACTTTTATAAATATCTAAATCTGAAACCATATCAATTAAAATATTTTAATTGCTCTGAACTAAGTTTTTTGAACATCATCAAATGTTAAACATGTAGAAATGAAGTACATAACATCTTGGAAAGTAGGAGAATATTTTACAATAAAATGCATAATCCTATGTAAAATTTGAGAAGGACTCTCATTCATTGATCCCATTATATAAATGATGAAATATGAATTAAACAATATGACAATATAATCTAAGCAATGAAAGATGGAATGGAATTAAATTAACAAAATCACTACAAGAGGTGCTTATTTATACAACATTAAGTGAGATTAAATCTCCTAATATATAAGAGATTATGACTCATAACACAACTAACCACATATAGGAAATACCCCATCTAACTAACCTATGTCAATCAAAGGTATAAATCACCTTGAGGCATTTATTACAAATAGATAGGATAAATTAAGTATTCTAACATTCCCCCCTTAATTGATCATATATTGAAGAAAAGAAGAGAGATAATTTTTGAATGCCTCAAATTTATCACGTGCAAGTGACTTCATGAAGACATCTTCACACTAATCTTGAGTGGGGCAATACTAGAGCTATATGTTGTGTTGTTGAACATGTTTATACATGAAATGAATTTTAACCTCTATGTTCTTGGTTCTCTCATGAAACATTGGATTCCAAAAAAGATGTAGAACACCTTGATTATCACAATTCAAAACTGTAGGCTTGGTCTATGAAACTCTAAGTCCTAAAAGAATGTGATGTATCCATATTGCTTCGTAGATAGTTCCTATTATAGAATCATATTATACCCCTATGAAATATCTAAAAAATTAATTCTAATTTTTACTTCCCCATAAAATCAGACCAAATCCTAAAAAAACACAAATCCAGATGTGAATTTCTTGTCATCAATAAAAGCTACATGATATGCATCCATGTATCCTATCAAGAAGAACTTATCATTCTTCTTGTACTCTAGGCCATACTCAACTATACCTCTAATGTATCTCAATACCTTATTTATTGTTTTCCAATGTGTCACCTTTGGTTTTTACATAAATCAATAAATATAGCTGACAATGTAGCTAATTTTTGGCCTAGTATATGTCAAGTAAATGAGACTCCTAATCAACTACCGATAGAGAGTTAAATTTAATTCTGGTGATGGATATATATGAGACAACTGAAGTCTTGTCTCTATAGGCATTGCAATAGGCTTGTAGTCCATCATCCTAGATTTATCGAGTAATGTCTTGGTATACTTCATCTGTGAAACAAAAATGTAATGTTCCTTTTGACATACCTCCAAACCAAGACAACAGTGTAGTAGCCCAAGATTTATCATATCAAATGATTTATTGAGATCATTCTTAGTTACATCGATCATATTCATTATGCTACCAGTGATGACTAGATCATCAACATAAATAATCATTATAACAACCTCCCCCCATGATGTTTAAGGTAGAGGTTAGGATCATATGGACTCCTGTTAAATCCATGTTTTATAAGATACTCGTCAATCTTGATGTACTAGGCTCAGGGAGCTCATTTTAGATCATAGAGAGGCTTGATAAGCCTACACACTTTCTATTCATGATTAGGTGCAACAAATCCTTTGGGTTGAGTCATGTATACTTCCTCTTTCAAATATCCATTGAGAAAGGCACTTTTTACATCCATTTGATGGAATTTCCATCCAAACAATGAAGCCATAGCAAAAACTAATCTGTTAGTCTTTATCTTAGTTATGGGAGCAAACGTCTCCTCATAGTCAATGCTTTCTTTTTGAGCATACCCTTTTGAAACAAGCCTTGCCTTATACTTATCAATACTACCATATACTTTTTATTTGGTCTTAAAGACCTATTTTCATTTAATATGTTTCTTCCCTGGTGGAAGATTAACAAGTTGCCAAGTGTTATTATTCATCAGTGACTGATATCTGCATCCATGGCATTTTTCCAAGCTATAGAATGTAGGGCTTATGTTACTATATAGGGATCATATTTTTCTTATACAATACTCATAAGTTCCATATTAACCTCTTCTCGATCCATGTTTTGAGTCCTTGATCTTGAATTAGATGTATCTAGTACTCCATTTAAGTTAGCATCTCATATAGTACTTGTATACCACTTGTGCATATGCTAAACTATAGGTGGTGGTGTTAGAGGTCCTAATTGACTATCTTCCTTTTCACTTTCATCATCACTATTTTAAAATATTATAGGACTTTTTCCTGTATCATTTGCCTATGTATAAGGTGGATTGATTCCTCTATTTTCATCAAACACTGCATCTCTATTGATTAGTACCTTTTTTATTTCTAGATCTAGGAGCCTATATGCCTTTGATTATGCATTGTATTCCACAAAAACACATTCCTTTATTTTCTTATCCAACTTCTTTCTTTTATTTTTAGGAACATGTATGTATGACTTACAACCAAAAACTTGAAGGTGAGTTACCTTTGGTTTATTCCCTATCCAAGCTTCATGTGGTGTGATTACATCAAGAGATTTAGTGGGTGGCCTATTCAACAAGTAGAGTGCAATGTGAAAATCTTATACCCAATATGGATTAGGAAATTTCACATCCTTAACCATGTTGTGAAACATTTCCATAATTACTCTATTATGTCATTTTATAACTCCATTCTATTGAGATGAATATGGAGCTGTCAATTATCGATTGATACCATTTGCACTGAGATATACTGAGAATTATTTAATGGTGTATCCCCCCACCATGATCTGAGTTGAGGGTCTTGATTTTCTTACCAGTTTCATTTTCAACTGTGGCCTTGAATTCTTTAAACACTTGAAAATATTGATCCTTAGTCTTCAATAAATATACACACATTTTCTATGAGTAATCATCAACAAAAAGATGAAAGTATTTATACCCTCTGAGACTGGGAGCAAAATGTCTACAAACATTAGTGTGCACCAATTCTAACTTACCAAGTGATTTATACTCAGTCTTTCCAAAAGGAGATCTTATTTATTTTCTTACTAAGAAACTAATACATATATCCAAAGACTACTTGAGTTTAGAAAGACCATAAACCATATGCTCAATTGTACCAAATAACCATAGCTCAAGTGACCATATCTTTTATGCCATAAATTTTCTAGTTCTATATATTTGACCACAAGTGCTTGATGTTCATTTTGAACAAAATCAAGATGAAACATTTTGACAATGTTAAGCCTTGGCAATCACTTTAAAATGCCTACACTTTTCTTGATGTGGCAAAAAATTTGACCATTTTGGTTATCAAATTCAACCATGACATTGTGGTCAAGTAAATAATTAACAAACAATAATTTTTTTGTAAGTTTTGGAACATAGAGAACATTTGAAATGTTGTAATTTAGGTTTTCAAGTTGAAGTTTGATGTCAACACTACCTTATACTATATATGAAATATCATCTCCCAAGTGAAACATTTCCCTTTGATTTTATTTTTGTCAAAGTAGAAAACCATTATTTTCCCCCTATCATGTGTCTATTTGCCACTAAATTAGCACACCAAAATTCACTTGGATGATTGGTAGACTCATGTGTTTGAGTATTTAAACCATATTCCTCATTTGAAGAATCATTGCCTTTAGCAACTATTAATCATTTTTACCACAGTCAAAATGGGTCAACCCCCTATAGTCAAAAACTTATATGGAGGTCTAATATAATGTCATAGGGTGTGTTCTAATTCATTTGATATCATTTAATTCCATATTAGCCTTGGTCTTGGTCTAATTATTCAATATGTTATTTTGAGTCATTTAGAAGCCATTTGTAGGTTATGCAATAAAGTGTAACAAGAGTGATGTAGGTGCAAAGTTTAGTCTTCCAGGTAAAATGAAAGGTCTCCATACTTAGACAAAATTTATACAAGGTTATGAAAAGTTGTCATGATTTTACAAAGATCATCTATAGACATTTTCAAAAGAAATAGATAATATATCTATTATAGATTTTTCATGAGTATTCTAGAGATATGATCTACATGTTCAATTGAGAAGGAATGATCTCAAAATAGATTTATCTTTTCTCTCATACTAGATAGGTTTTTTCAATAAAACCCAAAGGGTTTAAGTCATGGCATCAATAAGAACTTAATATTTTGATCATGACTGGCTATAGTTGGGACTCAGTAGTTTAAGTTATAACTTAAGCCTTTGTCATCATTACAAAACTGACCCCTTGACCTAGCAATTACTAGCTCTGATCAATGATCAAAATACTTTATATTTTCTAAGTTTATGACTTAATATATGTCCTAGTTTGATCAATGGCTTACATTTAATTATACATAGATGATCTAATGGAGTGAATCAAAGTCAAATTATCAAAGGCTCCTTTGAGTGAGTGTGTAGGTGACAAGTGTCACATTCATAGAGCTTGTGAAATAGAGACCCAATGAGCATAAACTAGTTAGCATTAATGACTAAGCTTGTCAAAAGATCTAATAGCTCATGTTCAATCATCTAAAAGAGATCTAACAAAGTGAATGGAATCAAATGCTATAAAGTGCTTAAGGTTTATCGACATAGTAACAAGTTAAAAACTAAGCATGTCTTAGAAGATCGATGGAGTGAAAGTGATCCAAAGACACAAGCAATGAGATTAGGTCAAAGTGTTAAAGTTTTAAAACCAAGTCAAGGTAAAGAACGTGCAACTCTAGAGATCCAATAACATGCGAGAGCTAGGATCTATAAATCCAATAAAGTGAAGGAGGTCAAAAAGTCAAGAAATGACAATGATAATATGCAAAATCAATAAGGACAAATATGATAGGTCATAATTAGCTTCGATGAAAAAATGTTAAACCAAAGAGTCATTTTTTACTAGAATAAGTGAATATCACAGACATAGTTTAGAAAGGTATGAATAGTGTGGCAAGGGAATGCCACATGAGAAAATATGTAAGACCAAGGATCATGTAATGAGCAAGCTCTTCAAACTCATATACCACCACGAAATCCTAGATGAGGTCTAAGATGACTAGTGATTTCTAAATCTAAAGAGCAAAGTCCAAGAAATCAACAAATGATTACAGATGGTGAACACAGGTGTCTAGAGGATAGCTAGTAGTTAGGAGAGCATATTATAACTGTCATAGCATGTTTCAACCCCCTCAAATAGTGATTATGTGTCGAATCTCCTGGTTCAATTTCAAATGCTTGAAGGATGGTTCATGATGGAAATAATTTCACAAAGGTTGGTGGAAGAATCATTGCACCATTTTAGAAGGAATTTTTCATGGTTTACATGGACATTTGGCTTAAAAGGCATTCATTTTTTGTTTCACACTTAGTTGCACCTACAACGTAACTAGTTCTCATGCCTAGACATGTGTTCTAGTGACCCTTAAACTTCTTTTTTTTTCTCTTAGAAGCTCTATAAGTAACTACCATTCTGGATTTGTAAGATATACCACATCCATATATAATGAAGCCCTACTAGACTGATGTCATATTTTGCCTTTGAATATTAATGCAAGTTTATTTTTGAGTTCTCAAACAATTTTTTAAGTGTATAAGTGATCTATAGTGATAAGAAGTGATAATATTATATCCTTCTTTCCTTTATCCTTTCATATCTGAGCAAGATTTCTTAGTCTAATAGGTCAAACAGAGTGTAGTTGAATATGTCAAACTCTTTGAAGTGTATAATTATTCTTGGAATGTGCAACCTACCTTATGGTTCATTCTCCTTGTGTTGTTTCACATATCTAACCTTTATATTGAATTACTCATGTTAGAACCTTTTTAGACTCTAAGACTATTGTGTATATCTTATTCTATAGTGCTTGGAATATGATGGTCCTATATAGATATTCTTGGTGCATCACCTCTATAGACTAGGTTCAATTTAGGTTGTTTCTAACTCTTTCCCCTACAAGTAAATACTAGTTTAAGTGATAATATTTACAAAGATATATTCAGGGAGCTAGCCCTCTAAATCTAGAGGTTCCTTTCCACAATAAGTACACCCACATACCTATAAATATTCCCATGTTACCCAAATTTGGAGGATGCTTGAACACCCTCTTCTAGGGTGAAAAATTTGGTGACAGTAGTTCTGGCACACCTGGTGGGACCTTGTCTTCAAGACAATTTGTTAAGATAAATACTAGTCTTGACAACATCAACTACAAATTGGTGTGCTTCTCAATATTTGGTGACTCCACCAAGATAAATCCAGTTCAAGAAAATTATTTTTCTATAAAATTACTCTCATAATTCATGGTTATCACTAGGTTAGCCTCTAGAAGAGTTCTCAGTCCCATTGACCCACCCTTTTAGCCTAAACTCCCCCACAGAGTTCAATATCCTCCTCTTAATTTGCAATTTGGAAAACTAGTAGATTTTGCTAGAGAGGAAGAGATTGAAGATTTTGCTAGTGAGGGAAGTTAAGAAAGTGAAAAAGTTGAATAAATTGAAGATTTTGAAGAAAAAATGGCTAGACCTCATGATTTTCCTATAGTCAATACAAAAAATTATATTTGCCTTCAAGCATATGATGTTATTCCTCCCAATGCCACAAAAGGTGTGCCTCAATTCAAAGGCGAAAGTCATGTTACACCCAATGAACATATTAGAGATGTATCCAACTTTTATAACTTCCATAATATCACTCAAGAGAACATTGATATCAAACATCTCTCCATGTCCCTTAGAGGGAAGGCTCTTGATTGGTATAGGACTCTATAAGGTGGATGCATCATGCCATGAGATGAATTTAGAGTGTTGCTAACTGCAAGATTTGGAAATGAGAGTGACCATGCCTCTCTTATACACTAGCTTAATGTAATCAAGAGAGGACCTAAAGAAATAATACATGATTTTAATGAGAGATTCCAAAAGACTTGGAATAGACTGCCTCCTCCTATGAGGCCACCTCTTAGCTTTGTGTTTTTGGCCTATTTGAGAGCTATTGGCATTGAAATTGATGTCATGCTTCAGTCCATGGGTGGTTCCACCCTTCTTGAAGAATATGAAATTTATATCAGAGCTAAAAATAATCTCATCTAAGCCAAAACATTTCCACCTAAAGTGTTTATGCCTCCATTGTCTCATACTTCTATTGATGCTCCAATTATGTCTCAAAATCTTAGTGCTAGTACCAAGTCTAAGGATGCCCCTAGACAAGCAAAAAATAATATTTATTGTAAAGCAAAGTTCCTAGCCTTGGAAGCTCAAAAATAGGCAAGCTAATGTACATCAAGGTGCCTATCAAAATTCCTATCCCTATCAACCACAGTATGGAAGAGGAAGAGGCCAATGGCAGCCTAATCCTAATAGGCCTGATAATGCATACAATCCTAATTCTATCACTAATGTAAGAGATATGGTACTCATTCATAATAATTAGGTGTAAGGTGTAAATTGGTAGTAAGGCCAATTTATGGACATTAGTGAAGGTTCAGAGTGGGCTCTTTTTTCTCAAGGATAAGTTACTCTTCTCTTTTCTGTTGAGGATGAGGTTATGATGCAAATAAGTAAAGGTGGACACCCTCAAGAAGAGGTCTTCACAAACTTCTTGGTTTGGGATGATTTTGTGCTTAATCAAGGAACCTCAATTGTAGATAACACTAGAGCCAAAATAAAGGCTTTAAGTTATGATGCAAGGCATCCACAGTTCCAAAGGCTCCTACACTTCCATCAAATCAGAATGTTGAAACGAATGTTCAAAGCACTCCAACTCCTCAAGCTCCAAGCACTTCCTTACCTCCAAGAATGAAGAAAAAAGTAGGTATGGCTTCTTTGAATATTGTAGATTCATTGAAAATTACTAAAACTTCCATTTCCCTTTGGGATGTTTTACATATGCCTGGTCAAAAAGAGCTCTTACAAAATCAATTATTTGTTATCCCTACTAGTATCCCTCCTTAAAATTAAGGTGAAAGTTGTTAGGGTGTGGAGCGAAAAGCTTCACCCATGAGCAAGTTCAATAGATGCTGAAAACTGACAGTCACCATCGACGGTCTGGCGCAAACCAGAAGCTGCCAGTGTCGATAGCAGGTCGGCTAACGTCGATCACAGGCAGACTAGTAGGGACCGACGTTGGTCACCTGTGTGTGTCTGAGATTCTATTTCCATGCGAGAATAGAATGTTTGCATGTTAAGGAGAACTGTTGGTTGTAAGTCCGCATTTTTAATTTGAGTAGAACTGTTTTAGAGCTCCTGTTTAGGAGGTGCATCTATTAGTTGTAAATGCATGCTCATGTTTCCTTATTTTATATATAGGATTAGATCTTCATAGCTTAGTAGACACTACTATAGAAGTAGAATACAGATTGTATATGTGAATCAATCCAGATTGTGGAGTTGATTGTAATTGAGAGAGAGGACTCTTGAGGAAAAGAGATCTAAGAAGAGATCTGTACATCTGAGAGAGGTGTGGAAGAAAAGAAGTTTCTTCAATTGTAATTACTTCTGTAAAGAGTTGAATACAAGTTTTTAGGGTGGTTTCTTATATCTCTTGTTCTTTGTTAATTTTGATTCTAGTTACTTATCTATCTGGCTTATTTCCACATTTAGTTGCTTTCATATAGTAATCAATTTTGTTGATTGATCCCCAACAAGTGGTATCAGAGCCTGGTTGTAGGTTCAAAGCTTGATATCCAATAAGAGGTATCAAAGTTTAGTTTGACTAATAGGTGTTTCAGATCTGGTTAGTGTGTATTGATTACAGGTTACTCACAAGGATTTCTGTTTGAGTGGGAGAAGCAATGGCAGAAGAAAGTAAACTGAGAATGGAGAAGTTTAATGGCAAAAACTATCAATTATAGAGAATGTAGATAGAAGATTATCTGTATCAAAAAGATTTATACTTACCGTTAGGAGGGACTGTAAAGCAGCCCAAAGACATGGATGATGAAGAATGGAAAGTTCTTGATAGAAAGGCTCTCGGATCAATAAGATTGAGTCTAGCATCTACTGTGATATCTAATTTATCACAGGCAAAGTCTATGGTAGAGTTAATGACTACTTTAGCAAATTTATATGAAAAACCCTCAGCTTCAAATAAGGTATATCTTATGAAGCAGTTATTTAATTTGCAAATGCAGGAAGGTAGTTCTGTATCTAATCATTTAAATGATTTCCATGGAATTGTGAATCAATTAAATTTGGTCAAAATAGTATTTGATGATGAAATTAAAGCTCTATTAATCTTATGCTCTTTACCAGAAAGCTGGCATAGCTTGGTAATGGCAGTTAGTAATACTGCATCTACTTCAAATATTTTAAAAGTAGATGATGTTGTTAGTGTAATCTTGAATGAAGAAATTCACAGGAAAAGCACAGAGGAGACATCAGGGAACGCTTTAAGTTTTGAGAGCAGGGGAAGGCAGAAAGAGAAGGGAAAGAAAGGGAGATCAAGATCTAAGTCCAAGATGAATGGTAGATCTAAATCCAGAAATGGCAGGTTGCCACAATGCTGGAATTGTGGAAAGATAGGGCACATAAGCAAAGATTGCTGGTCAAAGCCTAAAGAGAACAGACAGCATGATGATAAAGAAGAAGCAAAGGTGGTAGGTATTGTTGAACAAGATGCTCTTATATTCTCTTTGCATAATAATATAGAATCTTGGGTTTTAGATTCTAGTGCATCTTTCCATGCAACCCCCAATAGAGAATATTTCAGTGACTATGTCCATGGAGATTTTGGAATAGTTTATCTAGGGGATGATGAGCCTTGTAAAATTATTGGCAAAGGTAAAGTGTAGCTGAAAATGTAGAATGGAAACACATGGGTGTTGAGAGATGTCATGCATGTCCCCAGCTTGAAGAGAAATTTGATTTCTGTAGGAAAGTTAGGGGATGAGGGTTGTACAGTAACTCTCACAGCTGAATCTTGGAAGGTATCCAAGGGTGCACTTGTATTGGCTAGAGGTAAGAGAGTAGGTACTCTCTATTTATGTAATTGTATTACTGATAATTCTCCTTCTGTATTATCTACTTCAGATGTAGATGCAAAGTTGTGGCATCAAAGGCTTGGCCACATGAGTGAGAAGGGAATGACAATTCTTAAGTCAAAAGGTATGTTTCTAGATTTGAAAAGCATAGATCTAGATTTCTATGAAGACTGTATTTTTGGAAAATAGAAGAGAGTGAGTTTTCTCAAGACTGGGTCAACAAAGAAGACGCACAAATTACAGCTTGTTCACACAGACGTGTGGGGACCAGCCCAAGTTGCTTCTATTGGAGGATCACAGTACTATATTTCCTTCACAAATGATGCTACAAGAAAGGTATGGATCTATTGTATTAAGAAGAAATCTGATGTTTTTGACACATTTAAAATTTGGAAAGATATGGTTGAGAATGAAATAGGCAAGAGATTAAAGTGCCTAAGATCTGATAATGGTGGTGAGTTCTACAGCCACAAGTTCAACTGGTATTGTTATATGCATGGGATCTGCAGGCAAAGGACTGTTCCAAGAACACCTTAGCAAAATGGAGTTGCTGAAAGAATGAATAGAACAATCATGGAGCGTGTAAGGTGTATGAGATTGCATTCTGGATTGCCCTTAGAGTTTTGGGCAGAAGCTATGGATACTGCAGTTTACCTGATTAACAGAGGACCATCTACAGCGCTGGATGGTGGAATTCTAAAAGAGGCATGGATAGGTAAAAAGGTAGATCTATCATTTCTCAAAGTTTTTGGTTGTGAAGCCTTTGTGCACATTGATAAGGAAAATAGAAAGAAGCTTGATGCTAAGTCTATGAGGTGCACATTTATTGGCTATGGCTCTGATAAGTTTGGATTCAGGTTTTGGAATCCTGAAACTAATAAGATAATTAGGAGCCGTGATGTTATTTTCAATGAAAAAGTGATGTATAGTGATCAACTCAAGAAGCTGAATCAACCTGAGTAGAGCAATGCAAAATTGGATGAGGTGAAGGTCCAAAAGGAGCTCGCGGGAAAGAAAAGTCACAGAAAGAAAAACCAGAGACCGACATCGGTCAGGTAGGAACTGATGTCGACCATACAGGAACTGACGTCGGTCATACAAGAACCGATGTTGGCCAAGAAGGAACTGACGTTGATCAGGCAGAATTGATGTCAGCCAGTTATAGGCCTGGAAGTGATCGAGGTCAGTCACTATCAGATAATTTGGGCGGACAACGTGTTGTGGATGAGTCTCAAACACCCAACAAGACGTCAGATAGGGTAAGTAAACCTCCAATTCGATATTCCCCTTCATTATTCTATTTATTGCTAACTGATGGTGGAGAACCAGAGAGTTTTGATGAAGCAATACAGGTGGAATCCAAGAGTCAGTGGGAGCTAGGCATGAATGAGGAGATTGATTCCTTGAAAGAGAACCAAACATGGGATTTGGTTGAGTTGCCAGCAGGAAAGACGACACTGAAGAATAGATGGATCTACAAATTGAAAGAAGGTGAGAATGGACAGATGAGATATAAGGCCAGGTTAGTAGTGAAAGGATTTGCACAAAAACCAGGTATTGACTTTGGTGAGATTTTTTCTCATGTTGTTAAAATGACTTCTATACGGACTGTACTGTCTTTAGTTGCTATTGAGGATTTGCATCTTGAGCAGCTTGATGTTAAGATAGCGTTTCTTCATGGAGATTTGGATGAAGAAATATATATGGATTAGTCGGAAGGATATGAGGTCAAAGGTAAGGAGAAGCTAGTGTGCAGATTGAAGAAAAGCTTGTATGGCCTCAAGCAAGCTCCAAGACAATGGTATCTGAGATTTGACAGGTTTATGACTGAGCATGGCTACAGTAGATGTCAATCTGACCATTGTGTGTATTTTAAGAGATTGGATAATGGTCGATATATTATTCTATTGTTGTATGTAGATGATATGTTAGTTGCAAGATCACACATGCAGGATATCTCTGAGCTTAAGGTGAAATTAGCTCACACATTTGCCATGAAGGATTTGGGAGCAGCAAAGAAAATCCTTGGCATGAATATTAAGAGAGACAGGAAAAATCACAGGTTGATTTTATCTCAAGAGGATTATGTGAACAAGGTGTTGAAACGGTTCAATATGCAGGATGCAAAACTAATAAGCACACCTATGGCTGGACATTTCAAGTTGAGTAAAGAACAGTGTCCTAATTCACATGATGAGGTAGAGTACATGAGGAAAGTTCCATATGCTTCCGCAGTAGGAAGTTTAATGTATGTAATGGTTTGTACTAGGCCTGATATTGCCCAAGCAGTGGGAGTTGTAAATAAGTATATGGCCAATCCAGGAAAGGAACACTGGAAAGCAGTTCAGTGAATCCTTAGATATCTGAAAGGAACCAGTAGTAGGCACTTGTGCTATGGTGGTTCAAATACTTCTCTACATGGTTATGTAGATTCAAATATGGCAGGTGATTTGGATGGCAGGAGAAGCACCACATGATATGTTTTCACTGTAGGTGGAACGGCGGTTAGCTGGATATCAAAGTTGCAGAAGGTTGTTGCCTTGTCAACTATAGAAGTAGAATATATTGTAGTCATAGAGGCTAGCAAAGAGACGATATGGATGACACGGTTCATGGAAGAGCTTGGAAAGGAGCAAGAGAGTTGTAGACTATTCAGTGATAGTTAGAGTGCAATTCATTTGGCTAAGAATTCAGCCTTTCATTCAAGAACAAAGCATATATAGCTTAGGTACCACTTCATTAGACAGGTATTGGAGGATGGTGAGTTGAAGTTGGAGAAGATCCATACAGATAAGAATCTTGTGGATATGTTAACCAAGCCAGTTACAAAGGAGAAGTTGAATCTTCATTCAACTTTCATTGGTATTCATGATTGAGTTGAAGATGGAGGAGCTAGAAGATGTTGCTGTACAGGTACTGGTGCAGTTGTTTATCTCCAAGTGGTAGATTGTTAGGGTGTGGAGCTAAAAGCTTCACCCATGAGCAAGTTTAGTAGATGTTAGAAACTGACAGTCGTTGTTGACAGTCTGGCGCAGACCAGAAGCTGCCAGCATTGGTAATAGGTCAGTCGATGTCAGTCACAGGTAGACTGGCAGGGACTGACGTCGGTCACCTATGTGTGTCCGAGATTCTATTTCCATGTGAGAACAGAATGTTTGCATGTTAAGGAGAACTGTTGGTTGTAAGTTCACATTTCTAATTTGAGTAGAACTATTTTAGAGCCCCTGTTTAGGAGGTGCATCTATTAGTTGTAAATGCATGCTCATGTTTCCTTATTTTATATATAGGATTAGATCTTCATAGCTTAGTAGACACTACTGTAGAAGTAGAATACAGATTGTATATGTGAATCAATCTAGATTGTGGAGTTGATTGTAATTGAGAGAGAGGATTGTTGAGGGAAAGAGATTTAAGAAGAGATCTGTACATCTAAGAGAGGTTTGGAAGAAAAGAAGTTTCTTCCATTTTAATTCCTTCTGTAAAGAGTTGAATACAAGTTTTCAGGGTGGTTTCTTATATCTCTTGTTCTTTGTTAATTCTGATTCTAGTTACTTATCTATCTGGCTTATTTCCGCATTTAGTTGCTTTCATATAGTAATAAATTTTGTTGATTGATCCCCAACAAGTCATGTCTTCACAAGTGTTCCAAATACCATTATTGAACCATCCACCATAGCTTAGAAACCTCCACCATTCTACCTCACCCTCATAGTGGGTGACAAGCTGGTCCATAACTGCATAGTTGATAGTGGAGCTTCAACTTCGATCATGGTGGTAGCTAATAAATTAGGTCTAAAGTATGAACCCCATAGTAAAGGAGTTCTCAAATTAGATGGTATAGCTACCAAGATGATAGGACTGATAAGAAACTTGAAAGTCTTCTTGTATGATTGTCCCAATTTTCTTATCTTGTAAGATATAGTTGTTGATATCCAGCCCACTTTGCAATTTCTCTCTCAAGGGACTTCACTACCAAGATTGGTGGCTATTTTTTAGCTGACTGGTCTTTCTTGGCCTTCAAAATAAGGTATGGGACTAAGGTGATAATTAGGACACAACCTCTTATGAGGTTTCATAGAGAACCTTACATTGAGACAAGTTTTAATCTAAACTATGTACTCTATGAAGAGAAGGATTCTATTGTAGATGATGGCACTTCTTCCAAACTTGAAGGCATTGTAGATTTGTTTCTTGATGAATATGGTAGTAACACTTATGATCATGATCCTTATGCTCTCATGGAGGAAAATTATCTAGGAGTATATTACATACATGAAGGAGGAATACCAACACCTTTACTTGCCATAGAAGAAGGTGAAGAAGATGAGATATGGAAAATGTTTTTTGATGATTCAAGAAGTAAAGTGGCATAGGATTTGGTGTCATGGTAGTCTCTCCATCTAAACATCAATACTATGTTTCATATATATTTCATTTCAGTTGTACTTGTAATGTAGTTGAGTATGAAGGTTTAATCCATGGCCTTCAATGGGCAAGGAGAAAAAGAATCAAGAACTTAAGTGTATGGAGACAATGAATTAGTTGTTCATCAAGTTAGGAATGTGGGTGATACCAAGAACCCTTTAATTAAGGCATACAAGACTAGGCTATGGGATTTTCTTGAAGATTTTAATGCATTCAACATACAGTCAATCCCAAGGGAGCAGAATAATCATGTTGATAGACTAGTTGTCATAAGAGTTCAATTTGATACTCCAACTACCATAAAAGAAGAGGGGAAACAATCTCACATTAAGATCATTATTAGACCTTTTTTACTTGATAATGAGGTGTCTTAAAAAGTTTTTGATAGTGACAAGCACATTGCATGTTTCTTGTAGAATGAAGATGAGTTTTCCTCATGGAATCAAAAGAGATGTTAAGAGCAGTTTGGTGATCAGGTTATGTAGCTAAAGAAAAATAAGATAGCTAAGGGTATAGTGACCTTATAAGGTATATTTAATGAGAATGATCAAAATAATAATGAAAAGGTGAGAATGTCTACAAAAGAGGAGAATTATGAAAGAGTCTTGATCTTCAAAGATAAACTTCTCAAACTAGGCAAGGTATGTTCTATATTAAAAAAGAAAGCATTCATTGATTTGTGTAGGGAGTTTTATGACATATTTTCTTGGGAATATAAAGACATAAAAGGATTTGATCCTAGCCTATAAATACATACTATTGAGTTAAAATTTAAAGTTAAACTGGTTAGATAAAAATAGAGGTCCATCAATCCCAAGGTTGAACAACTCATGAGGTTAGAGCTCACTAAACTCCTTGAATTTGAAATAATCTTTCCTATCAAACACTCAACATGGGTAGTTAATCTTGTGCTTGTTAGAAATAAAATTGCAGAGATAAGACTTTGTGTGGACTTTAGATATCTTAATAGAGTGTCACTTAAAGATCACTATCCCCTACCTTCAATGGAGTAGATTTTTCAAGTAGTTTCAGGTTCTCAATGTTTCTCTATTCTTGATGGATATTTAGGTTATAATAGAATTTACCACTAAATGGGGGAATTTTGCTTATAAAAAGAAGCCATTTGGTTTGTCAAATGTTGGTGCTACCTTTCAAAAATCCATGGACATGGCCTTTAAAGGTTTGATTAATGAGATGTTGTTGGTTTATCTAGATGATATAACAATGTTTTCCAAGGATGCTAATGAACATAAGCAACACTTGAGATAAGTTTTTGAAAGATTTATACAATATGGAGTATCTTTTAATCCAAATAAATTCATCTTTATTGTCCATGAAGGTAAGCTCTTGAGACACATTATTTCCAAAGATGGTTCGGCTATTGATCCTGAAAGGATATAGGCTATTCTTGGTCTATCATTGCCCTTGCATAAGAAAGGTCTTCAAATTTGCTTAGGAAATATAATTTCTTTAAGGAGATTCATACCTGGGTTTGCATATTTAGTGAAACCCACCACAGCCATGCTTAGAAAGAACCAGGTCTTTTCTTGCACTAAAAAGGGTAAGAATAATTTTGAAGCCATACAAAAGGCAATTACACAAGCTCCTACTCTTGTGAATCCTAAATTTTCTAAAGACTTCATGTTATATTCATTTGCTAACCTTGACACTATCTCATCCATGTTAATGCAAAATAATGATGAGGGTGTGGATCAGCCTATTGCATTCTTTATTCAAGGTTTAGAATATTATGAAGTCAATTATACTTTTATGGAGAAATAAGTCTTCATTGTTGTAAGAGGACTAAATAAGTTTAGGCATATGGTTTCAAACAATAAAATTCATTTTATGGTTTCTCATCCTAGTACCAAAGAGTTCCTTTTGAGCAAAGACCTTAGTGAGAAGAGAGTAGGATGAATCACTACGGTAATAGAATATGATGTTGATATCAAAGTAAAAAAGCTGGTAAGAGGGAAAGGTCTTTGTGAACACTTAGTTTCATATTTTCATGAGTCAAAATAAGAGGTTTTAGTCAATCATGATTGCTCCCAACCAACTAGTTCCTTGCATATACAGAGTTGGACATAAGATGTGATCAGATTTCTTCAAAATGGTTAGTATCCTAATAATATGAGTAGATCACAAAGGAGATATTCTATATTGCAATATATTCCATTTTGTCTTATGGATGGTTTGTTTTTTATAAGAGACATTAATGGTGTGCTATTGAGATGCACTGATAATGATCAGTTTGGGGTGTTGTTATAGAAGTTTCATGATGGGACATCAGGAGGTCATTTCTCCCAAAGAACTAAAACCAATAAGATCATGAGAGAAGCCTATTATTGGCCTAGCCTCTTCAAGGACTATCATGCTTGGGTGAGAATGTGTGTACAATGTGATTTTTTTTAAGGAAAGAAAGAGGTTTTATCTCTCCCTTTGAAGCATATCCAAGTTGATCAACCTTTCATGCAATGGGGTCTTAATGTTATTGGTATGATAAACCCCCCATCAAGTGTTGGTCATAAATGGATACTCATAACAATTGATTATTTTACAAGAGGGGTTGAGGTAGTAACATTGAAGGAAGCTAATGAGAATGCTATCTTGGAGTTCTATGAGAGCATCATAACAAGGTTTATCACTCCTTTTACAATTATTTTAGATAATGCTCTTCTTTTTATGCGTGCTAAGATAGTTGATTGGGTAAATAATAATGAAATATTTTTGAGTATTTCATCTAGCTATTACCCTCAAAGTAATAGGTTGGTTGAATTTACTAACAAGAACATGATCAAAATCATCAAGAGAACCTTGAAGCATAACCAAAGGGCTTGGCACACCAAATTGAAGATAACCTTATGGGCTGATAGGATAACTCCCAAGAGGTCAACAGGGAATTCTCATTTTATGTTTGTTTATGGGAGAGAATCTAGGTTGTCTATTTCTCAAGAGTTGTTTGTCTTAAAGTTAGCACACCAACTAGAGTTTCTTGAGAATACTCTAATGGAAGAGAGATTGATAGAATTAATGGAGTTGCAAGAGACCAAAAATAAGGCTCATTGAGCTTTAGAGCATCACCAAGTACTGATGAAAAAGTATTTTAATAAGAAGGCAACTCCAAGATCATTTCAAGAAGGTGACATAGTGTTGAAGTGAGATGAAGATAGAGCAAAACTAGGAAAACATACAAAATTTGATACCCTATAAAGTGGACCATATGTCATCATTAAGTGAAAGCAATCAAATTTTTCTAACTAGCAAGGATGAATGGAAAAGAGCTACCTAGCCCTGTGAATGGGATACATTTGAAACCTTACTATTGAGTGGTAAAATTTTGTCTTATAAATAATAGATTAGGTGTGTGTTTTGTTTCAGTTGTGTGTGTAGTGTTCCCTAAGTGTTCTAGTTAAACATATGTTTGTTTTTACTTTGTGTTTTGCCCTTGTTATTTTCTATTGATGTGTGTTGTCAAAGGCATTTGTGTGTCAATATGTTGTACATATGACTCCATATCCTAATGGACAGGATTAGGTAATTGGTCATGGCATAGCTTGCATGCCACCCTTGGGAAATCACCAAAGATGTTAATCATTTTTACCACAGTCAAAATGGGTCAATCCCCTACAGTCAAAAACTTATATGGGGGTCTAATATAATGTCATAAGGTGTGTTGTAATTCATTTGACATCATTAGCCTTGGTATTGGTCTAAATATTCAATATGTTATTTTGAGTCATTTATAAGCTATTTGTAGGTCATGTAACAAAGTGAAACAAGAGTGATGCAGGTGCAAAGTTTAGTCTTCTAGGCAAAATGAATGGTCTCCATACATAGGAAAATTTTTCACAAGGTTATGTAAAGTTGTCATGCTTTTAAGAAGATAATCTATGGACATTTGCAAAAGAAATAGATAATAGATCTATTATGGGTTTTTCATGAGCATTATATAGATATGATATGTAGGTTCAATTGAGAAGGAATGAGCTCAAAATTGATTTATCTTTGCTCTCAGACTGGATAGGGTTTCTTAGTAAAACCCTAAGGTCATGGCATTAATAGGTACCTTATATTTTGATGGTGACCAACTATAATCAGGACCTAGTAGTTTAAGTTATAACTTAAGCATTTATCATCGTTACAAAACTAGTCCCTCAACCTAGTAATTATTGGCTCCAATCAATGATCAAAAGGCTTTATATTTTCTAAGTTTATGACTTAATATATGTCCTAGCTTTATCAACATGTGCCTTATACAACTAACTAAATTCCTGACCCATGTCTGACCCATGTGCCTTATACAACTAACCAAATGTATTAAAACTCAATATCTGCTTGTACTTTTGTTTTTCATGATGCATAATTATCACCATGAAGTAATTATGTCTCAGAGAAGATAAATCTAGGTCTTGAACTAGACATTGTGAATACAAGTTACGTATGACAAATTATAAATGTGTTGTTTAAGTGTGGAAATGAAATGTGCAATTACAAAATGTAAGTCATGGAAAATGCAAAAACTCATACATAAAGAGAACAAACCACACACCAACACATAAAAGGTCATATAAATCCATCAAAAATGAATCCAAATATGCAATGGAAAATGATGAAAGTGAACATCGATTTCAACCAAAAATGCATCTAAGGAGATTTATAATTTTTCCATTGTAAGCTATATTGAGTGAAGGTAAGAAAATGTTTCCCCACCCCACTTGAAAGTCTTTGTAATTGTGAGAAAAAAATAAGCTTTTCACCTTACAATTTTCAATGTTGTGATGAATCAATAAATTTTACCAATGAATTTTACAATCTGATATAGAATTAGAATAAATAGATTTTGCAGTTGTGAAGATCACAGAAAAACATCAAATTGAAAATTATAAAAACATGGGTGATCAAGATGTAAAAAAAGACTTGCCACTATATATATCTCAAAAAAATAGCCAATGTGAAAAAACATTCACCTTCCCAAGCTTCATGGATCAAAAGTTATGACCCTTGAAAGAAAAGATCTTCAAAGATGGCTCATAATGGTGAAGGACAAGCCCTTAGAGGATAAAAATGCCTAACAGGTGGTCATATGGTGTGAACAAAGGCTAAAAAATGATGATGGCATGATGGTGGTGGTGCTGATGGAAGTGGTGGATTTGGGTGGTGCTCCACCCAAAAAATTGACACTACATCAAAAGAAAACTTTCCAAATTGCCCTCTACCTTCAATATTTCAACACGGCTACCTTAGTGCTCCATTTCTAGAAACAAATAATTTTTAGAAAGGTCCCAATGAGATAAATCCAATGATATAATATTTTATCCATGATTCTACAAAAAATGTTAAAAAAATTTTCATTTTTTCTATTGTTCCTCGCTTGTCTTACAAAATAAAAATGTAAAAAAATAATAGAAAATCACCAGAAGCTCTAAAATTTTTGATTTTTTTTAATTTATATTTTTCTGAGTAGAATTCAAAAAAAATACAAGATCAGTTCCAAAGATTCTATATTTTTCCATAAATTTGATTCAAGCCATTTGATTAATTTTTTTCTTAATTATTGGATCAATTTCATAAACAAATTATCTATAGGGTCGATGGAATCATGTTAAAACTTATAATAGATCTATAAATAAATATTATACCAAGATTTTTGATATGAAACAATTATTATATTCAAATTTGAATAGATTTGATGTATTTACTAGATTTAGTTCAAATCAAATACTCAACAGTGTAGAAAATATATGGCCTATGCTATGACAACAAAAGAGCAAATCTATTCCTCCATCGATTCAAAATTGGAGCTTGACCAAAAATAATAAAAGCAAATTCAAAACTCTCAAAACTGATCTCAGATCTTTTCAAGCACATAAAAACTTAGATCTGAAATTGTACAGTCAAAACCCTCTAAAAAATATTTTTAGCTTGAATTGATGTTAAAATTTGCCAAACTTTCGCAAAAACAAAAATATATTGTTTGCATTAACAACTATTCTCCCTCCACAAAATTGGCTAGAATTCTGATAGTATTTCAACTTAGGATGGTTGAAATTGGAGTAGCGTGATGCATCCAAGGATCATATAAATCTTATTCTCAATCTCCACTGAATCTCTAATGCTTCAAAAAACTCTTCAAGATTTCCTGCTCTGATACCAAATGAAAGATATAATGGAATTGAATTAACAAACACACTAAAAGAGGTACTTATTTATACAACACTAAGTGAGATTAGGTATCTCCTAAACTATATGATATTATGACTCACAACACAACTAACCACATATAGGAAATACGCCATCTAATTAACCTATGTCAATCAAAGGTGTAAATCACCTTAAGACATTTATTATAAATAAATAAGATAAATTAATTATTCTAACAATCAATACTAGTGAATGAGTACAATATAATATAAATCAAATAATACTAATGACTATTAATACAATACAAGTAAAAATAAATGTATGAGGGTGATCTAGCAAGGGTTTGAATGATTTGTAGGTTCTCGTATATACTAGATCGTTCATTGATTAGTTGTGGCCCCATATTTCAGAGCACTAAATACAGATGTAGAATCATATGTGTAGCCCATTAACCCCATTTTTTAGGACAAGTTGAGACTAACATCCTTGCATGATATGCTTATCTAAGGTGTACCACAAATCAAACAAATAAAAGAGACTTTTTATTGGTATAAATAAGATGTCCTAGGTATTTCTGATATACCATGAAGTATGTGGAAACTAAAATTTATGTTTACTATTATATTATGGATATGAGTATTGAGATAAACCCATCAAGTCATGATGTCTATATATAATAACACCTCATATCCCTTCACAAAAGTAAATAAATGATGTAAGTAGACATATTCTAGGTTGCTTACACTAGGTCTTATAGGTCTCCTTGTTGCTTTATAACATTATTTACTAATAACCTTATTTGTTCAATATTTTCTTATAATAACCCTCTTGATCATTATTAAAAGATCAAATTATTCCATATCCAAATTATGATCTTTTCCTCTTTCTTTATCTTTGAATAATATTCTATGGACTAACTAGGTCTATTCTCAACTTCAAATATCCTCATTCATAATATTGATTTAAAATTGAATGAATATCAAATAATCTTCTAAACTCTTTTTAATTTTCCATGCATTCAAGAATCTTTACCTTTTCATAATCTTCAAGTTTGATTCATAAAACAATCTTTAGGCCTTACTCTTTAGACCTATCACCTTCAATAGTAGGTCTTGATTTCTCTCCTCAGAATCCTGATATTATCATAATATCCTTGAATTCATATCAATGCTTTCTATCTAAAACATAACTTTCAGTCATCCCTTTTATTAATTTTTAAACAAGAAAACAACACTTAATTTTATACACAGTCTTTTAGGCTTTATTTTAGGTCTGTCACATTCTCTTTGCAACAAAAAGGATTAGACTTGAATTTTTAAGACCTCTTAGTGACTCATCAAATTTTTTTGGATTTAAACTATTCCATAAATATCTTCAAGACTCTTTGACAACTAGAAATTACAATAAAAGACTGAAACCTTCAATATTATCCTTGTTTTAAGATCAAATCAAGTCTGCAGAAAAACACAATCATGTATATATTTTCCTCTAAAACATTTTATGACCTAAAAACAATTGTATTGTTCTAAAAACATGCTAGGATAAATACCTACAAAATTTTATATGATTTTTATGAATCATTTGAAATATATTCAACTTTTAGTGGGCTTAAACCCTTATTAAACCATCTCTTACAGACATGTTGACTGTGTTTTAGGCATAAATTTATTTAAATTCTAAAAAAACACTTGAAACAAGTTTAAAATATTCATAAAATTTTTATTTTATCATTCTAAAAAAAATCATATACTTTGGCCCATTCATTTTGAAGTTATGTTCTTTTTAATATCAAGAAACAAGAGTTTAAACTGTAACCTACAAGTTTGAATTACTAAAAACTCAATATATTCTTCTGTAGGGATCATAAACTAATTAAACCACTTTAAATATTTAAAAAACTATCTCTTATACCATTATACAAATTTTTATAAATTTTTAAGGGTTAAATTTCAAGATATAGTGATTTTCCTTCTCAAAACCTTAGCAAGTCTACAACTAGGCTGAGAGCACTAAGAATGCATAAATTGAATTTTTTAGATTATTTTTAAATTACTTCACCTATAAATCATTTTACCAATCAATATATTATTAAATGTAAATTCAAGTTTTGAACAATAATAAAATATGACAAATGACACTTTTCTTGACTAAAAAAATACTTATCTTGATTTTTAACAACTTATATTGTGCTTTCAAACCTCTATAAGCTTATAAATATCATAATGACATACACAAATATCATAGGCACTTAAAAATATAAACTTACACCATTAAATATCATAATAAAAGGTTCTTTATTCATATATCTTCAACTAATACACAAAAATCTTCTATAGTCTATGACAAATCTCTATATCATATCATAGAATTACACCATCCAGACCAAGAGACATGAAACTACCCCTCTACTCATCCTTATCTTCCCTATTATCTCCTTGATTTATGTCTTATAATATTATCATGTTCTTCTATATTTCTTTTATTACCTTCCTTTGGTTTCATGCACCTAAAACTTCTCAACAACTTATGACGTATCTCACAACATGTCTAAATTAGTCTTCTACCTATGTTGGATACTTCTAGATGGGGTTTAGGATAGATTTACATTAAGTATAATATTAAGATATATTTACCACATATTATTAGACTTTAAGAATATTTTACAAAAAGGACTAACCCCTTTACAACATGTCAAATCACTCAAAATCCTTACAATAATTCAAATTTTGAATTTTTCATTTTAGTGAGAAAATGAAAAACTAAAGACTTTGATTGAATCATAGGGTTTTGAGAACTTAAACTGACATAGAAAAACACTTTATACATATTAAATCTATCAAAGACATAATTTGACATATTTACATAATTATAATTGATTATATCATGGTGTTCCTGCATCACACTTTTTTTGTGGGAAAATTTGAGTTTCAGCTCAAATGAAGCTTTGATTTCTTTTTTTTTTCTTCTAGTTGTGTTATACCTACACATTTATTCTTTTCTCTACTACACTCTTATATTTATCTCTAATCTTATTTTTTGGATTGTATTTTCCTTCCATCTTCTTCTTTTTGGATTTATCCTCCAAGATGAGAATGTCTTCTCTTACAACTTGTATACTCTTTATTTGAGTTATTTCAAGAGTTTCTTTCTCTATGATTTTCATATCCTCAACTAATAAATTTGTACAAACACAACTTAACAAAACATTATATATAAAATATGGAAACCTTTAGGTATCATCAAGTGTCTCTTGTAACCATAATTATCCTTCCAATTTGTAATCTAATTTATCAACTATTTTATCTTCTTTTTCTTTTTTGCTTTCTATTCTTCCAAGCACTAGCTCAAGTGTATTTTCATCATACTCCACTAATTCTTTATTTAAATCATGATTTAATGCTTATATTTCAACCTCTAACTGCTCTACACTCACATAGATAAACAAATCATTAGATTTTAAATCTTGTATCCTTTCTATGGACACTTATTCTTTCAAATACTCCTTCAATTCGTCAATGAGGCTTATCATCTAATTTTCCTCTTCTACATCATCCTCTTCATCTTGTAACTTTTCATGGTTTCTCTATTGATGATAATCCTTTTAGATACCAACTTGAAAATCATCTTTCTTCAAGTCATGCATCTGATATTTATCACATTCATCTCTCATGATTCTAATTTCATCCTCTTTGTTGAGGATCATTCTTTTCTCTTATTCTTTATGATGTGCTTCTACAACCAACTATCTATGGTTCATTATCAACTTGTCATCCTTGTTCTTTTCAAAATTTGGGCCCTCAAATTAAAATCTTTTCATCGACTTGCATACATGCATTCACATATTCAAATATAGTGTTAGAATCAAAAACTTGAGGTCTAATTACCTCTCCAAGTTCCTCCTTGGGTTGATATTCTAGCACCCTTATCATTCTCTTCCAATTTCTAATTTTTTCTTGCCACTTTATCTTTTCTATAATCTATTTAATTATCTACTTGATCACCTTTTTAAATATTAATCCATGTCTTGATTGAATGTATTCCTCTAAACATATTTTTATTGTGCCTCACACAAATTCTTTATTTGGTATTTTGACACGTCACACTTCCAAGTTTGTTTCACCTTGGATTTCACCTTCAAATATATTTTACCATGATTTTTTTCTTCTTGAACCTCAATGGACTCTTCTTCTTACTTTTTAAAGCCTCAATAGGCTATAGGATTGCAATATTTTTCAACTTGTTTTTTCTCAAATCACCTTCAATCTTCTTCACTCTTATATTTCTTTCTTTCACACTCCCAAGAGTTTTTGTTAAGCTTTGATACCATCTGATGTAAGTAGACCTCTTCTAGGTCTCTTACACTAAATCTTATATGCATCTTTGTGGTTTTGTAATATTATTTTTTAATAACCTTGTTTGTTCAATCATTACTTTTAATAAAACTCTTGATCATTCTTAAAAGATCGAATTGTTTTATACCCATAGTCTGATCTTCACATTCTTTCTTTATCTTTGAATAATATTCTATGTACTAACTAGTTATATTATCAACTTCAAATAGCTTCATTCATAGTATTACATTCAAATTGAAATAATATTAAAGAAGCTTCTAAACTATCTTTATTTTTCCATGCATTCAATAAACGTTAAATTTTCATATTCTATAAGTTTGATTCATAAAATATTCTTTAGGCCTTGCTCTTTAGACCTATCACCTTCAATAGTAGATCTTGACTTTTCTCCTCAGAATCCTCATATTATCATAAGATCCTTGAACTCATATTAGTGCTTTTTATCCAAAACATGAATTTAAATCACCCTTTTTATCAGTTCTTAAACAAGAAAACAACACCCAATCTTCTACTCAGTCTTTTAGGCCTTATTCTAGGTCTGTCACATTATCTTTGCAATAAAAAGGATTAAAGTTAGAATTTTAAGACCTTTTAGTGACTCTTCAATTTTTTTTGTAATTAAAAAATTCTATAAATCTCTTCAATACTCTTTGACAACTAGAAATTGTAAGAAAATATTGAAACCTTCACTATTAGCCATGTTTAAAGATCAAATCAAGTCTATAGAAAAATATAGTCATGAATATATTTTAATATATAAATTTTTATAACCTGAAATTAATTGAATTAGTTGAAAAATATTATAGTAAAACTAACTACAAAATTTTATAAATTTTTGATGAATCGTTTGAAAGATATTCAACTTTTAGTGGGCTTAAACCCTTCTTAAATCATCTCCTATAAATCCAATGATTGTGTTTTAAACATACATTTCT
Organism: Torreya grandis; assembly: GCA_037957365.1. NCBI lineage: Eukaryota > Viridiplantae > Streptophyta > Pinopsida > Cupressales > Taxaceae > Torreya > Torreya grandis. Next base: position 2,232,334 of record JARHVA010000463.1, read on the forward strand.
CTACAAACTTAAAAAAAACTTGAAACTAGTTTTATAACTTCATAAAATTTTCCTTTTATCATTATAAAAAATTTCATACACTTTGGCCCATTAATTTTAGAGTGATGCTCTTTTTAGTATCAAGAAACAAGGGTTTAAATTGTAACCTACAAGTTTGCAGTACTAAAAACTCAATATATTCCTTTGTACCACTCCTAAATTAATTAAATCACTTGAAAGCCTTCAAAAATTATCTTTTCTATCATTCTACAAAGTTATGTGATTTTTTAAGGGTTAAATCTTAAGATATAATGATTTTCCTTCTCAGAACCCTTGTAGCCCTACACCAAAGTTGAGAGCACTAAAAACTGAATAAATTGATTTTTTGAGATTTTTTTAAAATTATTTCACAAGAAATGGTCTTCCCAGTCAATATCTATTATTACAGGGAATTTCAAGTTTTGAACAATCATAAAATATGATGAATGACAACTTTTCTTGACTGAAAAAATACTTATCTTGATTGTTAATAACTTATATTGTATTTTCAAACCTTTGCAAGATTAAAAACATCATAAGAACATAAAAAATATCAGAGGCACTTCAAAATATAAACTTACACCATCATTTATCACAATAAAGGCTTATTTATTCATATATCTTTAACTGATACACAAAAAACTTCTACAAGCTATGACAAACCTCTATATCATATCATAGAATTACACCATCCAGACTAAGAGACTTGCAAGTATCCCTCTACTGCCTTTCTCTTCCTTATTATTTCCTTTCTTTATGCATTCAAATCTTATCGTGTTCTTCTAGATGCCTTTTCTTAGCTTCCTTTGGTTGCATGCACCTAAAAATTCTCAACAACTTATGACTTAACTCACAACATGTCTAAATTAGCCTTCTACCTATGTTGGATACTTATATATGGGTTTTAAGATAGATTTACAATAATTAGAAGGATAAGAGACATTTACCATATATTACTAGACCTTAAAAACATTTCAAAAAAGGATCAATCCCTTTACACCATGTAAATTCATTGAAAAATCTTTACATAATTCAAATTTTCAAATTATTTATTATTTTGATGGAAAAATATAAAACTAAAGACTGAGAAAATCATGGGATTTTAAAAAATCAAACTGACATGTACATACCCCTTAGACCTCCTAAACCTATCAAATACATAATTTGACATATTTAAATAATTACAAATGATCACATCATGATACTCCTGCATTACTAAGTAATTTGAAAAAATTTGGAGCATAATTTTTAAAATAATAAAAAATAAACTAAAATCAAAGTGAACAATAAAAGGTGAATTAGTTTTTAAAATAAAGTAAATGTCAACCTGAGGTCAAAAAAAAACAGTTCAATTTCAGAATGATCCAATGTGACAAGATAATTTCTCTAGTCTCATATTTAATCCAAGGTCAAAGAAACTTAATTGTTTTATGTTGGATATTATCCAAGGTCAAAGTTTGTTTTGTTTCAGTATTAAGATTTTTCATGAAATAAATCATATTCAAAAAATAAGTAATGTTCTAAAAATAACGGGTTTATCAAAATGTTTAACGCTTTTAATTTAAGGTGTAATTAAACTATTAAGATAAACTATCAAAATAAAAATTCTGATATGTAATGATTTAATTTTTAAATACACTCAAATATAATAAACTATAAAATTTATAAAACTTTCTCAAAATACTAAATTAAACTAGGGTTAGAAAATGGCCCTTAAAATGATAATAGATCTGATTATGTATACTTTCTATAAGTGTCAATTGCATAAAATGACATACAAATACATTTTTGTTAGGAAATAATAAATTTGAGTCTATTGGGACAAGTATTTAAGAGGCAAATAGGGGTGTACTATGGCCTTTTTTGTTGACCACGACTGCATCCTAAGTGATTATATTATAGATTTATTGATATGGGTGTGTGTCATTATTTGTGAAGGTTGACTTTTGAGCTTTATGTGTCATTGTGTCACATGAAATACTTGTAAATATAAAACCCTTGCCCTACACATGCACTAGATGGTAATTATATAATAAAAGGGAATAAAAATGGGTTAGCAAGGATAGTCAATCTAGCTTTAGAAACCCCTTGTAATTGAGTGCTACCTATAAATCCTAAATTTAGGCTAATGTAGTTCTCCCTCTTAAAATGATTGTATGATTCATGATTATGCAACTAGAATGGATTTAACTACTTGATTGATTGAAATGTTTGATAATAGATTCCTTTGACCTAGAATAAACAATATTCAAACTTAGTTACGGACTATTTGAATGTTGTAGAATTAAAATAGGAAGAAATTAAGCTCTTTTTCTTAGTGTAGTGTCTTTACTAGAGAGATTAAGTGGAGTTATAATAAGTAGCCTTGATGTGATTTTATAAGAGAATATTTAGAATAATTTCATTGATTGACTTGATAAGATGTAAAAAAGAGTCATTGTGTAATGTCTTAATTAAAAAAAGTTAGTATTGGAGTGTGAGAGACAAGTCAACACTAAGAAACAAGATTGTAGTCCCTCCCTGTCTGCCTAGTGAAAACTTTTCCCAAAAGATTAAATACTTTCAAGACATGTTTGACATGATCCTATGTGTTGAATAGGGATGAATGCAACTGATATAGGGATTTATGTGCGATATTTGTGTTGTTTACAAGCTATTGAAGGTGCTCTTACATATTATGAGTTAGCCAAATGGAAAATAGATATAGTAAGGGTAAATATGTCAAGAATAAATATTGTGAAACACTAATAGTTAATTTTATGTGTCTACATTACCCAAAAACTTTGCTAATTTGGGAGCATATTTTCATTCTTTGTGAATAATTCAAGCAATTTGTATTACCTATAACCCTTCTACCATGTTGAGCTACATATTCTACAAATATTTTGCTACTCAACCATATTATGAATGCACTACTTACGAACAATGACATGGATCCATATGGTGGATGTACATTAGTTTCATTTGTTTATGCTTCTTTATTTTTTATTGCATGAAAAGATATAACTTGCTTGCTTATTATGTGTGGCCCTTGGCCTTGTATGTTCAAATTTTTTCTTGTATGGCTTGATTGTGTCAGTTGTGTGTGAACCTTGGCCTTGTGTATTTATGCAACATTCACATGTTGGATTTTGTGCCTTATGTGTGACATTATATAAAAATTACATGAAATGATATGACATTTATTGTATGTTATTTTTTTGTTATTATGGTGCCATGATTCATATCATGCATTATTCCTACTTCTACTCTTAATTTAGTGCCATGATCCATATCATACACATGATGTTTATGTGCTTCAATAATATATCAATATTTTACATGTGTCATATACAAATTCAATGTTATATTCAAATATTATGATGCAATACATTCAAATTTTCAAGCGTTTATACATGATTACATTTTTCACATATTACATAACTCTTCTTTTGAAATAAGTGATTTGCAAGCTATGTCCCTCATCTCAAAATGGGGGCATCATAATGGGCTTGTCATGAGAAGTGAAGTCTTCATGAGAAATTTTTTTTTTATGGCACTACATAATTTCAAAATTATAGCATGATTCAAAAAATTCAAATTATGGGGGCATGTCATAAGTACATGCACTCATTCATATAGTAAAAAGATGGAAATTTTAAAATAGTTATAGGTTTAAATAGTTACAAAGTTAAAGTAGAAATTCAATAAAGTACAAGGGGCATGATACCCATTCATATTCAAGTTACTACATGTCATTTCAAAATGTCTCAAGTTTAAAAGTTTATACCCTTAAAATTTTTTAAGTTGTAAAGTTTTAAATAGAATCTAGATTTGTCTGCATCGATGTGATTCATCTTTTTATTTTAAGTGGACCATATTATAATCTAGTGACACTCAATGTCTATGGTTGTATTTTTTCTATATATTGATATACAAGTTGGTGGTTCCAGCCATTTAATTTATAAAATACTCTATATATTCAAATTAAATATGGAGCATACAATATGTCCAACTCAAGAGCATTCAAAGATTTTCAAATTGAGACTTCATCACTCTTATTTCGTTATAGGATTAACATTTTTCCAAATGCCTCAACAATAGGGCAATCAGTTCTCCACTTTCAAGTTATAGGGAAATTAAATTGCATAATATTTCAAGTGTATACTTTCTTTGCTCTCTTTTCAAAATTTAAATTTCAAGTTTTATATTTTTAACTTTTAAATATGAATAATAATTGCTTTCAATGGCATTGTTGCAGGTTTTGCATTAAGGCATTTGCACAATCAAGCTTTACATCAAAAGTAGAAGTGTGTATACACCTTTAGGTTCACATCTATTTTACTTTAGTAATTTCACTTTGTTGCATCACTATAAAAAATTGGGGGTAAATGTATACACATAAAATTAATCATTGAGTGCTTGAACATTGTTTAATCTTAACATCCTTACCTTACTTAGTCTATTTACCATTTTGCTAACTTGTAATCTCTAAGAGAGATTACATTATCTTGAGAACATAGATAAATTCATACATACATCTCTATTTCAAACATGTTCATCCATATTCAATTTATAGAGCCCTGTCAGACTTTTCCTAGCATTTTTTATCCCTCTAAGACAAATTCATGCTAGGTCAAACAACCTTGTCCACTAGCACGACCTTATCCCCCATGCTCTAATGGTTACTTTTTAAAATTAAGACGTTTCACAATGACTCGTCCACACTTTTTTAAAAGTTTATTATCAAAAATATTTGTAATATTACCTTATATAAGTACATTAAGGCTTATCCAAATATAGTGAACAATCATTTAGAAACTTTACTACACACTGAGTAAAAGAACACTATTTCTTCCAATTTTAATAATGTAATAATCTAAAAGTCATAATCCAAGTCTAAATATATTTTATGGAATGACAAGGGAATCTATTATCAAAAATTTCAATTAGTATAGGTTCACAATCATGGATCATATGATCACTTTAGGAGGGAGAACTACATCAACATAAATCCCATTTGGGTTATGTAGGCAATGTTCACTCAGATTATGCATGATTTTTTTAGGATAGATCAATTATTCTCCTTAACTATTTCCCTATTTTGCATTTGATCTCTATCTTGTTTGTTTTGCAGGACATAGGCTTTCATCTTTTGTAAGATTTTAGCGCAGTGTTACAAAATACATAAATTATTAGTCAATCCTAGCAAATAGTCACATATACCCATATTAAAAAATCATGCACATTATTAACCAAGATGAGACCATAGTCAACAAATAAGGCCGCACTGCACCCCTATCCTCCTTTTGAGAACTTATCCAATCACAATTTAAATTTTTGCATTCAGTTATGACACAGTACACAGATCATTCAAGTATTTGTCAATCATAGTCATCATGGACAGTTAGTAGAATATTTATTTTAGAGAGGTTTGGATATTTGTAGGCCTGTTTACTAATTTTATCAAATTCTAAATATTTAAAATTTTGTAGCATACTCTATTTCATTATAAGATTTGTATATTCAAATGTTCAAATTTTAATAGTTTAATATTTATTAATTTGATTCACTTCAACTAAAAATATATTAAGCATAGATGAATATGGCCTTTATATATTAGCCCCTAAATCTATCACTTGATATCTTCATTTCTAGCACCAAAAACCTATCTACTTATTATGAATTTAGTAAGGGTGTCCTAAGAATAAAGTTGATGGAATGTCACCTAGTAACATATGGGCATATGAGTATGTGTGATGAAGATATTTGTGTAATTTGTTAAGATCTTCTCAACATTTTTTGTTGTATAGTCTGATTATATATGGCAACTTGCATGGTTGCAATGAAATTTTGAGTGCTCTTTTGACTAACAAACATTAGAAAAAACTTCCCAATGTGACCAATCACTTTCCTACATTGATTTTCGCTAATCAATCCAATAAAATTCTTAGGAGGAACCTTAGGAATATTGTAGGATTTTCTTCCCAGTGTGAAGATGATATTGTCATACCTTTTAGAGCCTAAGATGAATGCAAACTAGCCGGTTATCATCATAGGAGTGATCCTTGCTCTTCAACTTTCCTAAACCACCTTTCAAATGTTTTGTTTCATATAAAACACCATTTATAGAATCAAGGAAAAAAATTCATCATGAAGGAAGGAGGTGGTGCCAACTCATCTTAGGGGAATATTAACTCAACCCAAATCACTTTTTGAGTTTGAATTGATAAAATCAAAGGAAAGGTGGTGAGAATTTGGATGAGAGAGATGATGAATTCTCTCTTCTTTATTTCTTTCCTTTTCCTCTATTTTTTAAAACCCCCTTGGTTTTAAATATCCTCCCTATGGAAGATATCATGGTTAAATATTATGCATATCACTCAAGAAGCATGTCTTTCATATCCCTTACATTTCTCAAACCCACCCCACTATTCATTGCCTAATCTGCAGGTTAGTTTTCATATCTCTTTATGTACTTAAGTTTGCCCTTAAGTAGTTTAAATCATAATCACTTCACCTTGTCAATGATTTTGAGCTTGAATATTTCCTTCTCTTAAAGTGCATTGATAATAATTTGTAAGTTTCCTTTTATGATTAACTCATTCCAACCTTTCACAACTACAAATTTTACTCCATTAAGTAGATTCATTGCCTTGTGTTTGTTAATTATATCATTCCCAATTTCTAATGAAAATATTATTAATCACTGACCTTATGGATCCTTGAATATTCCACCACCACCTAGTAGTCTAGAATTACCTTTGGCTACTCCTTCAAAAATATATTTTATTTTTCCATGATTTAAGGGAAACTACCTCACAATATTGTCTGAGACTTTATATAAATTGAACCCTTTATCAAACACTCTCATATTCTCCTCAAAATATTTTAAGTTTTGGTCATTTAAATTTATCAAACAAAATTGTGTTTTAGATTAGATATGTAAATATGTAGTGCATATACATTTTTCCAATTTAAAAAAAAAAATCATTAAGAATTTTATAAAATTTGTTTTTAATTTATTTTTTAAAAGATTTTCTAGCCATCTAATGGGACACACTATTATGCTTTGACCCTAAAATCTTAACTGAAGTATATTTTTAATCATTTTTACAATAATTAATATATTTTTTAAACAGTTTTATAATTAATTAGGTTGCAATTTTACTAAGATTGGAATTATATCATTTACTTAATTTAATTTTCAAATTTTTAAAACGTATTTAAAATTATTAAATTTGATAATAAAACATTACAATTTGATTTATAAAAGGGTGCGCGAGTTTTTAAAACACTATGCCAATCTTAGGTAAAATGGCATAAGGGATATCTAAATAAATATGGTAAATAAGACTTGCTTATGTCCTTGATAAGAAAAGAAGAAATTGAATTTGGTACCTTGAAATGGTAAAGAGATGAATAAAAAGAGATGTGCCCCTAAATATAACTTATTTTTTGAAAATAACTAAGTTTTTTTAAAATCTCTAAAAATTAGAATATTATACAAGATCTCCCAAAATGCAGATTGTGTTTTCTAATGATGACCAATTTCAACCTCAATTTGAAAGTGGTAGTGCCTAGTTTTGAGCACCAAAAGTCACAATTTGTCCTTAAAATGGTCAAACTAATATAAAAATAGCTTTATAAATACATGTGATCTAAAACATTATGGAACTTTTGTCTACAAAAAAATTCAATAATTATATCTTTGTTAAGCATAATGGATGTGCACATGTATTTGAATTTTTCATCCTTCAATGTAATCCTAATCAACCAAAATTAAATTAGACAAAATAAAATGTTCAAAGTTAGTGGCTTCGATCCCCTTGAGGGTTGTAGCTACATATTTTTCATGCTCAAAACTAGCGCTCGTGTATTTCTATTCATGTGAGTATATGTTATATTCTCCTTAATGTAACCTTTTGGTATAAGAATGTATGTGAGTACATGCAATATGATCACTGGTGTAGGTTCCATGACAAGTGTGTAAAAGTTACGATCAATGTTAATAATGAAAATATGACTTAGAGTATGTGTATAACCAAACTTGTTTGAATTCAAATTTGGACACACTCACACACAAGTTGACCATGAGAATGAGTAAACGGCGACAATCAAAGTATGGGAAATTAAACATGGTGGCACAATAGACCCACAAGGCACATAGACACTTTTGGATTGAATTTGAAATTGGTCAAACCACTTTCGATATGACTACAAAAATGGTCAACTCAAAAAAATAACATAAAAGAGAGATCAAGTTGAATTGAAGGATGAGTACATAGACCCTGATGGAAACCATTGGAATTTGTTCATGAAAATATATGGATGGCACAAGATTACAAATAATCTAATGTGAATTGAAAATATGCCAAAAAAGTATAAAATAATAAAATGAACCAAATGTACCATTGCATAACAAAGACACCAAAATCACATGACCTGTACCAAAATTAGGTATCTACACAAACTAGCATAAAGTTTAACACTAAATGAAATGCATTGGTAAATGGGATGTTCAATTAATTGAAAGCATAAATTATATTCCTAACAAAGCATGAACATTACCATATGATGTGCCCCATATGCACAAAAGAATTGCATGCGACATCCATACAAAAGTAGGTTTAGAGTCAATGATCAAAATTGAACCCTTCCTAGCCCTTCTAAGGTCTTTAAACACAACCTAGAAGTGCAATTTAAAAATTGACCATTAAAAACATATATAATTTTTAATTCACATATCATTTATAAAGCAAAATAAAATTTATAAATTTCTGAAAGAAGGGTTGCAACTGGAAATAGAAAGTCCTACTATCTTAAGGTGTTTATTGGTCAAACATTAATAGTCCTTAAAAGTCGACCTCACAAAAACCCTAGTTAATCTAAGTACCCATAATAATTTAATTTCAAAACATAATTGTTAGCTTAGCTAATGTGTGTAATCATATTAATTAAATTGTAAAACAATCAATGTGAATGTGAATAGTTAAAAATACAAGATATCATCACTCTCCATCACAAATCTCAGTGCACTTAATTTTTTTTCCTTTGGAGTAAACCAAAATAGGGACAAATTTGTCCATCTCATTTTCTTCCTTCTCTTCATCTATATTTTTGGTAAGAAAAATATATGTATTTCGTTCATATTCAAGTTCATAGGTGTTAGTAGTATTAGAGTTTACTAGCATTTGCTTTTTTTTATTTTTTTATTGTCCACCTTTAGAGTTTAAAAACCTTTGGATGATACACGCATGTAGTGTTTAAGATAATATAAATTGTAGTTATAACTTTTAAATCACAATTTTCATGATGGCATATGTTGTTGAAGATTAGTATTTACATTGTGGTAAATTACTATTTACTGTGGTTAGTTACCATATAATTAATACAAGTAAGTTATTAGTAGTTAGTTGGATATATTGTTATTATATAACAATATATTATTATTGTGTTATTATTGTACCTTCCTATTTACTATGAAGTTGTTTGGCTATCTCTATGGTTATATAATAGTCAATATAATGTTCTAATGTAATAGGAAGAATTTTTGTATGAATATTTTATCTAAATATTTTTCTATTTAAATATAACCCAAATTTATTATCTGCATTAGAACAGGGAATAGTAATGCTTTGTTAATCTATGAAGTGGTGCCTCATAACACACTATGATTGCCCTGACTAATGAAAGAGAATAGTTTGGAGAGAGCCTTGTAACATGGTTGAAATCAATTTCTAGAAATAAATATTATGTCGCAAGGTTTAAGGTTGTGGTGGAGAGTACTCAGCGACATTGTGTTTTGGACTTCCAATCTCCATCATCGTGCTTCAATTATGCATCATGGTGCTTTGTTAGATCCGACAGTTTCTAGTTTTTTTTTTGCCAAATCTACATTCATATCTCCAACCATTCTGGGCTTCGCTCAGGGCAAAATCATTTTCCAACTTATAAAAAAGCAAAGAAGCTTGACATTGTGTGGGGGACGTGTTTCTACAAAATCAAAGATATGTTCTCTCAAAATTAGTCTTGATCTTGTCTTTGTCAAACTCTGTTTTGGGAATGCAAAATGACTCGTGATAATTTCTTTTTGCATCATCTAGTGATAGATTTCACGTCTCAATTCTCAACATCAATTGCATGAGATAGCCTGATCAGACGTGTTTTTGCTCTCACTCATGTACAGGTTCAACGTCTCCTAGTCACTCAACGTTTTACATCGACATTCTATTTTTTCATATGACAACTTTGCCTTTCCAAACATCATTGTCGTCCATATAACAACTCGACACTCTCAGATATATTTTCTGTAAGTGTTTATCAATTTTGATTTGTTGTGTCCATTCAAAATGCTTTACTCGCTGCAAGGAATAAGGCGAGTTTGATTATTTTAAATCAAGTTCTAGAGTCATATGGTTTAGCATCTAGAATTTATAGGTCAATATAGTTTAGTTTATAGTGTGGCTCATTTTTTAGCCTATTGTTTTATTAACTTTTTATATTTTTCTTTGGTATTGTATAATTTCTAAAAGTTTTTGTATCTTTTGGTTTGTCTAAGGTTTTTGTTATTAAGTTTATATGTTATCGAGTCACATTATAGTTTATTATTATGAGTTATTTTAGTCTAGTTAGTTTTAAATTGATCAATATGAGTTTTTTAATTAGTCATATGTTTTAATTGTCAAAATTTTAAAAGTGATCTTTCTTATTTGACTCTTGGGTAATCAAGAGTATTCTTAAAAATATGTTGAGGGTAATTGTTTTGTTGAAAGAGTTAAAAATATCTCTTGTAAGAATACATTTTTGGGTGACCAAGACATTTTATGTATTGTTTTACATTGAGAGCGGATATAAATCCAACGTGGAAACAATCATACTTCACATTTTCATTCATTGAGTAAGCAATTTCATATGAAACAGGCCGAGATAATGGAGGAAAGAGCCTTTTTATACTTTTGTCAATCCCCAATGATGAAGCCAATATGATTTAACGGCATTTTTTCAGCATTTTATGTAATTGTTTTGTAATAGGAATAAAAGTTCATTTCTATTCACCAACATATATGTAAGCTATTTTTATATTTTCCTCTAAAATAAGATAGTAATGAGAACTCATAGAGTATTGTAGCATCATGATATTCATGATTGTTGATTAACCATTTAAAAAACTATGATATTGATGATTGTTGATTAACCATTTAAAAAGTTATTTTATTGTAATTGTTGGTTATCCACTTCTAAAACCATCAAAAGTTTTTTACTTCAAAAAAAAATCATCCAAATTTTGAACTTGTAATGATAACATGTTGTAATACAAGATAATATTTTTTCCATATAAAAATTAGGGAAGTGCGCTGAAAATTAGTAATTTACATTGTGGAAAATTACTACTTATTATTGTTAGTTACCATATGGTTATAACAATAAAGTTATTGGTAGTTAGTTGAATATATTGTTATTATATCAATGTATTATTAATAATTTAAATTATTAATTTGTTAGTCACAGAGTTATTTGTTATTGTACCTACCTGTTTATTTATTAAGAGGTTGTTTGGCTATCTCTATGATTATATATTTAGTCAATATAATATTTGAATGTAATATGAAAAAAATATTATCAAATACATGTAAATATTTGATATAGATTTCCACTATATTGTAGCATAATTAATATGAATATGAATAAGTTTTTTATTTCATTGTTATGATATTAAAACTCTTTATTATGTTACAATATTAATAAAACTATATATATATATATATATATATATAATTTTATTTGATAAATATTTAATATTTTATTTTATTTTTTATAATTAATTATTACATTTATATATATGTATAATTTTATTTGATAAATATTTAATATTTTATTTTATTTTTTATAATTAATTATTACATTTATTAATATATATAATTTTATTTGATAAATATTTAATATTTTGTTTTGTTTTTTATAATTAATTGTTACATGTAAGAAAGAAAATGATGCTAGATAACATCTTTAAAAATACAATATATTGATAATATTTATAAGTCAAATTTTAATAGCCCTCACAAATCATGTTCAAGGAGTTACTAATAATTTTTAAAAAAGGGGTTAATAGGTTCACTTTAATTTAACACACTTTTTAATGAAACAGGCACTTTGGTTAAATCTTGTGAATTGAAGTTCAATTCTTTAGAAAGGGTACTCCCTACGAGTGAGCTTGAAACACAAGAAAGCCATATCGGCCAATCAAATAAAGTAGCGGATTTGTGAAATATTCAAATAAGAAAAAAAGTCGCAACTTCTTTTATTATAAAGCTAGACGACAGTCGGAGGGAGCGACAGAAAGAGAACGGTCAGTCTCCGCCAATCCAGTCAGCTAAATACATTATTGGCACCTACTTTACGATCTGAAATGGCTACTCCATTCCCACAACGGTTTGTATGATTTGGGGTTGTTTGGCGAGGGCAAAGCCATAGGGCCTCTGGTTATAGCAGTCTAGATTGGGTCCGTAGCTCACTCCCAGTATGTCACAGTACCTCTTGTAAAACCCAATGCGGTCCTCCACCTTGGCGTTGAAGCCCTTCCCGCATTCCAGCCCTCCGTTTATGATATTCGTCGTCATTCCATAGCCGGCTACTCTGCCTGCAGCGTTGTCACTGGCGGATGGGTTCCACCTTCCCGTAATTACGTCGTGGCATGACGGTTTGGGAGATTGCGGCGTCATCCAGAACCAGATCGCCGTCTTGAACGAGATCGTGGCGTCTCTAGCCACAATATCTGGGTCGTTTAGTCCATCGAACCCAATTGCCTTTCCGGCCGCTATATAGTTATAGTTCCTGCTCAACATTAACCGACTTTAAAAATCTCTCCTATTATATTCATGTCTTTAGCCTGGCGGAATGAAGAGAAATACGTACGTACCATGTTAGTTGAATGGGGCCTCGGCCATAATATTGTTTTCCAGAAGCGCAAGGACCTTGCTGTGAGTTGCAGTAATCTCCGCCCCCGTTCTCCCTGAGGAAGCAGTATCCCCATGCGTATGGACCATCTGGCGCTGTTGCCCACCCGCCTGTTTGCATCAACAGAAAACACTAAGTTTAAGAAACCATAAAATTGTGAATCCGCGTCGTTGTAAATTAGGAGAGGATGGAATTCATTACCAGTGGTTTCGTGCGATGTTTGGGCTAAGAAAGCAGCGAGCTCTCTTTTCTGAGCAGTGGCATCACCGGTGGTGCCAAACCCATTGAAGGCCTTGGCAGCTGCAATGAAGGCATTGTAAGTGTAGAAGTTCTTCGCCGGACAACTTGCTTCGTTTCTGTGCTTCAACATTTGGTTGAACACATTTTCAGTAATAATGGAGGCAACACCTTGACCAGGAGGAGCCGGGGTGGGAGGGGTCCCTCCTCCTCCACATTGGCTTTGGCAACGACCGTTGCAATGATCAGCTGTGTTGCCACACCATCCCCATTCGCTGCAGCACAGTCCGTCTGGACAAAGTGCTCCGCTCGCTTGCCGTCCGCACTGCTCGGCAAACACGGGTATGCCGACTACAATGAAAGCTAATATCGAACAAACTAACATCTTATCCTTCGCCATTTTCCCTCTGCAATCAATTTGCTGACTGAGGATGCTGCAAACTCGCGTATTTATAGGATTGAGACACGAGATTTCTATTCAGCTTACGACACGCCTCTCGTAAAATAAAATTCAAGTGAAGACTTTTGGCCTCGGCTACCGCCGCCCCAACCCCATCCGGTTGTGCAGACGTTGGTATTATATTTTATAAATCATCATCCTTATCTTTACCGTATCAGTAAAACATGTTGAATGATCTTAACTGCATTAATGACCAAACATGTTATGACATCACTCTGATTTGAAAAGCGGCCACCTTAGTGGAGATCCGCTGCGCTGCGTAAGTATGAGACGTGGAGAAAAGTTACAAAATATACTCACATTTCCATCATATTGCTTCGAGGAAATCTTATCCACTTGGAATCGAAAGAGACGTAATGCTTATCCGTTTAAATTACGACATAATTGAGAGAGAATGATTTTTAAATGTTTGCAATCAGAACCCTCCCTTTCTTTCATATATATATAGTTAGTGTTTTTTTTTTAAAGTTCTTAGAAGTGTATTTTTTTTAAAGCTATTCAAAGTGTCGTTTTTTTTTTAAGTTAGATCCTTAAGAAGTAAATGATTATAATAATTTGTAATTGTTATGAAAGTGTAAGTGATTGAAATAAAATTATTTAAAAAATTTTGTGATTGTAAGTTACAATTGTTGTAAAAGTTTTTAAAGCAGAAAGGAAATGAAAGAAATTTGGATATAAATAAGAAAAATTGTGATAGAAATGATGAAAAATGCATACATAAAATTATATAGTGCACATAATTTCACTTGGGAAAAACTTTTTATATAAAAAATCCAACATATTAATCTATGTATTGTATTAACTCAATCACTTACAATATAATAATCTACTACCAAGTTTTATTTTTTCTTATTATATGTGTGAGTGTATATCTGTACATTAATAGGTCTCAAAACTTCCAGAGGCATCATTGCTTAATCCGGAGGAATCCTAATACTAATAGGATGTGGAAGAGGGAGCTCACCTTTATTATTAATTTCATCTATGGTTTAGATACCCTGATAATTTTTTATTGATTTCTCAAGTGCTTGCCAACATCAACCATGTCCATATGACCAATGACCATCAATCCCTTTGTCCATGTCATCAATTGCAAGATCGATATATTTAACACTGTCACCACTATTACCACTTGGAAGAGCGCTCAAAAAACTATAACTGTTAGACCACTCATTGCTACCAACACCTCCATGACTAACTAAACACTCAAAATTGCACAATACTCTCTCTCTCAAAAAATGAAAAATGAAAAAAAACTAAAATTTATTAATAGCCAAATATTTGTCTATTTTAAATTTATTGTATAATTTTATTTTTTGAAAAAAATTATATTAATTAATAATTATATCACCAATTGATAGGTAAATTTAAACGAACTCCACTGGAACCCAACCCACTTGAAAAAAAAATAAAAAATTAAGGCCTCGAAATTCAATAGATTGACCCTCACATGGCAATTTGTTGATCATCTTGTAAAATAAAATAAAATAAACTAACTCCACCGGAAGAAATCAACTCACTTGTCCCCATACATTTTCCACCTAAACACATGGACTGTCGGAAAAAATCACATCATTACTCTATACATTTTCAAACGTCACGTCAGCGTTTTAATGAATGATGTTAAAGGCATTAATGACAGAACTTTTGGGCCCCGCAAATGGACGTATTTTACACGACAATCCGACTAAGGAGACGCGGCCACGAGTGACTAGTGAGGGACCACAAGTTGCAAAGCATAAACAGCTGTCCGCATGGTAATATTCCAGCTTCACTACGAATATCCTTATTTTTGTACCTGGCATGGCAAGATTATTGGATTTGGTAAAATTTTGTTTTATATTATATTTTGGTCATAAGGTTTAAATGTTGTTTTAATCAATTCGAAGTTGAGTATCTAGGTTATATTATATTTAGGTTTTAATGGGTTTATTATAAATTGATTAAAGATTGTTGAAATTTTTTTCTTCCATTGATCATTATGTTGAAAATAAGATTTTTTCTGTAGCCTATGACAATGGAACAAGTTTTTGATCTACTAAAACATGTTGCGTGCATTATTCATGTTTTGGTAATACTTGATTTCTCAAACTTTTGTCATCAAAGGTGATGCTCATGGCAATGGACTTGATGCCATCCTCATGCAAGACGGACGGCCAATCACCTTTATTAGCAAGACTCTCATTAGGAGAATTTTGATACGTTACATATGAAAAGGAAATTATGACGATCCCCCTTGTGTCAACATTGACATTTTGATATCAAAACAAATCATCATATTCTCAAGTATTTCTTGGAATAAAGGGTATCCTCCCCTGATCATCAAAAATGGGTAACCAATATGGTGGGGTATAATTATGAGATTACTTATAAAAAGGGCAAGGAAAATGTGGTCGTGGATGCACTATATCGCCAATATGAGAAAAATGCAAAGCTATGTGAATTATCTATGCCCATTTCCAACTAGATCCATGATATTCAAAAAGGGTGGCACCAAGGCAATCACTACACACACCAACTCATCCTAAAATTGTCCGTGAATCTTGCACCCAAATCCAACTACACTTGTGGTGGATAATCCTTTATAAAGGCCACATTGTCTTAATCCCTAGGTCTAGGGTTTACCATAATATTCTACACAATTTGCATGCATCACTTTTAGCTGGTCATTTGGGTTTCCTCAAAACCTACAAGCAAGTTCGTCGTAATTTTTTTTTGGTAAGGAGTTAAGCAATATATCAATAAATTTACAAAGAATGTGATACATGTTAGCAACAAAATGTGAAACATTAGCAACATCGAGCTTGCTCCAACCATTACCCATTCTACAATGCCTTTCAAAAGATATCTCCATGGATCTTATTGAAGACCTAATGAAATATTGTGAAAAAATAATCATACTGATGGTGGGTTATGTTTCTAAATATGCCCTTTTTTGTGCCTTCCCCATCCCCACATTGTTTCTACCATCACCCAAACATTCCTCGACCAATTTTTTTGCCTTCATGGCATCCCTACCTCTATTGTATATTATTAACACTGAGACGAGAACTCAATTGAAAATGAGCTCTGGCTATCTTTTGTATTTGAATGACAATGTTGAAAGGTTGATAATCTTTCTCCTTTGTTCTATGGGCCTTATAAGATTCTTCAACAAATTGGTTTAGTCACATACAATTTGAGATTTTCACCTTCTTTGTGTGTCCATCATGTTTTTCATGTTTCATGTTTGAATAAAGTCTTGGGCCATAAGGTCACATCTTAGACCCTCATTTTTTAACTTGATGCTAATGGTTCACTCCTTCTTGAACCTAAATCCATCTTAGACCAACACTCGGCCTAACTTCACAATGAGTACATCAATGAGGTTTTGGTCCAATGGCATGGGATGCAACCAAAAGATATAAATTGGGAACCTATTCTTGAACTTCAAAAGCGGTTTCCTCAGCTTCACCTTTGAGGGAAAAGCTTTCTAAGGGGGAGGGTGCATATGCCTAATATTTTTCACTTTTATCACTCTACTGACACTTTTTATGATAGAGGCTTTTCAGTGCATCAATTTCCATAAGTGCACGTATTAAAGGGTGCACAAGGAATGGGGCAGGATGAACTCATGGTACTTTGTGAGAGATGTTTGCATACTATTTAGTCTTTAAACTCATTATTATTAGTCTGATTTGTTAGAAATTAAAGTTTCACAACCAAAGCTCTGATACCAACTGTTAGGAAATAAAACTTTGATACTACATGTTAGATCAATGAGATATATCCCACTATGCAAGTAAATTAAATGTAGAATAACAAGCTACAAAATAAAGAGACAAAACAAAACACATTACACAAGAGATTACATGGAAACCCTGCAATGTGTAAGAAAAAACCACAGGCAAAATGGCAGCGTCTAGACTTCATATTAACACAACATCAATCTCTACTATAACAGCACCTCCAACAACTCCATCAATGCTAACATACTAAGCACTCAATATTCTAGATTGAAAGAAGCCAAGTGATGTGTGAATTTGTCTTGCTGAAATGTCCACATGCACTTCCTAATGATGAGGGTTACAGAGAAGCCATGCCATCTACACAGGGACTTTTCAAACTCATATACAGACAAACATATAGGCACTACTACAAGTTGTTATATTTTAAAAATGCTTAGAGTATCCCCAAATACACACGTAGAAAATCAGAAGCATGTTAAGAGTAATAAATCATGAATGTCCAACAAGGATTAAACTCCACCTAAAATTAAGCAAGAAGAAATTTCCAAAACCAGCCTGTATTGCATCACCATTAAAACCACAGAGAGAAAAACCAAACAATCATGGACAAAAACCAATACGTCCAGGAAGTCAAAACAGCAAAACCTCTTTAAAAAGAGGATTACCAAACTACTAAAACTAGCTGTCTAAAACCAACAACCATTCAAAGCATTAACACAAAAAAAAAAAAACTTTCATCAAAATGATAAAGAAATATATTAGTTGGGAGAAAATTAATTAGGATTCCAATGATATCTACGACATTTAAGGATGCAGAATTCTTTGCCAAACCAAGATAGCAACTATGCCCTATCCCCTTGTTCTCGTAGAATGCCACAATCTAATTCATCTAAAACCAAGTACTTAAGAATGCACCAATGAAAAAGAGGGCATTCAACCTACTTTGCTAACATTCTCACAGCGAACTCTTCAATGTCATCTAACACATTAAGAAAAACAAAACAAATCTCATCAAATTATATATTTAATATAAAATCCCTGACTTCATATTAAATTAAGATCAAATAATATAATATTGAATTATAATTTTTTTTAATTGATTAAATAAAGGTTACTTTTTTAATGTCATTGCTGTCACTCCACGAATTCTTTTTTTTAATTTTTAATCTTAAATTGAATGAAATAGTAAACATGGAATTCATTAACTCGCCGCATAATTGGGAGGCTGCGAGGGACGACATTTACTGATAAATGATAATCCGTATTAACGTTCGCCAAACACATCAAAACTTTTTACAATGGAAAGACCAATTTATTAAACAGGCATGCTTACACTCCGTAAATAATGAAAAAGCTCTGGTCAATGTATCCGACACAGACCAGATTTTTAGTCGCGATAAAACATCAACAGTCAGTGGGAGCAGAAAATTACGATTTAGTCATTCATGCTTATCTTCATCCGCTTAATAATTTATAAATTGATGGTCATTGGGAGTCCCATGGAACTTGGTAGATTTTGATCTAATTGTTTTTATATTAGTTCATTGGTTACGATCATTATATCTCTTCCAAGGGGTATATGTGTGGACCCATCCTTTGCTTGTAGTTACCTTGGGCAACTCCTTTGTCTCTTACATGGGCCAAGGTGGAATGGGATGCCTTGATGGTGATTTTATTGGAGAGGTGGATGACCATATCTAGTTTGAGATCGATACATTATTTTCATCATTTTCATAGTCAAAATTCAACACATATTCGATTTCGATGAATGTTGTGCACTTATAATCATGTATTTCAGCCTTCGTCTCTACCTTGGTAGTCATGTGTGTTGTGCCTCGTGCCTCTCCAACATCGCTACTTTAGGTCACTATATTCTTTTTCCCCAAAAAGAGTTATCCAATGCATGCACTTTCTATATTTTGGAGATGAACTACTTTGTCTTTTTTTTCTTATCATTATTTGTGAGTTTGACCCCTAGATCCTTCTCCATAACTTGTTTCTACTTTAGTACCTATGTGCAGTCTCCCTTCTTAATTAACTTCTTGAGCCTGATTTTATATAAGTGTGACATATGTGATAATCCTAATCATTTCCAACTATTTCTACCCATACATGGTTTATTATATTGGAATCATCATCGGATTCACTATCTTTACTGACTATTGTATTGGTTGAGTATTTGTAAAGTGCTTCGAACATGAAAAATATGTTTTATCTTATTTGCATTAACCTTATTCCACTTTGAATTACGTACTTTGTCCACCACATGCTCCAAATAATGGACTAAAATCACCTATGGATAATTGAGCTATTTAGACATATTGTCACTTTCTAAGCTTATGTTTTCCAAAGAATGATATCTCATAACTAGATAATTAGCATAGTTTCCATATGCCTCTGGCATTCCCCTTAGAGTGCACCCTTCATAACCAAATATATCCACCATGTTGTCATACCATATATCAATTTTTATTAAAGATGTCTTGTTATAGGCACAAGGGCAAGTGTGGTTGTTGTACCTCTATGTTGGAGACATCTCGCAATGGATTAAACCATACTACATCACTGTAATCATCTAGGATTCCTACTTCATCAAGTATGAGCAATATGAGGATTGTGTCCCATCTAAAACAATATCCTACTTCCTAGGCCTTATTTGTGCTCTCAATGAAGTAATCACAAATGAATTTTTACAATGATAAATTGCAAGTTATATACACTCATATTATGTGCAAAACTATATATTTTTTGTTTATATTATCCAATTACCCAGCCATGGATAAATTTATGCTAACAAGGCAGACAACTACATGTGTGGTCTGATCCTCCAAGTTCTCAATTGTAAAAGTAAACTTTCCCTTCTTGTATTTTAACATCCTGATGACTTTTTCAATTTCCTTAATTTTTATCAAAGTTTACTTGATGCCTACCCTTTTGCATGGAAATCTAGTCAACTTATGTTTTCACCTCAATGATATTTTTGTTCTACTCTTGAAAAAATGGATCATGTTATCTTGCACTCATGAGATGGTAAATCTCACCAACTTCTTAGGCTTCTCAAAATATGATAATTTGAAGAGCAAGAATCTGAAAACTATTTTGAAGTTGACTTTAACCTTGAAATTTGATACCAATAATCCATCTGCACCCATTGTTATTCCCTTTATCATGCAATCTTTTTTGAGGTTTGGCTCATTCTTTATAATGTGGTGATTATTGTCTTTAAATTTGCATTGCTTAGATCTAGCTCATTCTTTGCAATGTGGTGATTATTGTCTTCAAATTTACATTGCTTCACCTTGAAGCTCCATTCTTTGATATGCAAACATAAGTCTCAAAATTGCATTTTTATGATTTCCATCAGAGCATTCTTCATGTCTTTTCCCTCCATCTGCACCTCCATTACTGCATGTATAATGACTGAGTTACCCACTCTCAGTTTAAAAAATCATAGGTGTTTATTCTTTGTTTTTTCCATGGCAACCTTGTTTCCATTTTGGGAGCATCCTTATTCATTGTCATCATATATGTAAACACTAAAATATGGTATTTAACAATTGGAAATGTCATTCTTGACCTAAACTTATCTTAAAAGATTTGTGCATCTCCAAACAGCCCTTAATCACCATTCCCATACAGCCACATGCTAGTGATGAGCCCATTCTATCCTAAATTTCTATTAGTCACCTATAGTAACCTCTAAATCTATGCTAAATTAGTTAAATATCCTAGTTAAATATGCAAAATCACAATAAGGGGAAAACCTATGTGTGGCTTGACTTCCCTCTTTGGATTTTTGGATAAGCATGAAGCAACCAATCATCAAGGGGTGTGATTGGGATTAGCTCAACCTAGTTACACTTCTTCATTTTTTTATAAGTTTGTATCCTTCACAACCAGACCTAGGGTTAATAAGGAGAATGAATTGAATTTTTATATTTGCACACATAATCTAACACCAAATATCACACATATAGAGGCATATCAGACCTGCACATTGCACTATAAGGTCACAAAGAGCCAAAACTACCTAGGCCAGTAACATCATCTCTAGTCACTATCATCAATGTTTATGTCTAGGCTTGACGCTAGTGAACTTGTGCACATAAAGACACAATTAGAAATTCAAACAAATCACAAGCCTCTTTCCAATCTATTTCTAGTGTTATAACATAGTCATTGTCAACTAGTCAAATAATGAAGTGAAGTATCTTATCTTGGGTTGTACTTTTCAATAAAATCAAATCTAATTGTCAAGTCAGTTTCAGTATTTTACATTTAGATTTATGCATGTTTTATATAAATTACAATTTGAATTAATTATTCCATTTTATCTTATTATGATTCAAATTAATCCAAAAATAGGGTAAACATATTGGTGAACCCATATTTTTCTTGACCGTTTACAAACCCTAGGTTTCCTTTAGGAATTTTTTCTTCCTGAACTAGGCTTTTCAAATTTATGGGGTTATATTTTTAGATCTTATTTCTAATTTTAACTCATAGTACAATTTTTTTTATACATGATAATTGTTGGGGTTACAAGCCCACACCTGATCTAGAACACAAGTGGGGGTTACAGTCCCCGTAGTTCCCCTATGTTAATCCCCCAATATATGTCACTAGTTTTGGGTCACTTAAATGTTGGTGGGATTTGAACCTGGGTCACCATTATGCCAATGCATCCAATTTAACCATTGCACCAAGCCCCTGGGGACCCTCACAATACAAATTACACATGGCTTTAATAAATGAACATAGTTTATATTGGTTGACTCAAGTCATGATGTTAATCATTTCATATTGTGCTACTTTGACATGAGTCATTTAGATCAATTAATTAATCTCATGGATTAATATTTATTCATTTTTTAAGGCTAGAATGAATAATGAAGTATCCCTAGCCTCCCCTAATACACAACCCCTTGATCGAATTATTATGATAGTTGAGACCACAAATACTCAAGGGGTTGCTAGCCAAAGCCATGATTATATGAATACATATGATGATAATGATGAGATGTAATTGACTTTATATCTTTACCAAAATCCATACATGCATGATGCAATTTTGTATGTGGTCTAATAAAAACAAAATAATCTAGCCCAAGTTACTCTATCTTGAGAACAACATGACCCTTTCTATGATATTAATTATATAACTACTATTGATACTATTATTATATTAACATCTCTAATTACACATGTGTTGTCTACCTGAGGTGTTTCAGAAACACAAGGCTTGCCAAAAAAAATTGTACCTATACCCACACAAGAGATGTATTCATATCCTTTGATGATGGTTTAGGTTTGAGCATTTGTAGTATTACTTTCTTAAAACTATTGGGAATAATTATGGATGCAATTTAAAAATCAAATCGAAGCATACGAGCATTCAATAATAGTCCACATCAATTATTTAAGTCAATATCATTAGATGTGAGATTTGCCCAAAATGGTTACCACTTTATTACATGTCATTCCCATTTATTTACATTAAAATATACTTTTGGGGTAACCTTAGATACATACCATGGAAGCGATACATCTACATTACATATATGTATCAAATTCATACATGATGGTTAAGCATTGCATTTCTTACATATATTGACACCTATCAATATTGAAAAATGACAATATATAATGATCAAATCCAATTAGATTTTGAGGACCATCCTATAGTAATACCAACACAACCTATATACCACTAGATTAGATATACATATATGAGGTGATTGAATCAAGCAAAGTAAATGAGAAGGAACCAGTTACAAAGATAACATCACAAGCTACTCTCGATAAAAAAAGAGGGAATCCTAGATTTCCCTCTCTTGGTTAATTCATAAAATCCTAATCGTATATTTGAATTTTACTATGATAGTGATAAGGTGATATGCAAAATCCCACAATTGATAATTTTCATAAGCTAAATTTCAATCCTATTGATCTAGATGAATATTTTTCTCATAATAAGTTCACAACTACAAGTACAGAAGAATATTAGGATAATTCATATGTAAATAACACTTATAATGCAAGTACTTCCACTCAAGAACAATATATGTTGGTTAAAGGAAAATTAATAATTTTAGATACTATATAAAGAGAAAATACAATTCAGAGTTGTAATATTATATCACAGCATGATTCGCCTATGATACAAGCATTGTTAAGCTGATTTTTTCATGAAATCAAGTATGACTCAGGAACAAGTGCAATTATTTATTCCATATTGTACCAAAGTTTATGGGCATAATTCAATAAATAATGTGGATTTATTGAATACATGATCCCCTACCTAATTGAAATTAACAAATCTCTAAGTTGCACCAAGTATGTTGGGAAATCCAGAACAACAAACAGCTCTGATTCCACTTGTTAGGATCTTGTTCCTCAATAAGAGAACAATATGATTACCTTGTATAAGCAACTAAACATGGAATTATACCAGATTGAATAAGTAACTAGAATTCACACATAGCACAGAATATGAGAGACAATACACACACTTGTATTAATACTCATACAGAAAGAAAATACAATAAAGAAGATGCCACTTCTTCTCCACACCTCTCAGAGGATTCCCACACCTCAAGTGTACAGCTATTCTCAATCAAGAGTTCACTCTCCTACCAAAATGGTCCCAACACACAACTCACACACAGAATTGGTGTTCACCTCCAACTGGTCAGTAATAACCCTGCCAGTACACAAGTACTCAAAGTACTTCAAGTAGATTCCCATGAGCTTGCAACAACCTGCAATTCAAACCGATCTAACTTACCATGTAGATCTTCTCCTTGATCTTGCAACAAGCTGCAAATCAATGATCTTACACTTGTGGAAGGAACTTCCTTGCCTTCCTCTATTTGCACTAATTACAATACATGCCAATGGGTCTATAAATAGCTCCCATACCAAACAATAACTTAGACTTCTAATTTACAATAATTAGACACGCAGCTAAGACCAAAAATAGCCTTTACATGCAAACACTTGGTTCAACGAACTAACTGTTCGTGCAATGAATAGTTCTGAAATCGCCACAGGCGATCGACGTCGGTCCCTGTCTGCCTGGAGGTGGCCGACGTCGGCCGACTCCTGCCGATGCTAATTGCCTTTCAGTTCACACGTGCAGATGTTGGTTGCTTTCTGCACAATACTCTATTGATGCCGGTTGCCTGGAACTCTTCAACCTCCTCCATGTTTGCATTGGTTGAAGCTTTTAGCTCCACAACCTAACAAAATATTACACTATAATTATTACTTGACAATAACTTAATGGTACTATCAACTATTAGGCACTAATAAATAGGTCATATTTCAAAACAAAAATGAAAATCATATTATGATTACCATAGAATCACAAAACATGACATAGATTATTGTGAAACATTACAAAATAAGATTCAAAACTATAAGATTGAAGGAATTTTTCTAGTGATACAAGATTAGTAAGAACAACTCACATTATATTCTAAAATGACACCATTTTTTTTCAAAACAAGCAAAACTTATAATCATCCATGATAAGAAGCCCTTACCATTACAGTTTACATAAAGGGTGACTATTGGGAACATATCCTTATTGATGGAGACCAGTTGACAAACATGTGTAATTTTACAACTTTACAACAGTTGGGACATGACATCAATGAATTACAACATAGCACAGATTTCAAAGAATCCATTAGATATATTATTGTACCCATTCCATGTGGACCAAAGGTTGTTGATACATACATACGGGTCATCCTTCATACTCAATATTGACATTCAAATTCAGACAACTATGGTTTCAAAAATTAGGGTCATAGTAAACACAATAGATCAATACATTTCCTTCTTACATAAAGGAAATACAATCATGATGTAACACGATGGTAATGATACCCATAAAGAGAAAAAAAGAGCCAAGATAATTGCAAGTATAAATTATGGACAATTAGAGATCATTGAAGAAATAATAATGCACCTACATAACCTCAAGGATAAGCCTAGAGATGTCGACTTCAACGACGATGAATATGACTTATTGACCAATTTATGAACAATAATTTCAACACAAATTCAAAAATACAAAATTAAAATATTAAAAAAATAAAAACCAATACCTAAGCATGACATGAGTTTTTTAGCTACATAGTTACATATGTTATTTATCGCATGTTTGGTAGATGCCATATTATTTTCATACACATGAATTTCATGAGGTATATGAGTGAAATATAGGACATATAAATTATACATGGATACATAGACGTTGAACCTTTCTTATACCCAAGGGCAATGCCAATGTCATGGGCTTTTACTTCTAAAGAGTATATTATCACAGGTTGATTTCTTGTTAATAGTTTATGCTCGATTTTTAGGTACTAAAATCTTCTATTTAACACTTTTCAATGTCAATCTTCACCTACACTTATCCTACTTGAATTTTTCATATACAAATAACTTTTATTATCCATTCCTACACACATACATGTTATTTATGAGTCGAATATATTATACATTTCTATAAATCACCTATAAGAACTTCTAAGTATACACTAATTAAATGAATTTGTACTTCGAGAAAAGACCATGCTAGCTAAGATAACCAATCTTATGATATATAATGAGTTACAAGATGTCTTAAAGAAAATAATACTTGCACCACTCCATGAGTCCATATTTTTCAATAAATTTAATCTTCTGATGACTTATGCTTTACAACGAGAGATCATGAATTCAAGCTTCTTGCACTCAATAAACTTAATTACACTGCTAATATTATTTTACTTCAACTTATGTATCCACCTCAATTAAATTTTCATTCTTCTCCTGAAAAAATGATTATGTTATCTTGCACTTGTGAAAGGATAAATCTCACCAACTTCTCAAGCTTCTCAAAATATGACAATTTAAAGAGTAAGATTACTAAAACTATTTATAATTCAATCTTAATTTGGAATTTGATACCAATAATCCATCTGCACTCACTATTGTTCCCTTTATAATAAAATCATTTTTTAGGTCAAGCTCATTCTTTGTAATGTGGTGACTGTTGTCTTTAATTTTACACTTTGGAGCTCCATTCTTTGATATGCAAACATGAGTCTCAGAATTTCATTTACATGATTTCCATTAGTGCATTATTCATGTATTTGACCTCCATCTACATCTTATTACTACATGTATAATGACCGAGTCACCCCCTATCAGTTTATAAAATCATAAGAACTTATTCCTTATTTTTTACGTGGCATTTGGTTTTCGTTTTGGGGACATCCTTGTTCTTTGGCCTCTTATATGTAGACACTAAAATATGGTATTTAACACTTGAAAATTTCATTCTTGACTTACACTTATCTCACAAGACTTGTGTATCTCCAAACAACTCTTAATCACCATTCCTACACAACCACATGCTACTGATAAGACTGTTATATCCTTAGTTGTTATCAGACATCTATAGGAACATCTCAATCTGTGATAAATTAGTTAAATATCCTAGGATAAATTTCCATATCACCACATTTGTAATCCTATATCCAAGTTAGTAATGTCAGACTCAAATAGTTTCAATGTAATTATCCTTAGGCTAACATTACCATCATTCACCTAGTGATGGAAAATTTTCAAAATAAAATCATTTCCATAGTTTGGCCCATTCACCTAGTGTCTTGGTGATGTGAGAAATTCCCTGATTGAGCACATATAGATACAAATCAAGGTCAAGTTCATTATCATCTGACACTATTTATAATTCTCAAGTACTCATCAGATATACTACTACACATTGAGTAAATCTTCCCAATATTTATTAAATTGTAAATCAATCCCTAACAATCATTAGTGAAGTTTAAAGCACACAAAGTCAAATTAAGAGTCAACATTGTCAAGATCAAAGTCATATTTCAAAGTGAAAGAATATTATTGCACAATAACACTAAGGGGAAAAAATACATGTGGATTGACTTCCCTCTTTGGAGTATTATATACGTAGGAAGCAGTCAATCATCAAGGGGGTTATTGGGGTCAGCTCAAACCAATTACACTTCTTCAATTTTTACAAGTTTGTATCCTTCACAATAAGACTCAGGGTTAAATAAGGAGAAGGAATTAGTTTTTTGGAGTTGCACACATAGTTTAAAACTAAATATCACACATACAAAGACATATCAGACATGTATATCTCACTATAAGGTCATAAAAAGCAAAACTACCTAGGATAGTAACACCATCTCCAGTCATTATCATCAATGTTTATGTCTAGGACTAATATTAGTGAACCTATGCACACAGAGACACAACTCCAAACTCAAACAAATCACATGTCTCCTAAATAATTTGTGTTGTTAGAACACATTTGTTGTCAACCAATGAAACAGTGAAGCTAAGTATCTTATCCCGTGTGGTACTTTCCATAAAAACTCAAATCCAATTATCAAGTTAATTCTGGAATTTTACATTTAGATTTATGCTTGATTTTTATATATTACATTTTGAATTAATTATTCCATTTTATCCTATTTTGAAACATATTGGTGAACCCGTATTTTGCTTGAACATTTCTAAACCCTATATTTCCATTAGGATTTTTTTATTCCTAAAATAGGGTTTTCAGATTTTTGAAGTTTTATTTTTAGACCCAATTTTTTATTTTACCTCATAACACAAGATTTTTTTATATGATAATTTTTGAGATGACAGGCCCATACACAATCTAGAACACAAGTGGGGGTTACAGTTCCCATACCTCCACTATGCTAATCCACCAATATATGTCCCCAATTGGGGGTCACATAAACACTGGTGGGATTTGAACCTAAGTTTCCACTACACCAATACATCCAATTTAACCATTACACCACACCCTTGGGGACCTTCACAATAAAAATTACATATGGCTTTAATAAATGAACATAGTTTCTATTAGTTGAATCAAGTCATGATTTTAATCCTTTCATATTATGTTACTTTGACATGAGTCATTTGGATCAATTATGTAATCTCATGAATTAACTACTTATACACTAATAATGCTAAAACGAATAATAAATTATCCTTAGCCTCTTTAATACACAACCCCTTGATCGAATTATTATGATAGTTGATACCACAAATACTCAAGGGGATGCTATCCAAATCCATGCTTATATGAATATCATTGATGATGATGATGATGATGATGAGATGTAATTGACTCTATAGCTTGACCAAAATCCATAAATGCATGATGCAATTTTGTATGTGGTCCAAGAAAAACAAAACAATCTAGCCTAATCTACTTTATCTCAAGAACAACATGACCCTTTTTACGATATTAATTAGATAACTACTACTGACAATATTCCTATATTAACATCTCTAATTACACATGTGATGTCTACCTAAGATGTGCAAAAAACACAAGGCTTGAAACAAACTTTTGTACCTATACCCGTAGAAGAGACCTATTCCCATCCTCTGATGATGGTTCAGGTTCGATCATTTATAGTATTGCTTTCTAAAAACTATTGGGAATAAGTATATATGCAATTCAAAAATTAGATCAAAACATACAAGCATTCGATGGCACTCCACATTTTTTAAAATGATGTATGACTCAAGAACAAGAGCGGTTGTTTATTTCATCTTCTAACAAAGTTTATGTACATAATTTAATAAATAATATGGATTTATTGAATACATGATCAGCTTCCTAATTGAAATTAACAAATCTCCAAGATACACCAAGTATTACACTACAATTACTACTTACAACAACTTAACGACACTATAAACTATTAGGAACTAACAAATAGGGACTATTTAAAATCAAAAAAGTAAAATAGTATTATGATTACCATAAAATCACAAAACATGGCATAGATCATTGTGAAACATTATAAAATAAGATTCAAAGATATAATATTGAAGGCATTATTCTAGTGATACAAGTTTACTAAGAATAACTCACATTATATTATAAAATGACACCATTTTCAACCACAAAAATCAAAACTTATAAGCATCAAGAGAAGAAGCCCATACCATTACAATTACATAGAGGGTAACTATTGGGAACATATCCTAATTGATGGAGACTAATTGACAAACATGTGTAATATTATAACTTTACAATAGTTGGGACATGACATCAATGAATTACAACATAACATGTAGATTTCAAAGAATCCATCAAATATATTATTGTACCCATTCCTTATGAACCAAAGGTTGTTTATACATACATTTGGGTTAGACTGATGGGAATTACCCCATTAATGGTGAAGAGCCAAACGCTCTGAAATGTGTAGAGCACAATATATCAATCAATCTCAATAACTTATCTATTTGAATGTAAAACATTACAATATATAGGACATCAATCTCTTAAAAAATAGGAGATAAAACTAATCCTATCCTAACTCTACGTAATATGAATAAATCACTTTTATTTATTCAACGTATTATTTTATTTTATTTTCAAATGTTAGGACTAATTCTCAACATCCCTCCTTTAATTCTAACACACACTTAAAATTGTTCCCCCTGAATGTGAACATCAAGTTCCCTTAAAAATACGTCCATTACAAAAATTATTACATTCAAAAACTCAAAAACTTTAAATAACATTTACTTTAAGAAACAACTAAAAAATGATAAATGATATAACTTTATTGACTTTGACACATGAATTTTTAATTCAATATAATATTAAACACTGAAGAAAATAACTAAAGAATTAACATAAATGACATAATAAGAAAATTAACTTATAAAACTAAAATAGACGTAACACACCTAAAAGATAAACGAAATATTAAAAACATGACAAGACTCTATTAGACCTATTAAATGATATTTAACTAGAATCCAATTAAAGATTGGATTTGACCAAAGAGAATAACAAAATAAAAACTCTAATCCTAAACACATGCCACTATACTCGTCGAAAAGATTTATACTACTTTAAAACTTTAAATACTAAACTAAAAAACAAACCTAAAACAAAATGACTTGAAAAAACTTAAAACTTAAATATACCTAAATAAAGCACTTTTGACTTTGTCTGTAGCTAGAAGCATGGGACGACGGAATAGAGAGCGAGCTCGGATGGAGCTGCGGATCTGGTTCAATGATGGTAGAAGCTGGGTCGATAGATGCAAATGTTGAGTGTTCAGATCTGAGGCATAGGGTGTTGGCGACGGCTTTAGAGGAGACTGCCGTATGGTTCAAACAATGTAAAGGATTGTTGCAAAGGGAATCGATGCCAAATGTAGTGAATGCAGCCTGAAACCAAATGAACATGTCAACGAGTCGTGACCAATGCGGTTCTGATGCAGTCAAAAACGGCTATTTTATTGGAGGTATGACGCTGAGAATCAATAAAGAGATCCTAGAGCAAGATATTGACGAAGAAGGCTCGAGAATGTCGACTTCTTCATAGAATATCATTCTTCACAAATCAAGTACATAATGCAATACATAGAAGAAAGGCAAAGTTCGATAGTGGCGAGGAGAACAGCATGGAGATTCTGATCTGCTCATGGAGTTAGAATCCAGTCTCAAATCTCTTCCTGCTGCAAATTTTCTTTTCTATCACCATGAACAGATGATGTCGAGTGTTGCATGGTCCACCATGGGAAGCTGAAGACTATGCAGCTGAGAATGACGCAGGGAAAGCAAATGCTAAAAATCAATAATATATTACCAATCAAAAATCCAATTGATGTATGGCCTGTAAAAAAACTATTACAGAAATATATGTATAAAAATAATTTTACAAAGATTTATCATCAAATAAATGATATTGAAAATGTCACATGGTCCACATTGATATTTCAATATCAAGCATGATGAAAGCCCTGTCAAATGAGAGAGCTTTTGCACGTGGTCTGCACTGCTCAGCTCTATGACAAACAAGGCCAAAAAAATTTCAAAGAGGTCCAAGATGGACCTGCTCTGATACCATTGATGGGAATTATCCCATTAATGGTGAAGAGCCAAAGGCTCTGGATGTGGAGAGCATAATATATTAATCAATTTAAATAACTTATTTATTCGAATGTAAAACATTACAATATATAGGACACCAATCTCCTAAAAAATAGAAGATAAAACTAATTTTATCCTAACTCTATATGATTTGAATAAATCAATTTTATTTATTCTACGTATTATTTTATTTTATTTTCAAATGTTAGAACTAATTCCCAACATAGACTTCCTACTCATTAGTTGACATTTAAATTTGGATAACTACGGTTATAAGAAATGGGGGTCATAATAAACACAACATATCAATACATTTCCTTCTTACATAAAGGAAATACACGCGTGATATAACATGATGGTGATGATACCCACAAAAATATTACTACGTTAATGACCAAACATGTTATGATGAAAATGTTAGGGCGTGAGATGACTATTGTGCTATGTTAGGGTTTTGGTACAACATCATTATTCTGCTTATCTGGCCTTGCCCAAGTATCATACTACTGATCTTTAAGGATATAGGTAGGATAGTCAGCATTAAAATCCTGAGGTGACTTGGCCTTCCTGTCCTTTGAGTGCTGACCTTTATTTATGGCCTCACACTCCCCCTCTGCATTTTATTGATGTAAGAGCAGATGGAGGATTGAGACATGTCACCCATGCAAGCGAGGAAATTTTTCCTGAAAGTAATGAATCCCTCTCTCCAGTTTCCTCTCCTGAAGTTATTATAGCTACTCCAAAATTTGATAAAGCATGCAACCTTCTTGCTTCATGTTCTCTGGTTGCTTATTTTGTGGGTAGATTCCCCTCTGAGAGCCTGCTCAAGCAGTGGCTTCACAACCACTGGGTTGGTGTTAAACTAGAGGGTATTCAAATATTACCCAAGGTTTTTTCCTTTTTTGATTTAGTGATCTTGAACATTACAAGAGAATTCTAAGCATGGCCCATGGTTCATAAGAAACTCTCAGGTTGTTTTCTCGCAATGGGCAATTTTTTTTAAGTTTTTGAACAAGCTAAGATCAAAGTGATAATGTGGGTGGAATTTCCTAGTCTTCCCCTTCCTCTTTGGGATTTCATTGACCAACTAACCCTAACGCTTGGTAAGGTTATATGTCCTAAACAACCAAAGTTTTTTTTGACATGACCACAAAAAAGAATATGTGTGGAGGTTGACCTCGCAAGGGACCTTAAGGACTCCATTGAGATTCAAATAGGGCTTAATAGATTTACCCATAAGGTTCATTACATTAAATTACCCAATACCTGATTTCAGTGTCAGTCCTCTAACCATATGATTTGAGAATGTCCTCTTATGGTCCCCCCTCCAGAGTTCTCTGAGAAAGCACCTTCAACCTAGTCGGCCTCTCAACCCAAATCCTTAGCTATTTTGATTGATGACTGGATGATGGTCATAAATAAAAAGGCTCAAAGTAATAGCAAGAATAATTCCAAGGCACAGACGACTGCTTTCAAGCCAGTGAGCAATTATAAACCCTCAACCATGCAATCTACCACCATCATTGCCTCGCATCCCACTTACCCTTCTCCCTCTGAGCAACCCCCATTAGATGCTAATAAAAAATAACTTTCAACTATCATCAGAACCCCTCAGACCATGAGTTCCCTTCTTCCCTCATATAAGGGGGACACCCCAAATAGTCGATTTTCATTTGCTTCTCATGCTTTCTTTAGCAACCCTTCAAATTCTATGTTAGTCGATGAAAATGTGACCATTATGGTCGATAAGAAAGCCTTGCTTGTAAGATCTCGTAGTCCCTCACCTTTTGGTCAAGAGGAGCCTTCTCAAGGCAAGCATTATACCTTCTCTATAGGGGATGTAGCCCACACTTCATAATCTTATGTGAACTGCTTTGGACCCTTGGTCGATGGACGTGATGACATGTACCTTGATGATTGTTAAATATTTATTTACTCATGGAATGTTCGTGGACTTACGGAACCTACTAGGAGATATCTAATACATGATAGTTGTCAGCATTTTGAGAAGATGAATGTGTTTTTCCTGCAAGAGGTAAAAGTTTTTGGGTTTTTGTTTTTTGTTGTTCTTCATAACATTTGGCCTACAATGATGCCTTTCATCACTCCCAATGATTTTAGCAGAGGCAGTGTAGCCACCCTTCTATTTATAGAATTGCGCCCACGTGTCATTTCTTGGGGATTTGACCCCTCGTAAAGGGTGCTTTGGGTTATTTTTTTATTTTGATAATCACATCATGGGGTTGGCCAACATCTATGCCTTTAATGATGTTTTTGATAGATCGAGGCTTTGGTGATGGCTTGCCGACTCCCTGCTAAATGCTTATTGGATACTCTACAATGACTTTAACATGGTAGAATCCTTGAAGGACAAGGTTGGTCACCCTCCCATGAGTTGGTGTGTAGGTGAGAGAGAAGCCTGGTTTTACATGAGGAACAAGCTTGGTTTATATGATCCTAACCATGGTTGAAAGTCAGCGAACCATACCTGGTTCACTTGGTCCAATCTCTGACAAGGGGATGATCGAGTGCTTATTAGTTTGGATCGTGTTCTCATAATGGACAATAAAGTTTTCCATATCCCTAATAGAACAGGTCTATCGGTCGTAGTTTGCGAGACCATGATTTTATCAAACTACCAGCCTATTTTTTTCTAAGTGGCTAGGAATTCTATGCCTATTAGGCTATGTTCTTCTTAATT
The DNA here is from genome assembly GCA_037957365.1 of Torreya grandis. Classification (NCBI taxonomy): domain Eukaryota; kingdom Viridiplantae; phylum Streptophyta; class Pinopsida; order Cupressales; family Taxaceae; genus Torreya; species Torreya grandis. Next base: position 2,266,382 of record JARHVA010000463.1, read on the forward strand.
TTATCTTAACACGACACATCTCTCTCACCAAAGAACTAGAGAGTATATTCTTCAAATATATAATTTGGTTACTCAGCCTCTTGGTGAAGCAGGATGGATTGAGTGGTGGGAGAATGCTATTACTTACACCACTACTTTCCTCAGATCATTTGGGAAACAAGCCACCATCTTCAGCAAATGAGAGCATGACGCTTCATACCATGAGTATGTGCTAGCCTCTAGGAAGCTACCTAATAACCCTTTTAGTATTGTTCTTCAAAAACTACCATGTGGAAACACAAGTTAAAGCTAGAGAAGAATTACTAGGCAAGAGGGGCGCAACTTAGAGCTCGGCTTCATTGGCTAAAAGTTGGTGACAGACTTTCAAAAAAAAATTTGCATTTTTATGCTCTAGAAAAACCTATGATAAGATTAAAACCATAAAATTAGGGTTAGAGAATCTTACTAGGCTCCCTAACATCTTATCAGCTTTTGTTGAGTATTATAAGAATGTGTTTACATCACAACCCAATTCTCCTGCTAGGAAAGAAGCCTTGCTTAAATGTCTGCAGGCCACGTCGTGCAAACTCTCTAAGGCTCAATGGGTGGCTTGCGACCACCTTATTGACATCAACAATCTTAGGGAAGCTACCTTTTCCATGGCTTTTGATAAATCCCTAGGATTAATTGGTTTTTCGTGTGAGTTCTATCATACCTTTGGGGATATTTTTGGCCCATATCTACACAAACTTTATCTAGAAGCCATGAAGAGGGGGTTTCTTAGGCCCGCTATCAACAAAGGACATATTAAATTTATCTTCAAAGAAGGAGATCTCGAGCTTATCACCAGTTGGAGGTCAATCACTCTGTTGAATGTCTCTTATAAGATCAATGCTAAGGCACTAGCTCTCAAGCTGAGACACCTTCTTCCCTTGACCATTAGAAGTGAATAGACAGGGTTCATCAAGAACCGCTTCATCTTGGATAACATTATTGCAGTTTGGGAAGACATGGAGTCGGCCCGGGCCTCCAACTAGAAAGCTTTGTTCATCGAGATTGATTTTGAAAAAGCCTATGACAAAATTGAATGGCCTTTCATTCTTGTTATGCTCCAGGATATTGGCTTCAGCCCCCACTTTGTTCAGTTTGTTTGAATGCTATTCAAATATGTCAGATCTTGCCTCATCATTAATGGGACTCACTCTCAATGGTTTGAGTTTCAACACTCTATCAGACTGGGATTCCCTCTTACTCCATCTCTATATGTTATAGCGAAAGAAGGATTTAGTTATCTTCTAGCAGACTTTGCCTTCAGGCGTTTAATCAAAGGAATCACCTTGCCCAATACCTCACAGTAGTTGGTTAATGGGCATTTCACGGATGATCCTTTTCTACGCTTCTTGAGGAAGAGGCCTCGATGCAGAATACTTTGCTTTATTTGGATACCTTATGTCTAGCTTTGGGTTCTTCCATTCAATAGAGGAAACCCAAGTGCTACTGATCATTAAACTTTAGCAAAATGCGCTTACATATATTTATTTTGCTTAATAATAATAATTTAAGAAATTAATTAATATTTAACTTGCAAATTTATTTAAAACAATAATTTTTCAAGAGACATCAATAAAATCAACACACGTAATTGTTAACAGAGTTCACCTGATCTAGGCTACGTCTCCAGGTCCTGCTCAAAAGTGGAACTGATCAATTATTGATGCAAAAAAAAATTATACATCACCTTAGCCGCAGTAGATGTTCTCAATTTTTATATAAATATTTTGATGCCACTGACTCTGGCTATAGCATCTGGCTCTAGCTCTCAGCTCTAGGTCTGGCTCTAGGCTCTGGCTCTCAGTGATGGCTCTTGGCTCTCGGATCTTGGCTCTGATTATTCTCAAGTCTAGTGTGTTATTTTCCACTCTTTGATTGTGATTTCAAATGACCCCTCCAGACCCTTTATATAGGTTCACAGGTCCACAAAAGGTGAGCTTGGATGATTATCCTTTCTAATTTTAAATAATATTCATAATTATCTGAAGACCATTATTTGTAGGATTTAGCATTATCCCATTTTTTAATAATAATGGGATTAATATTTATCTTCACCTTTTTTTTATGAGATTTATATTATCCCATTGGAATTTTGATAATATCCCACATATTTAAATCATGGGATTCCCCATAATTATCAAAATACCAATTAATTATAATATGTGAGGAATGGGTGAATTAATAAGCCATAAGTTGGCCTAGGTTATGGGTTTTTTTTATCCCACATAGAAATTATTTTAGACATCTTTAAACATGTCTTTCTTTACCTTTATAATTCACCTTAGCCGCATGTGTCAACTGCAAATTTGTCCACATGTATCATGCTATTTTTTTCATGTGCCACCATTTAATTGGTCCATGTTGCCACGTCATCACTTTTATCGGGTTTGATCATAACTTTGACTAGTCATAACTTTCACATACAAACTCAAAATTGGTCTATTCAAAATAGGTTAAAAAGCTTACGATGAGCTCTACGTCATGGAACTAGTTTAGAAACATTTCAAGATCATCATTTTTTTCAATTTGACTAGTGTTGATCACTTGTTGATCTACTTTGATCGGCTACACCAGGAGTATATGAGCTCTATTTCTAAAGTTCCACATACTGTTAGAAAAGTCTCAGTAAACCCTACGTAATGGTGTAGGTTTCGATATGATCTAGGATCTTGTCTGAATTGACCTTCAGATCAATATTCCTCATTAAGAAGACTTTTTGTCTTCAAAAAATTGGTATTGGACCTGATACTCCATGTCAGGATCTTTACATGGCTCTAACTACTATAAAAATGTTGTATGTCACATAATGTTATAACAATCACCATTTTACAATTGCCCTCTTAGGGTCTTACATAGAAACATAATTTATAAATGTTGCCCTTTTTGGGTCTTTACAAACACTATAACTGTACATAATGACAACAAACATTACCCATGCTTGGGTCTTATGCATTTATAAACAATGCCTATATTTAGGTCTTACAAACATACATACATATTTGTACATACTGAAACATACAACTTGTCTTTTGGGCTATTCCTGATGTTTCTCATGATGGCATCTTCATGTTGCCCTACAGTGTTCCTGTGTACAACATACATGAGTAAAATAACACTAAAGGCACCGTTTTCATGTAATGATTATTGCCGATGTGCTCACATGGGATATTCTATCCCATCTTTTACAATGTTATACTGATTTTTTTTCTTGAAAAAGGTTGCCTTTTTCAAAGACAAATATGGTTTACCTAAGATAATGCCACTAAATTGAAGTAGAACCACATCTAATTTAACTTCATATAAAAAGTTGGAGTAATTGCAAACCCTAGTTTACATGTTTTACTTAGATGTACGTTACTACCATCATCTATCTTATCCAAAGAATATGGTTTGAGATGTGGCTTAGTTTTCAAAACTAAGGTTTTCACATCTTCAAAAATCAAATTTTTTTGATAGTTTTTATCAAAAATAGCATCTATCTTAGAATGCTTAACTATTATTCTTTTAAAGAAGTGTTGCTTACCTTTTTAGGGTGACAGTATCTGAACTGTCAGCTTATCATTGACTATCGTTTCTCTCATTGATGTTATCTCTGGTTCTGATTGACACGACTGTCTGTTGTCTAACAGAAGTTGCATTTACAACCTTTGTCTTATGTTGTTGTTGACTTTTCTTGACTTCTTTAGACAATTTTGGTAGTTTTTTTAAGCATCTTTTTAGGACTTTCTTGGGTATAATCAAAAAATACATCCGAGTGTTTCATTTTTGTATACCTTGACAAGTTATTTGAAGATGTTTCATCCAATATAGTTTTTGCATCTTCAGAGAGTGCTTCTTCTAGCTCTTTGGGGTGTTCTAGCATATTGCTTGAGTAATCATTCAACTCATAGTCTTGGGTAATTTGTCCTTCACCTCCATATCCTAACCCTGCATGAAGTGGTCTCTTTGCCACTTGGATACATTGGACAATTCCTTGACCATTAATGCCAAGGTCTTTTCCTTCAAATCTCATTTTAGCTAACAACTTAGAACCTATTCCCTTTGTGTGTTTTTCAAATGTATCAACACATGGACTTGATAAATGTTTAGGGTTAGCACATTCAGTATCCCTAACATTTTCAATATAGCTAGAAGAGTTGATTTCATTATTTTCATCCTCAATTTATATTATAAGATACATTAATAATTAGAGCAATATTTTCTTCCAGTCTTACAACATCATTTTCATTAATAGGACTAGCAAGAGTATATGAATTAGAGGAATCACTGTTATAACCAGAATATACCTTAATTATCTGGCTTGTTTCAAACTGAACCTCATAGGTTGGATTGGTTGTTAGTTGGATTTCATCTCCTGACATAGTGTCTCTGACATGTCGAGATGTGAGATAATACTGACCCAAAGTGATCTCCTCAGCGTCTCCTGGAACTATGTCAAGAGCTACTTGATCAAAGAATAGCCCTCCAATGCCAAAATGTAGGATGCCATAATGGGTCACATGTCCACGTATTGTGTCATCAGCTTCTCCAAATGTCTTAGTGTGGGGTAATAGAAGAGCTTTTACCCTCAGATGTTGTGCAAGATTTTTAGTAATATAACTAGCTCCATAACTCCAGTTAAAATAGATCTGCATAAACTTCTCTTTAGTAATAGCAGTGTAGTTTTGTCTTTGAGTTTCTTCAAAGTGTAGCATAATATCTGGCACTTCCATTGGTAGCAGCTATCGCATTAGAGACTCTAGAGTTATTTGATGACATACTGTTGGTCAGGTTGATTGATGTATGTTGGACACATCCGGTGCCTTGCTTCTCTCCTTGTTCTGCTTCTTGACCCATAACGGAACCTGATTGGGGTGTAGCATCTAACATCACTCGACAATAGAACCTCATCGAGCATAATGTCTGCAAGTCTCTACATCTTCATGCATCCTTTTATTTTTTCAGCATTCTTATTATAGTTTTGTCTGTAGCGTATCAATGCTTTATTGGAGTTTTTTGATTCGTTGTTCATGTCTTTGCTCTATTGCTTGTCGACATTGCTCTTGGGATTGCATCATTGTAGTGATGAGGGTATTAGTAATAACTAAATTTGTGCTAGCATTAGGTCCATTGTATTACAATAGCTGAATTTAGTTAAAAATAAAATCACAAATCCACCAGCACGAACTTAGCTCTAACACCAACCTAATCCATAAACTTTAGGAAAATACACTTACATATATTTATTTTGCTTACTAATAATAATTTACAAAATTAATTAATATTTAATTTTCAAATTTGTTTAATATAACAATTTTGCAAGAGACATCAAGAAAATAAACACACGTAATTGTTAATAGAGTTCACCCGATTTGGACGACGTCTCTAGGTCCTGCTCAAAGGTAGAATTGAGCGATTATTGATGCAAAAAAAATTATACATCACCTTATCCATAATAGGGGTACTTGATCTGTAAATAAATATTTTGATGTCATTAGCTCCATCGCTCGGTCTTAGGTCTTGGCTCTCAGATCTGGGTCTGGCTCTTCGCTCTGACTCTTGGCTCTCGAATCTCGGCTCTTGGCTCTGGCTCTTAGCTCTCAACGCTTGGCTCTGATTATTCTCAAATCTAATATGTTGTTTTTCACACTTTGATTGTGATTTCAAATGACCCCTCCATACCATTTATATAGGTTCAAGGGTCCACAAAAGGTGGGCTTGGATGATTAATCTTTCCAATTTTAAAAAATATTCATAATTATCCCAAGACCATTATTTGTGTGATTTAACATTTTCTCTTTTTTTAATAATAATGGGATTAATATTTATCTCCACCCTTTTTTATGGGATTTATATTATCCCATTGGAATTTTGATAATATCCCACATATTTAATTCTTGGGCTTCTACATAATTATCAAAATACCAATTAGTTATAATATGTGAGGAATGAGTGAATTAATAAGCCATTAGTTGGCCTAAGTTTTGGGTTTTTTTTATCCCACATAGAAATTATTTTAGACATCTTTAAAAATGTCTTTCTTTACTTTTATAATTCACCTCGGTCGCATGAGTCAATTATAAATTTGTCCACATGTCTCATGCTATTTTTTTCACGTGCCATCATTTAATTGGTTCATGTTGTCACGTTATCACTTTTACTGAGTTTGACCATAATTTTGAGTAGTCATAATTTTTGCAGACGGATTCAGAATTGGTTTATTCAAAATGCGTCAAAAAGTTTGCAATGAGCTCTACGTCATGGAACTAGTTTAGAAACATTCCAAGATCATCAATTTTTATAGTTTGATCAGTGTTGACCACTTGTTGACCTACTTTGACTAGAATTTTGATCGGTTACACTAAGAGCATATGAGCTCTATTTTTAAAGTTCCACATACTATTGAAAAAATCTCAACATGCCCTACGTAATGGTGTAGGTTTTGATCTGATCTGAGACCTTTTCTAAATTGACCTCTAGATCAACTATAGATAATTGATATCCCCTAGATCTAGATGGCTTATCTATTATCGCTAGAGTTGTATTGTCTATGGTGAGCAATTCAAGTTTTTGGGCACTCCCTTCACATTTCAGTCCTCCTCGATTGAGCTTTGGACTTATTTCATTCAAAAGGTGGAAAAGAAGATTGCCTATTGGGTTACTAAACCATTGTCCATGGTGGGCAAGTTCCAAATTTGTTTCAAGGTTCTGGCAGCCATCCATGTTTACTACAGTGTGTGTTGGGCTTTATCTAAAGAAGCCTATGGTAGACTGGAGAAGCTTCTTTAGGACTTCTTGTGGGCCAATGGTGATGGGAAGAACGGATTTCATCGAGTGACCTAGGATTTGTGTTGCAGACCTCAAGACGCTGGGGGGATTGGACTCATTAATGTAAGGATTCAAGGGTTTGCTCTCACTGCCAACTAGGTTATTCATTGTTTGGAGGGAAATGAGGCCTGTAAAATCATTGTCATGCACTGTATTACTCAAGGGTTCCCTCTTGGGAGAAGCATTTAGAAAGCTTGGAAGCTACTCAAGCCTTCACTGGTTTGGAAAGGGGAGGAATTCAGGCTTGGGCTTTCAATCAATTCAAAATCCCTTTGGTATTCTCCTTCGATTAATTTTTATAATGTCCCTTTCGTCCAGGTTCCCTAGATTAAGAGCCTTAGGCTCTTCAGACGCAGGATCAAAACCACTAGGGACTTGTTTTGTCAACAGACCAGGGATTGGATTCATTGGGACTAGCTTAAGAGAAAGTTTAAGTTGCTGAACAATGATGTTGAGTCCATCCAGGAAATTCAAGAAGCCATTTTGGACTCATTTCTCCACAAAATTGGCGTTTCTTCTGGAGCTCCATGGTGGAGGGATTGGAATTGGCCCACGACTACCCCTTTCAACAACTACACCCCTAGCTTGGGGTATCAAATTTTAGCTCCTAAGGGTTTTCCCTTGGAAAAATTGAACAAGCTCTGGAATATTAAGTCTCACCACTTTGTGTGGGCTAGATAGTTCACCACGCTGTGGGTTATGCCCATTAAGTGAAAAAAAACTCATTTTCTCTGGTGTTTGATGTACCATGGGCTCTCACTGGGAGAATGGCTCAAGTATCTTAGGGTTGCCAATCCCTTGTGCCCAGCATGTGGGCAACCTGAGTCAGTTAAGCATTTATTTTGGTTTTGCCCATATGCCCAGTCTGCTTGGAGGTGGATTCATTCGTTGTTCCAACCCTTTCGTCCCGAGCCTTTGACCTAGAAAATTGCTCCCCTGGGGAACTTGGCCCTTTTGCTTGCAAAATGCAACATGTTTTGGCTTATTCTCTGTGCTGATATTCTTTTTTGTATACTGAAAGACATAAATAATGCTATCTTTAACAAGCAACCAATTGATAAATTTTTCTCTATTGCTAATAAAGTTAATGTTATTTCCAATTTGTCTCTCTAGCTCCTTGACCAAACTAATAAAGTTTAAAGGGAGCTCTCCCATCTTTAGTCGTTGATGGAATATTGGGTGGGTGCCTCTTATGATGTTAGTTGGGTGTCACCCTCACCTGCTTCTAGTCATGGTTTGGCTTCAATGTCTAGTCAAGGTTCGAGGTGGCATTCTAAACGCTAGAGAGGGCGCTCCCTGTCCTCACATGGTCCCAGATGGTCTCTGTTGAGGAGAAGCTTATAGTGTGGTGTTAGCTTGATTGTTCTTTGTCAACAGGATTGTTGTGGGGCTCATACTTCGCCGCAAACATGTGGTTTGGGAGACCCCCCTCCTGCTAGAGACCAGCTTGATGGGTGGGATGCTTCGCTTCCCCTGCCAAACAAGTTTCCAAGGTTGGCTTTGGCCATTTCCCTACAGAGGTTTGCTGGAGAAGATAAGAATGAAACTGAAGACACTATTGGTGGTTGGGAGCCCTTTCATGATTCTTAGGACCCACCTGCAAATGCAGGGTGGGGAGGAAACCCTGATAGCCCCTCACCTCCACCCCTTCTTAATTCTATGTTTGCAGAGATGACTTAATCATGTTTTTTCTTTGCCCTTTTTTCGTTCGCAACATTTATTAGCTTTGTTCGTACTCTTCCCATAGCTATTTAACACAATGTAAACTTGAGATGTGAACTTTCCACCCACTTTTTTATATAAATAAGTATACTTTATTGAATTAATATAAACTTTTTTCAATTTAAAAAAAAACATATTATGATGACGTTGATATTATATTTTAAATCATCCTCCTTATCTTTATTGTATGAGTAAAACATGTTCAATGATCTTAAGTGCATTAATGATCTTTAACTGCATTAATGACCAAACATGTTATGGCATCACTCTGAATTGAATAGGGCCACCTTAGTGGAGGGTGACATCATCCATGGGAGCTCCTCGAGAAGCTGCGCTGCCTAACTATGAGACGTGGCGAAAAGTTAACAAACTATACGCACATTTCCATCACATTCCGCTTGAGGTTTCTCTTAGAGGAAATCTTATCCACTTGGAATCGAAAGAGACATAATGCTTCTCCGTTTAAAATACGACATACTTAGACAGAGTATGGTTTTTAATGATTTTGATTAGTTTCATATACGAGATTTTAAATGTTAGCAATCATAATCGTTCCTTTTATATATATTTAAATTGTATTTTTTTGATTTTGATTAGTTTCATATACGAGATTTTAAATGTTAGCAATCATAACCGTTCCTTTCATATATATTTAAATTGTATTTTTTTTTAATAAAAAAATTTAAGTGTTTTTATTTTAAAAACTTATTTAAGGTTGGATTTTTTTTTAAACTAGATTATTACGTGTAAAGGATTATGATAACTCGTAGTTGTTGTGAAAGTGTAAAGGATGTTGAAACAAAATTACTTACAAATCTTCGTAATTGTGGATTACAATCTTTATAAAAATTTTAAAGCAGAAAAGAAATGAAATAAACTCGGATATAAATAAATTAATCTCGATAAAAATGATAAAAAATGCAGACAAGATTATACAATGTAAACGATTTTATTTGGAAAAACCTTTTTTATATAAAAAACTCAACACATTAATTTTTTTATTGTATTAACTTAATCACTTACAATATAATAATGTACTACCAAATTTTATTTTTTCCTATTATATGTGTGAGTGTATATATGTACATCAATAGTCCTCACATGTCTCAAAAGCATCATTGCTCAATCCAAAAGAGCCCTAATACTAATAAGATGTGGTAGAGGGAGCTCACCTTTATTATTAATTTCATCCATGGCTTAAATAATTTGATAATTTCTTATTGATTTTTCAAGTGCTTGCACATCACTAGCCACATCGTCAATCTCTTTGTCCATGTCACCAGTAGCAAGATCGACATATTTAAAACCCTTGCTGCTACTACCACTTGGAGGGGCGCTCAAAGAACTATGATTACTACACCACCTATTGCTACCAACACCTTCACGACTAACTAAACACTCAAAATGACAAAATACTCTATCCCTTGAAAAACCAAAAATAAAAATCGAAATTTATTAATATTTATAAATTTATTTATTTTAAATTTGTCATATAATTTTATTTCTTTAGAAAAAAAAATAATTAATAATTATATCTCCAAATGATAGATAAATTTAAACTAACTCCACTAGAACCCAACCCAATTGAGAAAAGAAAAAAATTAAGGCCTACAAATTCAATTGATTGACCCTGACATGACAATTTGTTGATCATCTTGTAAAATAAAATGCAATACAAATGAGGGTTGGCCTCGACATAGCATCATCATTAGTCACGTCAACATTTTAATGATGTTAAAGGCATTAATGACACAACATTTGGGCCCCGTATTTTAAAGGGACAATCTGAGTAACAAGAAGACGCTTGCGGTCACTAGTGACTAGTGAGGGACCACAAGTCGCAAAGCATAAACAACTGTCCGCAGCATATCCTACGGATGGGGCAGATCATATGGTAATATTCCAGCTTCACTAGGAATATACTTGTTTTTTTCAGCTGGCATGGCAAGATTATTGGATTCCGTAGGGTTTTTTTTTTCTGTTTTTTGCTTGGATTAATTAGCTGTTAGCATTTTTTAAATGGTATGAAAAATGAATTATTATACTTATGTCATTTTGCATAATCAATACTTATATCATAATAATTAATAATAAGTATGTTGGGTTAGGTGAAAGCAAATCAATGTATATATTATAATAACTAATAGTTAATAATAATTACGTTGGTTTGGTAAAAGCAAATCAATTTGATTTGAGATTGATTTTTTATTTTGTGGTAAAAAAATAAAAAAAAATTATCATGTTTTTGTTATTGGAAAAAATATTTTTAATGAAAGGAAAGTGATTCACATTGATAAGATAATTTTTTTCTGTTATATATTTTGGTCAACAAAGTTTAAATATATTTTTGGTCAATTCGAAGTTGAGTATCTAGATTATATTGTACTTAGGTTTTAACTGGGACTATCATAAATTTATTAAAGATTGTAGAAAACTTTTTGTCCCATTGATCACCATGTTGAAAAAAAGACTCTTTTCAATGGTCTATGATAATGGAACAAGTTTTTGATCTACTGAAACATGTTATGTGCATTGCCCATGTTTTGGTAATCCCTGAGTTCTTAAACTTTTGTCATCAAAGGTGATGCTTGTGGCAATGGACTTGATGCCATCCTCATGCAAGATAGACGACCTATCACCTTTACTAGAAAGGCTCTCATTAAGATAATTTTGGTGCATTACATATGAAAAGGAAATTATGATTATCGTCCTTGTGTCAACATTGACATTTTAATATCAAAACAACTCATCATATTCTTAAGTATTTCTGGGAATAAAGGGTATCCTCCCCTAATGATCAAATTGGGTCACCAATATGGTGGGGTATGATTATGAGATCACCTATAGAAAGGGCAAGGAAAATGTGGTCATAGATGCACTATATTGCCAATATGAGAAACATGTAAAGCTATGTGCATTATCTATGCCCATTTCCAACTAGATCCATGATATTCAACAAGAGTGGCACTAGGGCAATCACTACACACACCAACTCATCCTAAAATTATCCATTAACCCTGCACCCAAATCCAACTACACTTGGTGGACAATCCTTAGGATATAAAGGCTGCATTGTCTTAATCCCTATGTCTAGGGTTTGCCATAATATTCTACATAATTTGCATGCATCATTTTTAGCTGGTCATTTGGGTTTCCTCAAAACCTACGAGTAAGTTCATCATAATTTTTTTGGTAAGGAATTAAGCAATATATCAATAAATTTACGAAGATGTGATACATGTTAGCAACAAAATGTGAAATAGTAGCAACATCGAGCTTGCTCCAACCATTTACCATTCTGCAATGCCTTTTAAAAGATATCTCCATGGATCTTCTTGAAGGCCTGATGAAATATTGTGAAAAATCAATCATACTGGTGGTGGGTTACATTTCTAAATATGCCCTTTTTTATGCCTTTCCCCATCACTACATTGCTTCTACCATCACCCAAACATTCTTCGACCAATTTTGTTGCCTTTATGGCATCCCTACCTCTATTGTATATTATCAGGACTGAGACTCTACTAGTCTTTTCTAGTAGGAACTCTTCAAGTGCATGAGAACTCAACTGAAAATGAGCTTTGGCTATCTTTTGTATTTGAATGACAATATTGAAGGGTTGCTAAACTTTCTCCTTAGTTCTATGGGCCTTATAAGGTTCTTCAACAAATTGGTTTGGTCACATACAGTTTGAGATTTTCACCTTCTTTGTGTGTCCATGTTTGAATAAAGTCTTGGGCCATAAGGTCACATCTCAGACCCTCCTTTCTGAACATGATGTTGATGGTTCTCTCTTTCTTGAACCTAAATCCCTCTTAGACTGATGCTCATCCTAACTTCACAATGAGTCCATCAATGAGGTTTTGGTCCAGTAGTATGGGATACAACCAAAAGATATAAATTGGGAGCCTATTCTTGAACTTCAGAAGTAGTTTTCTTAGCTTCACCTTTGAGGGAAAAGCTTTTTAAGAGGGAGGGTGCATACACCTAATATTTTTCACTTTTATCACTCTACTGACACTTTTTATTAAAGAGGCTTTTTGGTGCATCAATTTTCATAAGTGCACGCACTAAAGTGTGCACAAAGAATGGGGAAGAATTAAATCATGACCTACTTTGTGAGAGATGTTTGCATACTATTTAGTCATATACTCATTATTATTAGTCTGATTTGTTTGAAATTAAAGTTTCACAACCAAAGCTCTCACACCAACTGTTAGGAAATAAAACTCATATACTACATGTTAGATCAATGAGCTATATCCCACTGTGTAAGTAAATTTAATGTAGAATAAAAAACTAAAAAATAAAGAGACGAAAGGGAAAATATTACACAAGAGATTACGTGAAACCCTACAAAGTGCAAGAAAAAACAATAGGCAAAATGGTAGCTTCTAGACTTCATATTAACACATCATCAATCTCTTATATAACAACTCCAACAACTCCATTAGTGTTAACATACTAAGCACTCAATGCTTCCACCTAGAGCATTCAGGTTGTGAACCAAGCATAACAGTGCTTCTAGGATCTAATCTTGAATCATGCAAACACAAGCTTGCATGAATCCTCTAACATGATGAATTACAATGAGAAACCTTATGTTATTAATAGCATTTACAATAAGAGAGTGAGTGTGTGTGGGAGGGGGAGGGGGGCGAGCGGGGCGCAGAAGAATGCAATAGTGGAAAAAAATGCACCACACTTAGTGGGATGTCATGTGATCCATAGTGGTGTTTATCACCATGTGTCAAAAGTCAACAAAAGAGATCCTCCATTAGACAAAATCATAGGCCACCTTTATGCACCCCACACCAATCCTTTTATCTTTTGCACTATGTGACATCCCACATGTGACTACCAAGGACAAACCCATGTGCCTTGGTGTGATACAACCCACTCCCATCACATCAACCTGATCACACTTGGAATACCCTCTATGGGTTCGTGCTACATCACCAATCAGCCACATCACCCATAAGCCACATCACTAAACATCCACATCACCAGTAGACCATATCATCGTGAATAGTTCATGTGAATAGTAATTTATGAATAATTATTGTGAATAGTGACTTAACATCCTAACATACTCCCACTTGAAGTCAATATAAATAATATTTTACCACTCCTAATTATTCTATAACCATTTGTCCAGCAATGCTCTTTGCTACCTTGACACAAATCAATTAGAAGTTTTCTTGCACTACTAAAACTTCTCTACCCTGACTGAATTTGTCAACATATGCCCCTCTATACCAGATTGTAGCACCTGAACTGACTCTCACTTATTCACAAACCAATCTTCCAATCAAGATTCTGCCATGAACCTCTCACCACTCCCACTACTTGGGAATATCTAGTCTAGTGCTCACCATTACATCACAAGGCTTCCTAATCTTGATTAATCCAATCCACATGACAACATGTCTTTTCCTCCTCTAGGACACTCCAGGGAATACAACTCAAAATGCAAGAAGTGGGTACTTCCTTACTCTCCCATCCTTGTGCATCTCCATCCTTGGTTTGATCCTCCTATCACCTTCATTTCATGTGTCCCTACTGAGCCATCAAAACTATGATAATGTTAGGGCCTACATCCAACATGACATCAACAAATAAAAACAACCTCTACTAAAAACTTAGCTTTCCATAAAGGTATTAAAATTCATGTACTACATGTGTGACCTCTGCACCAACCTGTATAATGATTTCATGCAAACCAATAACTTTATGCCTCATTCATTTATATTTATCTCTCCCTAAGAAAGATCACCATGTAAGAATAATGTTGATCCAACTCCTTGAACAACAACTAGTGTATGTAGCACTCTTGATATTAGTGCGGTGATAATATCTCACAAAATTCAAAACTAGACTTCTCCACATAGCCATCAAAGCTATCAACATGACACAAGTTCACTGGACCAATCACAGCTCCTAGAAAGTCATCATGCTACTCAATGCATCATTGTACCTATTGCATTTTTGAGCCTAAAAAGTGCATCCAAAATGCATCATGCTCTATTGAATGTTACCAAAACACCAACTCATGTGCCTCCAATTTTACTCCATGCATCGATCTACCTGGTCAATGCCACAACCATATACACAAGACTCCAACACCTTGAGTTATATGGTCAACATTGGCCTTCTCTTTCTAATAACACCAGGTCTAAGTTGTTCTTCTACATGTAGCCTTCAGCTACCAATCATGCCAACAATGACATAGGTGGACCAATCACAGTTCTAGGGAAGTCATCGCACTACTTAGTGCACCAATACACCTACCAAGTTTTTGAGCCTAAAAAATGCATCCAAAATGATCACTACTCTACCACATGTCCAACCACATGGCCTTCTCATTCTTGGAACACTAGGTCTCACTTGTTCATCTACATCTTCATCTTCCTCATCCTCAACTACTTGAAAATAGGCACAACTTTAGGCTTATTTGTACCTCCTTTCACATGGATTTTTTTTGTCTTCAACATCTTGACTAACGACACATGGTCAGTAGGATACCACACCAAGACCCCTTTTATTTATTTCAAAAAACAAAAATAAGGTCATGCCTTGTCTTCAACCTCCTCTAAAGGAGACCAACTTGTTCCTCAAGTTGTAGAGTTACTTCTCAATCAATAACATTGTGCAGGCTATTGATTTTTTTGGCAAAGCTTGTTAATCTTTCTCCTTCAACTCTCCTGCGGGCTTCTCCTTAACAACATGAAGAGAACATGATCTTCACCAAGAGATCATCCATAGCTCCACAGAGAGATACCTACGAATAATTTTTTTTTTAATTTAATCTCCAATTTGGTCTCTCCTCTTATCACAGTAGCTTCAACTTGCACACACTAGCCAATAATAGAAAACACTCACACATAGAGTTTTTCACTATGGCTCTGATACCAAATGTTATAAATCAAAGCTTCATAAGCAAAGCTCTGATATGAAGTGTTAGGAAATAAAACTTTGATACTATATGCTAAATTAATGAGTTATATCCTATTGTTCAAGTAAATTAAATGTAGAATCACACGCTACAAAATAAAGAAACAAAAGGGAATGCATTACACAAGAGAGTATGTGGAAACCCTGCAATGTGCAAGGAAAAACCATGGGCAAAATGATAGATTCCAGACTTCATATTTACACAACATCAATCTCTACTACAACAACTCCTCCAACAACTCCATCAGTGCTAACATACTAAGCACTCAATGCTTCCACCTGAAGCATTCAGGCTATAAACCAAGCATAACAATGCCTTCAAGATCCAACCTCCAAGCATGCAATCACAAGCTTGCATGGATATTCTAACAGGATGAATTACAATGAGAAAGCTTAAGCTATTAATAACATTTACAATAAGAAAGAGAAATAGGAGACAAAATGTAATAGTGGCTAAAAATGTGCCACACTTAGTGGGCTGTCATGTGATCCATAGTGGTATTTGTCACCATGTTCCAAAAGTTAACAAAAGAGATCTTTCACTAGACAAGATCATAGGCCACCTCTATGTGGCTCCAAAGTTGGTGCCCCACTCACACATGTGAGGCCAATCACACATAGTGATCTTATTGTCTTCATTCTCCATGTGACCACATGAGTTGAAAAGGTGCTTACAATCACCTTTGGACTTTTTCCACACACGAGAATCTTAGAAACATCTAAGAATGCACCCCACACCAATCCTTTTATCTTTTGCACCATGTGACAACCCACATGTGACTACTAAGGACAAACCCATGTGATTTGTCGAGTGCTACAACCCACTCCCATCACATCAACCTGATCACACTTGGGATACCCTTCATGGGTCCCTACCACATCATCAATCAACCACATCACCCACAATCCACATCATTAACCATCCACTTCACTAGCAGGCCACATCATCATGAATAGTGTCCATGAATAGTACCTATGAATAGTGATTGTGAATAGTGACTTTACATCCTAACATGATTTCCTCTATGTATCTTTCTATCTTACCTCTTTGTCTACTTTTAACGTAGTCTTGCTAGCCACCCTGTATTCTTACTATATCTACTAGGCATATAGTCTATTTCATACTTGTCTCTCTTTGGCTGATATAGTTCTGAGTTATGTCTTTTTCATTTTTATTATATCACCCTAGGTGATAAATAACTGTGTTAGCCAAAATCTTTCCAACTGTACTGGCATGGCCAATACCATCAACTTAGAATTTATGGTTAGTTATGGGTATTGGAGACATATATTCATGGGTCATATTTAATTCTTAAACCATATAACACATTCATCTACTATATTGGCACTCACATTTCTATTATTAAGTAGTATTTGGAGGAGTTAGATGTTAGAGTCTTATTTTGGATGTCTAGTCTTACTTCTAGTCTTTGAATCTCAATAAGAGAAGTCAAATCGAGGAGGTAAACCTAATCTTTGGAGTCCCAAACTAAGGATATCTAGGTCTTCAATTTTCCATTTGAGGTGTTCAACCTATAACATCTCTTACAAAATGCCACTTGAGACAGAGCCAGATTGAAGCATATATGATTCCAACCAAAGGTAAGTATCTCTATCGTTATTCTCTTTCATTTATTAACTTAGTATATTAGATATTGCTTGTTTCTTACTATCATGAATGTATGTGTTTATCTTTGCCTGTGTTATTCCTTATACTAAATAATCTAGTATAGATACATGATTTATTAGGGATTTACATTATCACCTTAGTTTTCATAGACCACCCATTGGTTAAACATTATCACTTTATCATTAGTTTAGTACTTTTAGCTATCTTGGTTTGGGTTACCCTTGTTCATCAGTTCCTTGCATGCAGTAGCCTTATTATATTATTGATACACCCCTTTGTTGTCATTAGTAAAATAATTTATCTACATTAAGCTTCATAAAGAGTTATACCCCACGTCATAGGATTAAGATTTGAGACCCTTGCCTTTTAGCATTTGAGTGTAGAATACCCTCTTCTAGGTATACGATTATTCTAGTTCCCTACGTGCATTCCAAGTATGCACAAGCTCTATTCTTATGACCTTTTTTGAATGTTAGTCTATTAAGATAAAGATGATACTAATAGGTTATCCTAGCCCATGCATATAAAGGGCATGTTAGGACCCCTTCATCTTAACACTTTTAATTGTACTTGTTACTATTAATAAAATTGACAAACACATAGGATCTGTAAGTCATCCCTTGGGTTAATTGTAATAATCTAATATTCATGGGAAGTAGTAGTTGACTAATACATAAATAGTTATAAACATGAGCTTAAACTAGTGGAAAGATATTCAAAAATTGTATGTTATTAAGCTTTATCAAAGGAGGTTTCCCCATCAAAGAGGCCAACAATATTTTAGTGCAATTTTACTTTCTTTTCAATATAATATAATCTATGTATTTGTGATTTTGTTCTAATTTGTTCTATGAAAGTTCATAAAAACATGGATGAATAAAATAAAAAAATTTAAAACATCATGAAAGGGGTGGAACACTTGAAACCTCAAGATGATGGAGTTATCGACTTGGGAGGAGGCAATCTCAATCTCAAACACCATGATCATTACATGTGATTGATGGACTTGTGAGTCTTATGAAGTAACCTAGCGCAAATTTGAAAAGGTGAATATGGGATCCAAATAATCCATTAGATGCAATGAATTGAAAGGGACTAGGTATAATGTTATAAAATCCCTAACCTCTAATATATGGGTATTACATAACATGTTATAGGTAAAAATTGAGTTTCAACCTAGTAATGGGAAGATTGAAAAGCTCCCTTACTATGATGGTTCAACATGCATGTCAGCGTAAGCAACTGACTTGGAAGGATGTTTACCCAAAGAAAATGAATGTGTAATCTCCTTGGTCTATATATTGAAAATTATATTCGTGTATTAGTGAGTGACATATAAACCTTCACTACCTGCTTCGGTTGTTGTCAAGGAAGAAATCTACACCATTGTTGTGCAATAAACCTATGCTGGCATTACCCAAATATGGTATAAATTCACCAACAAAACAAAATATGTGAAATTATGAAGAGATATGGAAAAAGAGTGCATATTTTATACTAATTTTCCTATGGGTTCATGTTTTTTATGACACTTAACTATGTGCATTATCTGTGCCCTTTTTTGACTAGATCCATGATATTCAACAAAAGTGGCACTAGGACAATCATTACACATGCCAACTCATCCTAAAATTAACTTTTAACCCTACACCTGAATCCAATGACATTTGGGGTGGCCAATCCTTAAGGTATAAAGGCTACATTATCTTAATCCTTGAGTCCAAGGTTTACCATAATATTCTACACAATTTACATGCATCATTTTCAACTAGTCATTTGGGTTTCCTTAAAATATACAAGCAAGTTCGTCATTTTTTTTTGTCAAGTAATTAATCAATATATCAATAAATTTATTGAAGAATGTGATACATATTATAAACAAAATGTGAAATAATTGTAACATTGGGATTGCTCCAACCATTACCCATTTTGCAATGCTTTTAAAAAGATATCTCCAGGGATCTTATTGAAGGCTTGCTGAAATCTTGTGAAAAATTAGTCATACTGGTGGTGGTGGATTTCCTCTCTAAATATTCCCTTTTTTTTTCCTTTATCCATCCCTACATTGATTCTACCATTTCCCAAACATTCTTTGACCAATTTTTTTGCCTTCCTTGCATCCCTACCTCTATTCTTTATTATCAGGACTTAGACTCTACTAGTCTTTTATGGTAGAAAATCTTCAAGACAATGGAAACTTAGCTAAAAAAGAGCTTTGCCTCTGATAAAAAACATCATTGGGTGAAGTGGTTAACTCTTCCTGAATGGTGGTATAATACCACTTACCACACTGCCACCAAGATATTTTTGTATGAAGTCATCTATGGTTAAAAGCCATCATTTCTCCTCTCTTACAGGTTCCTAGGTAGCTCTCATGTCCAGGCAGTGGAAACTACCCTTAGCCCTCAAGAAAATATTATTCAGCTTCTCAAGGACAATCTTGACTTGATCTAGAATTGCATGAAGTAGTAGGCTGATCAACACCATTTTTTACTAGCTTCCACATTGGGGATATAATTTTCCTTTGACTATATCCTTATAAACAATAATATTTGAAATTGAAAGGTCACTAAAATTTCTCCTTAGTTTTATGGGACTTATAAGGTTCTTCAACAAATTGGTCTGGTTACATAAAAGTTGAGATATTCACCTTCTTTGCATGTCCATCATGTTTTTCATGTTTCATGTTTGAAGAAAGTCCTGGGATATAATGTCACACCTCAAATCATCCTTTCTTAACTTGATGCAAATGTATCTCTCCTTGAGCCCAAAATCCATCTTAGACTGATGCTCAACCCAACTTTGCAATGAGTCCATCAATGAGGTTTTGCCCCAATGGCATGAGAAGCAACCAAAAGATATGAATTAGGAACCTATTATTCAACTTCAGAACTAGTTTCCTCATCATCATATTTGAGGGAAAATATTTTTAAGGGGGAGGGTATATACACCTAATATTTTTTAGTTTTATCACTTTACTGACATTTTTTGTTACAAAGGCTTGTCAACGAATCAATATCCCTAAGTGAAGGCCTTAAAAGGTGCACCAAGAATGGGGTGAGATAAGCTCATGGTACTTTGTGAGAGATGGTTGCATACTATTTTTTCATATACATTATCAATATAATTTCCTCTAAGTCTCTTTTTATTTTACCTCTATGTTTACTTTAAATGTAGTCTTGTTAGCCACTTATATTCCTACTACATCTATTAGGCATATAGTTTGTTTCATACATGTCTCTCCTTATCCAATATAGTTTTGAGTTATGTCTTTTTCATTTTAACTGTATTAGTTTGGGTGATAAATAATTATGTCAGTCAACATCTTTCCAATTGTATCAACATGGCTGATACCATCGACTTAGAGTTCACGGTTCATTATGGGTATTGGATCCATATATACATGCACCATATCTAATTAATAAACCATATAACACATTCATATACTCTACTTGCACCCACATTTATGTTCCTAAGTAATATTTGGAAGAGTTAGAGGTTAGAGTCTTATTTTGGAGGTCTAGCCTTGCTTTTTTTATTTGAATCTCAATAGGAGAAGTCAAACCGATGAGGTAAACCCAATCTTTGGAGTCCCCAACTAAGGATACCTAGGTCTTTAGTTTTCTATTTGAGGTGTTCAACACAAAACATCTCTTACAAAATTCCACTTGAGACAAAGGGGGAGATTGAGGCATAGATGAGTCCACCCAAAGGTAAATATCTCTATCCCTACTCGCTTTCATTTGTTTACTTAGTATATTATATACTACTTATTTATTACTATTGTGAATGCATGTATTTATCTTTGCCTGTGTTGTTCCTTATACCAAATAATTTGGTATAAATACATGATTTATTAGGGATTACCATTATCACCTTAGACCACCCATTGGTCCACCCATTGGTTAACCATTACATCACTCACTTTATCATTAGTTTAGTAATTTTAACTACCTTAGTTTAAGTTACCCTTATTCATCAATTTCTTGCATGTAGTATCCTTATCATACTATTTATACACCCCTTTGTTGTCATTATTACAATCACTTATCAATCATTTATCTACATTGAGCCCTAGCAAGATTTATATCCCATGTCATATGATTACGCTTTGAAACACTTTCCTCTTAAAATTTGAGTGTAGATCACCCTTTGATAGGTCTATGGTTATTCTAGTTCCCTACCCACATTCCAATTATACACAAACTCTATAGTTATGACCTTGTTCAATTCTGAGTCTATTGAGATAAAGAGGATAATTATAGGTTATCCTATGCTATACATACAGAGGGCATGTTAAGACCCCTTCATCCTAACACTTTTATTTGCAATTATTACTATTAATAAAATCTATGAACACATGATTTTTAAGTCATACCTTGAGCTAATTGTAATAATCTCAAATTCATGGGAAGTAGTAGTCAACAAATACATAATTAGTTTAAATAGGAGCTTAAACTAATGGGAAGATATTGACAAATTATATTATATTAAGATTTATCAAAGGAAGTTTCTCCTTCAAAGAGGCCAACAATATTTTCAATCAATTATACTCTCTTTTAACTTCAATATAATCATCTTCCATTTCATTCAAAATATTATTTGTGTATTTGTGATTTTATTCTAATATGTTGTAGGAAGGTTCATAGCAACATACATGAAGAAAATAACTACATTTGAAACCTCAAGATGATGGATTTATCAACTTGGGAGGAGAAAATCTTGATCTCAAACACCATGAACATTGCATGTGATTGATGGACCTATGAGTCTTATGAAATGACTTGGCACAAACTCAAAAAAGGTGAACATGGGGTCCAAGCAGTCCATTGCATGTAATGACTTGAAAGGGACTAATGTTAATGTTATGAAATCACCAACCTCCAATATCTAGGTATTACACAACATATTATAGGTAGAAATAGTGTTTTGGCCAAGTAAGGGGAAGATTGCCAAACTCCCTTATTATGATGGTTCAATGTGCACGTTGGCATAAGTAACTGACTTGGATGGATGCTAGCCCAAATAAATTGAATGTGTAATATCCTTGGTATATACATTGAAAATTATATCCACACATTGGTGGGTGACACATAAACCCTCACTACCTACTTGGGTTGTTGTCAAGGAAGAAATCTACATAAATTTAAGTTTAGAAAACCTACTTTGGCATTGCCTAGATATGGTATAAATTCACCACTATAAAAAATATGTGAAGTTATGAAGAGGTATGTAAAAATATTGCATATTTTCTACCAATTATTGTATGGGTTCATGTTTCTTATAAAACTTAGGCATGTACATGATATATCATTAGTGAGACAAGAAAAAAGTTTAATGAATTGGACACGTTGAAGGTGGATTTCATTCACACCTTTTCCTTTTCCTTTTCCTTTTCAAAACTTTACAAATCATTATAATGGATGTGTAGATATATTATGGAGGATTATTTTATCATGGAAGACCATGTGCCAAATATGCATAATAAAAAGGGTCTTTCACTACCCCACTTATTTGGGGAATATAGCAATGAAAGTGGAAATTTAAGTGAGGAATAGGATTAGGTATGGCTAAAGCACAAATTTTGGTTCAAATTTAAAAAGGAGAAGGTCACCCAAAAAATTTAGTAAAATAAACCTAGTGATAACTTAGATTATTTTAATGTAGATAATTCCATTGGGGAACATAAGGTCAAAAAATAAGAACAATGACTATGATGGATATTTGAAAACCAAGAATATCAACATAAGTACCAAAGAAGATTATGATTGCTAGACACTATTGGATAGATGAAGAATTGACATGGGTAATTGAATTATTACGTGAGTTCCAAAATATATTTCCTCGAAACTATAAATAAATAAAAAGTGCACATTATTCATTAGGGAAAAAGAAAATCAAATTAATGTAGGTCACCTACCCAATAAATAAGAGGCATTATAGGATGAACCCCGATCTTCATGTTAAGGTCAAATAGGAAATCAATAATATGTTGGTTAAGAGGGTCATATACGCAATTGAAGAGTTAGAATGGATGAGCTCGATGGTGATCAACTCAAAAAAGGATGGGTGCATCTAGATCTATGTGGAATTTTGTTTTTTAAATTACGCTTGCATCAATGATCCATTTCAAACATCATTTACTGAGGAAATATTGGATGGAGTCATTGGATATGAAATTTATACATTCACTAATTAGTTATATGGTTATCATTAGATCCAAATTAAATAATAAGATAAGCCAAAAATAACATTCACCATGGAATCTGGTCCTTCACTTATAATGTAATGCCTTTTGGGTTGAAGAATGCACAGACAATATTTTCATGTATCATGGATATGGATTTCAAGGAATTCATTCATAAGTTACTATAATTTTATCTTGATGATTGGACCATTTATGGGTTGGTTAAAAATTACTCACAAAATCTAATGCTAATGTTTGAGCTGTGTTGGAAAATTCAAATCTCTCTTAAAATGAAGAAGTAAATTTTCACTACACACTTTGGTATGTTTCTCAACCATGTCATATGCAAGGAAGGGATTATTTTTTCTCCCATGAAGATTTCAATAAATTTTCCACTTGAATCACCCAACACCCACAGGGATGTGCACACATTATTGGGTCACACAGTGTAATCTAGAAATTTCATACATAACTATGTAAGTATTATTGAGCCATTTGAGAAACTTTTACAAAAGTATGGACCTTTCATACGGATGGAAACAAAACAAGAGACATTCAACATGCTGAAAGAGAAGCTCACAAACATGTCAATCTTGAAAATATAGACTATAAGACACCATTTTATGTCATTATTGATGCACCTAGGTCAACTGTTGGTGTTATTCTTGCATATCCATGGGAGTTATAAAGTTTATCACCCCATCTACTTTGCAGTTAGGAAAATTTCACTAGTTGAAGGAAAGTATAACAATGCTGAGAGATAAATGATATCCATGTATATGTGCTTCATAAGTTTCAATAATACTTACTTGCCTAACCATTCCTATTATTCATGGATCATGAGTCATTGAAGTATCACATCAATGAGATGGTACATGAAAGAATAAATATATGGATATTCTTATTTAAAGAATTTTATTTCTCTATGGTTGTCAAACCTAAAAAAACAAAATTATGGGCCAAATAATTTATCATAAATATGCTCAAGGGAATATGCCTAAAATATAGAGGATGTAATCCCTGATGTATAGATGTATAAGATCCAATAATACTTGAGGACTTAGTTGGCATCGTAGTTTTCTCACTTTTGGGTCATTCTAAGTGATTGAAAATGAACAAAAAGAAATAATTAGTCGTATGTGCTACCCCCACACTAGATCATTAGAGGTGAGTTATACAATATTAATCATGGTGAAGTCTTGTGATAGTGTTTTATGGAACATGAGCATGCATATGTCTTGTAGGACGATCACCAGAAAGTCACATGTGTTCATTGTGCCAATGAATCAACAATACATTAAAATATGTTTTTTAGACTCTAAAGGCCAAAAATCTTTAAGGATGCTAAAGATTTTAGACATAAATGTGACATCTGTAAGTGTATTAGGAAGCTCGATAGAAGAGAATAAATTTTACTAATCACAATAATTGCATAGGATCTATTCAAGAAGTGGGCTATCAAATTTGTAAGACCTATCTCCCATACCATGTAAAGGAATGACACAATGTACATCATAATAATTATAAACTATATTTATAGTTGGGTAGAGGCATCTAAAACAAATAATTTTACTACAACCGTAATTGTGTATTTCTTACGGGATAATATCATAAGAAAATACAAGTGTCCTTTGAATCTCACCAGTGATTAGGATACTCATTTTTTGAACACAATTATGTACATTTTGTTAGTTAGTTCATAGTGGTGGACCAAAAAACTACCCCATATTTTCCCCAAGTAAACTGGATGATATAATCTTTTAAAAATAATTTGGACATGATACTAGCTAATATTTTTAAAATAAGGTCAAAGGATTGGTGTGATAGGGTTTCCGCAGTAGTTTGGGCCTATAGGAAAACTTACAAGAGGCTCAACAACTCCAATCTATTTCAACTTATATTTCGTAAGGAATCATCTTTCTAGTAGAGTTTTGGTACCTTCCGTACCCATTACATGCATCAGGGGATTGGGTGACAAATAATAACTAGGGGTGCAACTCTAGGATCTCATTAAGTTATATTAAAAGTGCATCATAACCAAGTGGAGTCAAGGAGCATATAAATCATGACAAAAGTTGTGGCATGACAAGCACATCAATGATAATATCCTACGTAAGTATGCACATGTTCTTCTTTATGAATAGAAATAGACAAAGCATTTAGACAAATTTCACATTCAATTGATGGGTCCTTACATAATCCATAACGTAATGTAAATGAATGCATGTAAATTGCACACTTTAGATGGACAAATGTTACTTATGCATTTCAATGGGATTAGGCTCAAGAATTTTCATTTTTAATACTTAATGAACTAATCCAAATAAGGCATATGCTAGATTGTTCCACAAAAATATTTATTGGTTTTTAGTTCTTTTAGTATTTATTTTTTACTTTAGGAAAATAAATGTCAAAATTTTATTGCACTATTAGGACATGAATAAGGTGTGTATTCTTGTAAATATAGCTAGGCCAGTCAAGTTGTAAATAATTTGAAATTCCTATGCTATACATCTAAGTAGATTTGGGAAGGAATTGACACAATATTTGTAAGCATGATTTGCATTTGGTCTTTTATGTTGCTAATAAGAGCCAATTTTTTTCAAAGTATTCTAATGCACCAATTTTGTGTATGTGTAGGTATAATAGGTCACTCTTGCACCATGATCAATATAAAAATTTGAGGCAATAGAAGAAATGGGGCTTATATAGAAGGACATTTTATGTGCATAATTAAAAACATGAAATTGTAATCTAATTGAGGCATTGGAGGACCAAGAACATAATTATAGTGGGGTAGGTTGAAATGAAATACTCATACTATCTAGGGAAGGTAATGAACATGCACATATAAATGACCAAGTTTATCAATATGTGAGGTCTGTGAGGCACAAGATCATGAACGAGTGGAATTGCACATAGTGACCAATAACACAAGAAGATAGAAAACACATAGGTCATTCTTAAATAAATTAGCAAAAGGATGTTGTCACCATGGGGTAAGACGAGTGTATGAAATATTAGTGATGGTGAAATAAATGGAATGAAAGACACCACTAGGGAAATTAAAATTGATGAGTGGTATACATTGAGCATTAGACACCATACTTGTCACTTGGAAATTTTAAATTCTCAAAAGTTAAAGAGTGAGAATGAACAAAACTCTAAGGGCAAAAAAATATTGAGATAAAGTTACAATTTTGAGAAAATTGAGGGAAATAAATTGATAAAAGAGTGGAAACTAGTTTTTTTCCAACCAAATTCAAGTAAGGGGAAGTGGGATTCATATGAATAGAGGGAGAACAAAGGTTACAGAGGGCACATTCTCCATTAGAAATCATTGAAGCTCAGAACTAAAGGAAAAATTTTAGAACATGGGAAATAAATCGACAAAGGGTATGTATTATGTTTACCCTATTTTTAGATTAAAGTGAATCATAATGAGATAAACTAGAATAATTAAATTCAAATTGTAATATATAAAAATCAAGCATAAATTTGAATGTACATTACTAGAATTGACTTGAATTTTTTCTATTTATGGAAAGTATGAGATAAGATACTTAGATTCACTATTTGATTAGTCAACTATGACAATCTTCTAACAACCAAAATTGACTGCAAGTAACCGTGTGATGTGTTTAGATCTAGAACTGTGTCTTTGTATATGTAGGGTCATTAATGTGAATCTTAATTAAAAACATTGATGGTAGTGACTAGAAATGACATTATTGTCTTGGGTAGTTTTTTCTCTTCATGACCATACAATGCAATTCACTTGTTTGATATGTCTCTATATTTACAATCTTTAGTTATTTATTGTGGGTGAAACTCTATAAATCATCTTCCTTCTCTTTAAAACTCTAGGTTTGCTTGTGATAGATCAAAACCTATAAAAATAAGAAATTGTACTTGGAATTATTTAACCCTAATTACCCTCTTTATGATTACTTGCTACTGCCGTATCTAATACTCCAAAGATGGATGTCAAGCCACTTGTAGCTCTTCCCCTTAGTGTGATTGTGTAGTTGTGTTATTTCAATGTATGAATGCACCTAGAAATATACCTTTGATCTTGACAATGTTGAATCTTACCATAGCTTGTTGTGACTCAGACATGGCTGATGACTACTCCTAATGACTAATTTACATTTTATGGAAAATAGGGTATATTTTTTAATATACAGTACTAAATTTGATGAGTACGTGGGAATGCTAGGTAGTTCTAGATGATAATGAGCTTGACCTTGATTTATATTTATATGTGCTTATTTATGTAATTTATCAAACCAAAAACACACTAAGTGAATGGGTCGACCTATAGGAATGATTTTATTTAAAAAAATAGTCATTGCTAGGTGAAGGATGGTAATGTAAACCTAAGGATAGTTTCATTGACATTACTATCGAATTCTGACATTATCATTTAGGAGATAGGAATGTAAATGTGGTAATCTAGAAATGTTTGAGTAGGACATTTAATTAATTTAACACAAATTGAGAGGCTCTTATAGGTGAATAATAGAAACTTAGGATAGATTAGGATCCTAAATAGCATGTGAGTGAGTGGGAATGGCAAATAAATGTTGTTTGGAGATGCACAATTCATGTAGGGTAAGTATAGGTCAAGATTGACATTGTCAAGTGTCAAATACCATAATTTAGTATTTACAAATCCCCCCACCCATTTTATTATAGTATTACAATGCAATGAAAATACTAAAGTAAAAGGCTCAAGATATATTTGAGTGTGTATAACACACTTTATCTTTGGGAGAATGCTCCAAATGTGTAAGATTCTCCAAAATAACCTGCAAATGAAAATGTAGTAGTTAATGTCCACATAATGAAATTTAAAATATCAATTATATTTGATAATTGAAATTTGAAAGAGAGTAGAAGGAGTGCACCTATATGTGATTAAATTGTGTTTCCCTATAACTTATTGGAGATGATGCATCCTTGTTGAAGCATTGGATAATTGTGCTATAACCTATATATCACTTAGAGAACATGGCTAAATTGATGCTGATCAATTCACAATTTGAAATCTAACTAAGGTAGGGACCATGGATTGGAATAAAAATTCCCCCAACCCACATGTAACTAATCCAACACTCATATTATAAACCCAAGATACAAGGATGAAACCATCAAAACAAATTGATAGAGTAATTTACAGGTTGTTGAGTGACATAAAACCTTAACCACATTACTCATTCAAACATGAATCAATTGCTATAGATGGGCTTATAGATTCAAGGTTGCTCCATATTTAAAAATACTTGAAACTACTTGATAAAAATAATAAATGTGTAAATGTGCATGAACCAACATTATGACCCACTAAATTGGTGACAACTGTAAATTATCATAATATACATGAATTAACATCATGCCTAACTAAAATTTTAAATGGTGTATATGTGCATCAACCAACATCATGTCTAACTATATTTGTCACTTATGGAGTGTAAAATGGAATACATATACCTTGCATATACCTATAAAATATATCTGAAAATTACAAACAACTATTCCAATATAATATCAAAACTCTAAAATATGCATATTGTACCCAATTTTTCTCATGGAAGCTTTAGTCTCTATGACAAGGCATGCTAATATGCCCTCATTTTTAGGTGAGGGATGGATTATACATGTCACTCATATCAAAGATAAGTGAATTATATCATATCATGCCTAAATATAATATCCTGTAAAAGTGTAACACATAATTACAAAGGTTAGTTTTACGGTTAGTTCAAAATTAAAAACAATCGAAACATACTACTAACCTAGGTGTGCATCCTTCAATTAAGCAAGATGAAGAAGAAATAAAAAAAGGAAACAAACATAAATGGTTATACCATTCTTTGTGATATTCTTTCCCAAAATAATGATGTGCTTAGATGTAATTGTAGAAGGCTTGTACAATGCACGTGGGCAATATGATAACACAAATTCTTACTAACTAGACGATTTGATAATGAATGATGGGGGTGATTGATGTTTTGTAGGTATATTTGAACAAAACTTCTTTGTTAATTGAAATATTATTGGAATGAGGAGAAGAATCCTCAATTTATATATATTTTTAGATTAATATGGACCCTTGATATATGATGAAGATTAATGGTGGAGGATCAATCCTACAATTAAAGGTAAGTATAAAATGTTATGACATGGAACATGTAAGTTCTTTTAAGGAGATCTATTCATGAGGGTTTGAAGTGTGTAAGTGCTTGTCATAGACCTAGTTTGCACACTTATCGCTTTGCATTAAAATTGCCTTGTGAAAGATGCCTTTGAATTTTAGAAAATAATTTTAAATTTCCAAGTGGGTAAATGATGTAGGAAATTAGAATTTATTTGAATTTTGGTAAATATGACATGTGTATTGCATGTAATTTCCTATTATTGATCAATTAAATAGTTAATCAAATTAAACTATCTATTAAAACATGATTATGATGATGTGGTAACTTTTTGTTATGATGATGTCGGTTGCTATCAGTCTGCTCCTGACTGACGTCGGCCGATACCTGGTCCCTACCTGACCGATGTCGGCGTACTGTCGACACCGGATGTTGTCTGCACTCAACAACCACCTGATTAGCTTATAGGTGAAGCTTTTAGCTCCATAACCTAACAATCTCCCACTTGGAGATAAACAGCTGCACCTGTACAACATCCTCCACTAACCATCTCAGGCACCTCCATCGTCAAGCTCAATTCTGAAGACCATCCACCACACATCCTGTGATGCTAAACCTATCAACCAAGTCCACTACCACATCTGAACTTTCTGACAACTCCCACTGCTTGGGAAAACTCAGGTCTACACTAGACCTTATGTGATTTTAAACACTTGTTCAAGCTCAGCTTGAACTGTCCAACTTTTGGTGTGCTTACCGATTCTGCATCCTGCATCTTGAACCTCACCAACACCTTCTTCACATCAGCTCCCACATGAGACAAAACCAACCTGTGATCTTCCATGTCTCTTATGCCAAAGAATTTTGCTGCTCCAAATTCTTTATGACACACCTTTGAACTAACTTTACCTTTAGTTCAGTCAATCCCTGTATGTATAACCCTGCAACAAGCAACACAATACAGTAACAAAATAATGTTGTAATCATTATCCACCTGGTAAAGTAAAAAACACAATGGTCACATTGACCTTGACTAAAGCCATGCTTAGTCATATCTCTGTCAAACCTCCATTGCCCTGCAGCTTCCTCAAGACCATGTACCCTTGGCCTTTCGTCTCACCTATCCATTCCCACTCTTCTTCGTCCTAAACATCCATTCATCTCTTAGTGTTTTCTTCTAACTGACAACTCCACCAATAACTCCTGTTTGGTTCTTATTTAAGGAATCACATTCCTCATCCATGCCAAGCTCCCACGGTTTCCTGGATCTACCTGTTCTGCTTCTTTAACAACTTCTTGATTCTTGACCATCAGTGAGCAATACGTAGTGTAAAGAAGGGAAATGATGAATTTAAGACTTACTTACCACTTACAGTTTGTTGTCTGCCGAAAATCCATCTTAGTGACCGATGCCGGTCACATCTTAGTCTGCACCCGACCAACGTCAGTTCCGTGCGACTGTCTCCTTGTCGACGTCGGTTTCCCCTGGCTGACTCTGGTTGTTATCTACCCTGAGTCACTGACGTCAGTCTTCACTTGGCCAACATCGATCTCTGTCTGGCCGACGTCGGTTCCAATCAAATGACATCGATGCTTGTGTTTTCTTGTACTTGATGACTTTTTCACCCGCGAGCTCATCTTGGATCACAACCCTGTCCAAACTGCCCTACTCAGATTTATTCAGCCCCTGTGACTGACCTCTATCCATCATCTCCTCCTCAAACACCAAGGCTTCCCTGTTCGTGTCAAAATCATCAAATTTCCTTTTCCTGCACTTAACTCGATCTATGCCCTCCAAATTTGAACTCATACCTTTTGACTCATGAACATGCATCTCCTTCTTATTCATGTGACCAAGCCTATTAAGCCACATCTCTGAATCTACAGCTAAAATAGATAACCCAAAAAAAGAATTAGTAATACAAGTAGATAGGTAAAGAGTACCTACTTTCTTACCTCTTACTAAAACAAGTGCACCCTTGGAGACCTTCCAAGAATCTGCTGTGAGGGTTATTGTGCATCCCTCATCACCCAACTTCCCTACAGAAACCAAACTCTGCTTCAGAACTGGGACATGCATAACCTCCTTCAACACCCATGTGTTGCTTGTCTGCAATTCTAACTGCACTTTCCCTTTGCCAACCATTTGACAAGGCATTTCATCCCCTAAATAAAGCACTCCAAAGTCTCCCTAGACATACTCATGGAACAAATCTCTGTTTGGGGATGCATGAAAAGAAGAACCATAATCTAAAATCCATGATTCTACCTAATTATCTAAAGAAAGTATGAGAGCATCTTATACCACAATACCTGCAACAGCTGCCTCATCCTTACCTTCATGTTGATTGTCTTTCTCCCTCAACCAACACTCTTTCTTTGTGTGTCCTTTCTTTCCACAATACCAGCAGGTGATACTTCCACTTCTGGATTTGGATCCACTCTCCATCTTCGACCTTGATTTCCCCTGCTCGACCTTCTCTCTTTGCCTTCCTCTACTTTTAGCACTTAAAGCATTCCCTGATGATGATTCACCTGTGCTTTTCCTGCGAATATCTTCATTCAAGATTACACTAACTACATCATCAACTTTTAAGATTTTAGAAGCAGACGCAGTATTAGATACTGCCATTACCAAACTCTCCCAACTTTCAGGTAATGAGCATAAGATTAAGAGAGCTCTTATTTCATCATCAAAAACAATATTGACTAAATTTAATTGGTTTACCAAACCATGGAAATCACTAAGATGGGTATATACCGATCCACCTTCCTGCATTTGCATAGTAAAAAGCTGCTTCATAAGAAATACCTTTTGAAGCAGAGGGCTTTTCATATAGATTTGCCAAAGATTCCATCAACTCTACCGTTGTCTTACACTGTGATAAGTTGAAAATCATAGATGATGCAAGGCTCAACCTTATAGATCCTAGAGCCTTCCGATCAAGAATGCTCCATTCTTCATCTTTCATGTCTATGGGCTTGCAATCAACCCCACCCAACGGTAAGTACAAATCTTTTTGATACAAATAATCGTCTATCTACATCCTCTAATGTTGATAATTCTTGTCGTTAAACTTCTCCATTCGTAGTCTACTTTCATCTGCCATTGCTGTACTCCCACTCAATCAGAAACCTCTGAGAATGACCTGTAATCAAACAATAACCTGCTTCCTATAACCTTAGCTCTGATACCAATTGTTAGGAAACCCGTGGAAGCACAATTGATTACTTTTCTTATAAGCAATTAAACACAGAATTATGCCAGAATGATTAAGTAACTAGAAACTTGAAACAACAAAGAATTTAAGAGACAATACACAATCTTGTATTAAATAACCTTCAGAAGAAAATACAATAAAGAAGATGCCACTTCTTCTTCCACCTCTAAGGCTTGCCACACCTCAAGGACTTCTTCCCTCTCTCTCTTGTTCAACCACAACCAACTCAACAACCTGAGTTGTTATCCCCTCCTTGATAGCTTCAGCTGATCTCCTTGACCTTACACCTTGCAGATCTCCTTGACCTTGCTTTCTTGCTTCAATGCTTTACTTGCCTTCTTCTTAATTACAATACATGCCCATGGGTCTCTTAAGTAGGATCCCATGCATATAATAATTAGACTTCTAATTACAATAATTAGAAACACAGACTCAAGACTTAAATTAGCCTTCAACATGCAAACACTCTCAGACCACTTAAATTAGACGAGTCTAATTCTAGAAACGCGTTCTAAAAAACACATGCAAGAGCATGCACACGCATAGGTGACCGACGTCGGTTGTTGTCAATCTGTTCCTGACTGACGTCGGCCGATACCTGGTCCCTGCCTGATCGACGTCAGCCGTACTGTCGACGTCGGTTGCTGTCTGCACTCAGCAACCACCTGATTAGCTTCTAGGTGAAGCTTTTAGCTCCATAACCTAACAGTGTATTGAACCAATCAAAGATGCACCAATGTGTTTCAACATATGCATAATAATTGTGTAGATGAATTTGGGATAATTGATGAATTTTGGTTTGATTTGTGCATTATTGCAAAAAGTCATTCAAATTTCAATTTTGACATGGAAGTAATAAAAATGAAGTGTCCACAAAAAATATGTCAACATGTGGAGAGTATGTCATCATAAAAATATATATAACATCAAGGCATGTATGTAAAATATAGAATGCAAGGGCATATAAATGATATTTCAAGATATATATATATATATATATATATATATATATATATATATATATATATATATATATATATATATATATATATATATATATGAAGCACACAATAGTAACTATTCCTGAATAAGACTACATAGTAAGGAAGTGCATGATATAAATCATGGCATAACATAAAAAGTGAAGGTGCATGACATGGATTAAGACACTTGAAAACATATAAATTGCACAAACATAACAAGCTCAACATAAAATGTCACAAAATAGCATATAATTTCACACATAAATCCAAGGGGCCACATATAAGGGACATAAATATATTTCTAACAAGCAAGGATAAGGATCCAAAAACAAGGGGAAATAAATTCCATAACAAACATAGATAAAGAACCACAAACAAGTTGCATAAATGCTGCAACAAACAAGGATATGGAGCCACTAATAAGGCCAAGTGGAAACCCACAATAGACAATAATAACTATCTTATCATGAAAAAGTAACACCATCGATGAAGCATAGAACAAGTGAAAAATAATCTACACTATCCATATATGTATGTATCACATCATAGTAAAATAGCATATCCAATGTGTTGGTCAGTGTTTTAGCATGAACATTGGATATTAATGGGTTTAATGAAAAACCTTCTTATTTTAGGTTTCTATAATAAAAACAATGTACAAATTACCTTATCTTTGAAAGAGATACACAAAAAATTGGGTTAGGAATTACCTATTTTATAGTCAATAAGTTATTTTGATATTTAAAAATTACTTTGGGATTTTCCAAATAAAATAATAGAAAAGGAAAAGAAATGATTATCATTACTTTATATACCAACAAATTTCAATCCTTTTATATTCACCACAAACCAATATTTTCATATTTATATCCTTGAAATAAGATAAATGTTCTTCAAAAATCATATTTTATTTCGATACTTGGATATCTGTTTGAAAAAAAAACTAAATTTTCATAATACTTGTAACATCCCAAGATTATGAAAATTGGTGTTACTTTAAATTATAAATATTATCAAGTTAAATAGTGAAAGCAAAGATAATACCATAATATCCATTACCTATATGTCTGGGAGGACTAATACGTAATTGTTTCATACACTTACCAAAGGGATCAATAACATCATTTATAGACTTATCAGAAAAAATCATTAAGTACTTCTCATAATATGTAAAATAAAAGATTACCATGCTAGATCTATATAACAGTAAACAATGTAACGGAGAAATATTTTCATATTTATTGTAAAGATGGCACAATCTTGCCAACATATTTCCATATATGATCCTAATAAGTAGTTTGATACTATATTCATTACTAACCTAAATCAAGAATTGGATTTTCAATTACTACTTCAATGTGTAAATAATTTTGATGAAATCATTTAAAAAGGTACACATAATGAAAATAACTCATTGACAAAGGATTAATGAATATCATTTCTAAATAAAATAAAAATCAAGCCAATATGTCATTAGAAAATTTGAAGTTATTTAGCAAGAATAAAAATGTGGTTGGTGATGGAGTTACAGATTCTAAGCCTTTCTAGACCATTCATAATTCCCATCCTCCTAAATCATTAAGCATCATTGTTCCAAGAGGCATACTAAAACAAGAGCCCAAAAAAAGATGATATATGTACCTCTTGGTGAGCCAATAGAGAGTGTCTTTCTTAAACTCCTAGCTTTGACTATGATTGTGTTTCTAGAAATAAACCCTTTCAATGAAAATCAACCATTGGATTTTATTCCATTTAATGACATGAGATAACTGAATAGATATAAGTGACATTAGAATTCAAATTTCCTTTATACCATCAATACACTGTTTGATCCATTCATGACCAAGAAGCTAAAATTTAGTCTAAAATCTATGCATGGTGGGACCCACAAGGAATTAAAAAGTCAAAGGAGACACATGTTATTTTAGGGATAAAGTTTACTAAGGTTACACTATGGATACCTCATGTATTTGAGGTTGTCGAATTTAGTTCATAGTATTAATCTTGAATCATTCAAGCCAAAATATTTTAAAAGGTTAAAACCTTAGTTAATTCTCAAAAGAAATTAAATAGAAAAACATTCTAAGGGGGGCCTGTAATGATTTGATTAAGCATTTATCTATGATGTGAGCCATGTTAAATAAAATGGATGATGTTAGCTTTCTTAAAAATTTCAAGTTATTAGGTGAACCTTCTATCACTAATCTCATGCCATATAATCAAACACGATAAAATTGGAGGAAATACAAGGAGTTGATCATATACAATTGTATAATTTACTAAAATTGGTCAATTTATTAAATATATAGTCTAATTAAAATCTCTTTATTAAAGAATTTGGATTTGAATCGATTTAGATCAGTGAAAGGAATTTTTGATACACAATTGTATGCATCTAAATTCACTCATTTCATTAATTATCACTAATATCACTATTAGATGACACTAATTCTATCTATCTCATTTATTCTAATTTATCTCGCTAATTCCATCCTAATATCACCCTTTCCTAACCATTTATCTAACATCCCCCTTCATTCCTCTTAAATCACTAACCTTATTCTTACCCATTTCTTCATTAATTCTTCTAATCATTTCTTAGTCTTATCCTAATCTAGCTTATCCATTATTTGAGAATTTTAAATTCCCATGGCCCACCTACCCACATACTAAGCCTACTTTTAGGCTCTCCAACACCCCTAGTCCCTAATCACCCACCTAATCCCTATCAGCTTCTCAAATAAGAGTTATAAGGTGTCCCATATGTCTTTGGGAGTCTTGGAGGTTTCTAAATGGAAGAGAAGTTTTGGAGACATGAAAAAGATCAGTAATCCATAGGCTTCATCACTACGGTTGTACCACTTGACCTTTTCAACATCAGTGCTAGGTTTTACTTTAGTACTTTTAGGCTCTCCAACACCCCTAGTCCCTAATCACCC
Source organism: Torreya grandis (assembly GCA_037957365.1). Lineage (NCBI taxonomy): Eukaryota > Viridiplantae > Streptophyta > Pinopsida > Cupressales > Taxaceae > Torreya > Torreya grandis. Next base: position 2,303,013 of record JARHVA010000463.1, read on the forward strand.
ACCTAATCCCTATCTTATCCCCCATCTAATCATCATTAATCTCTAAGAAGGATTCTAGAACTCTCCAAATCTAGAACCTTCTCTATTCTCACTCCTCCTCTATAGAAGCCTCTTAATCTAGAGGCTTCCCAAGAATTTTAAATTTATTTTAATTTTCCACCCTAGATCTCCATGATCTAACTTTGAATTTCAACCATTGATCTCTCCATCTAAAATATATTTAAACAACTCACTTCCTCCATGGAAGGCAATCTTGAAAAACTTGAATTCTCATGCTATCTCCATGCCAAATTAATCCATAATCAAGCATCACCATGTCAAAAATCCAAGTAAAGGTAATCAATCCAATCCTTTCATTTTGCATCCGTTTGATCATGATTTGGAGTATTTATATTTTAGGATGAAATACAAGGATGAATGTTTCATTTACCTTTCCATTTTATTCCTAATTGGCTCTAAATTTTACTAGTGGATTGATATTTTGAGTAGATTTAGATTAAGCACATAATCTCAAATCTATTGTGCTCAAAATCTCTATATCACATTGGTGACCATGGTGGGAGGGCCCCTTCATTTGAGCTAACCTTTTGTGCTTTGAGTATTTGTAATTATCTTGCAAGTCAAATAGAATAAATATTTGTGGCTCAAAATATTAAAAACGTCTCCAGGCAAGATGCAAATTTGACATTGGTAGTTATGATTTAGATCTGGTGCTTACACCTGTGCATATTTTGGAATATAAGAGGGCCTTTTTTCTTTTTCTTTTTTTGGTTTATTCTTATCACTCATTTCAACATATTTCATAGTCCATATATATTTTTGTCCTATATTTTTGTCTTTGTTCAGCCTCTTACAACACTCACCACTTTGTAGATTCTAATTAAATCTTTGTGTTGACTGTTTGATTGACCTCTAACATATCCCATCCATTTTTATCCATAGGTAAAATAGTAGTTTATGTTTAAAATACCTAAAAAACTTTCTCAACAAGCCTATGGCCTGTGGTCATAACATTCCATAGGGTCACCTTTCTTTGAGGCATTATGACAAATAGTCTCAACACATGAGCACCTTTCTTCTTCTCTTCTTCTATAGCATTAAATTTTCCCTCCTTTGTTTCTTTCTTAGCAGCAACAAGAACCTTCTTTTTTCTACCAATTTCCAGACCATAGTGTTGTTGATACCATTTACGGAAAGGAGCAACATCAACCTGAAGAATGGCACTCTTAACCAAGGTTTGTGTTCTCACAAGTTCATTATTAGATGCATTTTAAACCACATCCAAATATGGGTCTTCCTAGTCACTACCTCATATCCCCTTGAATAGTTGCCTGTATCTAACCTCAGAGCTCTCCATTTCACATTTCCTCCTCACACCTGTACCCTTCTACATTTATTGTTACTTAAAAGCTTTGTCATAGTAGGTTGTCTTCCCAACTCATACTTTCACTTCTTCTTCCATTGCTTATTCTTTCCATTGCACATCTCTTGTACATCAAATCTCGAGAGATACCCATGATTGCAGAATGGGGTGTAGCACTTGTAGATCCCTTGTGCCTCTATTGAGCTTAATCCTCTACCATGCCATGTCAAAAGGGAAGATTTTGCCTCAACTCTGATCATTGTCCATTTGAGGAGACAAGTGTTAATATCACCCATTAGGTGTCTCAATTGGTCATAGGGTCAAACACCAAGTTATCACATAGTTAAACATGTTTCAAAGATTTTTAGAGAAGTATCAATGTCAAAAAACCATCATAATTTTTTTCAAATACTCCACTGCTCATTTTTCAATCATAACATTTTCAAAAATTTGAACTACCCATTTTAAAATAAACTGTGTTTTCTTTTAATAGTGAATTGTTAAATTTTCAACCTAGTTTCATATTGTGGTAAGAATTGTAAATTACACTTTTATTAATAGTCTTAATTATTTTTTTCCATTTTGACTACTTGGAAAAATAATGTAAAGCTCTCTTTATCTACGGTCAAGAAGTTTTATTTATAATGAGTAGTTATTAGATTGTTAATCTACTATGTTTAATATTAATTTGTAGTCTTTTTTTAGAAAGTAATGTGAGGTAGTTTGTGATTTAAATTGACTAGCATTTTTATTATTAATTTAATCATAAATTTTTATTTTTTATCAAAATAATAATCATACAAAAAGGTGGAATTTTCAACATTTGGGTATTCACATACATAAAAAAGAATCAAACTTTGTTCAAAATACTAACACTTTCTCATTGTAGGTGGCCTTGTATTGTTCTACAGAATGATTGGATGAAGATTAAAAACTACTAATCATTTCTTCTGCAGGCTGATCAATTTTGAAATCAAAACATGAACATCATTTTTAATCATTTGTCTAATTTTGCTTGTTGACATACTATGAATGTCAAAGACAAATTTATCAAAACCACTAATCACTTGTCCTATAGATTGCCCTTTTACGAGTGCCACTTAAACTACTAACTGTATGCTTAAAGGTTGCTTGTCAAAGACTCCTTGTGCCACTTTCAAAACCGTTTTCAATCATTCTTATCACCTTGTCTTGTATATATCATTTGCATCATTTTATCTTGTATATATCTATTTATCTTGTATATTCTTGTCTTTCATCTTGTAAATATAACACATCTTAATCTTAATTGATAAATTAATATTTTGTCTACTTGTTTGTCTCCTGGGGCTACGGTCGGTATATGTTCTCCTCCTTACGTCCTTGTGGTGATTCTTGGAGGATCAAAAACCACCTATAAACCCCATTCACTTTTTCTTTTTCTAGGGGGATAGTGACTGTGGATTTCACCACCATGCACTAGTCCAAACTCCATGTTTCGACAAAGTCTAAAAATCAGGAGAGATGTCATTTAACACCAGAGTAGGATTCCCCATAAAGGGTTCCATGGAGTGAGGGGCATTTAAATTCTAGGATAAAAGGCAGTTATACAACATCATATATGGACTTGGAACCCACTTTACCTTCACATATATAGGGGATGCATCTAGAGAGCCTATGTAAACCTAACATAGGATCCTTCAACCATAACAGGCACCTCACTTCCAGAGTCAGTATCAGCTCCTAAGTAGCTATCATGTGCAAATGGGGTCGAGAGGGTTTGATTGATTATGTAACAAGTCACCATCCTAGAACCTCACCCATGAATCCGTTTGATGGTGAAAGCATTGGGTTACACACCTTTTAGTTTACTAATCACAGGTTTGTAGTCTGCTTGCTTTGTTTTTGTGTTGTGCTAAACCAATACTATTTGTGATCTGAGTTAGCTTTAACCCAAACCTATATACCTATCCAAGTCTTTGCATAACCCATTTTGTACATCCTTATCCTTTGTACATATATTTTCACGTTGTTTATCCTTGTCCTTTCACTTTTATCATCTTGTACATCCTTATTCCATCATCTTTTTGCCTCATTATCATCTTGTACATTCTAGTATTCATCTCCTTGTACATATTGTCTTGTCTTTATCCCATCCTAATATAGTCACCCCCATATTATCATGTCTCATCATTTTTCATACCCCCTCATCCAATCCCTATCTCATCATTTCCTATATATATCTTTATCCCATCTCCCACCTTATCTTAATCTTGTCCTAGTCTAGTCACATCTTATACATCCTTGTCATTAACCCCTTGTACATAAATTGTATGGCCTTATCTTATCATTTCATTCTACATATTTTTATTTATACATCCTTTTAAAATCACATCATATTCTACTCTCACCAATCATTACTCATACTCCATCACATATCCCAATCCCATCTTGTATATCTTTGTCAACATCCCTATTTTACATATTATCCTTTGTTATTGTCCTTTGTATATCCTTTACATATTTTAATCTTATCCTATTCTATCCTACACATCTCATCTTATCATCCACATCTTGTTCTAAGTCCAAAATCAATCATTTGTCTTGACCTTGTCTCCATCACCCATCTAGTCTAACCTTGTTTTATCTTATCCTAGTTGGCTTTATAGGTCACACCCATGTCCATACCATCCACATCCCATTCATCTTACCATTGATAATTTCATTACCATCTATCTATATTTGTCTTTACCCCTTTATCCTTATCACCTTCATCACATAATCCTATCCCATCCCATCTTGAGCAAATCAGTCTAAGGTTTGAGCTAGTCCTTTTATCCTATCTATATCATCTTACCATCCTAATCCACTATCACTCATTCCTTGGTTAGATCTCATACCTAGTAGATATCCTACTATCATCTTGTCACTTTGTTAGTTTCAATCTAACAAACCCATCATCATCATTCTCATCTCTATCATATTTGCCTATTCATAACTACACCCATCATATAATCCTCTTATTAGTTTTGAATCTAGGCACCCTTCAAATCCCTAATCCTTTTTGTTAGCCTAACAACTAGGCATTATTGATAGGTCATTAACACATATTATACTGTCAGTCTGAAGTCTAATCCTAGTCTTTAATCCATTAGTATATCTCATCCCCATCATCACCTATCATATTAGCTTGGGCCTTTGGATATACTTTTTTCAAGAAACCATATCTAATCCTTAGTCTATCCCCACATCAACCCCCTTCATCATCCATCTTCATGGATTTAGATCCAGTTCATGTAGATGAATACATCTTTGATAATAGGGATGGCATCCTTTTGTGAGCTCTAGAAACGGGTGTTCGCTTACCTTCTGACCTTGATCCCATTCATCCCAAACCAAAATCGCAAATCCTTCCCCATCAGTAACCCTTTAGCCCATCAAAATCAATACTAGCATTACTTGATGCGGTCACCCTAATCAATCAATACATCATAAAGAAAAAATATGAATTTATCTTGCAGCTATGGAAGATGGGTGTTTGACTTCCTAATAATGTTGAGCCCAAAAGCCTAAGACCCTCCCCTAAGAAAGCTTCTCATCAATCCTCATCCCCATCCTATTCCATTCCACTATCCACTAGTCCTCATCATAGCCTTGGCCTTTCCAGTTTACAAATTTCCTCATTCTATAAATACCTTGATGACAACCCACATATAGTTTTCTTGCAGCTCTTGGAGATGGGTGTCCAATTTCTTAAATACCTTAAGTCCATCCAATTCACCTTACCCTTAAACCATCCCCGTCCATAGTCAAACCCTCCATCCAATCATCATATCCAATCATCCACCCCTTCCTCTACTAGCAAATGGAATCCTATCCTGGCCACCTCATCTACTACAAAACCATCCACCCAGTCACATCACCAGCCATCTAATCTAAAGTATAATGCTTCCACATCTGAATCACACAGTAAAGTAAGTCCTTAGACTCACCTTCTTATTTCCTTGGAAGTACTTTTCCAATAAATTTTCATTACTAACATGATGTTCTACCCACCCATTCAACATCTTAATCTCACCAAGCCTAAGCCCTCCTGGTATAAAGCAAATTGATAATGTCTCTATCATCAAACTTGGAGGCATTCCATTAAATGATGTCAAAAATTATGAGATTATATCCAAGACCTCATCAGCCATGGTGACATAGTAATTGAGGAGGAACCAAATGAATTTATATCCCTGGGTAAACAAGAAGAGGAATACAAATATTCCATTCCTGATCATGATCAAGCCCTTCCCCTTCCAAGCCAAGATCAAGACATCCTATCTTTCCTCTATGATCCCCCCATATTTGACCACGCATCCATTCAAAACAAGTCTATTCCCTATAAGCCTAGTCCTCTCATATCCCATTATTCCTTTTCATGGACATATATTTGCTCAATCCATTGTCTTCCATCATCTCTCGCTCACAAATTGTACCAAAAAACCCATTTTAAGAGGATAATCATGGATAATCACTCCTTTACTCATAACATTGCATCATGAACATCAAAGTTAACATAAAAGTTAGAATAAGTTTTATTTTCCTCAGGATTGTGTGCAGCACTAGTGTTGGAATCAGATTCCTCATTTGAAACATCATCCCTCATCGATATTACAGTAGATGTTAATAATGCCTATCTTTTTTTAGGATACCTCTAATCCAGGTACCTAAAATACATCACCAGGCATACCTTTAGATCCCAAATAGGATGATGAAGTCTTAACTAAATTCTTGAATGCTTTATCTAATTTTTAGAGTGGATCTAATCCTACCTCAGATGCATATCTTAGTGATGCTTTTGAGATTCTTGAAGACACTTTCTTTAGCATTGAGGTTAGGTCTCCTAGTGACCTTTATGAGGACTATGCTACCCATTATCCCCTTAATCCATCACCCAACATTACTCATCCACCTCACCTCCATAATCCCTACATCCCTCTAAATAGCAGGAATGAATAGGAACATGCAAAATTGGATTCCCCTATGCATTCTATATCATGTTCCATAAATACAAAGATCTAAGACCATCATCCAACAATCATAAGTAATGATCAAATCATCTTTGATTTTATCAGTTAAAATCAAATAATTGGCCTAATTAAAAAATATGTTCCCCTAATAAAGCCCAAAATCTGGCACTAGGGGCATAGCAAAGTCAAAATAATCATATATCAAGTCAAAAATCAATCTCCTTTGGTGAAGCACTAAATTAGGCACCAGGGGGCAATCAAATTCAAATCCAATCAACAATTCAAAATAAAGACAAAAATAATAATCGTAGGGTTGATCATCTTCTTAATGCTTGGGTCAAAGAATCAAGAAATCAAAAGCTCTTGAATCCCTTACTCTTATAACACCAATATAAATAATCCCCTCCACCATATCAATATTATCCATCCTGATCATATTCCTCATTCCCATCCTATATCCCATCATCAAAATCATGACATCATCCCATCCATACCATATCTCAAATTCCTAGGCAACATTATACCACATAAGGGTTATAAAGTCACGTGGTCAAAACATCCAAATGATATTAAAACAAGAATCAATAAAGGCCACCAAAACATGATCTTAGTATCACATATCTCTATAATAGGCATCGGTTAAAGATCACAATGATGCTGACATCTTGCATCTTGCCCTTCTCCAATAAATTGAGATGCCCAATAGAAGTTAAAAAAAAAGAAAAAATCATTTGTCTAATGGTGAAAACTAGTCTTTTAGTGCTTTAGGTAAGTACCTTGGTGAAAACTGATTTTCAACATCACGGTAAAATAATTTATTATCCACATTGTACCTCGATACTTGGGGGCACAATTTATTCTTTTCATCATCACACCCATCCATCCCATCCCTTGTCAATCCCACTCACATCATCTACCATCATATCATACATCTTGTCCATCATTTCATCATGTTTTGACCTCTGTAAGTGAGTAGGAGTCATGAGAAATGTTCTAAAATCATCTTGATATATCCTCCAATGGACACTTAGACAACTAACCATCTGGTTCCTTCATGATGTGGTCATTAGTAATCCCTAGTCCATTTTTCCTTAGTCCTCATTTCCCTTATCCACATCACCCTCATCCTTTTATTGTCCCATCCATCATTCCTTCTATCCTCATCTTGGTTGTTAGGCTTGGTATTCCCTTTGCTAGTAACCCCATTTGTGTATTATACATACATATTCCAAAAAAACCCTAAAAATATAAAATGTGTAAAAAACCCTAAAAATCATAAAAGCTAAAAAAGCCAAAAATAGTCCATTGTGTCTTGTCTTATGCCTAATCCCCTAGTCGCATCCATCTCCTATTTTACAATCTTTGGATACCACATTCCATCTTGGAACCAAATCAGAGTGGTCACCCATATCCCCATATCTTCTTCATCCTTATGACTAAGTGTTATTAACATGCATAACCTTGTCAAAGAAATTTATCTGGCACCCATCAACTCGCTTATTTTATAGTATGAAATGTAATTGATCCCGTCACCTTCCTTAACTTGCCTCTTCATACTTAACACCCATCAAATCATTTCTTTGCTAGTATGAAGGGTATTTGATCCCATCATTATCTCCTCTTCTTGCTATATTGGAATCTTGTAAGGCCTTGTCTGTTGGTAATCTTTGGTCATCACTTTTCTAAATCACCTTCCTTGGCCACTTTTTGACTCAATTTCAAGACCAAATTAGTATTCAAAGACCTTCTCCCATCCTTCTATCCATAATGAGGGGAAACATTTTATTGTTAGGTTGTGGAGCTAAAAGCTTCAATGTTTGCAGACATGGAGGAGGTTGCTGAGTTCAAAGGGTACTGGCATCAGCAGTGTTACCGACGTCGGTCATCTACAGTGCAGAAGGCAACCGACATTGGCAGGAGTCGATCAACGTCGGTCACCTCCAGGCAGATAGGCACTGACGTTGATCGCCTGTGCAGTCCAAAACTATTCGTTGCACGAATAGTTAGTTCGTTGAACCAAGTGTTTGCATGTAAAGGCTATTTCGAGTCTTGAGCTGTGTGTCTAATTATTGTAAATTAGAAGTCTAAGTTATTGTTTAGTCTGGGATCTATTTATAGACCCATTGGCATGTATTGTAATTAGTGCAAAGAGAGGAAGGCAAGGAAGTTTCTTCCAAGTGTAAGATCATTGATTTGCAGGTTGTTGCAAGATCAGGGAGATCTACATGGTAAGTTAGATCATTTGAATTGCAGGTTATTGGAAGTTCATGGGAGATCTACTTGAAGTACTTTGAGTACTTGTGTAATGGCAGGGTTATTACTGATCGGTTGGAGGTGAACACCAAATCTATGTTTGAGTTGTGTGTTGGGACCGTTTTGGTAGGAGAGTGAACTCTTGATTGAGAATTACTATACAGTTGAGGTGTGGGAATCCTCTGAGAGGTGTGGAGAAGAAGTGGCATCTTCTTTATTGTATTTTCTTTCTGAATGAGTATTAATACAAGATTGTGTATTGTCTCTCATATTTTGTGCTATGTGTGAATTCTAGTTACTTGTTCATTCTGGTATAATTTCGTGTTTAGTTGCTTATACAAAGTAATCATATATACTCTTATTGGTGGAGTAGGATCCTGACAGTTGGTATCAGAGCTTTTGGTTGGGTTTACTAACAGGTTGTATCAGATCTGGTTAGTGTGTGTTGATTATAGGTTACTCACAGGGGTTTCAGTTTGAGTAGAAGTATAGCAATGGCAGATGAAAGTAAGCTACGAATGGAGAAGTTTAATGGCAAGAACTACCAATTATGGAGGATGCAGATAGAAGATTATTTGTATCAGAAATATTTGTACTTACCGTTGGGTGGGGTTGCATGCAAACCCATGGATATGAAGGATGAAGAATGGAACATTCTTGATTGGAAGGCTCTAAGATCTATAAGATTGAGTCTTGCATCGTCTGTGATTTCCAACTTATCACAATGTAAGACAACGATAGAGTTGATGGAATCTTTGGCAAATTTATATGAAAAACCCTCAACTTCGAATAAGGTATTTCTTATGAAGCAATTATTTAATTTGTAAATGTTGGATGGTGGATCTCTACATAGTCATCTTAGTGATTTCCATGGTTTGGTAAACCAGTTAAGTTTAGTCAATATTGTTTTTGATGATGAAATTAAAGCTCTCTTAATCTTGTGCTCATTACCTGAAAGTTTGGAGAGTTTGGTAATGGCAGTTAGCAATACTGCGTATGCTTCTAAAATCTTAAAAGTGGATGATGTTGTGAGTGTAATCTTGAATGAAGAGATTCACAGAAAAAACACAGGTGAATCATCAGGAAATGCTTTGACTGTTGAAAGCAGGGGAAAGCAAAGAGAGAAGATCTAGCATGGGAGATCAAGGTCAAAGATAGGCAGGAGATCCAAATTTAGGTATGGCAGAATAACCTGCTGAAAGTGTGGAAAGCAAGGGCACTTAAAGAGAGATTGCAAGTCAGTTGAAGATCAGCATGAAGGACATGGAGAAGAAGCAGATGTTGCAGATTATATTGCACAGGATGCTCTGGTATGTTTCTTGGATAAAGTAGAATCTTGGGTTTTAGATTCTGGTGCCTCTTTTCATGCATCCCCAAATAGGAAATTTTTTCATGAATATGTCCAGGGAGACTTTGGATAGGGGATGGTAAGCCTTATCAAACCGTTGGCAAAGGGAAAGTGGAGCTGAAATTGCAGACGGGTAACACATGGGTGTTGAAAGAGGTCATGCATGTCCTAGTCCTGAAGCAGAGTTTGATTTATGTTAGAAGTTTGGGCGATGAGGGTTGCACAGTAACTCTCACAGTGGATTCTTGGAAAGTTTCCAAGGGTGCACTTGTTGTAGCAAGAGGTAAAAAAATAGGTACACTTTATCTATCTACTTGTATTACTGATTCTCCCTCTAGTTTATCTACTTCTACTGTAGATTTGAAGATGTGGCTTAATAAGCTTGGTCACATGAATAAGAAGGGGATGCATGTTCTTGAGTCAAAGAGTATGCTTTCGATTTTGAGAAGCATGGATCGTGATTTTTGTATGCAAAAGAAGAAAGTGACATTTCTTAAGAAATTCGATGTTTGTGACAAGAACAGGAAAGCCTTGGTTTTCAAGGAGAAGATGACGGACAGGTATCAGTCACAGGCGCTGAAGAATTTTGAGCAGAGCAAGGTTGATTTAGATAGGGTTTTGATCCAAAAGGAGCTCGCGGGTAAAAGTCATCGCTCACAAGCAAAACACAGAGACCGACGTCAGTTAGAAAATTGATATCGGTGTCCAGACAGGGACCGATGTCGGCTATGTGCAGAGCGACGTTGGTGACTCAAGGCAGGTAAAAATTGACGTCGGCCAGGGGAAACCAACGTCAGCAAGGAGGCAGTCGCATGGAACTGACGTCGATCGGGTGCAGACTGAGATGAGACCGACATCGGTCACTGAGACGGATTTTGGGCAGACAAGAAGCTGTCAAGGAGTCTCAAGCACCCATATGGAGGACTGAAAGGGTAAGTAAGCCTCAAATTTATCATTTTCCTTCTTTACACTACTTGTTGCTCACTGATGGTCAAGAACCAGAAAGTTATTCAAGAAGCAGAGCAGGTAGATCTAGAAAACAGTGGGAGCTAGGCATGGATGAGGAATGTGATTCCTTGGAGGAGAACCAAACGAGAGTTTTTGGTGGAGTTGCTAGCTGGAAGAAAGCACTGAGAGACGAATGGATGTTCAGGATAAAGAAGAGCGGGAATGGACACGTGAGACGGAAGGCCAGGGTATATGGTCTTGAGTAAGCTATAGGACAATGGAGATTTGACCATTGTGTTTTCTCTTTACCAGGTTGGATAATATTAGCTACATTATCATGTTACTATATTGTGTGCTTGTTGTAGGGTTACACATACAGGGAGTTGACTGAACTAAAAGGTAAAGTTAGTTCAGAGGTGTGTCATGAAGAATCTGGGAGCAGCAAGATTCTTTGACACAAGTGTGTTCTAGAGACATTGAAGGTCACAGGTTGATTTTGTCTCCGGATGATTGTGTGAAACCGGTGAGCACGCCGATGGTTGGACAGTTCACAGAACAATGTCCTGATTCACATAAAGAGGTTAAGTGCATGGTATGTACTAGACCTGAGTTTTTCCAAGCAGTGGGAGCTGTCAAAAAGTTTGGAGCCAATCTGGGAAAGAAGCACTATAGGGCAGTTCAGTGGATTCTCAGGTATTTGAGAGGGACCAGCAGCAGGTGCACATGCTATGCAGGGTCAATTTCTTTTCTACATGGTTTGTAGATGCGAATGTGGCAAGTGATTTGGATGACAGGAGGTGCACCACAAGATTTGTGGTGGTTGGTCTTCAAGAGTGATCTTGAAGAGGGATATAATGCCAGGATACAAACTAGATGATGTACAGGTATAGGTACAATTGCAGCTATTTATCTCCAAGTGAGAGATTATTAGGTTGTGGAGCTAAAAGCTTTAATATTTGCAGACATGGAGGAGATTGCTGAGTTCCAGGGGTACTGGTGTCGACAGTGTTATCGACGTTGGTCATCCACAGTGCAGAAGGCAACCGACATCGGCAGGAGTCGGCCGACGTCGGTCACCTCCAAGCAGACAGAAACCAACGTCAGTCGCTTGTGCGGTCCAAAACTGTTCATTACACGAACAGTTAGTTCGTTGAACCGAGTGTTTGCATGTAAAGGCTATTTTGAGTCTTGAGCTGCGTGTCTAATTATTGTAAATTAGAAGTCTAAGTTATTGTTTAGTCTGGGATCTATTTATAGACCCATTGGTATGTATTGTAATTAGTGCAAAGAGAGGAAGGCAAGGAAGTTCCTTCCAAGTGTAAGATCATTGATTTTCAAGTTGTTGTAAGATCAGGGAGATTTGCATGGTAAGTTAGATCATTTGAATTGCAGGTTGTTGCAAGTTCATGGGAGATCTACTTGAAGTACTTTGAGTACTTGTGTACTGGCAGGGTTATTACTGACCGGTTGGAGGTGAACACCAACTCTGTGTTTGAGTTGTGTGTTGGGACCATTTTGGTAGGAGAGTGAACTCTTGATTGAGAATTAATGTACACTTGAGGTGTGGGAATCCTCTGAGAGGTGTGGAGAAGAAGTGGCATCTTCTTTATTGTATTTTCTTTCTGAATGAATATTAATACAAGATTGTGTATTGTCTCTCATATTCTGTGTTATGTGTGAATTCTAGTTACTTGTTCATTCTGGTATAATTTCGTGTTTAGTTGCTTATACAAGGTAATCATATATACTCTTATTGGTGGAGTAGGATCCTGACATTTATCCTAATCCTAATCATGATCACCCTCTCCAAATCCAATCCCATACGAAGTCCACAATCACATCATGATCATCCAACCCATCACCTAATCACTCATCCCATCATTAGACAAGACAATGGGACACTACATGTAGATACTTATGTGTGTTGTTTGTTTTGTTTGTCTTGTTTGCATGTCTTTTAGCATGTATATATCTTGTTTGTTATATGTTTTGTTTGTATCATGTATTTTTGTCTATTGGGAAATGAACAGGGATGTTATGAGGACACCAAAAGTGCCCTTGAGGATGCAGAGTTCGCTACTTTCCCATGTACTTTGGCACCACATCCTCTTGGTCATGTCTATATCATGGGGCATAATGTCAAGTGTCATATCTTTTGGATTGCTTAGACTATGATAAGCCTTATGATAATTGTGATGGCTTGATCATCTACACCCTCATCATTTATCTAATCATCTAAACATCCTTCTTCTCATCACTAAGCTCATCCTCTTAGCTCATCTCACTAACATCCAACCTTTTATCCTCATCTCATCATCTAGGTCATCATCCTCTAATCACTAATCATCTTCATCATCATCCTCTATCCTCTCAACAGGACTACATCGGCCTAAGGTCTTTATAGACTATGTAGGCAACACTTGGCCACTTTGCGGTGCCCAAAGATAACTCAACCACTATCTCCTCTCCCACTCCCTTGCATGTGTCTTTGCTAGGGGCATCATCGCTACTTATTAGTCACTTGATCATATCAATTCTTACCTATCATCATCTTCATCTTATCATTTAACTTTAGATTTCCCTTGGCTCCTTTGAGTCCATCAATTGAAATAAATGTAATTTCCCCTCACCATCATCACCTATCGTACCTTGAAATATTTCACTTCTTTTATACTTTATAGGGCATTGTCTTTCCCCACCACCTCACCATTGCTCAATCTCATTGTAAAACGGAATGTCTCCTCATCCCACAAATCATTTTTGTATGACGAAACACAACCTCATTTTTCCAACATCACCTCCACCAAAAATATCAAATTACTATTCCTTAAAGCTTTATGCACAAAAAGTGGTATGGATGCAATGGCCAAATGTTTCAAATGATGTACGACTAGTGATTTACATTTTTTGGCTTTACAAAACCTCGCTTCACTAAAGCAAGAAATTACATTCTTTTGGGCATAACTTGCATTGTTAGATAAATTGCTAGAGTATTCAATTCATTTCTTACACATTGATAGTTTTGTATTCACAAGAATAGATAATCAACCTATTTCTTATTTTGGTGCGTCACCACTCTTTTAGTTTTGTACACGCCCTCTTTCAACCATCTCTCAGGCTTGAATTCCCTGAAGTTGTTTACCCATACGCTCTTAACCAGAAAAACCGTGAGAGCCCGATCGAGGTGGTGTCTCTCCCGGCCAGTAACAAAGCTGATATACATTGCTCGCACCTCTTCATCACCTGCCTGATCCATTTGCATGAGTTTCGACAGCAAGTCTTGTCGTGGAACGCCACCATTACCAGCCAGCACTTGTTTTCTTCTAATCGAAATGAGTCGGTGGACAAATTCATGAAAGACCTGAAGAGAGGCCTTAAGTTTTCCTTCCGTGCCGAAGCCCAGCTTCCTCGCCGCTTTCCACAGAGTTGAAGGGACTATGAAGCGACGGATGGTGAGGAGCGACAACATGTTTGTCATCTAACGAGGCTGCGAGCTGAAACTGAGCAGCCAATGAAAAACTTCAACACATTTTTTTTTATTAGTTTAAAAATGATCAAATCCGATCACTGTCAACATACCCTGAGCTTTCGGTTTAAATCCGGACCTTCTGACAATTGTTTGTTTTACCCGATGGAGTCCGGAAAAATCCAAATACACGTATCTCGAATGTGACATCTATTAACTTCAACGACTTCATACATATTATATATAAATAACTTGAACAACTTCCAGTTACTTTTTTAATTCACTTTCACCTGTTAAGTCAGTCAATTTTACCTGTGAGTCAGTCAGTCAATTTTATATGTTTTTGATAAACTTAGAAGAGGCTTTCTAACATTATGATCAATTCAATGATTACATGGTTCTACCTAGAAGATTCTAATGAAATTTTATGTTAATGGTAAACTCCAAAAAGGCTTTCTAGTATTATGAGACGTATTTTCGATTTCTATTAAAATAAGATCAAACTAGTATCTTGAAATAGAAGGATTCATATTGCAATATTCCCAGATGAAAGAACAAGTCACCTGCAACATAGAAATGATGTTAGACAATAGATACTAGAAAACACCGATGAAATAAAAAGTCATAACAATTCTAGACATGGATATAAAAAGAGACTTTCAATAAATCCCAAGATTAAATTTATGTTTAAAAAAAATGGATATAGGACATATACATTACATCATCACCCAAACAATGTAAAGCCTTAGGATAAGAGATACAAATTTATTAATATGTAAACAAAAAAAATTCAAGAGATGATATTTATAAGAGTTTCTAATGAAGATGGCTCATATATTCTTTAGACATGACAATAACAAATTATTCTGGATAATGACCTTAATATTGCAGGAATTTTTTTAGCATTGTAAATGGTTATCACTATAAATAAGGATAGATGTCTAGAAAACGTGTTTATTTGAAGGAGAATAATCTTAAAGTTAACATATAGATTTTAAAGTACATGAGATTTGGCACTAAATTTTTTATGTCTAAATGACTATTGTTAAATGGAAACATTCTCGAGTTGTGAAATGAAGAAGAATAGACATTTATATATGATAGATCTAGGGAATACCAAAATATACACTACTTTGGTGCTACTACTATTTCCTTCATAGCTCTCACCATTGTTGCATTTGGCTAAAGAGAAAAATCCATTCCATATTTCTTCTGTAAAAAAGAATGATACAAAATAGTGTAAAATAATCCAAACATCCAAATAGTTTGCAATCACAGTAATTATAACAACATTTGAAGATTTAAAACTCTTACCCCTTGGTGAACAGGTTTCATACTCGATTTTCTAGGCTTAGTACTCAATTTTTTATGCCAAGTTTGATTGTCCAATTATATCAAGCACTTAAAGAAGAAAAATTATGAAAAATATATCTATATCAAACAATCATAGAAATATAAATATAAAATCAAAAAATAATGAATTCATGGTGGTTGCCATTACCCACTTGGTTTACCCTGACACTTGATTTGCATGCTCGTCCTTTGGAATTATCAAAGGAGGGTGAAGGAACCTGCCCCTGATCTATCACATTGTCATCATGTTACACTATGATCAGACAAAAAAGTATATGTTGATAATTAGTGGCCACAAAAAATATATGGGGTCTTTTCACGGTCTTTAATGGAGACATATAGTCTCACATTCATGGGAAATAGTATCCAACTAATACGTAATTAGTTTAAAGAGGATCTTAAACTAGTGGAAAGATATTCACAAATTATATTGTATTAAGCTTTATCAAAGGAAGTTTCCCCATCAAAGAGGACAACAATATTTTAATGCAATTCTACTCTCTTTTCAAGTCAATATAATCATCTTCCATTTTATTCAAAATATTATTTATGTGTATTTGTGATTTTGTTCTAATCTATTATCGGAAGGTTCATAGCAACATGAATGAAGAAAATAACTACATTTACAACATCATCAAGCAAGGGGTGGAACATTTGAAACCTCAAGATGATGGAGTTATCATCTATAGAGGAGGCAATCTCGATCTCAAACACCATGAGCATTACATGTGATCAATGGCCCTATGAGTCTTATGAAGTGACCTAGCATAAATTCAAAAAAGGTGAATATGGGATCCAAATAATCCCTTAGATGCAATGACTTGAAAGGGACCAAGGCTAATGTTATCAAAACCCCAATCTCCAATATCTAGGTATTATGCAACATGTTATAGGTAAAAATTGTGTTTCAGTCTAGTAATGGGAATATTGCAAATATCCCTTACTATGATGGTTCAACGTGCAGGGTGGCATAAGTAACTGACTTGGAAGGATGCTTACCCAAAGAAAATGAATGTGTACTCTTCTTGGTATATACATTGAAAATTATATATGTGAATTGGTGGGCAACACATAAACCCTCACTACGTATTTGCACTGTTGTCAAGGAAGAAATCTACACCATATTTGAGTGCAATAAACCTACACTGGCATTGCCCATCTATGGTATAAATTCACCACAAGAAAAATGTGAAGTTGTGAAGAGATATGGACAAAGAGTGCATATTTTCTACTAATTGGCCTATGGGTTTATGTGATTAATGGCACTTAAAAACATGGGCACGTGCGTGATATATCATTAGTAAGATAAGAAGAAAGATGAATGAATGGGACATGTTGAAGGTGGATTTCATTCACACCTTTTCATTTTTCTCTCCTAAGCTAAAACTTTACAAATCATTATAGTGGATGTGTAAAACCATTATGGAGGATGATGCTATCATAGAAGACCATATGCCAAAGCTACAGAATGAAAAGGGTCTTGCACTACCCCAATTATTTGGGGAATATAGCAATAAAAGTGGAAATTCAAGTGACGAAGAGGATGAGGTATGGTGAAATCAAAACTTATGGTTTAAATTTAACAAGGAAGAGGTCATCTAAAAATTATAATAACATAAACCTAGTGATAACTTGGATCACTTGAATGTAGAGACTTATATTGGGGAACATAAGGTTCAAAGATAAGAACAGTGACTATAATGGACATATGAAAACCAAGAAGGTCCACATAGGTATTGAAGAAGATTGTGACTACTATAAACTACTAGATAGATGAGTAATTGACATGGGAGTTGAACTATTGCATGAGTTCCAAAATATATTTCCTCGCAACTACAAATAAATAAGGAGTGTACAATCTTCATTATGGAAAATGAAAATCAAATTAATATAGGGCACCTACCCAATAGAGAAGAGGCCTTACAAGATGAACCCCAACCTTCATGCCAAGGTCAAAGAGGAAATTTATATTACACTGGTTGTATACACATAATATTTTCAAACTTTTATTGATTACTGACACTTCATATCTTGTAAGAACCCATCGAGTCTCAAACCCTTTGAGTGCATGCTTTAAAGGGTGCACCGAGAAAGGGGTGGGCAGACCACTGGTACTTCCTAATATTATTATCCCTTTTTTCACTTGCCATCTACACACTCATGTCCTAAAACCATTTACCCTAAGCTTATTCTTCTTAGCCTTACTCATTCCAGTCATTTTCCATGCTTTATCTTCATTGTTCTTGCCTTGACCCCCTTTCAACCAATTGATTGTACTAGGTCGACCCTGTATAGTTTTCAGCCTCTAATTACTGTACATGATCGACTGGGTTGACCTTATACTATTTAGGGGTATTTTTCATTAGGAGATTTGTTAGCCCTTTGGTCGACCTAACTCGAGACCTAGTGAATTTTCTACCAAAAACATACATGGTCAACTGGGTAGACCCTATATAATTGACATTCAAAAGGATTTAGGGCAATATCTACCTTTATATACAAGTTCATTTCTAACCATTTGTAATAAGAGAATCAAAGAAGAATAAATGTGAATGAGCATCTACTTATTGACCATTCTACTTGAGGAATAAAGCTTAGGGTTCCATACTTTCTTTGGAGATATGGATCTTGTCTTATAGAAAAGTCTTTTGGATGCATAGATAGGTTGTGTATCCCAGAGCTGATTTGTCTTTTTTATCCTTACATATCACAACAATCTCTTGCGAAGCACCTTGGCCAAAGGAGAGATTGAGGCTCGGTGGGTTTGTCTTCAAAGGTAAGTATTCTTAACTTTATTTCTCCTTTGTAAGAGTAGATAGATAATGAAGTTGTGCTTCTCTCCCATGCATTAGGATTATGATACATTGACGTGAGTATATGTCTTCTATGCATGTTTAGTTTAGTTTTTTTTGTTTCTAACCCCCACTTTGTGCCACAAGCTTTGGTGTGCACTAGATTAAATTTACTTTATTTTTTTATTAGAATAGAGTGAACATTAAACCTAGGACTCTTTTAGGGTTGTTTCATGATTGTGTTAGACTGTAGGCTTTGGAACCCTTCTTGGCATGGTGTTTGTGACAAGTGATCTCCTAATCAGGTCTAGCGGATCCTTATATTGGCCATGCCCCCGCTTAACAAATATATTCTCAATCGGAAGTGTAGGTATGCTCTATCTTCTTCAAGCTAGGATTGATTTATAGAAATGATGCATTTTGATTGCATACATTGGCTACGAGGGTCATATATGCGATTTATTTGCTAGAATGGGTGAGCCCATTGGTGATCAACTTGAAAAAAGATGGGTGCATCTAGATCTGTGTGGAATTTTGTTTGTTAAATTATGATTGTGTCAGTGATCCATTTCCATCCTTGTTTATTGAAAAAATCTTGGAAGGAGTCATTAGCTACAAAATCTATACATTCACTAATGGGTTCTCTAGTTACAATCATAACCAAATTAAATAATAAGATAAGCCTAAAATAACATTTGCCATGGAATGAGGTACTTCACTTATAAGGTAATGCCTTTTGGGTTGAAGAATGCACTGATAATATTTTCATGTATTGTGCCTGCGGCTTTCAAGAAATTCATTCATAAGTTACTACAATTTTATATTGATGATTGGACCATTTATAAGTTGGTCAAAATATTACTTCTTGAATTTGATGCTAATGCTTGAATGATGTTGGAAAATTTGAAACTTTATTAATATGAAGAAATGAATTTTCACCACCCCCTTTGGTATGTTTCTCAACCACATCATATGCAAGAAAGGGATTATTTTTTCTCCCATGAATATTTCAATAATTTTTCAACTTGAAGCGCCCAACACCCAAAGGGATGTGCGCACATTATTGGGTCACATAGGGTAATATATAAAGTTCATCCATAACTATGTAAATATTATTGGCCCATTTAAAAAACTTTTACAAAAGGATGGACATTTGATCTAGATGGACAAGCAACAAGAGGCACACGCTGAAAGAGAATTTCACATGCATGTCATTCTTGAAAATTATAGACTAGAAGACAACATTTCATGTCCTTTTTTATGCATCTAGGTCAACCATTGGTGTTATCCTTGCATGTCCAGGGAATTTTAAAGTTGACCACCAATCTACTTTACAGTTGGGAAACTTTCGCTAGTTGAGGGAAATTATAACAATACTAAGAGATAAACGATAGCCATGTATATGTGCTTCATAGGTTTCGATAGTACTTACTTGCCATCCCAGTCATATTTTTCATGGATCATGTTAGGGTGTGGAGCTAAAAGCTTCAACTGTTTGCAGACACAAGAAGAGGATGCTGAAGAACCAGAAGCACCAGCGTCGGCATTATGACCGACGTCGGTCAGGTGCAGTGCAGAAGGAAATCGACGACGGCAGGAGGTCGACCAACGTCGACAGAACCAGACAAGCAGGGACCGACGTCGGTCGCCTGTGTATTTTTAGAATTGCTGTTGACGAACAGTCAGTTAAGTGAAGCAAGTGTTTGCATGTCAAATGACTAATTATAGTCACACGCTGCATGTCTAATTATTGTAGTTAGAGTTCTATTTTTGTAAGCATGGGATCCTATTTAAAGACCCATAAGGCATGTATTGTAATTATCAAGAAGGCAAGTAAAAGCATTGAAGCAAGCAAGGTCAAGGAGATCTACAGGTGTAAAGTCAAGGGGATTAGCTGAAGCATTCAAGGAGGGATAATAACTCAGGCTATAGAGTTGTGTTGAGCAAGAGAGAGAGAGGGAAGAAGGTCTTGAGGTGTGGCAACCCTTTGAGGTGGAGGAAGAAGTGGCATCTTCCTTATTATATTTTCTTCTAGTAATATTTAATACAAGAGTGTGTATTGTCTCTCAAATTCTTTGATGTCTCAAGTTTCTAGTTACTTTATCATTCTGGTATAATTTCGTGTTTAATTGCTTATAAGAAAATAATCAATTGTGCTTCCGTTGGATAAGAGGTCACCTAACAGTTGGTATCAGAGCATATTGATTGTTGTAGGTCTCCCTGGCAAGTGGTATCAGAGCTACGGTTTGCAGGAAGCAGGGTATTGTTTTTTGATTATAGGTCATTCACAGGGTTTTCTGATTGAGTGGGAGTTCAACAATGGCAGAAGAAAGTAAGCTACGAATGGAAAAGTTTAACGGCAAGAATTATCAACATTAGAGGATGCAGATTGAGGACTATCTATATCAGAAGGATTTGTACTTACCGTTGGGTGGGGTTGCATGCAAGCCCACAGATATGAAGGATGAAGAATGGAGTGTTCTTGATCGGAAGGCTCTCGGTTCCATAAGGTTGAGCCTTGCATCGTCTGTGATTGCCAGCTTATCACAGTGCAAGACAACAGAATAGTTGATAAAGTCCTTGGCGAATTTATACAAAAAGCCCTTAGCTTCTAATAAGGTATATCTTATGAAGCAGCTATTTACTTTGCAAATGCAGAAAAGTGGATCGATACATACTCATCTCAGTGATTTCCATGGTTTGGTAAACCAACTAGCTTCAGTCAATATTATTTTTGATGATGAGGTAAAGGCTCTCTTGATTTTATGTTCTTTGCCTGAAAGTTGGAACGGTTTGGTTATGGCAATAAGTAATTCTGCATCTGCTTCTAAAATCTTAAAAGTTGATGTTGTGAGTGTGATCTTGAATGAAGAAATACGCAAGAGAAGCACAGGGGAATCATCAGGGAATGCTCTAAGTGCAGAAAGTAGGAGAAGGCAAAGGGAGAAGGTTGAGCAAGGGAAATCAAGGTCGGGAAGGAGATCTGAGTCTAAAGGTATTACCTGCTGGTTTTGTGGAAAGAAAAGACATACAAAGAAGGAGTGTTGGCTGAGAGATAAAGAGAATCAACATGCAGATATTGAAGAAGCCAAGGATGCAAATATTGTGATACAGGACGCTCTCATACTTTCTTTGAATAGTTAGGTAGGATCATGGATTTTAGATTCTGGTTCATCTTTTCATGCATCCCCAAACAGAGATTTGTTCTATGAGTATGAACAGGGAGACTTTGGAGTGCTCTATTTAGGGGATGGTACGCCTTGTCAGAGAGTTGGCAAAGGAAAAGTGCAGCTGAGATTGCAGATTGACAACACATGGGTGTTGAAAGAGGTCATGCACGTTCCAATTTTGAAGCAGAATCTGATTTCTGTAGGAAGGTTGGGTGATGAGGGATGCAAAATAACCCTCACAGCGAATTCTTGGAAGGTTACCAAGGGAGCACTTGTTCTAGCAAGAGGTAAAAAAGTAGGTACTCTTTATCTATCTACTTGTATCACCGATTCTACTTCTGGTGTAGATTTGAAGATGTGGGCTAATAGGCTTGGTCACATGAATAAAAAGGGAATGGATGTTCTTGATTCGAAAGGTATGTGTTCAGATTCGAAAAGCATAGATAGAGTTTATTGCAGAAAAAAAAATTTGATGCTTTTGAAAGGAACAAAGAAGCCTTGGTGTTTATGGAGGAAATGAAGGATAGAGATCAGTCACAGGGGCTGAATAAATCTGAGCAGGGCAGCATGGACAGAGGTTTGATCCAAGAAGAGCTCGCGGATGAAAATTTCATCACTTACAGGGACACACAGACGCCGATGTCGGTCACATGGGACCGACGTCGGTCATCCAGATACCAACAGCGGTCATGTGCAGACCAGCAGGGTCGGTAGGTCGGGCAGGAGAAGTCTGACGTCGGTCATAAGGACCGACGTCGGCAGGGTGGACACCGACGTCGACCAGGGAAACGACGTCGACAGTCAGGGTCAGTGCAAGAAACCGACATCGGTCGGGAGCAGACTGAGAGATCGCTGATATCGGTCACTGGAACGGATGTTGGGTGGATCAATAAGTCTCAAACACCCATGTGGAGGTCAGAAAAGGTATGTGAACCTCATATTCGTTGTTCACCTTCTTTATATTGCTTACTGATAGTCATGAACTAAGAAGATGGAAGAAGCAATGCAGGTAGAATCTAAAAATAGTGGGAGCTTGGCAAGAACCAAACAGGTATTTGTTGGTAAAGTTGTCAGCTGGAAGAAAGCACTGGATAGAGGGATGGATTCTCGTTTTAGAGAAGAGAGTGGATGGACACATGAGACAGAAGGCTATGGTATATGGTCTTGATCAGGGTGCAGAACAATAGAGGTTTGACCATTGTATTTTATCTTTACCAGGTTGGATAATATTAGCTACATTATCCTGTTACTGTATTGTGTTACTTGTTGCAGGGTTTCATATACAGGAAGTTTTTTGAGCTAAAGGTAGAGTTGGTTCAGAAGTATGTCATGGAGAATTTGGGAGCAACAAAATTCTTGTGGCATAAGAGACAGGTATTGCATCATACTTCTTGTGGTGGTTGGTTTTCAAGAGTGACTTTGAAGAGGGATACAGAGCTTAAAAACAAAATAGATGGTGTACAGGTACAGGTACAAGTTGCAGTTATTTATCTCCAAGTGGGAGAGTGTTACCTTTCCTAGAGAGGGCCGAATTGCTATCCTGGGTGACGTTCCAGAAGAAATATCCCCGCAATCCTTTGTTTTTAGCAAATTCCACTTAGACACCCACAGACTGCTCGTTGTCATAACCAATCCAATCTAATTCAGCATAACAGTAAGCAGAAACGGTAGTGGCATCATAAACCTCCCTGGCTCCCCTGTTGCGTATAAAGTTCCGAATATCAGCGTAAGAGATTAATCCCTCCTTGTAGTCAGGCACGCCTGCACCGCTAGCGGGGGCTCCGATCCCCACCTGTGTCTGGTTCTGCAGTTTCCACGAATGGCCGTAAATGGGCATGCCCATAACAATTTTGTTTGGAGACAAGCCGGCGTCGAGCCACGATTGGACACCAAAGCTGGTGCTGGAATTAGATTGGGGATCGTACAGTGCCGCGTGAACACCAGTTCGATCGGGTTCCCATTTGCCGTGGAAATCGTATGTCATGATGTTCACCCAATCTAGGTTTTGAGATACAGAAGCAATGGGATACTCTCTTACCGGGCCCCACGAAAAGAATTTCTGTGAGAAGTAGACGGCGGCTGTGAGAAGCAAAGCGGGTTTGCCCGAGGATCTGGACTCAGCTTCAACGGCCGCCCTCCACTCGGAAAATAGGCGGCCCCAGTTTTGCATGTCCCCCACTGTTTGGGGATACTCCCAGTCCAGGTCTAAGCCATGGAAGGAATATCTCCTGGCGAGGGCAATGCTGGACTCTATGAACTTGCTGCGTAGCGAAGCATCGGCTGCCATTGTGGCGAAGGTGGTTTCTATGCCTTCCACTCCTCCGCCAATAGATAACAACGTCTTCAATGAAGGATTGCTTCTCTGCAATGTTGAGGTGAACTGCGAGACGCTTTGCTGGTTATTCGCCGAGACGGTAACTTGAAAGGTTTGGGGATTGAGATCGGCGAAGGCATAGAAGAGATGGGTGAAGAGGGAAGCATCGACGGAGGAGGGAGGGAAGTAAGAGTAGCTATAAGCAGGCCAGTACCCAGCCTTCACTTTCGATGCCATGCTGCTATGTATAGTTTGTTTATGAATTTATGATGGATGGATGGATGAAAAACAATCGCCCGGTCAGTCTCTATATATAGGATTACGATTAGGATTAGGATGGGAAAAAAAGAGAATCTGATCATGAATTTGACATAGCCTCGCCTTCAGCTGGGAAACGAGTCACGGAGGAGTTCAATGGCGGCGCGACACCCACGTCATGACGACAATAAATTATTAAGCGGATGAAGATAAGGATGAATGACTGAATCCGAATGTAAAAATCTGGTTTGTGTCGGATACATTGACAAAAGCATTTTCATTATCAGTAATAATAATAATATAATATAGTTTTTAAGTTCCAAGATGTCAATTAATGTCTTGGTTATGGTTTATAAGGCATGTTCATCATATGGGACCACCTCATACTTCCATCGTGGGAAGGCACCTTACTATGCTACGATTATGAGGCGTGCAATCCCTACCCCTTGCAAGATTTGAACATGTGACCTCCCTTCCAGGTACACATGTTCTTTACCATTAGGCCAACTCAAGTGCACTATGCAGCGATTCAATGAAATCACATTTAGTTAAATCTGAACTGTCCTCAATGTTTCTTTCTTTTATGGTGAACCGTCCTATCTTCAAAAGAATAGACAACAGGTGTGGTTCTAAACGATGGCATAAAATTAATTTTAAAAAACTCATTTATCTTTTATTTTTTTAATGTAGACTGTGAATGATCTTTCATTTAAATTGTTGTTTAAAAAAAAAAACATTTCAATTTTCAAATGTAAATAAATTTTACCATTAAAATTAAATAAGTTTGTGGAGTGATCCCATTTCTTATAATTCATATTTTATATGAGATTGCTTTTACTTATTTTAATCATATTATATAATTATAAATTAAATAAGGGTACTTTGCATCACGTTTTTATGGGATGGACAAAGATGAGATTTTGAAAGACGATAAAATAAGGAAGAAATACAACGCCATTGCCTTGTTTGACTTTGTTTAGGTGTTAGGTGTCTATATTTGTTGCATAACAAAGTGGCCAATGGTCTCACCTCACATAACAAAAGGAAACCCACACTCTCGTTGCCAAGCATTAAGCAAAAATAAAAGTGATGGATTGGAGATTTTACATGCAAAATGATTGAATATGAGAGCAAACAAAGAATAATAACCCAATCTCTTAAGAGAGCTACAATCAGATAGGAGATTGATCCAGTGACATGAAAAATAGGCAAGAAAAATACCCAATAAATATTCCCAAATGGGTGAACATTTGCAACACTTACAACACAAAAGAGAGGGTGGGCTATAATGATTCAACTTGGGGGCATTTGCATATGTGAATAGTCATTTGTAATCTTGATCAATCCAGTCATCTAACAAAAGTTTGAAATTATTTCACAGTACACTAGAGCAGTTGCCACTAAGATGGCCAAGGCCCAGGGTTTCTCATAGAAGTATATTTGGTGATGTGTATAAAATGGTGTAGAAAGGGTGGTTTTCAAACAAAAAGAGAATAACAAATCACAATGTTCATTTTTCAATTCCCCATGAAACATAGGTTACAAATCATGAAATAAATAACTACTAAGGGCACCCACTTGAAAAAATGTTTGTTGTAGAAGCCAAAGATGGATCACATAAGCAAATACTTTCTAAAGCCACTCTGTAATCTAAGACATCAAACTAACAAATTAATCACTTGTATGATGAGCTTATCGCACTCAATCTCCATGCAAGTGGTAAAAAAAGAGGCCAGATTCAGCTTTGGTTTTTAATTCAACATCAACGCGTCGCTAATAATATGATAAGCAACATCTTTTGAAATCAACATCTCTAAACATCTTGAACCTCCAAAATTAAAAAAAAATGTGATTTCAAAAAGTTAGAAACTACAATAGGTCTATGGTGTGTTCATTAAGACAATTAAAAATAATAATAATAAAGAACAAATACCAACTATTGTTCCTGATCCCTCGACCCCTACTTTGAAACCTTAACTCTCATTGTGCCAAACCTTACATAAATCCCTAAAACAACATCATTGGTTCTCAATATCCTCAACAAGAAAACTCACAGCTACTTGTGTTGCCTATTGAGTTACCTTTGTCATCATCTTACCTGCGGTCACTGTGATCTAGGCATCTACATTAATCCACCACCACTTATTTTCTTTAGCTCGGTCCCCATCACAAACGACCCCTCTGCATGGGCCCTTCCTTCGTTCAACGATTTTTTCTCTCCATAAATTCCTTGTTGAAAACATTGATTGCATTTTGAAAATTGTGCAATACATGGCTAACTGCAAGTTAGAATGCATTGTAAGCCATCAATCAGAATACTTAATATTAGAAAACAATTTAAGCTTTGACACATGGTATACTTGTTTGAATTAAACAAAAACTAACAAATACACTTTATTTTATATCACCTTCTTAATTTCTAAATATTCATCATAAATTATGACAAATGGCAACCACTTGTATAAAATAATGTAGCAAAGATGGTTTTCAAACAAAAAGAGAATAACAATTCACAATGTCCATTTTCTAATTCCCCATGAACCATAGTTTATAAATCATGAAATAAATAAAATAAATAACTACTAGGGGCACCCACTTGAAAAAATGCTTGTTTCAGAAGCCAAGGATGGATCACATAAGCAAATACTTTTTAAAGCCACCTTCTAATCTAAGATATCAAATTAGAAAACCAATCCCTTGTATGATAAGCTTCTCACACTTAGGGTCCATGCAATGGTAAAAAAGAGGTCAAATTTAGCTTTGGATTTTAATTCAACATTCGCACATTGCTAATAATCTTGGAAGCAATATCTTTTGGAATTGACATCTCCAAACACCTTGAGTGTACAAAACAAAACAAAAATTGTGGTTTCAAAAAGCTAACAACTACATTAGGTCTATTGTGTATTCATAAGACAATTTAATTTTTTTTAATAAAGAACAAATACCAACTATTATTCCTAATCCCTCGACTCCTACTTTGAAACCTTCATCCATGTTGTGCCAAACCTTACATAAATCCCTAAAACGACATTGTTGATTCTTTAAACTAGACAACTCAATATCCTTAACAAGAAAACTTGCAGTTAATTGTGTTTCCTATGTCATCATCTTACCTGCAGTCACTATGATCTAGGTGTCTACAATTATCCACCACCACTTATTTTCTTTAGCACAATTGCCACAACAAACAACCCCTCTGTTTGGGCCCTTCTTTCGTTCGACTAAATATTTCTCCAACTATTCCTTGCTGAAAATATTGAGTGCATTTTAAAAATTACGTAATACATGGATAAATGCAAGTTAGAATGCATTGCAAGCCATCAATCATAATACATAACATCAAAAAATATTTTAAGGTCTTACACATGGTGTACTTGTTTGAATTAAACAAAAACTCACAAATATGCTTTATATCACCTTCTCAACTTCCGAATATTCATCATAAATAAATGGCACATTACTATAACTTAGACTATGGTGGTGTCTAAAATATGGAGATCTACCAATACCATGTTATGGTAGTGTCATTCAAAGTAAACCATAAAATATATATTTTTTGACTTTTACGTACTGCTATTGGAACTCAAGATAGTGGCTTACAATAGATAATTCAAATATTAATTTTCACAAATTAAATTCATATGCCAACTAACCACTGAAAATTGCACGATGCACTATCCTTCGGAGAATGAAAATGAGAAACCAAAATTTATTAATATCTAAGAGCTTTATCTATTTTAAATTTATTATATAATTTTATTTTTTGAAAAAAAACTTATATTAATTATTAATTATATTAATAAATGATAGATGAATTCAAACTTACTCCAGTAGAACCGAACCACTTGAGAAAAGAAAACAAATTAAGGGTTCCAAATTCAATGGATGGACCGTGACTTTTCAATTTGTTGGCGGGTTGGCCTCGACATATCCCACTCATCACTCGTATTTCTCCACGCCGGCCCATCCCCACCGGTTGTCATTGTTACGGTATAAAAAATCAAGTGCCTTGTCCCAATACATTTTCCACCTAACTCCCCTGGCTGTCGGAAAAAATCATCATCACTATCCTATAATTTTCAGGACACGTCAGCGTTTTAATGATAATATTTCAGTTTCCACCAAACCCCACCGGCTATCGGAAGAAATCAAGTGCCTTGTCCCAAGTGCATTAATGACACAACGTTTGGGCCCCGCAAATGGATCATATGGTAATATTCCAGCTTCTCGCTAGGAATATACTTATTTTTGTACCTGGCATGGCAAGGTTATTGGATTCAGTAGGGTTGGGTGGATGGCTGGTTTTTTAAAATGTTAAAATTGTATTATAAACAAATATTATTTAAATTTTTAATTTCTTTGTTCCGACAGTCATTTTGCATAACTCATATATGATATCAAGTATGTTGGTTAGATAAAAGCCATTTGATTTGAGATTGACCTTTTATTTTGTGTTTACAAAAGAAAAGCTTTTTCATCATATTTTTGTTATTGGAAAAAATATTTTTAATGAAAGACGATGTACGTTGATAAGATGATTTTGTTTTGTAATGTATTTTCATCAATATAGTTTAAATATTTTTTTGGTCAATTTGAGGTTGAATAAGTAGGTCACATTATACTTAGGCTTTAGTAGGTACTATCACAAATTTACCAAGGATTATAGAAACCTTTCTATCCCATTAATTGTTATGTTGAAATAAGATTATTTTCTCTGGGCTATGACAATGGAACAAGCCTTTGATCCACAAATTTATTAAGAATTATTGAAAACTTTCAACCCCATTGATCGCCATGTTGAAAAAAAGACTCTTTTCTCAGGGTTTAATAGGTACTATCACAAATTTACCAAGGATTATAGAAACCTTTCTACCCCATTAATTGTTATGTTGAAATAAGATTATTTTCTCTGGGCTATGACAATGGAACAAGCCTTTGATCCACAAATTTATTAAGAATTATTGAAAACTTTCAACCCCATTGATCGCCATGTTGAAAAAAAGACTCTTTTCTCTGGTCTATGACAATAGAACAAGCCTTTGATTTATTGAAACATGTTATATGCAGTACCTTGTTTTGGTAATACCTGATTTATTAAATACTTTTTTCATCAAAGGCGATGCTTGTGGCAATGGACTTGGTGCCATTCTCATGCAAGATGGATGACCTATCGCCTTTACTAGTAAGGCTCTCATTGGGAGAAATTTGGTGCGTTGCATATGAAAAGGAAATTATGACTATCCTCCATATGGTCAGCAAATATAATCCATACTTGGTTGACATATTAATATCAAAACAAATCATCATAATCTCAAGTATTTATTAGAATAAACGGTATCCTCCCCCAATCATAAAAAAGGGGTCACCAAAATGATGGGGTATGATTATGAGATCACTTGTAAAAAGGGCAAGGAAAATGTGGTCATAGATGCACTGTCTCACCAATATGAGAAATATGCATTTAGCTATGTGCATTATTTGTGCCCATTTTCGATTGGATCTGTGATATTGAACAAGAGTGGCACTAAAACAATAACTACACACAACAACTCATCCTAAAATTGTCCGTTACCCTACACCCAAATCCAACTACACTTGGGGTGGCCAATACTTAAGATATAAAGGTTGCATTATCTTAATCTCAGGGTCCAGGGTTTTCCATAATATTCTACACGATTTGCATGCATCACTTTCAGCTAGTCATTTGGGTTTCCTCAAAACCTACAAGTAAGTTTGTTGCAATTTTTTGGGCAAGGAATTAAGCAATACATCAGTAATTTTTTCGAATAATGTGATACATATTAGCAACAAAACGTCAAACAATGGCAACACCAAGCTTGCTCCAACCAATACCCACTCTACAATGCCTTTTAAAAGATATTTCAATGGATATTATCGAAGGCTTGCTGAAATCTTGTGAAAAATTAGTCATGTTGGTGGTGGTGGATTGCCTCTCTAAATATGCCCTTCTTAGTGCCCTTCCCCATCCCTACATTGCTTCTACCATTGCCCAAACATTCCTTGACCAATATTTTTGCCTTCATGGCATCCCTACCTCTATTGTATATTATCAAGACTCAGACTCTACTAGTCTTTTATGGGAGGAACTCTTCAAGTGCATGGGAACTCAGCTAAAAATGAGCTTTGGCTATCATCCATAGACAGATGGCCAAACTAAAATGGTCAAAAAATGCCTGGAAACATATCTTCATTATTTTTCCTTTGATCAACAACATCGTTGGGTCAAATTGCTAACTCTTCCTCAATGGTAATACAATACCACTTACCACACTACCACTAAATTTTTTTTGTATGAAGTCGTCAATGGTCAAAATCCACCATTTCTCCTCTGTTACATCCTAGGAAACTCTCATGTTTAGGCGGTGGATACTACGCTTAGCTCTCAAGAAAACATTCTTCATCTTCTCAAGGACAATCTTGACTTAGCCTAGGATCGCATGAAGTAGTACGCTGATCAACACCATTTTGAGTTGGCTTCTACCCTGGTGATAGTAACCTTATAAATAATACTATTTTAAAATGAAAGGTCACTAAAATTTCTCCTTCGTTTTATGGGCCTTATAAGGTTCTTCAACAAATTGGTTTGGTTACATACAATCTGAGATTTTCACCTTCTTTACGTGTCCATCATGTTTTTCATGTTTCATATTTGAAGAAAGTCCTGGGCCATAATGTCACATCTTAAACCATCCTTTCTAGACTTGATGTAGATGGCTCTCTCCTTCTTGAACCTAAAGCCATCTTAGACTGATGCTAGGACCAAATTCGCATTTCATCCATAAATGAGGTTTTGGTACAGTGGCATGGGATGCAACCAAAAGATATGAATTAGGAACATAATCTTGAACTTCAGAAGTAGTTTCCTCATTTTCATCTTTGAGGGAAAATATTTTTAAGGGGGAGGGTGTATATGCCTGATATTTTTCACTTTTATCACTTTACTAACACTTCTTGTTATAGAGGTTTGTCGGTGCATCAATCTCCCTAGGCACATGCCATAAAGGGTGCACCAAGAATGGGGTGGGATCTACTCATGGTACTTTTTGAGAGATGTTTGCATACTATTTATTCATATACTCATTACTATTAGTTGGACTTCCTCTAAGTCTCTTTCTATCTTACTTCTCTATCTAGACTTTTACTGTAGTCTTGCTAGCCACCTTATATTCTTACTGTATCTGCTAGGCATACAATTTATTTCATACTTGTCTTTCCTTGATTTTTTACAGTTCTGAGTTATGTCTGTCATTTTTATTGTATCATCCTGGGTGATAAATAATTATGTCATTCGACATCTTTCCAACTATATCGGCATAGATGATACCATCGACTTAGAGTTCATGGTTAGTTGTGGGTATTGGATCCATATTTACATGGATCATATTTAACTCCTAAACCATATAAAACATTCATTTACTTTTCTTGCACTAAAATTCATGATCCTAAGTAGTATTTAGAGGAGTTAGAGGTTAGAGTCTTATTTTGGAGGTCTATTCTTGTTTCTGGTCTTTGAATCTCAATAAGAGAAGTCAAACAGAGGAGTTAAACTCTATCTTTGGAGTCCCCAACTAAAGATACCTAGGTCTTCAATTTTCCATTTGAGGCGTTCAACCTATAACATCTCTTACAAAATACCAATTGAGATAAAGGGGGCAATTGAGGCATTGATGAGTCCACCCAAAGGTAACTATCTATATCCTTACTCTCTTTCATTTATTTATATAGTAGATTAGATATTGTTTGTTTATTACTATTGTGAATGTATGTGTTTATCTTTGCCTGTGTTATTCCTTATACCAAATAAGTTAGTATAGATACATGATTTATTAGGGCTTTCCATTATCACCTTAGGTTGCATGGAACACCCATTGTTTAACCATTGCATCACTCACTTTATCATTAGTTTAGTATTTTTAACTATCTTGGTTTAGGTTTCCCTTGTTATTAGTTCCTTGCATGCAATATCTTTACCCCTTTTTTGTCATTGTTGTTAGGATTTTAAAGAGTACAATTGATTACTTTTGTATAAGCAACTAAACACGAAATTAAACCAGAAATAATAAGTAACTAAAAATCAGAAACAACAAAGAATAGGAGATACAAGAAACAACCAATCTTAAATTAAACTCTTTCAAAAGGATATACAATGAAGAAATCTCCCTCTTCTCATACCTCTCAGATGTACAGATTTCTTTCTCTCAAGAGTTCTCTCCTCAATCAATTACAACCAACTCCACTACTTGAATTGATTCACCTTACAAACTATGAGGATCTAACCCTATTACATAATACTAGGATTCATGAGCCATGCATTTTCCACCATTAGATGCACCTCTTAATCAAAAGTTCAAATCTGTCCTGCCAAAAATAGAAAAGCGGACTCAAGACTAATAGTTAGTCTTTACATGCAAACAATCTGTTCTTCTCAAAATTAAAATTTTGAAAACGCACAGATGACCGATGTCGGTCTCTGTCTGTCTACATATGACCGATGTCAGTCGATCTATAATCGACGTCCACAGATTTCGGTCGACCCCTGACCGATGTCAGTCAGTCTTGACCGATGTCAGTGACTATGTAACTCCAGCAACCTCTGCATTTGCTCATTTGGTGAAGCTTTTAGCTCCACAATTCAACAATCTCCCACTTGAAGATAAACCGCTGCACCTATACAGCAACATCCTCTAGCTTGTTTCTCCATCTTCAAGTTCAATCTTAAAGACCAACAAAAGTTGAATGAAGATTCAACTTCTCTTTTGTTACCGGCTTTGTTAACATATCAGCAGGATTCTTATCCATATGGATCTTTTTCAGCATCAACTGACCATCTTCAAATACCTATCTAATGAAGTGGTACCTAAGCTGTATATGTTTGGTTCTTGAATGAAAGACTGAATTCTTTGCCAAATGAATTGCACTTTGACTATCACTGTACAATTTATAATTTTTTTGTTCCTTTCCCAACTCTTCCATGAACCGAATCATCCAAATCATTTCTTTGCTAGCCTCTGTGACTACAATGTATTCTACCTCTACAGAAGACAAGGCAACAACCTTCTACAACTTTGAAATCTAGCTAATCGCCGTTCAACTAACAGTGAACACATATCTTGTGGTGCTTCTCCTACCATCCAAGTCACCTGCCATATCTAAATCTACATACCCATGTAGAGAAGTGTTTGACCATCCATAGCATAAATGCCTACTGCTGGTCCCTCTCAGATATATGAAAATCCACTGAACTGCTTTCTAGCGTTCCTTTCCTTGATTGGCCATAAACTTGCTAACAACTCCCACTGTTTGAGAAATATCAGGTCTAGTACATACCATTGCATACATTAAGATCCTAACTGCGGAAGCATATAGAACTCTACTCATGTACTCAACCTCATCATGTGATTTAAGACACTGTTCTTTGCTCAACTTGAAGTGTCCAGCCATAGGTGTGCTTACCGATTTTGCATCTTGCATATTGAACCTCTCCAACACCTTATTCACATAATCCTCTTGAGACAAAATCAAACTGTGATTTTTTCTGTCTCTCTTAATACTCATGTCAAGAATTTTTTTAGCTACTCCTAAATCTTTCATGGCAAAAGTGTGAGCTAATTTTACTTTAAGCTCATTAATAACTTACATGTGTGAACCTGCAACAAGCATATCATTTACATACAGTAACAATATAATATAATTACCATTATCTAATCTGTTAAAATAAGCACAATGGTCAGATTGATATTTATTAAAGCCATGCTCTGTCATAAACTTGTCAAACCTCAAATACCATTGTCTTGGAGCTTGCTTAAGACCATATAAGTTTTTCTTCAACCTGCACACAAGTTTTTCTTTAACTTTGACCTCAAAACCTTTCGGCTAATCCATATATATTTTTTCATCCAAATCTCCATGAATAAATGTTGTCTTAACATCAAGTTGCTCAAGATGCAAATCCTCAATAGCAACTAAATACAATACAGTCTGAATAGAAGTCATTTTTACTACACGATTTTTTTTATCAAAATCAATACATAGTTTTTGTGCAAATCCCTTTACTACCAACCTGGCCTTATGTCTAATTTGTCCATTCTCTCCTTCTTTTAACTTGTAAACCCATTTATTTTTCAGTGCTTTTTTTACTGGCAACTCAACTAAATCTCACATTTGGTTCTCTTCCAAAGAATCAATTTCTTCATTCATGCCATGCTCTCACTGTTTTCTGGATTCTACCTGCATTGCCTCATCAAAACTTTCTGGTTCTCCACCATCAGTGAGCAACAAGTAATATAAAGAAGGGGAATAACGAATTGGAGGTTTACTTACCCTTTCAGACCTCTTTATGGGCATTTGAGACTCATTTATGTTAGATTATGGAGCTAAAAGCTTCATTGATGCAAACATGGAGGAGGTTGCTGAGTTACAGAGAAACTAGCATCGATAGCGCAACCGACGTCGGTCATCTTCAATGCACAGGGCAATCGACATCGGCAGGAGTCGACCGACGTCAGTCACCTCCAGTCAGATAGTGATCGACGTCAGTCCCCTGTGCCATTCCAAAACTATTAGTTTCACGAACAATTTGTTTAACAAATCGATTGTTTGCATGTAAAAACTATTTCGAGTCTTGAGCTGCGTGTCTAATTATTGTAAATTAGAAGTCTAAGTTATTGTTTAGTATGGGATTTATTTATAGACTCATTGGCATGTATTGTAATTAAGGATTAAGGCAAGGAAAATATCCTTTCAATTGTAAGAACATGTTGATCTGCAGGTTGTTGTAAGATCAAGAAGAAGTTTTACATGATAAATAAGATCATTTGAGTTGTAGGTTGTTGCAAGTTCATGGGAGATCTACTTGAAGTACTTTAAATACTTGTGTACTGGTAGTATTGTTACTGACTGATTGGAGGTGAACAATAACTCTGTGTTTGAGTTGTTTGTTGTGACCATTTTTGATAAGAGAGTGAACTCTTGAAGAGAATTACTGTACACCAGGGGTGGAAAGCCTGAGAGGTGTAGAATAATGTGGCATCTCTTCATTGTATTCTTTTCTAAATGAGTATTAATACAAATTGTATTCTCTCATATTCCGTGTCATTTGTGAATTCTAGTTACTTGTTAATTTTGGTTTAATTTTGTGTTTAGTTGCTCATACAAAGTAATCATATGTACTCTTATTGAGGAGTAGGATCCTGATAAGTGGTATCAGAGCCAGGTTGGGTTACTAACAGGTTGTGTTTGTTGATTACAGGTCACTCACAGGTGTTTCTATTTGAGTGGGAGTATAACAATAACAAAAGAAAGTAAGCTATGAATGAAAAAGTTTAATGGCAAGAATTATCAATTATGGAAGATGCAGATAGAAGATTATCTGTATCAAAAAAATTTGTACTTACCTTTGGGTGGGGTTGCATGCAAGCTCATGGATATGAAGGATGAAGAATGGAAGGTTCTTGATCGGAAGGCTCTGAGATCTATAAGGTTGAGCCTTGCATCGTCTGTGATTTCTAACTTATCACAAGTTAAGACAACGGTAGAGTTTATAAAATCTTTGGCAAATTTATATGAAAAACCTTCAGCTTTGAATAAGGTATTTCTTATGAAGCAATTATTTAATTTGCAAATATTGGAAGGTGGATCTGTACATAGTCATCTTAGTGATTTCCATGGTTTGGTAAACCAGTTAAATTCAGTCAATATTATTTTTGATGATAAAATTAAGGCTCTCTTAATCTTATGCTTATTACCTGAAAGTTGGGAGAGTTTGGTAATGGTAGTTAGTAATACTGCATCTGCTTCAAAGATCTTAAAAGTTGATGATGTTGTGAGTGTAATTTTGAATGAAAAAATTCACAGAAAAAGCATAAGAGAATCATCAGGGAATGCTTTAAGTGTTGAAAACAGGGGAAGGCAAAGAGAGAAGATCGAGCAAAGGAGATCAAGGTCAAAAATAGGCAAGAGATCCAAATTTAGGTATGGCAAAATAACTTGCTGAAATTGTGGAAAGCAAGGGCATGCAAAGAAAAATTGTTGGTTGGTTGAAGATCAGCAAGAAGAAAATAAAGAAGCAGATGTTACAGATATTGTTGCACAAGATGCTCTGGTATGTTCTTTGAATAAAGTAGAATCTTGAGTTTTAGAACTTGGTGCCTTTTTTCATGCATCTCCAAATAAGAAATTTTTTTATGAATATGTCCAGGGAGACTTTGGAGAAATTTATTTAGGGGTTGGTAAGCCTTGTCAAATGGTTGGCAAATAGAAAGTGAAGCTGAAATTGCAGACGGGCAATACATAGGTGTTGAAGGAGGTCATACATGTCCCAGTCTTGAAGCAGAATTTGATTT
Organism: Torreya grandis; assembly: GCA_037957365.1. Taxonomy (NCBI): domain Eukaryota; kingdom Viridiplantae; phylum Streptophyta; class Pinopsida; order Cupressales; family Taxaceae; genus Torreya; species Torreya grandis. The sequence continues at coordinate 2,339,637 of JARHVA010000463.1, forward strand.
CTGTTAGAAAGTTGGGTGATGAGGATTGCACAGTAACTCTCACAGCAGACTCTTGAAAAGTTTCTAAGGGTGCACTTATTTTAGCAAGAAGTAAAAAAGTAGGTACTCTTTATCTATCTACTTGTATTACTGATTCTCTTTTTGATTTATCTACTTCAGCTGTAGATTCAAAGATGTGGCTCAATAGGCTTGGTCACATGAATAAGAAAGAGATGCATGTTTTTGAGTCAAAAGGTATGCTTTCGAATTTGAAAATCATGGATCGAGATTTATGTAAGCAAAAGAAGAAAGTGACGTTTCTTGACACTGAGTCAACAAAGAAGGTGGTAGCTTCTGTTGGAGGATCACAATATTGCAGAAAAAAGAAATTCGATGTTCGTGACAAGAACAAAAAAGCCTTGGTTCTCAAGGAGAAGATGACGAACAAAGATCAGTTCAAGGGGTTGAAAAATTCTAAATAGAGTAAGGTTGATTTGGACAAGGTTTTGATCTAAAAAGAGCTCGCGAGTAAAAGTCATCGCTCACAAGTAAAACACAGAAACTGACGTCGGCTAGAAAATCGACATCGGCATCCAAACAGGGATCGATGTAGGCTATGTGTAGACCGACGTCGATGACTCCAGACAAGTAAACACCAACGTCGGTTAGGGAACCGATGTCGGCGATGAGGTCAGTCACATGGAATTGACGTCGGTCGGGTGCAGACTGAGAGATGACCGACATCGATCACTGAGACAAATTTTGGGCAGACAACAAGCTGTTAGGGAGTCTCAAACGTCTATATGGAGGACTAAAAGGGTAAGTAAGCCTCAAATTTGTCATTTTCTTTCTTTACATTACTTGTTGCTCACTGATGGTTAAGAACCAAAAAGTTATTAAAGAAGCAGAGCAGGTAAAATCCAAAAAATAGTGGGAGCTTGGCATGGATGAGGAATGTGATTCCTTAGAAAGAATCAAACGAAAGTTTTTTTGGTAGAGTTGCTAGCTAAAAGAAAGCACTGAAAGACGAATAGATTTTTAGGATAAAGAAGAGAGGAAATGGACACATGAGATGGAAGGCCAAGGTATATGGTCTTGAACAGGCTGCAAGACAATAGAGGTTTAACCATTGTGTTTTTTTACCAAGTTGGATAATATTAACTTCATTATCTTGTTACTGTATGTGGTGTGTATGCTTGTTGTAGGGTCACACATGCAGGGAGTTGCTGAGTTAAAAGTAAAGTTAGTTCAGAGGTGTGTCATGAAGAATCTGAGAGCAGCAAGATTCTTTGGCATGAATTTTTTTAGAGACAGTGAAGATCACAGGTTGATGTTGTCTCAAGATGATTGTGTGAATAAGGTAGTGGCATGGTTCAAGATGCTGAATGCAAAATTGATATGCACACCTATGGATGGACAGTTCACAAAACAATGTCATAATTCACATGATGAAGTTGAGTACATGTGTACTAAACCTGATATTTTTCAAGCAGTGAGAGATGTCAACAAGTTTAGAGCCAATCTGAGATAGAAGCACTAGAGAGCAGTTCAGTGGATTCTCAGATATCTGAGAGGGACCAACAGAAGGTGCATATGCTATGCAGGGTCAAGTTATTTTTTACATGGGTTTATAGATGCGGATGTGGCAGGTGATTTGGATGATAGGAGGTGCACCACATGATTTGTGGTGGTTGGTCTTCAAGATTGATCTTGAAGAGGGATACAAGCCAAAAAATAAACTAGATAATGTACAGGTACAAGTACAGGGGCAACTATTTATCTCCAAATGAGAGATTGTTAGGTTGTGGAGCTAAAAGCTTCACTGATACAAACATGGAGGAAGTTGCTGAGTTACAGAGAAATCGACGTTGACAGCGCAAAAAACGTCGATCATCTTCAGTGCATAGGGCAATCGACATCTGCAAGAGTCGGCTGACGTCGGTCACCTCCAGTCAGACAGTGACCGATGTCGATCGCTTGTGAGGTTTCAAAACTGTTAGTTTCACGAATAATTTGTTTAACGAATCGATTGTTTGCATGTAAAGACTATTTCGAGTCTTGAGTTACGTGTCTAATTATTGTAAATTAGAAGTCTAAGTTATTGTTTAGTATGAGATCTATTTATAGACTCATTGACATGTATTGTAATTAAGAATTAAGGCAAGTAAGAGATCCTTCCAATTGTAAGAACAGGTTGATCTGGAGGTTGTTGCAAGATCAAGAAAAAGTTTTACATGGTAAGTAAGATCATTTGAGTTGTAGGTTATTGCAAGTTCATGAGAGATCTACTTGAAGTACTTTGAATATTTGTCTACTAGCAATATTGTTACTGACTGGTTGGAGGTGAACAACAACTCTGTGTTTGAGTTGTTTGTTGTGATCATTTTTGGTAGGAGAGTGAACTCTTAAAGAGAATTACTGTACACCAGGTGTGGAAACTCTGAGAGATGTAGAAGAGTGTGGCATCTCTTCATTGTATTCTTTTCTAGATGAGTATTAATACATATTGTATTATATCTCATATTTTGTGTCATTCGTGAATTCTAGTTACTTGTTAATTTTGGTTTAATTTCGTGTTTAGTTGCTCATACAAAGTAATCATATGTACTCTTATTGAGGAGTAGGATCCTGACAATTTACATCTTACTGTCTGCCCAAATTTCTTTCTGACAGTGACCGATCTTGGTCATCTCTGGTCGATGTCGGTCTGCACCTAACCGACGTCGATTCCACTTGACCGACGTCAATTTTTTTTTGATTGACGTCAGTTTTTGCTTGATCGACGTCGGTGTCTGTGTTTTTCTGTGTGTGATTATTTTTACTTGCGAGCTCATTTTGGATCATAACTTCGTCCAAATCACGATTGCCCTGCTCAAAATTATTCAGCCTCTTGAGCTGATTACTGTACATCACTTTTTCATTGAAAACTACATCACGACTTCTAATAATTTTGTTAGTTTTTAAATTTTACAATCAAAATCCGAAATCTCTAGAGCCATAACTAATGAAAGTGCACCGCATAGATTTAGCATCCAGCTTTTTTCTATATTTTTTATCAATGTGCACAAAAGTTTTAGAACTAAAAACTCTAAGAAATGAAAGATCTACTTTTTTTTCTGTCTAGGCCTCTTCTAAAATTTCACCATCTAGTGCAGTAGGTCTTTTGTTAATCAAGTAAATCGTAGTATCTACAGCTTCTGTCCAAAATTGTAAAGGCAAACCAACATGCAACCTCATACTCTGTGCATGCTCCATTATTGTTCTATTCATTCCTTCAATAACTCTATTTCGCTGAGGTGTCTTTGGAACCATCTTTTTCTTGCGTATTCCATTCATAGAACAGTAACTATTGAATTTATTGCTGTAGTACTCATCACTATTGTCAGATCTAAGGCACTTTAATCTCAAACCTATTTCATTCTCAATCAAAACTTTTTATTTCTTAAATGTGTCAAAAACATCAGATTTCTTTTTTATGCAATAAATCCATATTTTTTTTATATCATCATCAATGAAAAAACATAATACCATGATCCTCCAATAAAAGCTACCTAAGCTGGTCCTCACACGTTTGTGTGAACAAGCTATAATTTGTGCTTCTTCTTTGTTGATCCAATTTTGAGAAACTTCACTTTATCTTATTTTTAAAAAATATAATGCTCACAGAAATCTAGATCTATGCTTTTCAAATTTGAAAGCTTACCTTTTGACTTAAGAACATTCATTCTCTTCTCACTCTTGTGACTAAGCCTACAGTGCCACAACTTTGCATCTACATCTAAAGTAGATAAAATAGAAAGAGAATGATCAGTAATACAAGTAGATAGATAAAGTGTACCTATTCTCTTACCTCTGGCTAATACAAGTGCACCTTTGAAAACTTTTTAAGATTTCGCTGTGAGATTTACTGTGCAACCCTCATCACCCAATTTTTTTACAAAAATCAAATTTCACTTCAAGATGGGTACATGCATGACATCTTTCAACACTCATGTGTTGTCATTCTGCAATTTCAGCTGTACTTTTCTTTTGCCAATAATTTGACAAGGCTCATCATCCCCTAAATAAAATTTTCTAAAATCTCTATGGACATAATCATTGAAAAATTCTCTATTTTGGGTTAAATGGAAAGAGGCACCATAATTTAAAACCCAAGATTTTATTCTATTATCCAAAGAAAATATAAGAGCATTCTTTGCAACAATACCTGCAACTTTTACTTCTTCTTTATTACTTTTATGCTGATTTTTTTGTTATTTTTCAACCAACAATTTTTTTTGCATGCCCTTTCTTTTCACAATTTCAGCAAGTTATTCTTCTATTTCTAGATTTAGATCTACTTCTCATCTTTGAATTTAACCTTGATCTCCCTTGCTTGCCCTTCTCTCTTTGCCTTCCCTTGATTTCAATACTTAAAGCATTATCTGATGTTTCTCTAGTGCTTTTCTTACAAATTTTTTCATTCAAAATTACACTAACAACATCATCAACTTTTAAGATATTTGAAGCAGATGCAATATTACTAACTACCATTACCAAACTATGCCAACTTTCAGGTAAAGAGCATAAGATTAAGAGAGCTTTAATTTCATCATCAAAAATTATTTTGACTAAATTTAACTGATTTACTATTGCATGGAAATCATTAAGATGACTAGATACAGATCCACCTGCCTACATTTGTAAATTAAATAATTGCTTCATAAGATATACCTTATTCGAAGCTGACAACTTTTCATATAAATTTGTTGAAGTATCCATTAACTCTACCGTTGTCTTTACCTATGATAAGTTAGAAATCACATAAGATGTCAGGCTCAACCTTATAGATCAAAGAGCCTTTCTATCAAGAACATTCTATTCTTTATCTTGCATATTTGTGGGCTTTCTTGAAACCCCACCTAATGGTAAGTACAGATATTTTTGATACAAATAATCTTCTATCTGCATCCTCCATAATTGATAATTCTTGCCATTGAATTTCCTCATTCTTAGTTTACTTTCTTTTGCCATTGCTTTACTCCCACTCAATCATAAACCCCTGTGAGTGAATTCTGTAATCAACAAACACTAATCTGGCTCTAATACCACTTGTTAGGATCTTATAGAGTATAATTGATTACTTTTGTATAAGCAATTAAACACAAAATTAAACTAGAAATAATAAGTAATTAAAAATCAGAAACATCAAAGAATAGGAGATACAAAAATTAACCAATCTTATATTAAACTCTTTCAGAAAGAAATATAATGAAAAAATCTCTATCTTTTCACACCTCTCAGATGTACAAATCTCTTTTCCTCAAGAGGTCGCTCTCTCAATCTATTACAACCAACTCCACTACTTGAATTGATTCACCTTACAAACTATGAGGATCTAACCCTATTATATAATACTAGGATTCATGAGCCATGCATTCTCCATCGTTAGATACATCTCTTAATCAAAGGTTCAAATTTGTCCTGCCAAACATAGAAAAGTGGACTCAAGACTAACAGTTAGTCTTTGCATGTAAACAATCTGTTCTCAAAATTAGAATTTTGGAAACGCACAGATCGCTGACATCAGTCTTTGTCTGTCTGCATATGATCAGTGTCGACCGATCCATAACCGACGTTGATCGATGTCAGTCGAACCCTGATCGATGTCGATCGATTTTGACTGATGTCGACGACTGTGTAACTCCAGCAACCTCTGCATTTGATCATCTGGTGAAGCTTTTAGCTCCACAACTCAACAATTGTTACAATTATTTATATACATTGAGCCCTAGAAAGAGTTATACTCCATGTCATAAGATTAGGCTTTGAAACCCTTTCATCTTGGAATTTAAGTGTAGAGTACCCTCTACTACGTCTATGGTTATTCTAGTTCCCTCTCGCATTCCAAGTATACACAAACTCTATTATTATGACCTTGTTCGAGTCCTAGCCTATTGAGAGAAAAAATATAGTTATATGTTATCCTAGCCCATGCATATAAAGGGCATGCTAGGACCCCTTCATCCTAACACTTATATTTAATTGTTATTGTTAGTAAAATTTATGAACATATATGCTTTGTAAGTCATCCCTTGAGCTAATCGTAATAATCTCACATTCATGGGAAATAGTAGTTCGTTAGTACATAATTAATTTAAATAGGAGCTTAAACTAGTGGAAATATATTCACATATTGTATTGTATTAAGCTTTCTCAAAAGAAGTTTCCCCCTCGAAGATGCCAAAAATATTTTAATATACTTCTACTCTCTTTTCAATTTAATATAATCATCTTCTATTTCATTCAAAATATTATTTATGTGCATTTGTGGTTTTATTATATTCTATTGTAAGAAGGTTCCTAGCAACATGGATGAAGAAAATAACCACATTTACAACATCATCATGCAAGGGGTGGAACATTTGAAACCTCAATATGATGGAGTTATTCGCTTGAGAGGAGGAAATCTCGATTTCAAACACCATGAACATTACATGTGATCAATGGATCTATGAGTCTTAGGAAGTGACTTGGTGCAAATTGGAAAAAGGTGAATATGGGATCCAAACAGTCTATTGGATGCAATGACTTCAAAGGGACCAAGGCTAATGTTATCAAATCCCCAACCTCCAATATCTCGGTATTATGCAACAGGTTATAGGTAAAAATAGTGTTTCGGCCTAGTAAGGGGAAGATTGCCAAGTTCCCTTACTATGATGGTTCAATGTGCACGTCATCCTAAGTAATCGACTTGGAAGAATGCTTACCCAAAGAAAATGAATGTGTACTCTCCTTGGTCTATACATTGTAAATTATATCCATGTATTGGTGGGTGACACATAAACCCTCACTAGCTACTTGGGTTATTATCAAGGAAGAAGTCTACACTAGATTTGAGTGCAGTAAACCTACACTGACATTACCTAGCTAAGGTATAAAGTCACCACCATAAATAAATATGTGAAGTTGTGAAGAGATATGGATAAAGAGTGTATATTTTATACCAATTGGCCTATGAGTTCATGTTTTCTATGGTACTATAAAAACTTGGGCATGTGTGTGATGTATCATTAGTGAGATAAGAATAAAGATGAATGAATTAGACATGTTGAAGGTGGGTTTCATTCACACCAATTCCTTTTCCTCTTGTGAGAAAAAACTTTACAAATCATTGTAGTGAACGTGTAGATCCATTATAGAGGATGATGCTATCATGAAAGACCGTGTGTCAAAGCTGCACAATGAAAAAAGTCTTGCACTACCCAAATTATTTGGGGACTATAGCAATGAAAGTGGAAATTCAAGTGAAGAAGAGGATGAGGTATGGTTGAAGCACAACTTCTAGTTCAAATTCAACAAGGAGAAGGTCATCTAGAAAATATAATAAAATAAATCTTGTTAGGGGATCTAGCTCTACCAATTAGAGCACATATGATTACTTCCTTATAAGCAATTAAAAACGAAATTATATCAGAATGATAAAGTAACTAGAAACTTGAGACAACAAAGAATTTGAGAGACAATACACACTCTTTGTATTAGATATTACTAGAAGAAAATACAATAAGGAAGATGCCGCTTCTTCCTCCACCTCAAAGGCTTGCCACACCTCAAGACCTTCTTCCCTCTCTCTCTTGCTCAACACAAAACCAACTCTACAACCTAAGTTGCTATCCCTCCTTGAATGCTTCAGCTGATCTCCTTGACCTTACACCTGTAGATCTCCTTGACCTTGCTTGCTTCAATGCTTTTACTTGCCTTCTTAATACAAAAACAATACATGCCTTATGGGTCTATAAATAAGATCCCATGCTTACAAAAATAAAACTCTAGTTACAATAATTAGACACGCAGCTCGTGACTATAATTAGTCCTTTGACATGCAAACACTTGCTTCACTTAACTGACTGTTCATCAACAGCAGTTCCAGAAATACACAGGCGACTGACGCTGGTCCCTGCTTGTCTGGTGCTGCCGATGTCGGCCGACTCTCTGCCGTCGCCGGTTTTCTTCTCCACTGCATCTAACCGACGTCGGTCATACTGTCGACGCTGGTGGCTCTGGTTCTTCAGCATCCTTCTTTTTTGTGTCTGCAAACAGTTGAAGCTTTTAGCTCCACACCATAACAATCTCCCACTTGGAGATAAATAGCTGCAACTTGTACCTGTACCTGTACGCCATCTATTTTGTTACTTAGGCTCTGTATCCCTCTTCAATGTCACTCTTGAAGACCAACCACCACGCAAACCTGTGATGCAATACCTATCTCCTATGCCACAAGAATTTTGTTGCTCCCAAATTCTCCATGACATACTTCTGAACCAACTCTACCCTTAGCTTAGAAAACTCTCTGTATATGAAACCCTGCAACAAGTAACACAATACAGTAACAGGATAATGTAGCTAATATTATCCAACTTGGTAAAGATAAAATACAATGGTCAAACCTCCATTGTTCTGCAGCATAATCAAGACCATATACCATAGCCTTCTGTCTCATGTGTCCATCCACTATCTTCTCTAAAATGGAAATGCATCCCTCTATCCAGTGCTTTCTTTCAGCTGACAACGCTACCAACAAATACCTGTTTGGTTCTCCAAGGACTCACACTCTTCATCCATGCCAAGCTCCCACTGTTTCTGAATTCTACCTGCATTGCTTCTTCCATCTTCTAAGTTCATGACTATCAGTAAGCAATATAAAGAAGGTGAACAACGAATATGAGGTTCACATACCTTTTCTGACCTCCACATGGGTGCTTGAGACTTAGATGATTCACCCACTATCCATTTCAGTGATCGATATCGGCCATCTCCCAGTCTGCTCCCGACCGATGTCGGTTCCCTGCACTGACCCTGACTGTCGACGTCATTTCCTTGGCTGACGCCGATGTCCCTCCTATCGACATCGGTCCTTATGACCGACGTCGGACTTCTCATGTCTGACCTACCGACTCTGCTGGTCTTCACATGACCGATGTCGATATCTAGATGACTGACGTCGGTGCCAAGCTACCGACATCGGTGTCTGTGTGTTCCTGTAAGTGATGAAATTTTCATTCGCGATCTCTTCTTGGATCAGACCTCTGTCCATGCTGCCCTGCACAGATTTATTCAACCCCTGTGACTGATCTCTGTCCTTCATCTCCTTCGTAAACACTAAGGCTTCTTTGTTCCTGTCAAAAACATCAAATTTCTTCTTTTTACAATGAACTATATCTATGCTTTCCAAATTTGAACACGTACCTTTTGAATCAAGAACTTCCATTCCCTTCTTATTCATGTGACCAAGCCTATTAGGCCACATCTTCGAATCTACACCAGAAGTAGAATCAGTAATACAAGTAGACAGATAAAGAGTATCTACTTTCTTACCTCTTGCTAGAACAAGTGCTCCCTTGGTAACCTTCCAAGAATCTGCTGTGAGGGTTATTGTGCATCCCTCATCTCCCAACTTTCTAACAAAAATCAGACTCTGCTTCAGAATTGAAACATGCATGACCTCTTTCAACACCCATGTGTTGTCAATCTGCAATCTCAGCTGCACTTTCCCTTTGCCAACTATCTGACAAGGCGTACCATCCCCTAAATAGAGCACTCCAAAATCTTCCTGTTCATACTCATAGAACAAATCTCTGTTTGGAGATGCATGAAAAGATGAACCAGAATCTAAAATCCATGATCCTACCTGACTATCCGAAGAAAGTATGAAAGCATCCTGCATCACGATATTTGCATCCTTTGCTTCTTCAATACCTGCATGTTGATTCTCTTTATCTCTCAACCAACACTCCCTCTTCGTATGTCCTTTCTTTCCACAAAACCAGCAGGTAATACCTTTGGACTCGAATCTCCTTCCCGACCTTGATTTCCCTTGCTCAACCTTCTCCCTTTGCCTTCCCTTGCTTTTTGCACTTAGAGCATTCCCTGATGATTCACCGGTGCTTCTCCTGCGCATTTCTTCATTCAAGATCACACTCACAACATCATCAACTTTTAAGATTTTAGAAGCAGATGCAGAATTACTTACTGCCATAACCATACCGTCCCAACTTTCAGGCAAAGAACATAAAATCAAGAGAGCTTTTACCTCATCATCAAAAACAATATTGACTGAAGCTAGTTGGTTTACCAAACCATGAAAATCACTGCGATGAATATGTACCTATCCACCTTCTTGCATTTGCAAAGTAAATAGCTGCTTCATAAGATATACCTTATTAGAAGTCGAGGGCTTTTCGTATAAATTCGCCAAGGACTTTATCAACTCTTCCGTTGTCTTGCACTGTGATAAGCTAGAAATCACAGAGGATGCAAGGCTCAACCTTATAGAACCGAGAGCCTTTCGATCAAGAACGTTTCATTCTTCATCCTTCATATCTGTGGGCTTGCATGCAACCCCACCCAACGGTAAGTACAAATCCTTCTGATACAGATAGTCCTCAATTTGCATCCTCCAATATTGATAATTCTTGCCGTTAAACTTCTCCATTCGTAGTCTACTTTCTTCTGCCATTGCTGAACTCTCACTCAATCAGAAAACCCTGTGAATGACCTGTAATCAAAAAATAATACCCTGCTTCCTACAAACCGTAGCTCTGATACCACTTGTTAGGGGATCTAGCTCTACCAATTAGAGCACATATGATTACTTCCTTATAAGCAATTAAACACGAAATTATACCAGAATGATAAAGTAACTAGAAACTTGAGACATCAAAGAATTTGAGAGACAATACACACTCTTTGTATTAGATATTACTAGAAGAAAATACAATAAGGAAGATGCCACTTCTTCCTCCACCTCAAAGGCTTGCCACACCTCAAGACCTTCTTCCCTCTCTTTCTTGCTCAACACAAAACCAACTCTACAACCTGAGTTGCTATCCCTCCTTGAATGCTTCAGCTGATCTCCTTGACCTTACACCTATTGATCTCCTTGACCTTGCTTGCTTCAATGCTTTTACTTGCCTTCTTAATACAAAAACAATACATGCCTTATGGGTCTATAAATAAGATCCCATGCTTACAAAAATAGAACTCTAGTTACAATAATTAGACACGCAGCGCGTGACTATAATTAGTCCTTTGACATGCAAACACTCGCTTCACTTAACTGACTGTTCGTCAACAGCAGTTTCGGAAATACACAGGCGACCGATGCCGGTCCCTGCTTGTCTGGTGCTACCGACGTCGGCCGACTCTCTACCGTCGCCGATCTCTTTCTCCACTGCATCTAACCGACGTCGGTCATACTGCCGACGTCGGTGGCTCTGGTTCTTCAGCATCCTTCCTTCTTGTGTCTGCAAACAGTTGAAGCTTTTAGCTCCACACCATAACAAATCTAGTGATAACTTAGATCACTTGAATATAGAGACTTTTATTGGGGAATATAAGGTCGAAAGATAAGAAAAATGACTATAATGGACATTTGAAAACCAAGGTCAACATAGGTACTGAAGAAGATTTTGACTACTAGAGACTACTGGGTAGATGAAGAATTGGCATGAGTAGTTGAACTATTGCATGAGTTCCAAAATATATTTCCTTACAACGACAAATAAATAAGGGGTGTACATTCTTCATTAGGGAAAATGAAAATGAAATTAATCTAGGGCACTTGCCCAATAGAGAATAGGCCTTACAAGATGAACCCCAATCTTCATGTAAAGGTTAAAGAGGAAATCGATAATATACTGGCTACAAGGGTCATTTATGCAATTTAAGAATTAGAATGGGTGAGCCTAATGGTGATCATCTTGAAAAAGGATGGGTGCATCTAGATCTGCGTGGAATTTTATTATGACCATCTATTCAACATTAACCTTCAAATGCTAGGACATTTCATAGTTGAAAAATTAAATATATAAATTTATTATAATCTAAATAGATATACTTATAATTCTTAAGAAAATTTGAGAGTGCACCAAAATTTCCCCTTTCGTATACTTAAAAAACTAAAAAATATTCATATGACTGTCAAATCTAAACCTTGCAAATTTCAACATTTCTTGATATCAAACCCAATCATGTCATTCGCTGAAGGGAGAACCCCAATCCTCATTGTTGGAGAGGGGAATGCAAGAAAATAGTTCCAATGTTTAAATACCAATATTTATTTATTTTTATTGATAGTTGAGGGTTAATGGATCCCTTGCCCTTTTATTGCATAATGAGATACTCTAAAAACACATTGTGGGTCAGATAGATATGACAAACAAAACAAAAGGCCAAGACCGTTAATCGCCAAAAAAGCGGAGCGGGGCAGCGGGGGCGGGCGAGGACAACCACTTAAAATGCTTCTCCAGTGATTCGAACAAGCTCCTGCTACTGCTTTGACGACCTGCATCTATCTCCTCTATTCCTGCCATGGAATTTCTTTTCTCCCCACTGTTGTTTTCATCATTCTTCTCCAAATGGGTGTTCCCATGGAGAAAGATTCTTCACTAGCCCTCTTATTTTAATTTCAATAAATTGCTTGTTGCCTGAAAATTCTTTTTAGAGATTGTCATGGGCTCCTAATATTAATTCTTTTAAAACCCCCAAAAAGTAGTTTAAGCACATGCCAGCATTGGAAAGGCTTATTCTTTTCCCAAACCAACTGCTGAGTTTCCTATTATTTTAGGTAGTTTTGTTCAACTCAATTTCTTATTCCAATGGTTGGTTTCACTTTTTAAGCAAGTAAGCTGTAGTGAATGAGCATACTCTTATCATTACTCTGTCTTCGAGTGGGCGTCAGTGGTCACAATCCATTTCTTGACAGAACAATGATTATATACTCTCTAAGAGACTGACTTTGGAATCCCAAACAATAAATGTTATTATTGAGTTTAGATATCCATTATTACCACTTTCTATAGGTAGACAACAGTTTTATTAATGTAACTGTTTTCATTTTGATATGCAGTGGGGCAATTGGATTTATGATTTGCTCAACGGAAGGACCACCTGTAGATTTCAAGAATCCTGTCAATCCTATTGAAAAGTAGGGTGCTGCAACTAATAGAAATGTTCGTCGAGTATTTTTTACAATCTACAACAATTATGTCTTAGATTATGGATATTTTGTTTATGTTTTCTTCTGGTTAAGATATTTGATATTTTGAAGTTTAAACCTAGCATGGTCTCCTTCATATTCATATTTACATTTATAGAGTCATTATCAGAAATTTAAATTTCTTTTTTGTTGTGTAAATGGTTTGCAGGTGAATGGTGGAATACGAATGTGGAAGATGTGATAGCGGGATGCAAATCACAGATGAGCAGTACCAAATGATTCAGATACATACCTAATTAATAGTCGGCCTAGGGACTTCTTTCCATGCTGTAAAAAAGGTTCATCCCTTAATCAACTATTATTACAAAAACCAAAGCAGGAAAATGATATCAGTTTTTAAGAGACCATTAGTTAATAATTTGTGGATGCAGATACCACACAGTTTTCAGTTGAGGCACCAAAAACATACCTGTTAAGGATCGTGAACGCTGCCCTGAATTATTCTTCTTCAAAATAGCATAATACAATATCAATATGATATTTGTAGCAGTGCAGTGTATACCAAACTCTATCCAAATGATATAGAACATTCGCCACATACCTGCCCACACATTGGATTCCTATATGCCTTAGACTAACCTGCCAGCAAGCAACCTGTTAAGTGTGTGTCATTGAAACATTTTAAACAGCATATTCTGTTTCTTGTCTATTTGTGAGAAGAATCTTGGGGCTTCACCACTCTGTAATAAACCTATGGCTTAATGAGTACTTTCAAACTGCATAGTTATTCACCCAGTGAGTACTCTTTTTATAATCAATGAACCATGTCAGTTTGCTGTGTAAAGTAAATAGCTATCTGCAGCATATCCTACTTCAGATTTCTTGTTTCGACGTCAATTTGCATAATCAATACATATATCACAATAATAAATATGTTGCTTAGATAAAAGCAATTTGATTTGAGATTGACCCTTTATTCCATAGATAAAAAGAAAATCTTTCCTATCATGTCTTTTTTATTGAAAAAAATATTTTTAATGGAAGGGGATTCATGTTGATAAGATAATTTTGTTTTGTAATGTATTTTGGTCAACATGATCTAAATGTTGTTTTGGTCAACTCAAGGTCAAATATTTAGGTCACATTGTACTTAGACCTTAGTGTGTATTACCATAAATTTATCAAGGATTATGGAAAGATTTCTGCCCCATTAATCACCATATTGAAAAAGACTCTTTTCTCTAGTGTATGACAATGAAACAAGTCATTCATCTAGTGAAACATGTTTTGTGCACTATCCATGTTTTGTTAATACTTGATTTCTTAGACTTTTATCGTCAAAGGTGATGCTTATGGCAATGGAATCGATGCCATCCTCATGCGTTTTACGAATGACCTATTGCATTTACTAACAAGGCTCTCATTGGGATAAATCTAGTGCATTACATATGAAAAATAAATTATGACTATCCTCCATGTGTCAACATTGGCATTTTAATATCAAAACAAATCGTCATATTCTCAAGTATTTCTTGAAATAAAGGGTATCCTCCCTTGATCATAAAAAATGGGCCTTCAATATGATGGGGTATGATTATGAGATCACTTATAAAAAGGGCAAGGAAAATACGGACGTGAATGCACTATCTTGCCAATGTGAGAAACATGCAAAGCTATGTGCATTATTTGTGCCCATTTCCAATTGGATCCATGATATTCAACAAGAGTGGCACCAAGACAATCGCTACACACACCAACTCATCCTAAAATTATCCATTAACCATAGACCCAAATCCAACTACACTTGGGGTGGCCAATCCTTAAGATATAAAGGCCACATTGTTTTAATCCTTGGGTCCAGGGTTTTCCATAATATTCTACACAATTTGCATGCATCACTTTCATCTAGTTTTTTGGGCTTTCCTCAAAACCTACGAGCAAGTTCGTCATAATTTTTTTGGCAAGGAATTAAGTAATATATCAATAAATTTGTGAAATAATGTGATACATATTCAAAATGTGAAACAGTGGCAACACTAGGCTTGCTCCAACCATTACCCATTATACAATGCCTTTTAAAATATATCTCCATGGATCTTATTGAAGGCTTGTTGAAGTCTTGTGAAAAAATTAGTCATACTAGTGGTGGTGGATTGTATCTCTAAATATGCCCTTTTTTGTGCCTTTCCCCATCCCTACATTGCTTCTACCATCATCCAAACATTATTCAGCCAAATTTTATGCCTTCATGACATCCCTACCTCTATTTTATATTATCAGGACTCAAACTCTACTAGTCTTTTTTGGTAGGAACTCTTCAAGCACATGGGAACTCAACTAAAAATAAGCTCTAGCTATCATCCATAGATAGATGGCCAAACTAAAATTTTCAAAAAATGCCTGGAATCATATCTTCAATGTTTTGCCTATGATAATAAACATCACTGATCCAATTGGTTAACTCTTCTTGAATAGTGATATAATACCGCTTACCACACTACTACGAAAATGTTTGTGTGTAGTCATTTATGGTCAAAAGCCACCATTTCTCCTCTCTTACCTCTTAAGCAACTCTCATGTCCAAGTAGTGGATATTACCTTTAGCCCTTAAGAAAATTTCTTCGACTTCTCAAGGACAATCTTGACTTGGCCTAGAATCGCATGAAGTATTAGGCTGATCAACACCATTTTGAGCTGGCTTCCACCTTAGTGATATGGTTTTCCTTTGATTGTAGCCTTATAAATAATACTATTTGAAATTGAAAGGTTATTAACCTTTTTCCTTAGTCAACACAGTCTAAATGTTATTTTGGTCAATTCAAGGTTGAGTATCTAGGTCACATTGTACTTAGGCCTTAGAGGGTACTACCACAAATTTATCAAGGATTACATAAAACTCTTTGACCCATTGATCATCATGTTGAAAAAAAATTATTTTCTTTGCTCTAGATGAAAACATAACAAACATTTGATCTATTGAAACACGCTATGTGCATTACCCTTGTTTTGGTAACACCTACTTTCTTAAAGACTTTTGTCATCAAAGGTGATGTTTGTGGCAATGGCTTGATGCCATCCTCATACAAGATGAATGACCTATCGCCTTTACTAGCAAGGCTCTCATTGGGAGAAATCTGGTGTGTTACACATGAAAAGGAAATTATGACTATCCTCTATGTGGTCAAATAATCTAATCCATACTTGTTTGACATTTTAATATCAAAACAAATCATCATATTCACAAGTATTTCTTAGAGTAAAGGGTATCCTCCCACAATCATAAAAAATGGGTCACTGAAATTATGGGGTATGATTATGAGATCACTTATAAAAAGGGTAGGTAAAATGTGGTCGTGGATGCACAATATCACTTATATGAGAAACATGCAAAGCTATGTGCATTATCTATGCCCATTTCTGACTAGATCTCAATATTCAACAAGAGTGGCACTAGCGCAATCACTACACACACTGGCTCATCCTAAAATTGTCCATTAACTCTACACCCAAATCCAACTACATTTGGGGTGGTCAATCCTTAAGATATAAAGACCACTTTGTCTTAATCCCTGGGTCCAAGGTTTACCATAATATTATACACAATTTGCATGCATCACTTTCAACTGATCATTTGGGTTTCCTCAAAACCTACGAACACGTTCATCATGATTTTTTGGCAAAGAATTAACATATCAACAAATTTATCGAAGAATGTGATACATATTAGCAAAAAAGTGTGAAACAATTTCAACATCGAGCTTGATCCAACCATTACCCATTCTGCTATACCTTTTAAAATATATTTCCATGGATATTATTGAAAGATTGATGAAATCTTGTGAAAAATCAATCATACTGGTGGTGGGCCATGTCTCTAAATATGCCCTTTTTGTGCTTTTCCCCATCCCTACATTGCTTTTACCGTCACCCAAACATTCTTTGACCATTTTTTTTGCATTCATGGCATCCTACCTCTATTGTATATTATCAGGACTAAGATTCTACTAGTCATTTTTGGTAAAAATCCTTCGAGTGCATGGGAAATCAACTAAAAATGAGCTCTAGCTATCTTTTGTATTTGAATGACAATGTTGAAAGGTCACTAAACTTTATCCTTAGTTCTATGGGACTTATGAGGTTCTTCAACAAATTGGTTTAGTTACATAAAAATTGACATTTTCACGTTCTTTGTGTGTCCATCATGTTTTTCATGTTTCATGTTTGAAGAAAGTCCTGGGCCATAAGGTCACATCTCAGAAAATCCTTTTTGATCTTGATGCAGATGGCTCTCTCCTTCTTGAACCTAAATCCATCTTAGACTAACGCTCGACCTAGCTTCATAATGAGTCCATCAATGAAGTTTTGGTCTAATGGCATGGGATGCAACCAAAAGATACAAATTAGGAACCCATTCTTGAACTTCAGAAGTAGTTTCCTCATCTTCACCTTTGAGGGAAAAGATTTTTAAGGGGGAGGGTGCATACACTTGATATTTTTCACTTTTATCAATTTACTGACACTTTTTATTACAGAGGCTTTTTGGTACATCAATTTCCATAAGTGCATGCATTAAAAGGTGCACAAAGAATGGGGTAGGATCAACTCATGGTACTTTGTCAGAGATGTTTGCATATTATTTAGTCACTATAAATAAGGATAGGTGTCACTATAAATAATGATAGATGTCTAACAAACATGCTTATTAGAATGAGAATAATCTTAAAGCTAACTTATAGATTCTAAAGTACATAGGATTTGGCATTAACTTTCTTATGTCCCAATGATTGTTGTTAAATGGAAACATTCTCGAGTTGTGAAATGAAGAAGAAAAAGCATTTATATACAATAGATCTAGGGATCTAACCTCAAACAATAAAATATACACTACTTTGGCATTGCTACTATTTCCTTCATAGCACCCACCATTGTACATAGACACTACTTTGACGTTGATGAGCCCATTATAATTTAAAGATGATACATACACATACACATACACATACACATACACATACACATACATAGATAATGATTAATTATGATATATTTAATAATAATTATACAATATATATAAAAATAATAATATTTAATACTATAAATATTATATAATACATTATATATAACAAGAGTCGCGTAATAGCTAGTCCCTACCTCTAAGGCACTAATTATATTAGAAATTATAATGTATTTTGTGTTGGGTTAATTTGAAATATTTAGGAGGTAAAGTTGTAGGTTATAAGAGAAAGGTTGCATATTAGAAATTGCAAAGTTCTCATATTATTTAAATCTTTGAAAATAATATTGAATTGTCATAATTATTTTTGTGTGTTAATATTAATTAAATATTAATGAATATATTTTTGGTTGCATAAAGACAAAAGAGGGCCCATGAGGAAGTCAAAGAGTCATCAAGTAAAGATAAAAGAGGGAAAGGACACATTTTTCCATGAAAGGTCACCTTGAGTTATTCAAAGAGTCACCAGATAAAGACAAAAGAGGGAAAGGATGCATTTTCCCATGAAGGGTCACCTTGAGGAATTTGAAGGGTCATGCAAGACAAGTTTGATGCCATTTTCTATGTGAATTGAAAGGTCTCAAAGGGTGAATGCCAAAGGTCATTTGGAAGGCTATAAAAGGAGGCTTGGGAAGCCATTTTGATGTAAGAAAGAGCATGGTTTGTAATTGTTATATCTAGCTTAGAAGAGTAGAGGAGAGAAAAGAAAGAGATATAGTAGTGTGATATCATTTGTTGAGAAAGCAACATTGAGAGATAGTTGTGTTTTATACACAAAAGGGGTTGGTGCTCACAAATCATTACTATGTTGGTGCTTAGCAAAAGGGTTGGTACTCCTGCAAGTTGGTGCTTGCAAACTTTGTAAAATTGAGTTGGTGCTCATTTATATACTTGAGATTATTTTCCATGGTTTTTCCCACATTGGGTTTCCACATAAAATTTGGTGTCTCTATCTCTCTCTCTTTCTTATGTGGTGCATGTTATTACTTTCAGTTTTATAGCATATCTTGAATGTGTGACTAAGTGGTTAAAGTAAATGCATTTGATTAAGTAAAAGATATATGATATACTGTGAATCATTATATCTCGTGCTTAACACCATATGCCAGATTTGGTGAATCCATGAACAATTCTACATATTTCTCTAATAAAAGTGCTTTGCTTCTCTACGGCCTTCAGGTTTAGAGTATGATCATGTGCAATTTTTAGTTTTAATTATATTTCCCCTCTATTATGAAATCAGTTCGAATCCCATCATTCCCTAAATATTTGTAGAAGAATTACTTGATTTATAATATAGGGCATACAAGGTCCTTTTATTTTATTTTGTTTTGTGTATTCGCCAATGGTTGAACCATGGAATGTCATGAAGACCCGAGCATGGAAACCCCTAGAGTAGAGAAAGTGGTCTAGGTATGTATATTTTTGGTATTTTTTATTATTTTTCATTTATTATTATTTTGTTTCCATTATGTTAGTTAAATGTTCTTCAATTCCATTGCATTCAAAACCTTAGGGTTTCCTTTTATGCAAGATATTGTTCATCAGTAGAAAAAAGGAAAAAAATAGTCCATAAAAAATACTTTGTTGGCATTAGACAAGGACACTGACTTTAATACAGAGCTAAAGATCCACCAATAGGCTAGACCATAGAGGACAATGATCACCATCCTTGTACCATTATTGGAATTGTATCTATCATTTCTTAGGTTTTATTATCCATATTATGTTGGTGTATATTGCCTTGTGTTTTTAATGTTAGATGCTTGTTATTTTTAATTAAACCATGCACCCTTCAATTTTTCTCCATGAGTTATGCTACCAAACAATTTATGTTCTTGGTCATACTACCATACCTCCTACTTTTTTTTAATAAAAATAGATTTGTACTCTATAAATTTGATTTTCAAATGATGAAAGCTAATTTTTCAATAAGAAATTGTAAATCAAACTTTGACCTACTCACATAATAAATAATGTTATTTTGTTTCATCAATTCTCCTAAGGTTTTTGAAGGGATATTGACCACTAACTAATTTGATGTGCAGACATGATACCAGTAGTAGAGAGGAATTTAGGCCATTAAACTACCAAAGCTACCCTATATAACACGTGGCAAAGCGATACTTTATTAATTTTAGTTATAGAGGGTGATATCCAAATAAACAAGTTTACGGGAAATTTTTTAATTCATGTAAAGGGAATTGAAGAATTGCAACATAGAGTGTGTTGCATTCTCCATAATAGATTCTTATAAAATTCAGCGTCTAGGTTCAGTAGGGAATTTGTTTTAGGGTGGGGAGTACCCCTCTACACAAGTTGTTTCTTGTAGGGTCAACTCTTCCTATGTAATAATGATGGATAATGACGTTGAGGAAGCAATTAGACCTTATCAAGATAAGCCCATGACATTTATGGCCATGTGGAGAAAATATAATACACCATGGGTAAGGTCCAATGTATATGCTATGATATTCCCTAAATATTGCTATTTCCACTATGAATATTTTCTTAAGGTAAGCTAAGATAGTTTTAATATTTGGTAAGGTCTCAAGATAAACTGTAGATTTCCATTGTGAACATATGTATCATGTGGTCTACATGCAATATATTACTTTCTGAATGGTAGACTATCTCGGGTATTTATATGTGTTTTTGAAATCAATTCAAATAGTTATAGTCAATTTTAGCGGTAAATGTGATCCACCATATCAGTTGAGTAGCACATCTGATTCTATGGGTTTGAGACTCCATAACCTTCAAATAGTTACACACATTTTTGAAATCAATTCAAATAGTTACAATCAATATTTAGTTGTTAATGTGATTCACCATATCAGTCGAGTCACATCTGGGTTATGTGGATTTGATACTCCACCTTAAAAATTATTTTTATTTCGTACCTTGGATGGAGATAATGAAAAATTTCAATATGATTGTAGTTGTTTATGTGATAAAAAATTAATTGTGTGTCACATTAACATGTCTATTGTTACTGAATGTACTCTTTTAAGCTTACTGACCCACTTTTGGTCATCCATGGACATTAATATAATTTCTTTATTTTTATTCTCTTTTTTCTTAGATTTATTGATGTAGTACTTTTATATAATTTTAATGCATTTTATAATGATTTGAACTTTATTTTTAATTGGGATTTTGTAGCGTTCTTTTATTTTATTTTATTTATTTATATGCCAACAACCACATTGAAATGAGGACACATTTGCACAGTTGACCACTATTCAATGAATAGGTTATTATTTTTACATAAGCTAAGCCTTCTAGTTAGCTAGTTGCATGGGGATTTATAATGATTCAAATTCTAGATATTAACATTAATCCAATGTCTGCTTTGAAATTTTAACTTTTAGTTTTTTTATATATTCCTCAAAAGTGTCACCGACTAATGTTTTCATTTTTAGATTTTTAGGGTGTTATTTAGATAGAACAGGTGAGTTTATTATCTACTTTCTGTTGTCTCATTGGGATATGTATTATACATTGGAGTGAATACCTCACCAGTTATAGTTTTTGTCTTTGGCATATGCTTTCTTAGTTTACTATTTACTCTTTACCTTGCCACTTGGGTACTTGCAAAGGATGAAGGACCACCTGATATGAGCCAGGAAAATATTTTGTACATTTTGTTAAGAGGCATAGGTTAAGTTATGTATTAACTTGTTGATATCCTAGTATTCAAATTTAAATTCATTTTTCTTGCCGTTATGGATCTTGTTGTCCTTGTGTTGTTATTGTCTTTGTATTGTTTCAAATGCTAAATTTTAAGTTATAATACATAAATAACCATAAAGTGGCACCATTTATGTTTTCAAGTTTCATCATAAAAATGTGAGATTGAATTTCACTCGTTTTAAATGGTATTTTCATATCTAAGTGCCATGCTCTACTGTAGTAAATTTGACTTCCTTGGAATTTAATAGTAGTCTATGATGAGACATCCACTGTTTCATCATTTCAAAAGGAAGATTGGAAACAAAAATTTAAAATGGGTTTATAAAATTATCTATAAGCTAGATTACTTAGTGTGGAACTCTCAAATCTACACTGGGACAAGCTTATATAATTTTTTAAAAATCAATTATTTAAATTAAGGCCTAATTAGATATACATGTTGGGAAGTAACACAATCTAATTATGTCAAAGAAATAATATCATACAAAATTTAACTTTATAGATATACAATTGTTAAATTCTATAATTGATAACCTTTTATAAATTATTATATAAATACATCTTCTTCAGTAGTGATGTAGATGATAATTGAAAGCCTTCTTATTTCCTATTCCTCAGGGATGTTGAGAACAATTTAAAACAACTTGGTTATTAGATCATTCTCAATAGTTCCAATGAAGAAAGAGGTTAAACATTCCAAAACAATCTCAATTTTCAAATTAATTTTCCCAGTTTAAGTTGTAGTTACTTAGAGAATTATTAATATAGTAATGAATTAGAATAAGACTATTATATTCAAGCCTTTGCCTAACCTATTAGAAATAACACCCAACATTTCTAAAGCCATCTTTGGCATGACCTTTAGGAGCTAGGAACAACACACAAATGGATATGTAATCACATATTTTTTTAATACAATAGATAAGGAATTCAAGATGCATAAACATTTGAAAAAATCAAAATTCCCTATTCTCAAGAAGAGCATTCTATATGGATACAAATCCTATATAGTTTTTTGTGCTACTACCTTTCACACCCTGGAGACGTCATATCTTGCAATCCCCTTTTCCCTCCTAGAAGAATGAAAAACACCCAAAATCGATTGCATATATCCTTTCCAAAACCTAACTTAACAAATTATTTATGTTTCCAAAAAACGTAAAGATGGAGAAGTGCATGTGTCCCCTGAAACTTTCCACCAAAACATACAATTATAAATTATACATCACAAAAAAGATAAGACAACAAAATTAATGCTTTGTAGTCACCATTTAGGGCCCTGCCCCATTTCCAACTAAAGTTTTCCATCAAGGATGTATTGGGATTTCGAACTTATAATGGTCTACTTTAATGTAAGGCTATCTTGGAGAATGGCAAAATCTAGTGCAAAATTCAAAAACCTCTATAAAAAGAACATATCAAAGTAAGTGTTATTTCCATGGGATAGTTTTGTTGTTCTAGAAAGATAGATTAGAATGTGGTCCATGTATGGTGTACATTGACTAACTTGTTTTGAACAAGATTACTATCAATAAAAGATATCCATGACCATACTATGGTGATCTCCTTCACAACATTTGGGATGTCATGTATTTCAACAAGATTGCATCTGAAATTTTGCTATTTCTAGATTTTCATTGAATCTACAAATATTTGGACTTTAAATCTAAAGGTCTTTTTATGTGGTTAGTTATACTTGGGGGCTTATTCAAAACCCTTGTGGTATTCATGCCCTTGAAGAATAACATGATCATGTAATTCAAATATAGTTTTGTCAGATAGCAGGGTTTTAGAAAAAGAGTGTATAATTTTTTTAGTATTTCCAAAACCCTAAAATGTAATATTTATGGGTTGTGAAAGCTTCAAATCTTCATGACTATAATTAAAGTCTTAACACTAACTAACTTTAAATATTATTCCTAGCAGCAGGTACTAAAGCCACATCATGGTACTTGTTCTGGTTAGTGATCCATATTTGAAAAAATAAAAGAGAAAACATATTATATTTTCTTAGCTTTTTTATATCCACTTTTCCACCTCATAGCATGCACTAAATACAGGTATCCATTTTATGAAGCAGATCCTTTTTACACGTGTCCATTGTCAGCGTTTTATATATACCAAGGTATATACCCAAGATATGTAATGAACCGTCACACCAAAACCTTGCTAAGTATGAGAAGTCCCCTCTATTAACTTATATTTTTTTTCTTAATGTTATGGTCATGCTTCATCGATACATTATTCAAGGCATTTGAGCCATACAAGTCAAGTCAATCTCCCAATTATTTTCATCCTATAAACGTCACCCCGTGCTCCCTCTAAAAGTCTATACAATTGTTTTTAACGATATTTTAGGTTGATAATTTATTTATATTTGATTATTCCATAATATTACATTATGATGCAATGGTCCAATGGATGGATGTTAATCTAAATATATTGAAATGTTTTGTAATTATAGTAACCTTAGTTTTTGTTTATTAAAATATACTTAAAGTTATGATGTTTAAATGATTTTTTTTGGAAATAAGGTCATGTGGTTTGAAATGGGCATTGAATTTGATCAATTATACTATGAATTCATCTAAATTGATGTATGGTGCATTCTTTATGTTTTAAGAGGATCTACTAGATATTTACCACATGTTTTCATTGAAATGACATATGTTTTAATCATGTATTGGGTAATTGAAATAATTTGGTGAAAGGAAAAAATTGTATGAACTTTGCATTTGTATCTAACCATGTTTCTTCAAGTTGATCACCAAAAATACCCAATCATTTCCATGGCATCTGAAGGAATACACCATCTCAATTTCCACCATCACCTCCATCTGAAATATTAGATTATTATTGTTTAACACTTTGTATGCAAAAGGTGAGATGGGTTCAATAGTCACAGGTTTTAAGTGATGTATGACTACTGATTCATACTCTTTCAATTTACAAAACCTTGCTTCAGAAAACCAAAAATTCAAAAGTTAACAGGGATTACAATATATTAGTGGGGAGTTTTTTGGTCTTCTGCTCAATTTTTGTTAGAAGCAAGGGACGACGGATGTTGTGGATGCAACTAATTAAAAATTCTCATATTGTAACTATTGTATGAATGCAACCAATCAAATACAATCGACCATCAACATTATCATCACATCCATAAATAAAAAATTTCTTATATTACTTGTTATAAAATTTAAGAACTTTTTAAAAATATACAAATACCTTTGAATTTAATAATACACTAAACTTATTGATTTATAAAATACTTTTACCATATAATTACTTAAATAATAAATTTATTTTATAAAAAACTTTATCCAAAACTTCCAAACAAACTATTCTATTTAAATATTAGTGTCCTTACACTTAGATACATGTCGTACACTTCCCTCTTCCATATGAAGAGCCCAACCCATCAAGTTTTGTTGGAAATAAGGGATGACATGTGTCATGAATGTAGAGTGACCCATAACCCATTCTTCATGAAAAAATTTGTTGGCAGTTTTGGCTCAAAAACCACATCTTTCCTCACTAACATTGGATAATGATAAATTAAAAGTGCTGCCACCTGTCATGGGGCCAGCTCTCTGGAGCCGATCGGGCCATGCAACACTGCTTGTTCCCAACCATGAGTACCTCATTGTGATGGTATTCACAAGAACTATAGACTATGCCTTCAGTGTTTACCTACACAAGTTCACCCACAAACACAGTGGACAACAACTTGTATAAAGAAAGGATTAGCAGCGAAAAGAAAAACACACACTTGCAAAGATCAGGAAATTAACTCAACACACGTGAGCATTCACACAATGTAAGAGAACTAGGAGTAACGTGTATTTTATTAACTCTTTAGGACAATCCAATCTAAAGTACAATAAATGGGCCAATTGGCCAACATACACAACAATCACTGAGTCGAGCTCAACCGATAATGCTCAGAACCACTCGAATGATTACAATGAACAATTCCCTCCCCAGGTCTGATTACTCTTTGTCTAGGAAAAAGCTGCCCCTACTTCATGAAATATGAGACCACATAACTGCTCACAAACCCCTGCATAATGCTTGCATGGACACATGCCCACTATCCACATAAACTAAGGACTGACACACCATCTTCATAATGATTTGCTTTTCACCACTTTGACAGTTCAGACTTGCATTTACCCAAGTCACTATGTAAAGAAATCTCACCATTTGTTTGATCAAGGTAGACCAACTTCGTGAATGTAGTTAGGGATGTTGAAGCAACACATCCCTCATAGACTCCCCCACTTAAAAATTGGTGACGTCTTCAACACTGACACGACTCCACTGGTAGGAACCCATGAGGGAAATAATCTTCTATTCAAACTCAACCCATAGACAAAATATTAACACGTCCCTTCTTCAGACCCATTCCAAGCCAGGATGCCAACACTTCCCCTTTCCAAGCTCTATCTAGAATCCAGAGTCAAGAGACCACCACACCCCTTTTTTAGACCCAAAGATAAGAGATAACACACTCATTTTCAAGATCCCTTCAGAGTCAAGAGACCACCCCATCCCCTTTTTAGACCCAAAGCCAAGAGATAAACACACCCCTTTTCAAGCTCCATCCAGAGTCAAGAGATTAACATGCCTCCTTTTCAAACCCAAAGCCAAGAGATTAACACTTCCCCTATTCAAGCTCCATACAAAGTTAAGAGACCAAGGCCAAACTCCATGACCTTACTTTTGAGGGCTTCCAATTGATCCCATCCTACTAAAAAATAACATTCCAACACCACTAGAAACTCCTTCCTGCTTCAAATTGCCAAGTAACCCACTGTTTTCACCCCAATAAACTATTCCAACTGCTACTCCAGTTTTATCCATCACACACACAAAAGGGTTCTTAGGCAGGAACCATCTTGGTTCAACTTCATCAGTGACTAAGGAATTTGATTGGTTACAAAACTAAGAAACAAACTGAATCTCCAGTAACTTGAACACATAGACAAAGCCTGCTTACACAAGCTACACCAACCCAATGTAGCTTCACAAGATCATCTTGATCTTGCTAACCCCCAAACTTGGGGTGAAGGAAAATGGATCCTGATGACCCACATCTTTAAGACTCTACAAACCTAGCAAAGCCTAAGTGACCCCATCGAACTTTCCCCAAAAATAATACTAAAACTCCAAACAAGAGTATAACAGGGGAAGACAAATCTTCATATCCAATACACCATGCCCAATAATAGGAACATAGTCCTTACCCAAGATCTCTCCTCAAGAACCAACTCAATGCACTTGATCAATTATATTCTCTATGTGATCCAAAACTTGAAAGCTTTGGTTGAAAGATAATTCAAGAAATAAGAACAAAATAATTCAAATAATGCTATCTCTGAGAAGAGATGTTTTATTGATCAAATTTGCAAACCCAAACATATGCCTATCTCTGAGAAGAGATGTCTAATTTTCATTTCGGGTTACATCTTAATTTATACATGTTTTGAAGGTGGGAAGAAGATGTGGAAGGTCACAAATCTCGAGGGAGATCAAGTGGTTTGACTTTCATGATTTACAACAATACATAATTTGAGGAATTACTATTTTTATACTACACTATTAACATTGAAATTTGGGACACTTCCATTGGGTTTTTGGGGGTCAAAATACATTGATAATATCTCCATGCCATCTCATGATGTTCCCCTCATTATTAGCTTTCTAACGGCTCAAACAACGAGTCAATTATATCTACGATGTAAAAGTTATGGCTCCTGGAAGTTTCATCATCAATTGGGGTGGACCCATCACCCAAATTATCACTTGAATTGTTGTCCATATCACTACACAACAAGATGATGTTTCCTTGAGCATACCAATGGTTGTGAAGAACCCACCCCACATCAATAGGAGCAAGGAACATGTTGCCCCTTCACCATCCCAACTGCCACCAAGCAATACAAGATAGACTGACTCCTCGCCAATTCTTGCACTCTTCTACATACTCAACCCAACACCACTTTCATCTTCCCAATCCCACTCTTTTTCAAAATCTTTACCATACACATCTGCAACAGTTCTGACACAAAAGAACTCCAAAATGGGGAAAAATTGTCACCTTACCCAACCTGGGTAAACCCTGTCTCAGCATAACATGAGTAGCTTATAACTACACAAAACCCACTTGAACCCCCAGAGGTTTGGAGGCCAAGTTTCCAAGGCTAAATTGGTTGAATTCCAATTTCAAGACACTCAAGTCTATGATTCCCCTTCCACAATAATCAACCCTAGCAAGTTACACACAACCAACTTCAAACCCAAGCTCACTTGACATTGAGCTCCCATGAACACACACACTATTTGTTCACACAGTTCATCCAGATTCTCTTTCTAAACTACAAAAACCCCCTGCCGCTTTAAACAAACTCACTTGTAGTGATTCCCACCACACGTCTAACACTTTAAATGGGACAACTTCCCGCTTGACTCTCCAACTAGTGACTTTTCCTTGCCACCCATGGAAGTCATCCAAGACATACAAGATCCCTCTGATGACTCCATAGTAGTCTTCCTTCCTTGGCTAGCTTCCCTAAAGACTTACTCAACCCCTTACCAATGCCTCCCCACATGGATGCGCAAGGGCCCAAGGTGTTTCTGGATGAATAACCCTCTCTAGAACCCAAGAGATGGTATGTTACAACAATTGCTTCACTAACATCAGACACTTCATGGTGATGGAACTCCCCCTAAGCCCATGACTAAAGACCATGAGTAAATTGAAATAATTTATCTACCTCTGACATTTCAGTGGCCTCTAACAAAAGGCTTTGGAAAGAATTGATATACTCTCATATCTCCCCCACTTGCTTCAATTGACTCAACTTGGTCCTAGCCAACCATGCTGCATTTCTAGGTCAAAACTAAACCCCAAAGGCTTCCTTTAGATCCTCCCAAGAGTCTAACCTCCACATAAAACTCCTTGATGTAATATCATTAGCCAAGGTTGTTAGGTTGTGGAGCTAAAAGCTTCACTAATGCAAATAGGGAAGGAGATAGATGGAGGTTGCTGAGTGTCACAGACACCGGCAACAGTCAGGCCAACCGACGTCGGCAGGTAGCAGGCAAGAAGGCAACTGACGTCGGCAAAATTCGGCCGACGTCGGTCACCTCCAGGTAGACAGGGACCAACATCGATCGCTTGTGTGGTTTAGAACTGTGAGTGTTACGGGCAGTTTGTTAACGAACCAAGTGTTTGCATGAAGAGAGCCAAATTTAGACTAGGAGCTGCGGATCTAATTGTTGTAGTTAGATGTCTAATTATTGTTTGGATGAGATCTATATAATAGACTCATGGATTGTATTGTAAACTAGTGCTAGAGAGTAAGAGAGCAAAATATAAGCTCCTTCAGAGGGAAGAGAGCATGGTGTGTTCCTCCTAGTGCCACAGTTCCAAGTGTGGGTGCTAGATTGGAGAATCAGCAGGGTTCTTCATGTATGTATGATCTTGGTCATTAGGAGTGCATGGCTACGATAGGAGATCTGCATGGGTAAGTAAGATCATTGATATACAGGTGTATGTGTGTGCAGAGTCTAGGTTGTGCAGAACCAAGTTGATCTGTTGTGGCAACAGAGTCAAGGTGACAGCAACACAACAGGGAGCAGTATCAGGCAGGATCTACTTAGAGTACGGTGTGTACTTAGATAGAGCAAAGAAGAAGGCAAGGAAGATCCTTCCATAAGTGAGATCAGTGAGGTTGTAGGTTGTTGTAGTTCAGGGGAGATCTACTTGAAGTACGTTTGTGTACTTGTGGAGTGTGTGGAGCACTTGTGGAGTGCGTGGAGCACTGGAGTACTGGCAGTGGAGGATACTAGCAAGTGGAGGTGAACACCAACTCTGTATTAGAGTTGGGTGTTGGGACCGTAGGAGAGAGAACTCAAGATTGAGAATTACTATTCACTTGACGTGTGGAAAACCTCTGAGAGGTGTGAAGAAGAAGTGGCATCTTCTTTATTGTATTCTTTTTCTGTAAGAGTTTTAATACAAGTTGTGTATTGTCTCTCATATCATGTGTTATTTTTGAATTCTAGTTACTTGAGTATTCTGGTTATTTCCGCATAATAAGTTGCTTAGTAATCAATTGGTGTGCTTCCATAAATTCCCAATAAGGGCAGTGGTAGAGTTCTTGGTTGGGTGTTCTAACAAAGTGGTATCAGAGCTAAGGTTTCAGGAAGTGGTTTTGTGTATGATTACAGGACACTCTCAGGGGTTTCTGATTGAGTGGGAGAAGAGCAATGCAGAAGAGAGTAAGCTAAGAATGGAGGAATTGAAAAGCACAGATGATATCTTATGGTGTTATGGAAAGAAAGAACAGGTAAAGATAAATTGCAGGTCAATTGAAGATCAGCATGAAGGAACTGAAGAAGCAAATGCTGCAGGTGGCATTGCATAGGTTGCTCTGGTATGTTTCTTGGATAAAGTAGAATCTTATTTTATAGATTCTGTTGCCTCTTTCCATGCAGCCCCAAGAAGAGGGGTTGGAGAGCCTTGTCAGATTATTGGCAAAGGGGAAGTGAAGCTAAAATTGTAAGCGGCCAACACGCGGGTGTTGAAGGAGGTCATGCAGGTCCCAGTCTTAGAGTTGTGGCTAATTTCTTCAGGGAAATTGGGTGATGAGAGATGCACAAGAATTCTCACAACGGATGCACTTGAATTAGCTGGTGGTAAGAAAGTAGGTACCCTTTATCTACTTGCTTATATTACTGATTCTTCTTTTGTTGCAGAGACGTGGCTTTGTAGGCTTGGCCACATGAGCAGGAAGGAGATGCATGTTCTTAAGCGGAAGATAGATATATTTGATAGGCTTAAGAACTGGAAAGCCTTGGTGTTTATGGAGGAGATGGCGGATAGAGATCAGTGGAGAAGGCTAGTTACTTCTGAGCAGGGCAGTTTGGACATGGGTTTTGATTCAAAAGAGCTCACAGGTAAAAAGTCATCACTCACAGGAAAACACAAGTACCGGCATCGATCAGGAAGAACCGGTGTCGAACAGATAGTTACCAATGTCGGTCATGTGCAGATCGAAGCTGGTGATGTTGGGCAGGGTAAGCCCGACATCGGTCAGAAGGACCAACGTCGGCAATAGGTAAGACCGACGTCAGTCACAAGGACCGACGTCGGTAACAAGGACACCGACGTCGACAGGTTGGTAGTCAGGACAGGCCCAAGGAAATCGACGTCGATCGGATGCAGACTGTGTGGTGACTGAGGTCGGTCACTGTAACAGATTTTGGGTGGATAGCAAGCTATCAAGGAGTCTCAAATGCCCATACAGAGGGCTGAAATGGTAAGTAAGCCTCAAATTTGTTGTTCCTCTTCTTTATACTCGTTGCTCACTGCAGAGCAGGAAGGATCCAGGAAACAGTGGGAGCATGGCATGAAGATAATGCAGAACCAAGCAGGAGATTTGGTAGAGTTGCCAGCTGATATGAAAGTACAGAGATGAATGGATACCTTAGTTGAAGAATAGAGAGAATGGACACGTGAGACAGAAGGCCAGGTCATGTGGTCTTGAGGAAACTGCGGGATAGTGGTACAGGCTTTGACAGGTGGAGGACAAAGCATGGCTTTAGTCAATGTCAGGGTAACTACTCTGGGTTACTTTACCAGGTGGGTGATGATAGCTACATCATTCTGTTACTGTATGGTGTGTGTTTGCATGCAGGGGTACACATACAAGTTTCTTTTCTGAGCTAAAGGTAAAGTTAGTTCAGAAGCATGTCATGAGGAGTTTGGAGCAACAAAATTCTTTGACATGAGTGTGTTCTAGAGGCATGGAGATCACAGGTTGATTTTGTCTCTGGAGGATTGTGTGAAGATGGTGAGCACGCCGATGGGTTGGACAGCAGGGTCTTGATTCACATAATGAGGTTAAGTACATGAGTAGTGAACCTGGGTTTCCCATTCAATGGGAG
This sequence comes from Torreya grandis, assembly GCA_037957365.1. Classification (NCBI taxonomy): domain Eukaryota; kingdom Viridiplantae; phylum Streptophyta; class Pinopsida; order Cupressales; family Taxaceae; genus Torreya; species Torreya grandis. Next base: position 2,371,259 of record JARHVA010000463.1, read on the forward strand.
TTGTCAGAAAGTTTGGAGCCGATTCGGGAAAGAAGCACTGGAGGACAGCTCAGTGGATTCTCAGGTATCTGAGAGGGACCAACAGAAGGTATACATGCGAGGAAGGGTCAGGTTCTTTTCTACATGTGTTTGTAGATGCGGATGCGGCAGGCTACTTGGATGACAGGAGGTTCACCATGGGTTGTGTGGTGGTTGGTCTTCAGGGTTGATCTTGAAGAGGGATACAAGCCAGGAAACAGATTAGATGGAGTACATGTATAGGTACAGGTGCAACTATTTATCTCCAAGTGGGAGATTGTTAGGTTGTGGAGCTAAAAGCTTCACTGATGCAAACAGGGAAGGAGGTAGATGGAGGTCGCTGAGTGTCACAGACACTTTACCATACCTGTGAGGTACCTTGTTATAGTGCGCACCTCTTATGTGCCTATAGACTAACTAACCCTACTAGGAACTCCTCCTGTCAAGAAGTTCATCATCTCACACACCATCATAACACTCTAGTTCCTTCAACTTGGGGAGCTTCATGACTAAAGAAGAACTAGACCCTGATGCTTTCACCAAACTTGATACCACTTATCAGTACAAAACCACTTCATCCTGTAACTCTATTTGGAACACCAAGCTCTTCTTCAACCTACCAGTAAGTTCCATGATCATCTATCCCATGGTAGTCACCTTCTCCTCAAGCGCATTGACTCTGGTACCCACACAGTCCCCCATCAATTGGAACTAGGCACCAACTCGCTCAACAAGGCCTTCACCCACTATAGCCACTTTTGCCTTACCAATGTGGCAACTGCCACCACCTTTACCTTCACCCTGCTCTTGACCCCTGTTGGCCACTTTCTTGAGCAAAATATTGGACATATCTCCTGGCATACTGACTCAGACACAACTAGACACCACTGGAATGACTTGATAGGGGAAGGCACAAGTGTTTTTAACTTTAGGCAAACACAATCCCAAAAAACACAAACCATGTACTTTGATACCAACTATCATGGGGCCAACTCTCTAGAGCCACCTAGGCCATGTGGCACTGCTTGTTCCCAAATGAGAGTCCCTCATTTCTATGAGCTTCATAAGAACTACAAACTCCACCTTCAGTGTTTACCTGCACAAGTTCACCCACAAACATAGTGGAAAGAAAAACACACACTTACAAAGATCAAGAAATTGACTCAACACACATGAGCATTTACACAATAAACGAGAACTGGGAGTAACATCTATTTTATTAACTCTTCAAGAAAATTTAGTCTAAAGTACAATAAATGGGCCAACTGGCCAACATACACAATAACCACTGAGTCGGGCTCAGTTGATAATGCTTGGAACCACTTGAATGCTTACAATAAATAATTTCCTCCCCAGGTCTGATTACTCTCTGCCTAGGACAAACCTGCCCCTGCTTCATGAAATATGAGACCTTAGAACTACTCACAAACACCGCCACAACACTTTCATAGACACGTGCCCACTGGCCACATAAACTTAGGACTGACACACCAACTTCACAATGATTCACTTTTCACCACTTTGATAGTTTAAATTTGCATTCACCCAAATCACTGTGCAAAGAAAGCTCACCATTCATATGATCAAGGCAGACCAACTCTGTGAATGTAGTTAGGGATGTTGAAGTAACACATCCCTCATACCACCCTTTTCACTTATGAATGCGTACAGTCCTTCCCGAGACACACCCTTGGACCTATATTAAACACCGAGTACTTCACCATATAATTCTCCTCGATATACACACCCTCTTTCAACCATATTTTAGCCTGAATTCCTTGTAGTCATTTACCAAAACACTCTCTTCCCTTCCCATGCCATATATGGAGATCATTTGTGATGTCTCCTCCTTTAAATGCCTCCGATCCGGCAATACTTCATCTTCCTTCACTAGTTTGAAATTTATTGGAAGTGAAGGATAAATACACATCGATTTAGACACCATTACATGTATTTGCATCTCCCTCACCTCCTCCTCCACCCTAAACTCATCATATATATCCTCGCCAGACCTTCTTTCCAAGACTTGCTGTATTTATGACAAAATATTGTGCTCTATGATGGGATGTTGGCTAAGCAGTCAGAGAAACCATGAGAGTCCAATCGAGGTGTGTATGTCCCTGCTAGCACAAAGATGATATAGACGTCTCACACCTCTTCATCACTTGCTGAATTTGGTATTCTAGTGGTATCTAAAGGGTGTTATATTGGGATATTCTGATATAGGTTTAATTTTTAGAATTCTAAATGATCATGATGCCGAAGAAGGTAAGGAAAATTATGTCAAAGGTGTTGAATGAGATAATTTTTATAACCCAAAAACCCCTCTATTTGAAGTTATGTTTGACTTACTAGTTTGAACCCGTCACCTTTGTAGGTTATTTCATGGGTTGAGTCCCCTTTAGAGCTTGCTCAAGGAGTGAGTTCACAACCACTAGCAACCTCATGGTGTGAAGCTTGAAGGGTAAAGAACATGAATAAAGGTTTTTTTCTATTTCACTTTCCTCACGTTGATCGTTGCAAGGCTATTGCCAGCCATGGGCCTTGGTTCATTCACAATACCCTAGTAGTCTTATGCCGCCAAACTAGGGACTACAAAGTCTCCAAGCAAGCCAAACTCATAATCCTAATTTGGATTGAGTTCTTAGGTCTCCCTATACCTCTTTTGGGATTTGTTGACCAGATCATCAAACCCTTGGGGTGTTTCATTTGTCATGAGCAACCCATGTTCTATGTGGCTCATCTGCAAAATTGAGTCTAAGTTTAAATTGACCTTATAAAGGATTTAAAAGAAACCATTGATATAAAGATTGGTGAAACTCAGTTTCAAAGCATGTGTTTTACATTAACTTACCAAATACTTATTTTTGATGTCAATCCTAGGATCATATGATTTGAGAATGCCCTTTAATGGCTAATTCTTAGCAGGCTTTGTAATAGAAAAATGTCCTATAGAACAAACCAACTGACTCCACTGGAGACAAATGAACCACTATGACTGATAGGAAGAATGCCTCTACATCTCATAGGGCCTCTAGGTTGCAAATTATTATATATCATCCCATAAGTGGTCAAAGAGTCAACTCCTTAGCCCTAAAGAATATTCAAGTCATGTCGACCACAACTAAGGTACCACCTCTAGTCTCTCGCACGCCACAAGTAATGACCACTATTCTGCCATCACAAACAATGGTCATTTTTACCAAGTTGTTAGAATACCACTCTAGGGAAACTCTTACAGACACAAAGTATGATGTCGTGTCCTTTGACCATAAAATTGTTCTCAGAAGGTCTCATAGTCCCTCTCCTTCAGAGTATGGCAAATATGTTCAATAAAAACATCAACCTTTCCATATACGTGATTTTATACATGACAACTGAACAAAATTCACCTTTGCTCACAATTTATTAGCCTTTGAGGACCTTGAATAGGGGAATGAAATACACCTGGATGTTTTTCCATGATAGTTTACTCTTAGAGTTCTCAAGGTCATATTGAACCAACATGTAGATACACAGTCATGAACAATTGTCATAATTTTTGAAATTTGAAATTATTTTGTTTGCAAGAAGTTAAGATTTCTAGTATTCTTCTTCAATTTATTGCTTGCATTAATTAGCCTAGTATCCTTTTCTAGGTGTCCAATCATGAGCCTAGCCATGGAGGAGTTATCAAGTTGCTCATGCCAGAGTCGTCACAAAAATTGTTTCTTAGGGATATAATTGCACCCATTAGGTGGTGTGGACCCTTTTTTATTTTGATGATTGACTTCTTTGGTTGCCTAGCTTGTATGCTTCCAATGACACTGTTGAAAGATATTTATTTTGGCAATAGTTATAAGACTTACTCTCCGAAGCTCATTAGGTGCTCAATGGATATTTCAAAATGGTTAAATCTAATGAAGACAAGGAAGGTCATCTCCCCATGTGTTGGTGTGTAGGGGAGTGAGAAGCATGGTTTTACATGCATAGTAAGCTCATCCTCTTCAATTCTAACAACCAAATGGGAAGAGATTCAACTTATTCTTCGTTCAATTAGTCTAACCTTAGACAGGGCCATCACAAAGTGGTTAAAAGGTTAGATTGAGATTTACTCACATAAAAATATGTGTTCTCCTTCTCTAGCACCAACGATCATGTAGTTTTGATTGTTGTCAAAAATTTATATGCCTTATTATTCTTCATATTGGGCCAATAAAGGCTTTTTATTATTTGTCACAATGAGTATTTTTTAGGAAACCACACACTCTTTGGCAACATAAAAACAACAGAATGCAATAATAGAGCTAATCAAATAAATAAAACACATGATTTATGTGGTAAAACCTTAGCAAGCTAAGGAAACATCCAAGGTGCAAGATATCAAACTTTATTAATTCCAAGATGAATAGATTATATGTGAACGTGTCATGTAGATTACATGCGAACTCCATAAAGATAAACACACATAATTGGAAAAGTGCCATTAAGATTACTCTTTCTAAAAATAGAGTGGGAAAATAACATTAGGACTTTCCTTCTAAAAATTGAATCTGATGGATTTATTCTTCTTAGAAACATGGGTTTGATTCCTCAATTTTTTTTGCTTCAGGGGCACTTCCATCGAACCCTCACCAAGGTGGCTCCATAAAATATCATTGCCCCCTAGACCCCCTACAACAATAGTTGGGGGCAGGGGAACGGGGGGGGGGGGGGTTGGTGTTGTCCCTCCACACCCCTCTATCAAGGAGTGTGCTATAAATTTCATCGCAAAAGGATCCAAAATTTAACTTTATTATCACATATCTAACACTTTTTACCATTTTTTTCTTCATATACTATCATTCCCTTCATAATGCCTCTCTCATCATTTAACTTCCAACTGGTTAGTATTTCTCTTCTAAATCAATTGAAACTAACTAAAGAATAGATTTACAACTTTATATTATAAATCCTTAATCCCTGACTATGTAATATATAATCAGACTATGTGTTTAAGTCATCTTTGATATTTTTCATTATCATAAGGTAAGGGCATCTACTTTACTTGTAAGGGCACATTATTATTTATTAAACCAAAACAAAAATATAAGTTTGAATTTTGTTAGGTTGATTTTGTTGAGCAGTCATTGAGACATTTTTCCTCATTACATTCATGATAATCATACGTGATGGGAGTGTTTGTTAACTGAAGATAATCTCCCTACGTAATCTCTTATAATATAAAATGTCATGTTTTCTTATTGTATAATAATCACAAGGGTGTTTTTTGAAGAATAAAATAAGACTCGGAAAAAAAAAAGCAAACTCATAGAAAGCTACAACTTATTTTATTCAACTTATTTCTGATAATGAAAACCCATACATGACCTATATAAATAGAGGACAAAGATAGATTAAATAAAATTCTAGAATGAAAATGCAACAACTTTAAATCTGGTGAAAGCATATACAAGGAAAATAATTCAAATTGCTTTAAAAAAAAATTATTCTAAGAAGCATGAAGATTCATCTTTAAAGCTTGCTTTAAAAACTAGCATCCTATAATTTAGAAGAAATTCTAACATTCCCCCTTAATTTATAACATAAACTGATTCAACCTCCATAATGCCCAAATGTTGTCTTAGACATTCAAAACTCTCTGTAGTTAATTCCTTTGTAAATATGTCTTCCAATTATTCTTCAGATCTGCAAAACTCTAAATGAATTTATCCATTACTCACCAACTCTCTGATGAAGTGAAATGTGGTGTCAAAATGCTTGATTCTCTTATGAAAAACATGATTCTTTGATAGTGCAATTGCTGATTTGAACATGTCTACATACAAATATCCAATAAATATTAAGTCATCAACATATAAACATACAATAAAAACATGACCTTGCTTGTTGATTTTTGTGTACACAGTAGGATCACAACTGCTTATGTTGAATCCATTGCTTGTCAAGTATGAGTCAATATGAATATACCATGATCTTGGTTCTATTTTGATCCCATAAAGATTTTTCTTCAATTTATATATTTTGTCTTAATGTCCATGCACTTGATAACCTAGTGGTTGCTACACATATACTTCTTCTAAAAACCATTCAAAAATGCTAATTTGACATCCATTTGGAAACCTTCCAATTGCTTTGTGTTGTTATGGCTTAAACCATTCTAATTATATTAACTCTTGCAACTGGTGCAAATGTTTCATTATAATCAATTTTATGTTGTTGAGCAAAACCTTTTGATACTAATCTTGCTTTATACTTGTGAACTTATCTTTCTGCATTGAAATTGGTCTTATAGATCCATTTGACTCCTATGTTGTCTTTACCTTCAGGTAGATATACTATCTCCCACGTTTCATTTCTTTCAATAGAACGCATCTCCTCATCCATAGCCTTGACCAATGATCATTCTTATCTGCTTTTTCAAAATATATAGGGTCATGAGAGAATAAAGCAAAATTTAAATGTAAGTCTAGATTCTCTTCTCCTTGATCATAAATTTCTTTCAAACTTCTTATGTTTTTACCTCTGTACTTTGATCTTAATGAGGAAGTGATAGGATTTGATTCATTACTTCCTTGTGAATTGGGACTTGCATGCACTGATGATTCACCTAGCCTAAAATTCCTTGGTGTTCTTAGCTCTCCTGAATTACCTCATTGTATATTTCATGTTAGAGTACCTGTTGCTTGTGAACTTGGTTTTGAACTTGGCTGGCCAACTTGCACACCTTGTTCAACCAATTCTTTTTCTTCTTGAGGTATTGATGTTCCAATGATAACTATTTTATCAATGCTTCTTTCCCAAGCTTCCTTTTATTTAAATTCAACATCTATAATGATGATTACATTCTTGGTAATGATATTGTATAATTTGAAAGCTTTTGACTGCTCACTGTAACCAATAAAGATACATTTTCACCTCTATCATCTAGTTTTTTTCTTATTTATTCTAACACATATGTATATGCCACACATCAAAAAACTCTTAAACGAGATACACTGTGCTTTCTACCACTCCATGTTTCATGTGGAATTTTATCCTTGACACTATTTGTAGAACAACTGTTAAGAATATAAACTCTACATGCTACTACTTCTGCCTAGTATTCATTAGAAAAATGCTTGGCCTTCAACATGATCCTAGCCATATCACTGATTATTTTGTTCTTCCTCTCTACAACACCATTATGCTATGGTGTTTATCTTATAGTAAACTACTTCTCAATTCCATGATACCTGAAAAAATCTAAAAACTCATTTGAAGTGTATTCACCACCACTATCTGACCTAAGTACCTTGATATATAGGCCACTTTTATTTTCCACCATTGCTTTGAACTCATTGAATATTCTGAAGGCTTCAAACTTTTGCTTGAGAAAATATATCCAAGTTTTCCTACTAAAATCATCAATGAATGTTAGAAAATATAAACTTCATCCTAATGTTGGAGTATGCATACGTTCACATATATTAGTATGAATAATCTCTAATGGTGTCTTTGATCTGTAAGACACTCATATTTTAAAACTTTCCCTATGTTATTTTACCAAAATACAACTCCCATTTGAACTCGATGGCTACTCAATTTGTAGTAATTATCTTACCATGTTCTTCTTCTACAATAAACTCAAACCTCCAAAAGGAAGATGTCCATACCTTAGATTCCATAACCATGTTGAATCTAAATGGGATACCTTGTACTTTGCCTCGGGCTATTTTTGTCTTGACTTTTCACTCTTGATTCAAAGTGGGAGCATTTGGTTCCTAGTCATCTCAATTTTTGCAATCAACCTATCACTTGGAAATTTGTCAAGTATAGTGCACACATTATCTTTGAATGATACTATGTAACCTTTCTGCACAAGTTATCCAAAACTCATTAGATTATGCTTCAAACCTGGAACAAAAAAATATCTGGAATATATTTTTTTCACCAGGTTTTGTGAAAATGTTAATCACACCTTTGCCCATCACTGATACTTTCTTATGATTGCCTAGCTTGACACGCTGATTTCAAATAACTATCTAAGCTTTCAAACAAATCTTTGTTTCTTGTCATATGATTAATGCATCTAATGTATAAAAATCACATATCATTGGAACTACATGACATGTAATGAATAATGACTCAAAATTATTTTTAGATACATTTGAAAATTTTGCATTTTGTTTACCCTAATTTGCTTGTTTTTTCAAACACTCATATGCATAAAGACCAAACTTATTGCAATAATAACACTAAACATTAGATTTATCATACCTTTGAGAATGCTGATGAAATTGGTTGCACCCTCTAGAATTATAAGTATTAAAATTTTGATTTGTCCTTTCACCTTGATCTGGTCTACTCCTTGCACTTTTTTGATTATTATTTCTTCCTATGCTTTTGAAGCTTGACCTTCCTCTTCCTCTACCTTTTGTAAAATATTCTTGTGATTTAAAAGCATTTTCTAAAGAAAAATTATTGGTCCTATTCATTTTTGATTCATGAGATGATAGAGACCCCATCAACTCATCTATGGATAGCTGTGTTAGATCTTTATATTCTTCAATAACAACAACAATAGAATCAAACTTATTGGGTAGGCTCCTGAGAATCTTTTCCACAACCTTCTAATCATGTATTTATTTTCCATGTGATCTGATTTGATTAATGACATCCATGAATTGAATGAAAAATTGGTCTATGCACTTTGAATCTATCATTTGCACATTCTCAAAATTTCTCATAAGAGACAATAATTTAACAAATTTTACTTTGGTGGTTCCCTGATACGGTGTTACCAAAATATCTAAAACGCTCTTGGACTAGTTACTACTGTAAACCTCAGGAAGATAGACTCATCCATTACCCATTGAATAAAAAAGAGGGCTTTTACATCCTTCTTATTTTTTCTAAGCTGGTTTTTCTCTACTTGTGTCAAACGCTAATAAGCTGCCTGATTTACAGGCTCTACAAATCTGTTCTCCACTAAATCCCGTATAACCTGTGAACAAAATAATGTTTTCATTTTGATTGACCAAAAATCACAGTTCTAACCTATAAAAATTGGAATTTGGGGCTGATGGATGTTGTTGTTCATTGTCATAATCTACAATAGAGATTTAATTCTGTATTTATTCCTCTAAATATTGTGGAATGGTGGTTGTAAACCATCTACCTCTTTTCAATGGTTGTTTATTGTCATGGACTGCGTTCCTTTTTATGCATGCATTTTTTTAAATAAACTGAATTATGATTCCGTTTTGTCTTTTCTGTTGTTTATTGTTGTCTCCTACGCTTATTCCCTATGCTGCCTTCTCCCTGGCTTTGATACGACAATGAAGAATAAAATAAGACTCAGGAAAAAAAAAAACAGACTCATGGAGAGCTACTACTTATTTTTATTTTTCTTTCTTTTTGATAATGAAAACCAATACACAACCTCAAAAAAAAGAGGACGAAGATAGATTAAAGAAAATCCTAGAACAAACACACAATAGCTTTAAAGCTGGTAAAAGCATTTACAAGGAAAAGAATAAGAACTGCTTTCAAAAAAACTTATTCTAATAAGCGCGAAGCTTCATCTTTAAATCTTGCTTTAAAAACTGACACTAGAGAAATTAGCAGATATTCTAACATTTTTCATCTCATGAGGACTGTTATGACTAGTCATTTATCACATAAGTGACATTTTTTCATCACAACGAAAGGTATACTACTGTTTTTGTGATTTCTAAGATGACTTCAATGATCACATCTTTATAGAAATATAAAGCAGCTCTCATAGCACACAGGTATCATAAATGGTAGGTTTTTAGAAGATTTTATAATTCTGTATTGATAAAGTACATATATTTATAGGTAAAATAATTGAAATATTAAAAAATAAAATAATTAAAATTTCTTTGATAATAAATTATGAATGGTGATTTGAAACAGTCAAATAAAAAAGAAGCACATAATTTTTACCTAAAAATCAACTCTAAATTATAATATTTTTACACATTTTAATTTGAATGTGACCATTATTTCTATTCAATTTTGATTGTGTTTATAACTACCACTTCCACCTTTCCTAAACATTTGTTTCTTACATGCATTACGGCTATTCCCATATTAGGATCATTGACACTGGGGCGCAGATCAATTGTGATGCTCTATCTTTACATCCTATGTTTCGACTTTCTAAAATGCAAGGATGGGGCATAGCATCATGGAAGTGGTGCCTGCATTCATCTTTTATCGCCTTCCATTTCTTAAATTCTTAATGTAAACTCTATGGTAAGCTCCCTCTTCCTTAGTAGCATAGTCGGCTCCATAGAAATGTCAACGGCTTCATTTTAGTTTCATTATGTTAAGAGATGAGTGGCCAACCATTCAATAACTGCTCCAGTTAATGCTAGGGTAAAACAACCATACAATTGTCATGCACTTTGAAGCAACTATTTATACATCATTATCGTATTGGATAATACCAAATTATACTCAAAGCTTTTCATTGGGAAAAATAATGTATTGAATGATTACTTTACATTATCATTATTATTAGGTAAATGTTGAATAAGGATTAAAAAGTATATGCTTAATTTTTGGAATAGAAAATTCATCAATAAATATTGTTAGCATAATTATTCCGTAATTAATACATGTTTAATAACAATATTCATTTTTGATTATAACATTTATTATTAAATATAATGAAATATTTTGTAGATTAAATTGTATATAATTTTTTTACCAAAAATTTATAATTTAATTTAATCTAGAAAAATATTTCATTATATTTAATAATAAATGTTTAATTTAAAAAAATATTTCATTGTCTTCATAGAATGTGAAAATACTATCTTACTATTTAGTTTTCTTGTACATTTAAATTTGGAATTAAGTTCACTTCCTCTAAATTTGTTTTTCTAGTTGTATGGGTAAAAACTGTTTTTTGTTTAGGGAAATTAGTCATCCAAAACAGCTAGTATAGATCGGACATAATAGCTGTGGGTCAAGGCTTGCAACAAGGACATTTTTGGCTCCATGTGTCCATCAGTAGAATGGTTAAAAATGGTATTCTTTATCAATTCTGTATTCAGGCAAGTTGGTATTTACGAGCATTTATTATGTGTTGCACACATGGTAAAAGGTGAGTGTGCATTAAAGCATAGTAGAGGATGAAATCTGTATGAATGGGTATGCATTTAACCTTTTCATTCGCACATAAATTTTAAACCAAATAAAAAATCATCTTATTCCTTTATTACGTGGCACTATTTAGAAATGAGAATTAATTATGATGATAAGCTTGACGTATAAAAATCTCTAAAATTTAGTTAGAAATTGCACTATCAAAAGCAAGCTCAAGATTGACTTGGACAATAATGACAACCGTTGTAATGCCCAGTATGGGAGGGCCTAGAGTGCCCTTGAGCATGCTCACACACTATTTTTTTCCATTATATGCAGAGGACTTTAAAGAGCACATAGAATTTACAGTTTTTATATTTCAATCCGACTATGTCCTCTATATTTTGTTGTGATTTTTTAAACTTTTATTGCCATTAGATCACCATTTTAACATTCATCCCTTGCCCCACATAGCCTTTTGATGTCCAAGGCCTTCCACCGACACTTATTCCTTATAGCTTTTACCTTAGCTTCATCACCATCTTTGAAGTAGCTATGTCTACCACTTATAAAAACATACAGGAAAAAAAATACATTTGATAGTTCAAATGTGGGAAAATGATACATATTACAAATCTTACTAATGTGCTCATAATATTTAAGGATGGCCATAAGTTTCTTCCATGTAAATTCAATTACTTTATGTTAGCTAAATGACATAAGGGTCTGCATTCTTTTAAGATTATAATTATTTGGATGAACTTAACACATTTGTCAGATTTAATAAAAAAAAATTATGTAAAGGACTTTTATTAATTGATAATTTTTGTTAAGGAGTTACATGTGATTAATTCATACAAAATAAGTTGGTATAATTTATAAAATTTAAACAATGTTTATTTTCATAGATAAAATATATAACTGGGTCAAAGCATAATAGTCTGTCCCATTTTTTAGTATAGAGAGGACACATACACTTTCATCTTCTCCTCAAAATATCTTGAATTTGAATCATTGAAATTAATTAAATAATACTTTTAAAATTATATATACAAATATGTAGTGCATATACATTTTTCTAATTTTTCTAAAAAACATTAAATGTTTTTAAGATTTACTTTTTAGTATTTTTCTAGTCGACTAGTAAGACATAGTGTTGTACTTTGACCCAAGTTCTAAACCAACTCTTAATAGAGTTGTTTAGTTTTGTTATAATTAATCATCCTAAATAATAAAGGAAGATGTCAACATATCAACTCTGGGACTTTTAATAAAATAACTTTTTTTGGATTGGAAAATATATTAGTGTATGTAATGCATCATATTAGTGCTCAAAATTGCACTAAGCATTTGTGTCCTTGTTAAAAAAATTAATGCTTGGTTGTCTAGCTATTACTTCCTGTCTGCAAGTATTCATCTAAACTTAAGAAGCCCAGTTTTTGTAATCAAGTCATAAAAAACCCCTATTCCCACTCTTACATTGTGTAAACCTTATGGAGTCTTGGTTTTGGCTAACCTTTAATAGTTTCATGTTTTGATAAGCTTGACGTTGTTTGATAAAAGAAAAACCTATTGAGAGTATTCAATGTTAAAAGCAAGTTTCAAAAATTGCATTTGGGGTGGTGAAACTCTATAAGATTTTTAGTGGAAAACTATATTGGTAAAATTCACTTGTTAAAATGTACAACTTGCAAATCGTGGTTGGATCTCCCATTCCTATTAGTCAACGTTTAAGGGGGTTTCAAGAAAATAGGCCACGTAGATGTCTTAAGCCACATCGCAAAGACTTGCCTACATGAAAATTAAAGCAATTAAAAAGCAAAGTATTTAAATGATAAATTGTTGGCCACATAAGTAAAAGCTCCACATTGGATAAGAAGTGCCATGTTGGAATAGATGTCTGAAAAAGTATTAAAATCCACGTGAGAATGTAAAGTCAAACAACAAGATAAGGCAAAGTTTTAAAGGAATTCAATAAGATGTCCATGTGGAAGTGCAAGTTTGAAACTCAGCTCCACGCCACAAAGGACTTGCTACAGGGAAAGAAGGTAATGAATAAAACAAGGTTAAATTTTTTTTTGGTTTGGGAGATGCGTGGTAGAATGGCAGAGTTTTTAGGTCAATCTACAACTTTGACTGAGTTGTAAAAGAGATAAAATCCCGTCGAGGATTTCTACAGGAAATGCACATGCCAAAAGCACTTGTTAAAAATACAAGTTACAAATTGTTTCTAAACTTCTGGAACACACAGGAAAACGTGCCAAATGGGTTTATGGCAGAGATTCGGAGTTGAAATGCAACTTTACAAGTTTCTAACTTGCAAGTTGCTCGTGGACCTCTAGATTCCAGCAAGAAGGCAAACGGTGGAGAATGGAAGATGGGACGCAACTCAGCAAGTTGCTAAAATTGTAAATTGCTTACATATCTCTAGATCTCGTAGCTTTGTGAAGCGTGCCTGCTGGAAAATGACTTGCTCAAAAATCCTGCCCAAAGCATAACATAAGCAATGTGTTATTTTTTGTACAACAGCTAGGTAAAGGGAATCGATACCTGGAAGTGTAGCATGGAAGGAAATAGTAGAAGACTGGAAAATAAGGCAGGAAAAAATGCAAGTTATGAGAAATGAAAGCGGAGCACTAAGAGGAAGAAAGAACTGGGATCTTGATAGCAAAGGTCAAGATGGGCTAGATCTTTCACTAATGGATGAAGCAAGATAACCTTTGTTAAGAAAGTTGCCAATTCCTTCAATCGGAATCAATCCATACTGAATGATAATCACACTTAGGCTTATAGTTCTTGGCTTCTTCTTTCACTACCATGTTATGCATCTTGTCCATGATGCTTTTGCCATATGTCTCACTTCGATGATCTATGAACTATGGTTTGCATTTTCTTGGATCCTTGATGAGTTCCTAAAGTGGCTTCCAATTGATAGGGAAACTTATCTGGATAGACTGTCATTTAGGTATGAGAAAGACGGACAACCTTCTGGTCTTTCTCTAGTGGTCATCTTTGTCAGTACTGTGGATCCTTAAAAAGAGCTTCCTTTGGTCATTGCAAATACGGTTTTGTCTATCCTTGCAGTGGATTATCCTATTGATAAAGTTTCCTTTCATGTTTCTGATGACGGTGTTGCCATGTTGACAATTGAGGCACTGTCTTAAACATAAGAGTTTGTGAGGAAGTGGGTTCCTTTTTGTAAAAAGTTTAACATTGATCCTCGAGCCCCTGAGATGTACTTTGCATTGAAGATAGATTATCTAAAAGATAAAGTACAACCCTCCTATTTCAAAGATCAGAGAGCTATGAAGAGGGAATATGAGGAGTTTAAGGTCCACATCAATGCATTAGTTTCTCAAGCATAAAAGGTGTCGGAATAAGGTTGAACGATGTAAGATGGAACTCCATGGCCTAGGAACAATGTTTGGGATCATCCAAGAATGATACAGGTATTTTTGGGCCATAACAGAGGACATGATATAGATGGAAATGAACTACCACCTTTGGTTTATGTTTCTAGAGAAAAGAGACCTGAATTTAATCATCACAAGAAAGTTGGTGCTATGAATTCTTTGGTTCAAGTGTCATTTGTGCTTACAAATGCTCCCTATCTATTAAATCTGGATTGTGATCATTACATAAATAACAACAAATCACCGTGTGAGTCCATGTGTTGTTAGGTTGTGGAGTTAAAAGCTTCACCAGGATGCAAATAGGAGAAGTTACGGAGGATGTAGAGTTGCATAATCAGTTGCAAGAAAACCGGCGTTGGTTACCAGTCGACTGACATCAGTCATGAAGGAGCAGACATCGGCAGTCTGTGCGTGAACAGGCAGTTCGCATGTTGATCCCGGAGAGTCTATTTTTGGACTGTTAGTTTGCATGTTGAAGGCTAGTCTTAGTCTTGAGTTGTGTGTCTAATTATTGTAATTAGGTTAGTCTAATTATTGTAAGCATGAGATCTATATATGGACTCATGGGCTGTATTGTAAACTTGTAGCTAGTGAGTAAGAGAGCAATAAGCTCCTTCAGAGAGAAGAGAGCAATGGTGCGTTCCTCCTAGTGCCACAGTACCAAAGTGGGTACTGGTTTGGAGAATCAGCAGGGTTCTTCGTATGTGTATGATCTTGGTCAGCATGTATGCATGACTTTCTATAAGAGATCTACAATGGTGAGTAAGGTCTAGTTATTTGCAGGTAGCAGCAGAGAGCAGGAGATCTACTTGGAGTACAGTTGTGTGCTTGGTGAACTAACAGCGTGTTACTAACTGGTTGGAGAGGTGAACATCAATTTTGTATTGGAGTTGATTGTTGTGACCAAGAGAGAGAGGGAAGAAGGTCTTGAGGTGTGGCGAACCTTTGAGGTGGAAGAAGAAGTGGCATCTTCTTTATTGTATATTCTTCTGAGTGATTATTAATACAATTGTGTATTGTCTCTCAATTCCTGTGTTGTTTCATATTTCTAGTTACTTATTGATTCTGGTTAAATTCTGTGTTTAATTGCTAATACAAGAAGTAATCATATGTGCTCTAATTGGTGGAGCAAGATCCTGACTAAGTAGGCATCGGAGCATGTTTATTGTTCTAGGTCCCTGACAAGTGGTATCAGAGCCTTGGTTGTAGGTTCAAACGCTGATACCAACAAGTGGTATCAGAGCTTCAGGTTGGGTTGACTAATAAGTGGTTTCAGATCTGGTAGTGTTTGTTGATTACAGGTCACTCATAGGGGTTTCAGAGTGAGTGGGAGTATAGCAATGGCAGAAGAAAGTAAGCTACGAATGGAGAAATTGAATAGCACGAATGGTTTGATTGATGGAAAGAAAGAGCAGGTAAAGGTAGATTGTTGGTTGGTAGAAGATCAGCACGTAGAAGCATATGTTGCAGGTGATGTTACACAGGATGTTCTGGATAAAGTGGAATCTTTGTTTACAGATTCTTTTGCCTCTTTCCATGCAGCCCGAAATAGAGCATCTTTTCATAGGTATGTCTTTGGAGACTTTGGAGAGATTTATTTAGGGGTTGGAGAGCCTTGTCAGATGATTGACGAAGGGGAAGTGAAGCTGAAATTGCAAACGGATAACACACAGTGGTTGAAGGAAGTCATGCAGGTACCAGTCTTGGAGATGAGTCTAATTTCTTTAAGAAATTTGGGTGATGAGAGATGCACTGTAACTCTCACAGCGGATATACTTGAATTAGATGGTGGTAAGAAAGTAGGTATCCTTTATCTATCTACTTATATTGTTGATTCACCTTCTGTTGCAAAGATGTGGCTTGGTAGGCTTAGTCACATATGTAGAAGGAGAATGCAGGTTTTGAAGCGAAAGTCAGATGTCTTTGACAAGCTAAAGAACTGGAAAGCCTTGGTGTTCATGGAGGAGATGACGGACAGAGATCAGGTGAGGGAACTGAATTATTCTGAGCAGAGCAGGGTTGATTTAATCAAGATTTTAATCCATGGAGAGCTCGTGGGTAAAAAGTTATCACTCACAGACGAACATAGGTACCGGCGTCGATCAGATAGTAACCGACGTCGGCAGAAGGAAAACCGACGTCGGTCATGAAGGAACCGACGTCGGCAGAAAGGATATCGGCGTCAGCCAGGGAAACGACGTCGGCAGTCAAGGTCAGTACAGGGAGCTGACATCGGTCGGGAGCAGACTGGGAGATGGCCGAGATTGGTCACTGGTACGGATGGTGGGCAGACAATAAGTTGTCAACAAGTTTCAAACGCTCATGTCGAGGTCAGAAAGGGTAAGTGAACCTCATATTCATTGTTCACCTTCTTTATATTGCTTATTGATGGTCAAGAACCAGGAAGATACGAAGAAGCAATGCAGGTAGAATCCAGATACAGTGGGAGCTTGGCATAGATGAGGAGTGTGAGTCCTTGGAGAAGAACCAAATAGGTATTTGTTGGTAGAGTTGTCAGCTGGAAGTAAGCACTGAGAGACGGAATGGATTCCCATGTTAAAGAAGAGAGTGGATGGATACGTGAGATGAAAGGCCAAGGTATAGGTCTTGAGGAAGCTGCAGGACAGTGGTACAGGTTTGACAGGTGGATGACTAAGCATGGCTTCAATCAATGTTAGTGTAACTATTGTGTTTATCTTACCAGGTGGATAATGATTGCAACATTATTCTGTTACTGTATGTGCGTGATTTGCTAGCAGGTTTGTACATACAGGGTTTTGCTGAGCTAAAGGTAAGGTTAGTTCAGAGGTGTGTCATGAAGAATTTGGAGCAGCAAAATTCTTTGGCATAAGAGACATGGAGATTTCATCTCCAGTGGGAGCTGATGTGAAGACGGTGTTGGCGGGGTTCATGATGCAGGATGTAGAATCTGAAAGCACACCAAGGGCTGGACATTTCAAGCTTAGCTTCGAACAGGGTTCAAAATCACATGAGGTCTAGTGTAGACCTGAGTTTTTCCCAAGCAGTGGGGGTTGTCAAAAAGTATGGAGCCAATTCGGGGAAGGAGTACTGGAGGGCAGTTCAGTGGGCTAGCAGCAGGGATTCTTGTTATGCAGGGTCAAGTTCTTCACTACATGGATATGTAGGTTCGGATGTGGTAGGTTACTTGGATGACAGGTGTAGCATCACAGTTTGTGTGGTGGTTAGTCTTCAGGATTGATCTTGAAGAGGAATACAAGCCAGGGAATAATTTAGATGGTGTACAGGTACAGGTACAGGTGCAGCTATTTATCTCCAAGTGGGAAATTGTTAGGTTGTGGAGCTAAAAGCTTAACCGGGATGCAAACAGGAGAAGTTACGGAGGATGCAGAGTTGCGGGGAGTTGCAGAATCAGTTGCAGGGAAATCGGCATTGGTCTGATCAACCGACGTCGGTCAGATAGTAAAGAAGAAGCAACCGACGTCGGTTACCAGTCGGCCGACATCGGTCATGGAGGAGCTGACGTCGGCAATCTATGCATGAACAAGCAGTTCACATGTTGATCCTGGAGAGTCTATTTTTGGACTGTTAGTTTGCATGTTGAAGGCTAGTCTTAGTCTTGAGTTGCGTGTCTAATTATTGTAATTAGGTTAGTCTAATTATTGTAAGCATGAGATCTATATATGGACTCATGGGTTGTATTGTAAACTTGTAGCTAGTGAGTAAGAGAGCAATAAGCTCCTTCAGAGAGAAGAGAGCAATAAGCTCCTTCAGAGAGAAGAGAGCAATGGTGCGTTCCTCCTAGTGCCACAATACCAAAGTGGGTACTGGTTTGGAGAATCAACAGGGTTCTTCGTATGTGTATGATCTTGGTCAGCATGTGTGCATGACTTTCTATAGGAGATCTACAATGGTGAGTAAGGTCTAGTTATTAGTAGGTAGTAGCAGAGAGCAGGAGATCTACTTGGAGTACGATTGTGTGCTTAGTGAACTGGCAGCGTGTTACTGACTGGTTGGAGAGGTGAACATCAATTCTGTATTGGAGTTGATTGTTGTGACCAAGAGAGAGAGGGAAGAAGGTCTTGAGGTGTGGCGAACCTTTGAGGTGGAAGAAGAAGTGGCATCTTCTTTATTGTATATTCTTCTGAGTGATTATTAATACAATTGTGTATTGTCTCTCAATTCCTGTGTTGTTTCATATTTCTAGTTACTTATTGATTCTGGTTAAATTCCGTGTTTAGTTGCTAATACAAGAAGTAATCATATGTGCTCTAATTGGTGGAGCAAGATCCTAACTAAGTAGGCATCGGAGCATGTTTATTGTTCTAGGTCCCTGACATGTGTTTCATGATGGATCCTAATCTTGGGAAAGTTTTTAGCTATGTTTAGTTCCCTCAAAGGTTTGATGATATTGACAGACATGATTGATATGCTAGTCACAACAAAGTGTTCTTTGATATAAACTTGAAGGGTTTGGATGGACTCTAGGGCCTCGTCTATGTGGGAATAGGATGTTTTTTTTTAATAGGCAAGCACTCTATGGTTATGAACCTCCTTGCAAGATCAAGGTCCTTGAATCATGTTGTTGTGGAACTAGAAAGTAGAGCAGAAAATGGAGAAGCAAATAATGCACTAGGAAAGGGTTAGCTTATGAGAAGCTTTTTGAGAAGGTGCTCTACTAAACCAGGTTGGAATGGATCTAGGTGGGATGATGGTCTTGGGATTGTTCTCAGCATTCTTTTAGTTATATTTTTAACTATAATTAGTGATTATCGACTATCTTTATAGTTTAAGGATTTATATAGGGAGAAGAAGAAAATCTCTATATAAGTTACTCAGAATGGTTATAGATAGAAATTTTGATTTATGACCTTGTTGTTGGGGACTTAGTTCATTTATCAATTGGGGATCAAGTGCCAATAGATGGGCTATTTGTTTTTGGGTTTTCTTTGCTTATCAATGAGTCAAGCCTAACAGCTGAGAGTGAACTTGTAAATGTGAACAAGAGAGTTCATACAAGGTAGAGTAGGAAAAGAAAAATGAGAAGAGATCATTGAAAAGAGATAAAAAATAGGTTTCTTCCATCTATGTGCATGCTTGGGCAATGAATATTTTCATTGGTGAATGCTTCAAATTTGAATGCATTGTGCACGAAAAGAAAGATTGTTGTGTTGAGGCATCATACAAAGAAAGGCTTAGCTTTTGGAAAAATCCTCTCTAGGGTACTCTGCTAAACCAGGTTGGAATGGAAATAGGTGGAAAGTCAAGAAATTGCAAGTTTTAAAAGTTGTATTTGAGGCTTCAAAGTCTTTGGGATATTTCGATGGGAGATGCAACTTGCAAATTACACTTCATAAAAATGCAAGTTGCAAATTATGGTCAACTCTCCCAATCCTGTCGGTAAAAGAAAGTGGAAAAAGTTAACTCAAGAGGAGCTCCAAAGAGATTTCAAAGAGGAATGCAATTTTGCATATTTTTAATTATTCGAATTGTAAATAACACTTGGATCTCCAAAACCCACTAGTCAAAGTTGGTCAACATGGGCTCTCAGTTTAAAGTGGAACTTTTAAGGTCAATTATAATTTTGTGTTTATGCAAATTGTAAATTGCACTTGGAGTTTCCAGTTCCCTGAGGGAACTTTTGAGTCAAATTACAATTTTAAATTTGTGCAAATTACAAATTGCACTTGGATTTCCTAGTTCTCCACAAGAACTTTTGAGGGGAACTACAACTGCAAATTGCAAGTTGCAAATTTGTATGTTATAATTTACACTTTGGAGTTCCTAGTTCCATGTGGGAACTTTTCAAGGGAACTGCAACTACAAATTGCAAGTTGCAATTTACACTTGGAGTTCCCAGTTCTCTATGGAAACTTTTCAGGGGAACTGCAAATGTAAATTTCAAATTACAAATTTACAGGTTACAATTTTCACTTAGAGTTCCTAGTTCCCTGCAGGAACATTTTATTGGAAGATGCTTATCTCATTAATATGTAAGGATGTTCCATGTTAGAGGGATGAAATGTTACCCACAATTGAACCCATAATTTTTGTCTCTTTTCATTCCCATATGAATCCAAATTCTATTCAACATGTAAATGTTGGATATTAATGGAAGCTTCTTTTCATACTGACCAATCATTGGTACGTTAATGGAAGCCTTGAAGGTTTTCATTCACTACCAAGAACATTAAATGTCACCCCATAATAGTAGATATTATTTAGAAACTCCTCTAATATAGGGAGACTTTAACCTACTCCTTTTAGTCAACAAGTAAATGGTCTCACCAATGCATTTGACAAGCCCAAAAAAGAATTATTAGCCATTTTCCCATTAATGTGGCATGTTAATGTCACCATGTGCACCATCTTCAACCCATTCACCATGTTGGAGGGATGAAACATTTCCCACACCTAAACCCATGTTTTTATTCACATTTAACATTATCCTCGGTTGTTTTGATCCCCAGGATGACTCTTTTTCAAGTGGGGGAGGATGTCATGACCCTAATTGCCCTACATTTAATTCATTTTTACTGATATAGATTAGCTATGAACTATTCAAGACATATTTTGTTTGCTTTAATATGGTGTTATAGTTATGTGATCTACATTGATAAATTTTATTATAGTTGTTGAGACAATTATGGATTATATTTTCATTACAACATTGGATATTTATGCTTAATGCATATTGATTTATTATTTAGTTAGATTTATTATTTAAATGTTGTTATTATATTTATTTTACTTATATGTCTAGATACTGATGATGGTCTATTTGTTGACTACATGGATAGGTACTTGAGATACATTGTGTTCAACCCTGAGCAATAGAAAAATCTAGATAAATAGCATAGATAAACAGAACAGTGAATTTGATCATAAAGTTTAAGATGGTCGATATTATTGATTTAGTCATTGGGTTTATATAATTTAAGTGTTATGTGTTATTTTTTTATGTTTAATTTCATGATTAGTTGATTTTAGTTAGTTTTGACATTTGTAAAAACATTATTTTACTTGATGTTACCGATTGTGAGAATCATCACTTTTTTGTATCGTAATTAGTTTGGTGACTATTATTCTTTTCTTGATATCGTCATTTTCTTCATTCTAATTTCTTATGTTTTACGTTGACTCTATGACTGTCCACTTCAATAGAATATTGTATCACATATTTCTCTTGTGTATTCTCAGGCATTTTGATTGTGGACTTCTTATTACCTTACTTGGTTATCTTGATGTTATTTGAATTAATGTTTAAAAATAACCATGTTACCATTGTAAGAAATTATGGACATATTCTATCTGATGTATGTTATAGGCTTGTGTATCAAGGTTTAAGCATTGAAAGACCCTTATTATTATTTGTTTGTTTTGGCAATATTATGATAGCCAAGTTTGACTTGGACATGTGCTTAGGTTTTTTGGATGGTTGACCCACCTTAGAGGCATTGATAATTAGTTGATGTATTATTACTCCATATGACTTTAGAGTCATTGAATTGGGTTGAGTTACCATGTAATTAGGTACAGATGTTTCTTTTTGAATTTAGATTTTATTTAGTTCATTTAGACTCAATCATTTCAAAGAGCTATATGCTTTGGGGAGACTCTACTGAAAATTTTGACATGGCGACCAAGGGGAATGTAATACAGTTCTTGAATGAGGTTTTTTAAGAACTTGAACTATAGTTTAAAAAATTAATTTTATCATCCATATGGGAGTTTAGTAGAGTTAACTGGGGTTCACTTTGTCTTATATTTTCCAAATGGTTTTGTTTGTGGTATAGGAGTTTTGGGTGTTGGTTTTGCATAGAACTTTGGAAGACTGGAAGAGGAGAATTTTTTTTCTATGATCAACTTTCAGAATCTAAGTAACTAGTATTTTTACATTTTTTGGTTTCAATTTTAAGTTGGTTTTAATGGAAAAATGGGTTATGGTTTTAACCATAAATGTTGGCATTCATTTTTGCCTACGTTATGGTGTTTTTAGATAAAACCCTAACTAAGGTCAAGGCTTTTGTTCATTATTTGATGCATGGTGGCCATAGATGGGTCAACCATAGATTTTTAGGGATATATGGATATATAAAACATGTTTGTGTTTAATAATTACGCTCATTTTATTTTTGTATATGGTTATGTGGGCATATATTCATTGCATATACGTTTAGTTTGTTGGTGGATAGGTTTTTCTATATCACTGTTAAGTGATTTTAAAAAAAGGTTATGATTTTGTTAATTGGTTGTGGTGATTTATTATTTGTTTTAAAAATTTAAAACCCTGGCTAGGTTTTTTGTTTTATGAAGCCATTGTGTGAATGGCCACAGCTAGGTTGGTTCAATTGTGTTGGGTATTTAATTAGTTTTATATTTTAACATACCTTAAATTAGATACAGTCAGGTTTATAAAATAATTTTAAATTAGATACAGTCAGGTTTATAAAATAATTAATGGTTATTAGGATATTGGTTAGTTTGAACTACGGCCATACATTGGGGACAATGACATAATGTGTCTCCATGGGAGTTAAAAATGGTTTGTAAGGTTTTATGGAAAAAAAATATTTTATTATTTTTATTTTATCTACATGAAATGTTTGACTTTTTTTATATTATTGGGTTGATTTAGGTTCGTGGAAATCATGTTAGAATTAATGGCATAATTCTGGTAATGATATTTGAAATTATTCCAATTATTCTTAAGTTGAATTATGTTGGAAAACATTGATCAATTGATTATTTTTATTGGATATCATTTCATTTAATCATTATAGTTGACATTAAAGATTGTACTATTTTTGGTAAAGTCTACTTCGATCAAACTGTGACCCATAGCTTTATTCAAGTTTTTAATTTATTGATATTTGAATTGGCTAGAATTGTTATCTTATTTTTATGAGTTTTATTTTAATTCATCAATGTCTACTAATTTAGTAGGTGGAGATGACTACCAACTAAATTATGACATAAGGATTTATGAGTCATATTATATTCTTGAATAGAATATGGCCCATAAATCAAGAATCTTGAAAAGTGATATGCAGTCATAAGCAGGTACCAAGTTAATGGATCTTGGTGGGTTAGATTATGTGATTCGTTTTATATCTATTGATCATTTGTATGAATGTTGTCAAGATCAGTTCATTTTGTTATCTTTTCTTTGTTGTTTCTCTATTTCCCTAATCTGTATCCAACTGATGGTTGGAGTGGTTTAGGACCACTTATTGTTGGGTTCATTAGGAATGATTAAGTGGATTTAGCTTCATTGGTTTGCATGCAATGATTTTGATTAATTATTATTACCTCGAGTTGTGATTGTTGGTTGTAGATGAATTAAAAATGTTATGTAGTTCTTCATGGTTATAATTCATTTCATTCATCATAGTTGTACTTGATACAAATGAATGTATAGTATCATGTAAGTTTGGTTCATGATATGATAGTAGTTGATCATTTTATTATCCGTGTAATCTTTTATTACTATTTAAATATGGAATTAGTTTGGTTCATTAATATATTTTATAGAAGAACATAGATATGTTATTTTTATCATGTATTAGTAGTTAGTCACTTATATTAGAATAAGTATTTTGAAAGCTATAGCATTTGAGTTGTTGTTGATATTGGTTCTCTGTGGAATTATAATTTGAAAATGCATTCATGTCTTTTGTTATACTTGTACATTTTTATAATTGTGGTATTGTATTGCTTGGCTATTTGAAGATGCAAATAATTACCTTAGAATTTAACTGTAAAACTTAATTATGAATATGACATGATTTTTTTATTGCTTTGAGAATATGGGAATTGCAACATAATGTTAGTATAAGTTACTTTGAATGCTTCTTATATAATCAACCTCAAGCTTGTAAAAGCTAAGTGACGTATTCTTTGAACAAGTTCACTTGTGATAAGCATTGTAATACAATATTTTAGTTTATTTTAAAATTATGTTTAAAAGGACTTTATCAAATCACTTTATACTATACCAACTTCATTGAGAGATGAATTAACTAATGAAAGTTGTTGATATTTCATTAAAGACCTTAAACTATAACTATAAGTTTTAGTAAAAAAAAATCCTTATATTATAATTGGTGAATTAAATGAATTATATTCAACAGAAAACTTATGCTTGAGTCATAATAGCTTGATAGAATGTATGCTAATTATTATGTTGGGAGAATTACTTAAGTAATTAAAAATTTATAATATTCTAAAAAGTCTACCTGAAGAGCATCATTTCACTTTGAAATTGTTAAACACTATTAAGTGCAATTCGCTATTATGGGCAACTCCTAAATAATTCATTGAAATTGAACTACAATAGTGTTATATGAATCTTACACTTATGCTGAAGGTAATTTGGCAATATTATACTTCGCAAAAGGTTTTAAAAGGAGTAAGTCTATTCCTATCTAAAGCATATTGTGATTAAGGATCAAATGTTCTGTGTTTCGAATTGGCTATTTGAATACTTCTTAACAAGTTGGTTCATATTCTTATATTGTAAAAGAACTTAATGAAATCATATTTCTAAATTATTATAAGAATCTACTTTAGAATTTTAGAACAAGTAAGTTCTAATCTTAAGTTAAGTAATTATAAGATGCCTAGGCTAAGATCATGAATCTAATAAAAAGGTTAAATATTTAAGAACAAGATTAAAGCAAGACTTGATATAATTATATTTAGTCTATGAGACTATTAATATGTATCGGGTTCGTTGAACTCATATGACACTCATATTAGTAATAATGAGAAATGTAAGTCTAACCAAAGTCATTATAATATCCTTAGGCATGCCTTGTCATGAATTGGTACCCTACTTATAGAATGGTAACCTGTTCCTAAACAAAACTTAAGCATGATTATTGAAACATCCCATGAAGCTTGCACACTTATGGATGTAGATCATGTCAAACCTCATGCCTCAGTTTGCCTATGAAATGAAAAGGTGTTCAAATGCTTTGAATTGCTTTTGAAACTAGTCCTTTTCTCTTGATCTTCATCTGCTACTTGTGATTTGGTAAATCTTACTTAAGTAAGCTTAGTATGATGATTCTTCTATTGAATCTAATCTTACTTTACCATTGTTTGTTGAAATTTGCTAAATTAGCCCATGAGGTATTAGTTGTTCTATACTCTGTATAAGTATTTAGGTAAAAGCATAAGTCAGTGATGGCTCTTTTAGGAAGGCCACAGTGCAGTACATGGATAGAGGTGAGTGGGTAAGACTACACTGACCGACTTCTATCCAAATACTAAGTAGTTAAAATGCTTCATAATGAATTCATTGATGGGTTATTAACTTGGTTTACTTTATGCGTTGGCTATAATATAGCTATGGATCTCATTACATGTTTTCATACTAAACTTTGGGCAAAACTTTATTTCGTTATTGTTGTTCAAATTTTATATATATATATATATATATATATATATATATATATATATATATATACACATATACATATACATATATATATATATATATATATATATATATACACATATATATATATATACATATGTATATATATACATATACACATATGTATATACACACACACACACACACACACACACACACACACACACACACACACATACACACACACACACACACACACACACACACACACACACACATACACATATAATGGTTTTGATAGAATTAGCTCAAGTATGTTTTAAATGCTACTTATAATTCAAATGTTAAGTTTTAAAGCAAGATAAATTATAAGAAAAAATAAACATAAATAAAGAATGAAGCAAAAGGTATAGTTAATATTATATCTCAACCACTTAGAAAGCTTTAATTACAAGCTCCACAAATGAGACAATTCTCAAGGTTGCCATCACCTAGTCATGTTTTGTTGAAAAAACTCCTATAATATAATGTAATCACCCTTCCTCCACCCATGGAGATAGATATGTCTATACCCAAATATATAAATTTTTATGTGAATGCCTAATCTGACTATCTAGATGTATTGGGAATTCTACAAATAGATGTTTCAAGCTCAGGCATAAAATTCAAGATCTCATTAATGAAAATATCATAGATATTGGTACACCTATGGAAGAGGCTAATCTATAAGAAAATGATAATGTAAAGATCAAAATTTACAAGAATATTTTTTCAAATCATGAAGTAAATAACAAGTATAATTTTTAAGTTCATTATGCATACACAACTCATCCTCCTTCTACATATGGACATCTAATTGATAACATTATTGATATATTTAAGAGTAAACAAGCATCACAACATATGATCCCATTTGATGATAATGAAGTTATTGATGATGTTCCTGATAGACATGTACTTTTTATTCAAGCATATGTGAATAATATATCCATCGATAGTGTCTCGATAAATAATGGATCAAGTGAAAATGTGTACACCTTAGCATTTATCTCTTCTCTTGGTTATATAAAACAAGATTTATAGGATACTTCTAAAGTTATCAAATCATTTGATGGGAATACATAAGATACTCTTGGGTATATAGTGATCCCTTTACAAGTGGGCCTTCTCATAATGCCTACTTCAGTTCTAGTTCTACCAAGGACATGGGTCTTTCATATGTTTAATAGAAAAAAATTGGATAAAAATAATTAGATAAATACCCTCTATAGTGCAAAAAAGTCTCAAATACATTCATGATGATCAAGTGGTTAAAATTTAAGGAGTCTAATATGATTATCCTTTGGAACAAATGATGTTTACTTATTCTACAAAATAACCACCTAGTACAGTTATAGAGCAACATGGTAATGAACTAGTTTATAGAACTATTCAAGAACATGATCTACATCTTCCAAAGCATGATATAGTTTCTAATGAGAAATTATTCAGTTTATTCATATTATGATGAGCATGATTCAGTTACACATGAGCATATTCAATTTATTTTATAGAACTCATACACACAAAGATGCCTACATATTCTAAGACAAAACAAGTTATTCAAAGAACTTTACCATAGTTTCAAAAAGGATTTGTTACATCTCCTCCCACACAAAAGGATATAGGTTTACATGAACATATGAGTAGTGATTTAGAGGAGTATAATATAATATATGGATCCCATTCAAATTCATAGGCATCTATAGTTGGCACTTCATCATAAAAAGTCATTCCTCCATAAAAAGTAGTTAGGTATATCTATGTGCATCCTCTTGATGATATCCTTGGTTTGATAAAGCTTCCTACTTGCTCCCAACACACTGGTTGGGTTGCATCCCATGTTAGTTACATGAAATTTAATTGTACATTGATTATTTGCCTTATGTCATTGATAATTATTCTACATTAGAGGATCCGCTAGCAACAAATTAATGAAAATTCATGAAATAACAAAATTATATAATTAGCATAAAAACCAAAGGGATTATATTGATCATGGGCCACTTTGAGGGGGAACATCCTTTGACCAAGATCAATACAAAAAATTCATGGATGCCTTTATTGGCCTCAACACTTACTTATATACTAAGTCTAATCTAAGCAACTAATACTTCTCATGAATGTGGGATAAAACAAAATACTCACGAGATGACTTACAAAGCATATATGTCTATAGTAACTAATATAATAACAAATAAAGAGAATGGATGGAATGAGTTCCTAACATCCCCTCCCTCTTATAAAAATATTTATCCTCAAAGCTTCAGATGTGGGAATTGGTGTTGAATCTAAAATAGTGGTTCCCATGTTGCATCCTCTGGTTGAATTCCATGCCACTAAATTAATACTATTGTGATGGAATGGGAGTGAATTTGGCATGTGCGCCTGTCTAGGATTACCCCCTACTCAAGAAGGATGGATAATTTATTATCAAATTTTGGTAAAATAGTTTTCACTCTGATGTTTATGCCAAGAACTTTCTTCAAACAAGAGACATGAAATACTAGGTGAACTCGAGAAGAAGGTAGGAGATCCAAATTATAAGCAACTAATCTAATATTCTTAACAACCTTATATGGCCCATATAACTTGGGAGCCACCTTATGATGCCCTTTGAGTTTTAGGGAGGATTACTTGTATGGATATAGGTGAAAAACACCATATCACCTACTTGAAAAGTGTACTCAAAATGGTGTTGATAATCCTATTATTTCATTATATTTTGTGACATAGAAAGATTATCTCGTAGGGTGCTAAGGATCTTATCCCAGGTTCAGAGAATCATGTTGACTTCTTGAACTAGTGAACTACTATGGGTGTACAGAAAGAGCACTAGTAGTGCTTGACCATAGACTAATGCATATGGAGTCATTTTAGTTGAAACATGGTAGGAGGTATTACACCACCATTTGGTGAGAGGGAGCCACTTTGTTCAATGATGTTGTTGTTCTGAGGTGAAGAAATGAAGAATAGTTTCCAATAATTTGTTGTTAATTTTAGTATGGCCATCTATTTGTGGATGATACCTAAAACTCATCATTAGTTGGGTATTGGTATGTCAAAATTGTTCTGTCCAAAAATGGCTAGTGAAGGTTGCATCATGATCTGAGACAATGGAAGAAGGAATGCCATAAAGATGGAAAATCTAGTCTAAGAAAATTTGTGCAACTGTGGAGTCAGTACAGGGATGGCTGAGGGCACAAAAATGACTATATTTAGAGAGGCAATCAACCAAAACCAAGATCAATGTTTTCCCTCCAGATTTAGAGAGATCCTCAATAAAATCCATAGAAATATCTATCCAAATTCTGGTAGGGTTGGGAAAGGGTTCGAGCAACCCAAGAATGAGTGTTGTTTCACCCTTGTTGCATTGGTAGGTATCACATTCAGCCATCATCTGTTGAATTTACTTTTTCATTCCCTTATAAAATAAGTTGCATCATGCCCGGTCATAAGTTTTGAGAAACACTATGTGCCCTACAAATGTAGAAACATGGAGTTCATAGAATACAACTTGATGAAGATCTATATTCTAGAGAAGCATCAAAGCCGTTGTATCATATAGAAGCACCATCCTAAGAATAATGTGGAATGGTAGAGGGGTTATTGGCCAACTATTGAATGATTTAAGATAAAGAGGATTCATTGACATACCCCTATTGTACAGTGTCCAACCAATTTATAATAGACATGGAAGATCTAAAAGGGAAGATTGGCCCTCAAATATGTGATACAAAGCATCAACCATAATATTATCTCTACCCTTCTTGTAAGTGATATCATAGTCATAACCCATGAGTTTGTTGACCCATTTTTATTGTGATAGGGTAGAGACCCATTGTTCAAGAAATATTTCAGACTCTAGTCATCAGTTTTGATGCAAAAATGATTCCCCAGTAAGTATGGCTGCCATTTTTACACTGCATGCAAAATGACCATCATTTCCTTATAATAAGTAGAGAGTACTAAATTCTTTCTAAAAAAGGCTTTGCTAGTGAATGCAATGGGGTGTCCTTGGAGGAGAATAGTACCAAGTCCATTGCCACACGCATTATTCTTGATAGTGAAAGCCTTGGCAAAATCTGGCATAGCTAGAATAAGTGTAGTAAACTTGTGATAGTATCTAATTAGACCCAAAACACCATAGAGGTTCTTGAGTGTCTGAGGATGAGGCCAATTTATCATGGAAATTATTTTTTCTAGATCCACCCAAACCCCTTGAGTTGAAACAATATTCCTGATAGACTCCACTTAATCCTAGACAAAAACACATTTAGACTGTTTTGCACAAAGATGATGATCAAAGAGAAGTTTCAATACGATCTCTAGATGTTGAAGATGCTCAGCCCATGTTTTACTATAGATGAGGATATCATCAAAGAAGACCATAATGAATTTATACAGGTAGGGATATAATATTTTCTTCATCAATGCCTAGAATGTTGAAGAAACATTAATGAGACTAAAGGGCATGACCAAAAACTCATAATGGCCATCATGCATGTGAAAAGCTATCTTAGGAATATCATCCTCATAAAGTCAATTCTAGTGATATCCAAAGTGGAGATCCAACTTGGAGAAAAAATGTGTGCCATGAAGCTCATCAATAACATGGATCAGGAACTTATCCTTTATTATGATGTGGTTAAGTGCTCAAAAGTCAATATAGAGGTGATATGACCCATATTTGTTTTTGGACAAGAACTGGGGAAGAATATGGGCTAGTACTAGGGAGAATAAAGCCTTGTTTCAATAAGTTTGGAATTAGCATCTCGATCTTGATCTTTTATTTAAATGGGTAGTGGTAGGGACTGATGTTGAGAGGAACACTTCCAAGAAGGAGATGAATACAGTGGTACTATGGTCATGAATGTGGAAATCTCACTAGTTTGGAAAAGACACATGCATACCTATGCAGAACAATTTGTAGATTAAAAGGAGTAGTGGAAATTGTTGATGGTTGCATTTAAATGGAATAGAGCTGGGTAATGACACTGTGTGAATTTTTATTAAGAAGATTTTCCATGTGATGTGAACTTATGATGATGAGAGACCCTGAGTGTAAGCCTTTAAATGTGTGTTTTTTCCCATTGTCTAAAAATTACATCCAAAGTTCAACAAAATCCCATAAGATGGGTCCAAGTGTGCATAACCATTGGACTCCCAAAACAACATCACATCCACCTAAGGGCAAGGCAAACATGCCAGAGCATAAGTTATAATATCTAATAAAGATACACCTATTATGACACTTTTCTTTACAAGGTAATGTTCCCCCATTAGCAATCATGACTTCAAAGTTGAAGCAAGGATGAATGAAACAATTAGCCTGTTTGGCGATTTGAGGGTCAATGAAGTTATGAGTGCTACTAGAATCAATGAGCATTATGAGAGGGATATTCTTGAAGTAACCATTGAACCACATTGTTTTTGGGATGGTGACTCCTACTAAAGCATGGAGAGAGATCTCTGGTTGGTCTTCCTAAGAATCAGGTTCCATAATCAATTGAGCTTCTTTTAGATCATTTATTGTAGTTTGAGCATCTTCCTAAACTTTAATTTTGGGCAAAGAGTCCACATCCATTAGGTATAGCTTTTTCTCAACACATCAATGTCCCCAAGTGAATTTTTCATCACAATTATAACATAGTCCTTTTTCTTTATGTGCTCGCATCTCTACTTCAGTCAGATGCTTGATAAGAATGGTTCTAGGGGTTGGCATTATGTGAGATCATTATGGAGTTGTATTTTAGAATGAAGAAAAATTGGATTTAAATCACTGTTGAGTTGTGATCTTATCCTCTATCAACTTAGCCAACGTTAGGGCTTCCATTATCATGTTGGGTTGGAACATTTTGACCTCAGATTGAATTGCATCCTTTAGTCCACTGAGAAAGTAACTCCTGAAGAATTCCTCGGATAATCCCTCTATGTGATTGGCTAGTTTTTCAAATATTGTTTGATATTATATCATGGTTACAATTTAGAAAAGTTTAGTGAGTGCTCTCCAATGAAGTCATCAAAAGTACTACGTCCAAACCATTGCAAAATGAGTGTGCAAAAATTGACCCATATTGGCTCATCATGAGCCTTGATATACCAACGATACCATTGAAGGGCTTTATGTTCTAAGTGAAAGGATGCAAGTGGGAATTCATTGGCATAAAAATTATTATGCAGAATAAAATATTGTTCTACCCGATAGATCCATCTAGTTGGATCTACACCATTAAATCAAGGAAAATCAAGCTTCAACCCACAAAATTTATTGGAAGAATAAAATTCAATGTCTAAAGAGGACTTTGGATAATGTCTATTGTTCAAAGTGGTATGTTGAAGATTGAGGCCAAAAACATTTTCATCAAAATCTTTGATTTGGGTCTTGAGGGTGACAATTGCATCCTCCATGTTTTTTACTTTTGTTTCGGTTACTACCATGGCTAGAATAAGATTTTTGTTTTGTAATGGGTAGGAAAACTAGTGTTAAGACACATTTAATAAGATTTTTTTTTAATTTAGATGAAATCAGAGGGGGTAAATGTATTTTTACTAATTTTTTTGCATGGTGGGAGTGTGATTGATGAAGGCAAGGGCAATTTTAGAAGTCAAAATGAAAAAACTAAAAAAATTATCAAAGAGAGATAAAAGAGAAAAAAAGAGATGAATACTATGGAAGAATTTTGAGGCAAATGGACAAAAATTAAAGTTATGGAAAAACCTAAAAAAAAGGAAAATTGAGATTTGTGGGAGTTAGGAGTGGAATCAAGATATGGGATCTCAAGGAAAAAAATCTGGAGAATGGAATTTCAGGTGTCTAGATAAAGTTTGAGGATCACCAGGGCTATAGATGGGGAGATATAGGAAAAAAAAAACCCCTCTAGTTTCTATCAAATGTCTGGCTACAAGTCTTTTGATTAAGAGTCTTCTGATACTCTGTTGTTTGTTTTTTTAAACTAATAAGATGAATATTTTTTGGTTTCTATCAAATGTTAGCTACAAGTCCTTTGACTGAGAGTCTTTTGATACTCTATTGTTAGTTTTTTGAAACTGATAGGATAAAGGTTTTTTGGTTTCTATCAAATGTCTAGCTATAAGTCCTTTGAGAGTCTTCTATGAATATTCTAAAACTAGTATGGAAAGTCTGTTGATACTCTGCTAGTAATATGCGAAGATTTGGTATGACAAGTTTTTTGATACTCCACTAGTAATATTTTGAAATTGATAGAAATGGGCCCTAAGTTTCCATGGTTGACTAAGGTTTTAAAGATATCTCTCTGGCTATCAAAGTTGTCTAAGCGAGTACTGATCTCCAAAAAAAAATTGGCCATGGATTCTCCCTAAATGATAACTTGTGGATTTCCTCACTGGTGAGAACTAGTCAATCAGAATGGGGTCATTGCCTATTTCACTGTCAAGTCCTCTCAATGGGAGAGATACTTTGGTGTTCCTGTGGTACCCCTCACAATGAGTTTTAGAGATTACATCTAAGCACTCCCACAGTTATGTGGATAGATATTTACCTTGATTTAAAATAGATTATTATGATACATAAAAATACTTAAATGAATTATGCAATGGAACAGAAAAACACTTTTAAGAGAACAATTTTGGCCCTAGAAAGTGCTTTGATACTAGATGATAGGATCCTCCTGCAAAAAATTAATGAAAATGCATGAAATAACATATTTATTTAATGAAAATGCATGAAATAACAAATTTATATAATTAGCAGAAACACCAAAGGGATTATATTGATCACATGCCACTTCGAGGCAATCTCTTTTGAGCAAGCTCAATACAATAAATTCATGGATGTATTCATTGATCTCAACACTTACTTATATACTAAGTCTAATCTAAGTAACTACTATTTCTCATGAATGTGGGATAAAATAAAATGCTCACGAGATGACTTACAAAGCATATGTGTCCATAGCAACTAATATAATAAAAAAGTAAAGAGAAGGGGTATTACAGGATCCTAACACTACACCTTATCCAAACATTATTCTAACCCCTTTAATTTATTTTCATTTTCTATGCTTACTCTCTTCATTTGAATACCAATTCAAACATTTAAAAACATTTATCTCTATGAAACTCCACTTGATTATTATTGTATATATTAAAACCTATGGCACTTACATGATCTCATATTGTTATTTTTTTATAACATAAGCACATTTAGCCTCTTCCCCAATTGAAGAGGATGTACATTCCTACATATTTTAAATATTTTCCCTACATTGCTATGAAAAAAATTTACCTATACACTAGGGGAACATTACCTTCCATCTTATCATGTTATGTTTTTACACCTATTGAGGATTTTTCAAATCCTTCCTAATTCCTCTTTTTTAACCTAATGATGTTGAATTAGCACATATTCCATTGGTATAGGTGGATAATATGATCTAGACTCCATATGCATATGATGTTAGTTGTACTCCAATATACACATAATGGTTGATATATCATAGGTGGCCTATATTATTTCCAGTTGTAGTAGAGGATGCCCCTAAGGCATGTAGGGTGGAGGAAATGTGGGTGGAGCAATAGCTACTAGTCCTTAGGATCTTCCTGCAAGTATGTATATATGTATATTTAAAGTTTTAACATAGTTTTAATTAATTTAATAACTTTAATATGCATGTCATATATTATTTTATTTATAGGGGATGATGAGAAATGGACAACCATTATAGAGACATCCATCCACATTTTGGCATGACATGTGGCTAATAAGGCAATTTCTGGGGGATTATTAGAGAATGTGATAGAATTTATAGATGAGCACGCCCCCATTTTTTAATCAATCAAAAATATCTACTAAAACCTACCTTGTGGCTACAGTGAAGTGTGACGACTTGAGATATGAGTAAGATGTGTTGATCATCAAGCAAGAATAACTTATGTTGGAGATTATGAGACATCAAATGACCTCTCTTATTCTAGCGACAGATCTAGGCCTAATTTTATTAGCTGTGATAAAACTATATTATAGGCATGAGTGGTATTATATGAGGATCACAAGAGGCAGAGTCAATCCTATTCATGAAGTGGGGCCTCATTATCACATGGTCCCTTATTGATTGAGAGAAATGTAAAGGGAGGTGGTGTATAGGGCAATGAACACATTATTGAGTGAGCTTGTATATGATATAATTATATCATGTTATATATATATATATATATATATATATATATATATATATATATATATATATATATATATAATTTAATGTATTTATTTTTGCATTGTGTTTATGTGGACCCTTATATTGCATATATTCCTTAGAATTATTTCATTATATGATATTAATAATTGATATATTGATATATTTTATTATGCTCTTGTAAGTGAAATATGTTAATGATATTGTGTTTTCATTTGAGACATATGCATGTAATTGATTTAATTTATAATTATAGAATTAGTTGAACATGACGACAAAAAAAGAAATCGTGCACCATATTGATTATCAATTGTTATTGCATTTTGATATTATATATGTGGCTTTGTATTTTTAGATATATTCACATCTACATTAATTACTTGTGACACTTTAAATTGATATTATTGATGTTTATTTCAAGTATGCATTATATGTCCACAACTCTGATATGATTTTTTGTGTTATTGCTTTGGTATCCATGTTTGTGTAATTTGAGATGTTCCCTTATTATGGACCATATTAACTTTTAGGCATGCTCTATTTATTTATAATTTTAACAAACCACCTTCAAAGTATAATATAAACTGGTATTATCCTTATTTATAGTTGTAATCATTTTCTTGAAACCAAGGTTTTCTCAAAGTGGCCTTTCCCTTTAGAATAGTATGATGTACAATCAATAATGTGTTTAATATATTGAGAACAAATGTGCTTGATAGGACAAAATGTCTCATGTCAAACCCCTACATATGTTATACATTTTGCTCATTGTATTTCATTCTCTCTGTATGCACCTAAAATCACTCACATCATTACAGTTGACTAATATTCCTATTAGTTGACACTAATTATGCGTATCCTATTTTATTCCACTAATTTATCCTTTTTCTAGCCATAAATCTAATATCCTTCCTCTAATAATTCTCCATTTTACTAACCTTATCCCATCTCACTATCCCATTAATTATTTATAATATCCTATTATCCTAATCTAAATCTAATTATCCATTATATGGGAATTTTAAATTCCCATAATCTCACCTAATCACCTACTAACCCAATCCCTAATCCTACTATCCAATTTAAGAACCATATTTATTCACCTAACACCCTAGTTACCCTATCATCCTAGCTATTCCTACAACCCTATGAGCCTTAATCTTCATTAGTCACTAACTAACCTCCCTTATTATCTCCTAAAACCTATTTAGAAACCTCTAGAATTGGAGAGGCTTCTATAACTCTCTAGAGGTCTCCAATTCTAGAGACTTATACTAATTTTAAAATATTTCTAAATTTTCCTCCATTGGCCTATTTAAACAACACTCCCTCCACTCTCAAATCTATCTAGAAAATTTGTAAGGAAACCATGCCAAAATCATTCTAGAAATCCTATAGCAAAAATTCATAATCATCCACAATCAACAATCCTCTAATCAAGCCATCATTTATCTAAATTTGAGTCTAAATCATATGCATTTGAGTCCTAAAAGGAGGTAGAGTAAGGGAAATTGGTAAGCTTATTATCATTCTGATTCATCTTTATAAATCCTTCCTATTGAGTAGTTGCATTTTGAGTTTGGATTTGGATTATTGAATTCATATAGTGAGCTCAAAATACATCTACATTTTGACGATCACGATGGGACCAACCTGCCTTATGTAAGCTAACACTCTTGCTGAAAGCATTTTATGTGATTGCAAGACCAACTGGAAGTGAAACCAAGCCTAAATTTTGTGTTTTAATGTGTTTTAGAAAAATCATAGTATTACTATATAAGTAGCGATATTATTAATTTGAGTTGTGGTATTGTGACTTAGCTGTTAGCAATTAAGGCTTTAGAAGGGCTTAGCATTTTGACAATCCCACTACTATCTCAGTGGTGGGATTACTCTGTGAATCATGGGATTGTCAATCCTAATTGTGATATTGTAAACCACTAATGGTTAGCCTTGGCAGTTATTTTCGACAATCCCACCACTTACAACTAGCAGGATTGCCCTGTAAGTAGTGGTATTATCATGTTGAGTAGCGATATTGTTGAAAGTTATGCTAGGGTTCAAACTGCTATTTGTTTTTTGCTAACTCTTTTTTCTTGTAGGTGTTTTGTGTTTTTTTCTTGCTTTTTTGTGTACGTCAAAGAGATAAGCCCCTCAAAAATCAAGTCCTCGTACCTTTTTGACAATCTCGTCACTATCCCAGTAGCGGCATTACCTTGGTAATAGTGGGATCACCATTCTCAATGGTGGTATTGTCTTTTCATCTCAAACCGGTAAAACACTATCCCTACCACTTTTAAACTATCATTTTAGTATTTCCCAAGTTCTATCAAGAAAGTGTTGAGGGTCTGTAAGTGGCAAACTGGAGGTTTTGTCTCTTTATTGAAAATTTTTAATGTATTTTTATGTCAACATTTCACCCTCTATATCTGAAAACAACTATTGACAGAGGGTGTTTTATCCTGAAGGGTCCACCAGGTATCTAAGAAGGGAGAGACTTAATTGAGAACCCACTATCTAGATTTGTCTAGCATCATTAGATAATATCGTGACTGGGAAAGTCACGGGCTTGCCCTGTAAATAATGGGATTGTCATTGCTAGTAGCAGATTTGTAGTTTAGGATAGTTTAGGTTAGTATTAAGATCTAACAGCATTTTGATCATCAAATAATTGTATTTAATATTGAGGCCCTATAAATTATATTGATTTGATAAACTTTTTACATAGGTCATACATACTATTTCCTTATAAACTGCAATATAGCTATTTGCATTTTTATACCAATCATGGGATTGTCATTCTAAGTAGCAATTTTGTGGATCATGATAAAACTTCCACTATTATTCCATATCAAATAGTGGGATTGTCATTATCAGTAGTGGGATTATCAGACTACCATGGTTTTGTAGTTAACTATCGTGGTTAGCTAACCTCTGTAATTTTATAATTTTTTTAGTTGTGGGATTGCCCTGCAAGTTATGGTTTTTCACTATGTAGTCACAAGATTGTAGCCTTTTTTGCCTTTAATTTGGTCCTTTTTGAGTGCATTTTCATAGTCATTTTTTATGAATTTTGCATCACTATGAGCCTTTCAAAAATCCCAAATTACCTCTAGTAGTGAGGGGATCCACCCCTCGACCCTACCCTGTACCACGATAAGGAGCATGCCTAGGGCAGTGCCCCTTGACCTCGCTAGGGGATGCCACCCCCAGACCCCTATGTTATGTCTCACTCATCCTAAAAAATTTATAGATCCAAGTCGTGATATTTTAGGGGTGTTTTATTAAGGCATATTTGACCAACATATTATTTATTATAAGAGTCATCTTTGCTAACACTTTTCTTGCAGGTCCCTTGGAGATTTTGGCACCACATCATATATCTAACCTTTGTGCTTGCAGGGGGTGCCATTTTTTTGACTTTATCTTACATTTCATTATCTTGATCATTAATTTTAGTATATCATTATATTTCTACTTTCTTGAAAACACTTGTGTGTGTGTATATCTTTGATTTCTCTCTGTATATATTGATTTGTCATATCATGCCAAACACACATAAGCAATTAGATCGGTTAATTAATCATATCATGTGATGACCTATTTGTTACCCCTTCCCCTAGGATAACATGTGATGTGGAATTGACACCCACACACGAGCTTAGTCTATAGGGGTTAGTGTTGTGGATTTCATCACCACAAACTAACCAAACTCTATGTTCTAATGGAATATAACAATCAAGGACAATTATATTTAGGCAAAGCGGTTGACCCCATACAGGTCATCCATGAAGGGGAAGAGTTAACTCTCTAAACCAGACATTAGATAGCACCCTGTACAGATTTGGACTCCAACATACCCTCATGTATATAGGGGATGCCCATAGAGAGCCCATTCAACCTAGCATAGGACCTTTCTATTGTAATAGGTGTTCTATTGCCAACGTCAGTAACAATACCCAAGTGACCATCAAGTGCAAACAAGGTCAAGAGGTTTTGGTCAATTTCATAAAGGGTCACCAACCTACAACCTCATTTGTGTAGCCATTAGATGGTGTGAACATTAATTTACACACCCATAAATTTACTAATCATAGGTTGTGTCTTGGTTATTTGGGTGTGTATTATGTTAAACCTATGTTGTTGATGAGCCGAATCAACTTTTTACATATCTAAACCCATCTAGGTCCTTTGTATATATCATCTTATATATTTTATCCTCATCATTCTATCATCTTGTGCATATCCCACTATCCTTTTCATGTGTATTCCAAATCATCATCCTCATCATTATCCTCATTTTGATCTACATCCCTATCACCTACCTCTCATCTTATACGTCCTAGTCATCATTGTACATAGTCTCTTTGTATATCCTTCTCTTTGGCATACCCAGTCATCTTTAGCCATTTAAATAATACATCCTTATCCAAAATCCATGTCACCACCCACTTATCATAGTCACCCCATCTTTCCCTAGTCTCACCATATCCCATTATCCCTAATCATCCTTGTCTAATCATCCTCTTATCTCCATCCCTTCCTAATCTATCCATATCTACCCATCACCTCATCAAATAACATATGTTAATCACCATATTGTATCCATTGTCTAATCCCATCTACCATATCATCTCTATCACATGTTATTCTAGTCATATCCCCCCATAATTGATCATCCTAATCATCATATTATATATCCTACTCTCATCCCCTTGTATATGTCTTATTATCTTGTACATCCTACTTGTCATATACCATTCTATTTCCACTTATCATTCATCTTTCCATCCATCACCTATCCTAATCACATCTTATCTCATTATCCATATCCTATCATAAGTCCATCTCATCCCTAGCCCTCATCATATTATCTTGTCTTCATTTCATCTTAGTCATACCCCATCAACTTGTACATCCTAGCATAATCATTATCTAGTATATTTTTTCACCCTTTTTCTTGTATATCCTTTTCATTATCCCATCTCATATCTTAAGTTAGTCACACCTTATCATAAGACCATCTCATCCATAATCTATCACACCTCACTTTGACCTTGCCTTATCCATCACTCACACCATATTCTTGATCATTCCCATATCATTTTATTGGCATCACCCCATTACATATTTGATCGTAACCCATCACCTATCCTAATCCAATCTTGTCTCACCATCCACATTCTATCCTAATTCTTCCTCATCCATAATCCTAATCATCCCCTTACCATCTTGTCTCATTACCCCATCATCTTGTATATCCTTGTTTTATCTTCTTATTGTCCTATTACACATTTTTTTACATCTCTTATCTTATCTCTTATCATCCACATCATCCTAATCATCCTTCTAGTCACATATCGATATCACTCATCATTAGTCACACCCCCTACCTATCCTAATCACATCATATCCAAATTACATACCTCGATCACTTGTCTTAACCTTGCCTTCATCACCCATCTAGTCATCACCTGATCCTATCCTAGTTGGCTTATAAGTCACTTACAGGTCTAAACCATCCACCTTTCATCACTCCTTCATCATTTAATCATTGCCTATCATCATACTTATCCTTATTCCATTGTCTTAATCACCTGCATCTCATAATCACCTATCACCCCATCTTGAGCAAATTTTTCCAAGGTTTTGAGCTAGTTCTATCATCTCCCCTATCATCTTGATCGCCTTATCATCCTAATCCACTTAGTCAAATATCATATCATAATCAATAGCTTGTTAGTGTCTTGTCACTTTTTTGGTCTCAGTCTAGCAAACCCATCAACTATCAATTATCCCTAGTCTAATCATATTTCCTTATTCATAACTAACACCCACCATATTCTCCTCTTGCTATTTTGAATCTAGGCACCCAT
Source organism: Torreya grandis (assembly GCA_037957365.1). NCBI lineage: Eukaryota > Viridiplantae > Streptophyta > Pinopsida > Cupressales > Taxaceae > Torreya > Torreya grandis. The sequence continues at coordinate 2,412,225 of JARHVA010000463.1, forward strand.
CATATCCCAAATCCTTTTCCTAGTTTGATGACTAGTCATTGTTGACAAGTTATTATCACCTATCGTAATATCAATTTAACATTTGATCATAATCCTTAATCCATTAGCATATCTCATCTCCATCATTACCCATCATATTAGCTCAATCCTTTTGATCTATTTTGTTCAAGAACCTTATCTAATCTTTATCCTACCTACATCATCTGTCACCTATCAACCATCGCCATAAAACTAGACCCTACCATCATTAACTAATACATACATGACAACAAAGATGAGATCCTTTTGTGGCTCGTTATAATGGGTGTACCACTTCCCAAAAGTGTTGATCTCCTTTCACTCATTGAACCTCTCATCTAAGCCCTGTCATGTGAATCTTGTACCAATCATTCATCTTCTAACCATAAACCACCATTTACCCATTTTCATACTAGCAAAAGGAATCCAATCTTGGCCACATCGAATCCATCCACCCAATTATATCCATAACCATCTAATCATAAGTCTAATGTTTTCACATCCAAGTCACAACATGAAATGGGTCCTTATACTCCCCTTCCTATATCCTTGAAATCCATTTTCAAACAACTTGTCACTGCTAACATGATGGTCTATCCACATATCTGATATCTTGATCCTATTAAGCCTACACCCTCTTAGTATAATGAAAACCAATATTGTCCATACCATCAAACCTGGGGGCATATCATTAATCGATGTCAAAATTTTAATATTTTGTCTAATACCTCATTGACTGTGGTGACATAATAATTGATGATGAACTAGATACATCCACATCCTTGGGTGAACAAAAAGAGGAATGCCAAGATTCCATTTTCAATCATGATCAAGCCCTTCCCTCTCCAAGCCAAGGTTAAGACACCACACCTATCGTCCATGATCCTTTCATCCTAGAAAAATCCTCCATAAAAGCCAAGTCCATCTCCCAAGATCATAATCCTTCCATCTCTCATGAACACCTCCATGAGCCTATCATTATCTAACCTATCATCCATCCATCATCTCCCTCTCACCCATCACCTTAATGCCCCTTATTGAGAGGTCAATAGTGGATAATGGATCTATAAATAGAAGTATTATATCTTGTGTATCAGAGTCAGGATCAGAGTCAGCACAAGTCTTATCTTCTATGAGATCATGTTCAACACCCCTGTCCAAATTAGGTTCCTCATTGGAAATGTCATCCCTTACTAATGATGATAATGCCTATCTTTTAGAGGATACCTATAATCCAGATACCCTTGATCCATTACCAAGCATATCTTTTGATCCCATTCAAGATGATGACATCATAACTGAGTTCTTACAAGATTTATTTATCAAAGATTGTCAAAATGAGTATGATCCTCTTTTGGATGCAATTAGTCCTAGTAATCCTTCTATTGATCTTGAGGAAATTTTCTCCAATGTCAAAATTGGGTCTCCTAAGAACTCCTATGAAGACTATGCTACCCCATCACCACTCACTGACCTCATTATACCATCTCTATCACCTTCATCTACTATTGACCCTTTTCTCCCTATTAATGATAAATTAATCACCTCCCTCCATAAGGATGAATAGGAGCATGCATCATTGGACAATTCCTCAAGCAATATAATGTGTGCCACAAATCCAAATATCCAAAACAATATTCCAAAAGTCATAAATCATAATGAAGTAAGCTTTGATCTTATTAGTCAAAGTCAAGGAAAATAAACTCATCGGCCTAATCCAAAAGCATCTCTTCCTAGTGAATCCCATGAACTGGCATTAGGGACCCATCAAAGTCAAAATAATTAATCAATCTCCCTTGGTGAATCCCAAAATTAGGCACTAGGGGGAAGTCAAAATCAAATCCAGTCAAATTATCAAAATCATATGGCCAATCATACATCAAATGAAAAAATCAAAGATGAACGACAAATTCAAAGTGTCTTGGATCTTCTCAAGTCTTTTATCACTTGTCACCAATTAAATGAAGCATGTCTCACACCTCCAATGATGTATGTGTCTACTAGTCCTAATCCGCCATCACCCATCACCCCATCTTCTCACAATCTTATCAATCATTATTCTCCATCATCCATCATACCATCCTATCTTGATCCTATCATCCATCAAAATCAAGTTCTAATCAAATACATACCTCACATCACCTCCCTGAGCATCATTGTCTCTCATAGGGACAACGATGATACCTGGTCTAGATATCTAGAGAGGTCACCATCAAGAATCACTAAAGTCCACCAGGACATCTAGGCATCTAACATCTATAATAGAACTAGTGTTGGATAAATAATCCATTCAACGTCCATACCTTGCATCTCATCCATCATCCAATAAATCTATATGCCTAGTAAAGTCCAAAAGGTCAAAAAAGTAAAAAAAAGTTAAAAAAAAGTCAAAAAAAAAAATCATTCATCCAATGGTGAAAACCAATCTTTTGGTACCTTGGGCAAGTACCATGATGAAAATTGGTTTTCGATGTCATGGTAGAATCATCTATTATCCGCATTATCCCTCGACACATGGGGACAAATCCATCCATACTTGTCATATATTGTCAACCTTGATCATTATCTATAATCATATCCCTAATCCTATTATGTCCATTCATTCCTTCATATCTTGACCATTGTAAGGAAGTGGAAGGTGTCTTGATAACTATCCTAAAAAAATCTTGACATATCCTCTAATAAAAACTTAGGCAACATAAACATCTGGTTCCTTTACTATGTGGTCATTGGTTATCCCTAGTCCATTCATCCTTGGTCCCCATCATTTCCATCCTTTATCATCCCATCCATCGTCCCTTAATCTTTCTCCTGGTTTCTAGGCTTGGTATTCCCTTTGCTAGTAACCTCATTTATATAGTGTATATACATATCCTAAAAATCCCTAAATATTAAAAAAAATCAAAAACCCTAAAGATTATAAATTTTGATAAAGCTAAATTAATCCACTATGTCTTGTCTTATCCCCAATCCCCTAGTTTCATCCATCTCCATCCATCTCTTATTTCCTATCTATCCCATCTTTGGATACCACATTCTATCTTGGAACAAAAATGGAGTGGTCACCCATCCCTTCATATCTTCCATCTCATCCTATTGGCTAGGTCTTATCAACATACATCACCTTGTCAAAGATTTTAATTTGACACCCATCACTTCTCTATCAATGCCTTTTCATACCTAGCACCCATCAATCATCACTTTTCTAGTATGGAAGGTACTTCATCCCATCACTATCCTTATCATTTCCTCTTTGTATCTAGCACCCATCCAATCACTTTTGCTACCATGAAACGTATATGATCTCATCATTTTCTAGTCTCCTTGCTAGATTAGATCCTTATAGGGCCTTGTCTATTGGTAATATTTGGCCATCACTTATCAAATCACCATCCTTGGCCACTTTTCAATCTTATTTCAAGACCAAGTCAGTATTCAAAGACCTTATCACGTCATCCATCCTCCTATCCTAAACTAGGGGCAACACCTCAACTTCATCCTAATCTTCATCCTCCCATCCAAATCCAAGTCTATCCTCTATCTCAATCACATCATGATCATCTAATCACCCATCCTATCATTAGACAAGACATTATGACATTGCATGTAGATACTCATGTGTGTGTTACTTGTTTGTTCTATTTATCTTGTTTGCATGTCATGTACATCTCTTATTTGTCTCATGTTTGCCATGTCTCTTTTTGTCTATTGGGTAATGATCAAGGATGTTATGAGAACACTAAAAGTGCCCTCGAGGATGCAGAGTTCACCATTTTCCCATGCACTTTGTCATAATGTCCGGTTGGTCATGCTTTTATCATGGGGCATCTTGTCAAGATCTATATATTTTATTGGATTCATTAGACTATGATGAGATTTATGACATTGTGATGGCTTGCTCACACCTACCATGATCATCTCCAATTTCATCATCTCATCATCCTTATTTCCCATCACTAATCTAATCTTCTTGACTCATCCAACTAACATCCAATATTTTATCCCCATCTCATTATCTAAGCCATATCCTTAAATCACTAACAAAATCTAATCATCCTCATCTTCATCACTTTATAATCATTAATCATCATCATATTCATCCTCTTATCATAATCATTTTCCTCTATCCTTGTGTCAGAACTACATCAATCTGAGGTCTTTAAAGACTATGTAGGCAACACTTGGCCACTTTTTGGTGTCCAAGGATAGCTCAACCACTATCTCTCTCATCAATCATCATCCCCCATTCTTTTCATCACTCGATCACATCATTTTTCTCTCTTATCCTCTTCATCATAGTGACCAAATTTAGCTTTTAACTACACTCATCAATCTTATCAAATCATCATCTTATCCTGGCCTATTTCTCTCCCTTGCATGCATGCTTTCTTGGGATACATCTAAATCTTGTGGCATTTTAATCTTATCATCATGTTGTTGTGATTTATTCCCCCTTGGGATGTGTAGACAATTATAACACCCATCATCACTATTCCTTGTCTATGTGTCCTTATCAAGGGCATCGTTATCAAATTGTAGATCATTACTCAAATCAAATCACTCATCTTCTTCACCTTCTATACCACATTTAACATACCATCCTCTCATCTATCCATCGCAACCCACCCAACATTTCTTCTTTTGAGTTGCCATCTAGTTCATTCTTCCCTACATGTCCCCTCGAGGGGGCATCGTATCCCCTATCATCATCTACTAATATTCATCCATGACATGGTTTTTCTTTGAAATACCATTACTCCTTCCACTTTTTCCACTCACAATGCCATTTCAAAGATGGGTAAAATGTATACACCTAAAATCACTCACTTTATTACAGTCGATTAATATTCCTATTAGTCGACACTAATTTTGCTTATCCAATTTTATTTTGCTAATTTATAATATTTATAGCCATAAATCTAATATCCTTCCTCTAATAATTCTCCATTTTACTAACCTTATCCCATCCCACTATCCCATTAATTCTTTCTAATCTCCTATTATCCTAATCTAATTTTAATTAGCCATTATATGGGAATTTTAAATTCCCATAATCTTACCTAATCACCTACTAACCCACTCCCTAATCCTACTAGCCAATTTAAAAATCATATTTATTCACCTAACACCCTAGCTACCTTATCATCCTAGCTATTCCTACAACCCTATGAGCCCTAATATTCATTAATCACTAACTAACCTCCCTCATTATCTCCTAAAACCTATTTAGAAACCTCTAAAATTGGAGAGGCTTCTCTAGCTCTCTATAAGTCTCCAATTCTAGAGACTTATACTAATTTAAAAATATTTCTAAATTTCCCTCCATTGGGATATTTAAACAACACTCCCTCAACTCTCAAATCTATCTAGAAAATTTGTAGGGAAACCATGCCAAAATCATTCTAGAAATCTTGTAGCAAAAATCCATAATCATACACAATTAACAATCCTCTAATCAAGCCATCATTTGTAGAAATCTGATCTAAATCATATGCATTTGAGTACTAGAAGGAGGTAACATGGAGCAAAGGAATTCGGTAAGCTTATTATCATTCTGATTTATCTTCATAAATCCTTCCTATTCAGTATTTGGATTTTGAGTTTGGATTTGCATTATTGAATTCATTTAATGAGCTCAAAATACATCTACACTCTCAATAAATTTCATTGTACATGCATTATGTTGTTCCATAGTATCTACAACAATATCTTATTTATGTGTGTTATGGACAAGTGCTTGAATGATCATTAGTTATTATTGAGATACCATTGTTCTCATAAAAGAATATGTAGGAATACATGGAGTTGATTTTTTAATCATTATATCCATTTTTATAAATGTGATAATTCATTTATCTTTAAGTTGGGATATATTTTAATGTAAGGCTCTGCATAGGTCGACCAGGTGCACATTGTGGACTAATCGACCTACAAGGATCCCTACCCCAAAACCACTTCATCTTGAGATCCCATCTATGGTGAAGGATGTCATGGATATTGACACTCTACATGTGCTTAGTGAACTTACAAATACACTTGTTTAGCATATGAGTAGGCTTTCAATGATTGATATTGGAGATACCCACCTAGTTTGTGTACTCAATCCCATCATTGTAGATCTTGTGAAGCTATATATATTGGACCTTATATTGATGATGGCACTAGTAGTTCATAGGGGTCGGATGATATAGTATTGAGTGAAGATTTTTTGGCATGCACATTTGGTGTGTAATCATCGACCACTACATGGATGCAACTATCGTTTGTATAAATGTCATGTAAAATTTAAACTATATTTACAAATGTAAAAATATAACAATTAATTTAATCAGAAAATGAATAATATAGATGTATGTTCTTATGTAACAGGAGGAGACAGTGTCTTCATCATCACAGTCTATGTGTTTAGGATTTGATCTTATGTATCCATTGTTTACATATATGGAGATAGATGCTAGCCTATTCACTACTACGTCTACCTATGTTAGCACAACACCTTTTACTTATACAAATGTAAAATTTTGAGTTAATATTACACTTTTGGTTTAATAAAGGAGAAAAATTTACAATATATCTTTGACACTTTATAGAAAACTAAGTGAGGCTTTGTTTTTTTAGTTGATGTCTTGAGTAGACACTCTTCCATCACTACAAGTGGAGATAACTACTATCCCATCCACTACTACATCTTATTGTGTTAGCATGACACCTTTTACTTATACAGCGGTAAAATTTTGAGTTAATCTTACACTCTTAGTTTAATAACAGAGAAAAAAGTGCCATTTATATTTAATACTTTATAAAAAACTAAGTGAGACATTATTTGTTTAGTTGATGTCTCGAGTAGACACTCCTCCATCACTACGAGTGGAAATAAACATAGGCATTGATGAAGTAATGTCATTTTCATAGGCCTTTATAGACGTACATATTAACTTATAATTTTGAATTGTAAAATAGTTTTTTAAAATAATTTTACTACATAATTGCTCAAAAAATATAACTTACGTGAATGTATTGTGTATGCAGGATTATCCCATGAAATCTGATAATCCCATTCAGATGCTTAATAGGGAAACTTATCATGTTTCTTCCTCATTTCAAATGCTTATTTGTGTAGCTCAACCTTCCACTAATCCAATCGAGCGCTAAAATTAGATTGAGCAGGACCATGAGATTGTAGTAAGTGCATGTTTAAATGTTTTTTTAATTATATTATAAAACTAATTTCTTAACTTGGTTGCATGTATTTTATGTTAATTTTATAATAATACTTGTATTTGAATAGGTTCAGCTACAAACAAGCTATGAGCATATGAACTACATTCAGACCTTGGAGCAATTTAAGGCATTTGAAGGATCTTCGTATACTAACAAGGCATCCCAGGGAGGGTCTTCTTCAAGTAAGGAAAAGAGAGGAATGTTATTTGATGATTAGTTCACGTCTTACATGATGTACTTTTGTGTATGCCTCTATGGCAATGTACGCATTTTTTGGTATGCCTATATGGAAATCTATATAATATTGACATTATAAATGTGTCTATATGGCATTCACCTAACATTTTATTACATTTTTGTTTTTAAAGCCTTTATGAATTTTATTATTATATTTTAAAACTAATTTATGAGAAATGAGGTTTTTTTTACTTCCATTATCAATAATGAAGTGTAGTGTTCGACCATTGATCCACACTTGATAATTTTAGGTGTCTAGAGCACCTACGATGCCCTCGAGTCTATCCAAAGTGCCTCTAAGAATACGGGGCCCTTCTTTTACTATTTTTCAAGTCAAGATGCACCCATTTTCATGTTTCTTCTTTTTCACTTTAACTCATTTGACGTCAATTTTGGCACACCATTATGGTCTTAATTGAAATAAATTGTTTATAATTATACAAGCATTGCATTTCATTTAATACAAAAAATCACTAAAAACACATTAATCATTCATAGATAATTATTAAAAACTCACAAAAATTCTTGAGAGATAAAAAATATTAAGCAAATTGATTATTTTATAAATATAGCATTCCCCTTTGTATATTTTTAACACTAGCCTAAGATTTGTATATATATATTATCTTAATTTCATTTATACAATTTAATGCTTAAATGGTGTTGTAGAGGCCTACTAAACCTCAACACATGCCTCTAAATCTCACTTTATTTTCCATAAGATTCAGATATTGTGACCATTCTAGGGCAAGGAGAAGAACTTATGTTTTCATAAATACAAGTTTCTCAATGCAAAAATAAAATCCATTAAGACCATATAAACACAATCATAAAATTAATTCAAAGAATGACTATCACATGTTTGAAGTACCCCCAATGTTATATAGATGTTCGAATCATCCATTACGAATTATACATTTGGCTTTATCAATTAATTTCATAATTTTGGGTGAGGTCACTACCACTATTAAGAAAACATTTCAAATTTCAAATTCAAACAACCATCGTTGGATTTTAATTTTTTCCAAATAAGTACTAACACCCTAAGTGAAAGTGGGAATAATATAATTTACTAAAACCTTGTGTTAAAGTCATGTGATAGTGGGAACAATATAATTGGTCATATTGTATGCAAAATCTTACTAATGAGATTTTTCACTATGAATTTGTTTGCAAAAACTCTATCACCAATTCATGAAACTAGGCCCATACCCTTAAAATATTTTTTTTACATAAACTGAATTTGAGTTCTATGATTGTTTAACCGTTTAGGTCACTAACAATACTCTATCTATGGCCTCTATTAGATCTTTTTATCCTCTCTTATAGATCCACCTATATTGGTATCTTAGAGACCAATGAGACTTGTCTTCATATCAGGATCTTTTTAGCTTACCAATACTATTAATCGTTATTAAATCATCTATCACACTCCTTTATACTCTTACATATAGCTTCAATGCACTCATTAGGCTCAAATCTATAGAAATGACCATTTTTATTTATACTAAACCATGATCACCTTAACCCCTACGGGTTTTGTAATCTTCAAACTATTAGATCATATATAAAGAGGTTATTTGAAATATGGAACCCACTTGATCATAATAATAGGGTATTAAAACAAGTATATATCAAATTCTAGACCTTATCTCTCAATCATTTTCCTTCTAAGGATAATTTCTCCTCATCATGTCTATCTTAGGGTTTATACAGTTCCATGAGACCTGCGAGCTTCTTGAAAGTTATTCATAGAGTCTAAATGATATCTAATCTTCCTACCACATTTAGAATAAGGTAAATGTAATCACCTAAAAATGAAACTTGAGTGCTAAAAGTGCTACTTGAGACCACCTATCCCTAGCTTAGCCTTAGACCTATTATAGTGCCTATTTTCACACTATCTAGCCTTCGTGTGGGCCACCGACATCCCTAATCATCCCTAAATTAATCACATACCCTCATTTTTGCATCATGGCCCTTTGTGCCTTAGGTTTTACCCCTTGGAAACTAGCACCATAATAGGGATAGTGGTGCCACATGGTGCTAGTGTCCTAATAATGACACTAGTGTCCCAATAATGAGTTGGTGTTTTGGAAACATTCGGTAGAGCATGATGCATTTTAGATACATTCTTGAGGTTAAAAAATGTGATAGGTGCAATGATGCACAAAGTATCATGATGACTTCCCAAGAGCTATGATTGTTCCAATGAACTTATGTCATGTTGATAGCTTCAATGGCTGTGTAGAAGTCTAGTATTGACTTCTATGAGATCTTCTCTCCTCACTACTATCAAGAGTGCTACATGCACTAGTTGTTTTTCAAGGAGTTGGAGCAACATTATTCCTACATGGCGATCTCTTTTAAGAAGAGATAAATACAGATGAGTGAGGCATAAATTTGTTGGTCTATATGAAATCATTGTATGGGTTGGTACAAAGGTCACACATGTAGTATAGGAATTTTAGTACCTTTATAGAGAGTCAAGTGTTTATCAGCTACTATGTGCTGATGACATGTTGGATGTAGACCCAAACATAATCACAATTTTGATGGATTAGTAGGGACACATGAAATGAAGGTGATAGGAGGAACAAACCAAGTATGGAGATGAAAAAAGATGGGAGAGCAAGGAAGTACCCACAATCTTGTATTTTGAATTATCTTTCCAAGAGCGTCCTAGAAGAGGAGAAGACATGTTGTTTTCCTTTGTATTGGATTAATTAGGATTAGGGAGCCTCGTGATGCCATGGTGAGCACTAGACTAGATATTCCCACACAGTGGGAGTTGTGAGTTGTTCATGGAAGAATCCTGATTGGAGGATTGGTTTGTGGATAAGTGCGAGTCACTTCATGTGCTGCAATATGATATGGAAGAGAAGATGTTGATAAATCTGGTCAGGGTAGAAAATTTTAGTATTGAAATAAAACTTCTACTAGGTTTATGTTAGGGTAGTAGAGGCATTGATGGACAACTAGTTGTAGAATACTCAGGTGTGGTAAAATCTTGTGTATATTGAATTCAAGTGGGAGTATGTTAGGATGTGAAGTCACTATTCATAGTCACTATTCATGAATCATTACTCATAGGCACTAGTCATGGCCATTATTCATGATGAGATGGCCTATTGATGATGTGGATGGTTAATGATGTGGCTTGTGGGTGATGTTTATTGGTGATGTGACAGGGTCCTATGGAGGGTATCCCATGTGTGATTAAGTTGATGTAATGGGAGTGGGGTGCAAAACTCCACCAAGGCACATGGTTTTGTCCTTGGTAGTCACATGTGAGATGTCACATGGTACAAAATATATGAGGGTTAGTGTGGATACATTCCTAGATGTGATCAAGATTCTCATATGTGTAAAAATTCCAAAGGTGATTTCAAGCACCCTTTTTGACTCATGTGGTCACATGGAGAATGAAGATAAGAACATCACTATGTGTGGTTGGCCTCACATATGTGAGTGGGGGCCAACTTTGGAGCCACATGTAGGTGGCCCATGATCTTATCTAGTTGAAGATCTCTTTTGTTAACTTTTAGCACATGGTGACAAACACCACTATGGATCACATGATATCCCACTAAGTGTGGTGCATTTTTAGCCACTATTACATTCTCTCTCTCTCTCTCTCTCTCTCTCTCTCTCTCTCTCTCTCTCTCTCTCTCTCTCTCTCTCTCTCTCTCTCTCTCTCTCTCTCTCTCTCTCTCTCTCTCTCTCTCTCATTGTAAATGCTATTAATAACATAAGCTTTTTCATTGTAATTCATCCTATTAGAGGATCCATGTAAGCTTGTGCTTTCATGCTTGGAGGTTAGATCTTGAAGGCACTATTATGCTTGGTTCACAACTTGGATGCTTCAAGTGCAAGCATTGAGTGCTTAGTATGTTAGTATTGATGGAGTTGCTAGAGGAGATATTATAAAAGATATTGATGTTATGTTAGTATGAAGTCTAAAAGTTGTCAGTTTGTCTATAGTTTTTTCTTGCACATTATAGGTTTTCCACATAATCTCTTGTGTAATGCATTCCCTTTTGTCGCTTTATTTTGTAGCTTGTTATTTTGCATTTAATTTACTTGCACAATAGGATATAGCTCATTCATCTAACATGTAGTATCAGAGTTTTATTTCCTAACAGTTGGTATCAGAGCTTTGGTTGTGAAGGTTTAATTTCTAAAAAATTAGATTAATAATAATGAGTATATGACTAAATAGTATGCAAACATCTCTCACAATTACCATGAGTTGATCCTTCCTCATTCTTTGTGCTCCCTTTAATGCATGCGCTTATGGAAATTGATGCATTGAAAAGCCTCTATAACAATAAGTATTAGTAGAGTGATAAAAGTCAAAAATATTAGGCGTATGCACCCTCCCCCTTAAAAAGCTTTTCCCTCAAAGGTAAAGCTAAGGAAACTACTTATGAAGTTCAAGAATAAGTTCCCAATTTATATCTTTTGGTTGCATCCCATGCCACTGGACCAAAACCTCATTGATGGACTCATTGTGAAGCTAGGCTGAGCAATGGTCTAAGATTGATTTAGGTTCAAGAAGGAGAGAACCATGAGCATCAAGTTCAGAAAGGAGGGTTTGAGATGTAACCTTATGGCCCCAAACTTTATTCGAACATGAAACATGAAAAACATGATGGACACATAAAGAAGGTGAAAATATCAAAATATATGTGACTAAACCAATTTGTTTAAGAATCTTATAAGGCCCATGGAACTAAGGAAAATTTTAGCAACCTTTCAACATTGTCATTTAAATACAAAATATAGCTAGAGCTCATTTTCAGTTGAGTTCTCATGCGCTTGAAGAGTTCTTACCATAAAAGACTAGTACAGTCTCAATCCTGATAATATACAATAAAGGTAGGGATGCCGTGAAGGAAAAAAAATGGTCAAGGAATGTTTGGGTGATGGTAGAAGCAATGTAGGGATGGGGAAAGACACAAAAAAGAGCATATATAGAAATGTAACCCACCACTAGTATGATTGATTTTTCACAATATTTCATCAGGTCTTCAATAAGATCCATGGAAATATCTTTTAAAAGGCATTATAGAATGTGTAATGGTTGAAGCAAGCTTGATGTTGCCATTGTTTCACATTTTGTTGCTAACATGTATCACATTTTTTGTAAATTTATTGATATATTGCTTAATTCCTTCCCAAAAAAATTATGATGAACTTGCTCATAGGTTTTGAGAAAACCTAAATGACCAGCTAAAAGTGATACATGGAAATTGTGTAGAATATTATGGTAAACCCTAGACCCAAGGATTAATACAATGCAACCTTTATATCTTAAGGATTGGCCACCCCAAGTGTAGTTGAATTTGGGTGTAGGGTTAACGAACAATTTTAAGACGAGTTGGTGTGTGTAGTGATTGCCTCGTGCCACTCTTGTTGAATATCATGGATCTAGTTGGAAATGGGCACATATAATGCACATAGGTTTACATGTTTCTCCTATTGGCGATATAGTGCATCCATGACCACATTTTCCTTACCGTTTTGATAAGTGATCTCATAATCATACCCCACCATATAGGTGACCTATTTTTGATGATCAGGGGAGGATACCCTTTATTCCAAGAAATACTTGAGAATATGATTATTTGTTTTCATATTAAAATGTCAATGTTGACACAAGGAGGATAGCCATAATTTCATTTTCATATGTAACACACCAAAATTCTCTTAATAAAAGCCTTGCTAGTAAAGGCGATAGGTCGTCTATCTTGTATGAAGATGGCATCAAGTGCATTGCCACAAGCATCACTTTTGATGACAAATGTTTGAGAAATCATGTATTACCAAAACATGGGTAATGCACATAACATGTTTCAGTAGATCAGAGACTTGTTCCATTGTCATAGACTACAAAAAAGAGTCTTTTTTCCTACATGGTAATCAATAGAGTATAAAGTTTTCTACAATCTCTAATAAATTTATGATAATACCTCTTAAAACTTAAGTACAATATAATTTAGATACTCAACTTCAAATTATTCAAAAGAAAATTTAAATCTTATTAACTAAAATATGTTATAAAACAAAATTATGTTATTAACATGAATCGCCTTCTTTCCATTAAAAATATTTTTCTCAATAATAAAAACATAATACGAAAACTTTTTTTTAAAAACCATATAATAAAAGATCAATCAGCCTACTTATTATTAAGAAGTATTAATTGTTATAATATATAACAGCTTACTTATTAATATTAATTATTATGGTATATGTATTGATTATGCAAAATGACATAAGTATAATAATTCATTTTTTCAGACCATTTAAAAAATGCCTAGTCCAAGCAAAAAAACCCTACCAAATCCAATAATCTTGCCGTGCCAGGTACCAAAAATAAGTATATTCCTAGTGAAGCTGGAATATTACCGGTTGATCCGCCGCATATGTAGGATAAGGTGAGGACAGCGGTTTACTTTTCGCAGCAAACTGACATGGTTCGTTGATTATAAAAAAAAAGCACTCGCTGGGCGGATGGCTATGCAGTTGGGTCCCTCACTAGTCACTAGTGGCCGCGTAAGATACGTCACTTTGCGGGGCCCAAATGTTGTGCCATTAATGCCTTTAACATCATTCATTAAAACGCTGACGTGAAAATGACAGCCGGTGGAGAAATACGAGTGACGACCAACCCTCATTTGTATTGCATTTTATTTTACAAGATGATCAACAAATTGCCATGTCACAGTCAATCTATTGAATTTGGAGGCCTTAATTTTTTTTCTTTTTCTCAAGTAGGTTGGGTTCTCGTGGAGTTAGTTTAAATTTATCTATCCTTTAGTGATATAATTATTAATTAATAGAAGTAAAATTATATAACAAATTTAAAATAGACAAATTTATAGATGTTAAGAAATTTTGGTTTTATTTTTTTATTTTTTTGAGAGATAGAGCATTATGTAATTTTGAGTTTTTACTTAGTCGTGAAGGTGTTCGTAACAATGGGTGGTGTAGTTGTCATGGCTCTTTGAGTGTCCTTTTAAGTAGTAGTGGCAAGGGTTTTAAATATGTCGATCTGACTACTGGTGACATGGACAAAAAGACTAATAATGTTGTTGGTGATGTGGGCATGGTTGATGTTGGCAAGCATTTGAGAAATTAATAAGAAATTATCAAGATAACTAAGCCATGAATGAAATTAATAATAAAGGTGAGCTCCCTCTTCCACATCCTATCAGTGTTTGGGCTCCTCTAAATTGAACAACGATGCTTGTAGGACTTCTAAGACCTATTGATATGCATATATACACTCATGTATATAATAAGAAAAAATAAAACTTGATAGTACATTATTATATTGTAAGTGATTAAGTTAATACAATAAAAGAGTTAATATGTTAAAAAATTTATATAAAAAAAGTTTTTCCATGTAAAATCATTGTGCACTATATAATCTTGTGTTTGTATTTTTCATCATTTATTTAAAGATTTAATTTATTTATATCCAAATTTATTTTATTTCCTATTTATTTTAAAATTTTTACAGAGATTATAACTTACAATCTTATAAATTTATAAATAATTTTGTTTTAACGTACCTTACACCTTCACAACTACAAATTATTATAATCCTTTATACTTTTTAATGATCTAACTTTTTAAAAAAAAACTTTGAATAGCTTTTAGAAATACACCCTAAATAACTTTTAAAAAAAATACACTTTGAATATATATATGTGAAAAGAAGGGATATGATTGCGAAAAACAAAACAAAACATTTAAAGTCCCGTACATGAAACGAATCAAAATCATGTAAAATCAATCTCTCACAAGTAAGTCGTATTTTAAACGGATAAGCATTACGTCTCTTTCGATTCCAAGTGGATAACATTTCCTCGAAGCGAAACCTCACGCCGTGTATTTTGTAACTTTTCGTCCGATGGATGATGTCACTCTCCACTAAGGTGGCCGCTTTTCAATTCAGAGTGATATCATAATGCAGTTAAGGTCATTCAACATTTTTTACTGATACGGATGATGATTTTATAAAATATAATTACCAACGCCTCCACAACCAGATGGGGTGGGGGCGGCGGCGGCAGAGGCAAAAGTCTTTACTCGAAATTTTATTTTACGAGAGGCGTGTCGTAAGTGGAATAGAAATCCCGTGTCTCAATCCTATAAATACGCGAGTTTGCAGCATCTTCAGTCAGCAAATTGATTGCAGAGGAAAAATGGCGAAGGATGAGATGTTAGTTTGTTCGATATTAGCTTTCATTGTAGTCGGCATACCCGTGTTTGCCGAGCAGTGCGGACGGCAAGCGAGCGGAGCACTTTGTCCAGGCGGACTGTGCTGCAGCGAATGGGGATGGTGTGGCAACACAGCTGATCATTGCAACGGTCGTTGCCAAAGCCAATGTGGAGGAGGAGGGACCCCTCCCACCCCGGCTCCTCCTGGTCAAGGTGTTGCCTCCATTATTACTGAAAATGTGTTCAACCAAATGTTGAAGCACAGAAACGAAGCAAGTTGTCCGGCGAAGAACTTCTACACATACAATGCCTTCATTGCAGCTGCCAAGGCCTTCAATGGGTTTGGCACCACCGGTGATGCCACTACGCAGAAAAGAGAGCTCGCTGCTTTCTTAGCCCAAACATCGCACGAAACCACTGGTAATGAATTCCTTTCTCTCCTAATTTACAACGACGCGGATTCACAATTTTATGGTTTGTTAAACTTATTGTTTTCTGTTAATATAAACAGGCGGGTGGGCAACAGCGCCAGATGGTCCATACGCATGGGGATACTGCTTCCTCAGAGAGAACGGGGGCGGAGATTACTGCAACCGACAGCAAGCTCCTTGCGCTTCTGGAAAACAATATTATGGCCGAGGCCCCATTCAACTAACATGGTACGTACGTATTTCTCTTCATTCCGCCAGGCTAAAGACATGAATAGAATAGAAGAGAATTTTAAAGAATGTTAATGTTGAGCAGGAATTATAACTATATAGCGGCCGGAAAGGCAATTGGGTTCGATGGACTAAACGATCCAGATATTGTGGCTAGAGACGCCACGATCTCGTTCAAGACGGCGATCTGGTTCTGGATGACGCCGCAATCTCCCAAACCGTCATGCCACGACGTAATTACGGGAAGGTGGAGGCCATCAGCCAGTGACAACGCCGCAGGCAGAGTAGCCGGCTATGGAATGACGACAAATATCATAAACGGAGGGCTGGAATGCGGGAAGGGTTTCAACGCCAAGGTGGAGGACCGCATTGGGTTTTACAAGAGGTACTGTGACATACTGGGAGTGAGTTACGGACCCAATCTAGACTGCTATAACCAGAGGCCCTATGGCGTTGCCCTCGCCAAACAACCCCAAATCATACAAACCGTTGTGGGAATGGAGTAGCCATTTCAGATCGTAAAGTAGGTACCAATAATGTATTTAGCTGACTGGAATGGCGGAGACCGATCGTTCTCTTTCTGTAGCTCCCTCCTACTGTCGTCTATCTTTATAATAAAGAAGTTACGACCTTTTTTTCTTGTTTGAATATTTTACAAATCCGTTTACTTTATTTGATTGGCCGACAATGTTGTCTTCTCTTTCAAGCTCACTCATATGTGGTACCTATCCAAAGAATGGCACTTCAATTCACAAGATTTTTTTTTTTAAAATGATGAGTAACGCCTTGAACATGATTTGTAAGGGCTATTAAAATTTGACCTTCAATATATTCTAGAATATTATTATATTATCAAGATATTTTATTTCCGAAGTTTAATTATCAATTATAAAAAATAAAATAAAATATTAAGCATTCAATAAACAATATCACATATATATCATAATATAATAAATAGTTTTATTATTAAATTGGTAAAACAAAATTACAAAATTTTAATTGATAATTTGTAAAAAAATCTCATTTATATTCATATTAATTATGTTACAATACAATAAAAATCTATATCAAATATTTATATGTATTTGATAATATGACTATTTGAATTGCATATAATAAATCTAGTTTATATTTAAATAAAAAATACTTAGATAATATATTTACATAGTTAATGCACCAACAAAATAATAATTTGTTTTTCATATTATATTCAAACATTACATTGATTATTATATAAACATAGAGATAGCCAAACAACCTCCTAATAAACAAGAAGGTACAATATCAAGTAAGTTGATAATAGTCAAATATAAAAAACTAACAATTTAAGTTATTAGTAATACGTGATATATTGTTATGATAACAATAGATCCAACTAATGACTCATTGGTAATTAATAATAATAAATAGTAATTTATCACAATGTAAATACTAATTTTCAACATCCTCCCCTCCGTAGTTTTTATATGGAGGAAAAAATATCTTATACTACAAAGTGTCGTTTTTGTAAGTTCAAGAATTAAATCTTTTTTTTTTCAAAAAAGTTAATTTTTTTTGAAATAGTTTTACAAATTTTGAAATAGTTGTTTTACGAGTGGTTTCCCAATAGCCACAACATGATAGTCTTACAAATGGATAATCAACAACCATGAATATCATGATGCTATAATATTCTATTAGCTCATCATTATTTTATTTCAAAAGAAAATATAAAAATGGCTCACATATATGTATGGGAATAGAAATGAACTTATGCTCTTATTACAAAGCATACCACACAAAATGCTAAAAAAAAGTTGTCAAATCATTTTGGCTTCATTGTTGGGGATTGACGAGAAGTGTAGAAAGTCTCTTTCCTCTATTATCTCTACTTTGATTCATATGAAACTGTTTACTCAACGAATGAAGAAGTGGAGCACAATTATTTTTACATTGGATTTATATCTCCCTTCAATGTGAAATAGTACGTAAGACATTAGAATCCCTTGAAAATGCATCTTTACAAAAGATGATATTTTTTGACTATTTTGACAAAACAATTACCCTTAACATATTTTTAAGAATACTCTTGATGATCCAAGAACCAAATAAAAAATACCACTTTTAAATTTTTGACAATTTAAACATATCACTAATTAAAAATCTCATATTGGTTAATATAAAACTGACTAGACTAAAATGACTCATAATAATAAAATATAATGTGACTCAATAATATATAAACCTAAGAACATAAATATAAGACAAACCAAAAGATATAAAAACTTTTTGAAACTATACAATCCTAAAGATAAATATTAAAAGTTGATAATAAAACAATAGACTAAAAAATAAGCCACACTATAAACTAAACTATATTGATCTACAAATTCTAGATGTTGTAGACATCTAATTCTTAATATCATTTGTGTTGAAATTGTTAGTTTTTTTTAAATTGCACTCAAATGTACATTTTATGTCAAAATTCATAAAACACGCTAAATGGTTTGAAATTGTCATTTATAAGTTCTAATTTAGATCAAAGTATAATGGGACAATGCAATTTATGGGCAGTGAATTTTGATTAATTAATTTCGAGTCAAAATGATGATTTTGCTTTTTATGCTCTAGATCACTCTTTTATTTTGAATTCATTGGTACATGTCATGCACTTTTGTTATTTTGTGTTGGAAACACTTTAAATAGAAATATGGTTTCAATGCATCTAACGTAGCCTTCTAATTTTTTTGAGTCAAATTACAACTTAGTAATATGATTTTTTGATCATTTTGATTAATTGAGGGCCAATATTCAAATAATTGCATAAATATTGATTAACTTTGTTTAAGGTTAATCAATCTAAATCAAGAGCTTAAGTGAATTTTTTATGAGATTTGTTGAATATTTCTTTTTAAAAATTGATTCTTATTAACTACATCATTAAGAGACATCATTTTTTAGGAAGACATCTCTAAACCATAAATGTTACAAATATCAGGGTTATGGGTCACACATACCTAGTTAATGCTTCCATGCCTCTTCAATACCCCTTCTTTCATGGTCATGATGAAGATAATTATGGATTTAATTTTGAATATTAGGATTATCCATGGGCACACATCTCAATCTTAAGATGGATGGTCATGGTTGACCCTAATCAATCTCAAAAATTTATAAATAAAGAGGCCATGAACATCATTTTTACGTTATTTTGGTGCAAGGTTATGTTCAAATATCTTCAAAAAGCTTAAATATTGCAAAGTTATAATGATAAATTATTTCCACAAGGTTTTGCATTTGATCATATATTTTGTTTGCAAGCTTCATTTATAGGGTAGTTTAGTGATTTAAAATCATGAGCTTAGGTTTTATGGAGTGTTCTTGAGGCATTGGAAGAACTTACCACCATTGTTGATAAAAACAAGGATGCTTGATCAAGAGAGAACATGCTTTTGAGCCATATGGATATGGTGAATCTATTTGAGAAGGTAATATGGGGTTGCTCTCTTTTATTTATTTCTTGCTATCTTTTGTAATTCTCATAGGTATAGATAGGCTTGATTAGTTGGTTCTTTATTCATGTTTCATTATTTATAGACTAATGCTTGACTTACTTTGTAATCTTCTCTACATCTTGGCATGCTCAGTGGGACAAGACGCGTCTCACCCTTAGAGAAGATCACTTTGCAACTCTAAAATATTCATTTGAAACCTTAAAACGCATGTAAATTGATTTTCTAATTTTATTTTGTCATTTTTGTTTGCCACGGTTTTGCACAGTAACCGACATTGACAGAGAACATGGATATTGATTACTTGGTTTAACCGATGTCGATTAGCAAAACTGACATCGATTAGATCTCAGTTACTGAAAATAAATGATGTCGATGGTAATAATTGATGTCAGTCACTATGTTTTTTCAAAAACACAATCCTGAAAACTACTTTTTTAAGTTTATTATTTTATACTAAAAAAAGATTCAAAGCTCAAGGACATGCTAACATTTTTTGCTGTAAGAACAAGCTTTTATTTTGATAAAAACATGTTTAAATCACCTCTTGCACACTTAAAAATCAATTAGGAACTTTGTTTTGGTGTTTAACAAAGAATTTAGATGTTTTGGTGAATGTTTCAAAGTTTGCAACTAAGACCAAGGGGTCAAATGAACACCACCAAACTTTACATTTAGATTTAAAATTGAACACATTTATTAATTCTTATTTACAATAGTTATTTAATCAAGATTTTTATCTAACAAAAAGAAGGATGTTACATGTATGCTCTTTTATTTGTCTCTTTTAAGAAACTTTTGAAATCAAAAGCGTCATTTCTATTGTAAATAGTTTAGTCCAAGGCTTAGAAAGAATATTGCCTAAAGCACTCCCAAAAAACTCATCAAAGTTTGGGTGATCTTAAAAATGACCCTGAAGTCTTTCTATTTTATGCTTTCTTTATTTTTATGCAAACTTGGCTTACGAGGGGGACGTCATTACTTCATGCAAGTTCTTTAGAGAAATTTTAACCCAGAGTTTCACCACCTGATATTGACTTTATTTGACTCTTTTAGAGTTATATATGGGACGTATCTACATTTGGATATCGTACTATACA
This sequence comes from Torreya grandis, assembly GCA_037957365.1. Classification (NCBI taxonomy): domain Eukaryota; kingdom Viridiplantae; phylum Streptophyta; class Pinopsida; order Cupressales; family Taxaceae; genus Torreya; species Torreya grandis. The sequence continues at coordinate 2,433,186 of JARHVA010000463.1, forward strand.
TTGAATGAATAATAGGGTGTAATGGTTGTAAAAAACTAGATCTTTTTACAACTAGTCAATGTCGTGATCACCCAATTTTCATGCTTATTTTTTACATCATTTGATGTGAAAGTCATTGTGTAATTGATTTCCATAGAATAATCAAAACGTTTCTAGTTTAGTAGAACTCACTTTTCCATACCTTGTTAGTTTAGACTTAAGACATTTATTTTTTGTCATTAGCTTATTTGGTCTTGATTTGTATCTAAGATTGTTAACTCAATAAACTTAATCAAAACACATTGTCCTCAATTTTATTGAGCAACGGAGGCGTTACACTGTCTAAATAAAAAATTCATCTTTTTTTTGTTCAAATTGTTATTAAAAACTTTGTGTCAGGACATCCACTTTAGCGCAGTCACGCTGTCTAATTGAGTCTAGATCTTTTACCCAATATGTTTAAATCCTTCATTTATAATCCAAATTTGAAATTGAACCTTTTTGAGTTCTAAGGGTTGGTGTATCAAATGATGGGAAATCTAGAACATAAACAGCTCTAATCCCATTTGTTAGGATCTTGCTCCTCAATAAGAGCACAATATGATTACTTTGTATAAGCAATTAATATGTGAAATTAACCAAAATTAACAAGTAACTAGAATTTACAAATGACACAAAATACGAGAGACAACACAAACTATATTAATACTCATCCAGAAAAGAATACAATGAAGAGACGCCACACTCTTTCACACCTTTTAGGGTTCCCACACCAAGTGTACAGTAATTATCTTCAAGAGTTCACTCTCCTACCAAAAACGGTCTCAACAAATAACTCAAAAACAGAGCTGATGTTCACCTCCAACTAGTCAGTAATAACACTGCCAGTACACAAATACTCAAAGTACTTCAAAAAGATCTCTCATGAACTTGCAACAACCTGCAACTCAAATGATCTTACTTACACATGTAGATCTACCATGAACTTGCAACAACCTGCAATTTAAATGATCTTACAATTGGAAGGATCTTCCTTGCCTTCCTCTATTTGCTCTAATTACAATACATGCCAATGAGTCTATAAATAGATCCCATACTAAACCATAACTTAGACTTCTAATTTACAATAATTAGACACACAGCTCAAGACTCAAAATAACTTTTAACATGTAAAAAAATGATTCGTTATACGAATTGTTCGTGAAACTAACAGTTTTGGAATCACACATGCGATCGACATCAGTCCCTGTCTGACTGGAGGTGACCGACATCGGTTGACTCCTGCCGATGTCGGTTGCCTTTTGCACTGAATATGACCGACGTCGATCACACTGTCGACATCGGTATCCCTGAAACTCAGCAACCTCCTCCATGTTTGCATCAGTTGAAGCTTTTAGCTCCACAACTTAACAATCTCTCACTTGGAGATAAACAGCTGCAATTGTACATGTCCCTGTACATCATCTAGTTTGTTTGTTGGCTTTGTATCCCTCTTCAAGATCACTCTTAAAGACCAACCACCACAAATCCTATGGTGCACCTCCTGTCATCCAAATCACCTGCCACATTCGCATCTACAAACTCATGTAGAAAAAAACTTGACCCTGCATAGCATGTGCACATGCTGCTAGTCCCTCTCAGATACTTGAAAATCTACTGAACTGCCCTCCAATGCTTCTTTCTCGAATTGACCCCAAACTTGCTGACATAGTACATACCATGCACTTAACCTCATTATGTGAATCAGGGCACTGTTCATAAAACTGTCTAACCATCAGCGTGCTAACCGATTTTACACAATCATCTGGAGACAAAATCAACATGTGACCTTCCATGTCTCTAGAACACACTCATGCCAAAGAATCTTGCTGCTCCTAGATTTTTCATGACAGACTTCTGAACTAACTTTACTTTTAGTTCAGCAACTCCCTGTATGTGTAACCCTGCAACAAGCACACAATACAGTAACAGCATAATGTAGCTAATATTATCAAACCTGGTAAAGAGAAACACAATGGTCAAACCTCCATTGTCCTACAGCTTACTCAAGACCATATACCCTGGCCTTTCGTCTCACGTGTCCATTTTCGCTCTTCTTTATCCTGAACATCCATTCGTCTCTTAGTGCTTTCTTCCAACTAAAAACTCCACCAAAAACTCTCATTTGGTTCTTCTCCAAGAAATCACATTACTCATCCATGCCAAGCTCTCACCATTTTCTAGATCTACCTGCTCTGCTTCTTTAATAACTTCTTAGTTCTTGACCATCAGTGAACAACAAGTAGTGTAAAGAAGGGAAATGACGAATTTGAGGCTTACCCTTTTAGTTCTTCATATGGGCATTTGAGACTCTTTGACAGCTTGCTGTCTACCCAAAAGCTGTCTCAGTGACCGATGTCGGTTCTATGCGACTGCCTCATCGCCGACGTCGGTTCCCCCTGACCGATGCCAGTTTTTATTGGTCTCTGAGTCACCGACGTCGATCTGCACATAGCCGAGGTTGGTCCCTGTCTAGATGCTGACGTCAATTTTCTAACCGACATTGATATCTATTTTTTATTTGTGAGCGATGACTTCTACCTGCGAGCTCCTTTTGGATCAAAACCCTGTTCAAATCAACCTTGCTCTGCTCAAAATTCTTCAGCCCCTTGAATTGATCTCTGTCTATCATCTTCTCTTTGAAAACCAAGGCTTACCTGTTCTTGTCACGAACATCAAATTTCTTAGGAAACGCCACTTTCTTCTTTTACTTACAAAAATTTTGATCCATACCTTTCAAATATGAAAGCATACCATTTGACTCAAGAACATGCATCCCCTTCATATTTATGTGACCAAGCCTATTAAGCCACTTTTTTAAATCTACAGCTGAAGTAGATAAACTAGAAAGAGAATCAGTAATACAAGTAGATAGATAAAGCATACCTACTTTCTTACCTCTTGCTACAATAAGTGCACCTTTAAAAACTTTTCAAGAGTCTGCTATGAGAGTTACTGTGCAACTTTCATCACCCAACTTTCTAACAGAAATCAAATTATGCTTAAGGATTGAGACATGCATGACCTCCTTCAACACCCATGTGTTCCCTGTCTGCAATTTTAGCTTCACTTTTCCTTTGCCAATCATTTGACAAGGCTTACCATCCCCTAAATAAATTTTTCCAAAGTCTCCCTGGACATACTTATGAAAAAATTTCTTATTTGGGGATGCATGAAAAGAGGCACCAGAATCTAAAACCCAAGATTTTACTTTATCCAAGGAACATATTAGAGCATCCTATGCAACATCTGCTTCTTCATATCCTTCATGTTGATCTTCATTCACCCAGCAATCTCTCTTTAAGTGTCCTTGCTTTTCACATTCTGCCATACCTGGATTTGGATCTCCTACCTATTTTGGACCTTGATCTCCCATGATCGATCTTCTCTCTTTGTCTTTCACTGCTTTCAACACTCAAAACATTCCCTGATGATTCACTTGTGCTTTTCCTATGATTTTTCATTCAAGATTACACTCACAACATCATCAACTTTTAAGATTTTTGAAGCAGACGCAGTATTACTAACTGCCATTACCAAACTCTCTTAATTTTCAAGTAATAAGCATAAGATTAAGAGAGCCTTAATTTTATCATCAAAAACAATATTGACTGAATTTAACTGGTTTATCAAACCATAGAAATCACTAAGATGACTATGAACATATCCACCTTCCAACATTTATAAATTAAATAATTGCTTCATAAGAAATACCTTATTCGAATCTGAGAGTTTTTCATATAAATTTGTCAAAAATTCCATCAACTCTACCGTTGTCTTAGCATGTGATAAGTTGGAAATCACAGACGATGTAAGACTCAACCTTATAGATCCCAAAGCCTTCCGATCAAGAACCTTCCATTCTTCATCTTTCATATCCATGGGCTTGCATGCAACCCCACCCAATGGTAAGTATAAATCTGTCTGATACAGATAATCTTTTATCTGCATCTTCTATAATTGATAGTTCTTGTCATTAAACTTCTCCATTCGTAGCTTACTTTCTTCTACCATTGCTATACTTCCACTCAAACAGAAACTTCTGTGAGTAACCTGTAATCAACAAACACTACCCAGATCTGATACAACCTGTTAGTAATCCAACCAAAAGCTCTGATACCAGTTGATGGAGAATCTAGAACATAAACAGCTCTAATCCCACTTGTCAGGTTCTTGCTCTTCAATAAGAGCACAATATGATTACCTTGTATAAACAATTAATATGTGGAATAAACCAAAATTAACAAGTAACTAGAATTCACAAATGACACAGAATATGAGAGACAACACAAACTGTATTAATACTCATCCAGAAAAGAATACAATGAAGAGACGCCACACTCTTCCACACCTTTCAGGTTTCCCACACCAAGTGTATAGTAGTTCTCTTCAATATTTCACTCTCTTATCAAAAATGATCTCAACAAACAACTCAAACACAGAGCTGATGTTCACCTCCAACCAGTCAGTAATAACACTGCCAGTACATAAATACTCAAAGTACTTCAAAAAGATCTCTCATGAACTTGCAACAACTTGCAACTCAAATGATCTTACTTACACATGTAGATCTACCATGAACTTGCAACAACCTGCAATTCAAATGATCTTACAATTGGAAGGATCTTCCTTGCCTTCCTCTATTGCTCTAATTACAATACATGTCAATAAGTCTATAAATAGATCCCATACTAAACCATAACTTAGACTTCTAATTTACAATAATTAGACACGTAGCTCAAGACTCAAAATAGCCTTTAACATGCAAACAAACGATTCGTTAAATGAACTGTTCGTGAAACTAATAGTTTTGGAACCGCACAAGCGATCGATGTCGGTCTCTGTCTAATTGGAGGTGACTGACGTCGGCCGACTCTTGCCGATGTCAGTTGTGAATATGACCGACATCGGTCACATTGTCGACGCCGATATTCTTGAAACTCAACAACCTCATCCATGTCTGCATTAGTGGAAGCTTTTAGCTCCACAACCTAACATCAAAGTGGGTTCGCCATTTGCGCATTAAGCTTGTTTTAACTTGGGTTCAATTTTTTATTTAAATTAAAGGTCATTTATTAAGACTCAAAATCACATTATCATCTTGGTGGACTCAAGTCATCTTGCATATTGCTCACACTTTGAGTCTCAGAACATATTTTATCCTACTAGAATCATGTGGCGACTTTGTGCTGTCCATTTGGTCATAGCTTTATACTTAGTGATTCACGTATATTTTTACATCTTGAGTTGCTTAGTTCATTTTGTCTTCTTCATAATTTGAAGAGCTTTCTTCTAAAATTTTAGGGTCAAATTGTCAGGGTTGAAGCTAGCTTTTGCAGTGTAGGTGTATCACAAAGATCTAGGCTTTGGTGTACTAGTTTTCAAATTTTGAGTTACCTTAGTTTCATTGGTACCTTGTTTATTTGTTTAAAAAATAGCCAAAACATACTTTGATTGGTTTCCAAAGCATTGGTCCAAAGTTAGTCAAACACTTAGAATAACGCTTTTTAGACATGACTCAAAGGTTCACTCATAGTGGGGCCTTTTATGGTATTAGTTATGAAGATGAGCAATTTTATGATGGTCAAGATAAACCTGTTGTTTTTTATGATATCCCCACAACATTAGGATCCGAAGATGATTACAATGGATATCAATCCCAAAAAGATCAAGATGAAGCCCTTCTGACTTTTATATAAAACAATTGCATACCTTAGTTAGAGAAGGAGATCAATGACAACAAGAGAAAGCTTTTGCACAAATACAACCTTCTTCCTCTAACAAAGGAAAAGAAATAAAAATAGAGTCAAAACCCACAAATCTGGATCTTCTAGCTAAGATCAAGATAATAAGTCAATGATATGCATATCAACTTGTCACAAACTTAACTGATTCCTTAGTTGCCATTTCAATTCAAAATAATGCTTTGAAAAAACAAAAAAATATGGTGAAAAGTAAGCAACAAATATTGGATGAGAACATTACCATAGTGGATCAAGGAAATCTAAACAAACAGTTAAAGACACGAGACCTTACAAAATACTTCATTTGACACATAACATACATTTTTCAATTATCAAGAACCTCTTGTTACTTTACAAACTCAAAAACTCAAACATTTACTCTGAATGGAGGAAATCCCTTAAGATGATTTGGCTAGTTCTTTTCAACCAACCCAAAGATTGTTAAATAAACATAGAAATTTCTAAAGTCAATAAAGTGCAAAATAATCAAATTTAAGGAATGTTTTACAATCTAAGAATCAACGGCCTCTGTTCTCAACTCAAGGAATATATCAAAACCAAATCATGGATCGAAAAGAATACACTCCCTATAGATTCACATAAAACCAGGGGCACATTCCACTGCAACAGTAATAAAATCAGGGGCACATTCCACCCCAACAATAATAAAACCAAGGGCACATTCCACTCCAATAACATCTTATCCAATCCACAAATACACCAAACATGCAAGAATGGAATTCTATGAAATAAATTGTCCAAAAATTAGAGACGAAAAATAGAGTCAAAAAGTACAAATTCGATGAGATATGCCTATATCTATTTGACTTATATATTCTCTAAAACCCCTTTCTATCTCATTTTGAGGCATCCAAGTTTGACAAGTACAAAGGAAAAGGAGATCCACATGAACACATACAAGCATTCTTCATCTTGTGTCAAGAGGTTGCTTATAGTAACAAGTACTTACTACAACTATTTCCATGAAGTTTAGTGGGACAAGCTCTTGATTGGATACTTAAACTACCCAAGAGACCAATCATAGATTGGAATGACTTATCAAAAAAGTTTGTTAACCATTTCTCATACAACATAGAACATGAATTGACCATTGTTGACTTATGCAGAGTCAAGCAACGTCATGGTGAAGTTTCACTGCAATCTGCAAAGGTGGAGAGCATTGGAAGTTGCTTTCAACACAATTTACCAGACAAACAATTAGTTGATATATTTGCACAAAATTTGCACCCTGAAGTTGTGCATAATCTACGATTAGATTGTGCTAACTTATTTGAAGAAATTATTGACAAAGAAGTACAGATTGAGAAGGCTCTTATTTCTAGAGGCCTTGTTAATATTTTTGTGTAAGGTCAAGCATCTAATCAGACTATATCAATGGCTCAAACAGTTATGTAGGTTAAGCCTAAGGGATTTAACAAAAATAAGAACATGGTTAGAAATGGAGTAACAAAAATAAAACATGTACAAATGGTCTAGGTTATGCCTCCTTCAAATGTATAATTAACTCCCCCAAATCCACTACCTAATCTACAAAAATAAGCTTTATGAAGGACATTCCATAATAATTTTAGAGCCCTTAGCAAATTTGGGAATCGATTGAAACGGTGTTATAAAAGCTCATTGCATCTAATTTAATTATATGCCCAGTATCAAGGCCTTTTTATCAAGATCAACCAAAACCATATTGGTACAAAGAGAATGAATGGTGTAACTTTCATTGTGTTGTTGGTCACGATGTATATCATTGCGTTTAATTATGACATATTATTGAGGACTTTATTGAAAGTGGTGAAATGGAAATTAAGTTGACCCTTAATCAGGGCATAAATCAAGATATGGGAATCTAAAAAGACCCTTTACCTTAACATGATCCACCACCACCAAGAAACAATAAAGATGGTCACAATCAAGGACAAAGATAAAATTAGAACCAACAATAAGGTCAGAATCATAATGAGCATAATCGAGATCATAATGCCCACACTAATAATATGGCTTATAACAATATACCTTACAACTATAATAACACTATAAGATGCATTTTTGCAACCCACATTACCACTGTTATTGTGAATCCACGTGGCCAATCTCATGTTTCTCGTAACATGAGACCCATCATTATAGGGTCAACACCCTCTCCCCCTAGTAATACCATGTTAGGTTCACATCATCATGTTGCTACTTCATTTTCACAAGTTAATAATTCTGAACAAAAATACCATTCTTCTAATTATAAAGAATCATTGTTGACCCAAAATTATAGCAATATAATTAGTTTCCCACGAGGCATTATCCAAGGCCCTTTGTCTTCCTCTTCTAATTATAATAACTCCTTGCCACCTCTAGGTTGTGCAGTTGCAACTAGACACCCGTGAGTTACAATCCAGGGCCCTTCATCTAATTCTTTCCATAAACCCAATGAGAACATTGTGCCAATGATTTCAAATCTGAATACTATCCCAACAAAGACTAAACTAGTTCAATCCATAATTCAAAGGCCTTATAGTATAATAGATCAATTAGATAAAACCCCTACACAAATTTCCATATTAGAACTCTTGTAGACATTTGATATCCATAGAACCATCTTCAAGAAACTTTTGCAAGAGTTTATTGTGCCTAATGATATAAACCTTGATCAGTTCCTGAACCTAGTTAGACATTTGTCTTCATTTTAGCAAATCACATTTGATCAAAAAGACATGTCCACCCTTGGTCCAAACCAAAATAAGCCACTATACATTGAGATAATTATTGCAGATCACAAGATCAAGCAGGTTCTTATAGATAATGGTTCAAGGCTGAACATCATATCTTTTAAATTAGTACGATGATTAGGTTACATAGATAAAGACATTCAGCCAAAAACTATTACAATCAAGGCTTAATACAACACTGACAGGGAGTCATTCGATATAATTTGGTTACTAGTCATGGTTGGGTCTATTTCTCATAACACATTATTCAATATTATGGATATTGAGCTTACTTATAACATATTTTTTGGTCATCCTTGGATCCATGAAGTACAAGTAGTTCTATCTACTCTTCACCAATGCCTTATGTTTATACATGATGAGATCGAGGTTACTACTCCCACTGATCAACAACTCTATCAGTACTACAAACATCTTGAAGCAGAGTTTCATAATTATAATTATAGTCCAGGTTTTGAATTCATTACAAAAAAGAACAAAACCATCATTTCTCATCCATCTCCATCTAATTATATAGACCCTAGTGATCTAGCTTTTACTTCGATTGATCCATTTTCTATAGCTCTGGTCAAGAAGGTTATTATTAATGATGTAGGCATTTCTAAGTACCATCTGAAGGATGTCCTCCATATTTCAAGATTACCAAAATTCCCTAAAACATTTGGTAATCCTAAAATTTCTCAAATGTTTAACAGACTTGATCAGATTTGGTAACCAAAGAAGAAGTAACCAAAACCTCTTGTGGTTTTTATACTTACAATTGTACCAAATAAAGATCGAGAGGCTTTTACCGAGGGAGATTGGTTATATTTTGAAGGCCTTGCTGATTGTTTTTGGAATCTAAATTATCCTATCCCTAACAGAATAATGGATCATCTTGAATATATAGGGAAAGGCCTTGGCCCATTAGCACAAAGAATTTTAGAACCTTTATCAGTTGGAGTTATCAACTGTAATCATGGTCTCAGATTCAAATCACCAGAGGATGACCTCATGACATTTGATAGTGACTCTTCTGAAGTGACTAGTAATGAGACTCCTAGTAGCAACACAACATCCCATTATATCCTTTTTGATGAGCTTATTGACTCAAATTTATTTGATTTGAATGTCATATTGACCATAACACCTATTGGAGCTTCCCATCCTGAAGCAAAAATTCATCCTAGTGGTGCTTCCCTTTCTAAAGTAGAACATTATATATTTACGATTGGATCTTCTTGTCTTGAAGTAAAAACCCATCCTAGTGGTGCTTCCCTTCCTAAAGCAAGACATTATATATTTACCATTGGTGCTTCCCATCTTGAAGCAAACTCTCACTGTGACTTATGCCTTTGTCACCCTGAACTCATAGATTGGGATCAACAAAATTTGGTCATATGCCTCGATGAGTTCTAAAATGAAGAATCAAATGCAGAATACATGGGCCTACGAGATGCATTCCACATTGATGATCATAAGTAGGGTTTTGATTTTTCATTAAATTATTCTACGTACTTTGGAGAGTAGGAAGACTTTCTTGGTCATAATAAAGAATAAACATCGAGATCTTTAGGTGAAAACTTCTTTGAGGCACTTATCGATCAAGGAAAAAGTAAAGAAAAAGACAAGCCTTTGAGTGAAAACCTATTTTAGGTGCTCCTTGATGAGAAAATTTGCTCATTCCCTTAGGACATTGAAAGTCCATCTAGCCTAAGTTTCATAGTTAGTACAAGCATCTCTTCAAAACAATATCAAATATTTGAGCGTCTTGCTCTTGAGTTTTCAGAGGTTTTTGCCAATTGGCCTTTACCTGAGAAAGTAACTTTTGATTCTTCATATTATCCAGATATTTGGGAGGAACAACAAGAAGATATAACAGAGAAAAATGATCATGACCATACATTGCTTACAATTTTAGAAGATGGATCCACATTCCTTATGGAGGGTATAACATAAGTGAATTTGGAACCCATGAGGATCTTAAAATTGTTTGTCTTGGAGCTTCTCTTGCTAAAATAGGATGTGAACATATTATATCCATTCTTAAGGATTATATAGACATATTTGCATGAACATATTTTGACATGTCAGGCCTGGATCCATATTTAGTTGTGCATTGTCTTGTTATTCACCCTAATATTAAACTAGTCAAGTAAAAGTTGAGAAAAATGCATCCACGCATCGCCCTTTTGGTTAAGACTGAGTTAAAAAAGTTGTTAGGAGCCAATTTTATCAGACCACTGGACTACTCTAAATGGATTTCTAACATAGTGCCAGTAAGTAAAAAGGCTCTAGGCATACATGTTTGTACTGATTTTCATGATATCAACAAAGCATATGCCCCAAAGATGATTTTACTCTACCCAACATTGACATGATTTTAGACTCAACTGTTAGGTACGAGATGCTATCCTTAATGGATGGATTTTTTGGGTTACAATCAGATCAAAATAGCCCTTAAATATCATCATAAGATCATGTTTACCACTATGTGGGGGCCATTCTATTACCAAGTCGTGCCATTTGGTTTGAAAAATACTGGAGCCACATATCAATGGACAATGACAGTCATTTTTCATGACATGATGCATGACATTGTTGAGGACTATGTTGATGATATACTAGCAAAATCAAGAATAAGAGTTGGAACCGACATTTTATGTATATTTTTTAGGCTTCGTGCATATAAAGTTTGCTTGAATCCTAAGAAATGTGTCTTTGGAGTCACATCAAGAAAATTACTAGGATTCATTATATCACAATGAGGGATCAAAGTCGACCCTGTAAAGATCAATGCTATTATAGAAATGCCTCCACCAAACAATCTTAAACAGTTGCGAGGTTTACAAAGTAAGATCCAGTCTATATGTAGGTTCATTTTTTAATTGGCAGATAAGTGCCACCCATTTATCCATCTCTTAAAGAAAGGACATTTTAGTGGAATGAATATTGTTAGATAGCATTTTCAAAGCTTACAACATACTTGACCAATCTACCAGTCCTACGACCTCCAACACAAGGAAAGCCATTGCTTATTTATATATCAGTCATGGAACATGCACTGAGGGCACTTTTGGCTTAGCATTATGATCATGGTAAGGAACACATGGTTTATTATTTAAGATGCACATTGATAGCTTTTGAACATAATTATATGCCTATTGAGAAGGCATGTTGAGCTATGGTGTTCACCACTCAGAAATTGTGACGTTATATGCTAAATAACAAAACCATTGTTATCACCAAGGTAGATCCTCTCAAGTTATTTTTATCTAAAGAAGCTCTTTAGGGACACATGGATAAGTGGATTATGCTCCTTAGTGAGTTTGATATTGAGTACCAGAACTAAAAGGCAATCAAAAGATAAGTTCTTGCTGACCAACTTACAAAAGCTCTTATTAAAGCTACTCAACCTCTCAACTTTGACCTTTTAGATGATTCTATCACGATGATAGAACAAGCATCATAAGAGCCTAAATAGTGGACACTCTATTTTGATAGATACTTCACATCCCGAGGGTCTGGAGCTAGCATATTGTTGATCATGCCATAAGGGGATTTTATCCCTAAAGCATTCTATATTTAGTGTACAAACAATATGGCTAAATATGAGGCATTGATTTTAGGGCTCTATCTTGCCATATAGTGGGATATTTAAAGTTTAAAGTTCTATGGAGATTCATAGCTAATCATAAATTAGGAAACTAACTAGTATCAAACAAAAGATGATAATCTTGTTCCTTACAAGCAAATTATTGATAACCTTAAAACACATTTTAAATCTCTATAGTTTGAGTAAGTTCCACGAGTCAATAATAGATCTACTGATGCCATTGCAATATTTGGTTCCATGATTCAAATGCATGACAGTGCTAAAGAGTATCATTTTTTGATTGAAAATCTTCTTCAACCAACACACATTCTATCAGATTCAGAGAGGATATGCACTGTTGTTGATCCTAATTCTTCACTTGAGCCACCATGGTACCAAGATTTTTATAACTAATTTCAGAGTCATCTATTTCTCACCAACCTTCCAAACAACCAACAAAAACTATTCCTTCATCACTTAACACGTTATATCTTCCTTGAAAACATGTTTTATCAAAAAGGCTATGATGGAATGCTTCTTCATTATTTATCTTTGGGAGAATCTAAGCTGACACTAAAGGAGGTTCATGAAGGAATGTGTGGGGCTCATACCAATGACATAGTCCTAGCAAAGAAACTCCTCAGAATAGGCTATTATTGGCCTAAAATAGAGACAAATGCTTTAATTATGTAAAGAAGTGTGTTCCTTGTTAGCGGCATGGCAACTTGATACATACACCTTCCTTACCATTGCAGTCGATTATAACACCATGGCCATTCTCAACATGGGGTTTCGATCTCCTTAAAAAAATTAAACCAACAGCTTCAGATGGCTATAAGCACATTTTGACTGCGATCGAGTGTTTTACCAAGTGGATTGAGGCCATTCCTCTCACTTATGTTACCTTGAATTAAATAGTCAAATTCATTCATTACTATATCTTCTATCGATATGGCATCCTACCCTGTATTATATCCGATAATGGCATCCTAGCCTGTGCAAATATTTTATGAACCAAGATGTGAAATATCTTTGTGCAAAATTCAAGATTAAGCACAAGAAATCCACTCCATATAACCCACAAGAAAATAGACATGCTAAGGCATCAAATAAAATCATTTTAGCCATCTTAAAGGAGATTGTCAATGATGCTAGCTGTAATTGGTACTTGCAACTCTTTCCTACCCTCTGGGCTTATAGATCTAATCATCGCACCTCAACTAGAGATACTCCATACTCCCTTGTTTTTGCCATTGAAGCTATCATCCCAGTTGATATTGAAATCCCATCATTAAGAATATCACTGGAGCACATTGAAGATGATGAAGACTATAGAGCCTCAAGGCTTCAAGAACTAGAACTTCTTGATGGTAATCATTTGGCTACCATAGAAAACTTGTAGGTTTATCATAATAGATTATGGAGAAGCTAAAACAAATGCATTTTCCCTTAATAATTTGAGATTGGTGACTTAGTTATGAAAGAGAACCAAAAGAACATGATTGTTGAACTCAAAAAGAAAGGAAAGTTTCAACCTAATTAGTTAGAACCATATATTGTCACAATGAACTATGGATCAGGTGCATACCGACTAGCTAAACATAATGGTGAAGAACTTTCAAATCCCATAAACATCATACACTTTAAGAGGTTCTACGCATGAAAATATTTGAATCATTATCTATAATACCCCTGACTTGGGAGAAACTTGTGCTATCATAATTTTATCCCACCCTTTTATCTTACCTTGAGCACATTTTATACTACCCTAGTCTACTTTTCATGAATCCTGACAGTAAAGGCTTTGAACCCTTGATACTCTAAACACATTCTTCATCCCATTCTATATTCCTCTCTTCGAGAAGCATATTCTTTGTCATGTATAAGGCATGTTATAATCTTGAACACTTTTTATCCCTTGACCAATTATGATCTCGATTATGTCTCATAAACATTATAAACATCTTCAACAATAGTTCTACAAAGTAGTTTAGCCAGGACAGTCTTATGTAGCTTTGGACAGGTGAAAAGATGAATCTTCTCAGTTCTAACATTTTATACTCTTTCTTATTTTATCAATAAACTCACTCTCATCGATTTATGAGCATGGGTCATTGTAGTTAGCTTAACTGTCTTATTGGAACATCTACTCTTAAGACATGCATCTCCTTGACTAGATGGTCCCACCTTGTTCATATTTTATCTCAAAAACACTAAAAATATTAGAACATGATCCACAAAAGAACAAAAATATTATCTCACACTTCTATATATTTGTACATTCTCGTTCCACCATCCCACGCTCTCATCATTTTATGAGCAACTATTAAGTTTGAATGTTTTCATTGTTTTGTGAGCAATTGTTCAGTTTGTTACACTCTTACCATTTTGTAAGCACAAAAACACTAGTTTATTTCATCTTGTTCTATGCTCTCATCATTTTATGAGCAACTGTTAAGTTTGAATGCTCTCACCATTTTACGAACAACTGTTAAGTTTGAATGCTCTCATCATCTTGCTAGCAACTGTTAATTTTGAATGATCTCATAATTTTGTGAGAAACTATTAAGTTTGAATGCTCTTGACATTTTTCAAGTATAAAAACACTAGTTCATTTCATTTTATCCCACACATTTGCCATTTTACAAGATAATTCTTTCTCATCTCATTAACTTCTTATTTGCCAAACCATTCTCATGTGTTTGTCATATCTTCTATTTCTTTTATAAATCATGTTGGTTTGATCATCATTTTTTTTCTATCCCATTTCTTGGGAGAACTACATTTGACCTGAAGTTCATGTTGAAACATACATCCATGGAACTATGTAGGCAATGTCCACTTGTCTTATACATCTAGAGTCAGCTCAGGCAACCCCTTCTTTTTTTTTCTCTTCCCCCATTTCTTCTGTCATTGTTTCTCTTTAATTAGAGAACAATTGTTCTATCATTATTCTTTGTTATGATGTGGTGAAAAGTAACACCTCTACCACACATATATGAACATTTGTCTTTAGACCGCACTAACTTGATTTTAGATTGTGTGTGTTTATTGGAGTTTTCTTGGTGTTTTGTTGTGTTTTCTTGGTATTTTGTTGTGCTTTCGCACCTCTCCTTTTATTTCTTCTCCTTTTCTCTTTTTATTACATATTGTCTCATCTTAGTCTTGATTTTTTATTTGATTTTTGCTTTTTTTAATTTTGTGTTCAAGCATGCCTTGATGGTCCACATGGATCTTGATTATTCATAACTTGGTCTCATATCATTAAGATGTTCTTGCCTTTTATTTTTAAATGTTTTTTTTCCTACTTAAGTCTTAATAAATCATATCTTGATTTCAAGTTAGGTTCATTTATGTTTGTCTTTTTCTTTGTTTTTATTTTTTGTTTAAATGTAAATCATTGTAACTTTGGTTTTGGTCATTATCTAACCATTATCCTTAGTTATAGATATTCACATTTGAACTGGCTTAGTGTAATTGAAATTTTATGTCATTTTAAGTTATTCATACTTATGATGCCTAATTATTTTTGCTATAGCAAGCACTTTGTGTTAGGGCTCAACATCTTAATGTCAATATTAGCTCTGATGAACGATTCTCAAGAACACTTTGCAAAACCTAGGCTCATGATATGGAATTAAGCTTCTAGGTAGCATGCATTTCATGCTTCTTTGTCTATGCTTAGATTTGCATCTCTTTGCATACATTGTAAGCCTAATCAATTCTTGGTCATTTTTCATCATTCCTCATTCCATTTTCTCTCAAACTTGTGAACTACACTAAGCTAAAATTTATGTTAGAACATGAGTCCATGGAACTATGTAGGCAATGCTCAATTTTTATTGAGGTCAGGTCAGCTATCTCCATTTTTATTTTGATCTCTCTTATCACTTTGTGCATTCTTGTATGCTTGGTTTTATATGGCTTTCTAAGCCATTACACCATCGCATGTACATTTGTGCCCACTCGCTTTAACCTATCATTTTGGTTATATATTTGAGCTATTTTTTGCTTGCCAATTGCCCATGTTGGGACACAACATTTGAACCACATTTGAATCAAATTAGATCTATAGGGAAAAAATCATTATTTATTCTATATCAATGATCAAGAGTCCTACTGAGGTAAAACTATTTTATCATGATCAAATATATTCTACTAGAGTACTTATTATATTCTCTTTAGAGACCCAGTTCTAGTAGTGCTTCCCTTTTTAAAGCAAAACATTCTCTCTTTTCTTTTGATTCCAAGCTCTCCATATTAAAACCCATGATCATAATATTTCGCGTGCAACTTGCCCCAGGATTGATCAATATCGTAAGCACGTAGCTTGTACTCTCAAATTGGGTATGTTTATAGTGTGTCCCTTACATTTATGGATTGTACCTTTCCCATTCCCCCATCTTTGAGGTGTACGATACCTCTAATTATATTTTGATCATTGATGGTAATCACATGTGCAAGCATTAGCTCATTTGGATGTGATCTATTCCATAGGTTAATCTCTCACTTTCTCTCTCTTTTTGAGATTCCATCCTTTTCTTTCATCGTAGTATGTCCTCTTGAGGGGGCATCATAGGTTTGTTTCAATTTTTTCTTGACAACTCTTTTCTTTGAAAAGATGTTGCTTCCCCTGAATGTCTCACTACACCTTCTCAAATAGGGGCAAAATGTAGACATCCAATTCCTAACACCATTTGTGTTGAAATTTTCAATCTTACTCAAATTGCACTCAAATGCACATTTTAGGTCAAAATCTATAAAACACATTAAATAGTTTGAACTTATCATTTAGAAATACAAATTTAGGTCAAAGTATGCCTAAATGGGGCAATGCAATTTATGGGTCAACTAACTTTCATCAATTCATTTCGAGTCAAAATGATGATTTCACTTTTGTGCTCTAGATCACTCTTTTTTCCTAAATTCATTGGTGCATGCCATGTACCTCTGTTATTATATGTTGAAAACATCATAAATGAAAATGCAGTTCTAGCTCATCTAACATCACCTTCTAATTCTTCTCAAGTCAAATTACAACTCAGTAATATGACAACTTGACCATTTTGATTAATTGACGGCCAATTTTCAAATAATTGCACAAATATTGATTAACCTTGTTTAAGGATAATTAATCCAAATCAAGAGATTAAGTGGATTTTCCATGAGAGTTGTTGAATATTTATTTTTGAAAATTGATTCTTATTAATTGCATCATCAAGTGACATCATTTGTTGGGAAGACATCTCTAGGCCATAAATACCACAAATATCAAAATTATGGGTCACCCATACCTAATTAATGTCTCCCATACCTCTTCAATGCCCCTTCTTCCAAAGTCATGATGAAGATAATTATCAATCTAATTCTAAATATTAAGATTATCCATGGCCACACATTTCAATCTTGAGATGGACGGTCATGGTTGATCCTGACCAATCTCAAAAATCTATAAATAGAGAGGCCATGAACATCATTTATAAGCTATTTTTATGCAAGGTTATTATGCTCAAATATATTCAAAAATCTTGAATATTTCAAAGTTATAATGCTAAATTATTTACACAAGGTTTTGCATTTGATCATAGATTTTATTTGCAAGCTTCATTGATAGGCTAGTTTAGTGATTTAAAATCATGAGCCTAGGTTTTATGGAGTGTTATTGAGGCATTGGAGGAGATTACTACCATTTTTGACAAAGACAAAGATGCTTGATTAAGGGAGAACATGCTTTTGAGCCACATGGGTATCGTGAATGCATTTGGGAGGGTAATATGGTGTTGCTTTCTTTCATTTGTTTCTTGCTATCTTTTATAATTCTCATAGGAATAGATAGGCTTGGTTAGTTAGTTTTTTATGCATGTTTCATTATTTATGGACTAATGTTTGTCTAACTTGATTTATAATCTTCTCTACAGATGCTACACCATGGGAAAGCTTAACCAACATGTATTAACTACCGACGTGTTGGTATTCATCGATTATCAGGCAAAAAGTCTTCATCAGTCATTGCCAACATTAAACTATCAAACCCACCCCTGATTGCCAAGAATGCCTAAATGTCACCACAAACATCATTATCAACCATCACCATCATGCCACCATCGACTGTCACCATCATAGTGATGTTCATGATCATCGTCATTGTCATCGAAACTAACCACAAAGATGCTAAGACTATGAACCGTGACTATGTAAGTGTCACTCATCTTGCCATGTGGTACAAACCCAACGTGGCATGCAAATAATTTCATGGTAAAACTAGATTATCATGCCCATAAACCCTGATTAACATGCCGTGTTATCGTTAGTTGTGAACCTCCTATGGCCCTACTATTAACTAGGTAAATCATAAAGGCCAGACAAATGTCATTTACCATTCACTCGCTACTGGATACAAGGTGGAGGGAGATAACTCAAGTAGAGGTGGTCAAAATAAGGTTAGAAAATTCCAACTTTAATCCTAGGTTTTACACTAGTCCATTCTGGGATGTTTTCAAATTTGATAAAAGTTGATAAACTAGTCAACAATCTTTTTGAACGAGTCGAGGTCCATTCCATGAGGTTTTATCATTTTAATATATTCATTCATATTTATGGACACAATATATTTAGGGATGCATAAAACATGCATATGACCTTGCATAAAATATACAAATGTTATAAGTTTAAGCTCAATGCATTAACAACTGATATGGCCTATTTTGTGGGTTAAATGTGCATATAACCCTGCATTAGGAATTTGACCAATAGAGGTCTACAACCCCATCGAAGATAGAGCCTTTATTTTGAGAAGGGCATGTGGACATTGACTATTAACAACCAAAGAATAAGCTAAGCAAAGAAAGAAATCCTAGAGTTTTTACAAATATGAAAAACTTAATCCATAACTTTTTAACATAGACAAAATCTAAAACATACAAAGTAATAATAGGTATGGGGAAAAAAGGAAGCACATTCATAGTGTGTTCATAATCTTCTTTTGCATGGAGGTGATAGAGAGAATAAATTATTTAGAAGAAAATGCAACGAAAAGCAATGAAGATTCTAATAGATTATTTAAAAAGACATTTATCTTTAATTTACCTATATCTACTATTTTTTGAGCCTTGTTTCTCCTTTTCAGAAGCCCATTCTACATAAGGTTAAGCTCACCCAAGAGTTTATCTCTATTAATAAGTTATTTTTATACAAGTACAAGCTCCCATATGGAGGGTCATATAAACTAGGAATTTGACAAATAGAGCTATTCAATAGGGTAGAATAAGGTGTATAGGAGCCTCTATAGTATTTTCCAAGCTTTAATATCTTGAGATCTATTTGTAATTCATGTGTTTTTATTCATCATTTCATGTGTATTTATGCTTGTAAGTGCTTAAATGTACTCTATTCTTTGTGATGGGGTCATCATGTATGTGTGCTTTTAAGTACATTGAAAGTGGTACTCTTATCATATTTCATGTGTTTGTGCAGACTTATACTTTTTAAGAGTTTGTGAATCCATGTTTGTTGTATTCCCATTATACTATATAGTGTGTATTTATTATTGTTGACTTCTTCATTCAGAATGTTCAGTGAGCTTATAAAATATTTCCATCAACCTCTTTCATAGAAGCTGCAACTAAAATTAATTTTTTTGCTTACAATCTCCATGGACTTGATATTCCACGATTCAAAAATATTATTGCTAACCTTTGAAATTTTCAACAAGCATGTTTTGGTTCTTTAATTTTTTTAAAAATGTAATGTATCCATTACATTTTCTTTATCTCATCTACTACATACAAAGGTTCGATTAGCTTGTCCTTGAATAGCCACATGAGGTGTTGCCATATTATATATATTGTTTCCAAATGGATTGGTCTGTTATGTTTCTATAATGTGAAAAGACAATCTATGCTTTGGAACGTTACACTATCTACAAAAAATGTAATGCCTTCTCATATGTACATTTCCTTGTTAAAGGATCATAATATATACTTTCAATATAGGGTGTTAATTTCATGAACAATGGTTGCCCTAATTATTCCATGACTGATATGTTACATTACCAAGTACCCAAATTACACTGCCCATCTGCACACCATTATACTTTCATGGTGACCTTTATGGTGATTTTTGTAAGCAGTCCATTGGTAAGGGTTAGTGTTGTAAATCATATTCTTAACTTGTTTGAATGCAATTTGTTTGTTGGAAACTAATACTATGAATGTTAATTGCTCCATATTTAAGATGGATGAGTGGGAATTAGATGATTGCCTCAAAGAACTTTATGTTGAGATCAAAAAATGGTATACATTTTTAGCTACTGCACTCAAATGTGAATTTGAGTTGTATTATTATTTTTTTGATGCTAATCTGTTGTGACATGCATAGTGTTCAAAGAAAGAAGTCGGTCAAAAGTCCTCATTATGTGCAAGTGCTTAGTTTAGATGTTCCCCTTGCCCCCTCAAAGATCAAACGAGGAAGCTATCTGGAACATCAACCACTGGGGATGCTATTTCCATTGTTATGAGACAACCATCCCTTACCCCCAAACAATCAAGGGTGCAATCCCAGTATGAGATCGATTCTTTACTAAATAAACATGCAGACAAGGGGATAACACAGGTAATTTTATTGATGGTATGTGTATTTTCAATTCTTGATTTAATATTCTTATCACATATGTAAAATTCTCAATATTTGTAAACTATGCATCTGTATTTTGATTTGTTACATCTTTTTTAATACTGTAAAAGGAGGGGGTGGAGTAGACCAAAGGTGAAGAGGGTTTCCCTGAAGTTGCTAATGATTATTTCTCAAGAGATGTATGGGAACCTTTGGTTTCCCTTAATGTTTGATTGCTCCTCATATTAAATAATGTTTCTTTCTTCCCTCTCACAACAATCAAAATTAGAATACTTTTGACACACCATAAAAAAATTTATGTTGTTTTTGTTTTATGTTTTAGTTAGAAGGGGTGGAGAAAATCCATGTGGATGTGGCTGATAGTCATCTACTAATGACTTTGTCCCTACAAATGTGCATATTTATTGTAGTCTTTCTTTCATTTTTCATGCTCATAAACCCATGTTTATTGTTACATATATGTTTGGACTCACTTATATATGTCGACCTATATAGTAGGAGGAGGTGGAGTCATATGACCTCAATGCCAATGAAGATGAGGATGTTGATGATGGTGACTGGGATATTGATGATGGTGACTGACTTCTAGATGTTTCACAATCTGAAATAGAGAAGGAACCGGACGCTGTAAGAATATTATTTGTATTTGATGATGTTGTCTTATGTTTATTATTTTACATTTTAACATTTATTATGTTTTATGACATTATATTTTGTTTACTGATTTATGATTTTAACCTCACATCTCTTCTATGTTGAATAATAGTATGTAGGGGAGTACAATATCGAGGATTGTGGTATTGTGAGGTGGAATGTGCACCTTTGCTTGTTAAGGCCATGCGATACATTTAGAGCTAATGGTTTCCATTCATTTTGGTCATCATATAGACTTAACACTCACTATCATAAGATTCATGGTTGGCAACATGTTCTAAGGCGGCCCCTTGGGCATGCCAAAAGTTGGAAATGTAAGGTGAAGGGAAGAAAAATCATGAAAAGATAAATATAAAGGAGGCCAATAGAGCAAATCTTGAAAAACTAAAGTATCCACAAGAGAGATAGGTTGGAAAGATCATGGTTGGCTAGGGAGGATGTCTTCGAGTTATGTTATCTCAATGAGATAGCCTTGAAGTCTATCAATGATAAGATGGGTGCATATGATTCGAGTGAAAAATTGGCATGGATAAGGGAAGCCTAGATTTAGTGAAGAGTATATTTTTGACAAATGGAGTGAGAAAGATAACGGGGTGAGAAATAATAAGGTGCATGCAACAATGGACCTAAGGTCAAATGTATTCTATTCATTGGTTTTCATGAATTTATATTTAAGTTTAATTCAACTTACTCAATATTAACATTGATAATGAATCTGTATAATGGTAGATATGTTTATTACGGGGGGTGTAACAAATGAAAGTGTGCATGGTAGATTGCCTCACAAATTGATATTGTACTTCTTATAATGATTACATATTATATGCACTCTTCTTTATCCCACCTACCTTTATTTCAACCCTACCATTAAATATTTTGATAGTGTTGTATATTGTCATTGCATACAGGATTTTGGTGGAGACGAGTTGGCACAGTCATAAGCATGGATGGACCATGTTTAGGAGGTATGAAAATTACTTCTTATTTACCAAAACCAACAAGTTTATTCTTCATGTTGGTGTCCAAGGTGACATATGCATATACGTGCATTCATGTGGTTGACCGCTTCCACTTGTTTGCCCATTTCCATAAGCCTAATGGCCACTACATGATAGTTGATATTTCCTTGTGGCTACTACTTGGACATTATTATTATTTATATATATACATTTTGACATAATATGTATGACATGTATGATTTATGGTCAAACATATTATTTGGATAGGATATTTCAATACAAGTATTTTGTTTTTGGTTTGTGTTGGATACGTAGTTTTTTTATTTATGTACCACTTAAGCAATGGTTTGGTGGTAAATTTGCATTTACCGATGTATTACACAATGATGCATGGTTAAATGATGTAATGTTTTCCCCATGTACTCATCATATATTTTTTATGTGTATGGTATGCGATGTTTTTGATATGTGAACTATCGTTTTCACATGTATACCTTATTCTCCTTTCATTCTTTCACACATTGGTGACAAAGTGCACATGTTTACATGTATCTATGTCTCTATAAAATTAACTGTGGTGGGAAGGAATGCAATATAATATTTGTATGCAGGGCTTGTATCTTTAACATTCATTTGTCTCATATCATGTTTTTGTCTATTTAGGCAATCAACACAACAAATGTTGATGTTTATGGGCCATGGTTTGAGGTAGGGGAAGAGGGGAGAGAAGGAATGGGAAACACTCCAATAAATTAGAATATGCCAAAGTTAAAGAGTGATGGTATTATTTATTAGTTTTTGGTGATTCAAAGTAATTTGTAAATTCATCATTAGCCATTATAACATGCAGTACTATCTATTTCCCTTGACGACTTTTATCATTTGTCAACATTGGGCTAATATAATGATTTCATTATTTTCATTGAAGTTATAAAAATATGTGTGCAAGGAA
Organism: Torreya grandis; assembly: GCA_037957365.1. Lineage (NCBI taxonomy): Eukaryota > Viridiplantae > Streptophyta > Pinopsida > Cupressales > Taxaceae > Torreya > Torreya grandis. The sequence continues at coordinate 2,456,456 of JARHVA010000463.1, forward strand.
ATTATTTGTAATATAAAAAATTGGATGTTCTTAGCTTTTGAATATTCTCATGGGCCCTCATTTATGTTTAGTTTTTTTTTAGCTTTTCAATGCTGAAAATATTGAATGATATCATTGAATTTCACGTGTATTTTTTATAGACTAAGTCCAAAATATAGAAGAGAATGTGGCTTCCAAATTACCTGAGGACATGGAAGAACTTCTCATAAGGATGCGATCCCAGAATGCAATTGGTGTAGAAGAACATCTTAGTTTACAACTGTCACTAATAGTTGTAAAAAAAATCACTCAAGAGGGAAAACTAGTGTTTGTCTGAGCTTCTTGATGGTGCAAGGGCAAAGGTTATCAAGTTAAAAAATTCATTGGTTGAGAAGACCAAAAAAGTCAATAAGTTTCACCATGCACTTCTCACATTGAGGGATGAGATGGATGCTAAAATAAAGTTTGTCAATCTACAAGTTGCCCTGCCTACACAAAAAGACTCTGTGATGTAAGGGCAGAGACTGTGCGGGCCATGCAATCAAAGAACAAAGGAATAGTTGCCATATATGAGCACTAGCTATATATTTTTAAATCAGATTTTGATATCTTGTTTACACAAGCCAATTGGATGTCTCCCAACACACGTGGTATTCCATACATGAACAATGATAATTAGTTGTGTGTAATGACTTATGTATCTAGTATTCCATGTACGCTTATGAATTTGGATGTAAATCAATTGAAACACATGTTTATTCACATTTAATCTATAAAATTGATTTTTATTTGCTTCCAATTGCTTACTTCATCTTGTGTATTTAAATTGTTTATGAATGAACGAATGACTGTGTTCAAAATTTCTGTAGGTGCATGTTAAGAGACCTAAAAAAGTATGGAAAATGGTTATTTACCAATATATTTTGACTCCAAATCATGTTTAAATGTGTTTTGATGCTAATTAGTCATCATATAATGGTTTTATAATGAGTTCTAAGTGATTGGAGGTTTTATAATGTCGAAGAAGTTTATTTACAAGTCGACTATGTAGAAGGCAAAATAGACCTAGAAGGGAATGTGAATTGAAGGTTTGCATCATTATTTAAATCGCAATATTTATTTAAAGGTGTCTCAATGTTGGATAATTAGTTCATAATGATGTTATAACATAGTTTTGTTCATTTTGTGATTTTTTCATGATCTTCAGGAATCTAATGTACAAGTTGTAAGAATTATAACTTAAGAAAGAATAAGGTGAATAACAAAATACAATCTATGCAATACATATAATAATAATTATTTTCACTACAATATGTATCAAAAGATGACAGACTAATAAAATGAATACAAGAGGAACTCAAAAAAATAAATATGCCTTCATATTGTGAATATACTTGTATAGACCTACTCGCATACTTTTGTATTTTCATACACGATCATGGAAAAAGTGATTGATAGCATATATAAACACTCACTTTATATAAGACAACACACAAACATATATAAAGGAACATTATAAAATCATTTATATATGATTAAATCCTTTTCTTCATTGATCAAAACATCAAACACTATTATAGACATATGGTAAAAGATTAGCACATTTTGGATCAATATGGTTACATGCAAAAGTGAAGGTAGAATTTGAATGATACGAGTTAGAATAAAAAATTTAAGTAATACACAAAAAAATATGTACTTTCTTTAGTAATAAATTAAACATGTTCAAATAGAACCGATTACAAGACTAAAAACTATTTATCAATATTGAAATATATTTCTATATAATTGTTCTATCTACTTTATAAACCATCACTATCATCTGATGGATTGTAGTCACCATCACTTTCATCATCTAAAAAATGTGTAAAAATATAATGGTTTTTTTATTGAAATCCTTCACCTAGATTGGATGAGAGGAAAATTTGCGTTGTGGGATATTATTTACCTCTTCTACAATGCTGCATATGGTTGGGCTAGATAAAGCCTAGAGGCATCAAAATGGTTATTTCAAATGTTGTATAGTTTGAAATGCACTTGGAATGGTAGTTTTGCACCAATGGATATATTTTATACCTAATTTGAATGCACACAGACATCTGGATCACCAGACACCTTTATTATCAATAACTTCTCCAAGAAGGGCCTTAGATAGGCTAGAATGATGCTAAGAGTACCCCACACATCGGGCAAAATGGCATCATCCTCTAGCCATTCATATGACCATTGTATGTAGAAATCAGTATCAACCCTGCCTATGAATGCAATATACTTATAGCTCATGATTAGATTGTGGTATGAAGGATATTCCATGTAATTCATGAGAACATTAACCCATCTTAATCCATCAAGCTCGATGAAATTTGCAGTGATTTCTATCCCCCTCCACTTGATGGAACCGACCATCACACATGAGATTTGGTACAATGTTTGGCATTCCACATTTAGCTCCTCCAGTATATTTGTTTTTTTTCATATGAATTTGTGGAATTCCTCTTGTGTTTCCAAAAAATTCCCATGTTTTGTAGTATTAATGCCACCTATCAGACAATTATAAAAATTAATTAGCGATAATTTCCAAAAAAAATCACAAACTCAAGTTAATTATTCTTCATGTAGTAATCAACATAGTTAAATGTAATAGAGAATAATTCAAATGAATAAGAAAGGAATTTTGTGTGTGTTTAAGCTTCTCTTGAATGGTACATAGGTTTCTCTTGTTCATGTGTTGTTTCAATAAAGCCCTTAAAGCTCTAGGTAGACCCTTGTGTGTGTAGTTGTAGTTTCAAACAATGGACTGTAGGTGACAGTGAATAAAGTATAGAATTATAGTCAAAGGAAAAGAAGAAAAGGGTTTAATTATAGTTAATAAAGTATAGAATTATAGTCAATAAAGCATTTCTCTTTATAGTGTGTTAATCCCAGAGACACTATAGATCTCATAGACTCTTTCCATATTGAATGGATTGATGTGGAGTGGAGAAACTCAAGAAAGGATAAATCTATCATGTACTCTATTATACACTTGTGTCAGTCAAGGCATGAAGGTAAGTTGATGTGGTTTATTGATTAAAGACTGTGATTTTTGTTTGGGATGAGTTTACATATAATAATTTCTTTGATGGAATGTTAGTTTATGTGGTTTGAATGCAAATAAGTGACAAATCTCTAGTTTCACAGTCAACTTGATGGTAAATTAAAAGAAAGTTTTATGTGAATATTAGGAGAGGAGAGAGAGCATTCTGAGAAGGAGAGTTAGGGGAGCAATGTAGAGGAGATGGTCAAATATATCAAGAAGGTGATCAAGTCCTTTCATGGATTGTACATATAATGAAGGTTGATTTACATGAAAAAAGAAAAGTGTTTTGATTGCATTTACTCTCCTTGGATAAGCATATAAACTATTATTTTTTTATAGATTGTCCTTGAAGGCCTTGAGGCCATGATCTTGTTTCTGGTTTGTGTATAATTGTAGTTTGGAGAATGGACTGTAGATGACAGTCAAGGAGAGAAAGATTTGAATAAATACTCTTGATTGGTGAAACAATAATTAGAATTGTGTTCTATATCTTCAATGTATTAGGGAGCATATAGACCCTCTAGTGATTGAGTGAGGGTTTCAAATTATTGGAAATTTAGATTAAAGACACCTTTGTTCAAGAATCATGTACATGCCTATAATAATAAAGTACAAAGGTGAGTTGATGATGTATGTTGAGGTATAGGTGATGGTCTTTGCTTCAGGTGGTTTTTAGGAATGAATGATTGATGAGGAGACATCTTAAGTTCTATTGAATACAAGGATAATATTAAATAGTGAATATATAGTCCAAAGTAAATAATTAACCCTATTACATAGCAAAGAAACCCTTGTTCTCACATAGTTAGTATACAATGATAAAATGTATATGTTTCAGTAAATGTGTGGTCATTGAGTTGGAAGTGAGTTGAAGGTGTGATCCAGGCACCAATTTAGGTGACAATTCGGGTGACAGTTCCACCCCAATTGATGATGGAACTTTCGGGAGCCATAACTTTTGCACTGTAGCACCAATTGACTTGTTGTTTGAACTGTTGGAAAGCTAAGAATGAGGAGAACGTCGTGAAATGGCATTGAGATTTTCTCAATGAAGTTTGACCCCAAAAAACCCAATGGAAGTGCCTCAAAATTCAATTTTAGTAGTGCAGTCTAAAAATAGTAAGTTTTTTAAAAATAGTAATTCCTCGAATTTTGTATTGTTTTAAATATTGGAAGTCGAACCACTTCATCTCCCTCGAGATTGGTGACCTTCCACATCCTCCCCATGCTTTCAAATTGTGTATAAAAGAAGAGGTAACCTGAAATGTGAAGACAAACATCTCTTCCCAGAGATAAGCATATATTTGTATTATGATCTTGAGTAATACTACATCTCTTCTCAGAGAATTCATTGTTACTATGTTATTTCTATGTTATTGAGATATTTATCAACCAAAACTTCTATGTTTTGGATCAGTGGTATCAGATCGGTTTGTCTTGAGAGTGTATGACCCTGAGGACGAGGTCAGGCTATAAGAAGCTTGGGTGGGAAACAACAGAGCTTCCAAATTTTCCACTTGTTCACTCCAAATGACTTCAAATGGTGGACGACACCGAGACATCCGATCCTTTTAAGGAAATGGTGAATGAGGCCCTCTAATGGCAACAAGCACAAATGCTGCAACAATTTGCCCAAATTCTTCAAACACTTCCGATGGGAAATCCTAGATCCACAGCTCCCCTTCTTGGCTCCTCATCCAGGGAACATCCTTTCAGTGCCCCAACAACCTTCAAGGTCCAGGTAAATTTTGATATTCCTACATTTGAAGGTAAAATCAATGCTGATGCAGTAGAAAATTGGTTGGATCAACTGTCTTCCTACTTATCTGTAAATAAGTTCACCGATGGAGAAAATATTACTTTTGCTCTTTTGAAATCAACATTGCCTGTGAAAAACTGGTGGGAAGTGTGCAAAAAAAGGTTTAGTACAGATGACATTGGCCTTGAGGCAGAACCTACCTAGAATTATTTTGTGGAAGCGGTGAAAGAAAAATACTATCCCATCGGAGCATATGATGATCTCTACATATAGTGGCAACAACTTCGCCAAGGTAAGGACCAATCTGTTCAAGATTACATAGACACTTTTCATTCTTTGTCTGCAAGGTTAGGCATTAAAGACAGTGAGAAACATAAGACTCTCAAATATCATGGTGAACTACAATGGTACATATGGGGGGAAATGAAACTCTTCAATTTGGAAACCCTTGGTGAGGCATACAAATTTGTAGTGAAGATTGAACAGAAGCATGGCAGAAAGAATACGAAGGGTCAACCCTCAAAATGGAAAAGTGACAAGGAAGGTCAAACACGAGGCCCAAATTGGAAGCAAAAGGAGTTTTAGGATAAGAAATCCCAAAAAGGGAAGGCTAGAAAATGGTGTGATTACCACAAAATTGGAACTCACTCCAAAGAAGAATGTTGAGCCATCAAGTCATTGCTTTTTGAGTCACAATACTCAACGTCCACTATTCTGCCTCATACACAACACACAGTCGAAGAGGACGAAGAAGAAATTGTAGATGCTGAGCCTGACACCAATTTTGCTTCATCACAGAACCGTGAGGAAAGACCAGATGACAAGGAAAGATTGTTCCTCTCCAAATTATGGGTAAAAGGTAAGCCTTTACATTTCATTCTTGATAGTGGGAGTCAAAAGAATTTAATCTCTGCTAAAGTTGTGAAAAGTCTAAATCTATCCATGAAGCCTCATCCAAAGCCCTACAATATTAGATGGTTAAGCCTAGGGAGAGACCTCCGTGTCACCCATCAGTGTCTTCTTTCATATGCTATAAAACCATTCCAAGATGAAGTCTTGTGTGATGTGGTCAATCTAGATGTTTGTGATGTACTCCTTGGTCAACCATTCATGTATGAGCGACATGGCATCTATGAATCATGAACTCAAAGGATCACCCTCACTCTTGGAACACAGTGCTATAGGGTACCAGAGGTACCACCTCCCACATTTGTCTCCCTGATTAGTGCAAAGCAATGCAAGATATTGGTGGAGAAAACAAAGCAATTTGTCCTCATGGTGGTCAAGCCACAGAAATCCAAGAAGGCCGATGTTGCAGTCCTGACTACACAATCAACACAACAACAGAAGTAGATAGGATGAATCACAAGAGAATATGATGACTTATTCAAGTCACCCACAGGAGTTCCACTGCATTGCCAGGTAAAGCATTCTATCAATTTGATCCCAGGATCACCTTTGCCTAACAGTCCTGTGTATTGCAAATCAGTTTTGGAGAATGATGAGATAAAAAGACAAATTCAAGAATTAATCCAAAAAGGTCACATCAGGCCAAGCTCTTCACCTTATGGTAGCCCAATTGTCTTGGCACCTAAGAAAGATGGAACATGGAGGCTTTGCATTGACTATCGAGCCCTGAATAAAATCTCTGTGAAGAATCGCTATCCTCTCCCCAGGATTGATGACCTACTGGACTAGCTCTGTGGTGCGAAGTTTTTTACCAAAATTGATCTCAAATTTGGTTATCACCAAATTCCCATCGATCCCACTGATGTCTGGAAGACTGCATTCAAATCTAAGGAGGAGCTCTTTGAATGGTTGGTTATGCCTTTTGGCTTAACTAATGCACCTGCAACCTTCATGAGGATGATGGATGACATCCTATAACCCTTCACCAACTCATTTGTGGTTGTCTACTTAGATGACATACTCATCTATAACAAAACATGGGAAGAACATTTGCAACATGTTTGTAAGGTGCTTCAAACTCTTTAGGAGCAAAGGTTGTATGCAAATCTTGACAAATGCACATTCAGAATGACAACAATTCCATACCTCGCGTACGTTGTGAATGAGGAAGGGGTCCATGTTGATCCAGAAAAGATTCATGTTATTCAAGAATGGCCCACACCAAGGACCCTCACAAGGCTTCATAGCTTTTTGGGCCTTGCAAATTTCTACCAGAGGTTTGTTCTTGGATTTTCACATGTTGCTTGGTCACTAACCCAAGTGACTAAAGGAGGAGCTAAAGCTACATTTTAGTGGGGTGAAATACAACAAAGGGCATTTGAGAATTTGAAGAACAGACTCTGCTCAGCCCCTATTCTTGCCTTGCCAGATTTGCATCAACCTTTTGAGTTGATGACAGATGCATCTGAATATGACATGGGAGCTATCATCATGCAACATGGCCATCCTGTTGCATATCACAGTGAAACTTTCATTGATACAGTTAGGAAATATCCAACATATGATAAGGATCTCTATGCCATTGTGCAAGCCTGCAAATAATGGAAACACTACATCTTGGGGAAAGAAACGGTCATCCACACTAACCATAGACCATTGGAATTCATCCAGACACAAAGCAAGCTCCGAAAAGAGAGGCATCACAAGTGGGCCACATATCTTCAAAAATTCCACCTGATAATCAAACACAAAAAGGGGAGCTCAAATACAGTTGCAAATTGTCTAAGCCGCCCACCAACTACTGCACTCACAATAGTTCTGGACCTATGCAAACATGAGACTGCCACTTGGGGTGCCCTGTATGAAGCAGATCTTATCTTTGCTGATACATATCAAGCACTTTAAAAAGGTACACATGTTTCTGATTTCTATTTGAAAGATAATGTCCTCTGTCATATGGGGCACATCTGTGTTCCATTTGCAGAACAACAAAAGATGATATGGGAAGCACACTTCAGTAGGACAGCTGGACACTTTGGTATTGAGAAAACATTGGCAGTTCTTCAAAAACACTTCTACTGGCCCCATATGGGAAAGGATGTGGAAAGATATCTCAAATCTTGCACCCCATGTGCGATAGCCAAGCCAACAAATAAGAAGCAAGGATTGTACACGCCATTTCCAGAACCAACCAAGCCTTGGGAATCCGTCTCAATGGATTTTCTCTCATGTTTGCCCACTTCAAAACATGGTAAGGACTATATTTTTGTGGTAGTTGATCATTTTTCAAAAATGGCTATCATGATTGCCTATAAGAAAAATATATTTGCTAAGGAAACTGCTCAACTATATTTTAGTCATGTATGGCTCCATTTTGGTCTTCCCAAGTCCATTGTCTCAGATCGAGATAGCAGGTTCTTGAGCATCTTCTGGTCCACTCTATGGAAGATAATGGATACTAAGCTGATGAAGTCCACAGCCTTCCATCCACAGACTGATGGTCAAATAGAAGTGGTAAACTGCTTGATTGTTCACATGATTTGGATGTATCACTTCAAACATCCATGCACATGGGATGAGGGACTTCTTTTCATACAACATGGATACAATTATGCACTGCACAGCTCGACCAAGCATAGTCCATTCCAAGTATGTTTTGGGTTCCAACCCATGGCACCAGTTGATATAGTGGTTCCATTCTCCACCATGGAATACACACCTCATGGAAGATCTGAGGTAGCAAAAGCTACAAAGTTTATTGAACAAATGCAACACCTCCAACAACAAGTTCATGACATCCTAGAGAAGATGAATCAAAAGTATAAGCAACGCCATGACAAACACAGGATATCACACCATTTTGTTGTGGGTGACAAGCTTTGGTTGTGGCTTCAAAAGGAATGACTTACAGGCCCACACAAAAAGATTCGGCCTCTACGATATGGTCCCTACATAATCACAAGAAGAGTTGGAGAAAATGATTTTGAGTTGAACCTACCAGCCTACCTTGGTCTGCATCCAATATTCAATGTGGAGCTCCTCAAACCATATCATCCACCTCTCTTGGACACTTCAGTTGTAGCAGAACAACTTGACATTGATGAACTTGATCCACATATTTTTGCTCCAGTGGAAGAGGATCAGATTGTGGATACCTGGATGAAGACAACAAGAGGATGCTCTATTCCGCTTTATCGAGTGGTCAAAAGGAGCCAGCTTAGCCATCAAGGTGAGTGGCTCACAGAGAATCAAATCAAGAAATAAATACCACACCTGATGGGGAGCATTGACACAATGGGGACCATTGCTTTTCAAGGAGGGAGGAATGATCCAGGCACCAATTTAGGCAATAATTCGGGTGACAGTGCCACCCAATTGATGACAGAACTTTCGGGAGCCATAACTTTTGCACCGTAGCTCCAATTGACTTGCCTTTTGAACCGTTGGAAAGCTAAGAATGAGGAGAACGTCGTGAAATGGAATGAGATTTTCTCAATGAATTTTGACCCCTAAAAACCCAACAGAAGTGCCTCAAATTTCAATTTTAGTAGTGCAGTCTAAAAATAGTAAGTTTCTAAAAATAGTAATTCCTCAAATTTTGTATTGTTTTAAATATTGGAAGTTGAACCACTTCATCTCCCTCGATATTGGTGACCTTCCACATCCTCCCCATGCTTTCAAATTGTGTATAAAAGAAGAGGTAACCTGAAATGTGAAGATACAGACATCTCTTCCCAGAGATAAACATATATTTGTATTGCGATCTTGAGTAATACTACATCTCTTCTTAAAGAATTCATTGTTACTGTGTTATTTATATGTTACTGAGATATTTATCAACCATAACTTTTAAGTTTTGGATCAAGGTGAACTTGAGTAATCTGAGTGTTTCTATAAGTTGACCATCCTTGAGTTGTAATATCCTAATCAATCTTCAGTACTCTTCATGTACCCTATCTTAAGATAGACAGTCATCTTAAAAGGAGGGGTGAAGTCTTTTGGTTCTCAAGAAAGGAATAACAATGGCTACTTTAGAGTTAGTGTGATCTATGCAGGTGAGACAAAAGTTATGGAAGGTTTCAAGGGATCTTAAGGAGCCTTAAAACTTAAGAAATTTTTAAACCCCTATTGACACAGTCCTTCTAATAACATATAATTATGTGTTTTGGTGATTACAAGCTTTAAAACATATGCTTTCGTAACCCCATGTTGGTAGTGTTAATTGTGTAAGTAAAGAAATCAATAAGAGATAATATATCTAAAAAATATGATTTTATACCAATGTGTTGATCTCATTTTATGACTATTCCTTAAATATAAAGAGCTTTGAATCTTTTAGTTGGTATTCTGTAACTTGAAGTTACAATAACTATGTTTTAGCAAAACTATAATAGGAATTTTGGGAGAATTTGAAAAGAAAACCTATCTATAAAGATAGTATGAAATTTGAGTGAGAACTTAGAGGTATATACATAAATGAGTAGTGATGGTTAAATATCACAACTATGTGTGTGTTTGGAACAAGAGATAAAGGTTAAAGAAAAGAATCTTATGAGTGCCTTGTTCCCAAGGGCAACAACTAAACCTGTGTATGAGTCTTTACTAACAAAGTATGTGAAAAGACAGAGAATATTAAGGGATGGAGATGTTGGGGAGGATCACCATGATGAAAGTGACACATGAAGGAGAGATTGAAATCATCAGGTAAGTCATTAAATAATTGAAAAAAACTTGTGTTAGTTTGTTACAGTCAATTTGTATGCACTGAACCCCATCAAATCTATGTATGGAACATGATTAAAAGGAAACCAAGAAAGTTTTGAGTTTGGAAAAGGTGGAGAACAAGTAGATATACCTTACATAGGTAATTTGGAGGCTTTAAACCTAATAAAAAATCAATAAACCTATTTAGATCCCTCTTGAGCCTACATAGACTATAGGAAACCCTAGTTTAGGGCAAAACACAAAAGGTGGAATAGAAAATGTTTAAACCAATGAAAAATCTTGAAATTTTATAGTTTGAAGTGTCTTGACATGAGGAAGGAGTCTATGAAGTTTTCAAAAGTATACGATCATGATACACACATATTTTGAAGATTGTGTGTAAAAGAGAAGCTTATAAACCTAATTAGAACTGTGCAAGTGTTGTAAATGGTATCTAGGAAGTGAGATACGACTTGAAACTTAATAAGGAGGTGTAAGATGATAGAGGGTGGTATAATATGTATTGGGTTTCTCAAGATAAAATTTTACTTGTCCATACAAAAGGAAAACGTAATAAAAAAGGTTACTAAATGATAAGTGAGGTTGTGGGTTTGAGGAGTGTAGAAGGTAGTTGAGATTGTGAGAAAGTGTGAGTAAGATGGAAACAAGTTTGTTGATCTTAAAATAGGTTATCCATGTTAAATATTGTCCACACAAGTCCTAGAACAAGAAATGGAGTGAGTTGGGTGTTGTGAAGCAAGGAGTCTAGTGAAGATTAGTGTAGGAGGAAAATGAAAGGGAGTGAGAAGGTGATTAGTATGAGTTAAATGGATGAATATGAAGGATTTAAGGGAATATAAAGGCAGAGTAGAGTAATAGAAATAAGCTTAGTAAAAAGGATATTGAATGAGAATGTGGTGAAGCCTAGTGTGAAGGTGTAGGACAAGGGAAGATTGATAAGACTTATGATGCATGAATAGATAGATTATAGGTATCAGAGTAAGAGAGCAGAGAATGAAATAGTTTCTCTACATCAAAGAATATCCCAAAGGGTAGGATGGTAGAATACATGTCTCAAGGCATATGTGCACCTACAAGATGTTTGATTTTTGAAGACCTTATATAGTCATGCTGAGCATCTTCAGAACCGGTCATTTAGTTGGAGATGCTAATTGATAAGTCACCAATGAGAATGGAGTTGTATCAAGAATAAACATGTCCTATTAATTTAGAATATTTTAAAATAAATTTGAACACAATATTCCCATTGATGGCAACCTAAAGGACTGCCAAATATAATGACCACCTACAGCTGAACTATATACTAAGATTGTATAATTTACAAATTGACCAAACTTATGGGCATAAAAAAGTATAAACAACTGAGGAGAGGACCTTTATGACTTCAAAAAGATCCTAATAAAAATTTACAAGGCCTATCATTAATGGACACCTACAGGTATGACCTCATTGGCTTGAAATATGTTCCTACAATTTACTATAGTAGGTAGTTTAGCCTAGTTATGGAGAGTGCATGTTGAGGAGTTGGCAAAGAAGCATGAATGCCTGATATAACTAGAACAAATTTACATTGGTAAGGCCGATTCTAAATATATTCTTGGAAAGAGATAAACAGAACCATGATGGCCTTCACACTCTCAACCCATAGTCAACTCAAGGAGTCTTACACATTCATTAATTTTTAGAGTATGTCTGGAGGTTTTTTTTAATTGATGACCCTAATGAGGTGATCTAAATCTAAAAATTAGTATAGAATACCTTTATGGCCTAATTGAGCTCCTCATATATTCACACTTGCTGAGAAGATAGATGAAGTTCCCTTTATTCTATCTCAGATAGAGGGCACTCCAAGAAACAAAAGGACTATAGGTTAAGTGTGAGAATAATAGGAGGATGAGTTAGGGACTATTGAAACATTGAAAAAGGTTGTGGAGAGTGAGTTAAAACATGAAAAATCATGAATGAGGCCTCATAGTATTGAGAAGCCAAACATGGTAGCCTCAACCCACAAAAGTATAGTTAGGCCTAATAGGCCTAAAGTCCAATTGGAGGGCTAATCTCATAATTAAGTCATTATCACGCATAGAAGATCACAAGTAAATCATTTATTAGCTTAATAACACCTCGATCTTACTCAGATTGTACTCCCAAGCTCGATATGCCAACTTTAAGAGCTCACATTGGTACAAACACTTAGCATGGAGACCCAAGGATTTGAGATATGTTGAAGAGGGTCATAAACATGATTCTAGTGGATTTGTTCATAGGTTCAATGTCAGGTTTTTATGAACAAATGATAATAGTCAAATGAGCTTAAACCCTATAAAACCCTTGTCTTTGACCTAATTGGAAAGAAATGGATGTAGATTCATCTAGGAGGGATAGTATGGCCTAAAAACGGAGAGTCGAACTCGGGGAGTCGGGACTCGGGAGTCGAGAATCAAGATTTCGGAGCCGGAGGGCTAGAGGCTAGACCGAGACGCTGAGCTAGTGAACTTATAAACTTAAGGCATATAGGCTTAGCCTTATATAAAATTAGAATAGGTGTTTTTTAAAAGTGAACGTGAAAATGACAGTTTTTTTAAAAAAACCCCCGTCCTTCATTACGGTTAAAAAAATTGAAAGTATTTTATGTGTAAAATGGTAAAAAACGTTTAAACGGGGGTCAAATTTAACCCCTAGGGAGGATCATATCGTAATATTTCAGTTTCACAAGGAATATACTTACTTTTGTACCTGACATGTCAAGATTATTGGATTCAGTAGGGTACGGTGGGTGGCTGGTTTTTTTAAATGTTAAAATTGTATTATAAAAAAATATAATTTAAATTTTTAATTTCTTTGTTCCGACAGTCATTTTGCATAACTCATATATGATATCAAGTATGTTGGTTAGATAAAAGCCATTTGATTTGAGATTGTCCTTTTATTTTGTGGTTACAAAAGAAAAGTTTTCTTATCATATTTTTGTTATTGGAAAAAATATTTTTAATGGAAGGCGATTTATGTTGATAAGATGATTTTGTTTTGCAATGTATTTTTATTAATACAGTTTAAATATTTTTTTGGTCAATTCGAAGATGAATAAGTAGGTCACATTGTACTTAGGCTTTAGTAGGTACTATCACAAATTTACCAAGGATTATAGAAACCTTTCTACTTCATTAATCGCTATGTTGAAAAAAAGATTATTTTCTCAAGGCTATGACAACTGAACAAATATTTGATCCACAAATTTATCAAGGATTATTGAAAACTTTCAGCGCCATCGATCGCCATGTTGAAAAAAAGACTCTTTTCTTTGGTCTATGACAATAGAACAAGCCTTTGATTTATTGAAACATGTTATGTGCACTACCCCTGTTTTGGTAATCCCTAATTTCTTAAATAATTTTGTCATCAAAGGTGATGCTTGTGGCAATGGACTTGGTGCCATCCTCATGCAAGATGGATGACTTATCACCTTTACTAGTAAGGCTCTTATTGGGAGAAATTTGGTGAGTTACATATGAAAAATAAATTATGACTATCCTCCATATGGCCAAAAAATATAATCCATACTTGGTTGACATATTAATATCAAAACAAATAATCATAATATCAAGTATTTAATAGAATAAATGGTATCCTCCCAAAATCATAAAAAATGGGTCACCAAAATGATGGGGTATGATAACAAGATCACTTATAAAAAGGGCAAGGAAAATGTGGTCATAGATGCACTGTCTCACTAATATGAGAAATATGCATTTAGCTATGTGCATTATTTGTGTCCATTTTCGATTGGATCTATGATATTCAGCAAGAGTGGCACCAAAACAATAACTACACACACCAACTCATCCTAAAATTGTCTGTTACCCTGCACCCAAATCCAACTACACTTGGGGTGGCCAATCCTTAAGATATAAAGGTTAAATTATCTTAATCCCAAGGTCTAGGGTCTTCCATAATATTCTACACAATTTGCATGCATCAATTTCAGCTAGTCATCTGGGTTTCCTCGAAATTTATGAGCAAGTTTGTTGCAATTTTTTGGGCAAGGAATTAAGCAATATATCAGTAGTTTTTTTTAATAATGTGATACATATTAGCAACAAAACATGAAACAATGGCAACACCAAGCTTGCTCCAACCATTACCCACTCTACAATGCCTTTTAAAAGATATTTCAATGGATATTATTGAAGGCTTGCTAGAATCTTGTGAAAAATTAGTCATGTTGGTGGTGGTTGATTGCCTCTCTAAATATGCCCTTTTTAGTGCCCTTCCCCATCCCTACATTGCTTCTACCATTGCCCAAACATTCCTTGACCAATATTTTTGCCTTCATGGCATCCCTACCTCTATTGTATATTATCAAGACTCAGACTCTACTAGTCTTTTATGGTAGGAACTCTTCAAGTGATGGGAACTCAGCTAAAAATGAGCTTTGGCTATCATCCATAGATAGATGGCCAAACTAAAATGATCAAAAAAATGCCTAGAAACATATCTTCATTATTTTGCCTTTGATCAACAACATCGTTGGGTCAAATCGCTAACTCTTCCTGAATGGTGGTACAATACCACTTACCATACTACCACTAAAATGTTTTTGTATGAAGTCGTCTATAGTCAAAATTCACCATTTCTCCTCTCTTACATCCTAGGAAACTCTCATGTCTAGGTAGTGGATATTACCCTTAGCTCTCAAGAAAACATTCTTCATCTTCTCAAGGACAATCTTGACTTAGCCTAGGATCGAATGAAGTAGTACGCTGATCAACACCATTTTGAGTTGGCTTCCACCTTGGTGATAGTAACCTTATAAATAGTACTATTTTAAAATGAAAGGTCACTAAAATTTCTCCTTGGTTCTATGGGCCTTATAAGGTTCTTCAACAAATTGGTCTGGTTACATACAATTTGAGATTTTCACCTTCTTTACCTGTCCATCATGTTTTACATGTTTCATATTTAAAGAAAAAACCTGGGCCATAATGTCACATCTTAAGCCATCCTTTCTAGACTTGATGTAGATGGCTCTCTCCTTGAACCTAAAGCCATCTTAGACCAATGCTCGGCCAAATTCGCATTTCATCCATAAATGAGGTTTTGGTATAGTGGCATGGGATGCAACCAAAAGATATGAATTAGGAACATAATCTTGAACTTCAGAAGTAGTTTCCTCATCTTCATCTTTGAGGGAAAATATTTTTAAGGGGGAGGGTGTATATGCCTGATATTTTTCACTTTATCACTTTACTAACACTTCTTGTTATAGAGGTTTGTCGGAGCATCAATCTCCCTAGGCACATGCCTTAAAGGGTGCACCAAGAATGGGGTGGGATCAACTCATGGTACCTTTTGAGAGATGTTTGCATACTATTTAATCATATACTCATTACTATTAGTCAGACTTCCTCTAAGTCTCTTTCTATCTTACTTCTCTATCTAGATTTTTAATGTAGTTTTGCTAGCCACCCTATATTCTTACTATATCTGCTAGGCATACCATTTATTTCATACTTGTCTTTCCTTGATTGATACAGTTCTGAGTTATGTCTTTGTCATTTTTATTGTATCATCCTGGGTGATAAATAATTATGTTAGTCGACATCTTTCCAACTATATCGGCATAGATGATACCATCGACTTAGAGTTCATGGTTAGTTGTGGGTATTGGATCCATATTTACATGGATCATATTTAATTCCTAAACCATATAACACATTCATCTACTTTTATTGCATTAAAATTCATGATCCTAAGTAGTATTTTAGAGGAGTTAGAGGTTAGAGTCTTATTTTGGAGGTCTAGTCTTGTTTCTGGTCTTTGAATCTCAATAAGAGAAGTCAAACAGAGGAGGTAAACTCTATCTTTGGAGTCCCCAACTAAAGATACCTAGGTCTTCAATTTTCCATTTGAGGTGTTCAACCTATAACATCTCTTACAAAATACCAATTGAGATAAAGGGGAGATTGAGGCATAGATGAGTCCACCCAAAGGTAACTATCTATATCCTTACTCTCTTTCATTTATTTACATAGTAGATTAGATATTGCTTGTTTATTGCTATTGTGAATGTATGTGTTTATCTTTGCCTGTGTTATTCCTTATACCGAATAAGTTAGTATAGATACATGATTTCTTAGGGCTTTCCATTATCACCTTAGGTTGCATGGAACACCCGTTGTTTAACCATTGCATCACTCACTTTATCATTAGTTTAGTATTTTTAACTATCTTGGTTTAGGTTTCCCTTGTTATTAGTTCCTTGCATACAATATCCTTACCCCTTTTTTGTCATTGTGACAATCATTTATATACATTGAGCCCTAGAAAGAGTTATACTCCATGTTATAAGATTAGGCTTTGAAACCCTTCATCTTGGAATTTGAGTGTAGAGTACCCTCTACTAGGTCTATTGCTATTCTAGTTCCCTCTCGCATTCCAAGTATACACAAGCTTTATTGTTATGACCTTGTTCGAGTCCTAGTCTATTGAGAGAAAGAATATAGTTATATGTTATCCTAGCCCATGCATACAGAGGGCATGTTAGGACCCTTTCATCCCAACACTTTTATTTTTAATTGCTGTTGTTAGTAAAATTTATGAACATATATTCTTTGTAAGTCATCCCTTGAGCTAATTGTAATAATCTCACATTCATGGGAAATAGTAGTTGGCTAGTACATAATTAGTTTAAATAGGAGCTTAAACTAGTGGAAATATATTAAAAAATTGTATTGTATTAAGCTTTCTCAAAGGAGGTTTCCCCCTCGAAGATGCCAAAAATATTTTAATATACTTCTACTCTCTTTTCAATTTAATATAATCATCTTCTATTTCATTCAAAATATTATTTATGTGTATTTGTGGTTTTAATATAATCTATTGTAAGAAGGTTCTTAGCAACATGGATGAAGAAAATAACCACATTTACAACATCATCATGCAAGGGGTGGAACATTTGAAACCTCAATATGATGGAGTTATTAGCTTGAGAGGAGGCAATCTCGATTTCAAACACCATGAACATTACATGTGATCAATGGATCTATGAGTCTTAGGAAGTGACTTGGTGCAAATTGGAAAAGGTGAATATGGGATCCAAACAGTCCATTGGATGCAATGACTTGAAAGGGACCAAGGCTAATGTTATCAAATCCCCAATCTCCAATATCTCGGTATTATGCAACATGTTATAGGTAAAAATAGTGTTTCGGCCTAGTAAGGGGAAGATTGCCAAGTTCCCTTACTATGATGGTTCAATGTGCACGTCAGCATAAGTAATCGACTTGGAAGAATGCTTACCCAAAGAAAATGAATGTGTACTCTCCTTGGTATATACATTGTAAATTATATCCATGTATTGGTGGGTGACACATAAACCCTCACTACCTACTTGGGTTGTTATCAAGGAAGAAGTCTACACTAGATTTGAGTGCAGTAAACCTACACTGACATTGCCTAGCTAAGGTATAAAGTCACCACCATAAATAAATATGTGAAGTTGTGAAGAGATATGGATAAAGAGTGTATAGTTTATACCAATTGGCCTATGAGTTCATGTTTTCTATGGTACTATAAAAACTTGGGCACATGCATGATATATCATTAGTGAGATAAGAATAAAGATGAATGAATGAGACATGTTGAAGGTGGGTGTCATTCACACAAATTCCTTTTCCTCTCGTGAGAAAAAACTTTACAAATCATTGTAGTGAACGTGTAGATCCATTATAGAGGATGATGCTATCATGGAAGACCATGTGTCAAAGCTACACAATGAAAAGAGTCTTGCACTACCCAAATTATTTGGGGACTATAGCAATGAAAGTGGAAATTCAAGTGAAGAAGAGGATGAGGTATGGTTGAAGCACAACTTCTAGTTCAAATTCAACAAGGAGAAGGTCATCTAGAAAATATCATAAAATAAATCTAGTGATAACTTAGATCACTTGAATATAGAGACTTCTATTGGGGAATTTAAAGTCGAACGATAAGAAAAATGACTATAATGGACATTTGAAAACCAAGGTCAACATAGGTACTGAAGAAGATTTTGACTACTAAAGACTACTAGGTAGATGAAGAATTGGCATGAGTAGTCGAACTATTGCATGAGTTCCAAAATATATTTCCTTGCAACTACAAATAAATAATGGGTGTACATTCTTCATTAGGGAAAATGAAAATGAAATTAATCTAGGGCACTTGCCCAATAGAGAATAGGCCTTACAAGATGAACCCCAATCTTCATGCCAAGGTTAAAGAGGAAATCGATAATATATTGGCTACAAGGGTCATTTATGCAATTTAAGAATTAGAATGGGTGAGCCTAATGGTGATCAACTTGAAAAAGGATGGGTGCATCTAGATCTGTGTGGAATTTTATTATGACCATCCATTCAACATTAACCTTCAAATGCTAGGACATTTCATAGTTGAAAAATTAAATATTGAAAAATTAAATATATAAATTTATTATATTCTAAATAGATATACTTATAATTCTTCAGAAAATCTGAGAGTGCACCAAAATTTCCCATTTCGTATACTTAAAAAACTAAAAAATGTTCATATGTCTGTCAAATCTAAACCTTGCAAATTTCAACATTTCTTGATATCAAACCCAATCATGTCAATCGCTGAAGGGAGAACCCCAATCCTCATTGTTGGAGAGGGGAATGTAAGAAAGTATTTGCAATGTTTAAATACCAATATTTATTTATTTTTATTGATAGTTGAGGGTTAATGGATCCCCTGCCCTTTTATTGCATAATGAGATATTATAAAAACACATTGTGGGTCAGATAGCTATGACAAACACAACAAAAGGCCAAGACCGTTAATCACAAAAAAAAGTGGGGCGGGGGGAGCGGGCGGGGACAACCACCCCGAAGTATGTAAATAAAGCTTTTGGTTTCCTAAACAACAAAGCCAAAATAGGAAACAAGACATCGAAAAGGCCAAACGTCTAAATAGGAGAGAGAACAAAATAAAACAAACGATTAGGAATGCATCCCAATCGTACTCGGGTTCTCCTCAAACACATCCACAACAAAAATAATTCAGTCCTTGTCAATATCAACCATGTCCACATCCCTAGGGACATCATTAGTGTCCTTGTCCATGCCACCAATAGCAAGATTGACATACCTAAAACCTATGTCCACTACCACCAATATCAAGATTGACATACCTAAAACCTATGTCCACTACCACCACTTGGAGGGTCACTCAAAGAGCCATGACCGTTACGCCACCTATCGCTACCAACGCTTTCACGACTAACTACTCAAAATTGCATGATACTCTATCCCACAAAAAATGAAAATGAAAAACTAAAATTTATTAATATCTAAAAATTTATCTATTTTAAATTTATCATATAATTTTATTTCTTAAAAAAAAAAATATTAATTAATAACTATATCAATAAGTAATATCAGTACTGATAGATGAATTCAAACTAACTCCAATAGAACGCCACCCACTTGAGAAAAGAAAAATATTAAGGGCTCCAAGTTCTCCCCCATTTTTCTCCCCCATATTTCTCCCCCCCAGCGCAGTCCAGCACAGTCCAGGCCACCCTACCCCAACCCGCCGACTGTCATTGTTACAGTAGATTCTGGATGTAGATTCCCTTGTCCCTATACATTTTCCACCTAAACCCACTGGAAAAAAATCATCATCATTATCCTAGACATTTTCAAACGTCACATCAGCATTTTAATGATTTTAAAGGCATTAATGACAGATCGTTTGGGCCCCACAAAGTGATGTATTTTACACGACAATCCGACTAACAAGGAGACGCGACCAGAGTCATAATCAAGTATCAGTTACCCTGAGAGTGCAAGGGAAGCCAGATGCCCGTTAATTTTTTTTTAATTATATTATATGTATTATGAAATATTTTATTAAATCTTAGATTAAGTACAAGATTATAGATATAAATCTATAAATTATAAGATATATATTAAATCTATTGTATTTAGAATTATTTCTCGAGCAGAGCCTTTAATTTTTTCAGTTGAAAATTTTATTGAGAAAGAGGTTAGCGATTCTTTTTTTGGTTGTATAATGTTTAGAATGAGAAATTATTTGACCATATCATTTTGTTGTAGTGTGAGAAAAGAAAGTGTGAAAATTTGTCTTTTATTAAGATAGAAACTACGATGCCAGCGATTTTTTTTTTCATCTTAGATAGAAATTATCATCGTTTATCATTTTTAATTACTTACTGTTATTTCATAGGGTAAAAATCTTAAAATTCTATAATGTTTTAAATGTATTTGTCACAAATGGTTTTTTGTTTTGAGATGGTCATCTTAGTTCTTAAAGCTTTACCTCCTTGATTTCTATCTCAGAGAAGGATGCCTTCAATTACAGGGACTTCAAATTTTGAACTTTCAACAATATCACAAAGAAAGGGAAGAAAACATGTTTAAATAGGAATAGATGAAGATCATGTAATTTAATGAACTCAGATGAAAATTTCTCTGTTCGACTGATGTGAAATAATAAGCATATAAGCAAGTTTTGTGGACACCAAATCTCAACCAAATTAAAACATATTTTACGAACTTGCATTCGATAATAATATATATTATATTATATAATATATTATTTTATATTATATACATTAGAATAGATTATAATTATATATATATATATATATATATATATATATATATATAAAATATATTTTTTAAAATCATATTATATTATATAATGTATGTTATATTTTATTTTATTTTGATTTTATATAAGATTTTAATATTATATATAATGAAGAGTGATTTTTTATAATATAATATTAGTATAATTATATAAGATATAAAATTTTGTAATAATATTATATTATATATATTAAAATGTGTTTTTTAATAAATATTATTATATAATATTAATATATAATACTATATTATATTATAATAAAATTATATTTATTATTATTATTTAGTATTATATTTTATTATAATATAAATAATATAAATATAAAACAATCATAATAGCCTCGTATATGTCTGTGGTCTCAAACTACAAGATAAAAGATGGCGCGTTGGTGGCTCTGCAAGACACAGCTGAGCTAGGGCAGTCGTGCCCTAGTTTGTTCAGGCCATTGCTGGAGTGCACAGGAGGAAAGAGGCGAAAGGGCGCGTGGAGAAGGTACTGAGGCGTTTTAAGACCAGGCAAACCAGATAGGGCACGGTTATGGCTCAGCAGGAGCATTTAAAGACTGTGCTTAGCAAGAGTTTTAGTGAAACTGTGGGTGTGAACAGGGTAGGGCAGCATGTTAACACATTGGGAAATGAGTTTTCTTCCCAGGCTACAGGTGTTGTGGACTGGAGCTTGCCTAGAGGATGCCGTATCATGAAGACTAATGGATGCCTGGAGCGGTGCAAGGAGCGCCCCAAACTGGTAATCCCCTTTGACATGATTTATGAGGATATGGAATATTATTCTAAGCACTCATTGTATTGCAAGTTTTTGGGATTGAGAGTCTCCCTTCAATTTCTGAAAAGTTGAGCCAAAAGAGTGTGGGAACCAGAGGGAGAAATGGAGGTTACATTATTGGCAAATAATTACTTCATGGTGACATTTCTGTTGAAGGCTAGTCGTAGTCTTGAGTTGCGAGTCTAATTATTGTAATTAGGTTAGTCTAATTATTGTAAGCATGAGATCTATATATGGACTCATGGGCTGTATTGTAAACTTGTGCTAGAAAGCCATTAGGCTTGTAGAGAGAGCTAGTGTAGTTCCTCCTAGTTACCAAATAGGGGTACTGAGAGTGTATGATCAGAGAGAGTTGCAGGTTGTGCAAGTTCTTGGAGAAGATCCACCGGGGTACTGGTTGAAGAATCATAAGGACTTGGTGAGGCAAGGACAAGGGTTCTTCAGGGGTGTAGAAAGACATCTACATGGTGAGTATGATCTAGTTATTTGCAGGTAACAACAGAGAGCAGGAGATCTAATTGAAGTACAATTGTGTACTTGGTGAACTGGCAGCGTGTTACTGACTGGTTGGAGAGGTGAACATCAATTCTGTATTGGAGTTGATTGTTGTGACCAAGAGAGAGAGGGAAGAAGGTCTTGAGGAGTGGCGAACCTTTGAGGTGGAAGAAGAAGTGGCATCTTCCTTATTGTATATTCTTTTGAGTGATTATTAATACAATTGTGTATTGTCTCTCAATTCCTGTGTTGTTTCATATTTCTAGTTACTTATTGATTCTGGTTAAATTTCGTGTTTAGTTGCTAATACGAGAAGTAATCATATGTGCTCTAATTGGTAGAGCAAGATCCCAACAAGTGGTATCAGAGCCTTGGTTGTAGGTTCAAGAGTTGATACCAACAAGTGGTATCAGAGCTTTTGGTTGGGTTGACTAACAGGTGGTTTCAGATCTGGTAGTGTTTTTGATTACAGGTCACTCATAGGTGTTTCAGATTGAGTGGGAGTATAGAAACGGCAGAAGAAAGTGAGCTACGAATGGAGAAACTGAATAGCACGAATGGTCTGATTGATGGAAAGAAGGAGCAGGTAAAAAGAGATTGTTGGTCAGTAGAAGATCAGCTTGTGGAAGCATATGTTGCAGGTAATATTGCACAGGATGTTCTGGATAAAGTGGAATCTTTGTTTACAGATTCTTTTGCCTCTTTCCATGCAGCCCAAAATAGAGCATCTTTTCATGGGTATGTCTTTAGAGACTTTAGAGAGATTTATTTAGGGGTTGGAGAGCCTTGTCAGATGATTGAGGAAGGGGAAGTGAAGCTGAAATTGTAGACGGATGACACACAGTGGTTGAAGGAAGTCATGCAGGTACCAGTCTTGGAGATAAGTCTAACTTCTTCAAGAAATTTGGGTGATGAGAGATGCACTGTAACTCTCACAGTGGATATACTTGAATTAGATGGTGGTAAGAAAGTAGGTATCCTTTATCTATCTACTTATATTGCTGATTCACCTTCTGTTGCAGAGATGTGGCTTCATAGGCTTAGTCACATATGTAGGAAGAGAATGCAGGTTCTGAAGCGAAAGTCAGAGGTCTTTGACAAGCTAAAGAACTGGAAAGCCTTGGTGTTCATGGAGGAGATGACGGACAGAGATCAGGTGAGGAAGCTGAATTATTCTAAGCAGAGCAGGGTTGATTTGATTAGGATTTTGATCCATGGAGAGCTCGCGGGTAAAAAGTTATCACTCACAGACGAACACAGGTACTGGCATCGGTCAGACAGTAACCGACGTCGGCAAAAGGAAGACCGACGTCGGTCATAAAGGAACCGACGTCGACAGAAGGGACACCAACGTCGACTAGGGAAATGACGTTGACAGTCAGGTTCAGTACAGGGAGCCGACATCGGTCAAAAACAGATTGAGAGATGGCCGAGATCGGTCACTGGTACGGATGGTGGGCGGACAGCAAGCTGTCAACAAGTCTCAAACGCTCATGTTGAGGTCAGAAAGGGTAAGTGAACCTCATATTCGTTGTTCACCTTCTTTATATTGCTTTTTTGATGGTCAAGAACCAGGAAGATGGAAGAAGCAATGCAGGTAGAATCCAGATACAGTGGGAGCTTGGCATGGATGAGGAGTGTGAGTCCTTGGAGAAGAACCAAACAGGTATTTATTGGTAGATTTGTCAGCTGGAAGTAAGCACTGAGAGACAAAATGGATTCCCAAGTTAAAGAAAAGAGTGGATGGATACAAGAGACAGAAGGCCAAGGCATATGGTCTTGAAGAAGCTGCAGGACAGTGGTACAGGTTTTGACAGGTGGATGACTAAGCATGGCTTCAGTCAATGTCAGTGTAACTATTGTGGTTTTATCTTACGAGGTGGATGATGATTGCAACATCATCTTGTTACTGTATGTGGGTGATTTACTAGTAGGTTTGTACATACAGGTATTTTTTGAGATAAGGGTAAGGTTAGTTCAGAGGTGTGTCATAAAGAATTTGAAGCAGCAAAATTCTTTGGCATAAGAGACATGGAGATTTGATCTCTAATGGGAGCTGATGTGAAGACGGTGTTGGCGGGGTTCATGATGCAGGTTGCAGAATTAGAAAGCACACCAAGTGCTGGACAGTTCAAGCTTAGCTTGAAATAGGGTTCGAAATCACATGAGGTCTAGTGTAGACCTGAGTTTTTTTCCCAAGCAGTGGGGGTTGTCAGAAAGTATGTAGCCAATTCGGGGAAGGAGTACTGGAGGGCAGTTCAGTGGGACTAGCAGCAGGGATTCTTGTTATGCAAGGTCAAGTTCTTCACTACATGGATATGTAGGTTCGGATGTGGCAGGTTACTTGAATGACAGGTGTAGCATCACAGGTTGTGTGGTGGTTAGTCTTCAGGGTTGATCTTGAAGAGGAATACAAGCCAAGAAATAATTTAGACGGTGTACAGGTACAGGTATAGGTGCAATTATTTATCTCCAAGTGGGAGATTGTTAGGTTGTGGAGCTAAAATCTTCACCAGGATGCAAACAGGGGAAGTTACAGAGGATGCAGAGTTACGGGGAGTTGCAAAATCAGTTGCAGGAAAACTAGCGTCGGTCTGATTAACCGACGTCGATCAGATAGCAAAGAGGAAGCAACCGGCGTCGATCACCAGTCGACCGATATCGGTCACGGAGGAGCCAACGTCGGTAGCCTGTGCGAGAACAGGCAATTTTCATGATGAATCCGAGAGAGTCTATTTTGAGACTGTTAGTTTGCATGTTGAAGGCTAGTCGTAGTCTTGAGTTGTGAGTCTAATTATTGTAATTAGGTTAGTCTAATTATTGTAAGCATGAGATCTATATATGGACTCATGGGCTGTATTGTAAACTTGTGCTAGAAAGCCATTGGGCTTGTAGAGAGAGCTAGTGTAGTTCCTCCTAGTTACCAAATAGGGGTACTGAGAGTGTATGATCAGAGAGAGTTACAGGTTGTGCAAGTTCTTGGAGAAGATCCACCAGGGTACTGGTTGAAGAATCATAAGGACTTGGTGAGGCAAGGACAAGGGTTCATTAGGGGTGTAGAAAGACATCTACATTGTGAGTATGATCTAGTTATTTGTAGGTAGCAGCAGAGAGCAGGAGATCTACTTGAAGTATAGTTGTGTACTTGGTGAACTGGCAGCGTGTTACTGACTGGTTGGAGAGGTGAATATCAATTATGTATTGGAGTTGATTGTTGTGACCAAGAGAGAGAGGGAAGAAGGTCTTTAGGAGTGGCGAACCTTTGAGGTGGAGGAAGAAGTGGCATCTTCCTTATTGTATATTCTTCTGAGTGATTATTAATACAATTGTGTATTGTCTCTCAGTTTCTGTGTTGTTTCATATTTCTAGTTACTTATTGATTTTGGTTAAATTCCATGTTTAGTTGCTAATACGAGAAGTAATCATATGTGCTCTAATTGGTAGAGCAAGATCCCAACAAGAAAGTTATGACTTTTGCTCGTATTTGCGTAGACATTGATTTGAGCAAACCACTGCCCGATGCGGTAGAGATGACTGTGGGATCATACACCTGGGTGCAACAACTGGACTATGAGACCTTTCTCTTTAGGTGTCGCCTATGTCATGAATATGGACACCTGGTGTGTAGGTGCCCGAAGGCGAAGCCAGTGGAGCAGGTATCTCAACCGCCACCTAGTAGCAATCTAAGTACTAATAAAGGGAAGAAGTCTGGGATTGGAGAGGGTAAGGATGCTGAAGGTTTTATTCAGGTGAAAGCTCAAAACTGCAATAGAGGCTAGAAGAGGTCCCTTATGGAGTGATAGGATGAAGACTCTTTTAACAAGTTTGAAGTCTTGGATGAATTGGGCCAGCAAGAAGTAAACCACTGCCCGATGCGGTGGAGATGACTGTGGGATCATACTCCTAGGTGCAACAACTGGACTATGAGACCTTTCCCTTTAGGTGTCTCCTATGTCATGAATATGGACACCTAGTGTGTAGGTGGTTGAAGGAAAAGCCAATGGAGCAGCTATCTCAACCGCCACCTAGTAGCAATCTAAGTATTGATAAAGGGAAGAACTCTAGGGTTGGAGAGGGCAAGGATGCTGAAGGTTTTGTTCAGGTGAAAGCTAGAAATCACAATAAAGGCTAGAAGAGGTCCCTTATGGAGCGACAGGACGAAGACTCTTTTAACAGGTTTGAAGTCTTGGATGAATTGGGCCAGCAAGAAGTAAACTCAAGTTTATTGAGTGTGGAGCAGCTTTTGGGAGGATCCAGACCGGAAATCAATTCGACCAATCTTCATTGGTGTCTTCAGGAGGAGTCGACCTCACCCATGGTCTTGGAGGGGCAGATAGGGGAATAGATGGTAGTGGAGACAAATGGTGATCAGGGACAACATGTAGAGCCGTGGACCTTCCTGCAAGGACAGTGGTGGGAGAAATAGATAAGCGAGGTAAATCTTCCCCTCACCTGGGTATTATGCAAAAGGAGGGGAAGAAGGGGATGGAAAAAAAAGGTGCTAAACTGGGGCATAAGAAGGACAGAGAAAATTAAGATGATGGGGGAGACCTTGGTTGAGTCAAGCACTGTTAAGACCTTAGACTCCCACTTTTCAACTCCTCTGAAATGATCATTATTTCATGGAATGTAAGGGGCCTGAACAGCAACCCTAGATAAAAGGTTATGTGGGAATTAGTGAGATGTCAAGTTTCAGATGTGCTCTTTCTTTAGGAGACGAAGGTTTCTGTGGATGATATGAGGAACATTGCACCTAAGGTGTGGAGGCAGGGTTTATCTCAGTGCATTGGAGCTCAGGGATCTTCGGGAGGTGTGGCATGTTTTTGGAATCTGCAAAAGATCCAACCAGTGTCCTGGATCTCCTTCAAGTCCTCTTTATCCATGGTTGCCATGTGTATGGAGTTAGGAGAATCAGTCCTTTTTTCCAATATCTACGCTCCTATAGATTTTCAAGGTAAACTTCTGGTTTGAAAAAATATCCACTTAGTTCATGGTTTATTTCCTTACTTGCCTTGGATTGTTGCTGGAGACTTCAACACTATTTTAGATTTAACTAAGAAAAGAGGAGGTAATGCAAGGATGGAACCTTCTTTTTTACTCTGGGATAATATTGCGGTGCTTAATCTAGTGGATATCAAGCCCAGTAATGGCTGCTTTACTTGGAATAACAGAAGAATGGGGGAGAGATGCATTGCTGAGCGTTTAGACAGATTCTTGACCACCTGCTATTGGGTTGGGGGTTTGTGGTCTTCAAGCATGGAGATACTTGATTGGAGTGGCTCAGACCATTGGCCCATAAAATTGATAATTTCTTCAGCACGGCTGCCCTAGAAGCCACCGTTTAAGTTTCAACTCATGTGGTTCAAGGATCCAGACCTATTTGGACATGTGGCGGATTGTGTTAAGTTGTGGAGATAAAAGCTTCACTGATTCAAATGAAGAGGTTGTTGAGTTACAGAGTAACCGATGTCGACAGGCCAATCGACGTCAATCATATTTAGTGTACAGAGCAATCGGCATCGGTTATGGGTCGATCGGCATCAGTCAGACAGAAACTGACGTCGATCATCTCCAGACAGACAGAGACCGATGTTAGTCGTCTATGCGTTCTAGAACTGGTCTAATTTTAGATGAACAGTCAGTTTGCATGTAAAGACTAATTTTAGTCTTGAGTCTATGTTTCTAATTATTGTTTGGTTTGAGATCTATTTAAGAGACCCATGGGGCTGTATTGTAATCAAGGACAAAGTCAAGGACTTGTCAAGGACAAAGATTAGATCCTTCCGAGTGTAAGATCAGTTGATCTGCAAGTGTGCAAGATCAAGGAGATCTACATGGTAAGCAAAATCAGTTAGATCTGCAAGAGTGCAAGATTAGGGAGATCTACTTGTGTGTGTGAAAAAACCATTGGGTTGTTTGTCACTGGAGGGAACAACTCTGTGTTTGAGTTATGGTTGTAATTGATTGTGAGAGAGAGAGAACTCTTGAGGGAAAATTATTGTACACCCAAGAGGTGTTGGAAGAGTGTAATTTCTTCATTGTATTTCCTTCTGGAAGAGTGTTAATACAGATTGTATTGTTTCTCGTATCTCATATTCTGTGCTATCTTTGAATTCTAGTTACATATTACTTCTGGTTTAATTTCATGTTTAGTTGCTTATACAAAGGTAATCAAGTGTACTCTTAAGGAGTAGGATCTTAACAATTGATATCAGAGCAGGTTCATCAGAGCTTGGTTCACTAATAGGTGGTATCAAATCATGTTAAGTGTTTGTTGATTACAAGTCACTCACAAGTGTTTCTGTTTGAGTGGAAGTAAAGCAATGGCAGAAGAAAGTAAGCTAAGAATGGAGAAATTCAATGGCAAGAATTATCAATTATGGAGGATGCAGATAGAGGATTATATGTATCAGAAAGATCTGTACTTACCATTGGGTGGTGTTTCAAGTAAGCCCACATGTATGTAAGATGAAGAATGGAAGGTTCTTGACAGAAAGGCTCTAGAAGCTATAAGGCTGACCCTGACAGCTTCTGTGGTTT
Organism: Torreya grandis; assembly: GCA_037957365.1. Classification (NCBI taxonomy): domain Eukaryota; kingdom Viridiplantae; phylum Streptophyta; class Pinopsida; order Cupressales; family Taxaceae; genus Torreya; species Torreya grandis. The sequence goes on from JARHVA010000463.1 coordinate 2,485,393, forward strand.
CCAACTTATCTCGGGCAAAGACAATGGTAGAGTTAATGGAATCTTTGGAAAATTTATGTGAAAAACCCTCAGCTTCGAATAAGGTATTTCTTATGAAGCAATTATTTAATTTACAAATGCAGGAAGGTGGATCGGTATATAGTCATCTTAGTGATTTCCATGGTTTGGTAAACCAGTTAAATTTAGTCAAAATAGTTTTTGATGATGAAATTAAGGCTCTCTTAATCTTATGCTCTTTACCTGAAAGTTGAGATAGCTTGATAATGGCAGTTAGTAATACTGCGTCTGCTTCAAATATCTTGAAAGTTGATGATGTTGTTAGTGTAATCTTGAATGAAAAAATTCACAAGAAAAACACAGGGGAATCATCAGGGAATGTTTTAAGTGTTGAAAGTAGAGGAAAGCAAAGAGAGAAGGTCGAGCAACAAAAATCAAGGTCAAAGATAGGTAGGAGATCCAAATCCAGAAATGGAGGTATAACCTACTGGAATTGTGGAAAGAAAGGGCATGTAAAGAAAGATTGTTGGTTGGTAGAAGATCAACATGAAGGAAATAAAGAAGCAAACAATGTAGGTATTATTGCACGAGATGCTCTTTATATGTTCCTTGGATAAAGTAGAATCTTGGATTTTAGATTCTGGTGCCTCTTTCCATGCAACCCCAAATAGAGAATTTTTTTATGATTATGTCCATGGAGACTTTGGAAAAATTTATTTAGGGGATGGTGAGCCTTGTCAAATGGTTGGTAAAGGGGAAGTGCAGCTGAAATTGCAGAATGGCAACACATGGGTGTTGAAGGATGTCATGCATGTTCCCATCCTGAAGCGGAATTTGATTTTTGTAGGAAAGTTGGGTGATGAGGGTTGCACAGTAACTCTCACAGCTGAATCTTGGAAAGTTTCCAAGGGTGCACTTGTATTAGCAAGAGGTAAAAAAGTAGGTACACTTTATCTATCTACTTGTATTACTGATTCTCTTTCTGTTTTATCTACCTCAAATGTAGATGCAAAGATGTGGCTTTGTAGGATTGGTCACATGAGTGAGAAGGGAATGCATGTTCTTAAGTCAAATGGTAAGCTTTCAGATTTGATAGACTGAGATTTTTGTGAGCATTGTATTTTTGAAAAATAGGTGAAAGTGAGGTTTCTCAAAACTGAGTCAACAAAGAAGAAGCACATGTTGGAGCTTGTTCACGCAGATGTGTGGGGACCAGTTCAAGGAGCTTCTATTGGAGGATCACATTATTATGTTTCTGATGCTACAAAAAAAGATTGGGTTTATTGGATAAAGAGAAAATCTGATGTTTTTAACACTTTTAAGAACTGAAAAGCCTTGGTTTTCAAGGAGAAGGTGATGGACAGTGATCAGCTCAAGACGCTAAATAATGTTGAGCAGGGTAGTGTTGGTTTGGATAAGTTTATGATCTAAAATGAGCTCGCAGGTTAAAATCACCACTTATAGGAAAACATAGAGACTGACATCGGCGATCAGCAGGAATTGACATTGGTCTGGTGGAGACCAAAGTCGGTGATGTCGAGCAGGTGGACACCGACGTCGGTCAAGGAACTGACGTCGATGAACAGGTGGAAATTGACGTCGGTCGGGTAAGAACTGACGTCAGTCAGGTCGATCACATGGAACTGACATCGGTTGGGTGTAGACTAAGAGATGACTGGGATCGGTCACTGTTAGAACAAAATTTGGGCGGACAACAAGCTGTCAAGGAGTCTCAAATGCCCATGAGGAGGACTGAAAGGATAAGTAAGCCTCAAATTCATTATTTTCCTTCTTTACACTACTTGTTACTCACTGATGGTGGAAAACTAAAAAGTTTTGAAGAGGTAATGCAGGTAGAATCCAGGAAACAGTGGGAGCATGGCATGAATGAGGAAATTGATTCCTTGGTAGAGAACCAAATGTGGAATTTGGTAGAGTTGCCAGCTGGAAAGAAAGCACTAAAAGATAAATGGATTCACAAGTTAAAGAAAGGAGAGAATGGACAGGTGAGACAGAAGGCCAGGTTATATGGTCTTGAGCAAGCTCCAAAATAGTGATGTTTAAGGTTTGACAGATTTATGAAAAAGCATGGCTTTAGTCAATGTCAATGTGACCATTGTGTTTATTTTACCAAGTTGGATAATGATAGCTACATTATCCTGTTACTGTATGTAGTGTATATGCTTGTTGCAGGGTCACACATGAAGGGAATTACTGAGCTAAAGGTAAAAGTAGCTCAAACATTTTCTAGGAAGGATTTAGGAGGAGCAAAGAAAATCTTTGGCATGAGTATTTCTAGAGACAGGTAAAGTCACAGGTTGATTTTGTCTCCAGAAGATTATGTGAATAAGGTAGTGGAGAGGTTTGATATGCAGGATGCAAAACCGGTTAGCACACCTATGGTTGGACAATTCAAGTTGAGCAAAGAACAATGTCCTAAATCACATGATGAGGTTGAGTACATGAGTACTAGACCTGATATTACCCAAGCAGTGGGAGTTGTCAGCAAGTTTATGGCCAATCCAAGAAAGAAGCACTGAAAAGTAGTTCAGTGGATTCTCAGGTATCTGAGAGGGACCAGCAGCAGGTATTTATGCTATGCAGGGTCAAGCACATCTCTAAATGGGTATGTAGATTCGGATATGGTAGGTTACTTGGATGACAGGAGAAGCACCACAGGATATGTGTTCACTATTGGTGGAACGATGGTTAGCTGGATATCAGAGTTGCAAACGTTTGTTGCAGTCACAGAGGTTAGCAATAAAATGATATGGATGACTTGGTTCATGAAAGAGTTGGGAAAGGAGCAATAGAGTTGTAGATTGTACAGTGATAGTCAAAGAGCAATTCATTTGGCAAAGGATTCAACGTTTCATTCAAGAACTAGACATATACAAATTAGGTACCATTTCATTCGATAGGTATTAGAGGATGGTGAGTTGAAGTTGGAAAAGATCCATACGGATAAGAACCTTACAGATATGTTAACAAAGTTGAGAATAAGGAAGAAGTTGAATCTTCATTCAACTTTTGTTGGTCTTCAAGATTGAACTTGAAGATGGAGATACAACCCAAAAACAAATTAGAGGATGTACATGTATAGGTACATGTGCAACTATTTATCTCCAAGTGGGAGATTGTTAAGTTGTGGAGGTAAAAGCTTCACTAATGCAATTGAGTAGGTTGCTGAGTTATAGAGTAACCGACGTCGACAGGCCAACCGACGTGGGTCATATTTAGTGTACAGAGCAATCAACATTGGTTATGGGTCAGCCGGCATCGATCAAATAGGAATCGACGTTGGTCATCTCCAGACAGATAGAGACCGACGTCGATCATCTGTGCATTCCAGAATTGGTCTAATTTTAGATGGACAATCAATTTGCATGTAAAGACTAATTTTAGTCTTGAGTCTGCGTTTCTAATTATTGTTTGGTTTGAGATCTATTTAAGAGACCCATAGGGCTGTATTGTAATCAAAGACAAAGTCAAGGACTTGTCAAGGACAAGGATTAGATCATTTTGAGTGTAAGATCAGTTGATCTGCAAGTGGTCAAGATCAGGGAGATGTACATGGTAAGCAAGATCAGTTAGATCTGCAAGAGTGCAAGATTAGGGAGATCTATTTGTGTGTGTGAAACAACCATTGGGTTGTTTGTCACTGGAGGGAACAACTCTGTGTTTGAGTTGTGGTTGTAATTGATTGTGAGAGAGAGAGAGAACTCTTGAGGTAGAATTATTGTACACCTAAGAGGTGTTGGAAGAGTGTGATTTCTTCATTGTATTTCCTTCTAGAAGAGTGTTAATACAAATTGTATTGTTTCTCATATCTCATATTATGTGTTGTCTCTGAATTCTAGTTACATATTATTTTTAGTTTAATTCCGTGTTTAGTTGCTTATACAAAGGTAATTAAGTGTACTCTTAAGGAGTAGGATCCTAAAAGATTGGTGGAAGATAGGCAGACCTGATGTGAAAACAACAATGTATACTTTCGTTAAGTTACTCCAATTCATCAAATACCAGCTCAAAAGATGGAACCGACAAAGCTTTGGGAACATCTTCCATGGGAAAGAAGATGCCCAGAAAGAGTTGAATGACATCACTAGATTCATTAGGGAGGAGGGTATGACTGAGGTTTTGCAGAGGAAGGAAGCCAGTGCTTTAAAAGAATTGGAGGAATGGGAACTAAGAGAGGAAATCTTCTGGAAACAAAAGGCCCAGATTGAATGGCTTCAAGAGGGGGATAGGAATACTGCCTTATTTTTTAATTTGGTCTGAGCCCGTCAGCATAGGAATGGGATAACTTCTTTGGTGATGGACATCGGGGAGACCGTCTCTTCTACATAGGGTATCCTTAATGAGACGGTGTTAGGTTGTGGAGCTAAAAGCTTCAACCCTTTGCAAACTGAGGAACAGAAGGTTGCTGAGATCCAGGAGCACCGGCGTCGGCAGCAGGACCGACGTTGGTAGAGACTAGTGCAGAAGGCCACCGGAGACGGCAGGAAGTCGGCCGACGTCGGCAGAACCAGACAAGCAGGGACCGACGTTAGTCCCCTGTGTGTTCCAGAACTGCTCGTTTCACGGACAGTTAGTTAAGTGAACGAAGAGTTTGCATGTTGAGACCAGCCAGAGTCTTGGGCTGCGAGGATAATTGTCTAAATTAAGAGTCTAAGTTATTGTTTGAGTTAAGGATCTATTTATAGACCCATTGGCATGTATTGTTAATGTATGAGATAGAAAGGAAGAGTTCCTTCTAGTTGTAAGATCTGTGAGTTGCAGGTTGTTGCAAGCTCATTGGGGATCTACATGTAAGTTTGGTCTTTGAATTGCAGGTTGTAGGTTCATGAGAGATCAGCTTGAAGTGCTATAGAGTGCTTGGTGTACTGGCAGGGTTATTACTGACTGGTTGGTGAGGTGAACACCAATTTTGTGTGTGAGTTGGTTGTTGGGACCGTTTTTGTGTAGGAGAGTGTGTGTGAGAAGAATTACTGTACACTTGAGGTGTGGTGAATCTCTGTAAGGTGAAAGAGTGTGGCGGCTCTTTGATGTATTCTTTTCTGTATAGTGTTAATACAAGATAGTGTATTGTCTCTCATATTCTGTGCTATTGGTGAATTCTAGTTACTTGTGTTTCTGGTTATTTCCGCATATTCAATTGCTTATATTTGGTAATCATATTGTGCTCTTTCTGAGGAGCAAGATCCTAACGGGTGGAATTAGAGCTATATTTAGGAATTCCAATCTCTGCTGGCCGACAGTCGAAGGAGTCATGGATGGGGATATTGGACAAGTTGAGAGGCAAAGTGAATCATCAAACCAACTATTGGTTATCTTTTGTTGGGCAGATACAATTGATTCAATCCGTGATACAGGCTCTACCTATATATATGTGTATGATCCAGGTGGCTCTGATGAGCTTTGTTAAGAAACTAGATTCCTTAACCAGACAGTTTTTGTGGGCAAGTAATTTATCTTCTACCAAGTGGAGCCTCATTAAGTGGGAGGCGGTCTGTAGTCTAAAGAAGTTTGGTGGTCTTGGATTATGGCAATCTGTTCTTTTTGGTATTGCTTTGGCAGCCAAGCTATATTGGCGCTAGTGTGTGGATTAGAGGAGGGTGTGGGCTCGAGTCTTATCCCACAAGTACTTCTTTGGGATCCCCTGGCAGGATATCCTGAGGTATGAAGTGACTGGGAAAGGCTCGACGATTTGGGCAACTCTCAAGAAAGGAGCAATGTTGATTAAGAAGGGTCTATTTTAGATTTGCAAGAGTGGGTATGAGGCTCAGTTTTGGCATGACTCTTGGGATGGTTACCCTCCCTTAATTGTCCAATATCCTCAGTTGAGTATTCTGTCCCAAAGGTTCAGTGAGGCTGATTGGTCTAGGGTGTGCGATTATAAATCCCTTTCCCTTCAGGAGCAGGGGATGGATGCCAGATGGAAGACCCCAGAGGAGTGGCTGATTATTGCTTTAAAGGCAGAGTGCATGGAGTTGCATAATATTCTGTCCTACCGAAGCTGCAATGCACTTTTGGACAGTGATGTGTTGCCCTAGTCCTCAAACCCCAAGAGGAAGTATATAGTGTCTTATGGTTATCAAGAGCTGATTTCTCAACAATTTGAGGGAAGAGAGGAAGTTTTGTGGTGGAAAAAAGTCTGAAACGGTTTCTCTTGGCTAAAATGTAACTGTTTTATTTGGACTTTTGTCTAGAACATATGTCTGACTTGGGATAATATTCGGAAGAGGGGCTTTGTTGGCCCTTCAAGATGTGTTCTTTGCAATCATGACAAGGAAGACTCCTCTCACCTATTCTTTCGATGCTCTTTCACTCTTCATTTATGGCATTTATGGTGGGACGTGTGGAGGTGCCAGTGTATTCACACTATCTCCTTGACCGATTTTTGGTCTTGCGTGGGACGACCACCCTCATCGACCCCCTTCCTGCAGGACGCGTGGTACGTTGGCCCTATTTTTTTGCTATGGCAAGTTTGGCTGGAAAGAAATCAAAGGATTTTTAGGGATGAAAAGATGGAAATTCAGTAGGTTTGGAATAGAATTAAAAGCATGATCCAGGAATCTATAAAGGCGAAGAGTGAGGTTACTTTGCCGCTAAAGAGAGAGGACATTGAGATGATGGAGAGGATCGGCATACGAGGGTTATCTCTGGTTTTAGTGTGTGCCAGGAGAGGTATTTGGAGGAAGCAAAAAGTTCAGCGGTTGGGGAAATGGCTAGCCCCGCCTGATGGACTCTTGAAAATTAACACGGATGGATCTTCCAGAGGCAATCTAGGGCCGACTGGGATTGGTGGAATTGGTAGGGACTCTTCGGGTTCTATGGTTTTTATTTTTTTGGCATATCAGGGAGTTCAGACAGTTAACAGGATGGAAGGTTTGGCAATCCTTTATGCCCTGAGGCGAGCTTATGTTTTAGGATGGAGGAGGGTGATCTGTGAAGCGGACTCTTAAATCCTGATTAATTTGCTCCTGGAGAGGAAATTTTTTGAGGTGAGTTGGCAGCTGGCCACAATAGTGCAGCAGATACTACAGGTTTGTTCTTTGATGGATTCAATTTCCTTTGCCCATATTTCAAGGGAATGGAATAGGGTGGCTGATTGCTTGGCTAGATGGGCTTTGGAAGGTGGTGAGGGCCATAAGGTGGACGAATGGGGGCTGCTACCGGGCGATTTACACTGGGAGATGGACTCCATTCTTGATGAAGATGTCATGGTAGTTGAAGCATGAGGCTTTTGTTCTTGGGGTTCTATTCTTTGGCTTGTGCTGGTGGTTTTGTAATTTGCTGTTCTAAGATTTAATAAAGTTTTTACCCCTTTAAAAAAAATAAAAATAATAGCCTCGTAGAAATAAACATCTATTGACCTGCTAGCAGAACACTTGTTCAGTTCGAGCTCCACATGTAAACTGCAAATCGGTTCAGTCGACAAATGTTACCATCAATGGACACACCTTGGTTTTGAATAGTGACAGTTTGAAGGAAGTGGTAGCGTAGAGTGGTTTGGTAGTGCATAACACCATTTATGTTGACTAATAGTTAAGAGTTGTATCGCCCATGCTGTTGTTGCTGTTTTAGAAAATTGCCCATCATAAATGATCTTGCTTCATTATGGATGCTTTGCCAGGGACGACCAACCCCTCTGAAGACCATGAAAGGTGGATGATCCTCTGTGTTGCAAAACTGGTATTTTTGAATTAGCTAAGCATATGAAAGTGCTAATTGAGCCACAGGTTCGGCGCTTAAAATGCTTCTCTAGTGATTTGAACAAGCTCCTGCTACTGCTTTGACGACCTGCATCTATCTCCTCTATTCCTGCCATGGAATTTCTTTTCTCCCCACTATTGTTTTCATCATTCTTCTCCAAGTGGGTGTTCCCACAGAGAAAGATTCTTCGCTAGCCCTCTTATTTTAATTTCAATAAATTGCTTGTTGCCTAAAAATTCTTTTTAGAGATTGTCATGGGCTCTTAAATATTAATTCTTTTAAAACTGCCAAAAAATAGTTTAAGCACATGCCAGCATTGGAAAGGCTTATTCTTTTCCCACACCAACTGCTGAGTTTCCTATTATTTTAGGTAGTTCTGTTCAACTCAATTTCTTATTCCAATGGTTGGTTTCACTTTTTAAGCAAGTAAGCTGTAATGAATGAGCATACTCTTATCATTACTCTGTCTTTGAGTGGGCATCAGTCAGGGGTTAAATTTGGTGGCCGTTTAAACATTTTTGAAGTTTTTACACGTAAAATATAGTCACATTATATTTTTAACCGTATCAAACGATGGACGAAAACTTAGACTACTTGTCAAATTGACGTTTACAATAAAAAATTGACCGTTTTAAAATTATTAATAGGAGTGAGGACTCAGACTAGTCAGAGTCTGGGAGTGGGAAGTGGAAATGTGACAGTGTTCAGACCCCAAATTCAGAGGCACAATAAAAGATAAAATAGGAGACTAGACAACATTACCCAAGCGTGACATTAAGGTAAAGTGGAATCATTGTCGGAACATAAACTTGAAGGAAACTAACCAGAAAAAATATTCAAACATTCCCATTTCCTAGCAACTTGGCTGCCATTCCTAGCAACTTGGCCGCCATTGAGGATTAAAAATGAATTGAGGATTGTTGATTCGTCGAGTCATTGACATTAGTGAGAATAATTAAAGGGCGTATTTTCCATTACTTAATGAAATTTAAATTTTTTATTGTTCAAGTGTAACTACCATTAATATAAGAGATGGAACAAAGGTTCCAAAGGTGAACTCTGACAAGACTTCGCAGTCACCCCACTTCACGAAACCTCCTTCATATTACGTGGGTGCAAAGTTCAAAGTTTTTGAATTATTTTTGGTTAATTTTTTGCTCAAAAGTTTGGCGGAAAGGGTGACTCTCTAAGTTTATAAACCAGTGGAGGAGATGGATCTCAGTGCAATGAGAAATGAAGAATCATTTTCCTTTGCACTGCTCACCCAGTGTTTTTTCTTCCCACTCGAAGATGGAGAAGAGGAGTGATGCTTTCGATTTTGCACTCTGTGAGATTTACATCTTGCTTTGGTAGATCATCTGACTCCAACTCAGGGTAGTCCTTTTCCCTTTGTTTTTCATTCTTCAGTGTTTTTTTCCCCTTTCAAATGTTTTTATTTTTTTTCATTTAAGAGTTTAGAACAAATAAGGGTTTATTTTGAGAACAACGTTTACCTGTACCACAAAGGTTTTATTTTTATAACATCGCTTGCCTCTACCGTAAATATTTGTGTGAATCTCTTCTAAGGTCGTTGCATTATCTTATAATAGTCACGGATTTGAGTTTCAAAAACAATAACCCCTAACTTTTACCTTTATGAATAAGGTGTACACTATCATTTGAACTCAAATCTTGTGTTGAGATGGTTAACATAGGGTTTGTGATTGCTTACTGAAACATTTGTGATACGATTTTTTTTTGGTATATACCATGGATTTGTTTTCGCTTCTTTTATGGGTACACTCCTATTAGATGCCTTTGTTAAAAGGATACACCATGTAATGTGATGAACTGTGTGTCTTTGCTATTTCATTTTAAAACATCTTCCCACAAAAACAATATATTTGTAGGTTGAATTTATAATATTTTATTATTATTATGTTGATTGTCATCTTACAGGGTATTTCATAGTTGAATGGTTGCCTATTTATTTTCTGGCTTGTTGTGGTGTTTTCAATAAAGCCTTCTAACCAATTAAAAGTGGTGTCTTGGCTTTTCTTTACCCCCAAACATGGACAATTTATGGAAGAAACAAGAATAGGGCTTTGTGTTAATGGTTGAAGGCATTATTGTTCTGGGTGTGTCTCTACCATTGTTTGGTGTAGAATTGGACACTTTACCCAATTCAAAAACATTTGCATGTGAAAATGTTTCCCAAATGAACTACATCATCGAGAAAATAAGTGGCTCTTCCTATACATTCCAGAATCTCGATAGTCTACTTAACTATAATTTAAATACATAAAAAATATTATGATAAGGTATAGCATTTTATAGATATATTTACACACATCTAATAGAATATGATTTCATTTATATTAATAATATCTTTATTTTTATATCATTTTATTATATAAAAATAAATATTTTCGTATTTATATAAAATTTATGAAAGTTAAAAATGAGAAATGAACGTCATGTGCAAAGTGACATTATCTTAAAAACTGTCAATTTTTTTTTTCTTGACGGATAACGCTGACCGTCAAATTTAACCCCTGGCATTAGTGGTCGCAATCCATTTCTTGACAGAACAATGATTATACACTGTCGAAGACTTTTACTTTGGAATCCCAAACAATAAATGTTATTTAATGAGTTTAGATATCCATTATTACCACTTTCTATAGGTAGACAATAGTTTTATTAATGTAACTGTTTTCATTTTGATATGCAGTGGGGCAATTGGATTTATGATTTGCTCAACGGAAGGACCACATGTAGATTTCAAGAATCCTGTCAATCCTATTGAAAAGTAGGGTGCTGCAACTAATATAAATGTTCGTCGAGTATTTTTTACAATCTACAACAATTATGACTTAGATTATGGATATTTTGTTTATGTTTTCTTCTGGTTAAGATATTTGATATTTTGAAGTTAAAACCTAGCATGGTCTCCTTCATATTCATATCTACATTTATAGAGTCATTATCAGGAATTTAAATTTCTTTTTTTGTTGTGTAAATGGTTTGCAGGTGAATGGCGGAATACGAATGTGGAAGATGTGATAGCGGATGCAAATCACAGAGGAGCAGTACCAAATGATTCAGATACATACCTAATTAATAGTCGGCCTAGGGACTTCTTTCCATGCTTTAAAAAAGGTTCATCCCTTAATCAACTATTATTAAAAAACTAAAGTAGGAAAATGATATTAGTTTTTAAGAGACCATTAATTAATAATTTGTGGATGTGGATACCACACTATTTTCAGTTGAGGCACGAAAATCATACCTGTTAAGGATCGTGAACGTTGCCCTGAATTGTGCATTCTTCTTCAAAATAGCACAATACAATATCAATATGATATTTGTAGCAGTGCAGTGTATACCAAACTCTATCCAAATGATATAGAACATTCGCCACATACTTGCCCACACATTGGATTCCTGTATGTCTTAGACCAACTTGCCAACAAGCAACCTGTAAAGGATGTGTCATTGAAGCATTTTAAACAACATATTCTGTTTTTTGTCTATTTATGAGATGAATCTTGGGGCTTCACCACTCTGTAATAAACCTATGGCTTAATGAGTACTTTCAAACTGCATAGTTATCCACCGAGTGAGTACTCTTTTTATAATCAATGAACCATGTCAGTTTGCTGTGTAAAGTAAATAGCTATCTGCAGCATATCCTACTTCAGATTTCTTGTTTCGATGTCAATTTGCATAATCAATACATATATCACAATAATTAATAATAATAAATATGTTGCTTAGATAAAAGCAATTTGATTTGAGATTGACCCTTTATTCCATAGATAAAAAGAAAATATTTCCTATCATGTCTTTTTTATTGAAAAAAATATTTTTAATGGAGGGCGATTCACATTGATAAGATAATTTTGTTTTGTAATGTATTTTGGTCAACACGATCTAAATGTTGTTTTGGTCAACTCAAGGTCAAGTATTTAGATCACATTGTACTTAGATCTTAGCATGTATTACCCTAAATTTATTAAGGATTATGGAAAAATTTCTACCCCATTGATCACCATATTGAAAAGACTTTTTTCTCCAGTGTATGACAATGAAACAAGTCATTCATCTAGTGAAACATGTTTTGTGCACTATCCATGTTTTGTTAATACTTGATTTCTTAGACTTTTGTCATCAAAGGTGATGCTTATGGCAATGGACTCGATGCCATCCTCATGCGTCTTACGAATGACCTATTGCATTTACTAACAAGGCTCTCATTGGGATAAATCTGGTGCATTACATATGAAAAATAAATTATGACTATCCTCCATGTGTCAACATTAGCATTTTAATATCAAAACAAATCGTCATATTCTCAAGTATTTCTTGGAATAAAGGGTATCCTCCTCGATCATAAAAAATGGGTCTCAAATATAATGGGGTATGATAATGAGATCACTTATAAAAAGGGCAAGGAAAATACGGTCGTGAATGCACTATCTTGCCAATATGAGAAACATGCAAAGCTATGCACATTATTTTTGCCCATTTCCGATTGGATCCATGATATTCAACAAGAGTGGCACCAAGACAATCTCTACACACACCAACTCATCCTAAAATTATCCATTAACCATAGACCCAAATCCAACTACACTTGGGGTGGCCAATCCTTAAGATATAAAGGCCACATTGTTTTAATCCCTGGGTCTAGGGTTTTCCACAATATTCTACACAATTTGCATGCATCACTTTCATCTAGTTTTTTAGGCTTTCCTCAAAACCTATGAGCAAGTTCGTCATAATTTTTTTGGCAAGGAATTAAGTAATATATCAATAAATTTGTCAAATAATGTGATACATGTTCAAAATGTGAAAAGTGGCAACACTAGGCTTGCTCCAACCATTACCCATTATACAATGCCTTTTAAAATATATCTCCATGGATCTTATTGAAGGCTTGTTGAAATCTTGTGAAAAAATTAGTCATACTAGTGGTGGTGGATTGCCTCTCTAAATATGCCCTTTTGTGTGCCTTTCCCCATCCCTACATTGCTTCTACCATCATCCAAACATTATTCAATCAAATTTTATGCTTTCATGACATCCCTACCTCTATTTTATATTATCAGGACTCAAACTCTACTAGTCTTTTTTGGTAGGAACTCTTCAAGCACATGGGAACTCAACTAAAAATAGGCTCTAGCTATCATTCGTAGATAGATGGCCAAACTAAAATTTTCAAAAAATGCCTGGAAACATATCATCAATGTTTTGCCTATGATAAAAAACATCACTGGTTCAATTGGTTAACTCTTCTTGAATAGTGTTATAATACTGCTTACCACACTACTACCAAAATGTTTCTGTGTGTAGTATTTTATGGTCAAAAGCCACCATTTCTCCTCTCTGACCTCTTAAGCAACTCTCATGTCCAAGTAGTGGATACTACCTTTAGCCCTTAAGAAAATTTCTTCGACTTCTCAAAGACAATCTTGACTTGGCCTAGAATCGCATGAAGTATTAGGCTGATCAACACCATTTTGAGCTGGCTTCCACCTTAGTGATATGGTTTTCCTTTGATTGTAGCCTTATAAATAATATTATTTTAAACTGAAAGGTTATTAATCTTTCTCCTTAGTCAACACAGTCTAAATGTTATTTTGGTCAATTCAAGGTTGAGTATCTAGGTCACATTGTACTTAGGCCTTAGAGGGTACTACCATAAATTTATCAAGGATTAGAGAAAACTCTTTGACCCATTGATCATCATGTTGAAAAAAATTTATTTTCTCTGCTCTAGATGAAAACATAACAAACATTTGATATACTGAAACATGCTATGTGCATTACCCTTGTTTTGGTAACACCTACTTTCTTAAGACTTTTGTCATCAAAGGTGATGTTTGTGGCAATGGACTTGATGCCAACCTCATAAAAGACGAATCACCTATCACCTTTACTAGCAAGGCTCTCATTGGGAGAAATCTGGTGTGTTACATATGAAAAGGAAATTATGACTATCATCTATGTGGTCAAATAATCTAATCCATACTTGTTTGACATTTTAATTTCAAAACAAATCATCATATTCACAAGTATTTCTTAGAGTGAAGGGTATCCTCCCACAATCATAAAAAATGGGTCACCAAAATTATGGGGTATGATTATGAGATCACTTATAAAAAGGGTAGGTAAAATGTGGTTGTGGATGCACAATATCACCTATATGAGAAACATGCAAAGCTATGTGCATTATCTATGCCCATTTCTGACTAGATATTGATATTCAACAACAGTGGCACTAGCGCAATCACTACACACACTGGCTCATCCTAAAATTTTCCATTAAATCTGCACCCAAATCCAACTACATTTGGGGTGGTCAATCCTTAAGATATAAAGACCACTTTGTCTTAATCCCTGGATCCAGGGTTTACCATAATATTCTACACAATTTTCATGCATCACTTTCAACTGATCATTTGGGTTTCCTCAAAATCTATGAACAAGTTCATCATGATTTTTTGGCAAAGAATTAAGTAACATATCAATAAATTTATCGAAGAATGTGATACATATTAGCAAAAAAGTGTGAAACAATGTCAACATCGAGCTTGATCCAACCATTACTCATTCTGTAATACCTTTTAAAATATATCTCCAAGGATATTATTGAAAGATTGATGAAATCTTGTGAAAAATCAATCATACTGGTGGTGGGCCATGTCTCTAAATATGCCCTTTTTGTGCCTTTTCCCATCCCTACATTGCTTTTACTGTCACCCAAACATTCTTTGACCATTTGTTTTGCATTCATGGCATCCTACCTCTATTGTATATTATCAGGACTAAGATTCTACTAGTCATTTTTGGTAGAAACCCTTCAAGTGCATGGGAACTCAACTAAAAATGAGCTCTATCTATCTTTTGTATTTGAATGACAATGTTGAAATGTCACTAAACTTTGTCCTTAGTTCTATGGGACTTATAAAGTTCTTCAACAAATTGGTTTAGTTACATAAAAATTAAGATTTTCACATTCTTGTGTGTCCATCATGTTTTTCATGTTTCATGTTTGAAGAAAGTCTTGGGCCATAAGGTAACATCTCAAAAAATCCTTTCTAAACTTGATGCAGATGGCTCTCTCCTTCTTGAACCTAAATCCATCTTAGACTGACGCTCGACCTAGCTTCATAATGAGTCCATCAATGAAGTTTTGGTCTAATGGCATGGGATGCAACCAAAAGATACAAATTAGGAACCTATTCTTGAACTTCAGAAGTAGTTTCCTCATCTTCACCTTTGAGGGAAAAGATTTTTTGCGGGGGGGGGTGCATACACTTGATATTTTTCACTTTTATCAATTTACTGACACTTTTTATTACAGAGGCTTTTCGGTGCATCAATTTCCATAAGTGCATGCATTAAAAGGTGCACAAAGAATGGGGTAGGATCAACTCATGGTACTTTGTCAGAGATGTTTGCATACTATTTAGTCACTATAAATAAGGATAGGTGTCACTATAAATAATGATAGATGTCTAATAAACATGCTTATTAGAATGAGAATACTCGTAAAACTTACAGATTCTAAAGTACATAGGATTTGGCATTAAATTTCTTATGTCCCAATGATTGTTGTTAAATGGAAACATTCTCGAGTTGTGAAATGAAGAAGAAAAAGCATTTATATACAATATATCTAGGGATCTAACCTCAAACAATAAAATATACACTACTTTGGCATTGCTACTATTTCCTTCATAGCACTCACCATTGTACATATACACTACTTTGACGTTGATGAGCCCATTATAATTTAAAGATGATACATACACATACACATACACATACATAGATAATGATTAATTATGATATATTTAATAATAATTATACAATATATAAATAAATAATAATATTTAATACTATAAATATTATATAATACCTTATATATAACAAGAGTCGCGTAATAGCTAGTCCCTACCTCTAATGCACTAAATATATTAGAAATTGTAATGTATTTTGTGTTGGGTTAATTTGAAATATTTAGGAGGTAAAGTTGTAGGTTATAAGAGAAAGGTTGCATATTAGAAATTGCAAAGTTCTCATATTATTTAAATCTTTGAAAATAATATTGAATTGTCATAATTATTTTTGTGTTTTAATATTAATTAAATATTAATAAATATATTTTTGGTTGCATAAAGACAAAAGAGGGCCCATGAGGAAGTCAAAGAGTCATCAAGTAAAGATAAAAGAGGGAAAGGATGCATTTTTCCATGAAGGGTCACCTTGAGGAATTCAAAGAGTCACCAGATAAAGACAAAAGAGGGAAAAGATGCATTTTCCCATGAAGGGTCACCTTGAGGAATTTGAAGGGTCATGCAAGACAAGTTTGATGCCATTTTCTATGTGAATCGAAAGGTCTCAAAGGGTGAATGCCAAAGGTCATTTGGAAGGCTATAAAAGGAGGCTTGGGAAGCCATTTTGATGTAAGAAAGAGCATGGTTTGTAATTGTTATATCTAGCTTAGAAGAGTACATGAGAGAAAAGAAAGAGATATAGTAGTGTGCTATCATTTGTGGAGAAAGCAACATTGAGAGATAGTTGTGTTTTATACACAAAAGGGGTTGGTGCTCACAAATCATTACTGTGTTGGTGCTTAGCAAAAGGGTTGGTACTCCTGCAAGTTGGTGCTTGCAAACTTTGTAAACTTGAGTTGGTGCTCATTTATATACTTGAGATTATTTTCCATGGTTTTTCCCACTTTGGGTTTCCACATAAAATCTGGTGTCTCTCTCTCTCTTTCTTATGTGGTGCATGTTATTTATTTCAATTTTATTGCACATCTTGAATGTGTGACTAAGTGGTTAAAGTAAATGAATTTGATTAAGTAAAAGATATATGATATACTGTGAATCATTATATCTCGTGCTTAACACCATATGCTAGATTTGGTGAATCCATGAACATTGCTACATATTTCTCCAATAAAAGGGCTTTGCTTCTCTATGGCCTTCAGGTTTAGAGTATGATCATGTACAATTTTTAGTTTTAATTATATATCCCCTCAATTTATTTAGTATTATGAAATCAGTTCAAATCCCATCATTCCCTAAATATTTGTAGAAGATTTACTTGATTTATAATGTAGGGCATACAAGGTCCTTTTATTTTATTTTGTTTTGTGTATTCGCTAATGGTTGGACCATGGAATGTCATGAAGACCCGAGCATGGAAACCCCTGGAGTTGAGAAAGTGGTCTAGGTATGTATATTTTTGGTATTTTTTATTATTTTTCTGTTTTCATTGTGTTAGTTAAATGTTCTTCAATTCGATTGCATTCAAAACCTTAGGGTTTCCTTTTATGCAAGATATTGTTCATCAATAGAAAAAAGGAAAAAAATAGTCCATAAAAAATACTTTGTTGGCATTAGACAAGGACACTGACTTTAATACAGAGCTAAAGATCCAGCAATAGGCTAGACCATAGAGGACAATGCTCACCATCCTTGTACCATTATTGGAATTGTATCTATCATTTCTTAGGTTTTATTATGCATATTATGTTGGTGTATATTGCCTTGTGTTTTTAATGTTAGATGCTTGTTTTTTTTAATTAAACCATGCACCCTTCAATTTTTCTCCATGAGTTATGCTACCAAACAGTTTATATTCTTGGTCATGCTACCATACCTCCTACTTTTTTTAATAAAAAAAGATTTGTACTCTACAAATTTGATTTTCAAACGATGAAAGGTAATTTTTCAATAAGAAATTGTAAATCAAACTTTGACCTACTCACATAATAAACAATGTTATTTTGTTTCATCAATTCTCCTAAGGTTTTTGAAGGGATATTGAACACTAATTAATTTAATGTGCAGACATGATACAAGTAGTAGAGAGGAATTTAGGCCATTAAACTACCAAAGCTACCCTATATGACACGTGGCAAAGCGATACTTTATTAATTTTAGTTATAGAGGGTGATATCCAAATAAAGAGGTTTAAGGGAAATTTTTTAATTCATGTAAAGGGAATTGAAGAATTGTAACATAGAATGTGTTGCATTCTCCATAATAGATTCTTATAAAATTCAGCGTCTAGGTTCAGTAGGGAATTTGTTTTAGGGTGGGGAGTACCCCTCTACACAAGTTGTTTCTTGTAGGGTCAACTCTTCCTATGTAATAATGATGGATAATGATGTTGAGGAAGCAATTAGACCTTATCAAGATAAGTCCATGACATTTATGGCCATGTGGATAAAATCCAATACACCATGGGTAAGGTCCAATGTATATGCTATGATATTCCCTAAATATTTATATTTCCACTATGAATATTTTCTTAAGGTAAGCTAAGATAGTTTTAATACTTGGTAAGGTCTCAAGATAAACTGTATATTTCCATTGTGAACATATGTATCATGTGGTCTACATGCAATATATTACTTTCTGAATGGTAGACTATCTCGGGTATTTATATGTGTTTTTGAAATCAACTCAAATAGTTATAGTCAATTTTAGCAGTAAATGTTATCCACCATATCAGTTGAGTAACACATCTAATTCTATGGGTTTGAGACTCCATCACCTTCAAATAGTCACACACATTTTTGAAATCAATTCAAATAGTTACAATCAATATTTAGTTGTTAATGTGATCCACCATATCAGTCGAGTCACATCTGGGTTATGTGGATTTGATACTCCACCTTAAAAGTTATTTTTATTTCGTACCTTGGATGGAGATAATGAAAAATTTCAATACAATTGTAGTTGTTTATGTAATTAAAAATTAATTGTGTCTCACATTAACATGTCTATTGTTACTGAATGTACTCTTTTAAGCTTACTGACCCACTTTTGGTCATTCATGGACATTAATATAATTTCTTTATTTTTATTCTCTTTTTTATTAGATTTATTGATGCAGTACTTTTATATAATTTTAATGCATTTTATAATGATTTGAACTTTATTTTTAATTGGGATTTTGTAGCGGTCTTTTATTTTATTTATTTATATGCCAACAACCACATTGAAATGAGGACACATTTGCACAGTTGACCACTATACAATGAATAGGTTATTGTTTTTACATAAGCTAATCCTTCTAGTTAGCTAGTTGCATGGGGTTTTAGAATGATTCAAATTCTAGATAATAACATTAATCCAATGTCTGCTTTGAAATTTTAACTTTTAGTTTTTTTAATATATTCCTCAAAAGTGTCACTGACTAATGTTTCCATTTTCAGATTTTTAGGGTGTTATTTAGATAGAGCAGGTGAGTTTATTATCTACTTTATGTTGTCTCATTGGGATGTCTATTATACATTGGAGTGAATACCTCACCAGTTATAGTTTTTTTCTTTGGCATATGCTTTCTTAGTTTACTATTTACTCTTTACCTTGCCACTTGTGTACTTGCAAAGGATGAAGGACCACCTGATATGAGCCAAGAAAATATTTTGTACATTTTGTTAAGAGGCATAGGTTAAGTTATGTATTAACTTGTTGATATCCTAGTATTCAAATTTAAATTCATTTTTCTTGCCATTATGTATCTTGTTGTCCTTGTGTTGTTATTGTCTTTGTGTTGTCTCAAATGCTAAATTTTAAGTTATAATACATAAATAACCATAAAGTGGCACCATTTATGTTTTCAAGTTTCATCATAAAAATGTGAGATTGAACTTCACTCTTTTTAAATGTTATTTTCATATCTAAGTGCCATGCTCTACAGTAGTAAATTTGAATTCCTTGGAATTTAATAGTAGTCTATGATGAGACATCCAGTGTTTCATCATTTCAAAAGGAAGATTGGAAACAAAAATTTAACATGGGTTTATAAAATTGTCTATAAGCTAGATTACTTAGTGTGGAACTCTCAAATCTGCATTGGGACAAGCTTATATAATTTTTTTAAAATCAACAATTTAAATTAAGGCCTAATTAGATATACATGTTGGGAAGTAACACAATCTAATTATGTCAAAGAAATAATATCATACAAAATTCAACTTTATAGATATATAATTGTTAAATTCTAGAATTGATAACCTTTTATAAATTATTATATAAATACATCTTCTTCAGTAGCAATGCAGATGATAATTGAAAGCCTTCTTATTTCCTACTCCTCAGGGATTTGAGAACAATTTACAACTTGGTTATTGGATCATTCTCAATAGTTCCAATGAAGAAAGAGGCTAAACATTCCAAAACAATTTGAATTTTCAAATTAATTTTCCCAGTTTAAGTTGTAGTTACTTAGAGAATTATTAATATAGTAATGAATCATAATAATACTATTATATTCAAGCCTTTTCCAAACCTATTAGAAATAACACCCAAATTTTCTAAATCCATCTTTGGCATGACCTTTAGGAGCTAGGAACAACACATAAATGGATATGTGGTCACATTTTTTTTAATACAATAGATAAGGAATTCAAGATGCATAAAGATTTGAAAAACTTAGCATTCCCTATTCCCAAGAAGAGCATTCTGTATAGATACAAATCCTATATAGTTTTTTGTGCTACTACCTTTCACACCCTGGAGATGTCAGATCTTGCAATCCCCTTTTCCCTCCTAGAAGAATGAAAAACACCCAAAATCGATCGCATATATCCTTTCCAAAACCTAACTTAACAAATTATTTATGTTTCCAAAAAACGTAAAGATGGATAAGTGCATGTGTCCCGTGAAACTCTCCACCAAAACATACAATTATAAATTATACATCACAAAAAGATAAGACAACAAAATTAATGCTTTGTAGTCACCATCTAGGGCCCTGCCCCATTTCCAAGTAAAGTTGTCCATCTAGGATGTATTGGTATTTCCAACTTATAATGGTCTACTTTAATGTAAGGCTATCTTGGAGAATGGCAAAATCTAGTGCAAATTTCAAAAACATCTATAAAAAGAACATATCAAAGTAAGTGTTATTTTCATGGGATAGTTTTGTTGTTATAGAAAGATAGATTGGAACGTGGTCCATGTATGGTGTACATTGACTAACTTGTTTTGAACAAGATTACTATCAATAAAAAATATCCATGACCATACTATGGTGATCTCCTTCACAACGTTTGGGATGTCATGTATTTCAACAAGATTGCATCTGAAATTCTGCTATTTCTAGATTTTCGTTGAATCTAAAAACATTTGGACTTTAAATCTAAAGGTCTTTTTCTATGGTTAGTTATACTTGTGGGATTCTCCAAAACCCTTGTGGCATTCATGCCCTTGAAGAATAACATGATCATGTAATTCAAATATAGTTTTTTCATATTGCAGGGCTTTAAAAAAAACGTGTATAATTTTTTTAGTATTTCCAAAACCCTAAAATGTAATATTTATGGGTTGTGAAAGCTTCAAATCTTCATGACTATAATTAGAGTCTTAACACTAACTAACTTTAAATATTATTCCTAGCAGTAGATACTAAAGCCACATCATGGTACTTGTTCTGGTTAGTGATCCATATTTGAAAAAATAAAAGAGAAAACATATTATATTTTCTTAGCTTTTTTATATCCACTTTTCCACCTCATAGCATGCACTAAATACAAGTATCCATTTTATGAAGCAGATCCTTTTTACACGTATCCATTGTCAGTGTTTTATATATACCAAGGTATATACCCAAGATATGTAATGAACCGTCACACCAAAACCTTGGTAAGTATGAGAAGTCCCCTCTATTAACTTATATATTTTTTTTCTTAATGTTATGGTCATGCTTCATCGATACATTATTCAAGGCATTTGAGCCATACAAGTCAAGTCAATGTCCCAAAAATTTTCATCCTATAAACGTCACCCCGTGCTCCCTCTACAAAGTCTATACAATTGTTTTTAACCATATTTTAGAGTTGATAATTTATTTCTATTTGATTATTCCATAATATTAGATTATGATGCAATGGTCCAATGGATGGACGTTAGTCTAAATATATTGAAATATTTTGTAATTACAGTAACCTTAGTTTTTGTTTATTAAAATATACTCAAAGCTATGATGTTTAAATGACTTTTTTTGGAAATAAGGTCATGTGGTTTGAAATGGGCATTGAATTTGATCAATTATACTATGAATTCATCTAAATTGACGTATGGTGCATTCTTTATGTTTTAAGAGGATCTACTAGATATTTAACACATGTTTTCATTGAAATGACATATGTTTTAATCATGTATTGGGTAATTTAAATAATTTGGTGAAAGGAACAAATTTTATGAACTTTGAATTTGTATCTAACCATGTTTCTTCAAGTTGATCACCAAAAATACCCAATCATATCCACGACATATGAAGGAATACACCATCTCAATTTCCACCATCACCTCCATCTGAAATATTAGATTATTATTGTTTAACACTTTGTATGCAAAAGGTGAGATGGGTTCAATAGTCATAGGTTTTAAGTGATGTATGACTACCGATTCATACTCTTTTTATTTACAAAACCTTGCTTCAGAAAACCAAAAATTCAAAAGTTAATGGGGATTACAATATATTAGTGGGGAGCTTTTTGGTCTTCCACTCAATTTTTGTTAGAAGCAAGGGATGATGGATGTCATGGATGCAACTAATAAAAAATTCATGAATGTAACCAATCAAATACAATCGACCATCGACATTATCATCACATCCATAAATAAAAAAATTCTTATATTACTTATTATAAAATTTAAGAACTTTTTAAAAATATATAAATACCTTTGAATTTAATAATACACTAAACTTATTAAATTATAAAATAGTTTTACCATCTAATTACTTAAATAATAAATTTATTTGATAAAAAACTTTATCCAAAACTTCTAAACAAACTATTCTACTTAAATATTAGTGTCCTTACACTTAGATACATGTCGTACACTTCTCTCTTGCATATCAAGAGCCCAACCCATCAAGTTTTGTTGGAAACAAGGGATGACATGTGTCATGAATGTAGAGTGACCCATAACCCATTCTTCATGAAAAAATTTGCTGCCAGTTTTGGTTCAAAGACCACATCTTTCCTCACTTACATTGGATAATGATAAATTAAAAGTGGTGCCACCTGTCATGGGGCCAACTCTTTGGAGTCAATCGGGCCATGCAACACTGCTTGTTCCCAACCATGAGTCCCTCATTTTGATGGTATTCACAAGAACTATAGACTATGCCTTCAATGTTTACCTACACAAGCTCACCCACAAATATAGTGGACAATAACTTGTATAAAGAAAGGATTAGCTGTGGGAAGAAAAACACACACTTACAAAGATCGGGAAATTGACTCAACACACATGAGCATTCACACAATGTAAGAGAACTAGGAGTAACGTGTATTTTATTAACTCTTCAGGACAGTCTAGTCTAAAGTACAATAAATGGGCAATTTGGCCAACATACACAACAACCACTGAGTCAGGCTCCACCGATAATGCTTATAACCACTTGAATGATTACAATGAACAATTCCCTGCCCAGGTTTGATTACTCTTTGTCTAGAAAAAATCCACCCCTACTTCATGAAATTTGAGACAACATAACTACTCACAAAAACCTGCACAATGCTTGCATGGACACATGCCCACTGTCCACATAAACTTAGTACTGACACACCATCTTCATAATGATTTTATTTTCACCACTTTGACAGTTTAGACTTTCATTCACCCAAATCACTGTGCAAAGAAATCTCACCATTTTTTTGATCAAGGTAGACCAACTTTGTGAATGTAGTTAGGGATGTTGAAGCAACACATCCCTCATAAACTCCCCCACTTAAAAATTGGTGACGTCCTCAGTGCCGACACGACTCCACTAGTAGGAACCCATGAGGGAAATAATATTCTATTCAAACTCAACCCAGAGCCAAAATATTAACACGTCCCTTCTTCAGACCCATTCCAAGCCAAGAGGCCAACACTTACCCTTTCCAAGCTCTATCTAGATTCCAGAGTCAAGAGATCACCACACCCCCTTTTTAGACCCAAAGCTAAGAGATAACACACTCCTTTTCAAGCTCCCTTCAAAGTCAAGAGACCACCCCATCCCCTTTTTAGACCCAAATCCAAGAGATAAACACACCCCTTTTCAAGCTCCATCCAGAGTCAAGATATTAACATGCCTCCTTTTCAAACCCAAAGCCAAGAGATTAACACTTCCCCTATTCAGGCTCCATACAGAGTTAATAGACCAAGGCCAAACTCCATGACCTTACTTTTGAGGGCTTCCAACTCCTCCCATCCTACTAAAAAACACCATTCCAACACCACTAGAAACTCCTTCCTGCTTCAAATTGCCAAGTAACCCATTGTCTTCACCCTAATAAACTATACCAACTGCTACTCTAGTTTTACCCATCACACACACAGAAGGGTGCTTAGGCAGGAACCATCTTGGTTCAGCTTCATCAGTGACTAAGGAATTTGATTGGTTACAAAACTAAGAAATAAAATGAATCTCCAGTAACTTCAACACGTAGACAAAACTTGCCTACACAAGCTACACCAACCCAATGCAGCTTCACAAGATCATCCTGATCTTGCTAACCCCCAAACTTGGGGCGAAGGAAAATGGCTCCTGATGACCCACCTCTTCAAGACTCTACAAACCTAGCAAAGCCTAAGTGACCCCATCAAACTTTCCCCAAAAATAGTACTAAAACTCCAAACAAGAGTATAACAGGTGAAGACAAATCTTCAAATCCAATACACCAGGCCCAATAATAGGAACATAGTCCTTACCCAAGAACTCTCCTTAGGAACCAAATCGATGAACTTGATCAATTATATTCTCTATGTGATCCAAAACTTGAAATCTTTGGTTGAAAGATAATTTAAGAAATAAGAACATAATGCAAATAATGCTATCTTTGAGAAGAGATGTTTTATTGATCAAATTTGCAGACCCAAACATATGCCTATCTCTGAGAAGAGATGTTTGATTTTCATTTTAGGTTACATCTTAATTTATACATGTTTTTAAGGTGGGAGGAGGATTTGGAAGGTCACGAATCTCGAGGGAGATCAAGTGGTTTGACTTCCATGATTTACAATAATATAGAATTTGAGGAATTACTATTTTTAAAAACTTACTATTTTTAGATTGCACTACTAAAATTGAAATTTGGGACACTGCCATTGGGTTTTTGGGGGTTAAAATATATTGATTATATCTCCATGATATCTCATGATGTTCCCCTCATTATTATCTTTCTAACGGTTCAAACAACGAGTCAATTAGATCTACAGTGTAAAAGTTATGGCTCTTGGAAGTTTCATCATCAATTGGGGTGGACCCATCACCTGAATTATCGCTTGAATTTTTGCCCAGATCACTGCACAACAAGATGATGTTTCCTTGATCATACCAATGGCTTTGAATAACCCACCCCACATCAACAGGAGCAAGGAACATGTTGCCCCTTCACCATCCCAACTGCCACCAAGCAATACAAGATACACTGACTCCTCGCCAATTCTTTCACTCTTCTACATACTCAACCCAATTGTCACCTTACCCAAACTGGCTAAACCCTATCTCAACACAAAATGTGTAGCTTATAACTACACAAAACCCACTTGAACCCCCAGAGGTTTGGAGGCTAAGTTTCCAAGGCTAAACTGGTTAAATTCCAGTTTCAAGACACTCGAGTCTGTGAGCCCCCTTCCACAATAATCAACCCCAACAAGTTACACACAACCACCTTCAACCCAAGATTCACCTAGCATTGAGCTTCCATGAACACACACACTATCTATTTACACAGTTCATCTAGATTCTCTTTCTAAACTACAAATACCCCCTGTCACTTCAGACAATCTCACTTGTAGTGATTCCCACCACACGTCCAACACTTCAAATGGGACTACTTCCCGCTTGACTCTCTAACTAGTGACTTCTCCTTTCCACCCATGGAAGTGATCCAAGACATACAATATCCCTCTGATGACTTTAGAGTAGTCTTCCTTCCTTCGTCACCAACTAGCTTCCCTGGAGACTTACTCAACCCCTTACCAATGCCTCCCCACATGGATGCGCAAGGGTCCAAGGTGTTTCTGGATGAATAACCCTTTCTAGAAGCCAAGAGATGGTCTGTTACAACAATTACTTCACTAACATCAGACACTTCTTGGTGATGGAGCTCCCCTTGAGCCCATGACTGAAGACCATGAGTAAATTGAAATAATTTATCTATCTCTGACATTTCAGTGGCCTCCAACAAAAGGCTTTCAAAAGAATTTATATACTCTCCTATCTCCCCAACTTGCTTCAACTGACTCAACTTGGTCCTAGCCAACCATGATATATTTCTAGGTCAAAATTAAACCCCAAGGGCTTCCTTTAGATCCTCCCAAGAGTATAAGCTCCACGTAGAACTCCTTGATGTAATATCATTAGCCAAGGTTCTATACCAAACCTTTGCCATACCTGTGAGGTACCTTGTTGCAGTGCACACCTCTTATGTGCCTATACATCCTAACCCTACTAGGAACTCCTCCATGTCCTAGAATAAACTATCAAGAAGATCATCATCTCACGCACCATCATAACACGTTGGTTCCTTCAACTTGGGGAGCTTCATGACTGAAGAAGAACTAGACCCTGATGCTTTCACCAAACTTGATACCACTGATCAATACAAAACCACTTCATCTTGTAACTCTGTTTGGAACACCAAGCTCTTATTCAACCTACCAGTAAGTTCCATAATTGTCTACCCCATGGTAGTCACCTTCTCCTCAAGCTCATTGAATCTGGTACCCACATAGTCCCCCATCAATTGGAACTGGGCACCAACTCGCTCAACAAGGCCTTCACCCACTATAGCTGCTTTTACCTTTCTCTAGTTTGAAATTTATTGGAAGTGAAGGATAAATCCACATCGATTCAGGCACCATTACATGTATTTACATCTCCCCCACCTCTTCCTCCACCCTCAACTCATCATATTTATCCTCGCCAGACCTCCTTTTCAAGACTCGCTAGATTTCTGACAAAATATTGTACTCTACGATAGGATGTTGGCTAAACAGTCAGTGAAACCATGAGAGCCCAATCGAGGTGGTCTATGTCCCTGCCAGCACAAATTTGATACATATGTCTCACACCTCTTCATCACTTGCTTCATTTGGTATTCTAGTGGCATCTAAAGGGTGTTATATTGGGATATTCTGATATAGGTTTAGTTGTCAGAATTCTAAATGATCATGATGTCGAAGAAGGTAAGGAAAATTGTGTCAAAGGTGTTGAATGAGATAATTTTTATAACCCAAAAACCCCTCTATTTGAAGTTATGCTTGACTTACTAGTTTGAACCCTTCACCTTTATAGGTTATTTCATGGGTTGAGTCCCTTTAGAGCTTACTCAAGGAGCGAGTTCACAACCACTAGCAACCTCATGGTGTGAAGCTTGAAGGGTAAAGAACATGAATAAAGGTTTTTTTCTATTTCAATTTGCTCATGCTGATCATTGCAAGGATATTGCCAGCCATGGGCCTTGGTTCATTCACAATACCCTAGTAGTCTTATCCCCCCAAACTAGGGACTACAAAGTCTCCAAGCAAGACAAACTCATAATCCCAATTTGGATTGAGTTTCAAGGTCTCCCTATGCCTCTTTTGGGATTTTTTGACCAGATCATCAAACCCTTGGGGTAGTTCATTTGTCATGAGCAACCCATGTTCTATGTGGTTCATCTGCAAAATTGAGTCTAAGTTGAAATTGACCTTATAAAGGATTTAAAAGAAACTATTAATATACATATTGGTGAAACTTAGTTTCAAAGCATGTGTTTTAAATTAACTTACAAATACTTATTTTTGATGTCAATCCTAGGATCATATGATTTGAGAATGCCCTTTAATGGCTAACTCTTCGCAGGCTTTGTAATAGAAAAATGTCCTATAGAACAAACCAACCAACTCCACTAGAGATAAATGAACCACTATGACTGATAAGAAGAATGCCTCTACATCTCACAGTGCCTCTAGGTTGTAAATTATTGTATATCATCCCATAAGTGGTCAAAGAGTCAAATCTTTAGCCCTAAAGAATAGTTAAGTCATGTCGACCACAACTAAGGTACCACCTCTACTCTCTCACACACCACAAGCAATGACCACTATTCTGCCATCATAAACAATGGTCATTTTTACTAAGTTGTTAGAATGCCACTCTAGGGAAACTCTTACAGACATAAAGGATGATGTTGTGTCCTTTGGCCATAAAATTGTTCTTAGAAGGTCTCATAGTCCCTCTCCTTCAGAGGATGGCAAATATGTTCAATAAAAACATCAACCTTTCCATATAAGTGATTTTATACATGACAACTAGACAAAATTCACCTTTGCTCACAATTTATTAGCCTTTGAGGACCTTGAATAGGGGAATGACATACACCTGGATGTTTTTCCATGATAGTTTACTCTTGGAGTGCTCAAGGTCATACTAAACCAACATGTAGATACACAGTCATGAACAATTGTCATAATTTTTATAATTTGAAAATGTTTTGTTTGCAAGAAGTTAAGATTTCTAGTATTCTTCTTCAGTTTACTGCATGCATTATTTAGCCTAGTATCCTTTTCTAGGTGTCCAATCATGAGCCTAGCCATGGAGGAGTTTCAAGTTGCTCATGCCAGAGTTGTCACAAAAATTGTTTCTTAGGGATCTAATTACACCCATTAGGTGGTGTGGACCCTTTTTTATTTTGATGATCGACTTCTTTGGTTGCCTTGCTTGTATGCTTCCAATGACACTGTTGAAAGATATATATTTTGGCAATAGTTATAAGACTTACTCTCTGAAGCTCATTAGGTGCTCAATGGATATTTCAACATGGTTGAATCTAATGAAGACAAGGAAGGTCATCTCCCCATGTGTTGGTGTGTAGGGGAGTGAGAAGCATGGTTTTACATGCATAGTAAGCTCATCCTCTTCAATTCTAACCACCAAATGGGAAGAGATTCAACTTCTTCTTCGTTCACTTAGTCTAACCTTAGACAAGGCCATCACAAAGTGGTTAAAAGGTTGGATCGAGATTTACTCACATAAAAATAGGTGTTGTCCTTCTCTAGCACCAACGATACCG
The DNA here is from genome assembly GCA_037957365.1 of Torreya grandis. Classification (NCBI taxonomy): domain Eukaryota; kingdom Viridiplantae; phylum Streptophyta; class Pinopsida; order Cupressales; family Taxaceae; genus Torreya; species Torreya grandis. Next base: position 2,514,179 of record JARHVA010000463.1, read on the forward strand.
TAGTTTTTGTTGTTGTCAAAAATTGATATGCCTTATTATTCTTCATATTGGGCCAATATAGGCTTTGTATTATTTGTCGCAATGAGTATTTTTTAGGAAACCACACACTATTTGGCAACATAAAAACAACAGAATGCAATAATAGAGCTAATCAAATAAATTAAGCACATGATTTATGTGGTAAAACCTTAGCAAGCTAAGGAAACATCCAAGGTGCAAGATATCAAACTTTATTAATTCCAAGATGAATAGATTATATGTGAACGTGTCGTGTAGATTACATGCGAACTCCACAAAGATAAACACACATAATTGGAAAAGCACCATTAAGATTACTCTTTCTAAAAATAGAGTGGGAAAATAACATTAGGACTTTCCTTCTAAAAATTGAATTCGATGGATTTATTCTTATTAGAAACATGGGTTTGATTCCTCGATTTTTTGCTTTGGGGGCACTTCCATCAAACCCTCACCAAGGTGGCTCCATAAAATATCATCGCCCTCTAGACCCCCTAAAATAATAGTTGGGGGGGAGGGGGGGTGGTGGTGTTGTCCCTCCACACCCCTCTATCAAGGAGTGGGCTATAAATTGCATCGCAAAAGGATCTAAAATTTAAATTTATTATCACATATCTAACACTTTTTACCATTTTTTTCTTCATATAGTATCATTGCCTTCATAATGCCTCTCTCATCATTCAACTGCCAACTGGTTAGTATTTCTCTTCTAAATCAATTGAAACCAACTCAAGAATAGATTTACAACTTTTAATTATAAATCCTTAATCCCCGACTATGTAATATATAATCAGACTATGTGTTTAAGCCATCTTTGATATTTCTCATTATCATAAGGTAAGGGCATCTACTTTACTTGTAAGGGCACATTATTACTTATTAAACCAAAACAAAATATAAGTTTGTATTTTGTTAGGTTGATTTTGTTGAGTAGTCATTAAGACATTTTTCCTCATTACATTCATGATAATCATACGTGATGGGAGTGTCAACTGAAGATAATCTCCCTAAGTGATATTTTATAATATAAAATGTCATGTTTTCTTATTATATAATAATCACAAGGGTGTTTTTTGAAGAATAAAATAAGACTCAAAAAAAAAAAAGCAAACTCATAGAAAGCTACAACTTATTTTATTCAACTTCTTTTTGATAATGAAAACCCATACACGACCTACATAAATAGAGGACAAAGATAGATTAAATAAAATTCTAGAATGAAAATGCAGCAACTTTAAATCTGGTGAAAGCATATACAAGGAACATAATAAAAATTGCTTTAAAAAAAACTTATTCTAAGAAGCATGAAGATTCATCTTTAAAGCTTGCTTTAAAAACTGGCATCCTATAAATTAGAAGATATTCTAACATTCCCCCTTAATTTATAACATAAACTGATTTAACCTCCATAATGCCCAAATGTTGTCTTAGACATTCAAAACTCTCTGTAGTTAATTCCTTTGTAAATATGTCTTCCAATTATTCTTCAGATCTGCAAAACTCTAAATGAATTTATCCATTATTCACCAACTCTCTGATGAAGTGAAATGTGGTGTCAATATGCTTGCTTCTCTTATGAAAAACATGATTCTTTGATAGTGCAATTGCTGATTTGAACATGTCTACATACAAATATCCAATAAAGATTAAGTCATCAACATATAAACATACAATAAAAACATGACCTTGCTTGTTGATTTTTGTGTACAAAGTAGGCTCACAATTGCTTATGTTGAATCCATTGCTTGTCAAGTATGAGTGAATCTGAATATACCATGATCTTGGTGCTATTTTGATCCCATAAAGATTTTTCTTCAATTTATATAATTTGTCTTAATGTCCATGCACTTGATAACCTAGTGGTTGCTCCACATATACTTCTTCTAAAAACCATTCAAAAATGCTAATTTGACATCCATTTGGAAACCTTCCAATTGCTTTGTGTTGTTATGGCTTAAATCATTCTAATTATATTAACTCTTGCAACTGGTGCAAATGTTTCATTATAATCAATTCTATGTTGTTGAACAAAACCTTTTGATACTAATCTGGCTTTATACTTGTGAACTTCTCTTTCCGCATTGAATTTGGTCTTATAGATCCATTTGACTCCTATGTTGTCTTTACCTTCAAGTAGATCTACTATCTCCCACGTTTCATTTCTTTCAATAGAATCCATCTCCTCATCCATAGCCTTGACCAATGATCATTCTTATCTGCTTCTTCAAAATATATAGGGTCATGAGAGAATAAAGCAAAATTTAATGTAAGTCTAGATTCTTTTCTCCTTGATCATAAATTTATTTCAAACTTCTTATGTTTTTACCTCTGTACTTTGATCATAATGAGGAAGTGATAGGTTTTGATTTATTACTTCCTTGTGAATTGGGACTTGCATGCACTGATGATTCACCTAGCATAAAATTCCCTTGAGTTCTTAACTCTCTTGAATTACCTCATTGTAGATTTCATGTTAGAGTACTTGTTGCTTGTGAACTTGGTTTTGAACTTGGTTGGCTAACTTGCACACCTTGTTCAACTAATTCTTTTTCTTCTTAAAGGTAATGATGTTCCAACGATGATTATTTTATCAATGCTTATTTCCAAAGCTTCCTCTTATTTAAATTCAACATCTATAATGATGATTACGCTCTTGGTAATGATATTGTATAATTTGAAAGCTTTTGACTGCTCACTGTAACCAATAAAGATACATTTTCACCTCTATCATCTAGCTTTTTTCTTATTTATTCTAGCACATATGTATATGCCACACATTGAAAAACTCTTAAATGAGATACACTGTGCTTTCTACCACTCCATGTTTCATGTGGAATTTTATCCTTGACACTATTTGTAGAACATCTGTTTAGAATATAAACTCTACATGCTACTACTTTTCACTAGTATTCATTAGAAAAATGCTTGGCCTTCAACATGATCCTAGCCATATCAATGATTATTTTGTTCTTCCTCTCTGTAACACCATTATGCTATGGTGTTTATCTTATAGTAAACTACTTCCTAATTCCATGATACTTGAAAAAATCTACAAACTCATTTGAAGTGTATTCACCACTGCTATCTGACCTAAGTACCTTGATATATAGGCCACTTTATTTTTCCACCATTGCTTTGAACTCATTGAATATTCTAAAGGCTTCAAACTTTTGCTTGAGAAAATATATCAAAGTTTTCCTTCTAAAATCATCAATGAATGTTAGAAAATATAAACTTCCTCCTAATGTTGGAGTATGCATAGTGTTGGTTGAATATTTTGTCGATCAGCGTACTGATAAACAAAATAGGTCTGATCATCCAAAGTAAGAAGATTGGTCGGCCAAATGTGTAGGTTTACCACATCAAAAGGGGACTAATCTCTCCTCTCATCAAGGGGAGGTTCCATATATATATATATATAGAAAATAATACTCAAGGGTAGGATAAATCATCCATCTCTCTTTTTTCAGAGATGATGCGTGCAAATCAAAGGAGAAATCTTAGGGATAATGACAGAAAGCACTCCTCTTCTTTCAGAAGTACCATTCAAAAAACCACAAAAATCTTCGTAGTAGTAATTGCAAAATGTAACCAAGGTAGTAGTAACTAGCAAATTGAGATGTAGCACAAAGTCTTCACCTGAATTGCCCAAGAGTGAGATATGAAGGACAATGAGGGCACAAAGTTATCCCAAGGTCCTTTACATAGAAACAAAAAGAAAACACACTAAAGGTAATTGTGGGGCACAAAGTCTCTCCACAGTTGGCTTCAGGATGCCTTCCTGACTACTTTCACTAATTCTGCTTATTGAATTAAAGGAATGGAAAATATATTAAAGAAAAAGACATAAGAATAGTTTCCCCAATAACAAAGATATCAAAACATAAAGTCTGAAAAGTCACTTGCTTTCTTAGTCCAATAACAAAATATGATCAACAATCTGAGCTCAAAGTCTCAGTAATGCCTTTCAATTTGGGCAGAGTTTTGTTTCTGATAATCAAAGAGCGAGAGTGCCACAATAACAAGAGAGTCCCTTATATAGCCTCTTCAAGAAGGACTTGGGAATAGTAACACATCATGTTGCATTGAATTTTGTTAAGAAGACATGCTGGAATTTAGGGGCATTTACCCATTTGCTTTTTTCAATGCAGAGAAACGAGTCACGCTATTGAAAGTTTGCATCTTTCAATATCCACCTGGCAGTCTACTTCTAGAAACATATTTGATGCGTAAAATGTTTATGGTCATTCCTACTCTTTACGCTCCTCTTAGCGGTTCTTCCTTTTAGCCTTGGCCTTAAAGCCTTTGAATGCATTTAGGTCTATGCTTAAACCTGCAAGGATCAACGGCTATTTCATTGTTGTGACTTTGACGTCTGCAGGCATGTCACTTTCCTTGACAATTCCTTTGGCTTTGTTATTTGATCTTTCCTGAAGGGGACCTACCTTTTAGGGCCTTGAAAAATGGTCCACTTTGGGTCAGGAAGAGCCCCCCGCAAGGGTATCTGCCCTTCAGGCAGTCTTCAGATGGCCTTCGGGCTTCTTTCTTTCGGCGGGCTTTATCCTTTATTTCCTTTGGACAAAATGTCTGAAGGAATTCTTTCGGGCAATTTTTTCGAAGGAAATCTTCCTTTCCTTGTCTTTCCACTGGGCTTTGCTTTGTTTTTCAGGTGATTTCCTTTGGACAAATTGTCCAGAGGATTTCGCTTTGTCCTTTGCCTTGTTCATTTTCCCAAAGGAATTCACTTTGTCTATTTTGCTAGGGGAACTTTTTTGAAGGAAATTCCTTTGCTCTTTTGGCCTTTAAATTGGTCCATTTGCCCCATTTCGGCCCTCTACAAGAGCTGTTTGAGCTCCAAATTAGCCTTTCAAGTTTTTTGCAATGGTTCACTTCGATTTCTGAGAGTCCTCTGCAAGCTTTGTTTGTCCTTTGGAAATTTGATTTTATGTGAATCTCAAATTGTGACATGTGGCAACATCCACTGCTCTTAGAAACAAAGTGAAATGAGGCTTAGAAGATGACACTTGGCAGCATCGGCTGAGTTCTATCGGGTTTTTATTTCCTTCCTTAGTCACTTTTGCCATGTAAATTCCCTCCACAAGGGCACTTGTGTCTTTGACACTTGGGGCACTCTTTTGAACTTGTCGCTTGAACCGACCGATTGAACCAACTTTGGTTCAACAGTTTAATGGTTCATTCCCTTTGATCGCTTGAACCAAGATTCTTTGAAACAAGCCTAGTTGAACCCGTTGAACTTAAGTGGTTTAATGGTTCAACGGTTCAATGGTTCAAGCCTCAAAAACTTGTTGTTTTGATTGAACCCACCTGTAGAAGCCTTTGAACCTGTTGAACCATTAGTCCGTCACTTGTTCTTTCTAAGCTCTTTGATCTTCATTGTACTGGTTGAACTTGTGAACCTATGAACTCATTGAACCCTTTGGTTCAAGGTTCAACTATTCAATTGGTTCATTCTTTTTATTTGGCTAAGTCCTTTTGATCTTTTTAAACCAAATGCGTTGAACCATTTGGTCGTTGAACCTGTTAAACCATTGAACCTTTGAACCAAAGTGGTTCAATGGTTTAATGATTCAAGCCTTCTTCTTTTTGATAAGTGTTTTGAAGCCGTTGAACCTTGAAGCGGTTGAACTTTGAACCTTGACAAATGCGCTTAACTCTTGTTGTTGATGTTGAACCTTTGAACCCATTGAACCCGTTAAACCAAAATGGTTCAAGGTTCAATGGTTCAATCGGTTCATTTTTTTCTTAAGAGCTTGCCAATGAACTCTTTTGGTTGAGCGTTGTCATTGAACCAACTTTGAAATCGCCTAAGTGTTGAGAGCTTGCTTTTTTGCTGTAGAGTCCATAGAAATCAACCTGTGAAGTCCGTTGAACTTGGCCTGCAGAGTCCATAGATTTTCTTCCTACAGAGTCCGTAGATTTAAGCCTGCAGAGTTTGTAGATTTTTGAGAAGCTTGAAAAATGAGGAATTTGAATGCTCATAACAAATTTCAAGAAGAGAAGAGACAATTTTGGTCTGTAGGACCAAAATAGTTCACATGTCCCAAAAAATGAGAAGTCTATTTTTGGGGACAATAGTTGGCTCCAGTTGGGAAACTTCTATCAATTGTAAAAAAGAATTTAAGGGAGTAGAATCTAGAATCTCCAGTGTCTTCATGTGTACCATTGGGCTACGGAGTCATGTTACCCAGAAATGGAAGACAGAAAAAATGGAAACAAACAAAATAAAATAGAATTAAAAACTATACAAATATATATATGTACAGATGCAATGATATGATACTTCAAGCATTGAAATGTTTCAGATGCTCCCCATTGTGAGGCAGAGAAAAGAGTGTGCCATCTTGATATTTCAGTAGAAAGTTGTTTTCACCATTGTGTTGATGAATTATAAATGGGCCTCTCCAAAGGGAGTCAAACTTTCCATGCATCCCTTTTGGTTCTCTTTTTTTGTCCCATAGTAGGACTTGATCCCCAATCTTGAAATCATGATTTTTGGCCTTTTGGTCAAAGAGTTTCTATACCAGACTTTGATGAGCAACAATTCGGTCCACCACCATGGTTCTCTATTCATCCAGCTCAGTCAGGCACAAAATTATCTTATCAAGAGAGCTTTCATATGTCTGATCTTCAATTGCCTTTGCCAATTTCAAGGTTGACAATTCTAAGGTGATTGATATTTCAACATTGATACCATAAAGAAGTTGAAAAGGGACATACCAACTGCCCTCTTTGGTGTGATTCTGTCTGCCCATAGAGCATCAACCAATGCTTTATGCCATGTCCTTTGATTGTCATTTGCTAGCTTCTTGATGATATTTACTAGGTTCTTATTGCTTAATTTATCTTGTCCATTCCCTTGTAGAAAATAATCAGAAGAATGGGAGAGTGTAATTACATAATGAAAACATAATTGTGTAATCTCTTGGGAGGTGAAACAAGCTGCACTGTCAGTAATAATTTTGGTTGGAACTCCAAACCTAGAAATGATATTATCTTTGAAGAAATTGCATACAACTTCTAAAGTAGCATGCTTAGTTGGGATTGCTTCTACCCACTTGGTGAAATACTCAGTTGCTGTAATGACATAATCATGTCCAGAGCTTGAAGATGGGTTTATAGTCCCAATAAAATCAATCCCCCATTACTAGAAAGTTTCTTCTATGATCACTGGCTTGAGAGGTAGGGCAGCTAACTTGGGTCTTCCAACAAATTACTGGCAAAGTTCACATTTTCTCACCCACTTATATGCATCTTGGAAAAGAGTTGACTAGTAATACCTGGCTCGCAAAATCTTGTGAGCAGTTACAGGAGTAGAAAAATGTCCTTTATAGGATAGATTGTGGAAAGATTTCAAAATTTGGCTTTGTTTGTCTTTGTCTATAGAGCGAATGAATACTCTATTTATGCTTCTCTTGTACAAGCCGTTGTCCCAAAGGACAAAATTGGCAGCTTTCAACTTGATAGTCCTCCTTTATTTATAAGACAAATGAGCAAACATTCACCATAAGTAAGGAAATGAGTAATACCTGAATACCACTCATTGGTAGTGGAGACAAAAAGGACTGTTGGTGTGTCTTCCACTTCAGCTTCTACATGTTGTGTATCTTTTGGCTCGTTGTCAGCAATTAATTAGCATAGGCCTTTTCCCCTGACCAGCTTTATTGGCTTGATATATAGATCAAACTCTTGGATCTTTGCAATCCAATTTCCTTTTTTTGTGCTAAACTCCTGCTGAGTTAATATGGACTTGACTGTAGTGTCAGGAATTAAGGCAATAGTGTGTGAATTCAAGATATAGAAGCAAAAATGTTTGACTGCTTTCACCACTGCATAAGCATGCTTCTCTACGTTTGAATACTTCATCTCATGGGTTTTGAGAGGGCAACTCATGAAAGAAATAGGAGATTCCATACCTTCCTTGTCTTGTTGAACAAGAATTAGTGAAAGCATGTGTTTAGAAGCATAGCTATATATGATGAAATATTTGTTATAATCTAGACAAACCAAGGTAGGGGCATGGGCAATGGCAGTCTTGATATCCTAAAATACTAACACGCTTTCTTTAGTCTAGCTGAAGGTGGTCTTCCCTTTCATCATGTTCACAATGTGTCTAGTCTTCTCAGTAAATTCAAGGATGAACCTCCATAATAAATTCACCTTTTCAAATAAAGAGTGAACAACATTTTTACTTGTAGGCAAATTAAGCTCTTGAATAGACATGACTCTATTTGAGTCAATCTTTATGCCTTCTTTAGACATACTGTGTTCGAGGAGTTTCTCCTTTGTTACTCCAAAAATAGACTTCTTAGGGTTCAAGGAAATACCATTCTAGCGGTAGCGCTCCAGCACTTGTTGTAAGTGGCGTACATGATCAGATCGATGCTTTGAAAAAATGGGTAAGTCATCAAGGTATACCACTATGAATTTACCCATTTCATCTTTGAAATCCAGGTCCATTGCTCTCTGAAAGGTGGCACCAGCATTTATAAGCCAAAAGACATTCTTCTATATGCAAATGTACCCCAAGGTGTGGTGAATGATGTCTTGTGTTGGTCTGCTTCACCAACTTCAAATTGATTATATCTTGAGAAGCCATCTAGCATTGATAACATCTCTGAACCTGTCACTGTTTGAAGCACTTGATCCATAATTGGCAAAGGGTAATTATCTTTCAAAGATGACTGATTCAGATTCTTGAAATCTACACAAATTAAAATTTTGCCACTCTTCTTCCTTACAAGCACTATGTTTGCAATTCATGTGAAATGATGGATTGAAAAGATGATTCTAGCATTTAACATTTTTTGTATCTTAGACAGAATAGTACCTAATATTTTTGGATTGTACTATCTAGATTTTTGCTTACAGGACATTGAGTCAGCCTTGAGAGGATTGTCATGGCAGATTTCATCAGATTTGAGAGACTTCAGGTCGTCATAAGAATATACTAAGACATCCATGTATTGATGGAGTAAAGTGGTGAACTTGAATCTTTCTTTAGGGGTGCAACACTTACCAATGTTAACCATCTTGGGATTTTCTTTAGTAGTCAGATTTACTTGATCGAATTCCTAAGAGAAAATTGAATCTGTCTACTGTTGTTTGATGAATCTATCATGCTTGTCAAATAGTTTCTCAAAAAAAACTAGGCCTTTGAGAATTTTATTTCCTTTTAGCTATAAGAATTCTTCATTTATATCTGAACTAGATTCAGAGGCTGATTCATATTTTTAAGGTTCACTGCCTTCAAAACGTAGTTGTTCGAAATTATCTTTTCGTTCCAGGAAGGCAATGATTTGATGATCATCATTGAACACTTGCCAATGATCAACATTGTCAGGAACACTTGGTTTATAGACTAGCTCAATAGTATACCTGTCTTCTTTGAAATCTGAGTGAGGAACTAAAAGAGTTCTTGAAACAGCAAGTGCATCAGCTATGTCATTAGATTCTCTGGGTATGGTAAAAATATTGAAATCATCAAAGCTTTCAATTTGGTCCCAAACTAGGTTGCGATAGTGGTATAATCTTTCATTCTTGGTTTGGTATAAGTTTTTCACTTGACAAACCACTAATTCAACATCCCCTTTGGCATGAAGAAACTTGATGCTTTTGTCTTGAGCAACATTCAATCCAAGCAACAGAGATTCATATTCAATTGTATTGTTAGTGTTGCTAAATTGTAATTTGTAAGATGAAGGAAACATATCTCCTTGAAGAGATATCAACACAATCCTGGCTCCCGAACTAGTAGAGGAATAGCTACCATCAAATTCCAAAGTCCATACCTCATTAGATACTGATTTTTCTTTAGACTTTCCTTCATTAGAGAGGAAGTGTCCTTCTTCATTTGTATTATAACCTACTAGTTCTGCTATTCTATTGAACTAATTTTTGGATTGACACTTTCAAGAATTTTATTAGATGTTTCATGCACTTCGTCTGTAGATAGAAAGTAGTCACCCATACCTGAGGATTCAAAAATATTTTGAGCTTTAGGGGCTGATGTTTGGGTGACTACATATTTTTCCTCCTTTTCAGGGAGCAACCTCTTCATTACGCCTTTGACAGGGATTCTTGCCTCAGATAGGTCTATATTTAGTTCTCCTCCTAAGTCCTTGCAAAAATTTCATCCAAAAAAAATGCCATAGGATGCTGGGACGTCAACCACCAAGACAGTCATCTTGATTCTCTTGTCTGGAAATGTTGCAAATGCAAATTGGGCATCTTTGATTTGCCCAAGAAACGGTACTTGCTTGTTTTCCATAGAGAAACATCTTCCAAATGTCTTGGTCAGTGTGAGGCCAAGAGATTTAGCTACTTTAGCAGGCATGACATTGTCAGATGCACCTGAGTCTATAATAAAATTACTTAGCTTGTGTTATGTACCTAGGGATATGATATATGGGTTGATGGAGATGCTGACATGTGGCCACACATCCCCTTAGTTAGTTATATGGGTAAAATATATTAGGATAATAGAGTAACTTGTGGAAGTATTACATTAGGTAATGGTCGGCCTGCATTGGATTAGGAGGTTACCCATCCATGGGTTAGATAGATGTATATATATAGGAGATGAATATCATGGTAAATATATAAAGTAAGCATTGAGTATTCTATTGTAAGAGGATATTGGAGGTTGTCCCTTAGAAGAGACATTGTGGAGTTATTCCTTCTTAAAGGAGTATTATATGGTGTTTCCCTACCTTAAGGGTATTTCTGCATATATTGAATATCAAGATCATTACAAGTGGTATTAGAGCTTCGATTTGGGCAATTTGTGTGGAGCAAAACCCTAATTTCACTATATATTCTGAAATATAGGGAATTTTTACTTGAAATTTTTACTGGAGATGTAAGAAAATATAAGAGAATCGTAGTAAAAATTTCAAAAAATTTTGATTCGTTTTGAGGGAGTTATTTCTATTTTAGGGTTTATAATAATTTCGCTATATCTTCCGAAATATAGGGAATTTTTATTCTAAATTTTTACTAGAGATGTAATCAGATATAAGAGAAGTAAATTCAAAAATTCAGAATTTTTAGAGTTGTTTGGAGTGATTTTTTGTGATTTTATGGATCTTTTATTGATATTTTAGGGTTTCATGAACCTTAATTTTTTTGTGGATCATGGAGTTGCAAATATTTTCAGGGGAAGATGATATTGATGCTAAAGAATGGTGGCTCCTTTTGGAGAACCATTTTAGAAAAACTTTTGGGCAAAGAGAATTAACTCTTTTTTTGTATGGGCCTGCACTAGATTGGTTTGATCAGTTGAGCTATACAGAAAGGTTTTCTTCATGGCAAAAAATGGAACATATATTTTTAGATCGATGGGCTATAAAACAAGAAGCAAAAAAAGAAGAAGCAGTAGAAGAAGAAGTAGAAGAAGCAACATAAGAAGAAAAAGAAGAATTGGATGATAAGGGTTCAAATAATTTGGCTCCAAAGAAATCTGAGTCAATTTTTCAATTTCATGGATGCATTCAAAAGAAGAAGGTGGTTATGTTCATAAACCCTACTAGCAAGTATAAATTCATTAACATGAATGTGGCCAAGCATCTACATGTTCAAGCAAAGAATATCAAAGAGGTTCAAGTAGATGGTAAGAATATTTCAATGTTTGAAGATCTGAAGCTCATTATGGAAAAAGATGTTTTGCATTCAGATTTTTATGCTTTGGATATGGATGATGTGGATATAGTTCTTGGATATCCATGGTTAGAGACTTTGGAAACAATGAATATTAATGTTCAGAAAAAGTTCATGAAGTTTTGGTATAAGAAAAAGAAGATCACTTTACAAGATATCATAGTGAAAAAGGCACCAATAACAATCCAGGTAGATCGTGAGGATGAGATGGAAACATGTGATGAAGAACATGCTAAAGATTCAGATGATATAGATAAAGACACACTACAAATGAGCACTTCATCTACTCAAGAGACAAAGAAGGAAAAGGTGGAAGAGGTAGAAGCAAAGGTGGATAAGGTCAAAGTATTGGAAAAGGTTGAGGTATATAGACACCCACATCATCATGAGAGGAAACAATCATGGAACCAGGTGAGGAAGTGTCATAACAACAATCATTTTGTCTATACAAGAAATAAAATTTCCAATCATTATGGATATGCATGGAATCCAAAGAAAAAATACTATGGCACATGGAATGAATGGGGAAATCACTATGACTATGCATGGAAGAATACCTACTATGGTCATGGTTGGAATCAGAGTAGCACAGCGGAATTGATACATGGAATAAAAAGAGTAATAATTATGCTTGGACACCAAAGCATTATAATTATGAACAAAATCAGAGGAGCACAATAAAATTTGGAAACAAGCTTGGAGAGCTATCACCTGCCAAGATCACATATGGATGGATAAATGATCAAGATTGGAGACAAGTGTGCAATGATTTGAAGCACACTCATTATTTGGTTTCTTCCTATATTTTGGGAATGAAACATGTCAAGGAGGGAAGGAATATTATGTACCTAGGGATATGATATATGGGCTGATGGAGATGCCGACATGTGGCGCACATCCCCTTAGTTAGTTATATGGGTACAATATATTAGGATAATAGAGTAACTTGTGGTAGTCTTACATTGGGTAATGGTCAGCCTACATTGGATTAAGAGGTTACCCATCCATGGGTTAGATAGATGTATATATATAGGAGATGAATATCATGGTAAATGTATTAAGTAAGCATTGAGTTTTCTATTGTAAGAGGCTATTGGAGGTTGTCCCCTCAAAGAGACACTGTGGAGTTATTCCTTCCTAAAGGAGTATTATATGGTGTTTCCCTACCTTAAGGGTATTTTTGAATATATTAAATATCAAGATCATTATAGCTTGTGACCATTTATTAACAGGAAAACATAGAAAGGTTCTATTTTCCCAGGGCCAGCTAGAGGAGTAATGACAAGATTATTCACAATGAGCATGTTCTTTGGCGAATCAGGAGTTATCTTTTTAGCTTCTTGTCATACAAGGATGGTTTGGTTATTGACACATTGGACTAACTTATCCAATTGATTAGGATTGGACTACAAATATTCAAATTCAGACATTTGTATTTTTATCTTTTTGACATGATCGATTAAAATGGTTGAATTGAGCTAGGTACAGAGGAAGGTATTTCAACCTTTTGAGTTTAAAGAGGGATGGGAGGAGGGCTAGTTTGAAAAATTAAAGTAGAAGGTGAAATTGATGTACTTACTTTTTGGGTGATTAACGGATCCTTTGACTGGTAAGGCAGAGTGGTTCCATGCTTAGCAATTGTAATTGCTAGTTGAAGTTGCTCTTCTGTCTTCCCTTTATCATCTTGTTAGACTGATTGGTTCTTGGACCTGGTAAGCACTGCATATGATCCATCAAAAACTTCTCCTTTGCTTCTGGGTTCATCCTAGTAGTTCAGGAAACCAATGTGAGAGTCGCCAGTTGATTCTTCTTGATTTTCTACAAGGAGATCAGCGTCATTTTCTTGATTCAATTCAGGCTAGAAAGAGAACTCTGATTCTACTTCAAGATATTCCATTGTTGAATTGGTTGGAGGAGATTCCAGGGCAAGTTTCCCTTATGGGGGAGGAAGATGATTTTGTTGCCCTTGATTCTTGGTAACATTACCCTGATATGACTGATTTGAAAATGTCATTCTTGGCATATCTTTGTATGAAAGAGCAGAAGATATTCCTTGTGTCATTTGCTTTTTTAGAGCAAGAAACTCATTTACCAACTTCTGCACCATTGGATCTATGGTGCCTGTAGATGAATATTCAAAAGATGATGGTCTATTTTTATTTGGATCTCTTCTTATCTTCCCTGCTAAGATGAGATCATCTTCTACCTCAGCGGCCAAATGTTGAGCTGCAACAAGATCTATTTGACTAGTACGTCTTAAAAGAAAACTTACTTTAGGTAACTGAGAATTAATGAAGAAGCATTTGAGATTCTCAACTGTAGGTCGAGTAATTACAAGAATTCTGTTCCTCAGTTTGTTATACTTGGCTATGAAGTCCCTCATTGGTTCATGAGATTCTTTCTACATCTATGTAAGTTGATCCAGAAGTGCATGTGCATCTTCTACAGGTTTGAATCTAGCTTCAAAATTAGCTTTAAGGGTATTCCAATAAGTTACTGACCGAGCCTGTAGATGATAAAATCAATATGTAGTAGCACCTTGTAATGTTTCTACAAATAGCCTGAATGCTACATCTTCAAATTCTACTCCAATTACGTCACAGGCTATGTTGAAGGCTGCAATGTGTTCATCAGGATGAACTTTCCCATCACCATATAATTTGGGGAAATTCTTCCTTGAACTGTGTGGAAGCTCATGTAGAGGTGGAGTAAGATTGAGAGGACCAAAAGAATTACCCCAAGGGCCTTGAACTGCCATTATATGACTATGAAAAGAAGGAATAACAAATCTCAGAGGGGTAATTATTGGTAAAGCTTTATCAACAGTAGAAGTGGATACTTCGTTTGGCAATGGAGATCTGACTTTAGTAGGAAGAAAGCTCTTGGTTCGTTGGAGGCGAGATGGTGAAAGAATAAAATCAAAATTACTTTGCTATACCAACTCGAATACAGGGTCAACAATACCTTTATCCCTTTGGCTTCATGTATACCTTGAATCTACCAGATTGTGAAATAAAAATGGAAAAGAATTGACCTTGCTTTAGTTTGAAGCTTGAGGCTTTAAACTACGCGTTCTTTCCCAGTTAGTGTGGAGGTGAATGGAAAGGTTATAATAATAATGGGTAAAACACAGAAATGGAATGGAGTCTATAATGGATAATGGTAGAGACTGATTTCATCTGAAACTTGAGGTTTCAGAATGCACATAACTATATCCCCAGCAGAGTCACCAAAAACTGTTGGTTGAATATTTTGTCGATCAACGTACTGATATACAAAATAGGTCTGATCATCCAAAGTAGGAAGATTGGTCGGCCAAATGTGTAGGTTTACCACATCAAAAGGGGACTAATCTCTCCTCTCATCAAGGGGAGGTTCCCTATATATATAGACAAAAAATAATACTCAAGGGTAGGATAAATCATCCATCTCTCTTTTTTCAGAGATGATGCATGCAAATCAAAGGAAGAATCTTAGGGATAATGACAAAAAGCACTCCTCTTATTTCAGAAGTACCATTCAACAAACCACAAGAATCTTTCTGGTAGTAATTGCAAAATGTAACCAAGGTCGTAGTAACCAGTAAATTGAGATGTAGTGCAAAGTCTCCACCTGAATTGCCCAAGAGTGAGATATGAAGGACAATGAGGGCACAAAGTCGTCCCAAGGTCCTTTACATAGAAATAAAAAGAAAACACACTAAAGGCAATTGTGGAGGCACAAAGTCTCTCCACAGTTGGCTTCAGGACGCCTTCCTGACTACTTTCACTAATATTGCTTATTGAATTAAATGAACATAAAATATATTAAGGAAAAGACATAAGAACAATTTCCTCTACAACAAAGATATCACAACACAAAGTCTGAAAAGTCACTTGTTTTCTTATTTGATTAACAAAATATGATCAACAATCTGAGCTCAAAGTCTCAGTAATGCCTTTTAATTTGGGCAAAATTTTGTTTCTAATAATCAAAGAGTGAGAATGCCACAATAACAAGAGAGTCCCTTATATAGCCTCTTCAAGAAGGACTTGGGAATAGTAACACATCATGTTGCATTGAATTTTGTTAAAAAGACATGCTAAAATTTAGGGGCATTTACCCATTTGATTTTTTTAATGCAAAGAAACGAGTCACGCTATTGAAAGTCTGCATTCTTTCAATATCCACCTGGCAGTCTACTTCTAGAAACATATCTGATGCGCAAATGTTTCTGGTGGTTCTGCTCTTTACGCTCCTCTCAACGGTTCTTCTTTTTGGCCTTGCCCTGAAAGCCTTTGAATGCATTCGGGTTCACACTTAAACTTGTAAGGATCAAAGGCTATTTCATTGTTGCAACTTTGACGTCTGTGGGCATGTCACTTTCCTCGGCAATACCTTCAACTTTGTTATTTGATCTTTCCCAGAGGGGACCTGCCCTTTGGGGCCTTGAGAAATAGTCTGCTTTGGGTCGGGAAGAGCCCCCCGCAAGGGTATCTGCCCTTCAGGCGGTCTTCAGATGGCCTTCGAGCTTCTTTCTTTCAGTGAACTTTATCTTTTATTTCCTTTGGACAAAATGTCTGAAGGAATTACTTCAAACAATTTTTCCAAAGGAAATCTTCCTTGCCTTGTCTTTCTATCGGGCTTTGCTTTATTTTTTAGGCAAATTCCTTCAGACAAATTGTCTAGAGGATTTTGATTTGTCCTTTGCCTTGTTCATTTTTTCGAATCACTTTGTCTGTTTTGTTGGGGGAAATTTTTTGAGGGAAATCTCTTTGCTCTTTTGGCCTTTGAATTGGTCCATTTTCCCCCTTTCTACTCTCCGCAAGGTCTGTTTGAGCTCCAAATTAGCCTTTCAGGTTTTTTGCAATGGTTCACTTCAGTTTCTGAGTGTCCTCCACAAGGGTTGTTTGTCCCTTGGAAATTTGCCTTAGTCGATTTTATGTGAATCTCAAATTGTGACACGTGGCAGCATCCACTGCTCTTAGAAACAAAGTGAAATGAGGCTTGAAAGACGACACTTGGCAGCATCCGCTGAGTTCTGTCAATTTTTTGTTTCCTTCCTTAGTCACTTTTGCCACAAAAATTCCCTCCGCAAGAGCACTTGTGTCTTTGACGCTTGGGGCACTCGTTCGAACTTGTAGCTTGAACCGATCGATTGAACCAACTTTGGTTCAACGGTTCATTCCCTTTAACCACTTGAACCAAGATTCTTTGAAACAAGCCTAGTTGAACGCGTTGAACCTTGAACCCGTTGAACCTTTGAACCTAAGTGGTTCAATGGTTCAATGGTTCAAGCCTCAGAAACTTGTTCTTTTGATTGAACCTGCCTGTAGAAGCCTTTGAACCTGTTGAACCATTAGTCCATCACTTGATCTTTCTAAGCTCTTTGATCTTCATTGTACTGGTTGAACCTTTGAACCTATGAAATCGTTGAACCCTTTGGTTCAAGGTTCAACGGTTCAATTAGTTCATTCTTTTTTTTTGGCTAAGTCATTTTGATCTTTTTGAACCAAACGCGTTGAACCTGTTGAACCATTGAACCCATTGAACCTTTGAACCAAAGTGGTTCAATGGTTCAACGGTTCAATGATTCAAGCCTTCTTCTTTTTGATAAGTGTTTCGAAGCCATTGAACCTTGAAGTGGTTCAACTTTGAACCTTGACAAAAGCGCTTAACTCTTGCTGTTGATGTTGAACCTTTGAACCCATTGAACCCGTTGAACCAAAATGGTTCAAGGTTCAATAATTCAATCGGTTCATTCTTTTTTTAGAAGCTTGCCAATGAACTCTTTTGGTTGAGCCTTGTCATTGAACCAACTTTGAAATCGCCTGAGTGTTGAGAGCTTGCTTCTTTCCTGCAGAGTCCGTAGAAATCAACCTGTGAAGTCCGTTGAACTTTGCCTGTACAGTCCATAGATTTTCTTCCTGCAGAGTCTGTAGATTTTTTGGAAGCTTGAAAAATGAAGAATTTGAATGCTCAGAATAAATTTCGAGAAGGGAAGAGAAAATTTTGGTCTGTAGGACCAAAATATTTCACATTTTGTTCCAAAAAATGAGAAGTCTGTTTTTGGGGACAACACATAGGTTCACATATATCAGTATGAATAATCTCTAATGGTGTCTTTGATCTATAAGACACTCATATTTTAAAACTTTCCCTATGTTATTTTACCAAAATACAACTCCCATTTGAACTCAATGGTTACTCAATTTGTAGTAATTATCTTACTGTGTTCTTCTTCTACAATAAACTCAAACCTCCAAAACGAAGATGTCCATACCTTAGATTCCATAACCATGTTGAATCTAAATGGGCTACCTTGTACTTTGCCTCGGGTTATTTTTGTCTTGACTTTTTACTCTTGATTCAAAGTGGGAGCATTTGGTTCCTAGTCATCTCAATTTTTGCAATCAACCTATCACTTGGAAATTTGTCAAGTATAGTGCACACATTATCTTTGAATGATACTATGTAACCTTTCTGCACAAGTTATCTAAAACTCATTAGATTATGCTTCAAACCCTTAACAAAAAAACATCTAGAATATATTTTTTTCACCAGGTTCTGTGAAAATGTTAATCACACCTTTGCCCATCACTGATACTTTCTTATGATTGCCTAGCTTGACACATTGATTTAAAATAACTATCTAAGCTTTCAAACAAATCTTTGTTTCTTGTCATATGATTACTGCGTCCACTGTATAAAAATCACATATCATTGGAACTACATGACATGTAATGAATAATGACTCAGAATTATTTTTAGATACATTTGAAAATTTTGCATTTTGTTTACCCTAATTTAATTGTTTTTTAAACACTCATATGCATAAAGACCAAACTTATTGCAATAATAACACTAAACATTAGATTTCTCATACCTTTGAGAATGCTGATGAAATTGGTTGCACCCTCTAGAATTATAAGTATAAAATTTTTGATTTGTCCTTTCACCTTGATCTGGACTACTCCTTCCAATTTTTTGATTATTATTTCTTCTTATGCTTTTGAAGCTTGACCTTCCTCTTCCTCTACCTTTGGTAAAATATTCTTGTGATTTAAAAGCATTTTCTAAAGAGAAATTATTCCTATTCATTCTTGATTCATGAGATGATAGAGACCCCATCAACTCATCTATGGATAGCTGTGTTAGATCTTTATATTCTTCAATAACAACAACAATAGAATCAAACTTATTGGGTAGGCTCCTGAGAATCTTTTCCACAACCTTCTAATCATGTATTTATTTTCCATGTGATTTGATTTGATTAATAACATCCATGAATTAAATGAAAAATTGGTCTATGCACTCTGAATCTATCATTTGCACATTCTCAAAATTTCTCATAAGAAACTATAATTTAGCAAATTTTACCTTAGTGGTTCCCTGATACGGTGTTCCCAAAATATCTGAAATGCTCTTGGACCTAGTTACTACTGTAAACCTCAGGAAGATAGACTCATCCATTACCCATTGAATAAAAAACAGGGCTTTTACATCCTTCTTATTTTTTCTAAGCTGGTTTTTCTCTACTTGTGTCAAACGCTAATAAGCTGCCTGATTTACAGGCTCTACAAATCTGTTCTCCACTAAATTCCATATAACCTGTGAACAAAATAATGTTTTCATTTTGATTGACCAAAAATCACAGTTCTAACCTATAAAAATTGGAATTTGGGGCTGATGGATGTTGTTGTTCATTGTCATAATCTACAATAGAGATTTAATTCTGTATTTATTCCTCTAAATATTGTGGAATGGTGGTTGTAAACCATCTACCTCTTTTCAATGGTTGTTTATTGTCATGGACTGCGTTCCTTTTTATGCATGCATTTTTTTAAATAAACTGAATTATGATTCCGTTTTGTCTTTTCTGTTGTTTATTGTTGTCTCCTACGCTTATTCCCTATGCTGCCTTCTCCCTGGCTTTGATACGACAATGAAGAATAAAATAAGACTCAGGAAAAAAAAAAACAGACTCATGGAGAGCTACGACTTATTTTTATTTTTCTTTCTTTTTGATAATGAAAACCAATACACAACCTCAAAAAATAGAGGACGAAGATAGATTAAAGAAAATCCTAGAACAAACACACAATAGCTTTAAAGCTGGCAAAAGCATTTACAAGGAAAAGAATAAGAACTGCTTTAAAAAAAACTTATTCTAATAAGCGCGAAGCTTCATCTTTAAATCTTGCTTTAAAAACTGACACTAGAGAAATTAGCAGATATTCTAACATTTTTCATCTCATGAGGACTGTTATGACTAGTCATTTATCACATAAGTGACATTGTTTCATCACAACGAAAGGTATACTACTGTTTTTGTGATTTCTAAGATGACTTCAATGATCACATCTTTATAGAAATATAAAGCAGCTCTCATAGCACACAGGTATCATAAATGGTAGGTTTTTAAGAAGATTTTATAATTCTGTATTGATAAAGTATAATAAAGTACATATATTTATAGGTAAAATAATTGAAATATTAAAATATAAAATAATTAAAATTTCATTGATAATAAATTATGAATGGTGATTTGAAACATTCAAATAAAAAAGAAGCACATAATTTTTACCTAAAAATCAACTCTAAATTATAATATTTTTACACATTTTAATTTGAATGTGACCATTATTTCCATTCAATTTTGATTGTGTTTATAACTACCACTTCCACCTTTCCTAAACATTTGTTTCTTACATGCATTACGGTTATTCCCATATTAGGATCATCGACACTGGGGGGCAGATCAATTGTGATGCTCTATCTTTACATCCTATGTTTCGACTTTCTAAAATGCAAGGATGGGGCATAGCATCATGGAAGTGGTGCCTGCATTCATCTTTTATCGCCTTCCATTTCTTAAATTCTTAATGTAAACTCTATGGTAAGCTCCCTCTTCCTTAGTAGTATAGTCGGCTCCATAGAAATGTCAACGGCTTCATTATTAGTTTCATTATGTTAAGAGATGAGCGGCCAACCATTCAATAACTGCTCCAGTTAATGCTAGGGTAAAACAACCATACAATTGTCATGCACTTTGAAGCAACTATTTATACATCATTATCGTATTGGATAATACCAAATTATACTCAAACTTTTCATTGGGAAAAATAATGTATTGAATGATTACTTTACATTATTATTAGGTAAAAATGTTGAATAAGGATTAAAAAGTATATGTTTAATTTTTGGAATAGAAAATTCATCAATAAATATTGTTAGCATAATTATTTCGTAATTAATACATGTTTAATAATAATATTCATTTTTTATTATAACATTTATTATTAAATATAATGAAGTATTTTGTAGATTAAATTGTATATAATTTTTTTACAAAAAATTTACAATTTAATTTAATATAGAAAAATACTTCATTATATTTAATAATAAATGTTTAATAAATAAAAAATACTTCATTATATTTAATAATAAATGTTTAATTTAAATAAATATTTCATTGTCTTCATAGAATGTGAAAACACTATCTTACTATTTAGTCTTCTTGTCCATTTAAATTTGGAATTAAGTTCACTTCCTCTAAATTTGTTTTTCTGGTTGTATGCGTAAAAACTGTTTTTTGTCTAGGGAAATTAGTCATCCAAAACAGCTAGTATAGATCGGACATAATAGCTGTGGGTCAAGGCATGCAACAAGGACATTTTTGGCTCTATGTGTGCATCAGTAGAATGGTTAAAAATGGTATTCTTTATCAATTCTGTATTCAGGCAAGTTGGTATTTACGAACATTTATTATGTGTTGCACACATCGTAAAACGTGAGTGTGCATTAAAGCATAGTAGAGGATGAAATCTATATGAATGGGTATGCATTTAACCTTTTCATTCGCACATAAATTTTAAACCAAATAAAAAATCATCTTATTCCTTTATTACGTGGCACTATTTAGAAATGAGAATTAATTATGATGATAAGCTTGACGTATAAAAATCTCTAAAATTTAGTTGGAAATTGCACTATCAAAAGCAAGCTCAAGATTGACTTGGACAATAATGACACCCATTGTAATGCCCAGTATGGGAGGGCCTAGAGTGCCCTTGAGCATGCTCACAAACTATTTTTTTCCATTATATGCAGAGGACTTTAAAGAGCACATAGAATTTACAGTTCTTATATTTCAATCCGACTATGTTCTCTATATTTTGTTGTGATTTTTTAAACTTTTATTGCCATTAGATCACCATTTTTAACATTCATCCCTTGCCCCACATAGCCTTTTGATGTCCAAGGCCTTCCACTGACACTTATTCGTTATAGCTTTTACCTTAGCTTCATCACCATCTTTGAAGTAGCTATGTCTACCACTTATAAAAACATACAGGAAAAAAAATACATTTGATAGTTCAAATGTGGGAAAATGATACATATTACAAATCTTACTAATGTGCTCATAATATTTAAGGATGGCCATAAGTTTCTTCCATGTAAATTCAATTATTTTATGTTAGCTAAATGATATAAGGGTCTGCATTCTTTTAAGATTATAATTATTTGGATGAACTTGACACATTTGTCAGATTTAATAAATTTTTTTTATGTAAACGATTTTTGTTAATTGACAGTTTTTGTTAAGGAGTTACATGTGATTAATTCATACAAAATAAGGTGATATAATTTATAAAATTTAAACAGAGTTTAATTTCATAGATAAAATATATAACTGGGTCAAAGCGTAATAGCCTATCCCATTTTTTAGTATAGAAAGGACACATCCACTTTCATCTTCTCCTCAAAATATCTTGAATTTGAATCATTGAAATTAATTAAATAATACTTTTTAGATTATATATACAAATATGTAGTGCATATACATTTTTCTAATTTTTATATAAAACATTAAATGTTTTTAAGATTTATTTTTTATTTTATTTTTTATTATTTTACTGGTCAACTAGTGAGACATAGTATTATACTTTGACCCACGTTCTAAACCAACTCTTAATAGAGTTGTTTAGTTTTGTTATAATTAATCATTCTAAATAATAAAGGAAGATGTCAACATATCAACTCTGGGACTTTTAATAAAATAATTTTTTTTGGGTTGGAAAATATATTAGTGTATGTAATATGTCATATTAGTGCCCAAAACTGCATTAAGCATTTGTGTCCTTGTTAAAAAAATTAATGCTTGGTTGTCTAGCTATTGCTTCCTGTCTGCAAGTATTCATTTAAACTTATGAAGTCTAGTTTTTGTAATCAAGTCATAAAAAACACCTGTTCCCACTCTTACATTGTGTAAACCTTATGAAGTCTTGGTTTTGGCTAAACTTTAATAGTTTCATGTTTTGATAAGCTTGACATTGTTTGATAAAAGAAACACCTTATGAGAGTATTCAATGTTAAAAGCAAGTTTCAAAAATTGCATTTGGGGTGGTGAAACTCTGTGAGATTTTTAGTGGGAAACTGCACTTGTAAAATTCACTTGTCAAATATACAACTTGCAAATCGTGGTTGAATCTTCCATTCCTACTAGTCAACGTTTAAGGGGGTTTCAAGAAAATAGGCCACGTAGATGTCTTAAGCCACATCGCAAAGACTTGCCTACATGGAAATTAAAGCAATTAAAAAGCAAAGTATTTAAATGATAAATTGTTGGCCACATATGTAAAAGCTCCACATTGGATAAGAACTGCCATGTTGGAATAAAGGTCTGAAAAAGTATTAAAATCCACGCGAGAATGTAAAGTCAAATAACAAGATAAGGCAAGGTTAAAATTTTGTTTTGTTTGGGAGATGCGTGGTAGAATGGCAGAGTTTTTAGGTCAATCTACAACTTTGACATGTTGACATTTGAGGCACTGTCTTAAACATAAGAGTTTGTGAGAAAGTGGGTTCCTTTTTGTAAAAATTTTAACATTGATCCTCGAGCCCTTGAGATGTACTTTGCATTGAAGATAGATTATCTAAAAGATAAAGTACAACCCTCCTATTGAAAGATCAGAGAGCTATGAAGAGGGAATATGAGGAGTTTAAGGTCCACATCAATGCATTAGTTTCTCAAGCATAAAAGGTGTCGGAATAAGGTTGAACGATGTAAGATGGAACTCCATGGCCTAGGAACAATGATTGGGATCATCCAAGAATGATATAGGTATTTTTGGGCCATAACAAAGGACATGATATAAATGGAAATGAACTACCACCTTTGGTTTACGTTTCTAGAGAAAAGAGACCTGAATTTAATCATCACAAGAAAGCTAGTGCTAAGAATTCTTTGGTTCAAGTGTCATCTATGCTTACAAATGCTCCCTATCTATTAAATCTGGATTGTGATCATTACATAAATAACAACAAATCACTGTGTGAGTCCATGTGTTTCATGATGGATCCTAATGTTGGGAAAAAAGTTTGCTATGTTCAGTGCCCTCAAAGGTTTGATGATATTGATAGACATGATCGATATGCTAGTCACAACAAAGTGTTCTTTGATATAAACTTGAAGGGTTTGGATGGACTCCAGGGCCTTGTCTATGTGGGAATAGGATGCTTTTTTTAATAGGCAATCACTCTATGGTTATGAACCTCCTTCCAAAATCAAGGTCCTTGAATCATGTTGTTGTGGAACTAGAAAGAAAAGTAGAAAATGGAGAAGCAAATAATGCATTAGGAAAGGGTTAGCTTATGAGAAGCTTTTCGAGAAGGTGCTCTACTAAACCAGGTTGGAATGGATCCAGGTGGGATGATGGTCTTGGGATTGTTCTCAGCATTCTTTTAGTTATATTTGTAACTATAATTAGTGATTATCAGCAATCTTTATAGTTTAAGGATTTAGATAGGGAGAAGAAGAAAATCTCTATATAAGTTACTCAGAATGGTTATAGATAAAAAATTTGGATTTATGACCTTGTTGTTGGGGACTTAGTTCATTTATCAATTGGGGATCAAGTGCCAGTAGATGGGCTATTTGTTTTTGGGTTTTCTTTGCTTATCAATGAGTCAAGCCTAACAGGGGAGAGTGAACTTGTAAATGTGAACAAGAGAGTTCATACAAGGTAGAGTAGGAAAAGAAAAATGAGAAGAGATCATTGAAAAGACCTAAAAAATAGGTTTCTTCCATCTATGTGCAAGCTTGGGCAATGAAGATTTTCATTGGTGAATGCTTCAGATTTGAATGCATTGTGCATGGAAAGAAAGATTGTTGTGTCGAGGCATCATATAAAGAAAGGCTTAGCTTTTGGAAAAATCCTCTCTAGGGTACTCTGCTAAACTAGGTTGGAATGGAAACAGGTGGAAAGCCAAGAAATTGCAAGTTTTAAAAGTTGTATTCGAGGCTCCAAAGTCCCTGGGATATTTCGATGGGAGATGCAACTTGTAAATTACACTTCATAAAATGCAAGTTGCAAATTATGTTCAACTCTCCCAATCCTGTCGATCAAAGCAAGTGGAAAAAGTCAACTCAAGAGGAGCTCCAAAGAGATTTCAAAGAGGAATGCAATTTTGCATATTTGTAATTATGCAAATTGTAAATTACACTTGGATCTCCAAAACCCACTAGTCAAAGCTGGTCAACATGGGGTCCCAATTTAAAGTGGAACTTTTGAGGTCAATTGTAATTTTGTGTTTAGGCAAATTGCTCTTGGAGTTCCTAGTTCCTCGTGGGAAATTTTGAGTGGAATTACAATTTTACATTTGTGCAAATTAAAAATTGCACTTGGAGTTCCTAGTTCTCTACAAGAACTTTTGAGGGGAACTACAACTGCAAATTGCAAGTTGCAAATTTGCATGTTGTAATTTAAACTTTGGAGTTCCCAGTTCCCTATGGGAACTTTTCAAGGGAACTGTAACTACAAATTACAAGTTGCAATTTACACATGGAGTTCCCAGTTCTCTATGAAAACTTTTCAGGGGAACTACAAATACAAATTTCAAATTACAAATTTACAAGTTACAATTTGCACTTAGAGTTCCTAGTTCCATGCGGGAACTTTTTAATGGAAGATGCTTATCTCATTAATATATAAGGAAGTTCCATGTTAGAGGGATGAAATGTTACCCACAATTGAACCCATATTTTTGGCCTCTTTTCATTCCCATATGAATCCAAATTCTATTCAACAAGTAAATGTTGGATATTGATGGAAGCCTCTTTTCATACTGAACAATCATGGTAAGTTGATGGAAGCCTTGAAGGTTTTCATTCACTACCAAGAACATTAAATGTCACCCCATAATAGTAGATATCATTTAGAAACTCCTCCAATATAGGGAGACTTTAACCTGCTCCTTTTAGTCAACAAGTAAATGGTCTCACCAATACATTTGACAAGCCCAAAATAGAATTATTAGCCATTTTCCCATTAATGTGGCATGTTAATGTCACCATGTTGGAGGGATGAAACATTTCCCACACCTAAACCCATGTTTTTATTCACATTTAACATTATCCTTGGTTGTTTTGATCACCAAGATGACTCTTTTTCAAGTGGGGGAGGATGTCATGACCCTAATTGTCCTACATTTAATTCATTTTTACTGATATAGATTAGCTATGAATTATTCAAGACATATTTTGTTTGCTTTAATATGGTGTTATAGTTATGTGATCTACATTAATAAATTTTATTATATTTGTTGAGACAATTATGGATTATATTTTCATTACAACATTGGATATTTATGCTTAATGCATATTGATTTATTATTTAGTTAGATTTATTATTTAAATGTTGTTATTATATTTAATATACTTATATGTCTAGATACTGATGATGGTCTATTTGTTGACTACATGGATAGGTACTTGAGCTACATTGTGTTCAACCCTGAGCAACAGAAAAATCTAGATAAATAGCATAGATAAATAGAACAGTAAATTTTATCATAAAGTTTAAGATGGTCAATATTATTGATTTAGTCATTATGTTTATATAATTTAAGTGTTATATGTTATTTTTTTATGTTTAATTTCATTATTAGTTGATTTTAGTTAGTTTTGATGTTTGTAAAAATATTATTTTACTTGATGTTACCGATTGTGAGAATTATCTCTTTGTTGTATTATAATTAGTTTGGTGACTATTATTCTTTTCTTGATATCATCATTTTATCCATTCTAATTTCTTATGTTTTATGTTGACTCTATGACTGTCCACTTCAATAGAGTATTCTGTCACATATTTCTCTTGTGTATTCTCAGTCATTTTGATTGTTGACTTCTTATTACCTTACTTGGTTATCTTGATGTTATTTGAATGAATGTTTAAAAATAACGATGTTACGATTGTAAGAAATTATGGACATGTTATATCGTATCTATGTTTTAGGCTTGTGTATCAAGGTTTAAGCATTGAACGACCCTTATTATTATTTGTTTGTTTTGGCATTATTATGATAGCCAAGTTTGACTTGGGCATGTGCTCAGGGTTTTTGGATGTTTGACCCACCTTAGAGGCATTGATAATTAGTTGATGTATTATTATTCCATATGACTTTAGACTCATGGAATTGGCTTGAGTTACCATGACATTAGGTAGAGATGTTTCTTTTGGAATTTAGATTTTATTTGGTTCATTTGGACTCAGTGATTTCAAAGAGCTATATGCTTTGGGGAGACTCTACTGAAAATTTTGGTATGGCAACCAAGGAGAATGTAATACAGTTCTTGAATGAGGTTTTTTGAGAACTTGAACTGTAATTTAAAATATTAATTTTATCATCCATATGGGAGTTTAGTAGAGTTAACTGGGGTTCATTTTGTCTTATATTGTTCGACTGGTTTTGTTTGTGGTGTAGGAGTTTTGGGTGTTGGTTTTGCATAGAACTTTGGAAGACTGGAAGAGAAGAGAAATTTATTTTTATGATCAACTTTCAGAATCTAAGTAACTAATGTTTTTACATTTTTTGGTTTCAATTTTAAGTGGGTTTTAGTGGAAAAATGGGTTATGGTTTTAACCATAAATGTTGGCATTCATTTTTGCCTACATTATGGTGTTTTCAGATAAAACCCTAACTAGGGTCGAGGCTTTTGTTTTTTATTTGATGCATGGTGGCCATAGATGGCTCAACCATAGATTTTTAGGGATATATAGATATATAAAACATGTTTGTGTTTGATAATTACGCTCGTTTTATTTTTGTATATGGTTATGTGGGCATATATTCACTGCATATACATTTAGTTTGTTGGTGGATAGGTTTTTCTATATAACTGTTAAGGGATTTAAAAAAAGGTTATGGTTTTGTTAATTAGTTGTGGTGATTTATTATTTGTTTTAAAAATTTAAAACCCTGGTTAGGTTTTTTGTTTTATGAAGCCATTGTGTGAATGGCCACAACTAGGTTGGTTCAACTGTGTTGGGTATTTAATTAGTTTTATATTTTAACAAACCTTAAATGAGTTATAAAATAATTAATGGTTATTAACACATTAGCTATTTTGAACTACGGCCATACATTGGGGACAATGACATAATGAGTCTCCATGGGGGTTCAAAATGGTTTGTAAGGTTTTATGGAAACATAATATTTTATTATTTTTATTTTATCTACATGAAATATTTGACTTTTATTATATTATTGGGTCATTATTGGGTTGATTCAGGTTTGCGCAAATCATGTTAGAATTAATGGCATAATTTTGGTAATGATATTTGAAATTATTTCAATTATTCTTAAGTTGAATTATGCTGGAAAACATTGATCAATTGATTATTTTTGTTGGTTATGATTTCATTTAATCATTATAGTTGATATTAAAGATTTTACTATTTTTGGTAAAGTCTACTTCGATCAAACTGTGACCCATAGCTTTATGCAAGTTTTTAATTTATTGATATTTGAATTGGCTAGAATTGTTGTCTTATTTTTATGAGTTTTATTTTAATTCATCAATGTCTACTAATTTAGTAGGTGGAGATGACTACCAACTAAATTATGACATAAGGATTTATGAGTCATATTATATTCTTGAATAGAATATGGCCCATAAATCAAGAATCTTGGAAAGTGATATGCAGTCATAAGTAGGTACCAAGTTAATGGATCTTGGTGGGTTAGATTATGTGATTCATTTTATATCTATTGATCATTTGTATGAATGTTGTCAAGATCAGTGCATTTTGTTATCTTTTCTCTATTGTTTCTTTATTGCCTTGATCTATATTCAACTGATGGTTGGAGTGGTTTATGACCACTTATTGTTGGGTTCATTAGGAATGATTAAGTGGATTTAGCTTCATTGGTTTGCATGCAATGATTTTGATTCATTACTATTACCTCGAGTTGTGATAGTTGGTTGTAGATGAATTAAAAATGTTATGTAGTTCTTCATGGTTATAATTCATTTCATTCAACATAGTTATACTTGATACAAATGGATATGATATGATAGTAGTTGATCATTTTATTATCCGTGTAATATTGTATTAATATTTAAATATGGAATTACTTTGGTTCATTAATATATTTTATAGAAGAACATAGATATGTTAATTTTATCATGTATCAGTAGTTAGTCACTTATATTAGAATAAGTATTTTGATATCATTGATTTGAAAGCTATAGCATTTGAGTTGTTGTTGATATTGGTTCTTTGTGGAATTATAATTTGAAAATGCATTCATGTCTTTTTTTATACTTGTACATTTTTATAATTGTGGTATTGTATTACTTGGTTATTTGAAGATGCAAATAATTACCTTAGAATTTAGCTGTAAAACTTAATTATGAATATGACATGATTTTTTTATTGCTTTGAGAATATGGGAATTGGAACATATTGTTAGTATAAGTTACTTTGAATGCTTTTTTTGTAAAAGCTAAGTGACGTTATTCTTTGAACAAGTTCACTTGTGATAAGCATTGTAATACAATATTTTAGTTTAGTTTAAAGTTATGTTTAAAAGGAATTTTAAAATCACTTTATACTATACCACCTTCATTGAGAGATGAATTAACTAATGAAAGTTGTTGATATTTCATTAAAGACCTTAAACTATAACTATACGTTTTAGTAAAAAGAAATCTTTGTATTATAATTGGTGATATAAATGAATTATATTCAACATAAAACTTATGCTTGAGTCATAATAGCTTGATAGAATGTATGACAATTAAAAACGTTGGGAGAATTACTTAAGTAATTAAAAACGTATAATATTCTAAAAATTCTACCTGAAGAGCATCATTTCACTTTGAAATTGTTAAACACTATTAAGTGCAATTCACTATTATGGGCAACTCCTAAATAATTCATTGAATGCTGAAGGTAATTTGGAAATATTATACTTCACAAAAGGTTTTAAAAGGAGTAAGTATATTCCTATCTAAAGCATATTGTGATTAAGGATCAAATGTTCTATGTTTAGAATTGGCTATTTGAATACTTCTTAACAAGTTGGTCCATATTCTTATATTGTAAAAGAATTTAATGAAATCATATTTCTAAATTATTATAAGAATCTACTTTAGAATTTTAGAACAAGTAAGTTCTAATCTTAAGTTAAGTAATTTTAATATGCTTAGGCTAAGATCGTGAATCTAAAACAAAGGTTAAATATTTAAGAACAAGATTAAAGCAAGACTTAATATAATTATATTTAGTCTATGAGACTATTAATATGTATCGGGTTCGTTGAACTCATATGACACTCATATTAGTAATAATGAGAAATTTAAGTCTAACCAAAGTCATTGTAATATCCTTAGGCATGCCTTATCATGAATTGGTACCCTACTTATAGAATGGTAACCTATTCCTGAACAAAACTTAAGCAGGATTATTGAAACATCCCATGAAGCTTGCACACTTATGGATGCATTTAATGTAAAACCTCATGCCTCAGTTTGCCTATGAAATGAAAAGGTGTTTAAATGCTTTGAATTGATTTTGGAAATCGTCCTTTTCTCTTGATCTTCATCTGCTACTTGTGATTTGGTAAATATTACTTAAGTAAGCTTAGTATGATATTCTTCTATTGAATCTAATATTACTTTACCATTGTTTGTTGAAATTTGCTAAATTAGCCCATGAGGTACTAGTTGTTTTATACCCTATACAGTTACTTAGGTAAAAGCATAAGTCAGTGATGGCTCTTTTAGGAAGGCCACAATGCAATACATGGATAGAGGTGAGTGGGTAAGACTACACTAACCCACTTATATCCAAATACTAAGTAGTTAAAATGCTTCATAATGAATTCGTTGATGGGTTATGTACTTGGTCTAGTTTATGTGTTGGCTATAATATAGCTATGGATCTCATTACGTGTTTTCATACTAAACCTTGGGCAAAACTTTATTTCGTTATTGTTGTTCAGATTTTATACACACACACACACACACACACACACACACACACACACACACACACACACACACAATAACTTCATTATAATCAAATGTGATCATATGTTGTGATGCTTGTTTGCTTTTAAATATATCAATAATGTTATCAAGTGGATGTCCATATGTAGAAGGAGGATGAGCTATGTATGCATAATGAACTTCAAAATTATACTTGTTATTTACTTCATAATTTGAAAAAAGATTCTTGTAAATTTTGATCTTTACATTATCATTTTCTTATGGATTAGCCTCTTCCATAGGTTTACCAATATCTATGATATTTCCATTAATGAGATCTTGAATTTTATGCTTGAGCTTAAAACATCTATTTGTAGAATGCCCAATACATCTAGATAGTCATAATAAGCATTCACATGAAAATTTATATATTTCGGTATAGACATATCTATCTCCACGGGTGGAAGAAGCGTGATTACATTATATTATAGGAGTTTTTTCAACAAAACATGAGTAGGTGATGACAACCTTGAGAATTGTCTCATTTGTGGAGCTTGTAATTAAAGCTTTTGAAGTGGTTGAGATAAAATATTAACTATACCTTTTGCTTCATTTTTGATTTATGTTTATTTTTTCTTATAATATATCTTGCTTTAAAACTTGACATTTGAATTATAAATAGCATTTAAAACATACTTGAGCTAATTCTATCAAAACATACTTGAGCTAATTATGTATATATATATGTATGTATATATATATGTATATGTATGTATATATATGTATATATATATGTGTATATATATATCATATATATATATGTATATATATATACACACACACACACATATATATATACACATATATACATATATATATATATACATGTATATATGTATACATATACATATATACATGTATATATGTATACATATACATATATACATGTATATATGTATACATATACATATATACATGTATATATATACATATATACATGTATATATGTATACATATGTACATGTATATATGTATATATATACATGTATGTGTGTGTGTGTGTGTGTGTGTGTGTGTGTGTGTGTGTGTGTGTGTGTATAATGGTTTTGATAGAATTAGCTCAAGTATGTTTTAAATGATACTTATAATTCAAATGTCAAGTTTTAAAGCAAGATATATTATAAGAAAAAATAAACATAAATCAAGAATGAAGCAAAAGGTATAGTTAATATTATATCTCAACCACTTCAAAAGCTTTAATTACAAGCTCCACAAATGAGACAATTCTCAAGGTTATCATCACCTACTCATGTTTTGTTGAAAAAACTCCTATAATATAATGTAATCACCCTTCCTCCACCCATGGAGATAGATATGTTTATACCCAAATATATAAATTTTCATGTGAATGTCTATTATGACTATCTAGATGTATTGGGCATTCTACAAATAGATGTTTCAAGCTCAAGCATAAAATTTAAGATCCCATTAATGAAAATATCATAGATATTGGTACACCTATGGAAGAGGCTAATCCATAAGAAAATGATAATGTAAAGATCAAAATTTACAAGAATCTTTTTCCAAATCATGAAGTAAATAACAAGTATAATTTTGAAGTTCATTATGCATACATAGCTCATCCTCCTTCTACATATGGACATCCACTTGATAACATTATTGATATATTTAAAAGCAAACAAGCATCACAACATATGATCACATTTGATGATAATGAAGTTATTGATGATGATCTTGATAAACATGTACTTTTTATTCAAGCATATGTGAATAAGATATCCATCGATAGTGTCATGATAAATAATGGATCAAGTGAAAATGCGTACACCATAGCATTTATCTCTTCTCTTGGTTATATAAAACAAGATTTATAGGATACTAATAAAGTTATCAAATCATTTGATGGGAATACATAATATACTCTTGGGTATATAGTGATCCCTTTACAAGTGGGCCTTCTCATAATGCCTACATCAGTTCTAGTTCTACCAAGGACATGGGTCTTTGATATGTTTAATAGAAAACGATTGGATAAAAATAATTAGATAAATACCCTCTATAGTGGAAAAATGTCTCAAATACATTCATGATGATCAAGTGGTTAAAATTTAAGGAATACAATATGATTATCCTTTAGAACAAATGATGTTTACTTATTCTACAAAATAACCACCTAGTACAATTATAGAGAAACATGGTAATGAACTAGTTTATAGAACTATTCAAGAACATGATCTACATCTTCCAAAGCATGATATAGTTTTTAATTTGCACTTATTAAGTTTATTCATATTATGATGAGCATGATTCAGTTACACATGAGCATATTCAATTTATTTCATAGAACTCATACACACAAAGATGCCTACATATTCTAAGACAAAACAAGTTATTCAAAGAACTTTACCATAGTTTCAAAAAGCATTTGTTACATCTCCTCCCACACAAAAAGATATAGGTTTACATGAACATATGAGTAGTGATTTAGAGGGGTATATTATAATATATGGATCCCATTCAAATTCATAGGCATCCATAGTTGGCACTTCATCATAAGAAGTCATTCCTTCATAAAAAGTAGTTAGGTACACCTATGTGCATCCTCTTGATGATATCCTTGGTTGGATAAATCTTCCTACTTATTCCCAACACAGTGGTTGGGTTGCATCCCATGTTAGTTACATGAAATTTAATTGTGCATTGATTATTTGCTTTATGTCATTGATAATTATTGTACATTAGAGGATCTGCTTGCAACAAATTAATGAAAATGCATGAAATAACATAATTATATAATTAACATAAACACCAAAGGGATTATAT
This sequence comes from Torreya grandis, assembly GCA_037957365.1. Lineage (NCBI taxonomy): Eukaryota > Viridiplantae > Streptophyta > Pinopsida > Cupressales > Taxaceae > Torreya > Torreya grandis. The sequence goes on from JARHVA010000463.1 coordinate 2,547,975, forward strand.
TGATCATGGGCCACTTTGAGGGGGAACATCCTTTGAGCAAGATCAATACAAAAAATTCATGGATGCCTTCAGTGGCCTCAACACTTACTTATATACTAAGTCTAATCTAAGCAACTACTACTTTTCGTGAATGTGGGATAAAACAAAATGCTCACAAGATGACTTACAAAGCATATATGTCTATAGTAACTAATATAATAACAAATAAAGAGAATGAATGGAACGAGTTCCTAACATCCCCTCCCTCTTATAAAAAGATTTATCCTCAAGGCTTTAGATGTGGGAATTGGTGTTTAATCTGAAATAGTGGTTCCCATGTTGCATCCTCTAGTTGAATTCTATGCCACCAAATTGATACTATTACGATGGACTGGGAGGGAAGTTGGCATGTTCGCACTGTCTAGGATTAACCTCCTACTCAAGAAGGATGGATAATTTATTATCAAGTTTTGGTAAAATAGTTTTCACTCTGATGTTTATGCCAAGAACTTTGTTCAAACAAGAGACATGAAATACTAGGTGAACTCGAGAAGAAGGTAAGAGATCCAAATTATAAGCAACTAATCTAATCTTATTAAAAACATTATATGGCCCATAGAACTTGGGAGCTATCTTATGATGCCCTTTGAGTTTTAGGGAGGATTACTTGTATGGATATAGGTGAAAAAAACCATATCACCTACTTGAAAAGTGCGCTCAAAATGGTATTGATTATCCTATTATTTCATTATATTTTGTGCCATAGAAAGATTATCTCGTAGGGTGCTAAGGATCTGATCCCAGGTTCAGAGATTCATGTTGACTTCTTAAACTAGTGAACTACTATGGATGTACGGAAGGAGCACTAGTAGTGCTTGACCATAGACTAATTCATATGGAGTCATTTTAGTTGAAGCATGGTAGGAGGTATTATACCACCATTCGGTGAGAGGGAGAAACTTTGTTCAATGATGTTGTTATTCTGAGGTGAAGAAATGAAGAAAAGTTTTCAAGAATTTGTTGATAATTTCAGTATGGCCATATATTTGTGGATGATACCCAAAACTCATCTTTAATTGGGTGCTGATATGTCAAAATTGTTCTGTCCAAAAATGGCTAGTGAAGGTTGCATCATGATCTGAGACAATGGAAGAAGGAATGCCATGAAGATGGAAAATCTAGTCTAAGAAAATTTGTGCAACTGTGGAGTCGGTATAGGGATGGATGAGGGAAAAAAAATGACTATATTTAGAGAGGTGATCAACCACAACCAAGATCAATGTTTTCCCTCCAGAGTTAGAGAGATCCTCAATAAAATCCATAGAAATATCTATCCAAATTCTGGTAGGGTTGAGCAAGGGTTCAAGCAACCCAAGAATGAGTGTTGTTTCACCCTTGTTGCATTGGTAGGTATCACATTTAGCCACCATCTATAGAATTTACTTTTTCATTCCTTCCAAAAGAAGTTGCATCATGCCCAGTCATAAGTTTTGAGAAACCCTGAGTGCCCTACAGATGGAGAAACATGGAGTTCATAGAATACAACTTGATGAAGATATGTATTCTAGAGAAGCATCAAAGCCCTTGTATCATATAGAAGCACCATCCTAAGAATAATGTGGTATGGTAGAGGGGTTATTGGCCAACTATTTAACGATTTAAGATAAAGAGGATTCATTGACATACCCCTATTGTATAGTGTCCAACCAATTTAGAATAGATATGGAAGATCTAAAAGGGAAGATTGGTCCTCAAATATGCGATACAAAACATCGGCCATAATATTATCTCTACCCTTCTTGTAAGTGATATCATAGTCATAACCCATGAGATTGTTGACCCATTTTTATTGTGATGGGGTAGAGACCCATTGTTACCGAAAATATTTTAGACTCTAGTGATCAGTTTTGATGCAAAAATGATTCCCCAGTAGGTATGGTTGCCATTTTTGCATTGCATGCAAAATGACCATCATTTCCTTATAATAAGTAGAGAGTACTAAATTCTTTCCAAAAAGGGCTTTGTTAGTGAATGCAATGGGGTGTCCTTCTTGGAGGAGAATAGTACCAAGTCCATTGCCACAAGCATTATTCTCGATAGTGAAAGTCTTGGCAAAATCTGGCATAACTAGAAAGTGTAGTACACATAACTTGTTTCAATTATTCCAATGCACACTCAATAGCTTGTGTCCATGTAAAAGCATCATTTTTTAACATGGTTTTTAGTGGAGATGTAATCTTCCCATTATCCTTGATAAACTTGTGATAGTATCTAATTAGACCCAAAAAACCATAGAGGTTCTTGAGTGTCTGAGGATGAGGCCAATTTATCATAGAATTTATTTTTTCTAGATCCACCCAAACCCCTCGGGTTGAAACAATATGCCTAAGAGACTCCACTTCATCCTAGATAAAAGCAAATTTGGACTATTTTTCACAAATATGATGATCAGGGAGAAGTTGCAATACAAGCTCTAGATGTTAAAGATGCTCAGGCCATGTTTTACTATAGATGAGGATATTATCGAAGAAGACCAGAATGAATTTATACAGGTAGGGCTGGAATATTTTCTTCATCAATGCCTAGAATGTTGAAGGAACATTAATGAGACTAAAGGGCATGACCAAAAACTCATAATGGCCATCATGCATGTGAAAAGCTATCTTAGGAATATCATCCTCATGAAGTCAGATCTGTTGTTCCCAAAATCTATCACTTGCTTTTGTGGAAAACATACCGACCATTTTGGTCTTGCAAACCAAAACTCTCTCTTTTATTTTTCAAAAATATTCTAAGCAGTTGAGTTTTTCAAATATTCAAGCCTTTTCAGCTAAGGAAGTCATAGGTTTAACAGGCAGGCTTTCTTCAAAGGAAGTTCAAAACACTTGAGGCTTTTCCTTAGTGTTTTGAAGATGGTTTAGCACCGAGGTTCAATCAAAAGACTTAACAGCAGGCTTCAAACAATTATAATGAACCACTTTGAACCGTTGAACCATTGAACCCCACCTCTGCAAGGTTCAAAGGTTCAACGAGTTCAAAGGTTCAATGAATTTGATAGACTTAAAGATTTAAGTGCTTTAACCACTTCAAAGAGGTTCAACCGCTTCAAATAAGTTCAACCGCTTCAAACAGTTCAATGAGTTTGAAGACTTCGGTAGGTTCAACCGCTTCAAAGGTTCATTGGCTTCGACAAACTTTAAAGAAAAGAAGGCTTTGAAGAGTGAAGATCGAAGTGTTGAACCATTGAATCTTAAACCAAAAAGAGTTCAAAGGTTCAAAGGTTCAACGAGTTTAACAAGTTTGAAGGACTTAGAAATTGAAAGGATCTAGAGAGTTTGAAGCTTCAAAGGATTCAAAGAAAGAGAATGAATCGTTAAACTTTGAACCGAAATGGTTCAAGGTTCAAAGGTTTAAAGAGTTCAAAATCTAAAAAAAAGCTTTGAGCAAATGAAGGAAGTGGAAGATTCTAGAAAGAAGTTCAACAAGCTGATTCAAACAAATGTTTCAAAGAGATGGTTCAATAGAATAAAAAGAGAGCGAACGAGGCCCTTTACAAAACATTGAATCACTGACCATTGAACCACTTTGAACCGTTGAACCTTGAACTGAAATAGTTCAAAGTTTCAAGGTTTAAAATAGTTCAAGGGACTAAGTGACCAATGACATCCCCGTAGATGTCAAATTTAGGGTAGTGAAATATCTGTTGATTTTCAATCTGTTGCAACCTTGAGAACAAACTCAGCAACCAGCTTAGAAAAGAGCCAAAAGAGCTAGTTGAATGTGAGAAGTTATCCCAAGAGCTCAAATCGCCAAAAAAGAAGACAACGTGGCAAGGAAAGAGAGAACAACTATAGGAAATTCAAAAATATCTACAGCAGAGTTATTTCTAGTAGGTGGAACAGTCCACCAGGTGGACATCAGAGAGCACAAACATTCAAAGACGCAGCCTATTTTTCTGCATTAAGTAAAGGCGAATGGACAGTCATGTAAGAATCATAAAGAAGAGCAAACAACCCATGCTTAGGAGGAGACATTTGAGATGATTCAGAATGCCAAAGTCAAGGCCGATGACCTATTCTAGCATGGCCCTTTCATAGATATTTAAGGCATTCAATTTAGCATGGGCCTTTTTCATGAAAATAAGCACCCAAGTCTTTCTTAGAGCGTTATATATTGTAATCTCTCATTTTATGCAAAAGAGATCTCTCTGTTATTAAAAGTGAAACTCTGCCCAAATTGAAAGGCATTCCTAAGACTTTGAGCTCAGACTGTTAATCATATTTTGTTATTTGAATGAGAAAGCAAGTGACCTTTCAGACTTCATGTTGAAATAGCTTGTGTTATCTAAGAAATTGTTCTTATATCTATTTCCTAAATATAGTCTTGTCCATTTAATCAAACAAGCAGAATTAGTGAAAGTAATCTAGAAGGTGTCCTAAAGCCAACTGTGGGAGACTTTGTGTTGCCATCATTGTCTTCATTCTATTTGTTTTATGTTTCAATTTAAAGGATATTGGGGAGACTTTGAGCTCCCATTACCCTTTGTAACCTTTCATTCTGTTGTAGTTGGGGTGGATAATTTGCACTACACTTCATCCTACTGTGTTACTGCATCTTATTCAGTGAGAGAAGCAATAAAGAACTGTGCTTTCATGAGTTTCTTGTGGTTACAGTTACTACTAGGAAGTCTTCCTCTAGTTTTTTAAACATCATTTCTGAAAGAAGAGAAATGCCTTTAGCAATTACCTAGGATTTTTCCTTGCCTTTGTGAACATCATCTCTAAAAAAAGAGAGATGGATGGTGTTATCCTACCCCTGATGTGTATTATCAGATTATATTAGTTATAGTAGTTTACAGGGAACCTCCCCTGCCTTATAGGGAACCTCCCCTTAATGAGAGGAGAGATTTATCTCATTTTTCTATGGTAAACCTACACATTTTACTGAATAAATCTCCTTGTGCTATGATTGATATACCTATTTTGTTGTTAGTTAGCTAGTGACAAAATATTCACTCAATAGTTTTTTGCGACTCTGCTGAGGAAAGAATGCACAATTTGAAGCCTCAAGCTTCAAATTGAATCAGTTCTAGTTCTTTTCCATTTCCATTTTAGCACTCTGGTAGATTCACGATATACGTGAAGCCAAAGATCTTGAGGTATTGTTGACCCTGTATTTGAGTTGGTGCAGCTGAGTAATTTTGACCTTTTTCCTCCACAACCTCACCTCCAACGAACTAGGATTTTTCCTCCTACCAACATCATGCCACCAATACAAGGCAAAGCTTTTTTTCATCTAATGACATAACTTTGTCCATACATACCCCTCAGAGATTTGTTATCCCTCCCTTCAATAGTCATGTCATGGTAGCCCAAGGCCCCTAGGGTAATACCTTTGGTCCTCTGAATCTAACTGTACCTCTACATGAGCTACCCCGTAGCTCAAGGAAAAATTTCCCCAAGTTTTATGGTGATGGGAAGGTTCATCCTAATGAACATATTTCAGCCTTCTGCATAGCCTGTGGTGTGATAGGCGTGGAGTATGAGGACATAGCAGTCAGACTATTTGTAGAAACATTACAAAATGCTGCTACAGATTAGTTATATCATCTGCAAGCATAAATAGTGACTGACTAAAACACCTTCAAAGCCAAGTTCGAGCCTAGATTCAAGCCTATAGAAGATGCACATGCCCTGTTGGCTCAGCTCACACAGATAAAGGAGCCTCATGAACCTATGAGAGACTTCATAGCCATTTTTGACAAGCTGAGGAATAGGATTTCTACAATTGCCCAACCAACACCTGAGAATCTCAAATGCTTCTTCGTCAATTCATAGCTTCCTGAGGTGAGTTTTTTGTTGAGGTGGGATGGCCACATAGACCTTCTTACAGCTCAATATTTGGCCACTAAGTTTTAAGATGACCTTATCTTGGAAGGAAAGATAAAAAGAGATCTTAACAAGAGTAAATCTTCTTCATCTCTTGAATATTCTTCTATAGGCATCACTGATCCTATGGTGTAAAAATTAGCAAATGAGTTGTTAGCTCTCAGAAATCAAATAGCACAAGGGATTTTTGCTCCTCCTTTGTACCGAGATATACCAAGGAAGACATTTCCCAATCAGTCATATCAAGGTAATGTTGCCAGAAATTAAGGGCAACCAAATCGCCTTCCTCCCCTATAGGAGAAGCTTGCCATTGAAGCAAATCTAGCTAACTCAGCAGTTGGATATCTTGAAACTGAATCTGATTTCTCTTTCCAACCTAAGTTGAACCAAGAAGATGACATTAATCTCTTCATAGAAGGGGAAGAAGAATTAGCTGGCAACTCCAACATTGGTTTCCTAAATTACCAAGATGAACCCAGAAGTAAAGGTGAAGAATTTGATGGATCATGCACAGTATTTACCATGTCCCAGAATTAGTCAGCTCAACAAACTAATAAGAGAAAAATAAGGGAAGAATCTCAACCAACAATTTCAATTGCTAAATGGGGTACTACTCTACCTTTTCAATCAAAGGACCTGATGATTACTAAAAAAGTAAGTACCTCAAATATTCCTTCACCTTCTGCTTCAAATTCTCAGACCAGTACCACAACCCTAAAAAATAGAAGGATGAACTTACTTCATCTGTTCTAAGTTATTTCCAATCATTTGATATAATTGACCATGTTAAGAAGACCAAAATTCAAATATTTGAGTTTGAATTCTTGCAATCCAACCTTGAGCAGTTGGATAGGTTAGTTCAATGCATCAAAAATAAAACTGTCCCTAAAGGACAAGATATTTTAGAATTAACTCCTAGTACCCCCAAGAACACATCCACTTGAAATAATCTTGTGATTACTCCTCCAGCTGCCCCTAGAAAGATATAACCATTTTATGTCTCCTTGTTGATAAATGGTCATCAGCTGAATAATTACATTATAGATTCTGGTGCCTCTGACAATGTCATGCCCACCAAGGTGGCAGACTCTCATGGTCTCACGTTGAACAAGACTTTTGGGAGATGTTTCTCCATGGAAAACAAACAAGTGTCACTTCTAGGACAAATCAAAGATGCCCAGTTTGCATTTGCAGCCTTCCTAGAAAAAAGGGTTAAAATGACAATCTTGGTGGCTGACATTCTAGCCTCATATGGTATCCTTCTTGGGATTTTTTTTTCAAGGACATTGGTGGAGAATTAAGCATGGACTTGTCTGAAGTGAGGATATTTGTGAAGGGCATCATGCAAAGGCTACTTATTCAGAAGGAATCAAAGTACATTGTCACCCAAACATCAACCCCTGAAGCTCAAATTCTATTGGAGTATTCAGGAATGGGTAATTACTTCTTATCCATAGAGGATGTTCCTATGTCATCTGATGAAATTCCTATAGGTGACAATCTAAAATTGATTCAGACAGGACAATAGAAGAATTAGTAAAATGCAGTGCAGGTGCAAAAAGATCTCCCCTCCTAAACGATGTAAAATCTGAAAGAGGGTCAGTTTTTGATGATTTGTGGATTCTGAAATTTGATGGCAGTAATTCTTCTACCAGTTTTGGAGCTGAGATTGTGTTGATATCTCCTATTCTTATAAGTTGTAGTTCAACAACACCAACAACACTACAGAGTATGAATTTTTATTACTCAGGTTGAAGGCAGCTCAAGATAAAGGCATTGAGATTCTTCATGCCAAAGGAGATGCTGAGCTGGTAGTTTGTCTAGTAAGGAACCTATATCAAACCAAGAATGAGAGATTGTGACATTATCACAATTTGGTGTGGGATTGCATTGAAATTTTTAATGCTCTCAGTATTTCTGTAATGCCTAGAGAGTTCAATGATCGAGTAGATTCATTCACTGTTTCTGTGACCCTCATGGTTCCTCACCCTGACTTCAAAGGGAATAGATACACTATCAAGTTGGTCTTTTGACCAAGTGTGCCTGATAATGCCAACCATTGGTAGGTATTCAATGGCGACAATCAAATCATTGCCTTTTTAGAACAAATGGATAGCTTTGAGGAGCTATATTTTGAAGGTAGTAAGTCTCCACCGTGGGAATCAGCCCCTGAAACAAGCTCAGACGTAGGTGAATAATTCTTGCAGCTCAAAGAAAATAAAATCCAAAAAGGATTGGTTTCCCTTGAGAAAATATTTGATAAGCACGACATGTTCATCAAGCAACAACAAATGGATTCAAGCTCCTTCTAGGAGTTTGATCAAATAAGTCTGAGTACTAAAAAAATCCCAAGATGGTGAACATTGGGAAGTGTTACACTCCTGATGAGAAGCTCAAATTCACTTCTCTGCTTCACCATTAGATATATGTTTTGGCGTACTCCTATGATGATTTGAAGTCACTCAGGCCTGAATAAATTTTTCATGAAATTCCTCTTAAGAGTGGTTCATTACCTCACAAGCAAAAATATAGGTAGTACAACCCTAAGATATCAGGTACTATTCTATCTAAGATTCAGAAAATGTTAAAATCTAGGATAATTTTTCCAATCTATCATTCCACATGGATTGCAAACATAGTCCCTATGAGAAAAAAGAATGGGGAAATTTGCCTCTGTGTAGATTTCATAAACTTGAATCAATCCTCTCTAAAGGATAACTAGCCTCTGCCCATCATAGATCAAGTTTTTCAGATAGTGACTAGTTCAAAGATGTTATCAATGTTAGATGGTTTCTCAGGGTACAATCAAGTAGAAGTCAGTGAAGTAGACCAACATAAGACTGCCTTCACTACACCTTGGGGCACCTTTGCATATCATAGAATGCCCTTTGGTTTGATCAATGTTGGTGCCACCTTTTAGAGGCAATGGACCTTGATTTTAGAGATGAAATGGGGAAGTTCATTGTGGTATATCTTGATGACTTGATTGTCTTTTCCAAGCATCGTCCCGATCATGTGCATCATTTGCAACAAATGTTGGAATGGTATCGACAGAATGGCATTTATCTAAATCCCAAGAAGTCATTTTTTGGGGTTATAGAAGGTAGACTTCTCGGACACACTATATCCAAAGAAGGCATAAAGATCAACCCAGAAAGGGTCAAATCCATTAAAGAGCTTGCTCTTCCTGCCAGTAAGACCGTAGTCTAATATTTCTTTGAAAAAGTAAATTTTTTGTGAAGGTTCATCCCTGAATTTGCAGAGAAGACTTGCCACATTGTCAACATGATGAAAGGTAAAGCCACTTTCAGTTGGATGGAAGAAGGCAAGTTGGCATTTCAAGACATCAAGGAAGCTATTTCCCATGCCCCAATTTTGGTTTGTCTTGATTACACCAAAGACTTCATGATGTGCAGCTATGATTTTGAACACACACTTTCAGCCATTTTGGTTCAACAGAACAAAGAAGGTGTGGAATCTCCCATATCCTTGATGAGTTATCCTCTCAAATCTCATGAGCTGAAGTATTCAAACATAAAGAAGCATGCATATGTTGTAGTAAAGGCGGTAAAGCAATTCTATTTTTACATCCTGAACTCACAAATTATTGCTCTAGTCCTTGATATGACTGTCAAGTCTATACTAACTCAGCAAGAGTTTAGAACTAAAAGGGGCAATTGGATTGCTAAAATCCAAGAGTTTGATCTGGTTATCAAACCAACAAAGCTTGTGTGAGGAAGGGGTCTCTACCAATTAATTATTGATAACATACCAAAAAAAATAGGGCATGAAGAAACAAAAGTTGATGACACACCAAAAGTTCTCTTTATCACCACTATGAATAAGTGGTATTCCAATATTGCTCATTTCCTTACATATGGTGTGTGTCTTGCTCACCTGTCTCATAAAGAAAAGAGGACTGTTAAGTTGAAAGCTGTCAACTTTATCCTGTGGGACAATGTTCTATATAAGAGGAACCTTGATGGGGTATTCCTTCACTGTGTGGATAAAGTGCAGTAGAACAAAATTTTGGAGTCCTTCCATAATTTGGCTTGTGGAGGACATTTTTCTATGCCCATAACTACCCATAAGATTTTGCAAGCCAGGTATTATTGGCCTACTCTGTTTCAAGATGCATATAAATGGGTATGTAGATGTGAACTGTGTCAACAGTTTGTTGGAAGACCCAAATTGACTGCATTACCTCTCAAGCCAATAGTAATAGAAAAGCCATTTCAACAGTGGGGAATTGATTTCATTGGCACTGTAAATCCATCCTCGAGTGCTGGACATGAATATGTTCTTACAGCCACAGACTGCTTTACCAAGTGGGTGGAAGCCATCCCAACTAAGTATGCTACTTTGGAAGTGGTATGTAATTTTCTCAATGAAAATATCATCTTTCGCTTTGCGGTCCCAACCAAGATTGTAACAGATAATGTAGCCTATTTATATTCTCATGAGATCACCCAGTTATGCTTTTATTATGGGATTATCCTCTCCCACTCTTTTGACTATTTTTTGCAAGGAAATGGCCAAGCAAAGTCAAGCAACAAAAACTTGGTGACCATTATCAGGAAGCTGGTAGATGACAATCAGAGAACCTGGAAAAAAGTATTGTTTGATGCTTTATAGGTAGACATAATTACACCGAAGAGGGTGATAGGTATGTCACCATTCTAACTCCTGTATGGTCTCAATGCAGAGATACCAATCACCCTGGAATTGCCAGCACTGAAGTTGGTGAAGGCAGTCAAAGATCAAACCTTTAAATTTTCCATTGACAAAAGGATCATGTGCTTGAATGAACTAGATGAGCAACAAACTATGGTGGTGGACTATATTGACTAGAAAGCAAGGATTTGTGATTTCTAGATTGGAGATCAAGTTTTGTTATGGGACAAGAGGAGAGAACCAAAAAGAATGCACGAGAAATTTGATTACTTATGGAGAGGCCTATTTGTTATTCATCGGCTCAATGGTGAAAATAGTTTTATGTTGAAGTATCAAGATGGCATGCCATTTTTTCTGCCTCATAGTGGGCAGCATCTGAAGCACTTCAATCCTTGAAGTATCAGATAAGTCCAATTGTATATATGTATTATTTTTGTATAGTCTTCTATTTGTTTTGTGTTTTTCATTTATTTTTGGTGCCTTTCTTTTTGGGTAGCATGACTCCGTAGCCCAATGGCACAAATGAAGGCACTGAGATTCTAGTTTCTACTCCCGTCAATTGTTTTTACAATCAATGGAAGTTCCCCAACTGGAGCCAGCAGTTGTTCCCAAAATCTGTCCCTTGATTTTGTGGACAACATATTGACCATTTTGGTCCTGTAGACCAAAACTCTCTCTTTTCTTTTTCAAAAATATTTTGAGCAGTTAAGTTTTTCAAATATTCAAGCCTTTTCAGCTAAGGAAGTCACAGGTTCAACAGGCGGGCTTTCTTCAAAGGAAGTTTAAAAAAATTGAGGTTTTTCCTTAGTGTTTTAAATATGGTTCAACACTGAGGTTAAATCAAAAGACTTAACGGTGGGCTTCAAACAATTGGAATGAACCACTTTGAACCGTTGAACCATGAACCCCGCCTCCACAAGGTTCAAAGGTTCAATGAGTTCAAAGGTTCAATGACTTTGGCAGACTTAAAGAGTTAAGTGCTTCAACTGCTTCAAAGAGGTTCAACCACTTTAAAGAAGTTTAACTGCTTTAAAGAGTTCAAAAATTTTGAAGACCTCGGTAGGTTCAACTGCTTCAAAGGTTCAACAGCTTCGACAAACTTTAAAGAAAAGAAGGCTTCGAAGAGTGAAGATTGAACTATTGAACCATTGAATCTTAAACCAAAAAGAGTTCAAAGGTTCAACGAGTTAAATAAGTTTGAAGGACTTAGAAAATGAAAGGATCCAGAGAGTTCAAAGCTTCAAAGGATTCAAAGAAAGAGAATGAACCGTTAAACTTTGAACCAAAATGGTTCAAAAGTTGAAAGGTTCAACGAGTTCAAAATCTGAACAAAAGCTTCAAGCGAATGAAGTGGAAGATTCCAAAAAGAAGTTCAACAAGCTGGTTCAACCAAATGTTTCAAAGAGATTGTTCAACATAAGAAAAAGAGAGCAAATGCAGCCCTTTATAAAACATTGAATTGTCGACCATTGAACCACTTTGAACCGTTGAACCTTGAACCAAAATGGTTCAAAGTTTCAAGGTTCAAAATAGTTCAAGCGACTAAGTGACCAATGACATCCCTGTGGATGTCAAATTTAGGGTAATGAAATATCTGTTGATTTTCAAATATGGCGTGAACTTGAGAACAAACTCAGTGACCAGCTAAGAAAAGAGCCAAAAGAGCCAACTAAAAGTGAGAAATTAGCTTGAGAGCTCAGATTGCCAAGGAAAAAGACAACATGGCAAGGAAAGAGAGAACAACTACAAAAAATTTAGAAATATTTACAGGAGAGTTATTTCCAATAGGTGGAATAGTTCACCAGGTGGACATCAAAGAGCACAAATATTAAAAGACGTGGCCTATTTTTTTGCATTAAGTAAAGGTGAATGGACAGGCGTGTAAGCATCATAAAGAAAACCAGACAACCCATGCTTAGGAGGAGACATTTGAGATGATTCAGAATGCCAAAGTCAAGGCCGATGACCTATTCTAGCATGGCCCTTTCATAGATATTTAAGGCATTCAATTCAGCATGGGCCTTTTTCATGAAAATAAGCACCCAATTCTTTCTTAGAGTGTTATATATTGTAATCTCTCATTGTATGCAAAAGAGATCTCTCTGATATTAGAAGCGAAACTCTACCCAAATTGAAAGGCATTCCTGAGACTTTGAGCTCAGACTATTAATCATATTTTGTTATTTGAATGAGAAAGCAAGTGACCTTTCAGATTGTGTTGAAATAGCTTATGTTATCTAGGAAATTGTTCTTATGTCTATTTCTTAAATACAGTCTTGTCCATTTAATAAAACAAACATAATTAGTGGAAGTAATCTAGAAGGTGTCTTGAAGCCAACTGTGGGAGACTTTGTGCTGCCATCATTATCTTCAGTCTATTTGTTTTATGTTTCAGTGTAAAGGATATTGGTGAGACTTTGAGCTCACATTGCCCTCCGTAACCTTTCACTCTGTTGTAATTGGGGTCGAGACTTTGTGCTACACTTCATCTTACTATGTTCCTGCATCCTATTCAGTGAAAGAAGCAACAAAATATTGTGCTTTCGTGAGTTTCTTGTAGTTACAGTTACTACCAAGAAGTCTTCCTCTAGTTTTTTGAACATCATTTTTGAAAGAAGAGAAATGCCTTCAACAATTACCCAATATTTCTCCTTGTCTTTGTGAACATCATCTCTAAAAAAAGAGAGATGGATGGTGTTATCCTACCCCTAATGTGTATTATCAGCTTATATTAGTTATACTAGTTTACAGGGAACCTCCCCTTGATGACAGGAGAGATTTATCTCATTTTGCTATGGTAAACTTGCACATTTTGCTGAATAAATATCCTTGTGCTATGGTTCATATACCTACTTTTCCATTAGTTAGTTGGTGACAAAATATTCACCCAATAGGATCTAGTGATATCCAAAGTGGAGATCCAACTTGGAGAAAAAATGTGTGCCATGAAGCTCATCAATAACATGGATTAGGAACTTATCCTTTATTATGATGTGGTTAAGTGCTCAAAAGTCAATATAGAGGTGATATGACCCATATTTGTTTTTGGACAAGAACTGTGGAAGAATATGGGCTAGTAATCGAGAGAATAAAGCCTTGTTTCAATAAGTCTGGAATGACCATCTCGATCTTGATCTTTTGTTTAAATGGGTAGTGGTAGGGACTGATGTTGAGAGGAACACTTCCAAGAAGGAGATGAATGCGGTGGTCCTATGGTCATGAAGGTGGAAATATCACTAGTTTGGAAAAGACACATGCATACCTATGTAGAATAATTTATATATTAAAAGGAGTAGTGGAAACCGTTGATGGTTGCATTTGAATGGAATAGAGCTGGGCAATGACACTATGTGAATTTTTCTTGAGAAGATTTTTCATGCAATGTGAACTTATGATGCTGAGAGACCCTGAGTGTAAGCCTTTCAATGTGTGTTTTTTCCCATTGTCTAAAAATTACATCCAAAGTTCAACAAAATCCCATAAGATGGGTCCAAGTGTGCATAACCATTGAACTCCCAAAACAACATCACATCCACCTAAGGGCAAGGCAAACATGTTAGATCATATGTTATAATATATAATAAAGATAGCCACATTACGACACTTTTCTTTACAAGGTAATGTTCCCCCATTGGTAATCATGACTTCAAAGTTGGAGCAAGGATGGATGAAACAATCAACCTGTTTGGCAATTTGAGGGTCAATGAAGTTATGAGTGATACTAGAATCAATGAGCATTATGAGAGGGATCTTCTTGAAGTAACCACTGACCCACATGGTTTTTGGGATGGTGACTCCTGCTAAAGCATGGAGAGAGATCTCTGGTTGCTCTTCTTGAGAATCAGGGCCCACAATCGACTGAGCTTCTTCCAGATCATTTATTGTATCTTGAGCATCTTCCTAAACTTTAATTTTGGGCAAAGAGTCCACATCCATTAGGTATAGATTTTTCTCGACAAATCAATGTCCCTAAGTGAATTTTTCATCACAATTATAACATAGTCCTTTTTCTTTATGTGCTTGCATCTCTACTTTAGTCAAATGTTTGATAAGAATGGTTCTACGGGTTGGCATTATGTGAGATCATTGTGGAGTTGTAGTTTAGAATGAAGAAAAATTGGATTTAAATTACTGTTGTGCTGTGATCTTATCCTCTATCAACTTAGCCAATGTTAGGGCTTCCATTATCATGTTGGGTTGGAACATTTTGACCTTAGATTGAATTGCATCCTTTAGTCCACTGAGAAAGTAACTCCATAAGAATTCATCAGATAATCCCTCTATGTGATTGGCTAGTTTTTCAAATTCTATTTGATATTATATCATGGTTACTATTTGGCAAAGTTTAGTGAGTGCTCTCCAATGAAGTCATCAAAAGTACTACGTTCAAACCATTGCAAAATGAGTGTGCAAAAATTGGCCCATATTGGCTCATCATGAGCCTTGATATACCAACGATACCATTGAAGGGATTTATGTTCTAAGTGAAAGGATGCAAGTGGGAATTTGTTGGCATCAAAATTATTATGCAGACTAAAATATTGTTCTGCCTGATAGATCCATCTAGTTGGATCTACACCATTAAATCAAGGAAAATCAAGATTTAGCCCACAAAAATTATTGGAAGAATAAAATTCGATGTCTAAAGAGGACTTTGGATACCATCTAATTTTCAAGGTGGTATGTTGAAGATTGAGGCCAAAAAAAATTTCATCAAGATCTTTGATTTGGGTCTTGAGGGTGGCAATTTCATCCTCCATGTTTTTTACTCCTGTTCGGTTTACTACCATGGCTAGAATAAGATTTTTTTTGTGTAATGGGTAGGAAAACTAGTGTTAAGACACATTTATTAATTTAGATGAAATCAGAGGGGGTAAATGTATTTTTACTAATTTTTTTGCATGGTGGGAGTGTGATTGATGAAGGCAAGGGCAATTTCAGAAGTGAAAATGAAAAAACTAAAAAAATTATCAAAGAGATGAAAGAGAAAAAAAGAGAGATGAATACTATGGAATAATTTTGAGGCAAATGGACAAAAATTAAAGTTATGGCAAAACTTGAAAAAAAGGAAAATTGAGATTTGTGGGAATTAGGAGTGGAATCAGGATATGGGATCTCAAGGAAGAAAATGTGGAGAATGTAATTTCAGGTGTCTAGATAAAGTTTTAGGATCAATAGGGCTATAGATGGAGAGATTAGTAAAAGAACAAAAAAAACCCTCTAGTTTCTATCAAATGTCTGGCTACAAGTCCTTTGATTGAGAGTCTTCTGATACTCTGTTGTTAGTTTTTTGAAACTAATAAGATGAATATTTTTTGGTTTCTATCAAATGTTTAGCTACAAGTCCTCTGACTGAGAGTCTATTGATACTCTTTTTAGTTTTTTGAAACTAATAGGATAAAGGTTTTTTGGTTTCTATTAAATGTCTAGCTGTAAGTCCTTTGAGAGTCTTCTAGGAATATTCTAAAACTAGTATGGAAACTCTGCTAGTAATATTCAAAGATTTGGTATGACAAGTTTTTTGATACTCCACTAGTAATATTATGAAACTAATAGAAATGGGCCTTAAGTTTCCATGGTTGCCTAAGGTTTTAAAGATATCTCTCTAGATATCAATGTTGTCTAAGCGAGTACTGATCTCCAAAAAAAAATTTGGCCATGGATTCTCCCTAAATGATAGCTTTTAGCTTTCCTCACAGGTGAGAACTAGTCAATCAGAATGGGGTCGTTGCCTATTTCACTGTCAAGTCCTCTCAATGGGCGAGATACTTTGGGGTTCCTAAGGTACCCCTCACAATGAGTTTTAGGGCTTACATCTAAGCACTCCCATAGTTATGTGGATAGATATTTACCTTGATTTAAAATAGATTATTATGATACATAAAAATACTTAAATGAATTATGCAATAGAATAGAAAAACACTTTTAAGAGAAAACAATTTTGGCCCTGGAAAGTGATTTGATACTAGATGAGAGGATCCTCCTGCAAAACATTAATGAAAATACATGAAATAACATATTTATTTAATGAAAATGCATGAAATAACAAATTTATATAATCAGTAGAAACACCAAAGGGATTATATTGATCACAGGCCACTTTGAGGGGGCGATCTCTTTTGAGCAAGCTCAATACAATAAATTCATGGATGTATTCATTGATCTCAACACTTAGTTATATACTAAGTCTAATCTAAGCGACTACTACTTCTCATGAATGTGGGATAAAATAAAATGCTCACAGGATGACTTACAAAGCATATGTGTCCATAGCAACTAATATACTAAAAAAGTAAAGAGAAGGGGTATTACAGGTTCCTAACACTACTCCTTATCCAAACATTATTCCAACCCCTTTAATTTATTTTCATTTTTTATGCTTACTCTCTTCATTTGAAAACCAATTAAAAAATTTAAAAACATTTATCTCTATGAAACTCCACTTGATTATTATTGCATATATTAAAACCTATGGCACTTACATGATCTCATATTGTTATTTTTTTTATAACATAAGCACATTTAGCCTCTTACCCAATTGAAGAGGATGTGCATTCCTACATATTTTAAATATTTTCCCTATATTTCGATGAATAAAATTTACTGATACACTAGGGGAACATTGTCTTCCATCTTATCATGTTATGTTTTTACACCTATTGAGGATTTTTCAAATCCTTCCTAATTCCTCTATTTTAACCTAATGATGTTGACTTAGCACATATTCCATTGGTATAGGTGGATCATATGATCTAGACTCCATATGCATATGATGTTATTTGTACTCCAATAAACACATAATGGTTGATATCTCATAGGTGGCCTATATTATTTCCAGTTGTAGTAGAGGATGCCCCTAAGGCATGTAGGGTGGAGGAAATGTGGGTGGAGCAGTAGCTACTAGTCCTTAGGATCTTCTTGTAAGTATGTATATATGTATATTTAAAGTTTTTACATAGTTTTAATTAATTTAATAAATTTAATATTCATGTCATATATTATTTTAATTATAGGGGATGATGAGAAATGGATAACCATTATAGAGACATCCATCCACATTTTGGCATGACATGTGGCTAGTAAGGCAATTCCTAGGGGATTATTAGAAAATGTGATAAAATTTATAGATGAACATGCCCCCATTTTTTAATCACTCAAAAATATCTACTAAAACCTACCTTGTGGCTATAGTGAAGTGTGATGACTTGAGATACAAGTAAGATGTGTTGATCATCAAGCAAGAATAACTTATGTTAGAGATTATGAGACATCAAATTACCTCTCCTATTCTAGCGACAGATCTAGGCCTAATTTTATTAGTTGAGTATTCCTAGTTATAGTGTGATAACACTTTATTACAGGCATGAGTGGTATTATATGAGGATCACAAGAGGTAGTGTCAATCATATTCATGAAGTGCGGCCTCATTATCACATGGTCCCTTATTGATTGAGAGAAATATAGATGGAGGTGGAGGTGTATAGGGCAATGAACACATTATTGAGTGAGTTTCTATATGATATACTTATATCATGTTATAAATTATACATATATATATATATATATATATATATATATATATATAATTTAATGTATTTATTTTTGCATTGTGTTTATGTAGACCCTTATATTGCATATATTCCTTAGAATTATTTCATTATATGGCATTAATACTTGGTATATTGATATATTTTATTATGCTCTTGTAAGTGAAATATGTTAATGATATTGTGTTTTAATTTGAGACATATGCATGTAATTGATTTAATTTATAATTATAGAATTAGTTGAACACGGTGACAAAAAAAGAAATCATGCACCATACTGATTATCAATTGTTATTGCATTTTTATATTATATATGTGTCTTTGTATTTTTAGAGATATTCACATCTACATTAATTACTTGTGACACATTAAATTGATATTATTGATGTTTATTTCAAGTATGTATTATATGTCCACAGCTCTGATATGATTTTTTGTGTTTTTGCTTTGGTATCCATATTTGTGTAATTTGAGATGTTCCCTTATTATGGACCATATTAACTTTTAGGCATGCTCTATTTATTTATAATGTTAACATACCACCGTCAAAGTATAATATACACTGGTATTATCCTTATTTATAGTTACATTCATTTTCTTGAAACCAAGGTTTTCTCAAAGTGGCATTTCCCTTTAGAATAGTATGATGTACGATCAATAATGTGTTTAATATATTGATAAAAAATTTGATTAATAGGACACAATGTCTCATATCAAACCCCTACATATGTTATAAATCTTGCTCATTATATTTCATTCTCTCTGTATGCACCTAAAATCACTCACTTCATTACAGTTGACTAATATTCCTATTATTTGACACTAATTCCGCATATCCTATTTTATTCCACTAATTTATCTTATTTATAGCCATAAATATAATGTCCTTCCTCTAATAATTCTCCATTTTACTAACCTTATCCCATCCCACTATCCCATTAATTATTTATAATATCCTATTATCCTAATCTAAATCTAATTATCCATTATATGGGAATTTTAAATTCCCATAATCTCACCTAATCACCTACTAACGCAATCCATAATCCTACTAGCCAGTTTAAAAATCACATTTATTCACCTAACACCCTAGCTACCCTATCATCCTAGCTATTCCTACAACCCTATGAGCCCTAATCTTCATTAATCACTAACTAACCTGCCTCATTATCTCCTAAAACCTATTTAGAAACCTCTAGAATTGGAGAGGCTTCTATAAATCTCTAGAGGTCTGCAATTCTAGAGACTTATA
This sequence comes from Torreya grandis, assembly GCA_037957365.1. Classification (NCBI taxonomy): domain Eukaryota; kingdom Viridiplantae; phylum Streptophyta; class Pinopsida; order Cupressales; family Taxaceae; genus Torreya; species Torreya grandis. The sequence continues at coordinate 2,567,315 of JARHVA010000463.1, forward strand.
CTAATTTTAAAATATTTCTAAATTTTCCTCCATTGGCCTATTTAAATATCACTCCCTCCACTCTCAAATCTATCTAGAAAATTTGTAAGGAAACCATGCCAAAATCATTCTAAAAATCCTATAGCAAAAATCCATAATCATCCACAATCAACAATCCTCTAATCAAGCCATCATTTATCTAAATTTGAGTCTAAATCATATGCATTCAAGGCGTAGAAGGAGGTAACATGGAGTAAGGGAAATTGGTAAGCTTATTATCATTCTAATTTGTCTTCATAAATCCTTCCTATTGAGTAGTTGCATTTTGAGTTTGGATTTGCATTGTTGAATTCATATAGTGAGCTTGAAATGCATCTACATTTTGACGACCACGATGGGACCAACCTCCCTTATCTAAGCTAACACTCTTGCTGAAAGCATTTTAGGTGATTACAAGACCAACTGGAAGTGAAACCAAGCCCAAATTTTGTGTTTTCATGTGTTTTAGAAAAATCATAGTATTGCTATGTAAGTAGCGATATTATTAATTTGAGTTGTGATATTGTGACTTAGTTGTTAGCGATTAAGGCTATAGAAGGGCTTAGCATTTTAACAATCCCACTACTATCTCAGTGGTGGGATTACTCTGTGAATCATGGGATTGTCAATCCTAATTGTGATATTGTAAACCACTAATGGTTAGCCTTGGAAGTTATTTTTGACAATCCCACCACTTACCACTAGCAAGATTGCCCTGTAAGTAGTGGTATTATTGTGTTGAGTAGCGATATTGTTGAAAGTTATGCTAGGGTTCAAACTGTTATTTGTTTTTTGCTAACACTTTTTTCTTGTAGGTGTTTTGTGTGTTTTTATTGCTTTTGTGTGCAGGTTAAAGAGATAAGCCCCTTAAAAATCAAACCCTCATACCTTTTTGATAATCTCGTCACTATCCCAATAGCGACATTACCTTGGTAATAGTGGGATCACCATTCTCAGTGGTGGTATTGTCTTTTCATCTCAAACTAGTAAAACACTATCCCTACCACTTTTGAACCATCATTTCAGTATTTCCCAAGTTCTATCAAGAGAGTACTGAAGGTCTGTAAGTGGCAAACTGGAGGTTTTGCCTCTTTATTGAAAATTTTTAACATATTTCTATGTCAACATTTCACCCTCTATATCTGAAAACAACTACTGACAGAGGGTGTTTTATCCTAAAGGGTCCACCAAGTATTTAAGAAGGGAGAGACTTAATTGAGAACCCACTATCTAGATTGGTCTAACATCATTAGATAATACTGTGACTGGGAAAGTCACGGGCTTGCCCTATAAATAATGGGATTGTCATTGTTAGTAGCGAATTTGTAGTTTAGGATATTTTAGGTTAGTATTAAAATCTAGCAGCATTTTGATCATCAAATAATTATATTTAATATTGAGGCCCTATAAATTATATTGATTTGATAAACTTTTTACATAGGTCATACATACTATTTCCTTATAAACTGCAATGTAGCTATTTGTATTTTAATACCAATCATGGGATTGTTATTCTAAGTAGCGATTTTGTGGATCATGATAAAACTTCCACTGTTATTCCATATCAAATAGTGGGATTGTCATTATTAGTAGTGGGATTATCAGACTACTATGGTTTTGTAGTTAACTATTGTGGTTAGCTAACCTCTGTAATTTTTTTAGTTGTGGGATTGCCCTGCAAGTTGCAGTTTTTCACTGTATAGTCACAAGATGGTAGCCTTTTTTGCCTTTAATTTGGTTCTTTTTGAGTGCATTTTCGTAGTCATTTTTTATGAATTTTTCATCACTATGAGCCTTCCAAAAATCCCAAATTGCCTCTAGCAGTGAGGGAATCCACCCCTTGACCCTACCCTATACCACGATAAGGAGCATGCCCAAGGCACTGCCCCTTGACCTCGCTGGGGGATGCCACCCCTAGACCCCTACATTATGTCTCGCTCACCCTCAAAAATTTATAGAGCCAAGCTGTGATATTTTAGGGGTGTTTTATTAAGGCATATTTGACCAACATATTGTTTATTATAAGAGTCATCTTTGCTAACACTTTGCTTGTAGGCCCCTTGGAGATTTTGGTACCACATCATATATCTAACCTTTGTGCTTGCAGGGGGTGCCATTTTTTTGACTTTATCTTACATTTCATTATCTTGATCATTAATTTTAGTATATCATTATATTTATACTTTCTTGAAAACACTTGTGTGTGTATATATCCTTGATTTCTCTCTCTATATATTGATTTGTCATATCATGCCAAACACACATAGGTAATTAGATTAGTTAATTAATCATATCATCTAATTACCTATTTGTTACCCCTTCCCCGAGGATAACATATGATGTGGAATTGACACCCACACACGAACTTAGTCTATAGGGGTTAGTGTTGTGGATTTCATCACCACACACTAACCAAACTCTATGTTCTATTGGAATATAACAATCAAGGACAATTGTCTTTAGGCTAAGCGGTTGACCCCATATAGGTCATCCATGAAGGGGAAGAGTTAACTCTCTAAACCAGACATTAGATAGCACCCTACACAGAACTGGACCCCAATGTACCCTCATGTATATAGGGGAAGCCTATAAAGAGCCCATTCAACCTAGCATAGGGCCTTTTTATTGTAACAGGTGTTCTATTGCCAATGTCAGTAACAGTACCCAAGTGACCATCGAGTGAAAATGAGTTCAAGAGGTGTTGGTCAATTTCATAAAGGGTCACCAGCCTAAAACCTCACTATGTAGCCGTTAGATGGTGTGGACATCAGGTTACACACCCATCAGTTTACTAATCATAGGTTATGTCTTGGTTATTTGGGTGCGTGTTATGTTAAACCTATGTTGTTGATGAGCCGAGTTAGCTTTTTACATATCTAAACCCATCTAGGTCCTTTGTATATATCATCTTATATATTATATCCTCATCATTCTATAATTTTGTGCATATCCCACTATCCTTTTCATGTGTATTCCAAATCATCATCCTCATCATTATCCTAATTTTGATCTACATCCCTATCACCTACCTCTCATCTTGTACGTCTTAGTCATCATTGTACATAGTCTCTTTGTATATCCTTCTCTTTGGCATACCCAGTCATCCTTAGCCATTTACATCTTACCTAAATCCACGTCACCACCCACTTATCATAGACACCCCATATTTCCCTAGTCTCACCATATCCCATTATCCTTGATCATCCTTGTCTAATCATCCTCTTATCTCCATCCCCTCCTAATCTAGCCATATCTACCCATCACCTCATCCAATCACATATGTTAGTCACCATATTGTATCCATTGTCTAATCCCATCTACCATATCATCTCTATCACATCTTATTCTAACCATATCCCCCCATCATTGGTCATCCTAATCATCATATTATAAATCCTACTCTCATCCCCTTGTATATGTCTCATTATCTTGTACATCCTACTTGTCATATCCCATTTTATTTCTGCTTATCATTCATCTTTCCATCCATCACCTATCCTAATCAAATATTATCTCATTATCCATAGCCTATCATAAGTCCATCTCATCCCTAACCCTCATCATATTATCTTGTCTTCATTTCATCTTAGTCATACCCCATCAACTTGTACATCCTATCTTAATCATTATCTAGTATATTTTTGTCACCCTTTTTCTTGTGTATCCTTTTCATTATCCCATCTCATATCTTAAGTTAGTCACACCTTATCATAAGACCATCTCATCCATAATCAATCACACCTCACTTTGACCTTGCCTTATCCATCACTCACAACATAGTCTTGATCATTCCCATATCATTTTATTGGCATCACCCCCTTACATATTTGATCATAACCCATCACCTATCCTAATCCCATCTTGTCTCACCATCCACATTCTATCCTAATTCTACCTCATCCATAATCCTAATCATCCCCATACCATCTTGTCTCATTACCCCATCATCTTGTATATCCTTGTTTTATCTTCTTATTATCTTATTATACATCCTTTTACATCTCTTATCTTATCTCTTATCATCCACATCATGCTAATCATCCCTCTAGTCACATCTCTATATCACTCATCATTAGTCACACCCCCTACCTATCCTAATCACATCATATCCAAATTACATACCTCGATTACTTGTCTTGACCTTGCCTTCATCACCCATCTAGTCATCACCTAATCCTATCCTAGTTGGCTTCTAAGTCAATTACGAGTCTAAACCATCCACCTTTCATCACCCCTTCATCATTTAATCATTGCCTATCATCATACTTATCCTTATTCCATTGTCTTAATCACCTTCATCACATAATCACCTACCACCCCATCTTGAGCAAATTGTTTCAAGGTTTCGAGCTAGTCCTATCATCCCCCCTATCATCTTGACCACCTTATCATCCTAATCCACTTGGTCAACTATCATATCATAATCAATAGCTTGTTAGCATCTTGTCACTTTTTTAGTCTCAATCTAGCAAACCCATCAACTATTAATTATCCCTAGTCTAATCATATTGCCTTATTCATAACTAACACCCATTATATTGTCCTCTTTCTAGTTTGAATCTAGGCACCCATCATATCCCAAATCCTTTTGCTAGTTTGATGACTTGGCATTGTTGACAAGTTATTATCACCTATTGTACTTTCAATTTGACATTTGATCATAATCTTTAATCTTTTAGCATATCTCATCCCCATCATTACCCATCATACTATCTCAGTCCTTTTGATCTATTTTGTTCAAGAACCTTATCTAATATTTATCCTACCTACGTCATCTATCACCTATCAACCATCACCATAGAACTAGACCCTACCATCATTGACTAATACATACATGACAACAAAGATGAGATCCTTTTGTGGCTCGTTATAATGGGTGTACCACTTCCCAAAAGTGTTGATCTCCTTTCACTCATTGAACCTCTCGTCCAAGCCTTGTCATGTGAATCTTGTACCAATCCTCCATCTTCTAGCCATAAACCACCATTTACCCATTCTCATACTAGCAAAGGGAATCCAATCTTGGCCACCTCAAATCCATCCACCCAATTATATTCACAACCATCTAATCATAAGTCTAATGTTTTCACATTCAAGGCACAACATCAAATCAGTCCTTGTACTCCCCTTCCTATATCCTTGAAATCCAGTTTCAAACAACTTGTCCCTACTAACATGATGGTCTATCCACATATCTGATATCTTAATCTTATTAAGCCTACGCCCTCTTAGTATATTGAAAACCAATATTGTCCATACCATCAAACCTAGGGGCATATCATTAATCGATGTCAAAATTTTAAATATTTTGTCTAATACCTCATTGACAGTGGTGACATAATAATTGATGATGAACCAGATACATCCACATCCTTGGGTGAACAAAAAGAGGAATGCCAAGATTTCATTTTCAATCATGATCAATCCCTTCCCTCTCCAAGCCAAGGTCAAGATACCACACCTATCCTCCATGATCCTTTCATCCCAGACAAATCCTCCATCAAAGCCAAGTCCATCTCCCATGATCTTAGTCCTTCCATCTCTCATGAACCCCTCCATGAGCCTATGATTATCTAACATGTCATCCATCCATCATCTCCCTCTCACCCAACACCTCAAATACCCCTTATTGAGAGGTCAATAGAAGATAATGGATCTATAAATAGAAGTATTATATCTTATGTATCAGAGTTAGCTTCAAAGTCAAGATCAAAGTCAGCACAAGTCTTATCTTCTATGGGATCATGTTCAACACCTGTGTCCAAATCAGATTCCTCATTATAAATGTCATCCCTCATTAATGATGATAATGCCTATCATTTAGAGGATACCTATAATCTAGATACCCCTGATTCATTACCAGACATATCTTTTGATCCCATTTAAGATGATGACATCATAACTAAATTCTTACAAGCTTTATTAATCAAAGATTGTCAAAATGAGTCTGATCCTCTTTTGGATGCAATTAGTCCTAGTAATCCTTCTATTGATCTTGAGGAAATTTTCTCCAATGTCAAAACTGGGTCTCCTAAGAACTCCTATGAAGACTATGTTGCCCCATCACCACTCACTGACCTCATTATACCATCTCTATCACCTTCATCTACCATCGACCCTTTTCTTCCTATTAATGATCAATTAATCACCTCCCTCCACAAGGATGAATAGGATAATGCATCATTAGACCATTCCTCAAGCAATATAATGTGTGACATAAATCCAAAGGTCCAAAACAATATTCCAAAGGTCATAAATCATAATGATGTATGTGACTACTAGTCCTAATCCACCATCACCCCATCTTCTCAAAATCTTATCAATCATTATCCTCCATCATCCATCATACCATCCTACCTTGATCTTCATCCATCATAATCAAGTTCTAATTGAATCCATACCTCACATCACCTCCCCGAGCATCATTATCTCTCATAGGGACAATGATGATACCTGGTCTAAATATCTAGAGAGGTCACCATCAAGAATCACTAAAGGCCACTAGGACATCCAGGCATCTATCATCCATAATAGAACTAGTGTTGGCTAAATAATCCATTCAACGTCCATACCTTGCATCTCATCCATCATCCAATAAATCGATATGCCCAGTAAATTCCAAAAGGTCAAAAAAGTAAAACAAAGTTAAAAATGTCAAAAAAATAAATCATTCATCCAATGGTGAAAACCAATCTTCTGGTACCTTGGGCAAGTACCATGATGAAAATTGGTTTTTGGTGTCACGGTAGAATAATCTATTATCCAAATTTTCCCTGAACACTTGGGGACAAATCCATCCATACTTGTCATATCTTGTCAACCTTGTCCATTATCTATAATCATATCCCCAATCCTATTATGTCCATTTATTCCTTTATATCTTGACCTTTGTAAGCAAGTGGAAGGTGTCTTGTTAACTATCCTAAAAACATCTTGACATATACTCTAATAAAAACTTAGGCAACATAACCATTTGGTTCCTTTACTATGTGTCATTGGTTATCCCTTGTCCATTCATCCTTGGTCCCCATCATTTCCATCCTTTATCATCCCATCCATCGTCCTTCCATCTTTCTCTTGGTTTCTAGGCTTGGTATTCCCTTTGCTAGTAACCTCATTTGTACAATGTTTATACATATCCTAAAAATCCATAAAAATTAAAAAAGTATCAAAAACCCTAAAAATTATAAAGTTTGATAAAGCTCAAATAGTCCACTATGTCTTGTCTTATCCCCAATCCCCGAGTTTCATCCATCTCCATCCATCTCTTGTTTTCCTATCTATCCCATCTTTGGATACCACATTGTATCTTGGAACAAAAATGGAGTGGTCATCCATCCCTTCATATCTTCCATCTCATCTTATTGGTTAGGTCTTATCAACATACATCACCTTGTCAAAGATTTTAATTTGACACCCATCACTTCTCTATCGATGCCTTTTCATACCTAGCACCCATCAATCATCACTTTTCTAGTATGAAAGGTACTTGATCTCATCACTATCCTTATCATTTCCTCTTCGTATCTCACACCCATTCAATCACTTTTGCTACCATGAAAGGTATATGATCTCATCATTTTCTAGTCTCCTTGCTAGATTAGATCCTTACAAGACCTTATCTATTGGTAATATTTAGCCATCACTTGTCAAATCACCATCCTTGGCCACTTTTCAATCTTATTTCAAGACCAACTCAGTATTCAAAGACCTTATCACATCATCCATCCTCCTATCCTAAACTAGGTGCAACATCTCAACTTCATCCTAATCATCATCCTCCCATCCAAATCCATGTCTATCCTCTATCTTAATCACATCATGATCATCTAATCACCCATCCTATCATTAGACAAGACATTATGACATTGCATATAAATACTCATGTGTGTGTTACTTGTTTGTTCTATTTATCTTGTTTGCATGTCATGTACATCTCTTATTTGTCTCATGTTTACCATGTCTTTTTTTGTCTATTGGGTAATGATCAAGGATGTTATGAGAACACTAAAAGTGCCCTCGAGGATGCAGAGTTCACCATTTGCCCATGCACTTTGTCATAATGTCCTCTTGGTCATGCTTATATAATGGGGCATCTTGTCAAGATCTATATATTTTATTGGATTCATTAGACTATGATGAGATTTGTGACATTGTGATGGCTTGCTCACACCTGTCGTGATCATCTCCACTTTCATCATCTCATCATCCTTATTTCCCATCACTAATCTAATCTTCTTGACTCATCCAACTAACATCCAATCTTTTATCCCCATCTCATAATTTAAGCCATATCCTTAAATCACTAACAAAGTATAATCATCCTCATCTTCATCACTTTCTAATAATTAATCATCATCATATTCATCCTCTTATCATCATCATTGTCCTCTATCCTTGTGTTAGAACTACATCAACCTGAGGTCTTTAAAGACTATGTAGGCGACACTTGACCACTTTTTGGTGTCCAAGGATAGCTTGACCACTATCTCTCTCATCAATCATCATCCTCCATTATTTTGGTCACTCGATCACATCATTTTTCTCTATTATCCTCTTCATCATAGTGACCAACTTTAGCTTTGAACTACACTCATCAATCTTATCAAATCATCATCTTATCTTGGCCTATTTCTCTCCCTTGCATGCATCCTTTCTTGGGATACATCTAAATCTTGTGGCATTTTAATCTTATCATCATCTTGTTGTGATTGATTCTCCCTTGGGATGTGTCGACAACAGTAACACCCATCATCACTATTCCTTGTGTATGTGTCCTTGTCAAGGGCATCGTTATCAAATTATACATCATTACTCAAATCAAATCACTCATCTTCTAAACCTTCTATCCCACATTTGGCATACCATCCCCTCATCTATCCATCTCAACCCACCCACCATTTCTTCTTTTGAGTTGCCATCCAGTTCATTCTTCCCTACATGTCCCCTCGAGGGGGCATCATATCCCCTATCATCATCTACTAACATTCATCCATGACATGGTTTTTCTTTGAAAGACCATCACTCCTTCCACTTTGTCCACTCAAAATGCCCTTTCAAAGAGGGGTAAAATGTATACACCTAAAATCGCTCACTTTATTATAGCTGATGAATATTCCTATTAGTCGACACTAATTTTGCTTATCCTATTTTATTTCTCTAATTTATACTATTTATAGCCATAAATCTAATATCCTTCCTCTAATAATTCTCCATTTTACTAACCTTATCTCATCCCACTATCCCATTAATTCTTTCTAATCTCCTATTTCCTAATCTAATTTTAATTAGCCATTATATGGGAATTTTAAATTCCCATAATCTCACCTAATCACCTACTAACCCACTCCCTAATCCTTCTATCCAATTTAAAAATCATATTTATTTACCTAACACCCTAGCTACCTTATCATCCTAGCTATTCCTACAACCCTATGAGCCCTAATATTCATTAATCACTAACTGACCTCTGTCATTATCTCTTAAAACCTATTTAGAAACCCCTAAAATTGGAGAGGCTTCTCTAAATATCTATAAGTCTCCAATTCTAGAGACTTATATTAATTTAAAACTATTACTAAATTTCCCTCCATTGGTATATTTAAACAACACTCCCTCAACTCTCAAATATATCTAAAAAAATTGTAGGGAAACCATGCCAAAATCATTCTAGAAAATCTTGTAGCAAAAATCCATAATCATCCACAATTAACAATCCTTTAATCAAGCCATCATTTGTCTAAATCTGATCTAAATCATATGCATTTGAGTAATGGAAGGAGGTAACATGGAGAAAGGGAATTCGGTAAGCTTATTATCATTCTGATTTATCCTCATAAATCCTTCCTATTGAGTATTTGCATTTTGAGTTTGGATTTGCATGATTGAATTCATAGAGTGAGCTCAAAATACATCTAAACTCTCAATAAATTTTATTGTACATGCATTATGTTGTTTCATAGTATCTACAACAATATCTTCTTTATGTGTGTTATGGACAAGTGCTTGAATGATCATTAGTTATTTTTTAGATACCATTGTTCTCATAAAATAATATGTAGGAATAGATGGAGGAGTTGATTTTTTTATCATTATATCTATTTTTATAAATGTGATAATTCATTTATCTTTAAGTTGGGATATATTTTAATGTAAGGCTCTGCATAGGATCGACCAAGTGCACATTGTGGACTAATCGACGTACAAGGATCCCTACCCAAAAACCACTTAATCTTGATATCCCATCTATGGTGAAGGATGTCATCGAGATTGACACTTTACATGTGCTTAGTGAACTTACAAATACACTTGTTTAGCATATGAGTAGGCTTTCAATGATTGATACTAGAGATACCCACCTAGTTTGTGTACTCAATCCCATCCTTGCAGATCTTGTGAAGCTATATATGTTGGACCTTATATTGATGATGGCACTAGTAGTTCATAGGGGTTTGATTATATAGTATTGAGTGAAGAGTTTTTAGCATGCACATTTGGTGTGTAATCATCGACCACTACATGGATGCAGCTATCGTTTGTATAAATGCCATGTAAAATTTAAACTATATTTACAAATGTAAAATATAACAATTAATTTAATCATAAAATGAATAATATATATGTATTTTCTTATGTTACAGGAGGAGATAGTGTCTTCATCATCACAGTCCATGTTTGTAGGATTTGATCTTATGTATCCATTATTTACATATACGGAGATAGATGCTAGCCTATTCACTACTACATCTACCTATGTTAGCACAACACCTTTTACTTATACAAATGTAAAATTTTGAGTTAATATTACACTTTTGGATTAATAAAGGAGAAAAATTTACAATATATCTCTGACACTTTATAGAAAACTAAGTGAGGCTTTGTTTTTCTAGTTGATGTCTTGAGTAGACACTCTTCCATCACTACAAGTGGAGATAACTACCATCCCATCCACTACTACATCTTATTGTGTTAGCATGACACCTTTTACTTATACAGTGGTAAAATTTTGAGTTAATCTTACATTCTTAGTTTAATAATAGAGAAAAAAAGTGCCATTTATATTTGATACTTTATAGAAAACTAAGTGAGACATTATTTGTTTAGTTGATGTCTTGAGTAGACACTCCTCCATCACTACGAGTGGAAATAAACAAAGGCATTGATGAAGTAATGTCATTTTGATAGGCCTTCATAGAGGTACATATTAACTTACAATTTTGAATTGTAAAATAGATTTTTAAAATAATTTTACTACATAATTTCTTTAAAAATATAACTTACGTGAATGTATTGTGTATGGAGGGTTATCCCATGACATTTGATATTCCCAGTCAGATGCTTATTAAGGAAACTTATCATGTTTCTTCCTCATTTCAAATGCCTATTCGTGTAGCTCAACCTTCCACTAATCCAATCAAGCACTAAAATTAGATTGAGCAGGACCATGAGATTGTAGTAAGTGCATGTTTAAATGTTTTTTAATTCTATAATAAAACTAATTTCTTAACTTGGTTGCATGTATTTTATGTTAATTTATAATAATACTTGTATTTGAACATGTTCAGCTACAAACAAGCTATGAGCATATGAACTAAAGTCAGACCTTGGAGCAATTTAAGGCATTTGAGGGATCTTCGTATACTAACAAGGCATCCCAAGGAGGGTCTTCTTCGAGTAAGGAAAAGAGAGGAATGTTATTTGATTATTAGCTCACGTCTTACATGATGTACTTTTGTGTATGCCTATATGGCAATGTATGCATTTTTTGTATGCCTATATGAAAATCTATATAATATTGACATTATAAATGTGTCTATATGGCATTCACCTAACATTTTATTACATTTTTGTTTTTCAAGCCTTTATGAATTTTATTATTATATTGTAAAAATAATTTATGAGAAATGAGGTTTTTTTGACTTCCATTATCAACAATGAAGTGTAATTTTTTACCATTGATCCACATTTGATAATTTTAGGTGTCTAGAGCACCTACGATGCCCCCGAGTCTATCCAAAGTGCCCCTAAGAATACATGGCCCTTCTTTTACTATTTTCAAGTCAAGATACACCCATTTTCATGTTTCTTCTTTTTCACTTTAACTCATTTGACGTCGATTTTGGCACACTAATATGGTCTTAATTGAAATAAATTATTTATAATTATACAAGCATTGAATTTCATTTAATAGAAAAAATCACTAAAAACACATTGATCATTCATAGATAATTATTAAAAACTCACAAACATTCTTGAGAGATAAAAAATAATAAGCGAATTGATTATTTTACAAATATAGCATTCCCCATTGTATATTTTTAACACTAGCCTAAGATTTATATATATATTATCTTACTTTCATTTATACAATTTAATGCTTAAATGGTGTTGTAGAGGCCTACTAAACCTCAACACATGCCTCTAAATCTCACTTTATTTTCCATAAGATTCAGATATTGTGACCATTCTAGGGCAAGGACAAGAACTTATGTTTTCATAGATACAAGTTTCTCAATTCAAAAATAAAATCCATTAAGACCATTTAAACACAATCATAAACTTAATTCAAAGAATGACTGTCACATGTTTGAAGTACCCCCAATGTTATGTAGATGTTCGAATCATCCATTAAAAATTATACATTTGGCTTTGTCAATTAATATCATTATTTTGGGTGAGGTCACTACCACTATTAAGAAAACATTTCAAATTTCAAATTCAAAAAACCATCGTTGTATTTTGATTTTTTCAAAATAAGTACTAACACCCTATGTGAAAGTGGGACTACTATAATTTGCTAACACCCTATGTTAAAGTCTTGTGATAGTGGGAATAATATAATTGGTCATATTGTATGCAAAATCTTACTAATGAGATTTTTCACTATGAATTTGTTTGCAAAAACTCTATCACCAATTCATGAAACTAGGCCCATACCCTTAAAATAATTTATTTCCATAAACTGAATTTGAGTTCTCTAACTGTTTACCCATTTAGGTCACTAACAATACTCTGTTTATGGCCTCTACTAGATCTTTTTATCCTCTCTTATAGATCCACTTATATTGGTATCTTAGAGACCAATGAGACTTATCTTCATATCATGATCTTTTTAGCTTACCAATACTATTAATCTTTATTAAATCATCTATCACGCTCCTTTATACTCTAACATAGTGTTTCAATGTACTCATAAGGCTCAAATCTATAGAAATGACCATTTTTATTTATACTAAACCATGATCACCTTAACCCCTATAGGTTTTGTAATATTCAACTGTTAGATCATATATAAAGAGGTTATTTGAAATATGGAACCCACTTGATCATAATAATAGGGTATTAAAACAAGTATATAGCAAATTCTAGACCTTTTCTCTCAATCATTTTCCTTCTAAGGATAATTTCTCCTCATTATGTCTATCTTAGGGTTTATACAGTTCTATGAAACCTAAGAGCTTATTGAAAGTTATTCATAGAGTCTAAATGATATCTAACCTTCCTACCACATTTAGAATAAGGTAAATGTAATCACCTAAAAATGAAGCTTGAGTACTAAAAGTGCTACTTGAGACCACCTATCTCTAGCTTAGCCTTAGACCTATCATAGTGCCTATTTTCACACTTATCTAGCCTTCGTGTGGGACACCGACATCCCTAATCATCCCTAAATTAATCACATACCTTCATTCTTGCATCATGGCCCTTCGTTCCTTAGGTTCTACCCCAAGGACACTAGCACCATAATAGGGATAGTGGTGCCACATGGTGCTAGTATCCCAATAATGACACTAGTGTCCCAATAATGAGTTGGTGTTTTGGCAACATTCGGTAAAGAATGATGAATTTTAGGTACATTCTTGAGGTTCACAAATGTGATAGGTGAAATGATGCATGGAGTAGCATGATGACTTCCCAAGAGCTATGATTGTTCCAGTGAACTTATGTCATGTTGATAGCTTTAATGGCTGTGTAGAAGTCTAGAATTGACTTCTATGATATCTTCTCTCCTCACTACTATCAAGAGTGCTACGTGCACTAGTTGTTTTTCAAGGAGTTGGAGCAACATCATTCCTACATGGTGATCTCTCTTAAGAAGAGATAAATACAGATGAGTGAGGCATAAAGTTGTTGGTCTATATGAAATTATTGTATGGGTTGGTACAAAGGTCACACATGTAGTATAGAAATTTTAGTACCTTTATGGAGAGTCAAGTGTTTATCGGCTACTATGTGTTGATGACATATTGGATGTAGACCCAAACATAATCACAGTTTTGATAGATCAGTAGGGACACATGAAATTAAGGTGATAGGAGGAACAAACCAAGTATCGAGATGAAAAAAGATGGGAGAGCAAGGAAGTACCCACTTATTGTATTTTTAATTATCTTTCCAGGAGTGCCCTAGAAGAGGATAAGACATGCTATTTTCCTAGGTATTGGATTAATCAGGATTAGGGAGCTTCGTGATGTCATGGTGAGCACTAGAATAGATATTCCCAAGCAGTGGGAGTTATGAGTTGTTCATGGAAGAATCCTGATTGGAGGATTGGTTTTTGGATAAGTGAGAGTCACTTCATGTGCTGTAATATGCTATGGAAGAGAAGATATTGATAAATCTAGTTAGGGTAGAAAATTTTAGTATTGAAATAAAACTTCTACTAGGTTTATATTAGGGCAGTAGAGGGCATTGATGGACAACTAGTTGTAGAATACTCAGGTGTGGTAAAATCTTGTGTATATTGACTTAAAGTGGGAGTATGTTAGGATGTGAAGTCACTATTCATAGTCACTATTTGTGAATCATTATTCATAGGCACTAGTCATGGCCATTATTCATGATGAGATGGCCTATTGATGATGTGGATGGTTAATGATGTGGCTTGTGGGTGATGTTGATTGGTGATGTGACAGGGTCCCATGGAGGGTATCCCATGTGTGATTAAGTTGATGTGATGGGAGTGGGGTGAAAAACTCTACCAAGGCACATGGTTTTGTCCTTGGTAGTCACATGTGAGATGTCACATGGTACAAAATATAAAAGGGTTAGTGTGGATACATTCCTAGATGTGTTCAAGATTCTCATATGTATAAAAAGTCCAAAGGTGATTGCGAGCATCCTTTTTGACGCATGTGGTCACATGGAGAATGAAGATAAGAACATCACTATGTGTGATTGGCCTCACATATGTGAGTGGGGGCCAACTTTGGAGCCACATGTAGGTGGCGCATGATCTTATCTAGTGGAAGATCTCTTTTGTTAACTTTTAGCACATGGTGACAAACACCACTATGGATCACATGACATCCCACTAAGTGTGGTGAATTTTTAGCCACTATTACATTCTCTCTCTCTCTCTCTCTCACTCTCTCTCTCTCTCTCTCTCTCTCTCTCTCTCTCTCTCTCTCACACACACACACACACACACACACACACACACACACACACACACATTGTAAATGCTATTAATATCATAAGCTTTTTCATTGTAATTCATCCTATTAGAGGATCCATGCAAGCTTGTGCTTTCATGCTTGGAGGTTAGATCTTGGACGCACTGCTACGCTTGGTTCACAACTTGGATGCTTCAAGTGGAAGCATTGAGTACTTAGTATGCTAGTATTGATGGAGTTGTTAGAGGAGCTGTTATAAAAGATATTGATGTTATGTTAGTATGAAGTCTAGAAGTTGTCATTTTGTCTGTAGTTTTTTCTTGCACATTATAAGGTTTCCACATAATCTCTTGTGTAATGCATTCCCTTTTGTCTCTTTATTTTGTAGCTTGTTATTATGCATTTAATTTACTTGCACAATAGGATATAACTCATTGATCTAACATGTAGTATCAGAGTTTTATTTCCTAACAGTTGGTATCAGAGCTTTGGTTATGAAGGTTTAATTTCTAACAAATCAGATTAATAATAATGAGTATATGACTAAATAGTATGCAAACATCTCTCACAAAGTACCATGAGTTGATACTTCCCCATTCTTTGTGCTCCCTTTAATGCATGCACTTATGGAAATTGATGCATTGAAAAGCCTCTATAACAATAAGTATTAGTAGAGTGATACAAGTGAAAAATATTAGGCGTATGCACCCTCCCCCTTAAAAAGCTTTTCCCTCAAAGGTAAAGCTACGGAAACTACTTCTGAAGTTCAAGAATAAGTTGCCAATTTATATCTTTTGGTTGCATCCCATGCCATTGGACCAAAACCTCATTGATGGACTCATTGTGAAGCTAGGTTGAGCATTGGTCTAAGATGGATTTAGGTTCAAGAAGGAGAGAACCATTAGCATCAAGTTTAGAAAGGAGGGTTTGAGATGTAACCTTATGGCCCCAAACTTTATTCGAACATGAAACATGAAAAACATGATGGACACACAAAGAAGCTGAAAATATCAAACTGTATGTGACTAAACCAATTTGTTGAAGAACCTTATAAGGCCCATGGAACTAAGGAAAATTTTAGCAACCTTTCAACATTGTCATTTAAATACAAAATATAGCCAGAGCTCATTTTCAGTTGAGTTCTCATGCGCTTGAAGAGTTATTGCCATAAAAGACTAGTACAGTCTCAGTCCCGATAATACACAATAAAGGTAGGGATGCCATGAAGGCAAAAAAAATAGTCAATGAATGCTTGGGTGATGGTAGAAGCAATGTAGGGATGGGAAAAGACACAAAAAGAGCATATTTAGAAATGTAACCCACCACCAGTATGATTAATTTTTCACAATATTTCATCAGGTCTTCAATAAGATCAGTGGAAATATCTTTTAAAAGGCATTACAGAATGTGTAATGGTTGGAGCAAGCTTGATGTTGCCATTGTTTCACATTTTATTGCTAATATGTATCACATTCTTTGTAAATTTATTGATATATTGCTTAATTCCTTCCCAAAAAAATTATGACGAAATTGCTCATAGGTTTTGAGAAAACCCAAATGACCAGCTAAAAGTGATACATGCAAATTGTGTAGAATATTATGGTAAACCCTAGACCCAGGGATTAATACAATGTGACCTTTATATCTTAAGGATTGGCCACCCCAAGTGTAGTTGAATTTGGGTGTTAGGTTAATGAATAATTTTAAGATGAGTTGGTGTGTGTATTGATTGCCCTGGTGCCACTCTTGTTGAATATCATGGATCTAGTTGGAAATGGGCACATATAATGCAAATAGGTTTACATGTTTCTCATATTGGCGATATAGTGCATGCATGACCACATTTCCCTTGCCCTTTTCATAAATGATCTCATAATCATGCCCCACCATATAGGTGACCTATTTTTGATGATCAGGGGAGGATAGACTTTATTCCAAGAAATATTTGAGAATATGATGATTTGTTTTGATATTAAAATATCAATGTTGACACAAGGAGGATAGCCATAATTTCATTTTCATATGTAACGCACCAGAATTCTCCTAATAAAAGCCTTGCTAGTAAAGGTGATAGGTCATCTATCTTGTATGAAGATGGCATCAAGTGCATTGCCACAAGCATCACTTTTGATGACAAACGTTTGAGAAATCATGTATTACCAAAACATGGGTAATGCATATAACATGTTTCAGTAGATCAAAGACTTGTTCCATTGTCATAGACTACAAAAAAGAGTCTTTTTTCCCTACATGGTAATTAATAAAGTTTTCTACAATCTCTAATAAATTTATGATAATACCTCTTAAAACCTAAGTACAATATAATTTAGATACTCAACTTCAAATTACCCAAAAGAATATTTAAATTTTATTGACCAAAATATGTTATAGAACAAAATTATCTTATTAACATGAATCACCTTCTTTACATTAATTTTTTTTTCAATAATAAAAATATAATACTAAAACTTTTTTTTTTAAACCATTAATTTTTATGATATATAACAACTTACTTGTTATTATTAATTATTATGTATTGATTATGCAAAATGACATAAGTATAATAATTCATTTTTTCAGACCATTTAAAAAATGCCTAGTCCAAGCAAAAAAACCCTACCAAATCCAATAATCTTGCCGTGCCAGGTACAAAAAATAAGTATATTCCTAGTGAAGCTGGAATATTACCGGTTGATCCGCCGCATATGTAGGATAAGGTGAGGACAGCGGTTTACTTTTCGCAGCAAACTGACATGGTTCGTTGATTATAAAAAAAAAGCACTCGCTGGGCGGATGGCTATGCAGTTGGGTCCCTCACTAGTCACTAGTGGCCGCGTAAGATACGTCACTTTGCGGGGCCCAAATGTTGTGCCATTAATGCCTTTAACATCATTCATTAGAACGCTGACGTGAAAATGACAGCTGGTGGAGAAATCGGTGAAAGAGACAACGGAAGACTTTGCACTTACGTAGGTTTCTTTATTAACTTTGTTATTTCAGGGGGATTTTCTCATCTACAGTGGGTACCATACCTGAAAGAAAAGAAATGTTCTTAGCTAACGATCACGGTTCTCTCTCTTGTTCCTTGTATATCACTTCTGAAAAAAGAGAGGTGGTTGTTGTTATACTACCCCGAATATTATTTTCTGCTTACATATATATATATACATATAGCGCATAAATATTTATAGGGAACTTCTCTTTGATGAGAGGAGAGATTTACTTCGTCCAAATATGATAAATCCACACTTTTTGTGGCGTAAATCTCTTTGTGCTGTGGTTGATATACCCATTTTTTCATCAGTTAGTCGACAACAAAATATTCACTCAACAAATACAATGAGAATCTATATCAAATAATTATATGTATTTGATAATATGACTATGTGAATAGCATATAAGAAATCTAGTTTATATTTAATTAATAAATCTAGTTTATATGTGAATTAAAAATTCTTGTATAATATATTTACATAATGAATGAAGCCACAAAATAATAATTTATTTCTCATATTATATTCAAACATTACATTGACTATGATATGACCATAGAGATAGCCAAACAACATTCTAATAAACAAGAAGGTACAATAACAAGTAAGTTGATAATAGTTTCAAGATTAAAAAAAACTAACAATTTAAGGTATTAAGTTATTAGTAATACACAATTTATTGTTATGATAACAATATATCTAACTAATGACTAATCGGTAAATAATAATAATAATAAATAGTAATTTATCACAACATAAATACTAATTTTCAACATCCCTCCCTTCCTAGATTTTATACGGAGGGAAAAAATATCTTATACTGATGTGTTGTTTTTGTAAGTTCAAGATCTAGATCTTTTTTTTTTTCGTTAAGTCAAAAACTTTTGAAATGGGTTTATAAGTAGTTTATCAATACCCACAACATGATAGTATTATGTAGATAACCAACAACACCAATAGAGTAGTTTTACAAATGGATTATCAACAATCATGAATATCATGATGCTATAATATTTTATTAGCTCTCATCTTTATTTCAAAGTAAAATATAAAAATAATTCACATATATGTAGGTGAATAGAAATGAACTTATGTTCTTATTACAAAGCATCACGCAAAATGCTAAAAAAATGCCATTAATTCATTTTGGCTTCATTGTTGGTGATTGATGAGAAGTGTAGAAAGTCTCATTTCCTTATTGCCTCTACTCTATTTCATATAAAAATGCATATTCAACGAATAAAGATGTGAAGCACAATTGTTTCCACATTAGATTTATATATCCTCTCAATGTGAAATAGTACATAAGATATCAGAATTCTCTGAAAATGCATCTTTACGAAAAATGATTTTTTTTGATTATTTTGACAAAACAATTAACTTCAACATATTTTTAAGAATACTCTTGATGATCCAAAAACCAAATAAAAAAATCACTTTTAAATTTTTGACAATTTAAACATATTACTAATTAAAAAGCTCATATTGATTAATATAAAAATGAGTAGACTAAAATGACTCATGATAATAAACTATAATGTGACTCAATAACATATAACCTTAATAGCATAAATATAAGACAAACCAAAAGATATAAAAACTTTTTGAAACTATACAATCCTAAAGACAACTATTAAAAGTTGCTAATAAAATAATAGACTAAAAAAAAAGCTACACTATAAGCTAAACTATATTGATCTACAAATTTTAATGTAGACATCTAATTTTTTATATTATTTGTGTAGAAATCGTCAATTTTATTCGAATTGCATTCAAATGCATATTTTAAGTCAAAATTCATAAAACATATTAAATGGTTCAAACTTATCATTTATAAGTATTAATTTAGATCAAAGTATTCCTAAATGGGGTAATGCAATTTATGGGTCAACGAACTTTGATCAATTCATTTAGAGTAAAAATGACGATTTCATTTTTTGTGTTCTAGATTACTTTTTTCTTTTAAATTCATTGGTACACGTCACATTTATTTTGTGTTAAAAACATCTTAAATAAAAATATAGTTTCAACATATTTAACGTAGTTTTATAATTCTCCCTGAGTCAAATTACAACTTAATAATATGATTTTTTGATCATTTTGATTAATTGAGGGTCAATTTTTAAATAATTGCACAAATTTTGATTAACCTTATTTAAGGTTAATTAATCCAAAATCAAAAATTTAGTTGAATTTTTCATGAGAGTTATTGAATTTTTTTAAAAAAAAATTGATTCTTATTAACTGCATCATTAGGAGACATCATTTCTTGGGAAGATATTTCTAGATCATAAACCTCACAAATATCAAGGTTATAGAGCTCACATACCTAGTTAATGCCTCCAATCTTTTTCAATTCTCTTTCTTCTAAGGTCATGATGAAGATAATTATGGATTTAATTTCAAATATTAAGATTATCCATGGTCATCGTTGAGATCTATAAATAGAGAGGTTATGAACATCATTTTTAAGCTATTTTGGTGCAAGGTTATATTCAAATATCTTCAAAACACTTGAATATTGCAAAGTTATAATGCTAAATTATTTCTAAAAGGGTTTGTATTTGATCATAGATTTTGTTTGCAAGCTTCATTGATAAGTTAGTTTAGTGATTTAAAATCATGAGCGTAGGTTTTATGGAGTGTTCTTGAGGCATTATAGGAGCTTACCACCACTGTTGACAAAAACAATGATGTTTGATCAAGAGAGAACATGCTTTTGAACCACATGGGTATGGTGAATCTATTTGAAAAGATAATATGGGGTTGCTTTCTTTCATTTATTTCTTATCTTTTGTAATTCTCATAAGAATAGATAGGGTTGGTTAGTTCTTTATGCATGTTTCATTATTTATGGATTAATGCGACTAACTTACTTTGTAATCCTCTCTACATCTTAGCACGTCTGGTGGAACAATATGCATCTCACCCCTAAAGAAGATCACTTTGCAACTCTAAATATCCGTTTGAACCCTTAAAATTCGTGCAAATCAATTTTCTAATTTTATTGTCTTTTTTATTTGCCATGGTTTTACACAATAATCGATGTCGATTAGCAAAACTGACATTGGTTAAATCTTGATTAGCTAAAGTAAATGATGTCAATGGTAATAAATGATGTTGATCATTGTGTTTTTTTAAAAACATAGCCTTGAGAGCTACTTTTTTTTAGTTCATTGTTTCAAGCTAAAAAGTGATTCAAAGCTAAATAACATGCTAATATTTTCATTGTAGGAACAAGCTTTTGCTTTGATAAAAACATGTTTAAATCACCTCTTTCATGCTTAAAAATCAATTAAGAATTTTGTTTTAGTGTGTTTCAAAGTTTGTAACTAAGATCAAGGGCTTAAATGAACACCACCAAACTTTTCATTTGGATTTAAAATTGAACACATTTGTCAATTCTTGTTTACAATAGTTGTTTAATCAAGATTTTTGTTTGACAAAAAGAGAGATGTGTGTATGCTCTTCCATTTGTCCCCTTTAGGAAACCCTTGGAATCAAAAGCGCCATTCTTATTTCAAATAGCCTAGTCCAAGGATTATAAAGAATATCGCCTAAAACACTCCTTAAAAACTCGTCAAAGGTTGGGTGATCTTGAAAACGACCGTAAAGTCTTTATATTTTATGTTTTCTTTATTTTCATGCAAATTTGGCTTGCGAAGGGGACGTCATTACCTCCCATGAGTTCTTTAGGGAAGCTCTAACCCAGGGTTCACCTCTCGATATTGACTTCATTTGACTCTTTTAGAGTTGCACATGGGATGTCTTTGTATTTGAAAATCGTACGACACTGAGTAAACAATATGATGTAGTGGTTGTAAAAAGGACTAGACCTTTTTACAACTAGTAAATGTCACGATCACCTAATTTTTATACTTATCTTTTACATCGTTTGACGTGAAAGTCATTGTGCAATTGATTCCTCTAGAATGATCAAAACCTTGCTAGTTTAGTAGAACCCACTTTGTCATACTTTGTTATTTAGACTTAATACATTTGTTTTTTGTCATCAGCTTACTTGGTCTTGATTTGTGTCTATAACTGCTTGTTAACTCAATAAACTTAACCAAAACACATTGTCCTCAATTTTATTGAGCAACAGAGGCATTACGCTGTCTAAATAAAAAATTCATCTTTTTATTGTTTAAATTGTTATTAAAAGCGGTGTCATGTCATCCACTTTGACACAGTGATGCTACCCAATTAAGTCTATATCTTTTACCTAATGTGTTTAAATATTGGATTTATAATCCACATTCAAAATTGAACCTTTCTGAGTTCTAAGAGCTGGTGTTTCAAAGTGGGTTCGTCATTTGTGCACTAAGCTTATTTTAACTTGGGTTTAATTTTTCATTTGGATTGAAGGTCATTTATCAAGACTCAAAATCATATTATCATCTTGGTGGACTTAAGTCATCTTGCGTATCGCTCACGCTTTGAGTCCTAGAACATATTTTATCCTACTAGAATCATGTGGCGACGTTGTGCTACCCATTTGGTCTTAGCTTTATACTTAGTGATTCACATATGTTTTTACATCTTGAATTGCTTAGTTCATTTTGTCTTCTTCGTAATCTGGAGAGCTTTCCTTTAACCTTAGAGGGTCAACTTGTCAAGGTTGAAGCTAGATTTTACAGTGTGGGTGCATTACAAATATCTAGGATTTGGTGTACTAGTTTTCACCTTGGGTCTTTGAGTTACCTTACTCTCTTTCAATCTATATGATCTCAACTTTACCAAAGGTTGAGTAAACTCATGAACCAAATATTCTAAATTGTGCGTGGTTTCAAACCACCCTCCCTTATAGTTTCATTGGTACCTTGGTTATTTATTTAAAAAAGAGCCAAAATATACTTTGATTAGTTGTCAAAGCATTGATACAAAGTTATTCAAACACTCATAACAATGCTTTTTAGACATGACTCAAAGGTTCACTCGTAGTGGGGTCTTTTATGGTCTTAGTTATGAAGATGAGCAATTTATGATGGTCAAGATAAACCCCTTGTTTTTGATGATATCCTCACAACATTAGGATTTGAAGATGATTACAATGGATATCAACCCCAAAAAGATCAAGACGAAGCCCTTCTTAGATTGATAAAATCGGGGGCTAGACTACCTTCTGAGTTTCCTACAAAAAAATTGTGTACCTTAGTTAGAGTAGGAGAACAACGATGACATGAGAAATATTTTGTAAAAATAGACATACCTTCTTTCTCTAACAAAGGAAAGGAAATACAAACAGAATCAAAACCCACAAATCTAGATCTTCTAGCTAAGATCAAGATAATAAGTCAATGATATACAGATCAACTTGTCGTAGACTTAACTGACTCCTTAGTTGCCACTTAAATTCAAAATAATGCTTTGAAAGAATAAGAAAATATGGTTAAAAGTATGCAACAAATATTGGATGAGAACATTACCATAGTGGATCAAGGAAATCTAAACGAACAGTTAAAGACGCAAGAGAGCTTACAAAATGTTTCATTTGACATAGAACATATGTTTTTCAATCATCAAGAACCTCTTGTTACTTTACAAACTCAGAAACTCAAACATTCAGTTTGAATGGAGGAAATCCCTCAAGACAATTTGGCTAGTTCTTTTGAACCAACCCAAGAGTGGTAAATAAACATAGAAATTTCTAAAGTCAGCAAAGTGCGAAACAACCAAATTTAAGGAATGTTTTACAATCCAAGAATCAACGACCTATGTTCTCAACTCAAGGAATGAATTAAAACCAAATCATGGATCGAAAGGTATACACTCCCTATATATTCACACAAAACCAGGGGCACATTCCATCGTAATAATAACAAAATAAGTGGCACATTCCACTCCAACAAAAACAAAATTAGGGGCACATTTCACCCCAACAATTTCTTATCCAATCCACAAATGCATCAAACATGCAAGAATGAAATTTTATGAAAGAAATTGTCCAAAGATTGGAGACAAATAATAGAGTCAAAAAGTACAAATTCGATGAGATATGCCCATACCAATTGACTTATTTATTCTCCAAAACCCCTTTCCACCTCATTTTGAGGCACCCAAGTTTGACAAATAAAAAGGAAAAGGAGATCCATATGAACAAAAAGATATGTCCACCCTCGGTCCAAACCATAATAACCCACTATACATTGAGATAATTATTGTGGATCAAAAGATCAAGCGAGTTCTTATATATAATGGTTCAATGCTAAACATCATATCTCTTAAATTAGTACGACGATTGGGTTACATAGATAAAGACATTCAACAAAAAATTATTACAATCAAGGCTTATGACAACGCTAAGAGGGAGTCATCCGATACAATTTGGTTTCCAGTCATCGTTGGGTCTATTTCTCATCACACATTATTTCATATTATGGATATTGAGCTTCTTTATAACATAATTCTTGGTCATCCTTGGATCCATGAAGTACAAGCAATTCCATCTACTCTTCACCAATGCCTTAAGTTTCTCCATGATGGGATAGAGGTTACTATTCTCACTGATCAAAAGCCCTACCAGTACTACAAACATCTTGAAGCAGAGTTTCGTAATTATAACTATTGTCTAGGTTTTAAATTCATTACAAAGAAGAATAAAGCTATCATTTCTCATCCATCTCCATCTAATTATATAGACCCTAGTGATATAGCTTCTACTTTGGCTGATCCATTTTCTGCAACTCTGGCCAAGAAAGTTATTATTAAAGATGTAGGCATTTCCACATACCATCTGAAGGACGTCCTCCATATTACAAGATTCCCAAAATCCCCTAAAACATTTGGTAAGCCTAAAATTTTTCAGACACCTAACAGACCTGATCAGATTTGGCAACCAAAGAAGAAATAATCAAAACCTCATGTGGTTTTTATACCTATAATTGCACCAAAGAAAGATCGAGAGGATTTTATCGAGGGAGATTGGTTATATTCTAAAGGCCTTGTTAATTATTTTCAAAATCTAAAGTATCTTATCCCTAACAGGATAATGGATCATCTTAACTATACAGGGAAAGACCTTGGCCCATAAGTGCAAAGAATTTTAGAACCTTTATCAACTAGAATTATCAACTGCAATCATGGTCTCGAACTCAAACCACCATAGGATGACCTCATAACATTTGATACTGACTCTTCCAAAGTGACTAGTAACGAGACTCCTAGCAATGACACAACATCCCTTTATAGCCTTTTTGATGAGTTCACTAACTTAAATTTATTTTATTTGATTACCATATCGACGATAACATTTATTGCAGCTTCCCGTCTTGAAACAAAAATTTGTCTTAGTGGTGCTTCCCTCCTTGAAGCAGAACATTATATATTTACCATTGGAGCTTCCCGTCTTGAAACAAAAACCCATCCTAGTAGTGCTTCTCTTCTTGAAGCAGGACATTATAACTTTACCATTGGTGCTTCCATCCTGAAGCAAACTCTCACTGTGACCTATGCCTTTTCCACCCTAAAATCATAGATTCGGATCAACAAAATTTGATCATATGCCTTGACGAGTTCTAAAATGTAAAATTAATTGCAGGATACATGGGCCTATGAGATGTATTCTCCATTGATGATCATAAGGAACGTTTTGATTTTTTATTAAATTCTTCTACCTACTTTGGAGAGCAGGCAAACTTTCTTGATTATAATAAAGAACAAACATTGAGATCTTCAGGTGAAAACTTCTTTGAGGCACTTATCGATCAAAGGAAAAAGTAAAGAAAAAGACAAACCTTTGAGTGAAAATTCATTTCAAGCACTCCCTGATGAGAAATATTTCTCATCCCCTCAAGACGTAAAAATTCTATCTAGCCCAAGTTCTATAGTTAGTACAAGCATCTCTTCAGAACAACATGAAATATTTGAGCATCTTGCTCTTAAGTTTCTACAGTTTTTTGTCAATTAACTTTTACCTGAGAAAATAGATTCTGATTCTTCATATTATCCAGATATTTGGGAGGAACAACAAGAAGATATAGCAAAGAAAGATGATCATGACCATACATTGCTTACAGTTCTAGAAGACAAATCCACATTCATTATAGAGGGTACAACATAAGTGAATTTGGGAACCCATGAGGATCCAAAAATTGTTTATCTTGGAGCTACCCTTAATGAATCAAAATGTGAACATATATATTCATTCTTAAGGATTATATAGACATCTTTGCATGAGCATATTCTAACATGTCAGGCCTGGATCTAGATTTAGTTGTGCATTGTCTTGTTGTTCACCCTGATGCTAATCCAGTCAAGCAAAAGCTAAGAAAGATGCATCCATACATCACCTTTTTGGTTAAGATCGAGTTAAAAAAGTTGTTAGGATCCAATTTAATCAGACAACTGGACTACTTTGAATGGATTTTTAACATAGTGCCAGTAAGTAAAAAGACCCTAGACATATGTGTTTGTATTGATTTTCATGATATTAAAAAAGCATGCCCCAAAGATGGTTTTCCTCTGCCCAACATCGACATTATTGTCAACCCAACTGCTGGCTATGAGATGTTATCCTTAATGGATGGATTTTTTAGTTATAATCAGATCAAGATAGCCCCTGAAGATCAGCATAAGATTGTGTTCACCACTTCATGGGGGACATTCTATTACCAAGTCATGTCATTTAGTTTAAAAATACTGGAGCCACATATCAACAAGAAATGACTATCATTTTTCATGACATAATGCATGAGATTATTGAGGAATATGTTGATGATATACTAGTAAAATTAAGAACAAGAGATGGACACCTTGACATTCTATGAAGAATATTTGAGAGGCTTCGTGCATATAAAGTTTGCTTGAATCTTAGGAAATATGTCTTTGGAGTTACATCAAGAAAATTTCTAGGATTCATTATATCACAATGAGGGATCGAATTTGACCCTACAAAGATCAATGCTATTATGGAAATGCCTCCACCAAACAATCTTAAATAGTTGTGAGGTCTACAAGGTAAGATCCAGTCTATACATAAGTTCATTTCTCAATTGGTAGATAAGTGCCACCCATTTATCGATCTCTTAAAGAAAGGGGTAACATTTTAGTGGGATGAAGATTTTCAAATAACATTTGCAAAGATTAAAACATACTTGGCCAATCCACCAGTCCTACGACCTCCAACACAAGGAAAGCCAATACTTT
The DNA here is from genome assembly GCA_037957365.1 of Torreya grandis. NCBI lineage: Eukaryota > Viridiplantae > Streptophyta > Pinopsida > Cupressales > Taxaceae > Torreya > Torreya grandis. The sequence goes on from JARHVA010000463.1 coordinate 2,594,868, forward strand.
TTTATATATTAGTCACAAAACATGCACTGGGGACATTTTTGGCTCAGCATGATGATCATGGTAAGGGAAACATGGTTTATTATTTAAGCCACACATTGGTAGCCTATGAACATAATTATATGGCTATTGAGAAGGCATGTTTAGCTATGGTGTTCACCACTCAAAAGTTGTAACATTATATGTTAAATAACAAAACTATTGTTATCATCAAGGTAGATCCTCTCAATTTCCTTTTATCTAAAACAACTCTTCAGAGATGCATGACTAAGTGGATTATGCTCCTTAGTGAGTTTGATATTGAGTAATAGAACTAAAAGGCAATCAAAAGACAAGTTCTTGCTGACCAACTTGTAGAAGCTCTTATTATGGCTACTCAACCTCTCAACTTTGACCTTCTAGATGATTATATCATGATGATAGAACAATTATCACAAGAGCTTGAACAGTGGAAACTCTATTTTGACAGATCCTTCACATCTCGAGGGTCTTGAGATGGCATATTTTTTATCACACCATAGGGGGATTTGATCCATAAAGCATTCCATATTTAATGTACAAATAATATGGCTGAATATGAGGCATTGGTTGCAGGGCTCTGTCTTGCCATATAGTGGGATATTTAAAGTTTAAAGGTCTATGGAAATTCACAGCTAATCATACATTAGGAAATTGACCAATATCAAAGAAAAGATGATAAGCTTGTTCCTTACAAGCAAATTATTAATAACTTCAAAACACATTTTAAATCTTTGTAGTTTGAGTAAGTTCCACGAGTCAACAATAGATCTGTTGATGCCATTTCAACAATTGGATCCATGATTAAAATGCATGACAGTGCTAAAGAGTATCATTTCTTGATTGAAAATATTCTTCAATCGACACATATTCTATCAGATTCAGAGAGGATATGCACCGTTATCGATCCTAATTCCTCACCTGAGCCACCATGGTACCAAGATTTTTATAACTAATTTCATAGTCATGTATTTCTCTCTAACCTTCCAAACAACCAACAAAAACTATTCCGTCATCACTTAACACGTTATATCTTCCTTGGAAACATGCTTTATCAAAAAGGGTATGATGGAACGCTTCTTCGTTGTTTATCTTTAGGAGAATCCAAGCTGGCACTAAAGGAAGTTCAAGAAGGAATATGTGGGGCCCATGCCAATGGTGTAGTCCTAGAAAATAAACTCTATAGAATAGACTATTATTGGCCCAAAATAGAGATGAATGCTTATAATTATGTAAAGAAGTGTGTTCCTAATCATCAGCATGGCAACTTGATACATGTGCCTTCCTTACCATCGTAGTCGATTACAACACCATGGATGTTCTCAACATGAGGTTTCAATCTTATTGAAAAAATTAACCCAACATCTTTAGATGGCCATAAGCACATTTTGACTACGATCGAGCACTTTACCAGGTGGATTGAGGCCATTCCTCTTACTTATGTTTTTGAGAAACAAATAGTCAAATTCATTCATTACTATATCATTTATCGATATGGCATCTTAGTACGTATTATATCCAATAATGGTGGATCTTTTGTGAACCAAGATGTGAAATCTCTTTGTGCAAAATTCAAGATTAAGTACAAGAAATCCACTCCATATAACCTGCAAGACAACAGACAAGTTGAGGTGTCAAATAAAACCATTTTAGCCACCTTAAAGAAGATTGTCAATGATGTTGGCTGTAATTGGAACTTGAAACTCTTTCCTACCCTCTAGGATTATAGAACTAATCATCACACCCTAACTGGAGCTACTCCATAATCCCTTGTTTTTGGCACTGAAGCTATCATCCCAATCAAGATTGAGATCATATAATTAAAAATATCACTGGAACACATTGAAGATGATGAAGACTATAGAGATTCACAACTTCAAGAACTAGAAATTCTTGATGGTAGGCATTTGGCTACCCTAGAAAACTTGCAGGCTTATCAAAATAGATTGTAAAGAAGTTACAACAAACACATTCTTCCTCAAGAATTTGGATTGGTGACTTAATTATGAAAGACAACTAGAAGAACATGAATGCGGAACCCAAAAATAAATGCAAGTTTTAGCCTAATTAGTTATAACCGTATATTGTCACAATGAACTATGGATCAGGAGCATACCAACTAGCTAAACTCAAAGGTGGAGAACTTTTAGAGCCCATAAACATCGTACACTTAAGAGGTTTTGTGCATGAATAGCTTTGAATAATTGTCTATAATACCCCTGACTTGGGAGCAATTTGTGTTATCATAATTTTATCCCACCCTTTTATCTTACCTTGAACACATTTTATACTACCCTGGTCTACTTTTCATGAATCCTGATAGTAAAGGCTTTCAACCCTTGGCACTCTAAACACATTCTTCATCCCATTCTGGATTGCTCTCTTCAAGAAGCATATTCCTTGTCATGTTTAAGGCATGTTATAAGCTTGAACACTTTTTGTCCCTTGACCAATTATGATCTCAATTATATCTCATAAGCATTATGAACATCTTCAGCAACAGTTCTATGAAGCAGTTGAACCATGACAGTCTTGTGTAGCTTTAGATAGGTGAACAAATGAATCTTTTCAATCCCAGCATCTGCTACTCTTTATTGTTTTATCAATAGCCTCAATCTCACTGATTTATGAGCATAGACTGTTATAGTTAGATTAGTTGTCTTATTGGAACATCTACTCTCAAGATGTGCTTCTCCTCGACTAGATGGTCTCACCTTATTCATATTTTATCCCAAAAACACAAAAAACATTATATATACTTTAAAAATACCAAAAATATTACAACATGATCCACAAAAGAACAAAAACATTATCTCACACTTCTATACATTTGTACATTCTCATTCCACCATCCCACACTCTCGTCATGCTATGAGTAACTATTAAGTTTGAATGCTTTCATTGTTTCATGAGAAACTATTAAGTTTGTTACGCTCTTACCATTTTACAAGCACAAAAACACTAGTTTATTTTATCTTGTCCTACGCTCTTGCCATTTTATGAGCAACTATTAAGTTAGTTTATTTTATCTTGTCCTATGCTCTTGCCATTTTATGAGCAACTATTAAGTTTGAATGCTCTCACCATTTTATGAACAACTATTAAGTTTGAATGCTCTCACCATCTTGCAATCAACTGTTAAGTTTGAACGCTCTCTCTGTTTTGTGAACAAATATTAAGTTTGAATTCTCTTGCCATTTTTTAAGTACAAAAATATCAGTTCATTTTATCTTATCCCATGTATTTACCATTTTGTAAGATCATTCTTTCTCATCTCATCAACTTTTCATTTTCTAGACTATTCTCATTTGTTTGTCGTATCTTCCATTTTTTATATAAATCTTGTTGGCATGATCATCATTTTTATTTTATTCCATTTCTTGGGAGAACTACATTTGGCTTGAAGTTCATGTTGGAACATGCATCCATGGAACTATGTAGGCAATGTCCACTTGTCTTAGACATCTAGAGTCAGCTCAGGCAACCCCTTCCTTTCCTTCTCTTCTCTCATTTCTTTTTTCATTGTTTCTCTTTAATTAGAGAATAATTATCATGTCATTATTCTTTGTTATGATGTGGTGGAAAGTAACGCCTCTACTACACATACATGAACATTTGTCTTTAAACCATACTAACTTGGTTTTTGATTGTATGTGTTTATTTGAGTTTTCTTGGTATTTTATTGTATTTTTTTGGTATTTTGTTGTGCTTTCGCACCTCTCCTTTTATTTATTCTCTTTTTATCTTTTTATTACTTGTATCATCTTAGTCTTGATTTTCTGTTTGATTTTTGCTTTTTCTCTTTTGTGTTCAAGAATGCCTTGATGGTCCACATGGACCTTGATTATTGATATCTCGGTCTCATGTTGTTAAGATGTTCTTGCCTTTTATTTTTAAACATTTTTTTGCCTACTTAAGTCTTGATAAATCATATCTTGATTTCAATTTAGGTTCATTTATGTTTGTCTTTTTCTTTGTTTTTGCTTTTTTGTTTAAATGTAAATCATTGTAACTCTGGTTTTGCTCATTGTTTAAACATTATCCTTAGTTATAAATGTTCACATTTGAACTGGCTTAGTGTAATTAAAATCTTATGTCATTCTTAGTTAATCATACTTATGATGCCTAATTTATTTTTCTATAGAAAGCACTTTGTGCTTAGGTCTCAACGTCTTAACATCAACATCAGTTCTGATGAATGATTCTCAAGAACACTTTGCAAAACCTAGGCTCATGATATGGAATTAAGATTCTAGGCGGCATGCATTTCAAGGTTCTTTATCTATGCTTAGATGTTCATCTCTTTGCATACATTGTAATCCTAATCAATTCTTGGTCATTTTTCATCATTCCTCATTCCATTCTCTCCCAAACTTTGGTGAACTACATTGACCTAAAATTCATGTTGGAACATGAGTCCATGGAACTATGTAGGTGACGCTCAATTTTTATTGAGGTCAGCTCAACTATCTTTATTTTTATTTTGATCTCTCTCATTACTTTGTGCATTCTTGTATGCTTGGTTTTATATGGCTTTCTAATACATTAGATCATTGCATGTATGTTTGTGCCTGCTTGCTTTAACTTATCTTTTTGGTTATATCTTTGATCTATTTTTTGCTTTCCAATTACCCATGTTGGGGCATAAAATTTGAACCACGTTTGAATCAAATCATCTCTATGGGGATAAAATAATTATTTATTCTTTATCAATGATCAAGATTCACCCTACTGAGGTAAAATTATTTTATCACGATCAAATCTACTCTACTAGAGTACTTTTTATTATATTCTCCATTCTAGTGGTGCTTCCCTTTCTGAAGTAAAGCATTCTCTCTTTTCCTCTAATTCCAAGCTCTCCACATTAAAGCCCATCATGATAATATTTTAGTGTGTAACTTATCCCAGGATTGACCAATATCGTAAGCACGTAGCTTGTACTCTCAAATTAGGTACATTTACGGTGTGTCCCTTACATTTATGGATTATATCTTTCCCATTCCCCCCATCTTTGGGGCCTATTATACCTCTAATTATATTTTGATCATTGATGGTAATCACATGTACAAGCATTATCTCATCTAGATGGGATCTATTCCATGGGTTAATCTCTCACTTTCTCTCTCTTTTTGAGAGTCCATCATTTTCTTCCATCGTAGTATGTCCTCTCAAGGGGGCATCATGGGTCTGTTCCAATTTTTTCTTGACAACTCTTTTCTTTGAAAGATGTTGCTTTCCCCGAATGTCTCATTATGCCTTCTCGAATAGGATCAAAATGTAGATATCCAATTCTTAACACCATTTGTGTTGAAATTGTGAATCTTACTCGAATTGCACTCAAATGTATATTTTAGGTCAAAATATATAAAACACACTAAATGGTTTAAAATTGTCATTTACAAGTGATAATTTAGGTCAAAGTATCCCTAAATGGGGCAATACAATTATGATTCAGCTAACTTTGATCAATTCATTTTGAGTCAAAATGATGATTTCGCCTTTTGTGCTCTAGATCACTTTTTTTTTTACAAATTCATTGGTACACACCACATACCTTTGTTATTTTATGTTGGAAACATCCTAAATAAAAATATGGTTGGAGTTCATCTACCGTCACCTTCTAATTCTTCTCGAGTCAAATTACAACTCAGTAATATGACTTTCTGACCATTTTGATTAATTGAGGGCAAATTTTCAAATAATTATACAAATGTTGATTAACCTTGTTTAAAGCTAATTAATCCAAATCAAGAGATTAAGTGGATTTTCCATGAGAGTTGTTGAATATATATTTATAAAAATTAATTCCTATTAACTACATCATCAGGTGACATTATTTCTTGGGAAGACATCTCTAGGCCATAAATACCATAAATGTCAAGATTATGGGTCATCCATACCTAGTTAATACCTCCCATGCCTCTTCAATGCCACTTTTTCCAAGGTCATGATGAAGATAATTATAAATATTAGGATTATCTATGGCCACACATCTCAATATTGAGATGGACAGTCATGGTTGATCTTGACCAATCTAAAAAATCTATAAATAGAGAGGCCATGAACATCATTTTAAAGCTATTTTGGTGCAAGGTTATTATGCTCAAATATCTTCAAAAATATTGAATATTGCAAAGTTATAATTCTAAATTATTTTCACAGGGTTTTGCATTTGATCATAGATTTTGTTTACAAGCTTCATTGATAGGCTAGTTTAGTGATTTAGAATCATGAGCCTAGGTTTTATGGAGTGTTCTTGAGGCATTGGAGGAGCTTACCACCATTATTGAAAATTAAAATTATGTTTGATCAAGGGAGAACATACTTTTGATCCACATGGGTAAGGTGAATCCATATGGGAAGGTAATATGGTGTTGCTTTCTTTCATTTGTTTTTTGATATCCTTTGTAACTCTTATAAGAATAGATAGGCTTGGTTATTTAGTTATTTATACATGTTTCATTATTTATTGAATAATGCTTGATTAACTTTATTTGTAATCCTATTTACAGATACTACACCATGAGTGAGTTAAACCAACATGTATTAACTACTGACATGTTGGTCTTCATCAATCATCAGTGAAAATGTCTTCATCAATCATTGCCATCGTTGAACTATCAAACCCACCCTTGATTGCCAAGCATGACTAAATATCACCACCAACATCATTGTCAATCATCACCATCACACCAACATCGATAGTCACCATCACAGTGATGTTCACGATCACCGTCATCATCATCAAAACTAACTGCAAAGATGCCAAGACCATGAACTATGACTATGCAAGTGTCACTCATCTTGCCATGTGATACAAACCTAGCGTGGCATGTGAATAATTCCATGGTAAACTTAGATTAACATGCCTTGTTATCATTAATCATGAACCTTCTATGGCCCTACTATTAATTAGGTAAATCTTAAAGGCCAAACAAATGTCATTTACCATTCGCTCACTACTAGATCCAAAGTGGAGGGAGATAGCTCAAGCGGAGGTGGTCAAAATCAGGTCAAAAACTTCTAGGTTTAATCCCAAGTTTTACACTAGTCCATTCTGTGATGTTTTCAAATTTGATAAAATTTGATAAACCAGTCTATAATCTTTTTAAATGAGTTGAGGTCCATTCCATGAGGTTTTATCATTTTGATAGAGTCATTCATATTTGTGAACACAATAGATTTAGGGATGCATAAATCATGCATATGAACTTGCATAAAATATACAAATGTTATAACGTTAAGCTCAGGGAATTAACAACTGATATGGTCCATTTTGTGGGTTAAATGTACATATAACTCTGCATTAGGAATTTGACCAACAGAGGTCTATAACCCCATCGGAGACAAAGCCTTTATTTTGAGAAGGGCATGTGGACATTGGCTATTAACAACCAAGGAATAAGCTAAGCAAGGAAATAAATCCCTGAGTTTTTACAAATATGAAAAATGAATCCATAACTTTTTAACACAAACAAAATCTAAAACATACAAAGTAATAATAGGTATGGGGAAAAAAGGAAAATGCTTTAGGGAAGCACATTCATAGTGTGTTCATAAGCTTCTTTTACATGAAGGTGCCAGAGAACATAAATTATTGAGATGAAAATGCAAAGAAAAGTAGTGAAGATTCTAATAAATCATTTAAAAGGACATTTGTCTTCAATTTACCTATATCTGCTATTTTTCAAGGCCTGTTTCTCCTTTCCAGAAGTGCATTCTACATAAGGTTAAGCTCACCCAAGATTTTATATCTATTAATAAGTTATTTTTGTAGAAGTACAAGCTCCCATATGCAAGGTCATATGAACTAGGAATTTGACAAACAGGGCTATTCAATAGGGTAAAACAGGGTGTATAGGAGCCTTTATAGTATTTTCCAAGCTTTTATATCTTGAGCTCTATTTTTAATTCATGTGTTTTATTCATCATTTCATGTGTATTTATGCTTTCAAGTCCCTAAATGTACTCTATTCTTTGTGATGGGGTTATCATGTATGTGTGCTTTTAAGTACATTAAAAGTGTTACTCTTATCATATTTCATGTGCTTGTGTAGAATTATACTTTGTAAGAGTGTGTGAATCCATGTTTGTTGTATTCCCATTATAATATATAGTGTATATTTAATATTGTTGAATTCTTCATTCAGAATGTTTAGTGAGCTTATTAAATATTTCCATCAACCTATTTCATAGAAGCTGCAACTAAAATTGATTTTTTTGCATACAAACTCCATGGACTTGATATTCCAGGATTTAAAAATATTATTGCTAACCTTTTAAATTTACAAAAATCATGTTTTGGTTCTTTTAAAGTTTTCAAAATGTAATGTATCCATTACATTTTTTCTATCTCATCTACTACATACAAAGGTTTGATTAGCTTGTCCTTGAGTTGCCACATGAGGCGTTGCCATATTATATAGATTGTTTCCAAATGAATTGGTCTATTATGTTTCTATAATGTGAAAAGACAATATCTGCTTTGGAATGTTACACTATCTACAGAAAATGTAATGCCTTCTCATATGTACATTTCCTTGTTGGAGGCTCATAATATATACTTTCAATATAGGGTGTTAATTTCATGAACAATGGTTGCCCTAATTATTCCATGACTGATATGTTATGTTACCAAGTACTCAGATTACACTGCCCATTGACACACCATTGTACTTTCATGGTGACCTTTATGGTGATTTCTATAAGCTTTCTAGTGGTAAGGATTAGTGTTGTAAATCATATTCTTAACTTGTTTGAATGCAATTTGTTTGTTGCAAACTAATACTATGAATGTTAATTGCTCCAAATTTAAGAAGGATGAGTGGGAATTAGATGATTACCTCAAAGAACTTTATGTTGAGATCAAAAAAATGGTATGCATTTTTAGTTACTGCACTTGAAGACGAATTTGAGTTGTATTATTTTTTTGTTGATGCTAATCTATTGTGACATGCATAGTGTTAGTAGAAAGAAGTTGGCCAGAAGTCCTCATTGTGTGCAAGTGCTCAATTTAGACATTCCCCTTGCCCCCTATAAGATCAAATGAGGAAGCTATATAGAGCATCAACCATTGAGGATGGTATTCCCATTGTTATGAGACAACTCTCCCCTACCCAAAAACAACTAGGGGTGTAATCCCAGTGTGAGATCGATTCTTTATTGAATAAAGATGTAGACAAGGGAATAACACAAGTAATTTTATTGATGGTCTGTGTATTTTCAATTCTTGATTTAATATTCTTATCGCATACGTAAAATTCTCAATATTTTCAAACTATACATCTATATTTTAATTTGGTACATCTTTTTTAATACTATAAAAGGAGGGGCTGGAGTAGACCAAAGGTGAAGAGGGTGTCCCTGAAGTACCCAATGACTATTTCTTAAGAGATGTATGGGAACCTTTGGTTGCCCTTAATGTTTGATTGCTCCTCATGTTAAATAACATTTTTTTCTTCCCTCTTTAAACAATCAAAATTAGAATACTTTTGACACACCATACATTTTTATATGTTATTTTTGTTTTGTGTTTTAGTTGGAAGGGGTGGAGCAAAGCCACGTGGATGTGGTTGATATTCATATGCATAATAAATATGTCCCTACAAATGTGCATATTTATTATACTCTCTCTTTCATTTTTTATGCTCATAAACCCATGTTTGTTGTTCCATATATGTTTACACTCACATACATATGTCGACCTATATAGTAGGAGGAGGTGGAGTCATATGACCTCAATGATAATTACGATGAGGATGTTGATGATGATGATGGTGACTGGCTTCTAGATACTTCACAATTTTAAATAGAGGAAGAACTAAACACTATAAGAACTTTTGTTTGTCTTTGATGATGTTATCTTATGTTTATTATTTTACATTTTTAACATTTATTGTGTTTGATGACATTATATTTTGTTTATTGATTTATGATTTTAACCTCACATCTCTTATTTATTGAATGATAGTATGCAGGGGAGTACAATATAGAGGATTGTGGTATTGTGAGGTGGAATGTGCACCTTTGCTTGTTGAGGCCTTCTGACACATTTAGAGCTAATAGTGGCCATTCATTTTGGTCATGAGATAGACTTAACACTCACTATCATAAGATTCATGGTCGGCAACATGTTCTAAGGAGGCCCCTTAGGTGTGCCAAAAGTGGGAAATGTAAGCCAAAGGGAAGAAAAATCATGAAAAGACAAATAGAAAGGAGGTAAATAGAGCAACTCTTGAAACACTAGAGCATCAACAAGAGAGATGGGCTGGAAAGATCATGGTTGGCTAAGGAGGATGTCTTCGAGTTATGTTATCTCAATGAGATAGCCTTGAAGTCTATCAATGATAAGATGGGTGCATATGATTCGAGTGAAAAATTGGTATGGATAAGGAAAGCTTGCATTCAGTGAAGATCATATTTTTGATAAATGGACCTCAACAAGGTGCATGCAACAATGGACCTCAGGTTAAATGCATTTTGTTCATTTGTTTTCATGAAGTTAAATTTAAGTTCAATTTAACTTAATCAATATTAATGTTGATATTTTTGCAATAATCATCATTTTGATTACAGAGGGATGACCCTTGATCCCATTATAGTGATGATGATCACATTCCTTTGAGATAAATGCATTTGCAGAATGGTAGGTATGTTTATTATGGGGGGGGGTGTAACAAATGAAAGTGTGCATGGTAGGTTGCCTCACAAATTGATATTGTACTTCTTATAATGATTATGTATTATATGCACTCTTCTTTATCCCCCCTACCTTTATTTCAACCCTACCATTAAATATTTTGATAGTGTTGTATATTGTCATTGCATATAGGCTTTTGGTGGAGACGAGTTGGCACAGTCATAGGCATGGATGGATCATGTTTAGGAGCTATGAAAATTAATTCTTATTTACCAAAACCAACAATTTTATTCTTCATGATGGTGTCTTATTCTTGTTTTTTGTCAAAAATTTTAAACTACACATTTTCAAATGCAGGTGTCCAAGGTGACATATGCATATACATGCATTCATGTGGTTGACCGCTTCCACTTGTTTTCCCATTTCCAGAAACCTAATGGCCACTATATGATAGTTGATATTTCCTTGTGGCTATTGCCTTAGACATTATTATTATTTATATACATACATTTTGGCATAATATGTATGACATGTATGATGTGTGCTCAAACATATTATTTGGACAGGAGATTTCAATACAAGTGTTTTATTTTTGGTTTGTGTTAGATACATACTTTTTTATTTATGTACCAATTAAGCAATGGTTTGGTGGTTAATTTGGATTTACCGATGTATTGCATAATGATGCATGGTTAAATGATGTAATGTTTTTCCCATGTACTCATCATATACTTTTTATGTGTAGGGTATGTGATGTTTTCGACAGGTGATCTATCATTTTCACATGTATACCTTATTCTTCTTTCATTATTTTACACATTGGTGATAAAGTGCACATATTTACATGTCTCTATGTCTCTGTAAAAGTAACTATGGTTTGAAGGAATGCAATATAATATTTTTATGCATGGCTTATCTCTCTAACATTCATTTGTCTCATATCATGTGTTTGTCTATTTAGGCAATCAACACAACAAATGTTGATGTCTATGGGCTATGGTTTAAGGTAGGGGAGGAGGGGAGAGAAGGAATGGGCAACACTCCAATACATTAGAATATGCCATAGGTAAAGAGCGATGGTATTCTTTATTGGTTTTTGGTGTTTTAAAGTAATTTGTAAATTCGTCATTAGCCATTGTAACATGCAGTACTATCTATTTCACTTGACCACTTTTCTCATTTGTCAACATTGGGCTAATATAATGATTTCATTATTTTCATTTAAGTTATAAAAATGTGTGTGTGTAAGGAAATTATTTGTAATATAAAAAAACTGGATGTTCTTAGCTTTTGAATATTCTCATGGACCCTCATTTATGTCTAGTTTTTTTTAGCTTTTCAATGCTGAAAATATTGAATGATATCATTGAATTTCACGTGTATTTTTTGTAGAATAAGTCAAAAATCTAGAAGATAATGTGGCTTATAAATTACCCAAGGATATGGAATAAATTATTATAAGCATGCGATCCCAGAATGCAATGGTCACAAAAGAACATCTTGGTTTACAACTGTGACTAGCAACTGTAAAAAAATCACTTGAGAGGGAAAACTAGTTTTTGTTTGAGCTTCTTGATAGTGCAAGGGAAAATGTTATCAAGTTAGAAATTGAATTTGTTGAGAATACCAGAGAAGTCAATAAGTTTCACTGTGCACTTCTCACATTGAGGGATGAGAAGATGGATGCTAAAATAAAGTTTGTCAATCTATAAGTTGCCCTACCTACAGAAAAACACTATGTGATGCAAGGGTAGAGACTATGTGGGCCATGAAATCAAAGCACAAAGAATTATTTACCATATATGAGCACTATCTATATATTTTTAAGGCAAAGTTTGATATCTTTTTTACACAAGCAAAATATATAAAGGAAAATTATTCATTGATCAAAACATCAAACACTATTATAGACCTATGGTAAAATATTAGCACATTCTGGATCAATATGGTTACATGTAAAAGTGAAGGTAGAATTTGAATGATACGAGTCGGAATCAAAAATTTAAGTAATACACAAACAAATATGTACTTTATTTAGTAATAAATTAAACATGTTGAAATAGAACTGATTACATGTCTAAAAATTGTTTATCAATATTGAAAGATATTTCTATATAATTATTCTATTCACATTCTAAATCATCACTGTCATCTGATGGATTGTAGTCACCATCGCTTTCATCATCTACAACATGTGTAAAAATATAATAGTTTTGTTCTTGAAATACTTCACCCAGATTAGATGAGAGGAAAATTTTCATTGTGAGAGATTGTGTACCTCTTCCACAATGCTGCGTATGGTTGGGCTAGATAAAGCCCAAAGACATCAAAATGGTTATTTCAAATGTATAGTTTGAAATGCACTTAGAATGATAGTTTTGCATCAATGGATATATTTCATAAATGATTTGAATGCACATAGACATCTGGATCACTAAGTACCTTTATTATCAATAACTTCTCCAAGAAGGGCCTCAGATAGGCTAGAATGATGCTAAAGTACCCTACACATAGAAAAAAATGGCGTCATCCTCTGGCCATTCATATGACCATTGTATGTAGAAATCAATATCAACCCTATCTATGAATGTGATGTACTTATAGCTCATGATTAGAATGTGGTACGAAGGATATTCCATGTTGTAATTCATGATAACATTCACCCATATTAATCCATTAGGCTCGATGAAATTTGCAGTGCTTTCAATCCCCCTCCACTTGATGAAACAAACCACCACACATGAGATTTGGTACAATGTTTGGCATTCCACATTTAGATCTTCCAGTATATTTGTTTTTTTTTCATATGAATTTGTAGAATTCCTCTTGTTTTTTCAAAAAATCCCCCATGTTTTTTAGTATTAATGCCACCTATCACACAATTACAAAAATTAATTAGTGATAATTTCCAAAAAAAATTCACAAACTCTATTTAGTCATTCTTCATGTAGTAATTAACATAGTTAAATGTAATAGAGAATGATTCAAATGAATAAGAAAGGACTTTTGTGTGTGTTTAATCTTCTCTTGAATGGTACATAGATTTCTCTTGTTCATGTGTTGTTTCAATAAATCCCTTAAAGCTCTAGGCAGACCCCTATGTGTGTAGTTGTAGTTTCAAACAATGGACTGTAGGTGACAGTGAATAACGTATAGTTTTACAGTCAAAGGAAAAGAAGAAAAGGATTTAATTATAGTCAATAGGGTATAGAATTATAGTCAATAAAGTATTTCTCTTTATAGTGTGTTAATCCCAAAGACACTATAGCTATTGTAGACTCTTTCCTTACTGAATGGATTGATGTGGAGTGGAGAAACTAAAGAAAGGATAAATCTATCATGTACTCTGTTATATACTTGTGTCAGTCAAGGCATAAAGGTGAGTTGATGTGGTTTATCGAATAAATACAATGATTTTTTTTGGGATGAGTCTACACATAAGAATTTTTTTGATGGAATTTTAGGTTATGTGGTTTAAATGCAAATAAGTGACAAATCTCTAGTTGCATAGTCAACTTGATGGTAAATTGAAAGAGAGTTTTATGTGAATGGTAGGAGGGGAGAGAGAGTGATCTGAGGAGTGTTAGGGGAGCAATGTAGAGGAGATGGTCAAATATCTCAAGAAGGTGATCAAGTCCTTTTATGGATTGTACATGTAATGAAGGTTGATTTACATGAATAAAGAAACGTGTTTTGATTGCATTTACTCTCCTTGGATAAGCATATAAACCATTCTTTTTTATAGATTGTCCTTGAAGGCCTTGAGGCCATGATATATTTTTTAGTTTGTATATAGTTTCAATTTGGAGAATGGACTATAGATGACAGTCAAGGAGAGAAAGATTTGAATAACTACTCCTAATTGGTGAAACAAGAATTAACATTGTGATCTATATATTCAATGTATTAGGGAGCATATAGACCCTCTAGTGATTGAGTGAGGGTTATTAATTATTAGAAATTTATATTAAAGACACCTATGTTTAAGAATCATGTACATGCCTATAATAATAAAGTACAAAGGTGAGTTGATGACGTGTGTTGAGGTATAGGTGATGGTCTTTGCTTAAGGTTGTTTTTAGGAATGAATGATTGATGAGGAGACATGTTAAGTTATATTGAATACAAGGATAATATTAAATAGAAAATATGTAGTCCACAATAAATAATTAACCCTATTACATATCAAGGAAACCCCTATTCTCACACAGTCAGTATACAATGATAAAATGCATATGTTTGAGTAAATGTGTGGTCGTTGAGTTGGTAGTGAGTTGAAGGTGAACTTGAGTAATCTGAGTGTTTCTATAAGTTGACCATCCTTGAGTTTTAATAGCCTAATCAATCTTGAGTACTCTTTATGTACCCTATCTTAATATAGACAGTCATCTTAAAAGGAGGGGTGAAGTCTTTTGGTTCTCAAGAAAGGAATAACAATGACTACTTTAGAGTTAGTGTGATCTATGTAGGTGAGAAAAAATTTACGGAAGGGTTCAAGGGATCTTAAGGAGCCTTCAATCTTAGGAAAAATTTAAACCCCTATTGACACAGTCCTTCTAATAACATAGAATTATGTGTTTTGGTGATTACAAGCTTTGAAACATATGCTTTCATAACCCCATGTTGGCAGTGTTAATTGTGTAAGTGAAGAAATCAATAAGAGATAATATATCTAAAACATATGATTTTGTACCTATGTGTTGATATAATTTTATGATTTTTCTTAAAATATAAAGAGATTTGAATCTTTTAGTTGGTATTCTGTAACTTGAAGTTACAATAACTATGTTTTAGCAGAACTATAATAGGAATTCTAGGAGAATTTGAAAAGAAACCCTATATAGAAAGATAATATGAAATTTGAGTGAGAACTTAGAAGTATATCCATCAATGAGTGTCATAGTTAAATATCAAAATTGTGTGTGTGTTTGGAACAAGAGATACATGTTTAAGAAAAGAATCTTATGAGTGCCTTGTTCCCAAGGGCAACAACTAAACCTGTGTATGAGTCTGTACTAACAAAGTCTGTGAAAGGATAAAGAAGATTAATGGATGGATATGTTGGGGAGGATCAACATGATGAAAGAGACATATGAAGGAGATATTTAAATCATTAGGTAAGTCATTATGCAATTAAAAAATAATTCTGTTAGTTTGTTACAATCAGTTTGTATGCACTGAACCCTATCAAATATGTGTATGGAACATGATTAAAAGGAAACCAAGAAAAATTTGAGCTTGTAAAAGGTGAAGAACAAGTAGATATACATTACACAAGTCATTTGGATGCTTGAAACCTAATAAAGAATCAATAAACCTATTTAGATCCCTCTCGAGCCTACATAGATTGTAGGAAACCCTAGTTTTGGGTAAAACACAAAAGGTGGAATAGAAAATGTTTGAACCAATGAAAAATCTTGAAATTTTTTAGTTTGAAGTATCTTGATATGAGGAAGGAGACTATGAAGTTTTCAAAATTATACGACCATGATACGTACAGATTTTGAAGATTGTGTGTAAAAGAGAAGGCTAAAGACCTAATCAGAACTAAGTAGGTGTTATAAATGGTATCTAGGAAGTGAGCTAAGATTTGAAACTTCATATGGAGGTGTAAGATGATAGAGGGTGGTATAATATGCATTAGGTTTCTCAAGATAGAATTTTACTTGTCCATACAAAAGGAAAAAGTAAGAAAACGGCTACTAAATGATAAGTGAGGTTGTGGGTTTGAGGAGTGTGGAAGGTAGTTGAGATTGTGAGAGTGTTAGTAAGATGGAAGCAAGTTTTTTGATCTTAAAATAGGTTATACATGTTAACTATTATCCACACAAGTCCTAAAACAATAAATGGAGTGAGTTGGGTGTTGAGAAGCAAGGAGTCTAGTGAAGGTTAGTGTAAGAGGAAAATGAAAGGGAGTGAGAAGGTGAGTAAAATGAGTTAAATGGATGAATATAAGGGATTTAAGGGAATATAAAAGCAAAGTAGAATAATAGAAATAAGCTTAGTAAAAAATATATTGAATGAGAATGTGGTGAAACCTAGTGTGAAGGTGTTGGACAAGGGAAGATTGATAAGACTTATGATGCATGAATAGATAGATTGTAGGTATCAGAGTCAAAGAGCAGAGAATGAAATAGTTTCTCTACATCAAAGAATATACCAAAGGGTAAGATTGTAGAATACATGTCTCAAGGCATATGTGCACCTACAAGATGTTTGATTTTTGAAGACCTTATACAATCATGTTGAGCATCTTGAGAACCAGTCATGTAGTTGGAGATGCTAATTGATAAGTCACCAATGAGAATTGAGTTGTCTAAAGAATGGACATGTTCTATTACTTTAGTATATTTTAAAATAAATTTGAACACAATATTCCCATTGATGACAACCTAAAGGATTGTCAAATATAATGACCACCTACAGCTGAAATGTATACTAAGAATGTATAATTTGAAGATTGACCAAACTTATGGGCATAGACAAATCTAAACAACTGAGGAGAGGACCTTTATGACTTTAAGGAGATCTTAAGAATAATTTAAAAGGCATATCATTAATGGGCACCTACATGTATAACCTCATTTGCTTGAAATATGTACCTACAATTTACTATAGTAGGTAGTTTAGTCTAGTTATGGAGAGTGCACTTTGAGGAGTTGGCAAAGAAGCATGAATGCTAGATATGATTATAAACAATTCACATTGGTAAGGCCAATTATAAATATATTATTGGAAAGAGATAAAAAGAACCATGATGGCCTTCACACTCTCAACCCATAGTCGACTCAAGGAGTCTTACACATTCATTAATTTTTAGAGTATGTTTGGAGGTTTTTGATGATTGATGACCCTAATGAGGTGATCTAAATTTAGAAATTGGTATAGAATACCTTCATGGCCTAATTAATCTCCTCATATATTCACACTTACTGAGAAGATAGGTGAAGTGACATTTATTTTATCTTAGATAGAGGGTACTCCAGGAAACAAAAGGACTATAGGTTAAGTATGAGAATGATAGGGGGATGAGGTAGGGACTATTGAAACATTGAAAAAGATTGTGGAGAGTGAGTTAAAGCATGAATGAGGCCTCATAGTACTAAGAAGCCAAACATGGTGGCCTAAACCCACAAAATTATAGTTAGTCCTAATAGGCCTAAAGTCCAATTGGAGGGCTAATCTCACAAGTAAGTCATTAGTATGTAGAGGAGATCACAAGTAAATCATTTCTTGGCTTAAGAACACCTCGAGCTTACTCAGATTTTACTACCAAGATCGATAAACCAACTTCAAGAGCTCACATTGGTATAAACACTTAGCATGGAGTCCCAAGGAGTTGGGATATGTTGAAGAGGGTCCTAAACATGCTTCTAGTGGAATTTGTTCATAGGTTCAATGTCAGGTTTTTATGAAAACATATTAATAGTCAAAATGAGCTTAAACCCTCTAAAACCCTTGTCTCTGACCTGATTAGAAAGAAATGGATGTAGATGCATCCAAGAGGGATAATATGGCTTAGAAATGGTTTTGTGATTGAAGAAGACTCTCTCAATATCCATCCCATCCAGTTGAATTTTACCCTATTTGTACTTACAAGGTACATAACATGTTTTATTAAAAAAAATTGTGTTTTTTAGGTTAAGAGGAGAGTTGAAGGATGAGAATCAGTTACAAAGGTCAATTGGTACCTAATATAACTCCTCATGTTAATATGTTGCTTTCGATAGGCACATAAACACCTCTAAAAATTCCCTCAGTTTGGGCAATCTATGGAAGACAATTAGAATGGAAGGTGATCACCAAGTGAGAAAGTGATAAGCCTAATTAGGAGGCCTTTTAAGGCTTGTTTGATGGATTGGGATAAACATCTTGTCTAAGTGTGTGAAGTGTGTGTATCTTATCAATATGAAAGTTTCACATTATTTTGTTAGTGTAAGATCCTATTGGATTTGGTAAATTACTTGGAAACATTAACAAGGAGCTAGATAAGTTTATCTTCCATGGTTCACAACTGGTGCTTAGATTCTTTGTTTATATAATATTTCTATATTCAATTTTTGTTTCAAATAATGGCTAGCTTTCCAATATTCCTCAAATTAGCTTTAAATATCATTCAAAAAATACTTTAATAGATAGTATATTTATGCAATATGTTACCGCATATGGGCAGTCTAAGAAAACTAGTCACCTTAAAAAAAGGTATTTATTTTTTATTACATGCATTTATTATTATTGTGATATCACTAAAACCTATAAATGGATGTAATCAGGATGCATTATCTCTATTAAGTCCACCCATATCTCACTTTGTTGCCTTATTAAGATCATCATCTCAGACTTATCATTTTGGATTGTTACGAGGTGGGTTTGGAAAAAGTGTGGTCTCCTATGACATGTTATGATGTCTATGTCTATTCATATTTTTTATGAAGTCTCTCTATTTATGAGTGTAAGTTTCATGACCATCCTACATTTTTTTGAATGAATGTGGCATTGGGTGTTGTGCATTTAATATCGCTCTAATTTGCACCTTATTATAAACATGTGCCATATAGTTTTTGAAGAATGTCATAGTTTTTATGCTTCTATCTAATACAAAACATATCTCAAATATCTCTCATGCTCTATATATTAGGGCATCAACATCATCAAATCTAGTAGTATATGAGATCTATTCATAAAATGAAAAGTATTGAATTAGAAATGCCATAAAATATGAAAAACATATGACTATGAGTAGTTACTAGACTTATACTATTAACCTCCCTCAGCTAGTTTTTAGTGTCATCCACCAAACTTGTTGCAACACTTTCTAGTGCATAGCCTGATCCTTGCATATCCATATCTGATATACCATGCATTTTGATGTGCAAACATCTAACATCCATACCTTCTCCTTCATTTTAAATTATAACTCTATTGTATTTGACATGGGTAATGAAAACATATTAAACAAACTATAGTCACATCGAAGTTGTCAATGTATACAATATGGGGGGGAACAAAACTTACATATTACTCAACATCGATGTTTTTGATGCTCTCATTAACACCATGCACTATAGCTACATCCTCTATAACTACCTAAGTTATCATCTTTTTCATCAGGTACACCATAACCACATGTTTTCAAGTGTATCCTTGGAGTGAAAATGAGCAATTGCACATTGACATAGAAGGCATTACATTGAAGAAGTGATAATACAATGTCTCATCTTTCATACTTTACACCCATGCCATACGAGGGTCATTATTATCGAAGGTAACAAGAGAATTTGGGATATTCAAAGCCCATACCCATGAAATATTTTCAAGTCTTTTATTTTGAAGTTCTTGTGTAAGTTAATGTCCTTGCATATCTGTAGCCACCAATAATATATGTAGACCGATGTTGTTAGTTAGCGAACCAACCAATCCACCCTACAATGGGTGAAAGTCCTTACCATGCTTACAAAATTACATTTAAAATGGGAATGGTAAGATTATATAGTTGTATTGATATCTTGACCAATATACGTAAGTGTTCAACAACATCGTAACCACACTCCAACCTTGTATGCCTAGTGTTGTTCCCAATATTTGACAAAAGTAGCTAAGAGGAGTGATATCTTTCTACAAACTTTTTGGACTCCCTTATAGCCATATCCTCATTGGCATAACTATGCATTATGAACCCCAACTCAACAAGCATTACACATCTTACATCATTATCTTTCACCTTTGCTATCAAATTCTTCAACCCTGTATGACAAACATGTCAAATGCATAAGTAGACCTCACATTCAAATGTCTCCCTACATAACATAATAGTTTTTCATAAGTTAATGGAATAAGGTGGGTATGGTGTCTACGAACATACAAATACAAACTTCATGATGTGTGTAAAAATACCGATGATGTACCTAATAGATTTTATCTCTATACTAACATCATTGACCATCAAGGCAGTGATTATCCAATCAATGTCTTTCAAATGCACTCTTTGAAGAAGAATTGGTATCCATTATCTTATGTCGATAGTACATGATCAAGACATAATGACCCATGCAACAAGTACAACTTCATGTTTAGAATCAAATGCCAATAGTGTGTACAATTGGAATTTTATCATAAAAAATAAAAACATTAGAACAACTAATATTATTACAAACATTAGAACAACTAATATTATTAAAAACATTAGAACAACTAATATTATCAATTAATCTTACAAACATTGGCACAATAGCTTCATTACATTTATCCCAAATGTTGCATCCATTGCCAATAAGCTATGTTTCCCAAATCTTAACAACCATTCTAGTTGTTGTGGGATTTTGATGCCCAAGATGTAAGGGATTTCCCCATCCCCATAAAGCTCTCCCCTATTGTATCCCTGATATAAAAACAACTTGTTGAGATTCATTAGTTCCCATTCCTAAACACTTTTTGCATCATCATCATCATCATTATACACGTATTTTGCCACATTGAT
The DNA here is from genome assembly GCA_037957365.1 of Torreya grandis. Classification (NCBI taxonomy): domain Eukaryota; kingdom Viridiplantae; phylum Streptophyta; class Pinopsida; order Cupressales; family Taxaceae; genus Torreya; species Torreya grandis. Next base: position 2,615,999 of record JARHVA010000463.1, read on the forward strand.
CAATCATTCTCTATTATATATGTCATCCTTGCTCAAGAAATCATCATGTTGTATTTCACCATTAAACAATACAAGTTTCTCATGAACCATCTCCCAATGTTTAAGGTGGATATCATCAATAAAAATTTCCAATAATAATTGCCTTTGAACCCATTCATTAAGTTGGGGACTGATGTAAGGAGCAAAAAAACATTTTTTGCCCTTGAACTATTCATATTGTTAGTCATGGTAATAGTTGTGTTCATTATCTATGTGTTCTACATGATTGTATGTGAGAAACACATGATCGAGTCTATAGACCATGCATCATGTGATGAAATGACAATGAAAACCACACTTTATATGTCTTTGACTCAAATGACTTCCCTTTTTGGACTTGGGCATTAAAGACTTGTCTTTTGGCATGGCATTAATTTCCTGAAAGCCATTGGGGCCATATGAACACCAATAGCTACATGACTATAGTGAAAATATAAATAGTCATGCAAAGTGATAAAAAGTGTAAATGGATAGAAGATAATAGCATCTAAATAGACACCAATTTACAATCTATAATGTGAGGTGACTTACATGACATATTCAGAGGTGGCGGTGATCCTACTACCCTTTCTAGTAAAATCTGATTTTATTTTGTGATGTGAAACATGAAAATTTGTAGGGAACAATGCCCTTTTTGATTCTCCTTTGATGAAGTCATCAACCTTGTTCTGCACAACTCGAGCAACCCATAAGTCTTCCTCGTTGATGTCAAGAAAATTATCCCACTTGATACAACTGTAATCAAAAAGACCCTCACCTGGCTTCTACAGTTTAAGGCACATTATTTCTTCCCACCTTTTTGACATCTATTTCAGCCTACAAGGAGAACATTTAATTGAATGAATTTAAAATGGACTTTTGGTATTGAGTGAATGCGAATTTCCATGTGTCGCAGCAGACTTTTTTTATCAATTGAATGTTATATGTCATATATTGCATTTTATAAAGGACAATGATTGAATAATGCATATAATCTAAGCATATTTGGTCCAAACAACATTAAAACACATACATATCATTAAAATAAATAGTTAAACTCATATGCATCGACAACTATGAGAACACTCTTTTTGGCTATGTTTCTTGTACCTCTCATTTAAATACATTATTTTGCATGCACTATTACATTTAACTCATATCGGGCCATTCAAGCTATAAATGTATTTTATAGTGTGTCGTATGTAAAAACATTAGGAAGTTCATGACACCATATAAATAATTAAAATAAAGTTTATATAAATATATCTATAAAGTTTATTTTTTATCAAGAGAAGTGCAAAAAATATACAAAAAAAAAACTTTTCATGACTTCCTTTGAACATTACATCAAGTAGGAGAAGATAATGGAGAATAGTATGGAAGCTACAAATGTGAACATTAGACAATGAGTAAATGATAATTAGTGCATGTCAGCATCGATAACTATGCCAATTAATGGAAAATAGGTCAAAGTATCAACAAATTCATTCGTGGGAACATCTTATAAATTAGGCATTACAAATGCATCCGTAGTGATTTTTCATATTTCATTTTATTTCTACCCTAATTATGCTTGTTGAAGATGTTTATTTATGCAATAAATGTGAATATCTAGAAATAACCCATACATGAAAGTTGCTTCATCATGTAGCTCAACGAGAAGACCTCTAAACACATCCTTATCCCCTATAATTTCATGATAACATCTTTGGAATCAATGTCCATGCACACAACAATTTGATTGTGCAAATACAAACATAAGCCTAGCTTGTCTATTAAAGTAATGTAGGAGGCACGATGTAAAGACACTTTATCGAATAGAAAAGTCCCATATTTCTATATGATTTCATTTTTAGGAGAAAATAACATAATTTTGATATAAATTTGTCTTCCTTTCCACTCAGAAATAACCAATAAATATACGTGCTAGTCAAACATACCACAAATATAAGCCATGAACTGCACATAGAAATTAACATATGATAATTGAAACCACTTTAGAAAAATATGATATAAACTATCAACAAAAAGGATATAATAATGTACAAAACCTTATTGAAATTAATATAAATCCCTTCATTAAACATATCAAAATAAAAGCATGAAACTATAGAAATGGAAAAAATAATGCATGCATGAGGTAGTTGCATTTATAGATGATATTAAATGGCATACACTAACTCCATGCATGTGGGCAGGGTGTAGAAATGTGATTTTGATATGAAGCCCATAGATTCAAGAAAGGGTTAAAAAAAGAGACATTGTTAGGAAGCCCATAAAATCAAGACATGGTTTAAAAAATAACAAAGTTACTACAAAGCCCATAATCAAGACAAGGTAAAAAAAGGGGAATTGCTATGAATCCCATGTGATATTATCTTTGTCCATCAACTAATAATTTGATGTATTTAATTAGTGGAATGGACATACTGGTATTTATGGACATAACATGAAAGGAAATGTTAATATGCGACACAAGAAAAATTTATACGACATGTGTGCATTAGAAATTGTATGAGCCCATATGGGATGCAATTTATCCCATTCAATTATAATGGGACATTGCCTTATCACCCATAGTAAAGTCAGGACATAACCCATATTGAGTTATGAGATCTTTAGTATAGTAAATTAGGCTACCAATTTTTTGATTTTCTCATAGACCACCACTACCATACTTCCCACCTACCAGACCACAATTTTTGGCCCCTAAATTTAGGGAGGCCCATGAGATGACAGAACACAATTATGAAACTAAATTAAAGCTTCTTCTTCATTTTATGTATAAAATTATATAAAAATATGTCATCTCCATCCCGCATAATATTGAAATATGTTCAAAGGTCTGGATGACGAGTCATTTTCCACTTATAAAAAGTTGATTGCCACTAACTACAATAAATTCCATAATCAAGATTTTATGGATGGAATAGACTGAATGGTAGATAGATGCATCAAATTAGATGTATACCACTATCCAATGTCAGTTCTTTACAATTAATCTAAGTAGTGCCCATCATGATCATGGATATTTATATTGTCCTCTGATTCTTGTGTTGGTGTTGGAAAATGACTTATTCACCACATTGCTTCTTGGTATGTAAGCTCATCCAACACTTGTTCAAGATCTAATTCAGGATTTGAATCTAGATAATTACATAATTGCACACAATTATCATGAAGACCATCTCATGTTGAAAGTCAAAATCTAATCACAAGGTGATATGTATGAAATAATCTTTCTAGCAAGAATGTTGCATAACTAGTTCTATGAAAGCATTTATCAAACCAAATTTTCATCATGGGATTCAAAGATATTCCATGCTACAAAATAATTAATTCTGATAAGAGATTAGACTTAAAAATTATAACCAGTGTTTCCACTTGTCGATGTGACCAATTGAATTTTAACAGATTCAAAGTGAAAGCATTATTAGTATTCCACCAAATCTTGGCAACATGATTTACATGAGTAGACCAAGCAGGTGGTAGCCAACAAAAAATTTCATTCAATTCAATTGAAACTTGATCAATGTCTCTTCTTATTACATCTCTAAGTTGGATTAGGGAATTCTATAAGTGATTAGAATTCCAACTGGAAAGGGGTTCTAAAAATAGTGACATACTACAAACAAACACAAAAACCATAGAAAACAAATTATATACAGGATCCACTACATCTTACATAACATATTCTTCAATAGAGTGATTATCGATCGCTCGATCAATTTAAAATATATATTGTCAAAAGATTCAATCATTATCATTCTAAAAAATTAAATTTAGAAATGTACTTGTAAGAATGTAATTATGAAATATGTATCAACTATATTTATAAAGGTGGAGTAAGATCACCATATAAACTGCATAAGCAATAGGATCTTCTTCAATGTAGAAACACCTCTGACATAAACATCATACTCTAAAGTGGTGTCATATGAATATAAGATTCCAATATGAAAAATATCAGATTAACATTCAACACTATTACTTTACAAGTATTTTATGGGCCCCATACTGATATGGAGCCATAACATGCCTCTCATTTCCTTCAAAAATTTGGGTTAAGGTTGGAGCTTTTTCTTTCACACTTATAACCAAAAAATAGAAAAGATAAATGCGTAAATTGCAAGCTAGTTGAAAGGAGCTACCATTATCATCCAAACTTGCAAGACATCTCATTTCTAGATAACCAAATGTTTTTAAGTTTATACAATGTAGATGAAGCTCTAAGGATAACAATATTTTTTAGACACGAGGCCATTTAAACTTATATAAATTTTGGAAGGGTGGAAGAAAGCTGTCATGAAAGAAAATATGTATATCAATGGAGGTATTGTTCCATTTTTAGTGGATGCCTCTATAAAATTAAAGAATTGGCCTTGTATTTGCACATCAACTGTGCACTTTAACCTAAGGTTTAAGTGGGAAAGAAAGGCTATTTATTATTATGAATCTTGGAGAAAATCTCATTTAATTTTTATACCCTTTCCTCAACTTTCTTACTGAAATGCTGAGGATTGACCTCTCAAATATTTCCTTGAAAAGTCTTGATCATCTATTTATAAAAAATGGCACTTCATAAATTCTTCAAATTTCATGAAATACGATGATAGCAGGGTATGCACAAGATGGGCTTGTTGAAAAGGCTTTGGATACCTTTAAACAAATGTGATTGGCAAGTTTAAATCTAGACTCCACAACCTTTGCCAACATATTCCCAACTTGTGGAAAAATGGGAGCTTTAAAAGAGGGTATTGATATCCATCAAAACATAATACAAAGTGGTTTTTTATTATATTTAGTTGTCATGAGTGCCCTGGTAGACATGTATGCAACATGTGGAAGTTTACACAAGACACGGGATTTGTTTGGCAAAATGTGGGAGCTTTGGAATAGGGTATGGAGTTCCATGAAATAATAATAAAAAATAGATTTGTAAGAGATGATGTACTTGTAAATGACCTGATAGATATGTATGAAAAATGTGGAAGCATACTGAAGGCACATGAGCTGTTTGAAAAAATGATTTAACATGACATAGTTTCATGGAATATAATGATAGCAGGGTAGTGTTGTGCTCTCCTTCCTCCTTGCCCTTCATCAAAGTTGGAATGAACTTCTTGCCATCATTTTATAAGAGATATATTTTCACTCTTTTATCATGGATAACATTCAATTCATATTTATGAGGCCACTTTAAAATTACATGAAACACAGCTTTTGGTATTACATCACACCGTATCTTATCTTGGTGTGTGCTAACTAGGAATTTCAGCAAGTATTTCTCATTTTCCAACACATTAGGGTCATTTTGAATCCATGAAACTTAATATGGGTTTGGATGTGCCACTTCTACAAACCCAATTCATCCACCATCTCACACAAAACTTAATTTTATATGCTAACATTATCCATAATTACTTTGTATCACTTACTTCTTGACTTACACACCTTTCGAAACATGTTCTTTTTATGCACTAGTTCACTATCCTCTTTTAGTAGAAAGAGCAATACCTTATTTATCATGAGGTTTTCTCTATCATTAATAATTTTACATTTTCACTTTATGGTTTTTAGCATGCTTCACGTTCATTTTATTTTTAAATCTTTTTTTGAGCATTTACATATTTGTCACTTTGATTTTTTTGATTTTAAATAATTAATGTCATTGTATCACTTCAAACATATATTTTCGATGTGGGATTATTATATTGCTTATAATGATCTTAGCTCAACAATAATTTTTTTTGACAAAGCCACACTGTTTACAATTTTATATTTTTCAGCTATCATATCTCAATTCATTGCAAACTTAAATAATATTACACATAAAAAAACTTTTCTACTGCATGAATGCAACTGTTCAAAATATGCTTTGGGTGCAATGAGTTATTTTCTATGCCGATACAATTTGAGGGTTATCAAATTATTAACTACACAAATGTTAGGTGAACGCAAGAGGAGGGGTAGACCATTTAATATTTGCCTAAAATTCCTATGTTGAAGGGTTTACACATCGATATTGACACATGGGTATTTAGTCAAATAAATGATGCATAATCCTTAGAGATTCAAATTTGTATACATAATCCCAGTGGAATTCAAATTTGATTTATGCCACAATCAGGATTATTAAATAACAAAAGGCATGGAGGAAACAACACACCACACCTACATTCCTATATCTAACTTATAATTTCAAATTGATGGTCACTCTACTCAAACAAAGTAAAAATATAGAACAAGACAATTATGGTCATTTCCAGTTGAAGACCCCAAAAATGAATAGTATTTTTTCTATATAAACAGGAATGGGTTGACCCATGGTCTTATCCCATATCCCTTTGTAATATAAGAATGCTCTATTACCTTACACATATGTTACCATGTTCAAAACAACTCAAGAAAAGGATAAAACATGTTTTAGCATATTCATGTGGTTCTAAACTAGATTCTAAAACTGAATATTAAAGGAAATGAGATGATTTTGGGCTATATAGACCCTGTCAAACTTCTTACTTCTCTTAAATATTATATAGGCCCTATTGGGTCTTCCAATGTCACCAAAACTAATAAAATATGGTTTAGACCTCGCTATAAACAATGACTATAATAATGATCTATACAACATATGCATTCATGTTATGGGTGGTTTCAAAACTCAACATACAATAGATAAAATTTACCCAAGCTCCACATTGCTTTGCTTTGGCTTAATATTCCCACAATCAACTATATAAGGTAATTAGCATTGCTTAAGTTTATTACGACCCAGTCAGGTCGTAAACTCCATACTACATTGAATGGAATACTTGTTTCACTCAATAGACGATATTATGATATATTCCACATAGAGTAAAGGTGGAGATAAACACAATGAATGTTATCACTATTCAAGATTTGATTCCCGTTTCACATCATCTAAACACCACATTGAAGGAGATGAAGTAATGTTCTTTCAAATACTTAAAAAGTTACAATGTAGGCCAAATCAATCATCCAAGTCTCCAATAGTGACCAACCCAACCCAACATGAAAACCAATTTTTTTTTTACAAACACACAAACATAAAAAAATAGAGACAAAACAAAGCAAATAATTGAAACACATACGAAGCAGTGCAAAAAGAGTTGGGTAAACCAGGAGGAAAATATCTATTTCTCTTCCTTTCCATAGCTTGTTGGATGCTTTGTAGTTGAAAATTCCGCATTAGGGGAGAAAGTAACCAAAAATGTCACATTAGGGGAGAAATTATGGGAAAATTTGAAATTGGGGGGAATTTCAAAAGACATCCCACTCTTTTTCTCTTGCTATTTTCTTGAATTGGTGGTAAAATGTATTTTTGATTGAACTGGCGGTAACATGAAATGGTGATTGATGAGTTTAATGATGATGGTTGATAGTGTAACAGTGGTAGTTAGTCATACTTGGTGGTTAGGGGCAGGTTTGACAATCGAACGTTGGTGATGACTGGTGAAAACTTTCTAATCGATGATCGATGAAGACCAACATGCCGATGCTTAATGCATGTTGGTTAAGCTCATCACTACACCATATGACTCTATAAATTGGTTTAAAATATTCAAACTCACCTTGTTTCTCACAACTATTAAGGCATTTTGAATGGACACAATAAATTAAAATTGATAAACACTTGATAGAAAATATATCTCAAAATGTTGAGTTGTTATATGGATGGCAATGATGTTTGGAAAGGTAGAATTGTCATATGAAAAAATAAGATTTGATAATTACTATGGGATGTCGATGTAAAATGTTGAGTCACTAGGAGATGGCAAACTCATCCATGAGTGAGAGAGAAAACATAGGTTTGAGCAGGTTACTAGTAGATCTGCCTCATGTAATTGATGTCAGGAATTGAGACTTGAAATCTATCACCAAATCATCTAAAAATAAATCATCACAATAGGTAATTTTGCATTCCCAAAATAGATTTTGACAAAGATAGGATCATGACTTATTTTAAGAGAATAGATCTTCAATTTTGTAGAAACACCTCCCCCACATTATGTCAAGTTTCTTTTTTTTTAAAATTCAAAAAATGATGTTGACCTGAGTGAAGACTAGAATGGTTACATATATGAATGCGTATTTGGCAATTTTTTTTATAAAGTATCAGATCTAACAAAACATGAAGATGATGCACAATTAAAGAACAATGATGAAGATTGGAAGTCCAAAACACAATGTGGCTGAGTACAGTCTGCGACAACCTTAAAACCTACAAACTAATATTTTTTCTAAAAATTGATTTCAACTATGTTACAAGGATCTCTCCAAATTATTCTCTCCCATTAGGTTGAGGCAACCATAACTTGCAATAGATCTTGCCCTTCACAAATTAAAAGAGAATTATTATTATGAATGAAGATATAAAATAATAATAATTTTCTTCGTATTGCATTCAAACATTACATTGACTATTATATAGCTATAGAGATAGCCAAATAACCTCCTAATAAATAGGAATATACAATAATAAGTAACTCAATAATAGTCATAGGCATAATAAACTAACCACTTCAGTTATTAACAATACATGATATATTTTTATAATAACAATATATCTAACTAACTACTAATAACCTTACCATATTAACCATATGATAACTAACAACAATAAATAGTAATTTACTACAATGTAAATACTAATCTCTAAGAACATATGGAAACATACAAATTGTGATATGCTAGTTATAATTACAATTTATATTATCTTAAATACTACATGAGAGTGTCACCCAAAGGTATTTTAACTCTAAAGGTGTACAATAAAATACATCAAAAAAATAATAAATTCTAGTTAACTCTAATACTACTAAAATTTATGAACTTGAATGTGAATGAAATACATACATTTTTATTACCAAAAACATAGATGAAGAGAAGGAAGGAAATTAAATGGACAAATTTGTCCCTATTTTGGTTGACTCCAAAGGGAAAAAAATTTAGTGCACTGATATTTGTGATGGAGAGTGATGATATCTTGTATTTTTAACTATTCACATTCATATTGATTGTTTTAAAATTTAATTATTATGATTATACACATTCACTAATAATTATGTTTTGAAATTAAATTTTTATGGGTACCTATATTAACTAGGGTTCTTGTGAGGTTGACTCTTAAGGATTATTAACGTTTGACCAATAGACACCTTAAGATAGTAAGACTTTCTATTCCCAGTTGCAACCCTTCTTTTGGAATTTTATAAATTTTGTTTTGCTTCATAAATGATAAGTGAATTAAAAATTATATATGTTTTATATGGTCAATATTTAAATTAAACTTCCAGGATGTGTTTAAAGACCTTAGGAGGGCTAGGAAGGGTTCAATTTTGATCATTGACTCTAAGCCTAGTTCTGTATGGATGTCACATGCAATTCTTTTGTGCAGATGGGGCACATCATATGGTAATGTTCATGCTCTATTAGGAATATAATTAGAATGCTTTCAATTAATCAAACATCCCATTTACTAACGAATTTAATTTATTTTAAAACTTTATGCTAGTTTGTGTAGATACTAATTTTGGTATAGGTCATGTGATTGTGGTGTCCTTGTTATGCATTGGTACATTTTGTTCATTTTATTATTTTATACTTTTCTTGTTATATTTTTCCTTCATAGTAGATTATTTGTAATCTTGTTCATCCATATTTTTCTGTGAATAAATTTTAATCATTTCCATTAGGGTCTATGCACTCATCCTTCAGTTCAACTTGATCTCTCTTTTACAGTATTTTTTTAGTTGACCATTTTTGTAGTCATCTCAAAAGTGGTTCAATCAATTTCGAAGTCAATCCAAAAGTGTTCATGAGCCTTGTGGGTCCATTTTTTCACCATGTTTAATTTCTCACACTTTGATCATCAACATTTACTCATTCCCATGGTCGATTTGTACGTGAAAGTGTCCCAATTTGAATTCAAATGAGTCTATTTATACACATACTCTAAGTCATATTTTCACTATGCACATTGATCATAAGTTTTACACACTTGTCATAGAACCTACACCAGTGATCATATTGCATATACTCACATACATTCTTATACCATAATAAGGTTACATTAAGGAGCATATAACATATACTCACATGAATAGAAATACATGAGCACGAGTTTTGAGCATGCAAAATATGTAGCTACAACCCTCAAAGGGATCAAAGCCACTAACCTTGAAATTTTTATTTTGTCTTATTAAATTTTGGTTGATTAGGGTTACATTAAAGGATGAGAAATTCAAACAAATGTCCACATCCATTTTGCTTAACAAAGACATAATTATTGAATTTTTTTGTGGATGAATGGTTCTATAATGTTTCAGATCACATGTATTTACAGAGCCATTTTTATGGTAGTTTGATGATTTTAAGGATAAATTATGACTTTTGGTGCCCAAAACTAGGCACTACCACTTTAAAACCGAGTCTGAAATTGGTCATCATTAGAAAACACAATCTGCATTTTGGGAGATCTTGTATAGTATTCAAAATTTTTAGAGATTTAAAAAAGAACTTATTTTCAAAAATTAGGTAAGTCATATTCAGGGACTCATCTCTTTATCATTTCAAGGTGCCAAATTCAATTTCTTCATTTTTTATCAAGCACGTAAGCAAGTCTTATTTACCATATTTACCACATTTATTTATATATCCCTTATGCATTTTTTTACAAGACTAGCATAGTGTTTGAAACACTCATGCACCCTTTCATAAATCAAATTGTAATGTTTTATGATCAACTTCAATAATTTCAAATATTTTTTTAAAAACTAAAAATTAAATTAAGTAAATGATATAATTCCAATCCTAGTAAAACTGCAACCTAATTGATTACAAAAATGTTTTAAAAATAAATTAATTATAGTAAAAATGATTAAAAATATACTTTATTTAAGATTTTAGGGTCAAAGCATAATAGTGTGTCCCACTAGGTGGCTAGAAAAACTTTTAAAAAATAACTTAACGATTTTTAAAAAAATTAAAAATATGTATATGCACTACATATTTACATATATAATCTAAAACACAATTGTTTGATTAATTTAAATGACCAAAAATTAAGATATTTTGAGGAGAATATGGAAGTGTTTGATAAAGGGTTTGATTTATAGAAAGTCTCAAACTATATTGTGAAGCAGTTTCCCTCAAATCATGGAAAGATAAAATTTAATTTTGGAGTAGCCAAAGGCAATCAAAGACTAGTAGGTGGTGATGGAATCTTTAAGGATCTAAAAGATCAACGATTAATAATATTTTCATCAAAAATTGGGAATGATACAATTAACAAACATGAGGTAATGAATCTACTTAATGGAGTAAAATTTGCAATCGTGAAAGGTTGAAATGATTTAATCATAAAAGGAGACATACAAATTATTATCAATGCACTTTAATAGAGGGAAATATTCAATCTTGAATAATCCAAAAACTAATTCACAAGGTGCAATGATTATGCTTCAAACTAATTAAGGTCAAACTTAAGTACATAAAGAGATCTAGAAAATAACTTGCAGATAGGGCAATGAATGGTGGGGTGGGTCTGAGAAATGTAACCTCTAGGCTCTCAAAGACATGCTTCCTAAGTGATATGCATAATATTTAGCCATGATATATCCCACAAGGAGGATCTTTGAAACCAAGGGGTTTTTTAAAAATAGAAAAAAAGGAAAGAAATAAAGAAGAGAGAATTCAACATCTCTCTCATCCATATTTTCACCACCTTCCCTTTGATTTTGTTAAATCAATCTCAAAAAGTAATTTAGATTAAGTTAATATTCCCCTAAGATGAGTTGGCACCCCTTCCTCCTTCATGATGAAAATTTTTCCTTGCTTCTATAAATGGTGTTTTATATGAAACAAAACATTTGAAAGGTGGTTTAGGAAAGAAGAAGAACAAGGGTCACTCCTATGAAGAGAACCAACTAGTCTGCATTCATCTTAGGCTCTAAAACATATGACAATATCATATTCACACTGGGAAGGAAATCCTACAATATTCCTAATGATCCTCTGAAAATTATTTTTGGATTGATTAGTGAAAAACAATGTAGGATAGTGATTGGTCACACTAGGAAGTTTTTTCTAATGTTTGTTAGTCAAAAGAGCACTCAAAATTTCATTGCAAACATGCAAGTCACCATATATAACTAGACTATAAAACAAAAAATGTGGAGCAAATCTTAATAGATTACACAAATGTCTTCATCACACATATGTGTGTGCCACTATGCTACTAGGTGACATTCCATCAACTATATTCCTAGGAAACCCTTACTAAATGCACAAGAAGTAGATGGGTTCTTGGTGCTAGAAAATGAAGAGATCAAGTGATAGATTCAGGGGCTAATCTAAAAAGGCCATATTTGTTTCTATTGAATATATTTTAGTTGAAGTGAATCAAATTAATAAATATTAAACTATTAAAATTTGAACATTTGAATATTATCCAAATCCCTCTAAAAAAATATTCTATTAACTATCGAGGCTGACTATGACTAAAAAATACTTGACATGATTTGTGTCGTAACCAAATGTAGAAATTTAAATATCTAATATACTAGAATGGGATATTTACTAAAAACACATAAAACTATAAAATCCAAACTCAAACTATAAATGCTCGATACCACTGAAATATCCCATGTGGGATATTAGCTAAAAGGACTCAACTATAACAAATCCTAACTATAACACAAAAGCTCTGATAACACCAAAATATCCTCAATTGAGATATTTGCTCACAAGAAATCACACTAAACAATTATGCTCATAAACTGAAATATGAAAATACACTTAAATAAAATATGGGAATCGTTGTCACCCAAAAATATCACTCATGTTTGGGACAACATTTGAACTATTTTGGTCAAAATTGTCTCTTCCCTTTTCAAAATTTGTCCTAGCCATTCAAATTCCTCATTTTTCAAGCTTCTCAAAAATCTATGGACTTTGTAGGCTTGAATCTATGAACACTGTAGGATTGAATCTACAGACTCTGTATGCTTGAATCTACGGACTTAGCAGGAAGAGAAATCTATGGACTCAGCAGGAAGAGAAATCTACGGATTTTGCAAGCCAAGTTCAATGGGCTTCACAAGTTGATTTCTATAGAATCTACAGGAAAGAAGCAAGCTTTCAACACTTAGGCAATCTCAAAGTTGGTTCAATGCCCAGGTTCAACCAAAAGAGTTCATCGGCAAGCTTCTAAGCAAGGATTGAACCGTTGAACCTTGAACCATTTTGGTTCAACGGGCTCAACATCAGTAGCAAGAGTTCAACCGCTTCCAAGTTTAAAGGCTTCTACAGTAAAGTTTAAAGGATTTTACCAGCAGGTTTAATCAAAATAACAAGTTTTTGAGGCTTGAACCATTAAACCGTTGAACTATTGAACCACTCGGATTCAAGGTTCAACAGGTTCAATGCATTTGGTTCAATGAGGATCAAAAGGACTTATCCAAATAAAAGAGAATGAACGGATGAACCATTGAACCAAAGTTGGTTCAAAGGAGTAGTTCAATGATTCGGTTCACTCAGTCGGTTCATCAAATAGTTCAATGGCTTTTGGTTCAATCAAAGGGTTCATCGGCTTGAACCATTTTGGTTCAAAGCTCAGTTCATCAGCTTGGCTCAAAGCTTGGTTCAACGGTTGGTTCAAAGGAGTGGTTCAATGCAAAAGTTCAAGAGAGCCTCCCAAAGGACAAGTGCCCTTGTGGAGGGCACTTGGTCGACAAAAGCATCCTTTAGAAGGGTCATTTTCAAGGAAGCCACAAAGTTAAGTTTTTTCAAAATTTTGTTAAGGAAGTCAAAAGGTAAAGGCATAATTCCTTCAGAATTTTTGTCCAAAGAAATTCCCTCAGACAAAAAGTCTGAAAGAATTTAGGAAAGAAGCTGCGAGAGGGAAGCCCGAAGGAATTTCCAAAGGCAAAAGACAAAGCAATCGAAACAATTCTTGCAAACTTTTTGTCTACGAGAAAATGTTTGCAGACCTTTTATCTGTAAGAAAATGTCCACAGAAAAAGTCTACAGGAAAAATGTCTCCAGGAAAGCTCCAAAGGATTCCAAAGACAAAAGGCCGTAGAAGGAGCCCGAAGGGCAGGTGCCCTTGTAGGGGACTCTCAGCTACCAAGTTAAAGGACACTTCCCAAAGTTGAAGGGTCACCTTCCCTTCGGGAGGATGCAAAACAAGAAAGCTGAAGAAAGCCCAAGGGGTGATGTGCCCAAAGATGTCAAAGTCAAGAACGGCGAACTAGTCGTTAGAAATTCAAATGTATTGACAGGTGCACAAACGCCAATTTTAAGGTTCGTAAAATAGCTGTTGATTTTGAAAAACCTTAAAGAAGAGCCAAAAAAACTTAGCCCGAAGGCCATCTAAAGACCGATCAAAGGGTAGATACCTTTGCAGGGGGCTCTTCTCAACCCAAAGTGGATCATTTCTCAAGGCTCGAAGGGCAGGTCCCCTCTAGGAAAGCTCAAATGACAAATCTGAAGGAATTACTGAGGAAAGTGACGTGCTCGCGAACATCAAAGTCACGATGATGAAATAACCATTGATCCTTGTAGTTTTAAATCTATGGACTTGAATGCATTCAAAGGCTTTAAGGCCAAGATCAGTAAGAAGTGACTAAGGAACAGAACATCAAATTAAATCAAGGACCCGATTCAATTAACCATAAAAGGAGGAACGATGAAGAAGGATCAGATCACCAAGTGGACATTGAAAGATGCAAACTTTCAAAAGCGTGACTTGTTTCTCTGCATTGAGAAAAGAAAATGGGTAGATGCCCCTAAACTCTAGCCTATCTTCTTAACAAAGTTCAATGCAACATGATGTGTTACTATTCTCAAGTTCATCTTGAAGAGGCTATATAAAGGACTCTCTTGTTAGTGTAAAAAGATCTCTCTCTGACAATCAAAAACAAAACTCTGCCCAAATTGAAAGGCATTCCTCAGACTTTGAGCTCAGATTTTTAATCATATTTTGTTATTGGAATAAGAAAGCAAGTGACTTTTCAGACTTTGTGTTGTGATATCTTTGTTGTTGGGGAAACTATTCTTATGTCTTTTTTCTTAATATATTTTTTGTTCCTTTAATTCAACAAGCAAAATTAGTGAAAGTAGTCAAGAAGGTGTCCTGAAGTCAATTGTGTAGAGACTTTGTGCCCCCATAATTGCCGTTAGTGTGTTTTTTTAATTTATGTGTAAAGAACCTTGGTATGACTTTGTGCCCTCATCGTCCTTCGTATCTCACTCTTGGGCAACTCATGTGGAGACTTTGTGCTACATCTCAATTTGCTGGTTACTACGTCCTTGGTTACATTTTGATTTTACTACCAGGAGTATTCTTGTGGCTTGCTGAATAGTACTTCTGAAAGAAGAGGAGTGCTTTCTATTATTTCCCTTGAATTTTTCCTTTGATTTGCATGCATCATCTCTAAAGAAAGAGAGAGATGGTTTATCCTACCCTTGAATATTATTTTCTATATATATATATATATATATATATATATAACATATCTATAGGGAACCTCTCCTTGATGAGAGGAGAGATTAGTCCCCTTTTGATGTGGTAAACCTACACATTTGGATGACCAATATTCCTACTTTGGCTGATCAGACCTATTTTTTTTATCAGTACGTTGATCGACAAAATATTCAATTAACAGTTTTTGGTGACTCCGCTGGGGATATAGCTCATTATCCATTTATAGCCTTACCATTCACCTCTACACTAATCGAGAAAGAATGCACACTTTAAATCCTCAAGCTTCAAACTGAAGCAAGGACAATTCTTTTCCATTTTTGTTTCACAATCTGGCAGATTGAAGGTATACACAAAGCCAAAGGGCTAAAGGTATTGTTGACCTTATATTCGAGTTGGTACAATAAAGTAATTTTGATCTATTTCCTTCACCATTTCATCTCCAATAAACCAAGAGCTTTACTTCTACTAAAGTCAGATCTCCATTGCCAAACAAAGTATCTACTTCTGATGTTGATAAAGCTTTGCCAATAATTACCCCTCTAAGATTTTTTATTCCTCCTTTTCATAGTCATATAATGGTAGTTCAAGGCCCTTGGGGTAATGCTTTTGGTCCTTTCAATTTTGCTCCACCTCTACATGAGCTTCCACATAGTTCAAGGAAAAATTTACCCAAATTATATGGTGATGGGAAAGTTCACTTTGATGAACACATTATAGCCTTCAGCATAGCCTGTGGCATAATTGGAGTAGAATTTGAAGATGTAGCAGTTACGATATTTGTAGAAATATTACAAGGTGCTACTGTAGATTAGTTTTATCATCTACAAGCTTGGTCAGTAACTGATTAGAATACCCTCAAAGATAATTTTGAATCCATATTCAAACCTACAGAAGATGCACATGTACTACTAGCTCAACTTACACAAATGAAGAAAGAGCCTCATGAACCAATGAGAGAATTCATATCCAAATTTGACAAATTGAGAAACAAAATTCTTGTAATTTCTCGACCTACAACTAAGAATCTCAAATGCTTCTTCATTAATTCTAATTTAACTGAAGTAAGTTTTCTTTTAAGATGTGCTGGTCCAATAGATCTTGCTGCAGCTCAACATTTGACCACTGAGGTAGAAGATGATCTCATCTTAGCAAGGAAGATAAGAAGAGATCCAAATAGAAATAGACCTTCATCATCTTTTGAATATGCATCTACAAGCGCCACCAATCCAATGGTGTAGAAGTTGGCAAATGAGTTGCTTGCTCTCAAAAAGCAAATGGTGTAAGGAATGTCTTATGCTCTTTCATATAGAGATATGCCAAGAAGGACATTTCCAAATCAGTCATATCAATGCAATGTTACCAGAAATCAAGGGAAACAAAATTGTCTTCCTCCCCCACAAGGGAAACTTGCCCTGGAAGCTCTTCTAACTAATTTAGCAATGGGATATCTTGAAGTAGAATCAGAGTTCTCTTTTCAGCCTGAATTGAATTAAAAAAATGACACTGATCTCCTTATAAAAAATTAAGAAGAATCAGCTAGCGACTCCCACATTGGTTTCCTAAACTACCAGGATGAACCTAGAAGTAAAAGAGAAGCTTTTGAAGGATCATATGCAGTGTTTACCAGGTCCAAGAACTAATCAACACAACAAGCTGATAAAGAGAAGATAGAGGAACAACCTCAACCAACAATTACAATTTCTAAGTGTGGATCCACTCTACCTTTCCAATCAAAGGATCCGGTGATCACCCAAAAGACAAGTACATCAATTTCACCTTCACCTTCTACTTTAATTTCACAAACCAGCCCTCCTTCCATCCCCTTAAAACCCAAAAGGCCAAAATACCTTCCTCTATACCTAGCTCAATTAAGCCATTTGACATAATCGATCATGTCAAAAAGACAAAAATACAGATGTCTAAATTTGCATATTTGCAGTCCAATCCTGATCAATTGGATAAGTTGATCCAATGTGTCAAGAACCAAACTTTACCTGCAGAACAAAAAGCTAAAAAAGTAACTCCTGATTCTCCAAAGAACATGCCCATTCTGAATAATCTTGTCATTACTCCTCCAATTGCTCCTAGAAAAATAGAACCTTTTTATTATTCCATGTTAATAAATGGTCACAAGCTGAGTAACTGTATTATAAACTCAAGCACATCTGACAATGTCATGCCTGATAAAGTAGCTAAGTCTCTAGGTCTCACACTAACCAAGACATTTGGGAGATGTTTCTCCATGGAGAATAAACAAATACCATTACTGGGGCAAATCAAAGATGCCCAATTTGCATTTGCATCCTTTTCAGACAAGAGAATCAAGATGACTATTTTGGTGGCTGATGTCCCAACATTCTATGGCATTTTGCTTGGATGAAATTTTTGCAAGGACGTGGGAGGAGAACTAAGCATGGACCTGTCTGAGGCAAGGATCCCTGTACAAGGCGTAATGAAGAGGTTGCTCCTTGAAAAGGAGGAAAAATATGTGGTCACCCAAACATCAGCTCCTGAAGCTCAAATTATTTTTAAATCCGTAGGTATGGGTAACTACTTTCTATCTACAGATGAAGTGCATGAAGCATTTGATAAAATTATTGAAAGTGTCAACCCAGAAATCAGTTGGACTAGAATAGCAGGAGAACTAGTAAGTTGCAATATAGATGAAGAAGGACCCTCCCTCTCTAATGAAGAAAAGTCTAAAGAAAAATCAGTATCTGACGAGGTATGGACTCTAGAATTTGATGGTAGTTGTTCCTCTACCAATTTGGGAGCTGGGATTGTGTTGATATCTCCTCAAAGAGATATGTTTCCTTCATCTTACAAATTACAATTTAGCAACACTAACAATATAGATGAATATGAATCTCTGTTGCTTGGATTGAAGGCTGCTCAAGAAAAAGGCATCAAGTTTCTTCATGCCAAAGGGGATGCTGAATTAGTGGTTTGTCAAGTGAGAAATCTATACCAAACCAAGAATGAAAGATTACGCCATTATCGTAACTTAGTTTGGGACTAAATTGAAATCTTTAATGCTTTCAACATTTCTACCATACCCAGGGAATCTAATGACAGAGCTAATGCGCTTGTTGTTTTAGTTACTCTTTTAGTTCCTCACTCAAATTTCAAAGAAGACAAGTATACTATTGAGCTGGTCTATAGACCAAGTGTTCATAATAATGTTGATTATTGGCAAGTATTCAATGATGATCATCAAATCATTGCCTTCCTAGAATGAAAAGACAATTTTGAACAACTACATTTTGAAGGTAGTGAACCTCAGAAGTATGAATCTAGTTCAGACATAAATGAAGAATTCTTACAGCTAAAAGGAAATAGAATTCATAAAGGCTTGGATTCTCTTGAGAAGCTGTTTGACAAGCATGATAGATTCATCAAACAACAACAAATAGATTCAAGCTTCTCTCAGGGATTCGATCAAGTAAATTTGACTACTAAAGAAAATCCCAAGATAGTTAACATTGGTAAGTGCTGCACCCCTAAAGAAAGATTTAAGTTCATCACTTTACTCCATCAATACATGGATGTCTTAGCATATTATTATGAAGACCTGAAGTCTCTCAAACTTGATGGAATCTGCCATGAAATTCCTCTCAAGGCTGATTCAATGCCCTATAAGCAAAAATCCAGACAATACAATCCAAAAACATCAAGTACTATTCTGTCTGAGATACAAAAAATATTGAATGCTAGAATCATCTTCCCAATCCATCATTCCACATGGATTACAAACATAGTGCCTGTAAGGAAGAAGAGTGCCAAAATTCGCATTTGTGTAGATTTTAGGAATCTGAATCAGTCATCTTTGAAAGATAATTACCCTTTGCCAATTATGGATCAAGTGCTTCAAATAGTGATAGGTTCAGAGATGTTATCAATGCTGGATGGCTTCTCAGGATATAATCAAGTTGAAGTTGGTGAACTAGACCAACACAAGACTGCATTCACTACACTTTGGGGTACATTTGCATATAAAAGGATGCCTTTTGGCTTGATAAATGCTGGTGCCACCTTTCAAAGAGCAATGAATCTGGATTTCAAAGATGAGATAGGTAAATTCATAGTGGTATACTTTGATGACTTAACCATCTTGTCAAAGCACCGTTCTAATCATGTATGCCACTTATAACAAGTGTTAGAGCGCTGCTGCCAGAATGGTATTTCCTTGAACCCTAAGAATTCTATTTTTGGAGTAATAAAGGGGAAACTCCTTAGACACATTATGTTTAAAGAAGGCATAAAGATTGACATAGACAGAGTCAAGTGTATTCAAGAACTTAATTTGCTTACAAGTAAGAATGATGTTCACTCTTTCTTCGAAAAGGTGAATTTCTTATGGAGGTCCATCCCTGAATTTGCTAAGAAGACTAGACACATTTTAAACATGATGAAAGGGAAGGCCACCTTCAGCTGAAATAAAGAAGGCAAGTCAGCATTTCAGGATATCAAGACTGCCATTGCCCACGCTTCTACCTTGGTTTGTCTAGATTACAACAAAGATTTCATCATATACACCTATGCTTCTGAACACACACTTTCAGCAATTCTTGTTCAACAGGACAAGTAAGGTATGAAATCTCCTATTTTTTTCATGAGTTACCCTCTCAAAACCCATGAGATAAAGTATTCAAACGTAGAGAAACATGATTATGCATTGGTGAAAGAAGTTAAACATTTTCGCTTCTATATTCTGAATTCACACACTATTGCCTTAGTTCCTGACACTACAATCAAGTCTATATTAACTCAGCAGGAGTTTGGCACGAAAAGAGTCAATTAGATTGCAAAGATCTAAGATTTCGATCTAGACATCAAGCCAACAAAGCTGGTCAGGAGAAAAGGCCTATGCTAATTAATTGTTGACAATAAGCCAAAAGATACACAGCATGAAGAAGCTGAAGTGGAAGATACACCAATAGTCCTTTTTGTCTCCACTACCAATGAGTGGTATTTAGGTATTGCTCATTTCCTTACTTATGGTGAATGTCCTATTCATTTGTCTTATAAAGAAAGAAGGGCTACCAAGTTAAACGCTGCCAATTTTGTCTTTTGAGACAACGACTTGTACAAGAGAAGCATAGATGGAGTATTCCTTCACTGTGTAGCTAAAGAGAAACAAAGCCAACTTTTGAAATCTTTTCACAATCTGGCCTGTGGAGGACATTTTTTTGCTCTTGTGACTGCTCACAAAATTTTGCGAGCTAGGTATTACTGGCCAACTCTTTTTCAAGATGCACATAAGTGGGTGAGGAAATGTGAACTTTGTCAGTAATTTATTGGAAGACCTAAGTTAGATGCTCTGCCTCTCAAGCCAATGACCATAGAAGAACCTTTCCAGCAATGGGAGATTGATTTTATGGGGACTATAAACCCATCTTAAAGTGCTGGACATGATTATGTCATTACGGCAACTGACTATTTCACCAAGTGGTAGAAGCAATCCCAACTAAACATGCTACTTCAGAAGTTGTATGCAATTTACTCAAGGAGAATATCATTTTCAAGTTTGGAGTTCCAACTAAAATTATTACTGACAATGCATCTTGTTTCACCTCATAGGAGATTACACAATTCTATTCTCATTATGGAAT
The DNA here is from genome assembly GCA_037957365.1 of Torreya grandis. Taxonomy (NCBI): domain Eukaryota; kingdom Viridiplantae; phylum Streptophyta; class Pinopsida; order Cupressales; family Taxaceae; genus Torreya; species Torreya grandis. Next base: position 2,637,140 of record JARHVA010000463.1, read on the forward strand.
TACACTCTCTCTCTTCTGATTATTTTCCACAAGGGAATGGACAAGCTGAATCCAACAATAATAATCTGGTGACTATCATCAAGAAGCTAGCAGATGACAATCAAAGGACATGGCATAAAGCATTGGTTGATGCTCTATGGGCAAATAGAATCACACCAAAGAGGGTAATTGGTATGTCTCCTTTTCAACTTCTTTATGGTATCAATGCTGAGACACCAATCACCTTAGAATTGCCAGCCTTGAAATTGGTAAAGGCAATTGAAGATCAGACATATGAAAGCTCTCTTGATAAGAGAATCATGTGCCTGACTGAGCTGGATGAACAGAGAACCATGGTGGTGGATCGAATTGCTACTCATCAAAAGTCTGGTAAAGAAACTCTTTGACCAAAAGGCCAAAAATTAGGATTTTCAGATTGGGGATCAAGTCCTACTATGGAAAAAAATGAGAGAACCAAAGGGGATGCATGAAAAGTTTGACTCCCTTTGGAGAGGCCCATTTATAATTCATCAACATAATGGTGAAAACATTTTTTTGCTGAAATATCAAGATGGCACACTCTTTTCTCTGCCTCACAATGGGCAGCATCTGAAACACTTCAACTCTTGAAGTATCATATCATTGCATTTGTATATATGTATATTTACATAGTTTTTATTTCTATTTTGTTTTATTTGTTTCCATTTTTTATGCATTTTATTTTTTGGTAACATGAATCCATAGCCCAATGGTACACATGAAGACACTAGAGATTCTAGATTCTACTCCCTTCAATTCTTTTTACAATTGATAGAAGTTCCCCAATTGGAGTCAGCTGTTGTCCCCCAAAAATATCACTCATTTTTGGGACAACATTTGAACTATTTTGATCCTACAGACTAAAATTGTCTCCTCCCTTTTCAAAATTTGTCCTGGGCATTCAAATTCCTCATTTTTCAAGCTTCGCAAAAATCTATGGAATCTACAGGCTTGAATCTATGGACTCTACAGGATTGAATCTACGGACTCTGCAGGCTTGAATCTACAGACTCAGTAGGAAGAGAAATCTATGGACTCAGTAGGAAGAGAAATCGATGGACTCTGCAGGCCAAGTTCAATGGGCTTCACGTGTTGATTTCTACAAACTCTACAGGAAAGAAGCAAGCTTTCAACACTTAAGAAATCTCAAAGTGGGTTCAATGACCAGGTTCAACCAAAAGAGTTCATCGGCAAGCTTCTAAGTAAGGATTAAACTATTGAACCTTGAACCATTTTGGTTTAATGGGCTCAATAGGTTCAAAGCTTCAACATCAGCAACAAGAGTTCAACTGCTTCCAGGTTCAAGGCTTCTACAATAAAGTTCAAAGGCTTTTACAAGTAGGTTCAATAAAAAAAACAAGTTTCTGAGGCTTGAACCATTGAACTATTGAACCATTGAACCACTCGGGTTAAAGGTTCAACAGGTTCAACACGTTTGGTTCAATGAGGATCAAAAGCACTTAGCCAAATCAAAGAGAATGCACTGATGAACCATTGAACCAAAGTTGGTTTAAAGGAGTGGTTCAATGCTTCGGTTCACTCAGTCAGTTCATCAAACGGTTCAATGGCTTTTGGTTCAATCAAAGGGTTCATCAGCTTGAACCATTTTGGTTTAAAGCTTGGTTCATCAGCTTGGTTCAAAGCTTGGTTCAACGGTTGGTTCAAAGGAACGGTTTAATGCAAAATTTCAAGAGAGCCTCCCAAAGGACAAGTGCCCTTATGGAGGGCACTTGGTCGACATAAGCACCCTTTGAAAGGGTCATTTTCAAGGAAGCCGTAAAGGTAAGTTCTTTCAAAATTTTGTTTAAGGCAATTGAAAGGCAAAGGCATAATTTCTTCAGACTTTTTGTTCGAAGGAATTCCATCAGACAAAAAGTCTAAAGGAATTCAGGAAATAAGCTGCGGGAGGGAAGCCCGAAGGAATTTCCAAAGGCCAAAGACAAAGCAATCAAAACAATTCTTGCAGACTTTTTGTCCGCAGAAAAATGTTCACAGAAAAAGTCCATGGGAAAGATGTCTACTGGAAAGCTTCGAAGGATTCCAAAGACAAAAGGCCGCCGAAGGAGCCTGAAGGGTAGGTGCCCTTGTGGGGGACTCTTGGATACCAAGTTAAATGACACTTCCCAAAGCCGAAGGGTCACCTTCCCTTCAGGAGGATGCAAAACAAGAAAGCCAAAGAAAGCCCAAGGGGTGACGTGCCTGAAGACGTCAAAGTTAAGAATGACGAACTAGCTGTTGGAAATTCAAATGTATTAATGGGTGCATGAACGTCAATTTTAAGGTTCGTAAAATAGCCGTTGATTTTGAAAAAACTTAAAGAAGAGCCAAAGAACTTAGCCTGAAGGCCATTCAAAGAACGCCTGAAGGGCAGATACCCTTGTGGGGGGCTCTTCTCGACCCAAAGCAGATCATTTCTCAAGGCTCGAAGGGTAGATCTCCTTTGGGAAAGCTCAAATGACAAAGCTGAAGGAATTATTGAGGAAAGTGACATGCCTACAAATGTCAAAGTTGCGATGATGAAATAGCTGTTGATCCTTGTAGTTTTGAATCTACGGACCTAAATGTATACAAAAGCTTTAAGACCAAGATCAATAAGAAGCGACTAAGTAACAAAGCATCAAATTGAATCAATGACCCGATTCAATTAACCAGAAAAGGAGGAACGATGAAGAAGGATCAGATCGCCAGGTGGACATTGAAAGATGCAAACTTTCAAAAGCGTGACTTGTTTCTCTGCATTGAGAAAAGCAAATTGGTAGATGCCCCTAAATTCCAACCTGTCTTCTTAACAAAGTTCAATGCAACATGATGTGTTACTATTACCAAGTCCATCTTGAAGAGGCTATATAAAGGACTCTCTTATTAGTGTAAAAGGATCTCTCTCTGACAATCAAAAACAAAACTCTGCCCAAATTGAAAGGCATTACTGAGACTTTGAGCTCAAATTTTTAATCATATTTTGTTATTGGAATAAGAAAGCAAGTGACTTTTCAGACTTTGTGCTATGATATCTTTGTTGTTGGGAAAACTGTTCTTATGTCTTTTTCCTTAATATATTTTTTGTTCCTTTAATTCAACAAGAAGAATTAATGAAAGTAGTTAGGAAGGTGTCCTGAAGTCAACTGTGGAGAGACTTTGTGCCCCCATAATTGCCTTTAGTGTGTTTTTTTATTTTTTTGTAAAGGACCTTGGGATGACTTTGTGCCCTCATTGTCCTTCGTATCTCACTCTTGGGCAATTTAGGTGGAGACTTTGTGCTACATCTCAATTTGCTAGTCACTACGTCCTTGGTTACATTTTGCTTTTACTACCAGGAGTATTCTTGTGGCTTGCTAAATAGAACTTCTGAAAGAAGAGGAGTGCTTTCTATCATTTCCCTTGAGTTTTTCCTTTGATTTTCATGCATCATCTCTGAAGAAAGAGAGATGGATGGTTTATCCTACCCTTGAGTATTATTTTCTATATATATATATATATATAAGAAACCTCCCCTTGATGAGAGGAGAGATTAGTCCCCTTTTGATGTGGTAAACCTACACATTTGGATGACCAATCTTCCTACTTTGGCTGATCAGACCTATTTTGTTTATCAGTACGTTGATCGACAAAATATTCAACCAACAGGAATCACCCATGAATAAGACATAAATCTACTATTACAAAACTTTCATAAAAACCCACAACACTATAACTTTCTGATTACACATTCAGATATTGGATTACATAAAACATTATTGGAGACAATATATATTCATAATAAATCTCACATTAATAGATTAAAATACTAATATCATGTTAAACACTTAAACAAAATGTAATACCATAAATAAATATGATATAAAGCATCGCACTTAAAAATTTGCCACAGACACATGTTGGTCGAATATTTTGTCTATCAGCGTACTGGTAAACAAAATAGGTCTTACTAGCCAAAGCAAGAAGATTAGTCGTCCTAATGTGTAAGTTTATCACATCAGAAGGAGACTGCTCTCTCCTCTCATCAAGGGGAGGTTCCCTATGGATATGATATGTATATGTATAAACAGAAAATAATACTCGAGGGTAGGACCAGACATCCATCTCTCTTTCTTCAGAGATGATGTATATAAAACAAAAGAAAAACTCAGGGGAATGACAGACATCTCTCCTCTTATTTTAGAAAAAACTATTCAGCGAGCCACAAGAATGCTTCTAAAAATTAAAGTAGAACGTAGCTAGGAGTATGGTAACCAGCAAATCGAAACAGAACACAAAGTCTCTATCTGAAATGCTCAAGAGTAATATACGAAGGGCGATGAAAGCTCAAAGTCTTTTCAAAGTCCTTTACATAGCAATGAAAAAGCAAACACACTAAAGGCAGCTATGGGGGCACAAAGTCTCTCCACAGTTGATTCTTCAAGACACCTTCCTGACTAATTTACTAATCCTGCTTATTAAATTAATGAAATAGAAAAGATATCCCAACACAAAGTCTAAAAAAGTCCCTTGTTTTCATTAACAGAATATGATCAACAGACTGAGCACAGAGTCTCAATGATGCACTTTTTTGAATTAGACATACCCTTTTGGACCTTGATAAATGATCCTTGTTGAGTCAGAAAACCCCCTTTTACTTTGGCCATCGAGAGTCCCCCGCAAGGGTACCTACCCTTCAGGGTCCTTCGACAGCCCTTTATTTTAGCAGTCCCTGTGAGCAAATGCTTTCCCCAAGCTTTATTCCGATGGACAAATCCTTGAGAAAATTCCTAGGTGTTTGACTTGAAAGCTCCCCGCGGGTAATTCCGCGGACATTTGTCCCGCGAAAAATTCTCGCAAACAAAAAGTCTGGGGAAAATTTTGCCAAGTATATGAACAAGTCTTCGGGCTTTGCCTTTTGAAAATAACCCTTATGAAGGGTATTTTGGTTGATTAAGTGTCCTCTGCAAGGGCACTTGTCCTTTAAAAAAGTTCCTTTTAGCATTGAACCGCCCCTTTGAACTTGGCCGATGAACCATTAGTTGAACTGATTCAAAGGTTCAATGAAGCGCGCGAAGTTCCTTTGAATTAAAGACCAATGAACCATTGGATGAATTTTGACATTGAACCAATCGGTTGAACCAAGGCTTTGAACCAAAATGGTTCAAGCCGATAAACTAAGCATTGAACCAAACATAATATACTTGTCATTGAACCAATAATTGAACCATTTGATTGAACCTATCCGTTGAACCAATTCAATGGTTCAACGAAGCGTGCCAAGCCCCTTTGAAACAAAGGCTGATGAACCATTCAATGAACTTTGACGGTTGAACCAAGTGAATGAACCTGCTGTTGAACCTAGACATTGAACCAAGTTTTGGTTCAATGGTTCAAACAAGGATTTGAACCGACTGATGAATCAAATGATTGAACAAAAAGACACTGAAACAAAGGGAATGAACCATCTCAGTGAAATAAAACATTGAACTGCTTGGTTGAACTGAGCCATTGAACTGTTCTTTTGGTTGAACCTGTCATTGAACCACTAAACTCGTTGAACCTTTGAACCAAGGTGGTTCAATGGTTCAACAGTTCAAGTCACTTTGATTTGGCCAAATGTTTGGAAGCTGATGAAACAATTGAAGTGATTGAACTTTGAACCTTGATGAAGCACTTAATTCTTGCCAAAGACGTTGAACTTGCTGCTAGTGTTTGTTGATGGAGATTTTTGTTCGAACCAAGGCATTGAAACAATCCCAGAAAATGATGAAGTGTTTGAAAACCGATTCCTTTGACTGAAACCACCTGCAAAAATCTTTGAATCTGTATGAATGAACATGCTTGTAGAATCTAAAAATACAAAGTCCATAGAAATCAACATGTAAAATCCATTGAACTTGACTTGCAAAGTCTGTAGATTTTCTGAGAAGCTTTGAAAATGAGAAATATGAATATCTAAGACAAATTTTTGAAAATGGAAGATACAATTTTGGTCTATAAGACCAAAATATTTCAAATGTTGTCCCAAAAATGAAAGCTATTTTTTGGGGGACAACAGCTGGCTCCAGTTGGAGAACTTCTGTCAATTGCAAAATGAATTGAAAGGAGTAGAATCCAGAATCTCCAGTGTCTTCAAGTGTATCATTGGGCTTTAGAGTCATGCTTTCCATAAATGAAAGGCATCAAAAATGAAAACAAACAAAACAAAATAGAATTTAAACTCTACAAATATACATATATACAGAGGCAACGATCTGATACTTCAAGAATTGAAGTGTTTCAAATGCTGCCCATTATGGGTAGAGAAAAGAGCATGCCATCTTGGTATTTCAAAAAAAAACTATTTTCACCCATGTGCTGATGAATTATGAATGGGCCTCTCCAAAGGGAGTCAAACTTTCCATGCATCCCTTTTGGCTCTCTTCTTTTGTCCCACAGTAAGACTTTATCTCCAATCTGGAAATCACGATTTATGGCCTTCTGATCAAAAAGTTTCTTTATCAGATTTTGATGAATAGCTATTCTATCCTCCACCATGGTTCTCTATTCTTCTAGTTGAGTCAGGCACATGATTCTTTTGTCAAGAGAGCTTTCATATGTCTGATCTTCAATGGCCTTCACCAATTTCAATGCTGGTAACTCTAAAGTGATTGGTATTTCAGCATTAATCTCGTAGAGAAATTGAAAAGGAGACATACCAATTGCCCTTTTTGGCGTGATCTTGTCAGCCCATAGAGTGTCCACCAATGCTTTGTGCCACGTCCTTTGATTATCATCTGCAAGCTTCTTGATAATAGTTACCAAATTTTTATTGCTGGACTCAGCTTGTCCATTCCCTTGCAGAAAATAATCAGAGGAATGAGAGAGCATAATCCCATAATAAAAATAGAATTGCGTAATTTCTTGAGAGGTGAAATAAGCTGCATTATCAATAACAATTTTGAGTGGGACTCCAAATCTGGAAATGATATTCTCTTTCAAGAAGTTACATACAACTTTTGAAGTAGCATGCTTTGTTAGGATTGCTTCTACCCACTTAGTGAAATAATCAGTCGTTGTAAGGACATAATCATGACCAACACTTAAAGATGGATTTATTGTCCCAATAAAATTGAGTCCCCACTGCTGGAAAGGTTCCTCTATGATATACGAAGGGAGTACGAGAACTAGCAAATCAAGACATAGCACAAAGTCTGCACCTGAAATACTCAAGAGTGATATACGAAGGGCAATGAAAGCTCAAAGTCTTCTCAAAGTCCTTTACACAGCAATGAAAAAGTAAACACACTGAAGGCAGCTATGGGGGCACAAAGTCTCTCCACAGTTGATTCTTCAGGACACCTTCCTGACTAATTTACTAATCCTGCTTATTAAATTAATGAAATAGAAAAGATATCACAGCACAAAGTCTAAAAAATTCCTTTGTTTTCATTAACAAAATATGATCAACAGACTGAGCACAAAGTCTCAATGATGCCTCTCGATTTTGACAAAGTTTCATTCAGATTGTCAAAAAGAAAATAATTTTACAATGAAAGAAAGTCCCTTATATAGCCACTTCAAGGACTTGGGAATAGTAGTACATCATGATGCATTGGGAAATGTTAGGAAGACAAGCTATAACTTTGGGGCATTTTACCCATTTGATCTTCTCAATGTAGATAAATAAGTCGTGTAATTGAAATATTACAACTTTCAATGTCCACCTGGTAGTCTGATCTTGTCTTCATCATTCCTCATTTCCAGATTAATTGAATTGGGCCCTGGATTCATCCATTGTTCTACCTTTCCTCGCTTTCAGCTGGTTTTTTTCTTGAATTTTGGAAATGCATTCGGGTCTGTAAATCAAAGGCTATTTCGCTGTCTTTAAAATTGACGTTTACATGCCCATCAATATGTTTCCAACGGCTAGTCGGCTATGCTGAATTTAATGTCTTTGTGGGCGTCACCTCTTGGTCTTCTTTCAGATTTTGGCTTTCTGTTTAGCACTTTTCTAAATTGGACATACCCTTTTGGGCCTTGAGAAATGATCCTTGTCAAGTCAAAAAACCCCTTTTACTTTGGCCACCGAGAGTCCCTCGCAAGGGTACCTGCCCTTCAGGGTCCTTCGGCAGCCCTTTGTTGTAGCAATCCCTGTGAGCAAATGTTTTCCCTGAGATTTATTCCCATGGAAAAATCCCTAGGGAAAATTCTCGGGTGTTTGAGTTGAAAGCTCCCCGCGGGTAATTTCGTGGACATTTGTCCCGCAGACAAAAAGTCTGGGGAAAATTCTCGCAAACAAAAAGTCTAGGGAAAATTCTGCCAAGTATTTGAACAAGTCTTCAGGGTTTGCCTTTTGAAAATAACCCTTTCGAAGGGTATTTTGGTTGATTAAGTGTCCTATGCAAAGGCACTTGTCCTTTGAAAAAGTTCCTTTTAGCATTGAACTGCCCCTTTGAACTTGGCCGATGAACCATTAGTTGAACCGATTCAAAGGTTCAATGAAGCGCGCCAAGTTCCTTTGAATTAAAAACCAATGAACTGTTGGATGAACTTTGACATTGAACCAATCGGTTGAACCAAGGCTTTGAACCAAAATGGTTCAAGCCGATAAACTAAGCATTGAACCAAACATAATATACTTGTCATTGAACCAATAGTTGAACCATTTGATTGAACCAATCCGTTGAACTAGTTCAATGGTTCAACGAAGCACGCCAAGCCCCTTTAAAACAAAGGCCGATGAACCATTCAATGAACTTTGACGGTTGAACCAAGTGAATGAACCTGCTGTTGAACCTTTCCATTGAACCTAGACATTGAACCAAGTTCTGGTTCAATGGTTCAAACAAGGCTTTGAACCGACTGATGAATCAAATGATCAAACAAAAAGATGCTGAAATAAAGGGAATGAACCATCTGAGTGAAATAAAGCATTAAACTGATTGGTTGAACCGAGCCATTGAACTATTCCTTTGGTTGAACCATTGAACTTGTTGAACCTTTGAACCAAAGTGGTTCAATGGTTCAACGGTTCAAGTCACTTTGATTTGGCCAAATGTTTGGAAGCTGATGAACCAATTGAACTTTGAACCTTGATGAAGCGCTCAATTCTTGCCAAAGACGTTGAACTTGCTGCTGGTGTTTGTCGATGGAGATTTTTGTTCGAACCAAGGCATTGAAACAATCCCAAAAAATGACTAAGTGTTTGAAAACTGATTCCTTTGACTAAAACCGCCTGCAAAAATCTTTGAATCTGTATGAATGAACCTGCCTATAGAATCTAAAAATACAATGTTTGTAGAAATCAACATGTAAAATCCATTGAATTTGACTTGCAAAGTCTGTAGATTTTCTGAGAAGCTTTGAAAATGAGAAATCTGAATATCTAAGACAAATTTTTGAAAATGGAAGATACAATTTTGGTCCGTAAGACCAAAATATTTCAAATGTTGTCCCAAAAATGAAAGCTATTTTTTGGGGGACAACAACACAAATAACTCCACACTATACTTGAATCTCCTTGAAAGCACATTCACAACCTCTGAGTGAGATTGCCCTACTAAATCAAAGGGGTTTCATCTTATGTCTTAAAATCTTCAATGGGTTTTCATCCAAGGAAGATGAATAAGATGAACCATTGGCTAAAAATTACAAAAGGGGGGTTTATAATTTAAAAGATGATTTGACAAATGAGAAGATCTCAATATATAACAAATGGAGAGAGAGGAGAGAAAGAAACTTCATGATTAAGGAAAACGGCACCACACTTAGTAGGATGAACTATTGAAGAGTAGTAACAATTATCTCCCACATGTGCCAATGTCTCCCACATGTGCCAAAGGTATCCCACATGTGCTAAAGGTCTCCCACATGTGTTAAAGGTCTCCCATATGTGATTTTGTCTCCCACATGTGTCAATATTACCAGGCAAGTTTTAATCATCTTTTGACTTCTCCAAAAGGACTTCACATGCCAAATTAATGGGCCTCCATGGAAATTTAACCCATACCTTTCCATATGACTCACATCTCAAGTGATATCCCCCATGGGCCATGCCACATCATCCACAAGTCACCTTATCTACATCATCATCACCTGCATCACTTGCCTCATCACCATGAATAGTGACCACACTACTAATGTTCCTTGACATAACCTAATTTAGCCTAAGGGAACCAAATTGGCTAATAGTCTTCTTCAAATGCCTCATACTGAAATTGGGGACATTACAATCTTTGCCTCCCAAATATTTATTGTCCTCAAGTAATACTTGTGTACTTCTTTGTTCTAAATGCCAAGGTCCCCAAAAGGATCTCTAGAACTCTTCACCATGCATCCACTACACCAATCTGATATAATCACATAATGGAAGCCTTGCACCAAGTGATGTTATAGAAAACACTCTTACCATCTCAACTTGAACCTTCCAAAATATGTTTCAACAAAGTTGGGGGAGTTATCAGGCCTTGAAAAAGCTTTCACAACTTTCTCTTTTGAAACCAATAATGGGTTCTTTAAAACTTGCAACTCTAAAGGCCTCTGATCTATATATATAAAGTGACTTTACTCACCACACAACAAAATTTATCAATTATCTTCATTTGTAGGAATAATGTCACCTTCAAATCCATCTATGTTTCTACTATGGATTACGAATGGCCCAGATTCCATAGTATTCATGGTTGATTTCCTCTCCACCATATCTTGAATCTTAGACTCTTCATATGGTCGAACCTCTACAATCATTTCCTTGTGTGCACTTGCGTGCACAACCTCCAAGTCTAATTATTCCACCACAGAGACTTGGTCTTCTAATTGGATGCTCTCTTCCCTTGTCTTCAAAAATGTTGGCATCCCAGGTCGAGATGTTGATCTATTATTACTATAATTATTATTCTAATTGACATTCTTATTAACTGCACTCTACTATAATATTTGTGCAAAAATCTGAGTCATTTGTTGTTGTGATTGAATCATCATTTGAATTATTTGAAGGTGTTGTTGATCCATATATTGCATTAAATTATCCATATTGGATGGATCTATTCTTATTTCACCCAATTCAAAAAATTCTCCCTATCACTTGGAAGCATTAAAAAGCACAAGACCCATAGGCTAGCAATATCACCAACTCTGATACCAAAATAATATAATAGAATGAGATATTTATTGAAAACACATAAAAGTATAAAATCCACACTCAAACTATAGATGATCTGATATTATTGAACTATCTCAAGTGGGATATAGGCTAAAAATACTCAACTATAACAAATCCTAACAATAACATAAAAGCTCTAATACTGTTGAAATATCCCCAATTGGGATATTTACTCATAAGCACTCACACTATACACTTATGCTCATACACTAAAATATGAAAAAAATCTTAAATAAAATATGGGAATCACCCATGAACAAGACATAAATTTGCTATTACAAAATTTTCATAAAACTCACAACACTATAACTTTCTGATTACACATTCAGATACTAGATTACATAAGATATTGTTGGAGACAATATCCATTCAAAATAACTCTCACATTGATATATTCAAATAATAAGATCATATTAAACACTTATATAGAATGTAATACCACAAACAAATATGATATGAATCATTACTCTTATAAACTTGCCACAACAACAAATAACTCCACACTATACTTGGATCTCCTTGAAATCATGTTCACAACCTATAAATGAGATTGTTGTACTGAATCTAAAGGGTTTCATCTTATGATTAAAAATATTCAATGAGTTTTCATCCAAGAAGATGAATAAGATGAACCATAGGCTCAAACTTACAAAAAGGGGGTTTATAATTTCAAATATGATTTTACAAATGAGAAGCTCTCAATATATAGAAAATGAAGGGGGAGAGAGAGAGAGAGAGAGAGAGAGAGAGAGAGAGAGAGAGAGAGAGAGAGAGAGAGAGAGAGAGAGAGAGAGAGACTTCATGATTAAGGAAAATGGTGCCACACTTGGTGGGATGCACTATTCAACAATAGTAACAATTTTTTCCCACATGTGTCTTGGTGTTCCACATGTGCCAAGGATCTCCCACATGTGCCAAATGTCTCTCATATGTACCAAAGGTCTCCCACATGTGCCTTTGTCTCCCAAATGTGTCAAATGTCTCCCACATGTTCCAAAGGCCTCTCAAATGTTTCTTTGGTCTCCTACATGTGCCAAGATTCTTAGATAAGTTTTAATCATCTTTTAACTTTTCCAAAAGGACTTCACATGCCAGATTAATGGGCCTCCATAGAAATTTGACCGATAACTTCCCATGTGACTCACATCTTAAGTGAGATCCCTCATGGGACATGCCGAATCATCCAAAAGTCACCTCCTTTATTGTATCATCACCTACATCACTTACCACATCACCATCAATAGTGACACATGAATAGTGCTAGTGAATAGTGACCCCACACTATTAATATTTCTTGACATCACATGATTTATCCTATCTGAATTAAATAGGCTAATGGTCTTCTTCAAATGAATCATACAAACATTGGGGACATTATAATCCTCCCCTCCCAAATATTACTTGTCTTTAGGAAATACTTGTGCACTTCTTGGTTCCAAATGCCAAAATCTTAAAAAAGATCTCTTGAACTCTTCACCATGCATCCTTTGTACCACTCTAATATAATCATGGAATAGAAGCCTTGCACCAAGTGATGATATAAAAAACACTCTTCCCATCTCAACATGAGCCTTCCAAAAGATGTATTCAACAAAGTTAGGGTGTTATCAAGACTTGCCAAAGCTTTCACAACTTTCTCTTCTGAAACCAAGAATGGGTTGTTCAAAACTTGCATCTCTAAAGGCTTCTGATTTATATATGCACAGTGACTTTGATCACCACACAACATGATTTCTACGTTGTCTTCATTTATAGGAACAATGTCACCTTCAAATATAACTATCTTTCTACTATGGATTACTAATGGCCCATATTTCATAGTACTCATAGCTAATTTACTCTCCACCATATCTTGAATCTTAGACTCTTCATATGGCTAAACCTCTACAATCATTTCCTCATGTGAACTTTCATGCAAAACCTCCAAGTCTAATTATTCCACCATGGAGACTTGGTATTCTACTTAGATGCTCTCTTCCCTTGTTTGAATTTTTTTTGGCATCCCGAGTTGAGATGTTGATCCATTATTACCATGATTATTATTTTGATTGGCATTATTATTGACTGCACTCTACTGCAATATTTGTGAAAACATCTGAGTCATTCATTGCTATGATTGAATCATAATTTGCATCATTTGAAGGTATTATTGAGACATCTATTGCATTAAATTCTCCATATTGGATGGCTCTGATTTTATTGCACTGAATTCAAAAAATTCTCCTTATCACCTAAAAGCATAAAAAAATACAAGACCTATAGATTGGTAAGATCACCACCTTTGATACCATTGTAATATCCTAATGGGATATTTACTGAAAATAAATAAAACTATAAAATCTACACTCAAACTATAAATGTTATAATGCCAATGAAATATCCCAAGTGGGATATTAGATAAAAAGACTCAACTATAAAAAATCCTAATTATAACATAAAAACTTTGATACCACTGAAATATCCCCAATTGGGATATTTTCTCACAAGCACTCACACTATACTAATTCACACTAAACACTATGCTCATAAATTTAAATATGAAAACACACTTCAATAAAATATGGGAATCACCTATGAACAAGACATAAATCTACCATTACAAAACTTTCATAAAAGCCCACAACACTATAACTTTCCAATTACACATTCAGATATTGGATTACATAAGATATTGTTGGAGAGAATATCTATACACAACAAATCTCACATTGATAGATTCAAATACTAATATCATATTAAACACTTACATAAAATGTAATACCATAAACAAATCTAATATAAAGCATCACACTTACAATCTTTCCACAGCCACAAATAACTCTCCATTATACTTGAATCTCCTTGAAATCATGTTCACAACCTCTAAGTCAGATTATCCTATTGAATCAAAGGGTTTTTGTCCTATGATTCAAAATATTCAATGGGTTTTCATCCAAGGAAGATGAAAAAGATGAACCACAAGATCAAACTTACAAAAGGAGGGTTTATAATATCAAATATGATTTTACAAATGAGAATCTCTCAATATATAGCAAATGAAGGGAGAGAGAGAGAGAGAGAGAGAGAGAGAGAGAGAGAGAGAGAGAGAGAGAGAGAGAGAGAGAGAGAGAGAGAGAGAGAGAGAGAGAGAGAGAGAGAGAGAGAGAGAGAGAGAAACTTCATGCTTAAGAAAAATGTCACTACACCTAGTGGGATGCACTATTGAAAAATAGTAACAATTGTTTCATCACATGTGCCAAGGATCTCCCACATGTGCCAAAGGTCTCCTACATGTGCCAAATGTCTCCCACATGTGTCAAAGGTATCCCACATGTGCCTTGGTCTCCCACATGTGCCAAATATCTCCCATATGTTCCAAAGGCCTCCCATATGTGCCTTGTTCTTCCACATGTGCCAAGATTCCCAAACAAATTTTAATCATCTTTTTATTCCTCCAAAAAGACATCACATGTAAAATTAATGGGCCTACATATAAATTCAACCCATACCTTCCCATGCGACTCATATCTCAAGTGAGATCCCCCTTGGGCCATGCCACACCATCCACAAGTCACCTCTTTTATTGCATCATCATCGACATCACTCACCACATAATCATGAATAATGACATGTGAATAGTTTTAGTGAATAATACATATAAATGTTACTTACGAATAGTGACCCCACACTACTAATGTTCCCTGACATCACCTGATTTAGCCTATGGAAACTAAATAGGCTAACAATCTTATTCAAATGACTTGTATGAAAATATGGGACATTACAAAATAGTGATTGGATAAGTTCTCAAAAGAAGAATGGGGGCATAGTACAACCTTATCTATTAACTATGGTCTCATCCTGGTCAATAATGGGCATGATTTTTGGATACAAGTATATGCGATTGTTTGCTAGGATTGAATGATAAGTTATGTATTTTGTGTTACTGCACTAAAGAATTACAAAATATGAAACACTATATCTTGTAAAATTAATAAGATAGAGATCAAATGTAAAGGAGTGAAATAAGTAAGGGGATAATTGAGATATCCTCATAAAACCTTGCATAATCTGAGTGTTGCCTACATAGCCCAAATGGGCCTTAGGCTGATGTAATTCTCTCTCTTAGGGTGATTATATGATCCATGATTGTGAAACTATACTAATTTAAATTATTGGTAATAGATGCCCTTGTCATTCAATAAAATATTTTTAGACTTGGCTTATGACTGTTAGAATATTAAAGAATTTAAATTGGAATAAATAGTGTTCTTTTGCTAAGTGTGTAGTATACTTTCAAAATGATTGTTCATTGTATTTGGAATTTAAAAAAGTGTGGAAGAGTCATTGTGAGATATCTCAATTTTAAAAACTAACCATTAGAGCATAGGGGACAAGGTCATGCTAGTGGACAAGGCCGTTGTCTCACCTAGCATGAACTTGTCTTAAAGGGATAAAAAATTTAAGGAGAGGTCCGACATGATTCTTTAAGTTGAATATGGATGAATAGGTTTGAAGTAGAGATGTCTTTATGAATTTATCTATGTTCTCAAGACAATATAGACTCTCTTAGAGATTGTAAGTTAGTGAAATAGTGAATGGACCAAGTAAGGTAAGGATGTCAAGATTAAACAATGTCTAACACTCAATGATTAATTTTATGTGTATACAATTACCTACACTTTTTTAGAGTGATGCAACAAAGTGAAATTACTTGAGTAAAATAGATGAAAACCTAAGGGTGTGTACACACTTTTACTTTTAATACAAAGCTTGATTGTGGAAATGCCTTAATGCAAAACCTGTAACAGTGCCACTTAAATTAATAATTGTCCATATTTGAAATTTGAAAATATGATACATGAAATTTAAATTTTGAAAAGAGAGAAAGGAAAGTATATACTTGAAACATTATGTAATTTAATTTCCCTATAACTTGAAAGTGGAGAAGTGCTTACCCCTTTGTTGAGGCATTTGGAAAAATATTGACCATGTAGTGAAATGAGAGTGATGAAGTCTCAATTTTAAAATATTTAAATGATATTGGGTTGAAAATATTGTATGCTCCAACTTTTATTTGACTATATAGAGTACTATATAAATTAAATGGGTGGAACCACCAACTTGCATCTCAATATATATAAAAAGTGCAATCATAGAAATTAAGTGTTACTAGACTCTAACTTGGCCCACTCACAAGAAGAAGATAAATCTCACCACTGCAGATGAATTTAGATTTTATTTAAAATTTTGAAACTTTGAAACTTTAGAGATTCAAAAAATTTAAACTTGATACATTTTGAAATGACATGTAGTAACTTGAACATGAATGAGTATCATGCCCCTTGTACTTTATTGATTTTCCAATTTAACTTTTTAACTATTTAAAACTATAACTATTTTATACTTTTTAACTATAGGAATGAGTGCATGTACCTATGACATACCCCCATAATTTGAATTTTTTTAATCATGCTATAATTTTAAAATTATGCAATACCATAAAAATGAAAAATTCTCATGAAGACTTAACTTCTCAAGACAAGCCCTTTATGATGCCCCCCTTTTGAGATGAGAGATGTAGCAAGTCATTTAACTTAAAATAAGAGTTATGTAATATGTGAAAGATGTAATCATGTATAAGCACTTGTAAATTTGAATGTATTGCATCATAGTATCAATATAACAATTAATTTTTATATGACACATGTAAGAGATTGATATATTGTTGAAGCACATAAATATGATGTGTATGATATGTATCATGGCACTAAAGTAAGAGTAAAGAGTATAAATAATTCATGATATGAATCATAACACCATAGTAGCAAGAAAAGAACATACAATAAATGTCATATAATGTCATGTAATTTGTATATAATGTCACACATAAGGCAAAAAAGCCAATAAAAGGGACATGTGAATGTTGCATAAACACACAAGGCCAAGGTCCACACACAAATGACACAATGATGCCATACAAGAAAAAAATTGAACATACAAGGTCAAGGATCTCACATAATAAGCATTCAAGTTATATCTTTTCATGCAATAAAAAAAAAAATAAGCATTAAACAAATGAAACTAATGTACATCCAACATATGGATCCATGTCATTATGAGCAAATAGTGCTTGTATAATATGATTGAGTAGCAAAATATTTTTAAGATATGTAGCTCAACATGGTAGAAAGGTTATAGATAGATACAACTTGTTTGAATTATTCACAGAGAATGAAAATATGCCCCCAACTTAGCAAGGTTATTGGGTAATGTAGACACATAAAATTAATTATTAATGTTTGATAATGTTTATTCATGACATCCTTATCCTTACTATATCTATTTGCTATTTAGCTAACTCATAATATGTAAGATCACTTTCACTATCTTGTAAATAACACAAATATCACACATAAATCCCTATTTTAGTTGCGTTCATTCCTATTCAACACATAGGATCATGTCAAACCTATCTTAATAGTCTCTACTATTTTTGGAAAAGTTTTCACTAGGTAGACAAGGAGGGACTATGGTCTTGTCCACTAGTGCAGGCTTGTCTCTCACATTCCAATAATATTTTTTTTAATTGAGACATTACACAATGACTCTCTTGCACATCTTATCAATTTGGTTAGTGAAATTATTCTAAATATTCTCTTATAAAATCACATCTAGGCTACTTATTATAACCCCAATGAATCTCTGTTGTAAATATATCACACTATGAAAAAGAGTATAATTTCTTCTTATATCATTTCTACAGCATTCCAACAATTAGGAGCCAAGTCTAAATATTATTTATTATAGGTCAAGAGAATATATTGTCAAACATTTCAATCAATCATCTAGTTAAATCCACTCTAGATGCATAATCATGGATCCTAAAATTACTCTAAGAGAGAGAACTCCATTAGCTTGAATTTGGGATTTAGAGGTATCACTCAATTACAAGAGGTTTCTGAGGCTATATCGGTTCTCCTTGATAGCCCATTTTTAATCCCTTTTATTATATAATTACCATCTAGTTCATGTGTAGGTCTAGGGTTTTATATTTTTAGGCATTTCATCTGACATAATGACACACAAAGCTCAAAAATCAACCTTTGAAAACTACAACACATACCCATATCAATACATGTATAATATAGTCACCTAGGACACAGTCACAGTAAATAGACAAGGTCATAGTAAACCTTTGTCTGCCTCGTAAATACTTGTCCTGATATACTAAAATTTATTATTTCTTAATACAAATGTATTTGTAAGTCATTTTATACAATTGGCACTTACAAAAATTTTACACAATCAGATCTATTATCTTTTTAAAGAACACTCTCTAACCCTATCTTAATTTACTATTTTGAGAAAGTTTATAAATTCTATAGTTTATTATATTTGAAGGGTATTTTAATATCAAATCATTACATATAAAAAAAATTATTTTAATAGTTTATCTCAATAGTTTAATTACATCTTAAATTAAAAAAGTCAAACATTCTAGTAAACTTGTTATTTTTAAAACACTAATTGTTATTTTTCCTTAATTTTTAGGATATGATTTATTTCATGTAAATACCTGACAGTAAAACAAAACAACCTTGTACCTTGGATAATATTCAACATAAAACAATTAAATTTTTTTGACTTTGGATTAAATTTAAGACTGGATAAAGTGTCTTGTCACCTTGGATCATTCTGAAATTGAAATCTTGTTTTGACCTCAGGTTGAAATTTACTTTATTTCTTAAACTAAAAATATTTCACCTTTTATTGTTCAATTTATTTTTGGTTTGTTTAAATTCTTATTTCAGAAATTATGTTCCAAAAGTTTTCAAACTACTTAGTGATGCAAGAACATCATGATGTGATCATTTGTAATTATTTAAATATGTTAAATTATGTCTTTGATAGGTTTAGGAGGTCTAAGGGTTGTGTCCATGTCAGTTTGAGTTCTCAAAATCCCATGATTTTCTCAAACTTTTTATTTTTAAATTTTCCCATGAAAATAGAAGATTTAAATTATTTTAAGGATTTTTCAATGATTTGACATGCTGTAAAGGGATTATAACTTTTGTAAAAAGTTCTTAATATCTAGTAATATGTGGTAAATGTCTATTAACCTCATAATGAATGCAAATCTATCTTAATCCCCATATATAAGTACCCAATGTAGGTGGAAGGATAATTTAGACATGTTGTGATATAAGTCATTAATTATTAAGAATTTTTAGGTGCACGAAATCAAAGGAAGCTAAGAAAATAAATCAAAACTTGCACCAAGAATGGGTTATTCAAAACTTGCATCTCTAAAGGCCTCTGATTTATATATGCAAAGTGACTTTGCTCACCATACAACATAATTTCGACATTATCTTCATTTGTAGGAAGAATGTCACCTTCAAATCCAATTATCTTTCTACTATGGATTACCAATGGCCAATATTTCATAGTACTCATGGCTGATTTCCTCTACACCATATTTTGAATCTTAGACTCTTCATATGGACAAACCTCTACAATCATTTTCTTGTGTACACTTTAATCCACAACCTCCAAGTCTAATGATTCCACTATGGAGACTTGGTCTTCTACTTGGATGCTCTCTTCCCTTATTTGCAAAACTTTTGGCATCCCAAGTCGAGATGTTTATCCATTATTACCTTGATTATTATTCTAATTGGAATTCTTATTAAATGCACTCTTCTATAATATTTGTGCAAACATGTAAGTCATTCATTGTTGTGATTGAATCATCAGTTGCATCATTTGAAGGTATTGTTGAGACATCTATTCTTATTGCACCCAATTTGAAAATTTTTACCTATCACTTGAGAGCATAAAAAATCACAAGACCTATAGATTGACAAGATCACCAGGTCTGATACCACTATAATATCCCAAGTGAAATATTTAATAAAAACACATAAAACTATAAAATCCACACTCAAATTATAAATGTTCTGATACCAATGAAATATTCCAAGTGGGATATTAGCTAAAAAGACTCAACTGTAACAAATCCTAACTATAACATAAAAACTCCGATACCATTGAAATATCCCCAATTAGGATATTTGCTCACAAGCACTCACACTATACTAATTCACACTAAACCCTTATGCTCATATACCAAAATATGAAAATACATTTCAACAAAATATGGGAATCACCCATGAACAAGACATAAATCTACTATTACAAAAATTTCATAAAAACCCACACACTATAAATTTCTGATTACACATTCAGATTCTAGATTATATAAGATATTGTTGGAGAGAATATCTATACATAATAACTCTCACATTGATAGATTTAAATATTAATATCATATTAAACACTGACATAAAATGTAATACCACAAACAAATCTGATATAAAACATCACACTTACAAACCTTAGACAACCACAAATAACTCTACATTTTACTTGAATCTCCTTGAAATCATGTTCACAACCTCTAAGTGATATTGTCCTACTAAATCAAAGGGGTTTATCCTATGATTCAAAATATTCAGTGGGTTTTCATCCAAGAAAGATGAATAAGATGAACCATATGCTCAAACTTAATGAGGGTTTATTATTTCAAATATGATTTTTCAAATGAGAATATTTTAATATATAGCAAATGAAGGGACAGAGAGAGAGGAGAGAAGGAAAATTCATGTTTAAATAAAATGGTGCCATACTTAGTGGGATGCACTATTGAATAATAATAACAACTATCTCCCACATGTGCCTTGGTCTCCCACATATGCCAATGTCTCCCACATGTGCCAAGGATCTTCCACATGTGTGAAAGGTATCCCACATGTTCCAAATGTCTCCTAAATGTGCCAAAGATCTCCCATATATATCTTGGTCTCCCACATGTGCCAAATATCTCCCACATGTACTAGAGGCCTCCCACATGTGCCTTGGTCTCTCACATGTGCCAAGATTCTTAGACAAGTTTTAATCATCTTTTAACTTCTCCAAAAAGACATCACATTCCAAATTAATGGGCTTCCATATAAATTTGATCCATACCTTCCCATATGACTCACATCTCAAGAGAGATCCCTTGTGCGCCATCCCACATCATTCACAAATCACCTCTTCTACTTCATCATAATCTACATCACTTGCCACATCACCATGAATAGTGACATGTGAATAGTATATATAAATATTACTTATGAATAGTGACCCCACAATACTAATGTTCCCCTACTTCACTCAATTTATCCTATGGTAACCAAATAGATTAAAAATCTTCTTCAAATTACTCATACAAAAATTTGGGACATTACAAAATAATGATTGGATTAAGTTCTCAAAAGGACAGGGGCATAGTATGACCTTATCTATTGACTATGGTCTCACCCTGGTTAATCATGTGCATGATTTTTTGATATGGGTATATGCAACTATTTTCTAGGATTGACTGATAAGTTATGTATTTTGTGTTACTATGCTAAAGACTTACAAAAGATGAAACACTATCTCCTACAAAATAAACAAGATAGAGATTAAATGTAAAGGAGTAAAATAGGTAAGGGGAATAACTGAGCCATCATCATAAAACTTTGCATAATCTAAGTGTTTTCTACATAGACCAAATGGGCCTTAGGCCGATGTAATTCTCCTTCCTAGGGTGCTTATATGATCCTTGATTGTGAAACTATACTAATTAAAATTATTGATAATAGATGCCCTTGTCATTCAATAAAATATTTTTTGACTTGGCTTATGAATTTTATAATATTAATGAATTTAAATTGGAAGAAATAATATTCTTTTTCTCAGTGTGTAGTAGAATTTCTAAATTATTGCTCATTATATTTAGATAAGCCTTAACGTACTTATATAAGGTAATATTAATAATACTTTTGCTAATCAACTTTAAAAAAAGTGTGTAAGAGTCATTGTGAAATAGCTCAATTTTAAAAATTAATCATTAGAGCATAGGGGACAAGGACATGCTAGTGGACAAGGCCATTGTCTCACCTAGCATGAACTTGTCTTAGAGGGACAAAAAATGCTAGGAGAGGTCCGATAGGACTCTTTAGGTTGAATAGGGATGAATAGGCTTGAAATAGAGATGTTTGTATGAATTTATCTGTGTTCTCAAGACAATATAGGCTTTCTTAGAGAATTTAAGTTAGCAAAATGGTGAATGGATCGAGTAAGATAAGGATGCCAAGATTAAACAATGTGAAGCACTCAATGATTAATTTTATGTGTATACATTTACCCTCACTTTTTTATAGTGATGCAACAAAGTGAAATTACTAGAGTAAAATAGATGCAAACCTAAGGGTGTATACACCCTTCTAATTTTAACGCAAAGATTGATTATGTAAATGACTTAATGCAAAACCTGTAATAATGGCACTAAAAGTAATTATTGTCCATATTTGAAAGTTGAAAATATGAAACCTGAAATTTAAATTTTGAAAAAAGAGAAAGGAAAGTATATACTTGAAATATTACGTGATTTAATTTCCCTATAACTTTAAAGTGGAGAAGTTATTTCCCCTTTGTTGAGGCATTTGGAGAAATATTGACCATGTAGTGAAATGAGAGTGACGAAGTCTCAATTTTAAAATCTTTGAATGATCTTGGGTTGAAAATATTTTATGCTCCAACTTTAATTTGAATATATAGAGTACTATATAAATTAAATGTGTGGAACCACCAACTTATATCTCAATATATATAAAAAGTGCAATCATAGACATTAAGTGTCACTAGACTCTAACCTGGCCCACTCACAACAAGAAGATAAATCACACCATTATAGACGAATCTAGATTCTATTTAAAAATTTACAACTTTGAAACTTTAGAGATTCAAAACTTTTAAACTTAAGACATTTTAAAATGACATGTAGTAACTTGAACCTGAAAGAGTATAATGCCCCTGATACTTTATTGAATTTCCACTTTAGCTTTTTAGCTATTTGAAACTATAACTATTTTAAATTTTCCATTTTTTAACTATAGGAATGAGTGCATGTACCTATGACATGACCCCATAATTTGAAATTTTTGAATCATGCTATAATTTTGAAACTATGTAGTGTCATAAAAATGAAAAATTCTCATGAAGACTTCAATTCTCAAGACAAGCTCATTATGATGCCTCCCTTTTGAGATGAGAGACGTAGCCTGTAAGTCACTTAACTTAAAATAAGTGTTATGTAATATGTGAAAGATGTAATCATGTATAAGCACTTGAAAATTTAAATGTATTTCATCATAATAGTTGAATATAACTTTTAATTTGTATATGACACATGTAAGAGATTGATATATTGTTAAAGCACATAAACATGATGTGTATGATATGTATCATGGCACTAAATTCAGAGTAGAGAGTAGAAATGATGCATGATATGAATCATAACACCATAGTAGCAAGCAAATAACATAAAATCAATGCCATATAATGTCATGTAATTTTCATATAATGTCATACATAAGGCACAAAACCAATAAAAGGGAAATGTGAATGTTGTATAAACACACAAGGCCAAGGTCCACACATATATGACAAAATGATGCCATAAAAGAAAAAAATTAAACACACAAGGCCAAGTGCCATGCATAATAAGCAAGTAAGTCATATCTTTTCATGCAATAAAAAAATAAAGAAGCACTAAACAATTGAAACTAATGTACATCCAACATATGGATCCATGTCATTGTTAGCAAGTAGTGCATGTATAATATGATTGAGTAGAAAAATGTTTGTAAGATATGTAGCTCAACATGGTAGAGAGGTTACAAATGGATACAACTTGTTTGAATTATTCACAGAGAAGGAAAATATGCCCCCAACTTATTAAGGTTCTTGGGTAATGTATACACATAAAATTAATTATTAATGTTTGAAAATGTTTATTGTTGACATCCTTATCCTTACTTTATCTATTTTATTTTTAGTTAACTTATAATATGTCAGAGTGATTTCACTATCTTGTAAATAATACAAATATCACACATAAATCTCTATTTTAGTTGCATTCATTCCTATTCAACACATAGGATCATGTTAAACCTATGTTAATAGTTTCTACTCTTTTGGGAAAAGTTTACACTCGGTAGACAAAGAAGGTCTATGGTCTTGTCCCCTAGTGCAAGCTCGTCTCTCATACTCTAATAATAATTTTTTTAACCACAAGCATTTTCATCAACTTGAAAAGAAATATTACAAACATCAAAATTTCAAAATACTACCATGAGGACAAGCATGGTGAGATTTCTATTTTGACAAGGGAGACATAAAGATGTTCTCAAAGCTCACTAATGGATGTATAAATACAAGCACCTTAACAAGGGAGGCAAAATATATACATATCACTTGATCTCATAAATTCTTATGGAACCTAGACTTAGAGAAAATGAACACCTAAAAATATGACCAACAGCCCTGAATAAAGGAGAAGCCCCCTATTTATATATTTTTAATCTTTTTTCAACTCTGGGACTGTGGTTGTGATTTAAAAACTTATGTAACAGCCTTCCAAATTTCACCAAGATACTTCCAGTTGGAAAATATTCCATGGCATACCTGATATCTTCATCTATTTGTAAAAAAAGAATCATCTCTCTAACTACCTATACAATGAATGATGAAGATTTTCAATAAACTTTTGATTTCATGGCTGGAGATGTCTTCATATAAGCTGGAAGGAGAATATTCATTTGAGGAGTGAAACAAACTTTGTCCTCATGTGCAACCATCTGGATAAGCAGCTGGTCACTTGCCTGCATAGTTAGAACTTCCTGGATAGCTATCTTTCCTTTAGTGCATGCCATGGAACAACTTCACTTTTATAATGATGGCAAGTGAATGATCTGTGGTCATGGTATAAACAGAAAATGATATGTAGTTATAATTGAAAAATATGCTCTAGAACAACTCATAGACCTCCTTGTGTTCTTTGAATCATTTCCTATCCACGGAAGAACTTAATTTTATCTTCTCAACTAAATTTCAATACATATTGACAATTGGCACACCACATCAGATCTAATTGGGCACTTGTAAAGCTTAAAATTAACTAGGCCACTTTATTAGCTCTAATCTGGGCATGTTTCACCTTTTTATTTGTTTTGAGCCCTTTAAAAAGTACATCTTGGCGCACACCATTGGATATGCTAACCTGGGCAAACACGTGCCATTGATCTTGATCCAAAGGATCAAATGACATTGGTTGTCTATAGGTCTTATATTGAAATGGTGCTACTTAGCAGCTCTATGGGCTCACTACATTCTACTTTGTCAGTCCTTTCAAGCTAACAAATAAATGAAGGTTTATACACACTAAGCAAAGACCGAATTAGCACTTAGCCGATTTAACATAAAACTTGACCTTTGACATGAACAGTTGAAAGTAAGGATTTGGCTAAGAACATAGGTGTTTAAACATAACAAGGGATTAATTGCTTTAGTGCAATTTTGGGAATTAACATTGGCTCTCACCTAGGGAAACACACCCCCTGTTGGTGTGTAAAGGACACTAAAACATAAGACCAGGTACCAATCTATTAGGCCATGGAGTCAGGACTTAACAATTTATCAATAGAGACCCATGAATACTCAACAAAACATGAAAGACTTAACAAAAATAGATTAGGAGGATATAAAATTGAATTCAAAAAAAAAACATGAAAGGAAATTGTGCAAAAAAGGCCTCAATTAAGTGGCAACAAAGCAACATAAAGACAAAGCAATAAAACACTATACAATTATATACATGATTGTAAATAGACTCAATCTAGGAGGTGCTTCAGATGTTTGCCGTTGACTAGTAGCTC
Organism: Torreya grandis; assembly: GCA_037957365.1. Classification (NCBI taxonomy): domain Eukaryota; kingdom Viridiplantae; phylum Streptophyta; class Pinopsida; order Cupressales; family Taxaceae; genus Torreya; species Torreya grandis. The sequence goes on from JARHVA010000463.1 coordinate 2,663,048, forward strand.
TATTATTTCACCATCCAAGTATCTCAAGAAGAAGTGTACTATCCAATCTAGTAGTTAATAGAATAGGGACCCATCTACATGACATCAAATTTGTCATTCTTGCCTTTCTCTTCATGTTTATTGTCCCAAAGTAGAGCCAAAACACCTACTTGGAAAGTTTTTGGAGTGACCTTCCTATCAAATATCTTCTTTAGATTTTCCTTGAACTTGAGGTGTCTTTCAAGAGCTTATATTTGAATTTCATCAAGCTCAATAATTTGATTCATCATGCTTTCATAGTGATTGATTTGCTCATCATCCTTTAGTTGTTGTATAAGCCGATAAGTTGGCAACTCCAAATTCATAGGTAGAACTACTTGAGCTCCATAAACAAGCTCAAAAGAGATTTTTCTTGTAGCTCTCTTGGGATTAATCCTATCAACCTATAAATTAAACTTTAGCTATTTACCCCACTTATTATTTACTTCCAAAGTATGTCTAATGATTTTGAGCAAGTTCTTGTTACTGGATTCTGCTTGCCCATTCCCCTAAGGTTGTAATTAGAAGAGTAAGTCAATTCAATCTTGTACTCTTTGTATAATGAAACTAAAGGTTTGGATTTGAAGATTATAGAATTATCATCAATAACTTTAATAAACACACCAAATCTCTAAATAATCAAATTTAACAAAAAATCCACAACTACTTGGTGGGTTGTTTTCTTTATAGAGACCATTTCAACCCATTTTATGAAGTAGTTAGTTGCAACTAGTATCCATATGGGTCTAGCACTTGATGAATCAAAAATTTATCCAATGAAATCCATTCCACATTGTCCAAATGGGCCTTCAATCATCACAAGTTGTAAGGGAAGAGAACATGAAGCTTTCATCCTCCCAGCAAAGCACTGTCATTTCTCACACTTTCTGGATGTCTGAGCAACTTTTTTGAACAACGATGGCCACCAATAACTAGCTCTCATAATTTTATGAGTTGTAACCTTAGGCAAAAAATAGCCACCACATAATCCACTATGGATGTCCTCAATTAGGTCGACAATTTGTTCTTCCAGTACACATCTTAGGAGAACCCCATGCAAATTCTTCCATGCTACTCCATTTTTAATCAAGAGGTATGTTTGGGAAACAAGTTTGAGATTTCTTGTTTGATTATTATCCAAGTCAAGGGGATAGTTTAGATTTTTCAATTAGTAGATAATATCTCTATACCATGGATACATGTTAAATTGACTCAAAGAATCATCAACTTAAGAACAATAATGTTTACCTCAACAACTTGCAAATTGGTCTCAGTCATAAACTTGGCTATACCCATCCCTCTTACTAACTTGGTGGTCTGAATATCCATGTCATACTCTTGTAACTTGTTGACGCACTTGCATATCTTGTTGGATACTTTAGTCTGAGTCAAGATGTCCTTCACCATGGTATGCAGACATAAGCAACAATCTTTGAACTCAGAATATAAGGCATGAATGTCTGGATAGATTTTAAGAGAATGAAAGCTTGTTTTTCCATGATGGTATAATTCAATTCAGAACCTTTCATAACTTTTATAAATAAATCTATAGTCTTCTCATGAGCTTCTTCATTCTTTTACAATAAGACAACAACAATAGTATTATATGATGCAAAAGAGAATATCTGAAACGGCTTAGTGTAATCAGGGTTGGCCAAAATGGGGGTAGACTTTAAAGCTCCTTTGATGTCATTGAAAGCTTACATGGACTTCTCTTCCCATTGATGATTTGGTCCTTCTGCAGCATGGATGTGATAGGCATAGTAATATTTGTAAAGTTGGACACAAACCTTGTTACAAAATTAATTTGTCTAAAGAAGGACTAAATTCCCTTCTTCAACTGTGGCATAGGCACTTTGTCAATGGATTCTACCCTTTCAAGGTCAATCATGACACCATCCTTGGACACTATATGTCCCATTAACTTGGCCTTTTGCACTTCAAAGTTGCATTTCTTTAGATTAAGCAAAATGCCAAATTCCTTGCATCTAATAAACACTTTTTCTAGATGCCCCAAATGTTCATCTCTAGTCTTGGAGTACACAATAATGTCATCCTAATACACAGCTATGAACTTGTTAATTATCCCTATAAAAGTAGCATCCAAATCTTGTTATAATGTTGCACTAGTATTCATTAACCTGAAAAGCATCCTCATATATACGTGCCCCAAGGCCTAGTGAATGCAATCTTTATTTTCTCAGATTCCTTCACCATAACTTGGTTGTACCTTGATAAGATGTCTTATCTGGATAACATCTCTGATCCAGTAACACTTTGGAGTAGGTTCTCTATATTGGGCAGGGGATAATTATCTTTCAAAGAAGCTTTATTCAAATTTTAGAAATCCACACACAACTAGATGTCACCATTTTTCTTTTGTATAGGGACTAAATTTGCAACCCATGATTAGTACCTGCTGGGCTAAATGATACCACCATCCCTTAGCTTCTTTAACTCATCCCTTATCTTAGTGGCCAAGATGGGGTTAATAGGCCTCTATTTATCCCTAAAAGGCTTGCTTTATGTTGTAATGGGATGACATGCTAAAACAAGTCTTCCCTATATGCTTTTAACTTAGAATAAGACCACACTAATAAATCCTATTTCCTTTTCAACATCTACATGTAAACTTGCTTCTCATCTGCACTTAGGCGAGTACCAAACCAAACCTTCCTTGGATTCTCATGAGAAACCAAGTTGTACTTAGTCATATCTTTTGAGATAAATGAGTCTCCCAACTTGATTTTATTAGCTCCATCAAAATATGCTTCTAAACTTACCAATCTTCTATAGAGTGTGTTTGTCTTTGGCTAAATAATGTCTTTTCCAAACAAGATTTCCTTTCTATCACAAAATTGAACCATAGATTCCAAGTGTATGAGCTGATCATTACTCAGATTCATAATTTAGAAACCTTCTAATCTAATTATCATTATAAAACACCTACCAATGATGAACATTGTTTGGGATTGAAGGATAAACAAACACCTGTACTTGATACTAAGAATGAGGGTTCGTATCTACAATATCAAAATGATCGCTTAACCCTACAATTTTGTTAGCTTATTTGTTGAAACTTATATCATGATATAAAATGTTGAATGCATCAAATAATTCAATCAAATCCCAATCAAAATTTTGATATTTTTTCATCCTTTTATTTTTTGTGGCATAAGTATTGCGGACCTACTTTACCACTAGCTCAGGATCACCCTTGACAATTAAGCTTTTAATTCCATGTTCATGAGCAATCAATTGACCTAGAAAAATTACCTCATACTTAGTAGCATTTTTAGTTCACTCAAATGACAGCTTGAAATAAAACTTAAAGCACTTATCATTGGGGAAGTGAAACACAACCCTAGTTCTATTTCTTATATTGGAGCAAGCCCCATCAAAATATATATTCCAAATTACACCTTCGCTATCAAGTTCATTATCAAGAAGAGTAGGCTATTCATTAGCATCAAAATTCCCAATAAATCTACCTAAGTCAACATCCACATACATCACTTCATTGAGAGCATGTTTTTGATCTTCAATTACATGTAGAATCTTTGACTCTCTATAGAGTTTGACAATCTTGCCCTCCAATGTAATGGTGGTATAAGACAAGTCCATTTGTACACTTCTACCCATGCTAACAGCCCATTTACATGACAATAGCATCCCCCACTTAGATGGGTAGTCCAAAACTACCATGTCCATATTCAAATACTTACCTAGATGCACTACTACCTACACTACCAACCCTTTGACTTGTCGAACAATTGGAACTTCTCATGAGTCCATGGTGTAACATTTGTCAAAAGTTGATGAAATATTCACTCTAAACTCATTTAGGACACCTAGGGGCATCACATTGTAATAAGCACTAGAACCAAACATACAATTATGCAAAATCAAACCATTAATTAGTAGGGTTGTATAAAATGGATCAACATTCATCTGAATTCATACCAATATAGTCCCAAAATAGACTTTTGAAAGAGGTTCAATAATCTCTTTTGATTCTTCATCACTTTTTGGAGGTGTTTGGGGTAGCTCAATGTCATTTGCATCTGACTTCTAACCAAATTCTAAGTACTCAAATGCAATCTTCTTATGCTAAGGTATTCTTAATAATTCAATAAGTGGCACAGTGATTTTTAGTTGGCTCAACACTTGGACCATATCACACATGCTATACTAAGAAAGAGGTGTATTTGGTGGGAGAGTAACAACACCTTTAGTTGGGATGCAATAACTTAATGTTTAAAGTGGAGTAGGATGGGATGAATTTGCATTTTTATCAGCAACCTTTAAAGGTAGATTTTTCTTAACATCATTATCACCTTTAGGGATACTAGACAATATGGGTACCCTATTCTTAGCTAGAGCACCTCTAGGCTTAGCAAATTAGGAAATAGGTACTGGCTTGGAATCTTTAGGGTCTGCTGTAATTTTATTAGCCTCCTTACTATTATCCCTTACCTTTGGATTTGTAGGGGTAGTGTCTTGAGGAGTAAGAACCTGATATTTGCTTCTCAAGTGATATTATTTATCTTGGGTAATTTATACATTAATTATCATCTATCTACCCTCAACTAATATAATTCCTCTTTCATATTTCTTAATCATCATAGAGCATAAGAAATGGAAATCATGAATGGGAAATTCATATGCGTGTGCCATATTAACACCATAAGAAAAATTGGGAGTCAGGAGACTCACCTTTTCAACCACACTCTAAAATTGATTAACAGTAGTAGTAGTCATTAATTATGTGGAGGTAGTCATCTCACTTTTGGGGCTTTGATAATTGAACATCAAAATCTCATCATCAGATGATACAGATTCAAGTTCATCCATATCTTGATCAATTGATTAAACTATATCACATGGGGGATGTGAAAGGAAGCACTTGTCACACCAATCAATATCAATGTTAGAATTCACCACATTCAATAAATCAAGCACTTTTTTTCCAGCCCCTCTATTCTGATTTCTATCTATTCTTTCTTCACGAGTAGGCCTTTGCACTTTATCAGTATTTTGATTGTGGAAAGTAGGCCCCTTTTGTGCTTGATCCAGATTTAGAGGCCTTTGTTTATTGGTAGACACATGAGGGATCCCCTTATCAACTTTGGCCAACTTGTATGACATTTCTTTGATAACAGAGGCCAAAGTTTTAACAGTCTCCTCAAGATTGGTAGTTTTTATGAAATGTGTCTTTTTTGGATTAACCAATTTTACATCAACCCACTTATTCATGGGTTTTCTCATAGCCTTTATGATATTCTCAATTTGGATGGCCATATTAAATTCCAACTATAGTTTAGTGGGAGATTTGTCCCTCAATTAATACATAGCCTTATTATCAAAGGCATCAAAATATTTTATCAAGCATGTTTTATCACTAGGCCTGATGTTTTTGGGAAACCACATCATAACTTTTATGAACCATGTATTGAAGTCTTACACACACTCATTAGGATTATTTTTTATGTTATCAAATTCTACCAAAAGAAACCTTGGATCAATTCTATCACCATATTGAATTCTGGAAACATTCCTTATTTCTTCACACAAATCAATGCATCTAATGGGAAGAAAATTGAACCATTCATGAGTGTCTTCCTCTAATGTGTGCACAAATAACTTAATTCACACATCCTCATGCTCAACCTCATAATCTTCAATAATATTATGAAAAGTCCTCAGGTACTGATCACCACTCACTGCATTGTTCTCTTAGAATTTTAGAAGGCATTTCCTTACTTCATTCAAGACTTCATTAGGATAGCCTATCATTTCATCAAAATTGATAGGCCTAAATCTAGGAACATGGAATGTAGGATGCTCATTCTCATCTTGGTCCCTATGCCTCATGTTTGGTTCAATGGGAGGTTCAAGAATAAATGACAAAGGGATATGAGGGGGTGAATGAGATACACTTGGTGGATCAAACTTTGGAGGGGATTCAGTTGGTTGAGAAGGAGCTGGGTAATACATAGGACTATAGGTTTCATATTTTCTATGAGAGATATGATAGTCCTTAATAATGGGAGGGTCAATAAACAGTTCAAGATTAGCAAAATATTGACAACCCTTAGTAGTTGAACTTTTCCCTTCAATAGGCCTCCAAACTTGTCTCCTTCATCTTTGATATAAACGTAATGGTGAGACAAGTTTATTAGATGAGTCACCTTTGAAAGATGATCTTGATCCTTTCATATTTGTAAACAAGAAAATACTCAAGGCTGAAACTAAACAAAATAATATTTAGAATGGGCATTAGTCTTCCTTGAAACTAGGTGATAAAAATTAGAGTCGCTACTAGAATCACAATTCTAGAATATAACAGTTAACAAACTGACAGTGATACATGATGATAACATACTTTGCTAAATTCAATGATGAGATAAAAATAAAAGACACTAAAATCTTTAGAATAATGTCAAAAAGGAAAAAACACCTTCCAACATACAATCTTAATCAACACTTTGCAATGAACACAACAGAAGTCAATTATCAAGTCTTAAAAATTTCTTGGCACATCCCTAGTGAAGTGATGCAATGTTGATGACCAAGATAGTAAAAATAGTATAAAGAGGCAGAGAACTTTAAAAATGATAGCATCTCTCTATAAGAGTCCCTAGTAACACAAGTGCCACAGGTGTCTTTTATCCTTGACAACAATGTCATATGAGTGTGCAATGTTGATAAACTAAAGATAATGAAATCAATGCAAATAAGTAGAGAACCTAAAAATGATGAATTACATATAATTCTTTGCAAGAGTCCCTAGTAATATAAGTGCCATGGGTGTCTTTTCTTTCCCCGACAATAGTGCTAGATGAGTGTATGACATTGATAAAATAAAGATAATCAAATCAACACAAATAGGTAGAGAACCTTAAAACCATGAATTACTTATAGTTCTCTACAAGAGTCCCAAATAACACAAGTGCCATAGGTGTCTTTTCTTTCCCCAACAATGGTGTCAAATGAGTGTGCGACATTAACAAACTAATGATAATCAAATCAACATAAATAGGTAGAGAACTTTAAAACCATGAATGACTTACAATTATTTGCAAGAGTCTCTAGCAACACAAGTTCCATGGGTGTCTTTTCTTTCCCTGATAATAGCACTAGATGAGTGTGCGACGTTGATGAACCAAAGATAATCAAATCAATGCAAATATGTAGAGAACCTTAAAACCATGAATTACTTATAGTTCTTTGGAAGAGTCCTCAGCAACATAAGTGTCATGGGTGTCTTTTCTTTCCCTGACAATAGTGCCAGATGAGTGTGTGACATTGATGAACCAAATATAATCAAATCAATGCAAATAGGTAGAGAACCTTAAAACCATGAATTACTTATAGTTCTCTACAAGAGTCCTTGGTAACACAAGTGCCACAATTGTCTTTTATTTCCCCAATAATGATTCTAGATGAGTTTCAGTTCCCTATTATACACCTTGTACACTTAATATTACACACTTAAAATAAAATGGCAAATAATGATGAAAAAACCACTAGTATGTCATTGTAGCTAGGGAAGGGTTTGGAATTAATATTAGACTGAATGTAAAAAATGATTGAGAGGCACCTAAAAAGGGTATGGTCATATCCCTGCTAATTCTAGCTCTACCTAAACCAAGGTGAGAGGACCTATGGGGTAGCTTACTCACATGGAAATATTCTACAATTTAACCTCCATGGGGATTTTTGGCACAAGGAACAAATATGAACAGGACATAACCAAGTTTTCACACTTCACCTTGAAGGGTTGTCACACTAAATGCACAAATGCTCTAATTCATATACAAGCTACTAAAGATAGATGGGAAAGAGACTGCAATCTTCATTATATAGAATCTTTAACAATAGGGGTCGAATAAAAACTACAATGCTTGAATTTAAAACACAAATTACAAACACATTACAAATATGCAAGATCTTATGTATTTGTAGTGAAAATAACACTTATAGTATGCAAAGGGTGTATTATTTGCAGGGTAAGACAAGTTAGATAATTATAAAAAAGGAAGGTGACATGATGGTGGCCTTCAAACAATAGGGTATCTTGCAAGATTCATGACATCATTCCTTAGCACAGATGTAGAAAAACTCAAATGCAAGCTAGTGGGAAATACCAAATGATCCTTGAAATAATAAAACATACACTGAAACTAAATTTTCAAAAAAATATTTCCTATCAAATCCATAAACCTAGGGTACCCTAACAAGTTATTCAACAACATATTCTAAAATAATGCAGAAAGTGTTTTATAACCTATATTCATGCTCAAAATGATAACCAATAATGAACATAAAACTAGATATCTAGTCAACAATATTTGCAAAATAGATTGCTTCACTTCATCAACAAGAAATAACAAAGAACCACAAGCATTTTCATTAACATAAAAATAAATATTACAAACATCAATATTTAAAAATGTTTCCATGGGGCATGGTGAGATTGTTCTTTTGACAAGGGAGACACAAAGATGCTCTCAAAGCTCACTAATGGTTGTACACCTACAACCACCTTAACAAAGGAGATAATATATACACATAACAATTGATCCCATAAATTCTTGCATTAATTAGACTTAGAGAAAATGAACACCTAAAATAGTGACCAATAAACTTGAATAGAGAAGAAGCCCCTTATTTATACATTTTTAATCCTTTTTCAACTTTGGGACTGTGGGTCATAATTTACAAAATTTCATAACAGCCTTCCCAATTTCACCAAGATGCTTCCAACTAAAAAATATTCCATGCCATGCTTGATATATTCATCCATTTACAAGAAAATAATCATTGCTCTAACTACCTCGACAATGAATGATGAAGATTTACAATAAAATTTTGATTTCATGGTTGGGGATGTCTTCATATGAGCTAGAAGGAGAATACTCATTCAAGGAGCTAAATAGATTTTGTACTCATGTGAAACAGTATGGATAAGATCTTGATCACTTGCCTATCTAGTTGGAACTTCCTAGACAACTACCTTTCCTTTAGTACACACCATGAAACAACCTTGTTTTTATAATGATGGTATGTGAATGATCCATAGTCATGATATAAAAAAAATGATCCACAATTATGATTGAAAAACATGCTCTGGAACGACTCATAGACCTCCTTCTGTGCTTTGAATCATTGCCTATTCATGGAAGAAAAATTAATTTTATCTTCTTGGCCAAAGTTTACCACTTATTGACACTTGGCACACCACATCAAATCCAATTGGGCACTTGTAAGGCTTAAAATTGAATAGGTCACTTCATTGGCTCTAATCTAGGCATACATCTCTTTCTTATTTGTTTTGATCCCTTTGAAATTCCATCTTGGCTCACACCATTGGATCTGCTCACCTGAGCAAATGCATACCATTGATATTGATCTAAAGGATCAAACTCTATTGGTTGTCTATAGGTCTTGTACTGAAATGGTACCATTTGACAACTCTATAGGCTCTTTACATCCTACTCTAAAAGTCCTATCGAGATAATTATCTCTTGCCAAGTGGCAGTCCCATGTTCATTCTAGGCTTTGTTAATTTTTTTGACTTAATATGCATTATAGATCAGATTGTGTACACTTGAACATGTACCATCAATCTCTAGGAATGTGCTCAATCTTTAGCCTATAAACATGTATTAACTTTTCAACTGTGCTCTCACACTATTAAATCTTTCATATGATCAAATGTGCATCGTCAGATTACAATCCTTGAGATTGAGTATGATTTGTTCCTTTTAATCCTGCCCCACAAGCTTGACACTTGTCACCCTCATGCTTGTCCTAGGGATTTATAAAAACTTTGATCTCTTCTATGCACTATTAATCATGATTAGTATGCTTCATCGTGTACCATTGATTGACAAGAACATGATCAAATTATATGCCTTGTGAACTTGACACTTATGAAGCTTAGGTGAATCTCCTTGGGACTTTTCTCATCAGGCCTTTTGGTCTGTGGGCCCTTTATCTATGACATTTTTATCTTGGTAGCAATTTCATTTGGATAATTATTCCACAAAAATTCCCTGTTGCCCTTCGGGACTTTTGTTTTGGGTCTTTTTTTTGTGCGTCACTAATCCTATAAAATATTGTTCCATAAGAATTCCCTATTAGGCTTCAAGACTTTTATTCCAGGGCATTTGCTCTAGGTCTTCGTTTATCGAGACAATTATTTTGAACATTTTTTTGGGATAATTTTCTCGAAGTATTGAAATTTCTCAAATACTTCTCTTGTAAAAATTTGGTCTTCGACATTTTTTTCTTCATCAGGAGAAGTATTACAAACATTTTGTCTGATATAATTTCCCTAAAGAATCGATCTTTATCGGGCTTTTTTAATACAGACCTTCTATCAGGACAACTGTTTTGGATATTTTGTTTGCCACAATTTCCTTGAAGAATATATGGCCTTTACATTTATCCTAAAATATTTAAACTTAACATTTTTACCGAAACAATTTACTTTTGCCAGGTTTTTTGCACGGGTAAAATGCCTAAAAGAAATGGACCTACAGACTTTTTGCCATGGATAAAAAGTCTGAAACAAATAAGTCTTCAGCATTTATATGAAACAATTTTACTTGAAACAAATGAAGGCTTATACACTAAAAGCAAGACCATATTATCACTTAGCCGATTCAACATAGAACTTGACCTTTGACATGAACCGTTGAAAGCAAGAATTTAGCTAAGGACTTGGGCATTTAAACTTAACAAGGGCTCAATTGCTTCAGTGCAATTTTGGGAACTAACAAAATGGACATGAAACCTTCATATAACCCTATTATAAGTTTGAGGGTCATGTTTTTGATTTTCTCTGTATTTCTAATCCATGATACATAGCTTCAAGATAGATGAAACTTGTTGGTTCAACTCTCTTAGGTGCCCAAGCCCTCCTTTCACTAGCACCTTCAAAATGTCTTTATAGTACATGTTTGTAAGATCATTTTCAGAGGTAGATGAATGGATTTTGATGCCTAAGAAGGCATAACATAATCCAAGGTACTCTCCCCAATCATTTTCACATGTTCATATGCTTAAGAAGCTTACCTTTACCTCAAATCCCTGCAAAAGTACACTGCTAGGGATTTTGAAGGGTTTAAACCTACTTAGCTTCTTGATGATAGTTCATAAAGTTTAAAGCCTTAATCTCTGAACAAAATCTACTATATTTTATTTCACAAGGGTCCTAAACTATCCCTAATAGATTGGGGTTCCATGCAACTTCTTCGTATAATTCTAAGTAAAATAAAATGATCTTTGAGATTCTATAAGGCAATCTATGAGTGCTTGAGAGGAGTTTTAGGCCAAAATGACCCATTAAAAGTTTTTATTTGTAAACCCAAACTTAAATCACATCTATCACTATCGTGGAAAACGTTTGAAGTCAATTCCAATTCCTATTAAATACCCTTTCATCATTTGGACAAGGTTTCTAAGGAGTGGGGTTTAATAAAGGTATTAGGCATAAAGGCCTAATTGAAGTGTTTTCTAAATATGACCCCAGTGGATGTCTTTTATACACTTTGTTACATATTTAAATATGTATCCAATTCCCCTATAAACCTTTCACCACCTAGATTACTCTGAAAAAGGCAATTGATCTCTTTTCTCATTAGATGCAGTCCTCTAACAGGCTTGAAGGGCACTGTTGTAGGTGCACATTCATGTGATTGATTTCATGGAGACCTGAGAACACTTAAAAATACATTTCCACTCTAGTAGTCACTTGATCATATACCTTCATAGATCAACCATGTATCCTAGGATATCTTTTCAACTCCCACCATGCTTTGGATGGGCTATTGTAACCTTAGAGGCAATGACCTTTGATGCAGTCTTGTTGAAGGAGTAAGTACAAACTACTACAAGAACCTAAGGAATATTACATATGGGTTTTAGTCCTTATCTAAAAGTATTTTATAATGGTGGTTCATGATTTAATCATAATCATGGGACCTATAGCCCTGATCAGACTTGAAATAGGTTCAAGCTCTATCATGATGGCTATAAAAGCTCATCTTCCTTCAATAACCCTTTCTTGGCCATGTATGGATTGGTTCTCATTCTTGACTACAAGTTTAAGGCACTTATATACTTGGATATTTAAAATACCCTGAGGAATCTCAGATATTCATTCTGACCCCTATTAATCTCCTAAGGTTTATTTCTTTCTCAACCCTACAACGGGAAATTACCTATTGTCTCCTTGAATCTCTTAAGACCCTTGAGGGTTTATTATTGCATATAGAGCACCATGGATTTATTTGAATCTTATTTTAAACTCGTAAGATTCCTGAACAATAATTTTAATGCTTCTTTAGATGTGTCTCCACTGTTATCCCCATCTTCATACATGCAACCATGTGTCTCCACTATGGTCACTTTAGGATTTTAAGGTCTTTTGAGCATTTGGAAACCTCTTTGGTGTATTTTTTAGTGATAATTGATTATGAGTAAGACATGAATGAAAATTTGACTATCTATCATCTTTATTAATAATACTAATTATCAACAACCTTTATCTTATAACTCACCAAGTGCAAGCTTATAGTTTTCTTGATTGTCTTGGCACCTTCAAAAATACCTAAACACCATGAAGGGTGTTCATTAATTTTATTTGAGTTATGAAAAATTATTCCAATTTATTAGAAACATTACTCACACCATGCAAGAGTTGAATAATAGTGAAAGTCTTTGATTTCAAACCTACAACATAAGGACTAGCTTCACAATGTGCATGCATGCTCAACTATGGTAATTTGAATGCATGAGGGAACCTACAAGATAACCTGTATGGTGTTTATAATAAGTGAGGGTAATAGGAATCATAAAAATATCTCTAAATGTGTTTACATTCTCAAGGAAATATTCAACTTATGGTGTCAAACCTACAAATTCACCTCATGAAGACTATTTCCTCATCCATTGACCTAAATGTGATTTGATGGTGATAGAGAATAGTGTGAAAAGTATGGTTAGATCCATTTAAATCATAAATCATTCTAAATTTACATAAAAAATCTCAAACTTATATGCCTACTTCCCAAAGCTGACCCTCAAGGGTTTATCTGGGGTTTAATCCCACCCTATCTTCTTAGCCATTGTTCATAAAGGAGAGAAGATCAAACTGAATGCCAATGCCATATATTGAAATTAAATTAGTGCCTCAACCTATAGATAAGATATTTTTATCATAATATTCCTCATATTTATGGGTTAAGCATGTGGAATTATCCCTTATGAGTTTGCGAACTGCTTGATGAAGGTTTTGATGTGTTTTCTACCTTTTTTGGTCCTGTGCAAGCTTTTTGAGCATGAATTTGATATGAGGGAGGTGAAGAAAGACCTATAAATACATATCCATCTAAGAATGATCCCCTCATACCTATAAAATCAACCAAATTTCCTCTTGGAGTGATTTATTCTCTTTTATACATTGAACCTACAAGCAATCATGGTTCTGACCCTTTTCTGATGAACACCTAACATCTATCACATTATAAATATCTTTCATAATATTTTAATAATAAATATGTACGTACAAAAATCCTTCTCATCCTTTGAAATAACTTTGGGACCTTTGGGATCCATTGGCAAATGTAAAGGAAATTAATGCATGTTGGTTAGCTTCGTAGGGAGAAAATGTATCTTTTTAATACCTCTTCACCATTGAATTTAATAAAATATGAAATAAGGATGCCTTGGGAAGGTTTAAATTGGACATAATGAAAACCTTAACTTCTCCAAAAAATATTCTAAGTTACCTTAATTTATTCAAACAGTTTTAATATGCTTCAAACAAGGCAATCAAGGGATGAAAAAGACTTGAGGGACAATAAATCATCTTGACATATCATGTTATAGGTTTAGGGCTCTCTAAATTAGATTTTAGGGCTCTAGGACACTTGAGGGAAGTAAAAACCTTAAATAACACTAATAAGACCTCAAAGGCCACTTGAAGACATCACAAGACATAAGATGGCAATCAACAAAGTTAGGAAACATGGTAAGGCAAGATTCAAATTGTAGGGGTTGACCTTTTTATCCTCAGAGGTAAAAAATGGTCATCAATATGTAGGATCAATATTCTATATCAGTCATCAGATTATATAAATTTCACTTTTATGGCCATAGATACTACCATCAGATCTAGACACTATCATCAACTCTAGTTTCCAATTGTGATGCAGGTGTACAATATAGAATAATGACTGGATCTAGATGTAACTAACTTCACTATTCTAAGTTTTATGTTTCCTTTATGCTAATTTTTTTAGATCTGGGATATGGTTATCACTCTTCACTGGTAGATCAACCCCTATATCTTCATCCCTCTTCACCTTTGGAATGAATTTTTGTAAAATAGGTTAGTGGGCTTATGGTGTCAAACTACCCCAAAGACCCCTCTATCAATGAGAACTACCTACATAGATAATAATCCAATGAGGGCCTCAATATTATGTATTTATCCTTATTAGTGTGAGAAATTGTGTGCACAAGGGTGCAATACACTATATGAAGATGCATGCAATGATCTAACTTGTAAATTAATAATATTGCTTATGGGATGCTCTTTGAATGCTTCAAACCTGTAATGTGACTGATCCTATGCTTGATATGAAAATAAGGAAAAATAGGGTAGAGTAGAGTGCTTATGTATTTTATTAAATTATTTTTGGTAGGTGTTTTATTAGTATTTGCTAAATGAGGAATGAGAAGGCTTAGACTTGTATTTATACCACACCTTTTCAAAATATCTCACAGTAGGTTTCAATAAGATAATTAGGCCAAACCATGGGTTTTGATAATTTTTAATTTGGATGAATTTTAGATACTAGACACTAGATAAGGATCTAGACACTATCGTTGAAGGCAGTGTCCCTCTATAGTCGTTATTATCCAAAAGGCTAGAAAATGTGTATAGACATGAAACTGACAATGAATGATGTTTGTCAAGTTTTTAACTTTATATGTAGTTCAAGATACCTTGGTCATTATAATTGCATGGACCAGACTAAGAGATAAAAATTTAGGCACAACGAGATGGTGAGTGTGATCCTTTCAGCAATAAGGAAGTCTAAAACTGAAGGAAAGAGCCCTAATTGATCTTTGTCAAATGTACAAGACTGAGATGCTATAAATACTTAGTTTTAGTATCTACACCTAGAATAAAAATTGAGGTAAATAAAAGGGAGATTAAAGGACTTTATGATAAGTAGAATATAAACAAGGAAGTTTTTATCTGATATATATCTCACTTTGATTGAATTTTTTGAGTCTTTTTAGACTTGCATCAATACTTGTTTTAGGTCAGGGTATTATGGAAGAATGTAAGAAGAGAAAGGAATAAATTATTAAAAAGCAAAAAAATGATTGGCATCATTGATAAATATTGAACTCAAGGCATTTCAACTGAATTCAAAGAAAATGAATCATAAATGGTTCTTCACCATGTCACTTATTGTTCAGAGGGCTCAGTAGAGGCTAGAATAAAGATAGGGGAAATGATCAAGGCACTTGAGTCTTTTGAAATAAAATCCCAAGAGATATTGTCTTTATTTTTAATTCCTAATCTACAAAATGGAATTGGAGCATGGATAACCTAAAATATTTAAATGACATGAAGGACAAGATGTTAAATTTAGAGAAAGCTAAGGTCACCAACTAGAAGCGAAATCAATATTACCATATTTAATATTGTAACATTGTAAATCCTTTGATAAGGGGATCTTGGATTTTATTTTATATAAATCAATGACCCAAATAACCAAATGTCATTAGAGATTAGAAAATTTATGTAAGGATTAAAACATATTATTTATAAAATGGCTTGATTTGTGTTGCTTAGAAGGAGGGAAAAAGTAGAAAACTAATGGATAATCTAGCAAGAAACATTTTTTAAAATTTTATTACTTATTGTGTCAATATAATTTCAGTTAGTGAAATTTCTTTAAGATTTACTCTCTTTATGTTCCCACAAATATAATGTTAAGGGGGAATAAATAAAATAATATTCGTTGTTGTTTTAAATGATATTTAATTTTTGAATTTGGCATACTTTTATTTTTGAAGTTTCTCTTGATATTAGTTTCATTATTTTGAATAAATTTTGAGCATGTTGTATTTTTTAAATTAAGAGATGAACATTTGTTAGAAAGTGGATTTTGTCCTATTAACTGGTGAGAATTTGAATTGTTGTTGTTTGGTTGTTGGTTATTAAAACTTTGCAAACTTGTGGATATTATGGTAGTTATCTTTTCCTTCGCTATTTAATTTGATAATATTTATGATTTAAAGTGGCACCAATTTTCATAAGCTTGGGTTGTTACTAGTGTAGACATCCAATTCCTAACACCATTGTGTTAAATTATCAATCTTACTCAAATTACATTAAAACACACAATTTGGGCCAAAATCACTTAAACACACTAAATGTTCAAATTTGTCATATACAATTATCAATTTAGGATAATATATCCCTAAATGGGGAAATACATTTTATGTGATTATTAACTTTGATCAAATCATTTCGAGTCTAAAGGACAAAAATACATTTTAGTGCTCTGGATCACTCTTTTCTTCTAATTTAGAAGCACAGATGTGCATGTGTTATTTTATGTCAACAATGTCTGAAATGGGATGACAGTCTATACTAAATTAACATCACCTTTTAATTCCTCTCAAATTAAATTATGACCTAGTAATATGACATTTTGACCAGTTTGATTAATGAAGTGCAACCAATTTTTGAAGAATTACACTAAAATTTGATTAATCTTACTTAGGCAAATTAAACCAAATTATTAGCTTAAGTAAGAATTTCATGGAAGTTATTGAATATTTATTTATTGGAAATTTATTCATATTAACTACATCATCAAGTAAGGTCATTTGTGGGGTGGCATCCATAAGTCATAAATGAAACAAATATCAAGATTATGGCTTCCCATGTCTCTTTAATACCCCTTTCTCCCAAATATTTATGAGGATATTTATGGATATTATGTACATAATTGGATTAATTCATGACTACACATCTTCATCTTGAGATGGGTGATCATGGTTGATCCTGATCAATTTGGAAAATCTATAAATAAGAGGCCCACGACCACTTTGATTAAGATTAATTTATGTAAACTTATAATGCAGGATTCTCTCTATAAGCCATTTGAGTGTAGTTTGATAATGCTTTATTTACAATAGGACAACTTCATTGATAGGCATAACCTTGATTTCATATCATGAGCCTAGTTTATGATTGGTGTTCTTGAGATGGTGGAGGAGCTTGGCCTTTCACCATTGTTATAGACTTGAGCACCAAATCAAGGGGAAAAACAAATTTTGAGATGCATATGGATGGTGGGATGTTCTTGAGAAAGTAACTTGTGTTTGCTTTCTTTCATTTGATTTTAATTATCATTTGCATACCTCTTTGAATAAGTTGGCCTAGATTGTTATGTTCTTATGTATTTCTTGTGTTTTTCATGACTAATGATTGATCTAACCATATTTGTAATCTATTTCTACAACTTGGCATGCCTGGTGAAACATATACATCCCTCTCAAGTAAAGAAGACATTTTGGTAATCTTATATTTCCTAAAAAGTCATACATAGGTCACATAATGACTGATGACAGTTTTGTGTAACCAACATTGATCAAGGCTAACTAGCATCGGTTAGGTTGCAAGTAAAATATGTCTAAAAATTTGCATTTTTGTTCTTTGTTTAAAGTTGTAGTTGTCAATTTGGGTTTATAAGTCTTTGATCTAAACATTTATTCTTGGTCCATAAGTTTTCTTTTGGATATTTTATCCTAACTTGGCCTAACAACCATTTTTATGTCAAAATATTTTCAGTTAAGGGTTCACAGGTGATCATTATCAATCATATTTTATCGATAACAGTTCTTGATGACCGACATTGGTCTTGATACAACTAGCATTGGTCACCATTGACCGATGTCGGTCTTTGTGTGTAAAAAAATAGAGAACTTGAGAGCAAGAATTTCAAACTTGATTGTTTGATTAACAAGTTTGCTTCAAAGCTAAAGGAAACTCTCTAATTTTTCTTGCAGGACCCGCATGGAAAAGTAATCAATTTGAGCATAATTAAGTCTCGAACCTTCCCTTTGGTGTTTAAAAGGAACTTAGATGGTTTATTTGATTGTTTAGTGAATGTTTTTTTAAAGTTTATACAAACTAAGGCCAAGGGGATAAAAACTTCACTAAACATTTCAATTTGGTGTATAAAATGAGCATTCACTTGAAATTTCAATTTTTTTGAAGTATTGTTTTATGAAAATCATTTATTTCTTGTTTATTTGTTTGAACAAAATGAAGAGTACACATAATCTCTCCCCCATCCCTTTTAGGGAACTTGGGTGACCAAAAGTGTCTTTTCATTGTGATTGTGCCTTTGTCCAAGACATGAAAAGGAAGTTGTTTAGGCTCTCCTCGAAACCCATATGGTTTGGGTGATCTAAAACCAACCTCTAAAGTATTTTCACTTAGATCATTTTTTTTATGCAATTTTTCTTATGGAGGGGAGTTCATAGCCTCTTCACGAGTTCTTTAGGAAATCCTTAACTTTCATCTCCTGGCATTGTCTTCAAACCCCACTCCACGCTGGGGTATACAAATTGAGTTGGTGAATCATTGGGATCATAGATTGAGTGGTTAAAATACATTCATTAGTGATTTCTACCCTTGAAATGTCTGATCAATTAGAACATTGCACTACACTAAGTAATTGATAGATGTAGTGGTTGTGAAAAGGATAAGACCTTTTCACAACAAGTCGATTGACACATATCCAATTGGTATATTGCATATCTATCATTAACCACACATGGGAAAATCTAGACAGTCTTAAATTATAAGTTTTAGACAACCCCACTTGTCATGGAGTGCACGTATATAGATGGATTTTAATAACACAAAACAATCTTATCAGTTTAGGGCTTACGATGATTTACTTAGTTATATTTGTTCTTTTTAGTCTTTACTTACTTGGTCATTGATTTGAGTATAAAACATTTTTTAAAATAACACGTCATAACCAAGCACATTTATCCACCATTTTATTTGAACAAGGAGGCATTACGCTGGTCAAATCCAAATCATATTTTCCTTATTCAAATCCCCATCTTAAACATTGTGTTTGTTTTATCTAAATAGTGTAGTTATGATATTGATTTGAGTCTAAACCACTTGCCTAAAATCTTTTAAGTCCATTGATAATTCAAATTTGGAATTGCACCTTTTTAAGTTCTAGGTTAATGTGTTAATTGGTTTTCCTATTTGCACTTGACTTGAGCTAACTTGGGTTCAATTTCCCATTTGGATTGAAGTTTGTTTATAGATAATTGAAGTGATCCATATGGAAAAAGTGTCATAGATAGGATGCATAACATGGTAGTGAAAGAAGAATCCAAGAACTATAAGCCTAAGTATGATTATCATCCAGTATGGATTAATTCTACTTGAAGGAATTGGCAACTTCCTTGACAAAGGTTGTCTTGCTTCATCCATTAGTGGAAGATCTAGCCCATCTATACCACTGCTATCAAGATCCCAATTCTTTCCTCCTCTTAATGCTTTACCTTCATTTCTCATAACTTACATTTTTTCTTGCCTCATTTTCCAGTCTTTTACTCATTCCTTCCATGCTACACTTCTAGGCATTGATTCCCTTTACCTTGATTTCCACATGGATTTTAATACTTTTTTAGACCTCTAATCTAACATAAAACTCCTTATATAACATGGAGATTTTCCATATGTGGCCAAAAATTTATCATTTAAATACTATGATTTTTAATTGCTTCAATTTCCACATAGGCAAGTATTTATGATGTGGCTTAAGACACCTACATGGTCTCTTTTCTTAAAACCCCCCCACACTAACTGATGAGAATGGGAGATCCGACCATGATTTGGAAGTCGTACATTTGACAAGTGAATTTTACAAGTGTAGTTTCCCACTAGAAATCCCATGGAGTTTCACCACCCCAAACACAATTTTTGAAATTTGATTTTAATGTTGAATACTCCTGTCAGGATTTTATTTTGTCAAACAGCCTGAAAGCTTATTAAAACAGGAAAATATTAAAGGTTAGACAAAAATGAGACTTCATAGGGTTTACACAATGTAAGAGTGGGAATAGGGGTTTTTTATGACTTGATTATGAAAACAAAACTTCATAATTTCAGAGGAAAACTTGTAGATATGAGGCAATAACTAGACAACCAAGCATTAATTTCTTCAACAAGGGCACAAATGCTTAGTGCAATTTTAGGCACTAACACTGGCTCTTGCCCAAGGATGTATACCCCTTGTGGGTATGCAAAAAACTTCATAACAAAGGACTAGGTGCCAATCCATTGGGCCATAGAGTTAACACTCAACAACTTATTAGTAAACACTCATGAAAACTTAGAAAAACAAGGGTAGATTGACAAAAACATATCAAGAAGATTTAAAAATGAATACATGAAAAAAATAATGAATGTAACTATATAAACAAGGCCCAAAGTAGAGGGGAAACAAAATAACAAAGCATTGAAAATATACACTTTACAATACTTTACACAGTCATGGGCCCAGTCTAGGAAATGTTTCAGATGTTTTCTATCAACTAACATCTCTAGTATCTTGTCATCCCTTAATTTCATCAACCTTTCTAGCAGTTTGGTGGCTAAGATGAGGTAAACCAATCTTTGCACATGGCTAAAAGGTCTATTACTAGGCTGTAATGGGATGTCATATTGAAATAAATCCTTTCTATCTAAATTTAAATTTGGATAAGACCAAGATATGCAATCTTGGTACTTCTTCATCCACTACAAGTAAGCCTATTTCTTGGTTACTTTCAAGTGAGTACCAATCAAGTGCCTCATATTCCACAATGTCATTCGTGCACTCAAAGGATAGCATGAAATAAAACTAAAACCATGTATCATTAGGGGCATAAAAGATAAGCCTAGCTCCATTTCCAAGATTGGATCAAGTCTTGTCAAATGACATTTTCTAAACATCACCTTCGCAATCAAACCCCACATCAAGAGCATTAGGATACTCAACAATGTCCACATTCCCAATGAAGCTACCTAATTCCACATCGATGTATAACACTTCATTTAATGCATGTTTTAGATCTTCAGTTACATGTAGCATCTTTGGCTCTCTATGAATTTTAACCATCTTACCCTCCAAAGAAATGGTAGCATAATAAAAGTCCATTTTTACACTTCCACCCATGCTGGGAGCCCATTTTCATGACATCAACATCCTTCACTTTGGTGGTTAGTCCACAACTACCACATCCATATTCAAATACTTACTTAGATGCATTGCCAACTGTACCACCAACCCTTTAACTTGTCTAACAAATAACACTTCTTGTGAGTCCATGGCATAACATTCTCCAAAGTCTAATGTGATCTTCACTCTGAGATCATTTAGGACACCCAAAATAATTACATTACAAGAGCATCTGGAATCAAACATGTAGTTGTGAACAATCAAACCATTAATCAATAGGGTTGTGTAAAATGGATCAACATTCAGCTAACTTTCTACCAATGCAGTCACCAAATAAACCTCTGGGGCTGGTTCAATAACCTCTTCTAATTTTTCATCATCATCCAAGAGTGTTTGGAATGAATTCATTTCATTTACAACTGAATTCTCACCAACTTACAAGTATTCAAATGCCCTCTTCCTATGTTTAGGTATTCACAATAACTCAACAAGTGAAATGGTGATTTTTAGTTGGCTCAAAACTTGGGCCATATCACACATGCTATATTGTGGAAGAGGAGTATTAGGTGGAATGGTGACAACAACTTCAGTTGGAATACAATCACTTAGAGTCTGAAGTGGAATAGGCTAGGATAAATTTGCATGTTTTATAAGTCTTCAAGGGTAGGTTTTTTCTAACATCATTCACACCCTTAGGAATACTAGACAATATGGGTACTCTATTCTTGGTTGTAGCACCTCTTGGTTTAAAAACTTGGGAAATAGGTGGTAGCTTGGATGAATTAGGGACTGTTATAGTTTTCCTTACATCCTTACTTGCATCCCCTACCCTTGGATTTGTAGGGGTAGTGTCGTGGGGAACAACACCTTGTTGCTTACTTCTCAAGTTGTATTCTTTCTCTTCAGCAATTACTGCATTAATTAGTAGCTACCTATCCTTAACTGAAGGAATCCCCCCATCATATTTCTTAATCATCATGGAACATAAAAATTTAAAATCATGATTGAGAAGTTCATATGCTTGTGTCATATTAGCATCACAAGAAAATTCAAGAATTGGGACACATACCTTCTTGACTACACTCCAAAAGTAATCAATAATGGTATCACTCAATAATTCCATGGAGGTAGACATTTTGCTTTGGGAGACTTGACAATCAACCACTAAAATCTCATCATCATCAGACATAGATTCAGGATCATCTTCATCAATTGGTATAGTAGTATCACATGGAGGATGTGGAAAGAAGAATTTATCATACCAATCAAAGTCATTGTCATAATTTACTACATTCACTTTAGCATTTAAAAGAATAGGCACTTCTTTCCTAACTCCTCTACTCTAATTCATATCATTCCTTTCATCACATGCAGGCCTCTTCCCTTTATCATTATCTTTAATGTGGAAAGGTGGGCTCACTTGTGCTTGATTCATATTTTTATTTCTCTCCTAACTTATAGACCCATGAGATAGCCCCTTCTCAACTCTAGCTAGCTTGTATGACATTTATTTGATAGTGGAGGCCAAATTTTTAACAGTTTCCTCAAGGTTGACATTCTTAGTCAACTACATTTTTTTAGGATTAACCAATTTTACATCAACATGTTTGTTCAAGGGATTTCCCACAGCCTTTATATTATTTTCAATTTAGATGGCCATATTTAATGTCAATCTCATGTTTGTGGGATCCTTATCCCTCAACTAGTATGTAATCATCTTGTCAAAGGCATCACAATATTTAATCAAGCACACTATATCACTAGGCCTAATGTTTTCGGGAAACCTCATCATAGTCTCAATAAACCTTGTGTTAAAATCCTACACACACTCATTAGGGTTATTTTTAATGATTTCAAACTATACCAAAAGAAATATAGGATCAATTCTATCACCATATTGAATCTCAAAAACATTCTTCATTTCTTTCCATAAATCAATGTATCCATACGGAATGGAATTGAACCACTCACAAACATCTTCTTCTAGTGTGTGTACAATTAACTTAATGTAAACATCCTCATGATGAACCTCATAATCCTCAATGATAATGTGAAAATACCTCAAGTGTTGATCACCAGTCACTACATTATTCCCTTAAAACTTTGGAAGGTGATTCCGTACTTCATTTGGGACTTCATTAGGGTAACCTTCCATTTCATCAAAATTAATTAGTCTAAATCTATGAATTCTACATGTAGGATGTTAATTATCATCTTGATCCTTATGCCTCATGATTGGTTCAGTGGTGGGTTCAAGACCCAATGGAAAAGGTTGTGAGGTGACGAGTGAGGCCGACTTGGGGGATCAAACGTAGGAGGAGATTCAGTTGGTTGAGAAGGAGCTAGATAGTAAATTGGACTATATGATTATGAATGATCAGGATAACTATGATAATCTTAAATAATAGTAAGTTCAACAAATAGAAGTTTAGGATTACCAAAATCTTGATAGTCCAAACACTCCTTAGCATATGAACTTTGTTCTTCAATTGGCCTCTAAACTTGCCTCTTTCTTCTTTGATGAATACTTAAGGGTGAGACAAGTTGTTTTAATGAATCACTTTTAAAGGATGACTTTAGTCCTTCTAGATTTGTAATCAAAAGAACACTCAAAGCTAAATATATCGAATATGGGGACTAATCTTTCTTTGAAACCAAATGATGTGTTGGAGTTGCCATTAGAAGCAAACTTATAAAATATAATAGTTTAAAAATATGTAGTGATACATACTAAAACCATATCTTGTTGAAATTAGTGATGATGTATGAAAGCAATGACACTAAAAATTTCAGACTCATGTTCAAAAAGGGGAAACTGACTCAAAACATGACAAAGTTATAGCTCAATGTAATAAATTCAATAGATGTTAATTTGATCAAATATCTCAAGTCTTGGTAGGTCCCCAATAGAGTGTTGGGTAGTTGACAACGAAGATAGCAAAGCATACTCAAATAACCTCAAATTTCAAACTCATGAGAAAACATGAGTAAATGTTGTCTAAAAATGAATCTGAGATTACTTGCATCAAATATTGGTAGAGAACTTTTTCAAACCTGAAATAATTACATCTCTCTACAAGAGTCTCTGACAACACATGTGATAAAGATTATCCCCAAAAATGGTGCCATTAAAAGTGTTGCGATGTTGATGGACCAAAGATAGTTAAAATAGCACAAAGATATGAAGAGAAAATTTCAAACCTAAATTACTATAGCTCTTTACAAGTGTCCCTGATAACATAGGTGATAGAGATTGTCCCTAATAATGGTGTCAGTGAAGTGTTGGTTCCCAATTATAAACCTCTTTTGCTCAACCTTGCATACTTGATAAAAATGGAAAACATGCATGATAAACCGACTTATATGTCATTATAGCCAGGGAGGGGTTTAGCACATGGGTGGACCAAACACAGACAATGACTCAGAGGAATCTATAGAGGGTATGGTTAACTCCCTGCTACTTTTGGATTTGCTTGAACCAAGCTGAGAGGATCTAAGGGATAGCTTGATCACATGGAGTGATACTACAATCCAATCTCCATGGGGATTATTGGCACAAAATGCAGATCTAACCAGGGCATAACCAAGTTTGCACACTCTACCCAAGAAGAGTTGTCATAAAGAATGAGCAAATGCACTAGGGAAAACACAAGATATTGAAGATAGATGGGGATGTGATTTAAACCTTAGTTCTAAAGAATTTTCAACAATAGGGGGTCAAATGGAAGATTGCAATGATAATCTTCAAAGCATAAAATGTAGATACATTTTGTATATGCAATATTTATGCATCTACAAACAAATAAAACTTAACATATGAAACAATCATATTATTTATAGGGTAGAATAGGGTAGGATGAGTTGGAGATTTATAAAAAAAAGAGTGGTGTGTTGGTGGTTTTTAAAAAATGCCTCTTTCACTCAGCCTTGCACACTTTATAAAAATAAAAAACGTGCATGATAAACCCACTTATATGTCATTATAGCCAAGGAGGGGTTTAACATATGGATGGACTAAACACAAACAATGTATGGAAGGCATCTACATAGGGTATGGTTAACTCCCTACTACTTTTGGCTCTACTTGAACCAAGGTGAGAGGATTTGAGGGGTAGATTGATCACATGGAGTGATATTGCAATTCAATCTCCATGGGGATTATTAGCACAAAATGCGAATCTAACTAGGGCATAACCAAATTTGCACACTCTACCCAAGAAGGGTTGTCATAAGGAATGAGCAAATGCACTAGGGTAGACACAAGATATTGAAGATAGATGGGGATGTGCTTTCAATCTTCATTCTAAAGAATTTTCAACAATAGGGGGTCAAATGGAATATTGCAATGCTAAGCTTCAAAGCACAAAATGTAGATACATTTTGTATATAAAATATTTAGGCATTTGCAGGCAAATATCACTTAACATATGCAACAATCATATTATTTATAAGGTAGAATAGGGTAGGATGAGTTGGAGAGTTATAAAAAAGAGTGGTGTCCTGGTGGTTTTCAAACAGAAGGGATTTCTTTCAACATTCATGATATCACTTATTTGGAAAAATGTAGAAGACTAAGATGCAAGCTAAGAGAAATACAGGAAGTGGTTTGCATTTATTGGTCCCAATGAAATGCAAATACCCAAATGATTTTTGAAAACCTAGAACATACACTGTAACTAGAATTTCATATATTTTCTTATTAAATTCATAAACCCAGGGTGCCTTTAAGAGTTATTCAACAACATATTTTCAAATCAAACTACAGAAAGGGGTTTATAATCTTAGAGCTATGCCCAAAATGACAACCAGTGATAAGTATTGAACTAGATATCCAATCAATAGAATTTGCAAAACATATTATTGGACTTCATCAATAGGAAAGAGTAAAAACCATAAGTATTTTCATTGACTTTGCAAATAAACCTTACATACATCTTTTTTATAGAATGTTTCCATGGAGACAAGCATGGTGAGTTTATTCCTTGTTGGACAAGGGAGACATATTACAATGCTCTCAAAGCTTGCTAATGGCTGTACAACTGCAACCACCTTAGCAAGAGAGGCCAAATGCACACATAGCAATGGATCTCAAAATATGGAAGAGCCTAGACTTAGAAAAAACTAAGACTAACAACAACCTTGAAAAAGAGGACAAGTCCTCTTTTTATACAATTTTCTCACCCATTTGTAATCCAAGAATATGTGTTATAGTTTACAATATTGAAAACTTGTAATTTGCCCTCAAAGTTCTGCCAAGATGCTTCTAGCTGGAATATGCTCTTTATCATGCATGAAATATTCATGCCTTTGCAAGGAAAATGATTGTTTTAACTGCCTCTATATGTAATGATGAAGATTTAAAGCAAACCTTTTTATTTCTTGGTTGGAAATGCATTTCATTCGAGCTTTAAGGAGAATATTCATTTTAGATCGAAATAAACCTTTTATCTTCTTGTGAAATTGCATGGACATGCCTTTGACCACTCATTTATACAGCTAGAATCTCATGGATATCTACCCTTCCTCTTATGCACACCAAAAAACAACCCTTTCCTTTTGATGATTGCATTGAGAACACTCTAGATCTATGGCCATTTGAAAAAAAAAATTTGGAATGGCCCTCCTTGACCTTGTAGACCTACAATATTTCTCCCATGGAGGTATTCAAACAAGTAGAACATTTGGAAAAATCCAAAACTTAGGTTATTTTTACCTTTCTCACCGTTGGACTTTAACTTCTTTTTCCACACTTTGCTTTTTTCACATTTTTGACTTTTAAGGTTATCATCAACTATTTTAATGCATAAGTGCATTACTTTTCATTTCTTAGCTTTATGGGGAACTCTGGGTCCCATTAGCAATTTTGCACTTTCTTTGTTTGGGGGAAATTCAAAACTCAGTAGCACATTTACAACTTGCAAATTGGCAACTTACAATTCACAGTTGAGTTCCCATGGCCATAAAATTTATAAAACTATATTTGTTGATACAAAAAAATAAAATTTACTACCCTATGAATGATTACCTTGGTGGCATGAATGAATACCTTTATTTATCTATGAATAAATGAATATCATCCTCATAAAAGGAAAAATAACAATAATAGGCACGTGAAAAGAAAAATAACACAACTACAGGTTTAGTTACAAGCAACTCATATGTGTGTAACGTTTCATCAATCCATGAACATACTAACAAATGTTTAGTCTGATATGAAGGCACACAAAAAAGATAAAAATATAAGGCACTATATCAATAATGTTAATCTCTCCTTTCTACTAATGAAAAATCCTCTATGAAATGTTGCATGCTCAAGAAATTTTAAGTAGGATCCATGGTTGTTTGAGGGGAGGAGGTCTGTGAAAAGGTAGGGAGAGACATTTTTTAGTGTAATGTTCCATAACTCTATTAACATAGGTAAACATTTACTCAGATGTGAAGGCACGCAAAAAAAAACTAAGAACATATAAGGCATGTAGAAGAAAATAGGAATAGAGAAGGCACAATAACCATAATAACTATGCAAAAAATTAAATAATTGGGGTCATTTTTTGGTGGTGTTAAAGGCGACATTAACTTGCTAAAGTATTGGGGAAAATCATGTCCAACCAAGTGGAAAATATCAATGGCTTACAGCCACACATTTTCTATCTTGAGTTCAACTTGACATAAATATGTCACAAATATAAATAACACAGAAAAGTGAATGGAAAACATATTTAAAAAATCTACGTCAGTCCATTAACATATGAGTAAATGTTTACTCAGATGTGAATGCATAGAAAAACCCATGAACAAAGAAGGCACAGCAAAAAATTGAGGAACATAAAAGGCACAAATAAAAAAATATGAATATAGAAGGCAAAATAACAATAATAGTAGTATGAAAACATAAAAAAATATGGCTATGGATTTAGTTATAGGAAACACGCCAACATGTAACCTTTAATCCCTCTATTATGTCTACTAAAATTCCTCTGTGTAATGCATCATAGTCGATAAATTTATTGGTCTTCAATTTTTTGTCATTTATAGATAGATTATATGTCAATAACATAATTTGAATTTTGAATGGTCTATAAATGGTGAGGCTTAGATATTGTATTTTCTTTCATTTTTGTAGGTGAGGTCTATTAAAGGAGGTAGTTGGAGTTGGATGTTGAAGCCAAATATTTGAATTTTGAATAGGATAAGATATAATAAAATGCAAATTAACCAATTAGAATATTATATATCCCCATATATTTTATATTTTATCTCATGTAACTTAAAATCAAGAATTCTAAAATAAATTTTTGGGATAACTTTTTTTTTTTGAAGTTAATGTTTTTTAAGTATTTACACCTTTAAAAAATTAGCAAAAGATGTAACTTTTTTAAAGTGTATTTAATTGTGAAAAAGATGTTCATATTTTGAACATGATATTCACTAAAATGAATAAAATATTCATTTTTATGAATATCATATTCATTTCATTTAAAATAATATACATTTTATTTTTAATTACAATGAAAATCTATTTTGAATAAATACATTTAATATTTTATAAAATTTCATTAATACCATTTATTTAAATAATGAAAATAATTTACAAAATGTTTAATTAACTTTTTAAAAAATTATGCAAACCATGTATTACATAATCAAATAGATATTAATATATTATAACAAGGGAAGGGGGTCACAACTATTGGACCTTATTCAATGATCGGTCCTTTTTCCCTAGTGACCGTGTATCCTTGTTAATCTTATTATCATGTAAAATATATTAATTTTCGGTGCCCAAATGTTATATCATTAATAATTTAGCATCATTAAAATGTCAGCGTGACATTTAAAAATATATAGGGATAAGGATGATGATTTCTTTTACATCTAGAATAAAGTAACAATGACAACCAATGGGGTGAGATCAGTTGCAGAGAAATACAAATCAAAGCAGGACTATGCCGTGTCCAACACTCTCATTTTTATTGAATTTTATGTTATAAGTCCATCAACAAATTATAATGTCATGGTCATTCAATTAAATTTGGAGTCCTTAATTTTTTTCCCAAAGTTGTTTTGATCTGTGTGGTTTTAGCAGGTTTAGATTGAAGTCATCTATCACTAATCATTTATCTATTTTTTTAAATTAAGTAATATAATTGTTAAGTAATGTAGAATTTTTTGATAAACAAAAATATATGACAAATTTAAAATAGAGAAACACTTAGATATTAATAAATATTGATATTTAAAAAGTTTGAACTAATTTATTACATTCTCCCCACTAAAAATGGGGAGTCGGGTTCACCCTTTAGCATTTGACATGATTGGGTTTGATACCAAAGGACACTAAAGTTTATAAGGATTAGATTTGATGATTGCATGAACATTTTTAGTTTTTTAATTGTTTGAAAGGGGAAATTTTGGTGGACCATCAAATTTTCTAAAAAATTATAAGTATATCTATTTAGATTGTAATAAAAATACATTTAATCTTTCGATGTTTACTTTTTAAAATATGAATTGTCTTATCATTTCAAGGGCAATGTTGAATGAATGGTCATAATTAAGATCTTCCTTAGTAAACAGGGTTGATTTTCAGATTTAAATCTAATCCATATAATCAATGAGTGTTGTGGTGCAACTTAAGTACATGTGTAATAAGATAGGGTGAATTTTTGTTATTACGTTAAGATGCATAACCTATGATTGTAGTGGGGAAAAGGTTTTCATGTTTTGATGATGTACATAAAAACCTAAATGCAAAATGAAATATCCAACATATGTTATTTTAGCACATCCACTTTTGAATACAAATAACATCATCATGAGATAAGAAATAAAAAAAGAAAGAAATTGGTGGCCTCTTGGTTCTGGTCCAAGTGCTAGCCCTGTTATTTGAAAACTTGAAAAAATTGATTTGTTGCCTAAAGACACAAAGACAAATGATAATGGGCATTTCTCATGTAACCATTTCATACCCTCTAACAATGCATCTAATCGATTAGAATCCATCATGAGCAGACCAATTATATGGATGGATGGCATATTATCAATGCTTAGAATTTTTCCATCTATGAGGGGTTTAAGAGCTTCCTCTTCCAGTTAATGAAAATATATTTCATTTCTTTGAAGCAAGAGCCATGGTGAATGAATTAGTAAAACACATAATTAGACCTGTCATAAATAGGAGTGGGCAAATCCTTGGTAAGGATGAGCAGAATGGTGAGCTTAATAAGTACACGCTAATGTTTCCCGTCACTGCTTGAGCAAAAAATGATGAAACAAATCATGCAAAGTCGACTAAGCAATCGATAAATAGAACATGTGACAACAATATTCAAAGCATTACCAAAAAAACTTTCATCAAAATGACAAGGAAATATATTAGTTGGGAGAAAATTAATAGGTTAGTGATGATATCTATGAATTTAAGGATGCATAATCCTTTGGCCAAACCAAGATAGCAACTGTCTTGTCCTCTTGTTCCCTTTGAATGACACGCTCTAATTCATGTGAAAACCAACTATTTAAGAGTGCATGAACATAAAAAAGGATATTCAGCATACTTAGTCAACTTCTCACAATTAACTCTTCAATATCATCTAGAATGTCAAGGAAAATCTAATACATCTCACCAAATTATATATTTGGTATAAAATCTTTGAACACATTAAATTAAGATTAAATAATATTATATTTAATTACAATAATAGATATATAGACGAACATATAGAGGGTCAAAGAACCTTCACTTTAAAATACAAACATGGCCCACACTTTTCTCTTATTTACAACATTGTTAAACCATAACCCATAAATAAATTTACAAATTATCAATATATAATTTATGAAATTATAATATATTAAAATTCACTATTTTATTTAATTTACAATTATATTATATTACTTAAATATATAAAAAACTAAAGTCAAATGTCAGGATTGTCATCACTCCATGATTTTTTTTTTTAAAATTTAAATTGAATAAAATAGTAAATATGTAATTCATTAACTCACCGCATAATTGAGAGGCGTGAGTCACAACATTTACTAATAATCCTTATTAATGTTCGCCAAACACATCAAAACTTTTTACCATGGAAAGACCAATTTAATAAACAAGCATGCTTCAATCAAAATAAAAATTTACTTCTCACACTACCCATGAAATAGACACTTCACTAATAATGAAAATGCTTTGGTCAATGTATTCGGATTCAGTCATTCATCCTTCACCTTAAAATATAAACATAGTCTAACTTTTAAAAAATCGAAGTAATAGATTTAAAAATAATTTAAACAATTAAAATATCAAATATCATTTTATTGGTTTTTTTATTATTATATATAATTAGATAAAATTATTATAATTTCAACAATTTATAAAACCAAAGTAATAGATTTAAAAATAATCTAAATAATTTCATTGTATTATTTATAAAGTATTCACTATTAAGCTACAATATTTCATAATAATATGTTTGCAAATGTTTGTAAACTTATGTAGATATATAAATTATATTCAATTTTATTTGTTTTTAAAATAGATTGAAAAAAAAAAGTAATATATGATAGTATTATTTTCATTAGAAAATGAGAAAAAGGAAATAATTATAAAATATAGCTTTGTATAATTTGTATTATTAAAAAGGTTACTTTATAATCTAAAAAATAATATTTTAAATTTGTATTGATGTAAATATTCATTCTAAAAATTATTATTATAATTGATAGCATGTTACTAAATTTATAACTTCAGATAATTTTTTTCAATCTTTTTTTAAGTTAGAATTTCCAAAATAAACATTCTACAATCTTATATTAAACTATAAAACTTATAATTGTGAAAGATAGAGAAGGGCCCCTTGTATATATTAAAAAGGAGATAATACTGATACAATAAATGATTAAAACTTCAATACTAGCAATAAAGCAAGAATAATTTTTTAAAAGACCAACTAATGCATCGCCACTAGAATTATATAGAGAAAAACTAAAGAATCTTGAACAAAAACTAATGTGCCCAACAAGTCAAAACACCAAAACTTATACAAAAATAGGACTACCTAGTTACTAAAACTAGTAAAAAACCAACAAGTACCCAAAAAATTATAGAAAACTTCTATCAAAATGACATAGAAAGATATTAGTTGGGAGAAAGTTAACTAAAATACCAATGATATATTGTACATTTAAAGATGAAAAATACCTTGTATGAACCAAGATAGCAACAATGACATGCCCCCTTGTTCCCCCTAAATACCACACCCTAATTCTTGTGAAAAGTAGTTGCTTGAGAGTGCATCAATGTTGAAGAGGATATTTAACCTATTTTGTTAGTGTTCTCACAATCAAATCTCCAATATAATTTAACATGTCAAGGAAAACTTAATAAATCTCATATGGACATTTATTTTATACAATTTATTTGAGCACATACTGAGTTACAGAGAGGGTGGACCTTCCTTTGAAGATATAAACATGTCCCAAACATTTTCTTTACTTAAACAAGTGTAATTTTTCTTTATTTAAATGATTATTAAATTATAATTCACAACTAAATTTATACATTATTGGCAATATAAATGATCAAATATATGATTTAAATAAAATACTAAGAGTCCTCTCTCTCTCTCTCTATATATATATATGAGTTAGGGACCTTCAATTTAAAATTTAAATATATTCCAATTTTTTCCTTACTTAAACAATTTTTAAACTATAATCCACAAATAAATTTACAAGTTATTGGTAATGTATGTTGTCAAATATAGTTTATGTAAAATTTGATATATTTATATTTACTATTTTATTAGTCTCGAAGGGTATATTAAAGAAATTAATTTATTTCAAATCCTGATCTTTTGGACCAATCAAAATTCATTGTTTTTTTTTACATTCAAATATTTACAAATTTTTAGTAGTCAACTTATACATTTATTAACAAAAAATATGAAAAAATCATTTATCTATATTTTCATTGGTTAAGATTGTGGACACGTTATGAAGAGGCAAAGCACTGATGTCATGAATAATGCATGGAAATAAATGTGTTGTCAAGTGCAAGACTAAAACAAGGACTTAATTTTTATTAATGTTTGACAGTAAGAGTGTGGGTTTCCTTGTTGTTGTATGGGCAGAGACCATGAGCCACTTTGTTATGCAGTGGGTTTGAACTTAGGTTGCACACTTCAATGATTAGTAAAATTTTCATTTTATAGTTGAGTTTTTTTCCCAACTTTGAACAGTATGGCTGATGGATTTTTTCTTGGGACATAGTCACTATGCAAACTAATAAATTAGATATTGACATTCAAAGATTTGGATTTGACTATCCATGTCTTAATTTTTTTTATTTTTTACACTTTTTTCATTCAAAATGTATTTCAGTATTTTAATTTTACTAATCTTTTGTGTTCAAAGTGGTGCATCTACATTCCGTGATTCATATACTTCGCACTATTTGAGGATTCTAATTTCTAAGCAAAAAAATGTTTGAATTTACTATTCTCCTATCATGTATTTTTATCACTTTATTTTCATTAAATTCAATATTGTTGTTTTCATATAATTGATACCTAGTTATTTTTATCATTTTATTTTTGTCCAAAGAAATGTTTTAGCAAATTATTTGGATATTTATGTTACATGCTTCACCCTCCCACTTCATGATCTCTATTTGTATGTTATGATGAATTCATAATAAAAATTTATTAGTATAGTTTATAGTGTTGTTAAATCAATTTGTGTTAAACAATATCGCTATAAGCTTATAGTGCTAGATAACAATTTAAATAAAAGTATTTTATTTATCAAATTTTACTATTATTTTTCAGAGCCGCTTTTTATCGTAAAAGCAAACAAAAACTAAGAGAATGTTCAAATTTTTATCTTTGAAATGTTCAATGGTGTCTAGCCTTCTTTAGACTCTTGTTCAGATGCAAAATTAGGTTTTAAAAACTAACAATTATTTGGAAGAATATAATCGAGGTCACTTTTATAATGGATTCAGATGTCCCTTTGTAGTGATAAAAACTGAAAAGTTTTAATCCTCGATGTTTAGTAATTCCTTGCCATTCCTTTAAAACCATAATGACATGAAAATGGTTAAGAGAGTCATGCTTAAGACGAACACAATCTTCCTAGATTTGAATTGATACTACTCAATCTAGAGTTAATATAGACACCTAACGCCTAAAAAAACACAAACAAGGTAATAGAGTTGTATTTCTTCCTTACTTATTTTATCCTCTTCCAAAATTTAATCTTTTTCTATCCTAGAAAGACTTGACAAATTTATTTAATTTTAATTGAAGAAAAATATTTAAATTTAAAAATTGAAACATAACATCCTTTAAATTAAAGGTCAAAAGCTTTGACAATCCATTTTCGACTGACCTGGTCTTGAAGGCGGTGACTGGCGACATCTACTTATAATCCATTTTCGACCAAATCAATAATTGATGCTTCATTAACAAAGAAAATGCTTTTGTCAATCTATCCCACACAAACCAGATTTTTAGTCTCGTCAAAAAATCAAAATCGGATTCAATCATTCATCCTTATCTTCATCCGCTTAATAATTTATTTTGGTCATGACGTGGGAGCCGCGTCACCATTGAACTCCTCTGTGACTCGTTTCACAGCTGAAGGCGAGGCTATGTCAAATTCATGATCAGCTTCGATTTTTTTCCCATCCTAATCCTAATCCTATATATAGACCTGGCGATTGCTTTTAATCCATCCATCCTTCCATCTTAAATTCATAATCAAACTATACATAGCAGCATGGCATCGAAAGTGAAGGCAGGGTACTGGCCTGCTTACAGCTATTCTTACTTCCCTCCCTCCTCCGTCGATGCTTCCCTCTTCACCCATCTCTTCTATGCCTTCGCCGATCTCAATCCCCAAACCTTTCAAGTTACCGTCTCCGCGAATAACCAGCAAAGCGTCTCGCAGTTCACCTCAACACTGCAGGGAATCAATCCTTCAGTGAAGACGTTGTTATCTATTGGCGGAGGAGTGGAAGGCATAGAAACCACCTTCGCCACAATGGCAGCAGATGCTTCGCTACGCAGCAAGTTCATACAGTCCAGCATTGCCCTCGCCAGGAGATATTCCTTCCACGGCTTAGACCTGGACTGGGAGTATCCCCAAACAGTGGGGGACATGCAAAACTGGGGCCGCCTATTTTCCGAGTGGAGGGCGGCCGTTGAAGCTGAGTCCAGATCTTCGGGCAAACCCCCTTTGCTTCTCACAGCCGCCGTCTACTTCTCACAGAAATTCTTTGCGTGGGGCCCGGTGAGAGAGTATCCCATTGCTTCTGTATCTCAAAACCTAGACTGGGTGAACATCATGACATACGATTTCCACGGCAAATGGGAACCCGATCGAACTGGTGTTCACGCGGCACTGTACGATCCGCAATCTAATTCCAGCACCAGCTTTGGTGTCCAATCGTGGCTTAACGCCGGCTTGTCTCCAAACAAAATTGTTATGGGCATGCCCATTTACGGCCATTCGTGGAAACTGCAGAACCAGACACAGGTGGGGATCAGAGCTCCCGCTAGCGGTGCAGGCGTACCTGACTACAAGGAGGGATTAATCTCTTACGCTGATATTCGGAACTTTATACGCAACAGGGTAGCCAGGGAGGTTTATGATGCCACTACTGTTTCTGCTTACTGTTATGCTGATTTAGATTGGATTGGTTATGACAACGAGCAATCTGTGGGTGTCAAAGTGGAATTTGCTAAAAACAAAGGATTGCAGGGGTATTTCTTCTGGAACGTCACCCAGGATAGCAATTCGGCTCTCTCTAGGAAAGGTAAGTAATATTACTTATCATTTCATTTGAATGAATTGTGATTAGTCATTAGTGTTTGCGATCTGAAGTTTAATTCGTGTGGATTGCAGCATTTCAGACCTGAACCAAATAAGCGAAGGACATGAACGGGAGTCCAGAAGTCTAGTGGATGAAATATATTGATTTGGTGGAAAGTGCAGAGTTAATAATCATGCTTGCCATATTGTAAATAAAGCAAATGCAATAAGTGATATTATTTATTTGTGTTCTGTCTATGCCAATTATCAAGGTAGAAACGAGGACCTTATCATGTGCCAAGTCCCTGTACAGCAGATGATAGACTTTGTCATGTAGATGTAATGTTGTTTGTGTCAATGTTGTGTTCGAGCCGATCCATTCTAGTTTCAAAATCTATGGGAACCTTATTTTTATCAGACAACTTTCGTTTGTGGTCTCAAATGAAATTTTGAATCTTCGCATTAGTCCATCTTATTTATTGATTTGCTTTCATGCATTTGATATCTGGGAAGTATATTCTCTAATCTTTTATGTTAGTTTCAGCTGAGTGATTCTTCATTTTGTTCATTTAAATGGGTGATATTCATTGACTGTTTATATGGAATTTACATAAAATACATGGCTTGCTGTTTGATATTCAAAACCTGCTATTTTACAGAATTACATTATGATGACACTTTCTTTTTTGTATTTTCATTTTGTATGGTTCAATCACTGGACCTCATGCATTTCCATGTTAAACATTCAATAATAATAAGGGATAGAAATAGACATTTTGGTGGAGTTCCTCTGTTTTGTAACATAACATTTGATAAACATTTATTTGATGTTCTTTCTTTGAAAATATGGGAAACTTGTAAGTATACATTGTTAGCCTTCTTTCTTTGTCTTAATACTCACTAAAGGGTTTCAAAACGTACTCACTTGCACAAGACAATCCCATTAAGGTTTTGATGTAATTCTAAGAGAAATATATGTTTTAGTATGTAAGCAATGAGATGTGTGTGAAATTTGATGGTTCAACATAGAAGGAAAGATGGGAAGATGAAATTTAGATTGTAAGTGATCATTTGCAATGTGACCAAACTGCTTCTTCATATATTTGTAATTGCTTCCTCATATACTAGGCTCATAGGTGCATAGTATTTGGATAGAAAGGGATAATCGTTAGCATTTGAGTTCTACATCTTTTGACTATTCATAATAATTATTTTAGTCGGCCCAATTTCTATATAGTGAGTTGATTCTATTTTGATTCATAAATGTATATTTTATCATGATTGCTTTGTTCAAATTTAATTTTCAGATTAACTTGACTAATATTGTTTGGAGAGAATGATTTATTATAATTCTGCAGATTCTTCACACTCCAGATGGGTGACACATGTTTAGTTCTCATTGATCCTCAGTTGATCAACTCTATCAAAATCTATCTAAGTTTATCACGATCAAGATCGAGCTCCAAGGATCTCTGACTTCCTGGATTGATTTCGGTGAAATTTCTAAGTGTGCGCCTCAAAGAAAGTTGAGAAAAAATAAGTGTTTTGAATTATCAAGCTCCAAGATTATGCCACATGGCACAATCTCAAAATCCTAGAACCCATAAAAAGTCAAAAGGAGTTCTAAGGCATAAAATCCTCTGAATCTTGAGATTGAGAGATTTGTCTCAATTGTAGGGAGTTGGAAGCGCAGGGAAGGTTGCATGGAAATTTTTTTCTAGAGCCCCATGATCATGTCATGTGGCAAGATCGTGGAGCTCAAAGTAGTGGAAAGCAATAAGATTGATTGGTTAGTGGAACCCTGTGGACTGTTCAAGTGTCTCAATTACAAATAAGTTAGAAGGCAGGGGAAAGTTCAAACCAATTCAAAGTACGAAGACTCCTAGCTTCCACAATCCTTCCATGTGTCTTCATCTTGGAGATTCAAATCCCATAAACTGTAGTTGAATATTCAAAGAGCCCACTGCTTTCAAGCCATCCACTTGTTTTCATCTCATGAATGTGGAGCTTAGAGAAATAAATAACACAGTTAATAAGTGAATACCTACTAAGATATCCGATATCATACTAAGTGACATGATCTTAGGGACCCAATAAACATTGGCAAACAATGTAATAAAGGACAAGAATGGTAGTCCAAAAGTCTAGTGGGTAAAATTAATTGATTGGGTACATAGAGCATTGTTAATAATCATGCTTGCCATATTGTACAAATAAATCCATTGCAATAAATGATATTATTTATTTGTGCTCTCTATGCCAATTATCATGGCAAAAACAAGGGTGCCATGTGCCAAGTCCCAATGGGATAGATGATAGACTTTGTCATGTAGATGCTATGTTGTTTTTGATTGCATCTTGTTGGGGTTGATGCATCCCATTCTCAAAATCTATGTGGATCCTATTTGTATCATCCAACCTTCATTTATTATCTAAAACGAAGCTTTGAATCTTGGCATTAGTCCATCTTATTCATTGACCTTTGAACCTAAAATCTGGCTTTCATGCATGTGATATTTGGGAAGTGTATTCTCTAACCCTCTATGTTAGTTCTAGCTGAGTGATTCTTCATTTTGTTCATTTAAATGGATGATACTCCTTGATCATTCATATGGAATTTGCATAAAATGCATGGCTTGCCATTTGGTATTCAAAACTTGATATTTTATAGGATTACATTATGATGACATTTTATTTTATGTATTTTCATTTTGTGTGTTTCAATATCTGGACCTCATGCATGCCCATGTTAAACATTCAATAATAATAATAAGGGCTAGAAATAGACATTTTGGTGGAGTTCCTCTGTTCTTTAACATAACATTTAACAAACATTTATTTGATGTTCTTTCTTTACAAACATGGGAAACTTGTACTTGTACATTGTTAACCTTCTTTTTGTCTTATTACTCATCGAAGGGTTTCAAAATGTACTCACCATCACAAGATAATCCCAATGAGGTTTTGACATAATTTGAAGAGAAAGATATGTTTCAGTATACAAGCAATGAGATGTGTGTGAAATTTGATGGTTCAACAGAGAAGGAAAAAACAAGACAATGACAATTTTGACTGTAAGTGATCATTTGCATTGCGAACAAATTATTTCTTGATACATTTGTAACTAATTCCTTGTGTACTAGGCTCATAGGTGCAAATTCTCTAGGTACTTTGGGATAATATTTAGCATCCAAACTACATATTTTGACTATTCATAGTAATTATTTTAGTTAGATAAGTTTTTATACACTAAATCAGTTTTGTTTAGACTCATATGTGTATAGTTTATTGCATATGCATTGTTTAAATTCACTTTTCAGATTAACTTGACTAGTCTTGTTCGAAGTGAATGGGTGATTATAGTTATGTATATTCTTCAACCTCCCATATGGGCAACACATGTCTAGTTCTCATTGATCCTCGGTCAATTGACTCTATAAAATTATATCTAAGTTTCCCATGATCAAGCCTGAGCTCCAAGGATCTCTAATTTCCAAGATTGATGACAATTGTAAAATTGGGTATAGTATAAATTTTTTAGAGTTTAGATAGTTGTTTGTAATTTTCAAATATATTTTAAAGGCATATATGTAAGGTATATGTACTCAATTTTACAATCCATAAGTGATAGATGTAGTTGGACATGATGTTGGTTGATGACATATACACCATTTCAAATTTAGATGGGCATGATGTTAATTCTTATACATTATTATAATTTATAGTTGTCACCAATTTAGTGGAGCATGATGTTGGTTCATGCACATTTACACCTTTATTATTTTTATCAAGTAGTTTCAAGAATTTTCAAGTGTGGAACCACCTTAAATCTATAACTCCATCTGTAATGGTTGATTCATATTTAAATGAGTAATGTGGTTAAAGTTTTGTGTCACTCAACAACCTATAACTTAATCTATGAGTTCATTATGGTAGCTTTATCCTTGTATCTTAGGGTTACAGGATTAGTGTTGGATTAGTTACATGTAGGTTGGGGGAATTTTTATTTGAAT
Organism: Torreya grandis; assembly: GCA_037957365.1. Lineage (NCBI taxonomy): Eukaryota > Viridiplantae > Streptophyta > Pinopsida > Cupressales > Taxaceae > Torreya > Torreya grandis. The sequence goes on from JARHVA010000463.1 coordinate 2,703,195, forward strand.
CCATGGTCCTTGCCTTAGTTAAATTTTAAATTTAGGATTGGTCATTATCAATTTAGCCATGTTATCTAAGTGATTTAATAAAGAATCAAAATTATCCAATGCTTCGATAAGGAAACATCATCTCTAACAAGTTATATAAAAATATAGTTTACTCACATATAGGTGTACTCCTTCTGTGCTCTTTTAAATTTTAATTCTCAAATTCATTAATATTTCAAATTTCATTCCATGGACATTGACTACTAAATTTTTATTTGCAATTTTTTCTTGGATAATCTTACACATTTTAAGCCTTCTCCCAAAGATAAAGTGTGTTATACACAATCAGGTATGTCTTTATCCTTTTACTCTACTATTTTCATTGCATTGTAATACTAGAATAAAAGTGGGAGTGGGCGGGCGCGGGGGAGGGGGGCGGTGGGGGAAGGGGGAGGCATTTATAAATACTAAAATCTAGTATTTGACACTTGATAATGTCAATATTAACCTACACTATTTTGCATCTCCAAACAAATTTTATTTTGCATTCTCACACATTCACATGTTATTTATGATCTCGATCTATCCTATGTTTATTTTAGTTACCTACAAGAACCTCTCAATTTGTACTAAATCAATTAAGTATCCTACTCATAGATTTTTAGATCACCACATTTACATTCCTATCTCCCAGATAATAACATCAAAGGTAGACAATAACGTCGATGAAATTTTCCTTAGGTTTACATTACCATCCTTCACATGTGAATTAATTTTTTTTAAATTAAATCATTCCTATAGGTCAACCCATTCACTTAGTGTGTTGGTGATGTGATAAATTTCACAAATGAGTATGTATAAATAAAAATCAAGGTCAAGCTCATTATCATCTAGCATTGCCTAGCATTTTTAAGTACTCATAAAATATAATAATGCATATTGAGAAAATCTACCATCTTTTCTCCAAATTGTAAATCAATCACTAGGAGTAATAATGCATGTTATGTGTACAGATGGTACCATAAACTCTATTGGAAAGATGAATTCCTTACTAAATACAAGTTGAAATAGAGTGGACTTGTTGAGCCTCTTGTAAGCTTTTCTATAGGCCAAAGGTACTACAAAGACCCTGTCATCCCAATACTTTTACCTCATTTTAAAAATACTAGTTAGTATTATGCCAAAATTATTTTAAAAATATTATACCATCTCATTTACCTAGGGATAATTTGGGTTAGTTTTTTGGTGCACCACTATAAATGAAAGAGTTATAAAAAAATTTCAGCGAAAATCTCTCGAATGGCTCATTACCACAGCCATTGATGCTTCAACATTCACTCAAAAAGAAACCATCTAAAAAAATAATTTGTATACTCAAATGAGATGAAAATGTATTAAAAATCATGTATATTACAATGAAATCACTTGCTTATATACGCAAGGCAAAGCAATATGAAAGCTAAACTAGGCAATGTGGGACTAAACCCAACATAAGATAAAATTAAGTAAACAAAAATACCTAGAGCCTAGCAAGCATGAGTAAGATACTCTAACACCCCCCTCAAGTGAAGCTAGGGTATAACAATAGAGGATGCAGTGTGAATCCATGTGTCCCTATAAACATCAATCTATCATGTTGAATTACATGGATGTTGAGTCACTGTAACCGTCAAGTGAAATTATGAATGGTGCTAAATAAGAGGATCACTAAATACAAACACTACACTCCAAAGTACTAGGTAGAATGATGAACCCAAGGAAGCATAACTTGAACACCCTCCAACAAGATGGTGTAGTGAACACAAAGACTGATGGGGCTGCGACACTGGTGTCACTAGTGAGGATACTACATATGTATCATTATAAGAATCACCAAGAAGGCCATGGAGTCAAGTAAAAATCCTCATATGGGTTTCGATAAATAAAGTGGCTAAATAAGATACCCATGTACAAAGGAAAAATCTAGAATACACATATCTCTCATAAAGTGGAGAAAAAGAGAGAAAACCCGTAGGAAAAACTTTCCCCAAAAGAGAGAAAAGAAGAAGAGAGAGATAGAAAAAAACCCCCCAAAGATGATAAATAAGTCCACACTCCAAGTGCTCATAAGTCACAAATAGATTCAATCTAAAAGAGTGGTATGAATCCACTACTCGATCACAAAAACAACTGACACTTGGCTTCACCAGAATAACTTCAATAAAAAAACTGTCAGTGGTGATGAAAGTAAAAAAATTATATCATGTGCAAGGAATGCTCAAAACCAAGAAGCAAAATATATAAATCACAACCCCCATACTGCTAAATAGATGGAGTGGAGAAACAAAGGTCTGCATGAATGGTTTGAATCCACTACTCAAACACTAAATAACTTGACACTGTATACACTAAAATAGCTCCAAACAAGGAGACTATCAACTGTTAAAAAAAAGTGTCAAATATACAGATAAATATCTCAAAGATGATGGCCCATGGTGGTGATGAAAAAGACAAGCAATTGATGAAGTGAACAGGTGCTCAGAATAGAGCACAAAAATGCATGAAGGTAGACAAGGTTGAATCAACAAACCCCCCATGACACTTTATAAATTAGTGTGAGTAAAATATAACCATACACCAAAAATATCAAATAGAAACAAGGAAGACATTGGGATTCACTAGAATAAATCCAAATGAGGAGACTATCGACTTGTCGAATAAGCTATTGATAGATATGCTCCAAAAATAAGGGAGCAAAAAGGTATCTCTATAGAAGAAGGTGAGGTGCTAAGAAAGGAGCCTCAAGGAGATATGACACAACTACTAGTGTGTCAAGGTACCAATGCATATTGTGGGCTGATGGAATAGTGTGGGAAATGGCATAAAAAGCCTTAATGTGTGTAAATACACAAGAAAAGAATCAACAGCCAAAACACAATAATATGCAAAGCACATGTAAAAGGATTCTAGACTCAGCCAAAAATGCATCTGAGATAATGCATGCATGAAGTACAATATAGGGACCATAACACATGAAAAACCATAGTAGTGACAATGTACATTCAAGAATAAGATGTCAAACTTAATCAAAAATGCATCCATGAGTGTAACAAATGATAATTATGCAATCAAGAAGAAGCAAGAAGGAAGTTTGTATTGCTTGTGAGGGGGTCTAACCTCCTACCAGACCGAACCTCACCCTCCAATCTCTAAAAAATGAAAGAGTTATGGTAAAACAAATAATATTCCCTCAACAAATGCTCAAAATATAGTAAAATGCATCACCTATAAAAAGTCACCACAAATCGTAATAAGAGACAACACAATCAATGTGAAGAGACCCATAGAATGCATCACTTTATAAAATAGTGTGTTTTTAAAATTTAATGACACCAATGGATAGATAATCTAAAAACACACACTTTTAAAAAAATAGAACTCAAATCTAAGTTAAGGTTAAAAATTTATATGTGTTTTAATTTCCCGGTCAAAACAATTAAAAAACACTACAAACTGATTTTTGAGATCAAATCAGAAACAAACATAGTTTCTCAACACTCATTAGAATCATAGTTTTTCCATGGACTTAAAAAATTTGACCAAATTGAAAAATAATCCTTCTAGTTACCTCAATATGCATGTAGGAAAGTTTGATAAGGCAAAATTATTGAATTTTTAGCTGTGTAAAGAGGAGAAAGAGGTGGTTTACTATTGTTGTAGTGTCTTAAGCCTAGATGGGCACTATCAATAAGGTGAGATCCGGTCTACTACAAATTACCATGTCTCCTTCCAATGTTTCACATGGAGAAAAAAGATGCCCAAGGGAATTTCAATGCAAAAGTGTAGAACTTTCTTTGCAGATCTAGAAACTCAGATCTCAGATGCTCAAATCTCTTCTTACTCCCACCTCTCTTTTTCCAATGTAGAGAACAAACCTGAAATAAAAGAGACAAAAAAAGAGATGGAATCAAATTCCAATGCCAAATTTAGTGCTCCTCTTTGTTCCTCCCACATAGACCTTCTACACTTCAATGCCTTTTGTATGCAAGTGATGCCATAACTAAGAATGACAATGCAACAATAGATTTGTTATGTAGATCTGGAAATAAACAAAGAGAAGAATATGCAAGATTTGTTGTGTAGATCTAAAAATTAACGAAGAGAAGAATACACAAGTCAAAACAACTCCATGCTTCTCCACACCTCCACCATGCAAATTTGTAATGCCACAGCCTAAAAAATGATGCCTTCTCCTCAAATCTACAATGTCACAATAGAATAGGGTGCTAAAAACTCAACACCTTTTTAATGGTATATTTCAAGGCTTCTTAAAAGTAGATATGGCCTCTTTAACACATAAAAAATATAGATATGAAATAAACAAAGGAAACTAATTCCAACACCTTAATTTGTGTAAGCCAATAAAATGATGCCAACGTAAATTTGTAGAAAAAAGACAAAATAATGTTCTTTTTTTCCAATGGCATGCTGCTGAAGGTGATGCCAAACCTTGGAGAATGACTCCAAGGTAAACATATTCCAATGTAAAAAATATATGAGAAAAAAGGATGCCAAGCTGTAAGATACAATGCCTAGCAGTAGATCTGGGATAAAGAAAAAAATTCCAATGCCCAACTTAATGCCTCTTTCACTACAAATCCAATGCAATCCTTCTTTCCAACGCCTTTGCACCTATAAAATATAGATATTAAGATTACATAGCAGATCCTCTACACCTCTAAAGACTTCATCCTACATAACAAAAAACATAGGAAGTTACCCTTTGCTTTAATGATATGATATTAAACTAGATCTATAAAAAAAAACATCCGTTCTACTTTTAAATGAACCAAAACTTCAGATCTGCAACCAAATACCAGATAAAAGCACAACAATAGATTCCAACCAACTCATATTCAAATCACATTGTGAGGACAAACAAATGTAATGAATTAGGCTGAGTAATGGTTATTCGAGATGGCTCTGATACCATGAAAGAGTTATCAAAACTCTTCATCCAAGATCTCTCTAATAGCTCATTACCACAACCATTGATGCTTCAGCATTCAATTAAAAAGGAACCAATTGTTATACTGATATGAGATGAAAATGTATTAAAAAGCATGTATATTACAATGAAAGCACTTGTTTATATAGGGAAATCAAATAAATATGAAAGCTACACGAGGCAATGTGGGACTAAACCCTATATAAGACAAAACTAGGTAAACAGAACTACCTATAGCTTAGTAAACATGAGTAAGATACTCTAACAGTAAACTTAACTAACTAAATATGCATCGTATAGTTCATAAAATGAGTAGCCTAATCACTAATGAGATTCAAAGGACACCCTTATCTTCTTATGATGTTATCCCTTTAAAAAAATCACAATTGTGGTTGTAGTAAAATTATTTATTGGGGATGCCTTTGCCCACCTAGAAATATATTATATAATTCTTATGATGTACATTATGTCATTCCTTTCCACGATAGGGGAGATAGGTCTTATGAATTTGATAGCCCAATTCTTGAATGGCTCTTATAAATTTATTGGGATTAAAAAATATTATTCTCTTCTATCAAGTTTCTTAATAACTTATAGATGTCACATTTACGTGCAAACTCTTTAACATCATTATAGATCGTTGGCCTCTAGAGTCAAGAAAACATAGTTTGATGCATTGTTGATTCATTAGCATAGTGAACACATGCGACTCCCTCATGGCTGTCCTGTAAGACATCTGTGCACTCATGTTCCATAACACATTAGCACAAGACTTCACACACTTAATATTATATAAATCACCTCTAATGAGCTAATATGTGGGTATCACATACCATTAATTATTTGCTATTGTTCATTTTCAATCGCTTATAAGGACCCCAAAATCAAGAAAAATTGCAATTCTATGTAAGTCCTCAATTATTGTTAGATCTTGTATAGCTATACATCAGGGATTCCATCCTCTATATTCTATGCACATTCCCTTGAATTTATTTATGATAAATTACTTGGCCCATAATTTGGTTTCTTAGGTTTGACAACCATAGAGAAATGGAATTCTTGAAATAAGATTTTTCATATATTTATTATTCCATATATTGATCCATGAAGAAAATGACTGGGTTGGCAAGTAAGTACCATCAAAACTTATAAATCACATATACATGGATATTTTTTATTTCTTGATATTGTTTAAATTTCTCTCAACTAATGAAAGTTTCCTAACTACAAAGTAGATGTGTTGGTCAACTTTAGAATCCCCTAGCTATGCAAGGATGACACCAATGGTTGACCTAGATGCATCAACAATGACATGAAATGGTGTCTTCCAGACTATTTTTTTCAAGAATGACATGCTTACAGGCTAATCTTTCAGCGTGTCGAATGTCTCTTGTCATTTTTCCATCCAAATAAAAGGTCAATCATTTTGTAAAAGTTTCTCAAGTGGCCCAATATTATTTACATATTTATGGATGAACTTTCTATATTACCCTATGTGACCTAATAATGCGTGCACATCCCTTTAGGTGTTGGGCACTTCAAGTGGAAAAAATATTGAAATCTTCATGGTCGAAGCTAAAAAAATCCCTTCCTTGCATATGACATGGTTGATAAACATACCAAAGGGTGTGGTGAAATTTTATTTCTTCATGTCAAGAGAGATTTGAATCTTCCAACACCCCTCAAGCATTAATATCATATTTTAGGAGTAATATTTGATCAACCCATGAATGGTCCAGTCATCAAGATAAAATTGTAGTAACTTATGAATGAATTTATTGAAAGCTACAATTACAATACATGAAAAATATTTTTAGTGCATTCTTTAACCCTAAAGGCATTACATTATAAGTAAAGGACCCCATTCCATGGTGAGTATTATTTTGGGATTATCTTATTATTTAATTCAGATATGATGGTAACCAGATAAACCATTAGTGTTATTATATATTTCATAGCCAACAACTCCTAATATTTCTTCAGTAAATAAGGTTGGAAATGAATCATTGACACAAGCATAACTTAACAAACAAAATTTCACATATCTAGATTCACCCATCATTTTTTGAGTTGATCACCATCGGGATCACCCATTCTAACTCATCAATTACATAATGACCCTCATAGCCAGCATATTATCAATTTCCTCGTTGAACTTGGCATGAAGATTGGGGTTCATCATGTAAGGCCACTTCTTTACTAGGTAGGCACCTTAGATTAATTTGATTTTCATTTTCCCTAATGAAAAATATACACCCCTTATTTATTTTTAGTTGTGAGAATATATATTTTAGAACTCATGCAATAGTTCAACTAGCCATGCCAATTTTTTTAATCTATCTAGTAGTCTCTAATAATCGCAATCTTAGGCCCTTCTTTGATACCTATGTTGACATTATGGGTTTTTAAATATCCATTATGTTTTTTGTTCTTATCTTTTGACCTTATGTTCACCAATAGAATTATCTACATTTAAGTGACCTAATTTATCACTAGGTTTATTTTATTATATTTTCTTGATGACCTTATCCTTGTTGAATTTGAACTAGAAGTTGTGCTTTAGCCATACCTCATCCTCTTCCTTGCTTGGATTTCCACTTTCATTGTTACAGTCCCAAAACAACTAGGGTAGTAAAAGACCCTTTTCATTATGTAACTTTGGCACACGATCTTCCCTGATAGCATCATCCTCCATAATGGCTCTACACATGGACACTACAATAATTCATAAAATTTCAAATTAGGAGAGGAAAAGTAAAAGGTGTGAATGAAATTCACCTTCAACGTGTCCCATTCATTCATATTTCTTATTTTCTCACTAATGATATATCACACACATGCCCAAGTTTTGTAAGTTCTATAAAAAACATGAACCATAGGCCAATTGGTAGAAAATATGTGCTCTTTGTCTATACCTCTTCAAAACTTCACATATTTTTTCTAGTGTTGAATTTATACCATAGTTGGACAATGCCAACATAGGTTTACTGCACTCAATTATGGTGTAAATTTCTTCCTTGACAACAACCCAAGTAGGTAGTCAGGGTTTATGTGTTGCCCACTAATGCATGGATATACTTTTCAATGTATAAACCAAGGAGAATACACATTCATTTTCTTTGGGTAAGCATCCTTCCAAGTCATTTACTTATGCCGATGTGCACGTTGAACCATTATAGCAAGGGAACTTGGCAATCTTCCCCTTACTAGGCTAAAACACTATTTTTACCTATAACATGTTGCGTAATACCTAGATATTGGAGGTTGGGGATTTGATAGCATTAAACTTGATCCCTTTCAAGTCATTACATCCAATGGAATGTTTGTATCCCATATTTACCTTTTCCAATTTGCCCCAGGTCACTTCATAAGACTCATAGGTCTATCAATCACATACAATGCCCAAGGTGTTTAAAATCAAGATTACCTCCTCCCAAGCTAATAAATCCATCATCTTGAGGTTTCGAATGTTCCACCCCTTGCATGATGATGTTTTAAATGTGGTTATTTTATTCATCCATGTTGTTATAAACCTTCTTACAACATATTAGAATAAAATCACAAATACACAAAAATAATATTCCATAACAATAGAGCTTGTGTATACTTAGAATGCGGGTAGGGAACTAGAATAATTGTAGACCTAGAAGAGGGTAATCTACACTCAAATGCCAAGAGGAATGGATTTCAAAGCCTAATCCTGTGACATGGGGTATAACTCTCACTAGGGCACAATGTAGATAAATGATTACAACACTAACAATAAAGGGGTGTATCAAGGATATAATAAGTATATTACATGCAAGGAACTAATGAACAAGGGTAACCTAATTCAAGATAACTTAAAAAACTAAACTAATGATAAAGTGAGTGATGCAATGGTTGACTAATTGGTGGTCTATGAAACCTAAGGTGATAATGGAAACCCCTAAGAAATCATGTATCTATACCAACTTATTTGGTATAAGGAATAACAAAAACAAAGATAAACACATACATTCACAATAGAAATAAACAAGTAATATCTATTCTACTAAGTAAATAAATGAAAGAGAGTAAGCATAGAGATACTTACCTTGGGGTGGACTCATCTATGCCTCAATCTACCCCTTTCTCTCAAGTGGCATTTTCAAGGAGATGTTGTAGGTTCAAAACCTCAAATGAAGGATTGAAGACCTAGGTATCCTTAGTTAGGAATTCCAAATAATGGGTTTACCTCCTTGGTTCAACTTCTCCTATTGAGCTTCAAAGACTAGGAGAAATACTAGATCTCCAAAATAGACTCTAACCTCTAACTCCTCCAAATACTACTTAGGACTAGAAATGTCAGTCCAAGCAGAGTAGATGAATGTGTTATATGGTTTAAGAATTAAATATGGCCCATGTATATATGGATCCAATACCCATAACTAACCATGAACTCTATGTTGATGGTATCATCCATGTCAATACAATTGGAAAGATGTCAGTGGACATAGTTATTTATCACTGATGTTGATATAGTAAAAATGAGAAAGACATAACTCAGAATTTTGTCGGTCAAGGAGAGACAAGTATGAAACAAATTATATGCCTAGCAAATATAGTAGGAATATAGGGTGGCTATTAAGACTACATGAAAAGTAGTCATAGAGGTAAGATAGAAAGAGACTTAGAAGAAATCAAACTGATAGTAATGAATGTATGACTAAATAGTATGCAAACATCTCTCACAAAGTACCGTTCTCTGATACTGCCCCATTTTTGGTTCACCCTTTAAGGAATGCACTTAGGTGGATTGATCCATCAACAAGCCTTTGTAACAAAAAGTGTCAGTAAAGTGATAAAAGTGAAAAATATCAAGTGTATAAACCCTCCCCCTTAAAAATATTTTCCCTAAAAGGTGAAGATGAGGAAACTGATTTTGAAGTTCAAGAATAGGTTCCCAATTCGTATCTTTTGGTTGCATCCCATGCCACTAGACCAAAACCTCATTGATGGACTCATTGCAAAGTTAGGCCAAGCATTAATCTTTGATGGATTTAGGTTCAAGAAAGAGAGATCCATCTGCATTAAGTTCAAAAAGGATGGTTTGAGATGTGACATTATGGGCTAGGACTTTCTTCAAACATGAAACATGAAAAACATGATGGGCATGCAAAGAAGGTGAAAATCTCAGCTTGTATGTAACCAGACCAATTTGTTGAAGACCCTTATAAGGCCCTTTTAATTAAGGAGAAAGCTTACAGAACTTTTCAATTTTAAATAGTATTATGTATAAGGCTATGGTCAAAGGAAAACCATATCCCTAGGTTGGAAGTGAGCTCAAAATGGTGTTGATCAGCCTACTACTTCATGCAATTCTCAGCCAAGTTAAGATTGTCCTTGATAAGCCAAATAATATTTTATCAAGGGCTATAGGCAGTATCCATTGCCTTGATATGAGGGATTCCTAGGAGGTAAGAGAGGAAAAATGGTGGATTTTGACCATAGACAACTTCTTACAAAAACATCTTGGTGGTAATACGGTAAGTGGTATTGTAACACCATTCAAGAAGAGTTAACCACTTGACCCAGTGATGTTGTTGATCAAAAGCAAAACAATGAAGATATGTTTCCTGACATTTTTTGATAATTTTAGTTTAGCCATCTATCTACGGATGATAGCCAGAGCTCATTTTCAACTAAGTCCCCTTGTGCTTGAAGAGTTCCTACTAGAAAAGACTAGTAGAATATAGGCCTTAATAAGATATAATAGATGTAGGGATGCCACGAAGGCAAAAAATTTGGTCGAGGAATGTTTAGGCAATGGTAATAGCAATGTAAGGATGGGGAAAGGCACAAAAAGGGCATATTTAGAGAGGTAATCCACCACGACAAGTATGACTAATTTGTCACAATATTATAGCAATCCTTCAATAAGATCCACAGAGATATATTTTAAAAGGCATTACAGAATGGGTAATGGTTGGAGCAAGCCCAATATTTCCACCATTTCACATTTGGTTACTAACATGTATCACATTCTTCGACAAATTTATTGATATATTGCTTAATTCTTTGCCAAAAAAAAATTGTGGTGAACTTGCTCATAGGTTTTGAGGAAACCCAAATGACCAACTAAAAGTGATGCATGCAAATTGCATAGAATATTATGGTAAACCCTGGACCTAGGGATTAAGATAATGCAACCTTTATATCGTAAGGATTAGCCACCCCAAGTGTAGTTGGATTTGGGTTCAGGTTTAACGGATAATTTTAGGATGAGTTGGTGTGTGTAGTGATTGTCTTGGTGCCACTCTTGTTGAATATCACAGATCCAGTCAAAAATGGGCATAGATAATTCACATAACTTTGCATGTTTCTCATATTGGCAAGATAGTGCATTCACAAGCGCATTTTACTTGCCCTTTTTATAAATGATCTCATAATCATACCCCATCATTTTGGTGCCCCATTTTTTATGATCGGGGGAGGATACCCTTTAATCTAAGAAATAATCGAGACCACGATGATTTGTTTTGATATTAAAATGTTAACAACGCATAGATTAAATTTGTTGACCACATGGAGCATAGTGATAATTTCTTTTTCATATGTAACACACCAGACTTCTCCCCATGAGAGCCTTATTAGTAAAGGCAATAGGTTATCCATCTTGCATGAGGATGGCGTCGATTCCATTGCCACAAGCATCACCTTTGATGATAAAATTATTTGAGAAATCAAGGATTACCAAAATAGGTGTAGTGCGCATAGTGTGTTTCAATATATCAAAGGCTTATTTCATTGTCATAGACCAGAGAAAAGAGTCTTTTTTTCAAAATGGCGATCAATGAGGCAAAAAGTTTTTTGTAATCCTTGATAAATTTGTGGTAGTACCTGCGAAAGCCTAAGTACAATGGGGCCTAAATACTGAACCTTGAATTGACTAGAAGAATATTTTGATCATATTGACCAAAATACGTTGCAGAATAGAATTATTTTCCAATATTTAACGTTTTCATAATCCATATTATTACATAAAACTCTTTTTAAAAAAAATCATATCAAATTTTTGAGATTTAACGTTTCGAATCACCTTCTATATTGATGAAGGATCACAAAAAGTGATCCAAATTATCGAGCTTCAAAAATCTAACACAATTTTTTCCCAAAAAATACTTTATAAAAATTATCTTACCAGTTAAATCGTCTTCTATTAAAAATATTTTTTTCAATAACAAAGCCCTGATAAAAAAGCTTTTCTTTTTTAACTACGGAATAAAATATCAATCTCAAATCAAGTTGATTTTACCTGATCAGCATACTTTATTAATTATTATGATATATGTATTGATTATGCAAATTGATGTCGGAACAAGAAATTTAAAGTATAAAAAATCATTTTTTTATAATAAAATTTTAACATTTAAAAAATACTAACAGCTAATTAGTCCAAGCAATTTTTTTTTTAACCATATCGAATCCAAATAATCTTGCCATGCCGGGTACAAAAATAAGTATATTCCTAGTGAGAAGCTGGAATACTACCATATGATTCGCCCCATCTATAAAAACGTCCATTTGCGGGCCCAAACGTTCTGTGAAAATTATAGGATAGTGATGATGATTTTTTCCGACAGCCGGTGGGGTTAGGTGGAAACTGTATTGGGACAAGGCACTTGATTTCTTATATCGTAACAATGACAACCGGTGGGGTTGGAACGGCGTGGAGAAATACGAGTGATGAGTGGGATATGTCGAGGCCAACCCGCCAACAAAACGATCAACAACAAATTGAAAAGTCACGGTCCATCCATTGAATTTGGAACCCTTAATTTGTTTTCTTTTCTCAAGTGGTTCGGTCATAGTGGATTTCTTTCGTATCTAGAATCTCCCGTATTGATGACAGCCGGTGCGGTTGGGCCGGTGTGGAGAAATACGAGTGATGAGTGGGACATGTCGAGGCCAACCCGCCAACAAAACGATCAACAAATTGAAAAGTCACGGTCCATCCATTGAATTTGGAACCTTTAATTTGTTTTCTTTTCTCAAGTGTTTCGGTCATAGTGGATTTCTTCCATATCTAGAATCTCTCGTATTGATGACAGGCGGTGTGGTTGGGCCGGCGTGGAGAAATACGAGTGACGATCGGGATATGTCGAGGCCAACTTGCCAACCACAGGGTAAATTTGACGGTTACTTTTATTTGTTAAGAATTTTTTTGTGATGGTTTTTAAATAAATGTCACTTTGTACGTGACGTTCACTTCACATTTTTGACACTCACAATTTTCATATAAATATAAAAATATTTTTTTCATATAATAAAATGATATAAAATAAAATCTTATTATATTTTAAGTATATGTAAATATATTTAGGAAATATTATAATGTTTCATAATATCTTCAATGCATTTAAATTATAATTCGGTAGTGGTTGTTGGTGTTTTAGGTTGGTCCGTGGTCGTTGGTGGTGATTTAAGCATGGTTGGTATTTGATGTAAGAGGGTCTTGAGTCTCTCGTTTGTGTCCTAGCTCAGTTCTATTAACTCTAGTCAAAACGCTAATCCATTTACCCAATCAAATAAAGAATAACCCATAATCATTCAATAAAACAGTTTTTTAATAGAATGCATGGACTAATTTAAGATTAAAAATAAAAAATTCGATATAATTGTTGGTCCCTATATACTCGAATACAACAAACTAGTTTTTAATCACAAATAAAAGTATACTTTAGAGGCGAAAAGCTTGTAACATGTGCAAGTTTCATTGGTCAATTGTTAAGCAGTAAAAGGAGATGGGGAGGATGACTACACAATAGGAGAGTGAAATAGTAAACTTTATCCTCCTCATCACTACAAATAATGTTGCGAGGGCATTTACAAGTTTTAGAGGAGTGGGTGCAAGTATTATGCAAAGATAATTGAATGCACAATACATTTATAATTAGTTTATATGTTATAAATATTTACAAAAATATTAAATTTGAAGTATTTAAATTTATTATATAATTTTATTTATTGAAGGATTTCATATTGTTTAATGATTATTATATTTTTGTAAATTACTAATTAATGAGTGATAGCTTTAATTTAATTACACTTTTAATTTAGATTTTAAGATATTATAATTTTTTTTACTTTTTTTTTGGTAAAACAATTAAACAGAGAATCAAAGTTAAAATATATCATTTTTATTGACATATCACATCATTACATTTACTCCTATCCGATTATCTATTAATATAATTATGTCTTCTTATAACAATAAAGTTGATGTAATAATGTATATCTTATGAAATAAATATCAATTATATAATCATTATTTTATCCATTTATTAGATAAATTAAATTGAGAAAATAAATGAGTAAAATTGTCATATTTACATTAATTTATCATTTTTTTAATAATATAAAAGAAAAAATATCTAATAAAAATAGCATCATATTATTTAGTAACTTTTTTAATTTTTAATTTCTTTAAACATTTAAATTTACTTAAACTAAATTCATTGTTACATTTATATTAATTTTTTAATAATATGAAAGAATGGATATTGTTCATTAAGTTTTTAAAAAATTTATTCCTTTTAAATATGTAAATTTACTCAACTAAATTCATTGTCATATTTACATTGATTGATATTATTTTTTAATAATATGAAAGAAATCAATATTTATTAAAAATAACATTATATTATTCATTGATTTTTTAAATTTTTTATTCTCTTAAAACATTTAAATTTACTCAAGGTAAAATTATATCATTTATTAAATTTTTAATTTTTTATTCCTTTTATATATTGAAATTTACAACTCATGGCAATTCAAATAAATTATATTTTTTAATAAACATGTTTAATAAAAGATTTCATATTTTCATAAATTAAAAAAAAAATTGATTAAAAATTATGTGAAAAAATATTTGATTATAATTTTTTTGGATATATTATTAAAAAAAATTTAAATGTGATTTAAGACATATCCAGCAAAACCTTTTCACACAATTTTTATGATTTTTTTTTCAATAAAAATATAAACAAGTTAGATTGTTTGAATGTTCGAAAAACTTGTAAAGAAAGCTCATGTAGAGTCGAGGATACTAGATCCAACCGATGCAAAATTCCCCCATACTCAATGTCATCTCTAGCACGCACATATGGAGGCAGACATGGTAAATTTAATAAGGCAACTACAAAAAACACAGCCATTGCTTAAGACTAAAGAAAATATTGGTATGGTATATAAAGAAAAGTCGTGATTGCCGTTGGAAAACCTAATGGTTGAGCCATTGTTGTATGAGTCGTTTCCATACATCAGAGAAGTGGCTCTCGCATATGTGGCCAACCCTTTGTTATTCCTGTGTCCAATAGCAAGTCTCCCAACACCAACAATGCAGGCCTATGCTGTCCCTTCCATGCCACGCCTCCCTAACACAACCACTATGGCTATTGTCAACCATATTATGCCCCTCTACGCCCCCTCCATTGCCGTACACAGCAAGCAAACTATCTGCTTATGTTACGCTCCACCTTTTATTATGACTGCTTTCCAAATTCTAGCGCTCTGGTTTTCCTCATCCCCATTAATTGAAAAACAGACATTAAACTACATCCTATTTAAAATGTAGTGAATCTGGAGGCCCTCTCTTGGTCGTCCGCAATGCGCATTAAATCGTTGTTCAAGAAGTGGTTTTAGAAAGTAATAGATTCCACAATCCGCGCTTGTATTTAATTGGAAACTAGGAAAAGTCCTTCTATACCTAGCTTTTCTATGCCAGCATCTGTACTTATTTCATTGTACCAAAATTGCACCTAATCCCAGTTGACATGTGATTCATATATATAAAAGGTTTTCTATCAAATCTATCAGTACATAATAGTTAATAATCTGTAACAAGCCAAACCATACTCCGACGGCGGATCCTATAAGTTATAATTTATGAACCTATAGGGTTTAGGATATGACAATCAACCAGTAGGGTCTAGGTAGCCGGCTGCACATATTATAAAACAGTTGTTTTTTTAACTTTGAATGTCATTTTGACAGTCTTCATAATTTTTTTCCCATTCGTTAATACGTTTTAAAATATTTTGGACTGTATTTTACGGGTAAAAAATGTCTAAAATGGCTGTCAAATTTAACCCCTGCTGCCAACCTTCATTTGTATTGCATTTTATTTCACAAGATAATCAACAAATTACAATGTCAAGGTCAATCGATTGAATTTGGAGCCCTTAATTTTTTACTATGTGATATTAGTAGCACTGGTTTTTATGGTACAAGAAAAGTCAAGGTTAAGTAAAAGGAATTTATATTTCATTTCCTGTAGTGATAAAGTATTTTAATTTTTAATTTTTTAGTTAAGTGTTTTTTTTCACTATTTTATAAGTTTTTTTATTTTAAGTCGCATAATTTAGTTATCAATTTTTTTATAAAAATATTGTATAATTTTTATATACATTGAAAATTAATTATTATATATATTATACAATTTATACAAGTATTAGATTATATAATTTATATTCTAATATTATATCAATTTTTATAATATATGTTAAATGGCAATTGTTGAAGCTATAAAATACATTGTATGTAACAATATTTACAAATATCTCTCTTTTTGTTTTAATTGTATACAATATTGATTACAAAGCTTGAGTTCTTATGAATGGTGCGGAAGAGGTAGTCATGTTAATCTTTTTTCTTATGATTTTGGAAGATTTATATATATACTTTCTTTCATTTTTGCAAAGTGTTCAAAGGTAAATACAAGTTTGAGTGCCATATTAGATATGGATCCTTGTTGCAGTCAAATCAACTCTCATGACATGGGAGCTATAAGATAGACTCTAGGAGCTCATTGTCTTGTCCCATGATCAACAACATTGCATCATTGATTTGAGTTGCAAATGAGATGTCGATCTCTATCACAATCAAATTGATTCCCACGATGTCCTTCTCCATTCTTGACAAAAGAAAATATCTAATATGTTTTGTATGGCCTTGCCATTTCTTCCAATGGTTTAGTTATGGTGTTTTTGTATGTTCTTAGTGCTGATGTAATTGCTCTAGGTGTTAATATATTAGCATTGAAAATGAGTGGAAGCTAAAGATTGACTATGGGACCGTAATGTGTTGTCCCAACATCAGTGGCATTGCATCATTAATTCGAGATATAAATGAGATGTATATCCCTATCGTAACCAAACTTGCTCTCACGGCATCCTTGTCCACCCTTGACAATAGGAAATGTCTATTCAAATATGTTAATACCTTGCTTTAATAATATAACTTGAAAGACTTTGTCATTTTCCCTTGCCACCATTGCACAACTCACCATGAAATATTTTAGTATTTACATATTCTATATGGCCTTGCCTTTTCTTTTAAAGGTTTGAGTTTGTCATTTTTGTATATTCTTAACCCTAATATTAACTACTCTTAAGTGTCAATATATTGGTGGCATGGATGAATGGAAGATAAAATATGGATTATGGGACCTCAATGGGTGGTTTTAAATCAAAACAATCTCTTTCCATCTTCCAGATGGAACCAATAATGATTCTCTATATTTCCTACCCATACGTACAACACAAGATTCTTGTCACATGTCACTGTGGCATGGAACCTGTAGAAGCTCATATAGAACCTCTCCACACCCACATCTTTCGAGGTAAGCACCAAGTACATTACATTGTTGATGTTCTCCACCAAGACTATGATTCCCATGAGGGTTACCAAGTCAGATCTTTTCAAGGCCTTGTCTAGACAATATGCTTCATCCCACTATTGTTTCCTAAGTCTCATGGGAATGACATTCGTCACATTGAAATCATTTTTATAACCCTTGATATGTTTGACATATTTATATGCTGAGATGAATCTATGCAATGGCCTTGCCAAAGAAAAACCTTTGACGTAAATATATAAGATTATATAATATTTATTATAAAGATAATTATATATTATATATTCACAATTTTAAATATTATTAAAATATATAAATTATTTTTATTATATATATATATAATTAATATATTATATTTAATATATATCATAATATTATAATAATATCTAATATATCTAATTTTTATTCATTTTATGTTTAAAAAGCCAAAGAAAAATGGAAACATGACAAGAACCCATAATTTAAATCTTCCACCTCTACCTCACACACTCTATGCCATCTACCTATCCTTCACACACTACATGCAATCCACATGTTTCCTTACCGAATGGCGAAGTAAACCTTACAAATGTTCTCAAAGGGTATTGGAATTGGCATTTTTCTACAATTATGTATTTTGCAGGGAGTAGGAAAGGTTCATTCAGAGTTGCATGTGAAGCTAACTGGAATGACATTCTATGTTCCAACACCTAATGTTTATGTGGTTGGTCTCACTTGTGGGTTAGAGAAACCTACATCTTACTATGTACATTTACAATACATTTGACAAATAATTAAAGAATAATTTTTGTACTATTTCCTGTGTGTATAGATTTCAGGCTCCATTATCCTTTCTGCATTGTAAGAGGACCCTGATGAATTTGTTGACTAGGATCTATTAAGTTGTATGTGAGGGTCTAGTGACTTGTGCCTGAGCTTAGAGTAGATCCCAAAACCTATTTCTTCCTGAGTCTGATCTGCATGTGACCCACCGATGGGCTATAAGTGGATTTGGAAAGTCACTGCCCATCGATTGTAACATTTCATTCGGGGCTTGGCCCAGAAGGAGGTACTCCTCCATTTGATAGAACATTGTCCACCATCTCTGATTCTTTCTTCATAATGTCATGAGTTTAATCCTTGTTAAACCTAAACATTAGGTTGTCATCATCATCATTGCTTATGGCAATCTGTACAGAGCCACTCCAGGGTTTCATCTCAGCCCCCTCACATGCTAGTCCATGATTCTCTAGGACATCTTTCACAACTATCACTTCCACTACAGATTTGAGCTTCGTATCAAATGATGAAGGATTTTATGATGTGCCAAATAATAGTCTTGCTCCACTAGGGTTGTAAATCTATTTTTTTTGTTTTACTTTTCAACCTTCAGGTCAAGCATCTTCGATGCTAAGGCTAGTATAGCATTGAGCCCTCAATTTATGAAGTTGGTTTTATGGTATGACAATGAGTGGGGATGAAGGTAATCAAGTTAATTCAGTAGATATGCTTTTCTCAATTAAGAATGCAATGGGTAATGATATATATTATTTTCTAAGTGTTGTGTCAAATATATTGATGACAAGTCAGGTTTGGTGTTTGCAACAATTGAGTTGTGGATTTGATTTCACAAATGAGATTTTTTTCTTCTCGTAAATGACGGCTCCTCTAATTTGTAGCATCTTATGTTTGTTTTGAATACATTTTAGACAAGGTTTATGCAAATCAGAGAAAGAATTCTTAGTTTAACATTGATAAAAAAAAACATTATTGTGTTCGCTCCACCTTAGTGTTAATTGTACATCTGCCTTATGTAAATTGGTGACTCTTATTAAATCTAATTTTAGTCCAACCTCGATGTAAGCTATTACACTTGATATATCACTAGATCCATACATTTTTCCTTTTGCAATGCGTTCCCTAGGATGAATACAAGTTGATAGGGCTCAATAACATTATTATTGAGTTGATGGGGAATGGTTTGATGATGGAGAATCCACCATCAATGACCAAATTATGCCATGTGATATATCTCCCATCCTTAGAACAAAGATAAAAATTAGACATTATTATGTTCATCACCTCGTAGGTCACTTCTTTTAGCTCTACCACATACCTGTCTAGCCACATATCAACCCATACACCAGATTTTTTTATGCCATATACCAACATGCCAACGAGCAACTTATTAAATTATGTGTCATCATTTGAATCGATTTAAATAGCATATTCTCTATTTTGTCTCTTATGAGATGAATCGTGGGGCCTTGCCCCACCATATAAACATCCATCTTAACTATTAATTAGTATACTTTATTTCAAGAAAAAAAATTATATGATAAATTTAAAATAGATAAATCTTTAGACATTAATAAATTTTGGTTCCTTTTTTTTTGAGGGATAGAGCATCTTAAAATTTTGAGTGCTTAGTTAGCCATGAAGGTGTTGGTAATAATGGGTGGTGTAGAAATCATGCCTCTTTGGGTGCCCCTCCAAGTGGTGGTAGTGGTAGTAGTTTTAAGTATGTTGATCTTGCTATTGGTGACATGGATAAGGAGATTGATGATGTGGATATGGTTGATGTTGGCAAGGATTAAGTTGTCTTTGTTATGGATGTGTTCAGGGAGAACTCGAGTACAATTGGGATGCATTCCTAATCATTTTTTTTCTCTCTCTTATTTGGATGTTTGGCCTTTTTTATGTCTCATTTTGTATTTTGGCTTTGTCGTTTGGGAAATCGAAAGCTTTGTTTGCATACTTTGGGGTGGCCATCCTTTTTTTGTTTTTTTTGTTTTTTGTGATTGGTGGGCCTAGCCTTTTGTTGTGTTTGTCATATCTATATGACTCACAACATGTTTTTGTAATATCTCATTATATAATAAAAGGTTGAGGGACCCATTAACCCTCAACTATCAATAAAAATAAATAAATATCAGTATTTAAACATTTGAACTAATTTCTTACATTCCCCTCTCCAATAATGGGGAGTGGGGTTCTCCCTTCAACATTTGACATGATTGGGTTTGATTTAAGGAATGTTAAAATTGACAAGGATTACATTTGATATCCATATGAACATTTTTTAGTTTTTATGCGTACAAAGCAGAAATTTTTGGTGTACTATCATATTTTATGAAGAATTATAAATTTATCTATTTAGATTATAATAAATACATATTTAATTTTTTGATGTTTAATTTCTAAAATATGAAATGTCCTAGCATTTAAATGTTAATGTTGAATGGATATTAATAATAAAAATATTACCTAGTGATCAGGGTCAACAGTCAAATTAAAACCCAATCCATATAAATAACAAGTGTCATCATGAAACTTAAGTGCTTGTGTAATGACATAGGGTGAGTTTTTGTTATTACACTGAGAGGCATAAACTATAATCGAATTGGGGGATGGGTTCTCATGTCATGATTGTGTACTTAAAAACCTAAATACAAAAGGAAAAATCTAGTCAACATTATTTTAACACATCCACTTTTGAATACAAATAAAATCAATGTGAGATAAAAAAAGAAACAAAGAAAGAAATATGTGGCCATTGACTTATGGTCAAGGCACTATATCTGTAATCTAAAAACTTGACAAAATGAATACATTACCAAAGGACAAAAACACAATTCATGATGGAAGTTGATCATTTAACCATTTCACTCCAACAACGCATTTAGGTGATTTGATTCCACTAGGAGTAAATCAATTAGATATGTGGATGTCATATTAGTGGCACTTAGGATGTTTCCATCTTTAAGGGGTTTAAGAGCTTCCTCCTCAAATTAATTCAAATATCTTTTGTTTTTTTGAATCAGGAGCCATGGTGAACAAGGTTCTAGTAAAATGCATAATTAGACCTGTTTTAAATGGAAGTGGGTAGATCCTTGGAAGGAATGAGTGGAAGGTTTTGTAAGTCTACATTAAAATCAATGTCTTTGAAATAAAATTTAATATCTAAGGTGATTTATTAATAAAAATAAAATCTTAAAAAATCATCATGAGATAAGAAAGGAACAAAGAAAGTAATCCATGGTTATTGGATTCTAGTCCAAGTGCGAATTTATAATATTTGGACTTGATAAAAAAATATATTGTCAATGGACAAAAACACAATTGAGGATGAAATATTCATATCTAACCATTTAATGCACTCCAATAACACATCTCATTGATCATATTCCACCATGATCAAACCACTTAGATAGATGGATCACATTTTTGTGACACTAAAAATTTTCATTTCGCAATAGGTATAAGAGCCTCCTGCTCCACTTTAGAAAATGTGTTAATGAAAGTCTCTTTCACTTCTTTGAAGTAGGATCCATGGTGAACAAACTAGTAAAATACATAATTAGACATGTCATGAATGGGAGTGGGAAAATCCCTTGTGATAATGAGGAGAATGGAAAGTATCTCCACATTGAAATTAATGTCTTTGAAATAAAATTCAATCTTTGAGTTCAAAAGATGCATCATTAAATAAACACAAGAAGCATGCACTTGAACAAATACATATAGAGATGGCTATGTAATTACCACTTAACATTGTAAAACTATTAGGGTAGTTATATAACCACCACTTGTATAAACTAATAGTTTCACAACCATAAAAATTCCTCTAACCTACAAGAGCCATAAATTTTACATATGAACTCAAAATTGAACATGTATTTTTTCAAAAATTGCACAATTTTTTGAGAGGAACCCAATATGTATTATAAATGTACTTTTGATGCCAACCATATGTTTTTTGATCCCTTAAAATATCAATTAGATCTTTTTCAGGACTTGGTGTGTTGTAAATACAAGTGTTTGGTAGTTGATAGTCTTACAGACTGAATTAGATTATTTTCTTGATCCAAATTTGTGATAAAATAAATATGTAAAATATATTCACATGGTCACAACATAAAACCACCATAACCATGAAGGTGTCAACTACATCAAAAATTAGATACCTAACTACATAGTCTTTGATCAGAACATAGTTTTAGTTATTTTATAAGATATGTGTAAGCCTCCCTTAACACACTGTAATATTATAGTGCCTTATAATATCTATGTGGCCACAATGCCATTGGGAGGGGTTTTCAAACCTTTACCAGTATACATATATCATAAAAGATAGGTCAATAACATTATATAATTATACAATTGAGTGGTTTACCTTATGATACAATGTACATAACTATGTGTCCATAATACCATTAAAGTATTAACATAATCTTGTGTGACTTCCTCATAGATGTGATCCCAATTTAGACCTAAGTATATAATACAACTCACCCATGGGTGTACTCAATGTCACATAGTTTACAAGTGAAAAACATCATGTTTGAAGTGAGTAGAGTGGTAGGTCCACCACACTTGTGTGACTTCCAAGTCACTAAATACAATTACTAAACTTCACATGGTTTCAACTAACTAAACAGGGTCATAGTACTCTTTATAGTATTAAATATCCATTTAACCCCTATTAATAAGGTTAATACCATGTCAATGACCCATGCCATATAACTAAATATTAAGATATAATATATGTCATAGTGCATCTATGGATAAAAAATGAATAAGACTTAATCGAGGTCCATTGCATGAATTTGAATCTCCAGGATTATAACACATGTCATGATCATGGATAACCTATGATCACATCCAAATACTAAAGAAATATACCTTAGATAACAACAAATGGCCTTTTGTTCTAGGGAAAAGGGGATAATGGGTTCATTTAACCCATGTGTATGTTATGTTACCAAATATGCCATCATTTTCCTTGCGGCCCTAATCCACCCAAAAGGCCACAATATTATTTTACCATCCACTAAATTTTATTTGGCCCTTAAACAATTAATATTTGATGAGATCATTATAACCCATTCACACCTTCATTGATTAATATAAGCATAATTGATTGTTTTCCACACTTAATTATCATTCTAAAATTGAATATTTGTTAAATATATTCATGTGGTCACAACATAAGGCCACCAAAACTCACAAAGGTGCTAAATACATCACAAATCTGATACCCAACTATGTGATCTTTGATCACAACATAAATTTAGTTGTATTATAACACATGTATAAGCCTCCCTTAAACACACACTATAATATTATAGTCTCTCGTAATATCTATGTAGCTAAAATGCCATGGGAAGAGGTCACCAAATATTTACAAATATAAAGGCATTGCAAAGAGATGGGTCAATCCCATACTATAATTATATAATGGAGTCGCCACCTACCACCCTTACATTATAATACAATGTATCTATTAGGCTACAATACCATTGATGTATTGGTATAACCTTGTGGAAGTTCACAAACTTGATCCTACTTTAGATTGAATTGAATAATGCAATGCATTTGAGAACTTACATAATCTCATGGAGTTCACAAGTGAAAAAAGAATCACATTCAAGGTGAGAAAAGTGTTGGGTCAAACACACTCATGTGATCTTTAAGTCATTGGATGTGAGTAATAAAATTCATGTGGCCATTAAGTATTGACTAGGTTCATAGTACTTGATAGGATTGCCTAATATTTAATCTATAGTAGGGTGAACACACAATAATTTTGTCGTAATAATAATCATGCTTATATTTAGAACTATGCAATAAAAAATGAAACAATTGACTTTATTTGATCAATAATAATAACTTTATGATAGGTACATATATAGGTGGATGATAGGCATAACCCAAAATCCTATTTTACATGAGAGATTATCTTCCCCAATGACCTAATAACACTTAATCATGATAAATAACAACCTACACTAACACCCCCTTAATCACAGCTTATGTGGCAAGAAGAATTGGGTCCCAAAAACTATGTCTGATAAGGCAATCAAGTACAAATCAACTCTCATAATGTGGAGAAAAGGAGAAAACATGTAGGAAAAACTCCCCCTCCCCTACCAAAAAAATGAGATAGAGAAAAGAAGAAGAGAGGGTTTAAAACCCCCACTAGAAGCTACAATTATGTGTAGCCACTGTGTATCCTACAAAGGATCTATTTGGAGTGATTATGGATCAGAAACAAGTGTAATAAAGAGCGGATCACCCTGGAATAATGAATGTGTCCACCAAGTGCCTAATGGATATGTAACCAAGGTGTGTTTTCTATACAAAGAATTGAACTCCTCATGCATATTAGATGAACCAATTGCTCCATGTAATGATGGTACATTAGAAGTAGAAGCAAAGAAGGAATGCATAACTCCCTATAAATGTGTACTAGACTATTTGATATCTGATGAGTCTTAGATCAATGTAGTTGATCCATGTAATGTTTGAAGTGGACTAAAAGTAAGTGGATAAATAAATAACTCCTCAATATTTTAAAGGTGATAAGGAGATGGTAGAAGTATGTCCCCTTCACTACTATAGTCATATGTGCTAGAGGCGGAGTCCTCATCATTAGAGATGTGCTCAAGTTGAAAAATGTCATCAAGTCCAAATGAGTCTGATGAATAAGAATATGAAGGATATTTAGGAATAAAGTGTTTGAAGGTCCAGATTCATGTTTGATGATCAAATATTCTCACTGCCACTATAATATCATTGTGCGACTCTTTGACATACATTAAATTTGGAGTGAACTCAACTTGCATGCCCAGACCAAGATGAGTAATTTGGTAGACTAATAGGAGATTAGTTGAAAGTTAGGGATTACTTAGACTATTATTGATTATTCACCACTCACTTCAATAGACCCTCTCTTGAAAACCTATGTAGAAGTGTCATCACCCAATCAAATAGTGGACATGTCACATGGTTCTAAGGAAGTGAATTCTCCTTGTGAAAAAACCATGGGATGTGATGCACTAGAGTCAATAACCCATGTAGGAGTCTGAGGTACAACTGCAACTAGGGCCCTTATTTTACTTTATCCGTACCATATTATTTTTACTTTTCTTTACCATTACTATTTGTCTTGAAGGATTCTAGGGTTGATGAAATTAGTTTGATAGACTTAGGAACATGTATATTGTTCTTTTCAAGAAGGATAGTTAGGTAGCCAATCTTCTTTTTCAAACATTTGCTTCCATCATGCTTTTATAAGAAATACCCATATTTGATCCTCTCTTTCTTAGGCTTAACACTAGAAAAAAGGGGTTTCATTGGTTGATTTGGAAGTAGGATTATTTTGATCCTTTTCCAATTCATCTTTTATATTTTATTTCTTCTCCTTATTATTTGAAGTCTTCAGTTTCCATTTTCCATCAATTAGAACATGTGTTTTGATAACTTAAATGTATCCATATGTATTAACTTATCTTTCTCTAGAGTCAATTCATAAACAAAATAATCTAAAGAGTGCATTTTCCATGAAACTCCAAGAGAAATTTTTGTGGCATGGGAAGTAGAGACAAACACATAATAGTTTAGACCTAGTTTAGAGAGTATATAAAGAACCAATTGATCATTTTTATTATCTATTCCACATTATTTTAACTATAATCACAAATATTTAAGCTTAGCGAAGAAATATTATAGGGTGTTTAAACAATTAGTAGTTAAAATCATAAGCACATTCTCTAGTTCATGACCTCTCATCAAATATAGCTTCCCAAAAATATTTTTCAATGTGACCCATACTTCATTAGTATTTTTTTATAGAGTTAGTATGAAACAGAAGATCAAGAGACAAAACAATCTAAGGGATTTTTAACAATGGTTAAACCATTTAAATTTTTCTATAGTGGCATCTGGTTCAGTTTTAGTGGCCATTATAATGCAATGTAAACCCTTGCTCCTCAGAATGATTTGTATTATAGATTTCCATTCATAATAGTTAAAAAGTGTGAGAGGACTTATCAAATTAACATCCATAATGCAAAATTAAGTTTTTAAAAATGAAAATAAGGCAAGAACATAATGAAAAGAGAAACACAACACCCCTTGAAATTAATTTTGATGATCCCCCCAGATTTTGACACTTTATAATTATAGTACAATAAAAAATTAGACATCTCCCATGAGACTAGCACAAAAAGCTAAGCACTTTCGAAAAAAATAGGTTCCTCAATCTGAGTTGCCTATCAAAGATTACAAGGCTTTCAATCTTTCATTATTAATGCCTATTTGATTAAAATTTGTAGTAAATGTAAATGCTCATTTTACTAAAAAAATAGTTTCACTAAAAAAAATAGGGATGGGAAGATGTGAACTAGATTTGTGTTGTGACCTGAATAATTCATGTAGAATTTGCATGTGCTAGGTGCGATTGAAGGCCTAATTGCTAGGGTATTGTAGGGGGCTAGTTGTAGCCTACTTATGATAGCTAAAATATGTTATGATGAGGCTCTTAGGTTGAACTAGAGAATTTTAAAACTTATACATAGGTCATAAGATGGATCTGAGTAAATCCCTAATAGAAAATGTTTGATGCAGGGATGACAAATGAATCTTTGAATGATGCAACTATTTGAAACAAATAATACAGTGAGACCACTAATCAATGAGTGAATGATAGAGAGGAAATTTAATTGGTGAAGGATACCCAAACCATCTCCCAATTATATGTGTAGAAGCATCAAAGACCTTAACAAATTTGAAATGGTGAGATGTGGGTAGATTGGCTTGAAGAGGAAGACATCAGGTGGAAAGCTCGGTGAAGAGTAGAGGGAACATTTGTAGTAGTAATTAGGCCATAAAATCTATACAATGTACCTAGATTTGGATGTTATTTCAAGTTAGGTTGAAACCCTATAGGGAAGGTGATTTGAATAAAACACAAGCCCAAATCAAACAATTGTGGCAAAGAGACTTGGATTTAATTTCCAATGTGGACATCTCTTTTTTGATGGCTTAGCCAATGTGCCTCATGGTTCTAATCAACTCAGACTCTATGTTGAATATACATAGATATATGAAAAAGGCTTATATAACCAATACAAAAAACAATGGAAATATTTTTCTATTTGACATAGGACAAATAAAACCAACATGCAAATACCAAGGCAAATGAGAGAATAAGATTGCAGATGAACACACAAATCTGAAAATTTCTTTCTTATCAACAATTTATATCAGAATACAAATCATAAATCAACATTATCTTCAATAGATAAAATGATTCTCATTACTAAAAATTGGGTGCTATGATACCATGACATAATTGCCCAATAGTTGATCTCTTATAGGGCAAACACACAATAATTATGTTGCAATGAGAACCCTACTTGTATTTATAACTATGCAACAAGAAATGCAATAATTACCTCGATTAGTTAATAATAATAGCTTAGGAAAGGTACATATATAGGTAGAAGATAGGCATGACCCAACATCCTCATGCATGTGGGATTATATT
The DNA here is from genome assembly GCA_037957365.1 of Torreya grandis. NCBI lineage: Eukaryota > Viridiplantae > Streptophyta > Pinopsida > Cupressales > Taxaceae > Torreya > Torreya grandis. Next base: position 2,731,131 of record JARHVA010000463.1, read on the forward strand.
CTCTAATGACCTAATAACACCTAAGAATGATAAATAAAAACTTACACTAACACCCTTTATATTATTAAGGATCTACATAACCCATATTAATAAGGCTAAAGTGACATCAACATGTGCCATATGACTGTACATTAAACTAAAATATATACCATAACACGTGTGTAGCTAAAAAATGAAGAAGAGTTGTTCGAGGTCCATTGTGTGAATGCAAGCCTCTAGAGTTATGACATGTGTCATGATCATGGATAGTTGGAGGTCCTATTCAAACAATAAAGAAATATTCCTTAGCTAATTACCAACAACATTTCATTTAAAGCAAAAAGAGATAGTGATTACAATTAACCCATGTGTTTGCCAAGTCACCAAATGGTTCCATTTATTACAATAGTCCAAGCCACGTGAAAGGGCCACAATACAATTTTAACACATACTAAAGTCTATGTGGCCATCATAAAATTAATATTTAACACCATCAATGTGACCTAAGCTGCACAAATTTTACAGACCTCAAATGTAACTAAAACACAAACTATATTTTATATTGCACCCATGGAAGGAGTACAAATAAACATTACTTTAGGTCATTGTGAGAAGTGACCAAGTGAATGATGTAAATATTAGTGATAAGTGTCACAACCTTAATGGCCATAAAGTCATGGATTCCATGAAGTTTAGGATTGAGGATAAGTATTTCCTGATTTCTCTGAACAATGGGATCTCTGTCAAGTTTCAAAATCTCATTCATCAAAGTTACCACAAGATATCCACGTGACACCCACATATGCAAGCACTCATGCTAAAATACTAATGCCAGTGACTAGTTGTGGACTATACATGTATTAAATCAAAATCAATATTTCAACACGTCAGCAGACTTCCACCAAGTGAAACTTGTTAAAATTTTCTACATAAAGAGATTGTGATTGTGACACTAGGATGGGAACACGTGTCTTAATCATGGATATCCTATGCCCCAAGTAAATCACTTATGTCTTATTTTCACATACAGTGGCCACAAAATATTTCACTTATAATATTATTATTAAAATCCCAAAGGTAATAGTTCACAAACTAATCATATTATATTATAACTAATGTGGCTCATGGAAACCTTTTCCCAAATTTAACATATAATTTTTAAACAATTCTTAGATGATTGCCTCAGTTTTCATGTTCCAATCACAAATTCATGAAGATAGGAAATAGTTCATGCGGTCACATAGCTAACAGAGAATGCATTCACTACATTGGCTTATTCAACATGATTATGCTAAATGACACAATGTTAGAAATGTGTTGTATATTTTTCATGATTTATACTCCACTAGATTGTAAACCTAGATGGGTAGCCTCCAACGGGGTTCGAGGCAATGCCCTAATTTTTTTAAGACTATATTGGTTTCAACCCATGGTATTGTGATACCTATTTAATAATTACCTATTGATGTGTATATATATACTCACACATAAAATAGGAAAAAATAAAACTTGGTAGTATATAATTGTATTGTAAATGATTAAGTTAATACAATAAAGGAGTTAATGTGTTGAGTTTTTTATATGAAAGGGTTTTCTTAGGTGAAATCCTGTGGACTATGTAATCTTGCATGTCTGCACTTTTCATCACTTTTGTCAGGGTTTGACTCATTTGCGTCAAGTTTCCTTCATTTCCTTTCCACTTTAAAAACTTCACAGAGTTTATAATTTATAATCAATAAAATTTGTAAATGATTTTATTTCAATGTCTTTTGCATCTTTGGAACAACTACTAGTTATTACAATCCTTTACACTTCTTACTACTAACACTTTGGAAAAATATATAGATATAGATATATATGGGAAAGGGTTATGATTGTTAACATTTAAAGTCTTGTACATGAAACTAATCAATAATCATTAAAAATCATTCTCTCATAAATATGTCATATTTTAAACAGATAAGCATCAGGGGTATTTTGATTCCAAGTGGATAATATTTCCTCTAAGAGAAACCCCATGTGGTATATTGATGGAAATATGCATATATTTTGTGACTTTTCACCACGTCTCATAGTTAGTGTCACAAGGCTAGCTCTTCAGAGTTAGACAGTTGTGCGGCACTGCTTGTCCTAACCTAAATCCCTCATTACGATGGCAGTCTAAAAGAAATAAGGACTATGCCTTTAGTGTTTACCTGCATAAGTACACCCAAAAACATAGTGGATAACAACTTGTATAAAGAAAGGATCAAGAATGAAAATAAAAACACATACTTGCAAAGATTAGGAAATCGACTCAACACACATGAGCATTCACATAATGCAAGAAAATTAGGAGTAACATGTATTTTATTAACTCTTCAAGACAATATGGTCCAAAATACAATAAATGGGCCAACTAGCTAACATACATAATAACCACTGAGTCGAGCTCAGTCGATAATGCTCAAAACCACTCGAATGATTACAATAAACAATTCCATCCTAAGGTCTGATTACTCTCTACCTATGACAACCTAGCCCCTGCTTCACAAAATCTAAGACTAACAAAACTGCTCATAAACACCTACATGACGCTTGCATGAACATGTGCCCACGGTCCACATAAACTTGGGACTGACACACTAGCTTCATAATGATTTTATTTTCACCACTTTGACAGTTCAAACTTGCATTCACCTAAATCAATGTGTAAAGAAAGATAACCAATCATTGATTAAGGCAGATCAACTCATGAATGTAGTTAGGGATGTTAAAGCAACACATCCCTCAAACTCCCCAACTTAAAAATCAGTGATGTCCTTAGTGCTAGCAGGAATCCATGAGGCAATCTTCTATTTAGACTCAACCCAGAGTCAAAAGATTAGCATGTCCCTTATTCAGACCCAATCCAAGCCAAGAGGCCAACATGCCCCATTTCCAAGCTCTATCCATAATCCAGAGTCAAGAGACCAACATGCCCCCTTTTCAGACCCAAAGCTAAGAGATAAACACATCCCCTTTTCAATCTCCCTTCAGATTCAAGAGACCAACACAACCCCTTTTCAGACCTTAAGCTAAGAGATAAACACATCCCTTTTTCTGGATCCATTCAGAGTCAAGAGATTTACATGTCTCCTTTTCAAACCTAAAGCCAAGAGATAAACACATCCCCTATTCAAGCTCCATCTAGAGTTAAGAGACCAAGGCCAAACTCCATGACCTTAACTTTGAGGGTTTCCACTTGCTCCCAACTTGCTAAAAAACACCATTCCAACACCACTATAAACTCCCTCCACTTCATATTTCCAAGTAACCCATTATCTTTACCTTAATAAACTATTTCAACTGTCGCTCTAGTTTTACCCATCACACACACAGAAGGATACTTAAGTGGGAACCATCACTAGTTTGGATTCATTAGCGACTAAGGTATCCAACTGATCACAAAACTGAGAAACACACTGAATCTTTGGTAAATTCAACACGTAGACAAGCTTGCCTACACAAGCTACACCAAACCAATACAACTTTAGAAAATCACCCTAATCTTGCCAACCCCCAAACTTGGGGTGGAGGAAAATGGCTCTTGATGACCCACCTCTTCAAGACTCCACAAACCCAACAAAGACTAAGTGATCCTATCAAACTTTCCCTTAAAATAGTACTAAAATTCCAATGAAAGAGTATAACAGGCAAAGACAACTCTTTAGATCAAATACTTCAGCCCCAACAATAGGAACATATTCCTTACCCAAGAACTCTCCTTTGGAACCAACATGATGCACTTGATCAATTATCTTCTTTGTGACACAACAAAATGGTATTTCCTTGAGCATACTCCATGAAAGTGAAGAACCCACCTCAAATCAACAAGAAAAAGGAACCTGCTACTCCCTTTCAACATCCCAACTACCACCAAGCAATATAAGATACATTGACTCCTCACCAATTCTTGCACTCTTCTGCATACTCAACTCAACACTCCTTTCATCTTCCCAATCCCACTCCTCTGCACAATTTTCATGACACACGTTTGCAATGCATCTGACACAAAAGAACCCTGAGATGGGGAAAACTGTCACCTTACCCAACCTAGGTAAACCCTATCTCAGCACAACATAGATGGATTGTAACTACTCTAAGCCTACTTGAGCCCTCAGAGGTCTGGAGATCAAGTTTCTAAGACTAAACTGGTTGAATTCTAATTACAAGACCACCCAAGTCCGTGAGTACCCTTTCCAAAATAATAAACCCCAGCAAGTTACAATGACCACTTCTGAACACAAACTGCACCTAACATTAAGCTTCCCTAAGTACACACATCATCTGCTCAAATCGTTCATCCAAATCCTCCATCTGAACTGCAAACACCTCCTGCTACTTTGAACACTCTCATTTGTAGTGATTCCCACCACACATCCAACACTTCAAATGGGATTGCTTCCCACTTGACTCTCCAACTAGTGAATTCTTCTTTCCACCCATGGAAGTGCTCCAAGACTTACAAGATCCCTCTGATGACTCTGGAGTAGCCTTCCTTCCTTGGTCACCCCTTAGCTTCCCTGAAGACTTACTCAACCCATTACCAATGCCTCACCACATGGATGTGCAAGGGCCTAAGGTGTTTCTGGTTGAATAACCCTCTCTAAACTCTAAGAGATGGTCTACTACAGCAATTGCTTCACTAACATCAGACATTTCATGGCGATGGAGCTGCCCTTGAGCCCATGACTAAAGACCATGAGTAAATTGAAACAACTTATCCACCTCGAACATGTCGATGGCCTCCAACAAAAGGATTTTGAAAGAATGGATATACTCACCCATCTCCCCCACTTGCTTCAACTGAGTCAACTCGGTCCTAGCCAACCATTATACATTCCCAAGTCAAAATTGAACCCTAAGGGCTTCCTTCAGATCCTCCTAAGATTCCAACCTCTACACCAAACTCCTTGATGTAATGTTGTCAGCCAAGGTTCTATACCAAACCTTTGTCATACCCGTGAGGTACTTTGCTATAGCGCGCACCTCTTGTGTTCGTAATAGACCCCCTAACCTTACTAGGAAATCCTCCATGTCCTAGAAGAAACTCTCAAGAAGATGGTCATCTCGCTCACCATCATAACACTTCAATTCCTTAAACTTAGGGAGCTTCATGATTGAAGAAGAAATATACCTTGATGCTTTCACCAAACCTGATACCATTGATCGGTATAAAGCCACTTCATCCGAAAGACCAAGTTCTCCAAACTTCCAGTAAGTTATATGATCATCTACCCCATGGTAGTCACCTTCTCTTCAAGTTCATTGAATCTTGTACCCACATGGTCAGCGATCAATTGGAACTGGGCACCAACTCGCTCAACAAGGCCTTCACCCACTGCAACAACTCTCAACTTACCAATGTGGTAACTACCACCACCTTCACCTTTGCCCTAACCCTACTCTCGACCCCTACTAGCCACTTTCTTGAGTGACATCCTAGACAGATCTCCTGCCATATTGACTCAGACACAACACTAGACTAACTCAATAGGAGAAAGCACAAGACTATTTAACTTTAGTCAAACACAAGCCCATAAAACACAAACCATGTGCTCTGATACCAATTATCACAGGGCCAGCTCTCCAGAGCTGGCCATCCATGTGGCACTACTTGTCCTAACCCAAATCACTCATTATGATGGGACTCTACAAGAACTACGTACTATGCCTTCAATATTTACCTGCACAAGTACACCCACAAACATAGTGGACAACAACTTGTATAAAGAAAGGATTAACATCAAAAATAAAAACACACACTTGCAAAGATCAAGAAATTAACTCAACACACATGAGCATTCACACAATGCAAGAAAACTAGGAGTAATGTGTATTTTATTAACTCTTCAGGACAATCTGGTCCAAAGTATAATAAACAGTCCAACTAGCCAACATACACAACAACCACTGAGTCAGGCTCAGCTAATAATGCTTGGAACCACTCAAATGATTACAATAAACAATTCCCTCCCAAAGTCTGATTACTCTCTACCTAGGACAACCCAACCCCTGATTCACAAAATTTGAGACCAATAGAACTTCTCACAAACACCCGCATGATTCTTTCATGGACACATGCCCACGGGGACTGACACACCAGCTTCACAATGATTCGCTTTTAACCACTTTGATAGTCTAGACTTGTATTCACCCAAATCACTGTGTAAAGAAAGCTAACCATTCATTTGATTAAGGTAGATCAACTCATGAATTTAGTTAGGGATGTTGAAGCAACACATCCCTCATAGTTAGTCAGAGGAGCTCTTTGATGAACTCCCATGGATGGTGTCACTCTCCACTAAGGTGGCCCTTTTCAAATCAGAGTGATGTCATAACATGTTTGGTAATTAATGAAGTTAAGATTATTCAACATGTTTTACAGATATAGTAAAGATAAGGATGATGATTTATAAAATATAATACCAATGTTGACACAACTCAATGGGGTTGGGACAACAACGGTCGAGGCCAAAAGTCTTCACTTGAATTTTATTTTACAAGAGGCATGTCATAGGTAGAATACAAATCTCATGTCTCAATCCTATAAATATGCAAGTTTACAACATCCTCAATAAACAAATTGATTGAAGAGGAAAAATGGTGAAGGATAAGATGTTAGTTTGTTTAATGTTAGCTTTCATTGTTTGTCAAGTAGTGTAGATGGCAAGCGAGCATAGCACTTTATCCAGGTAGACTGTGCTGTAATGAATGGGGATGGTATGGCAACACACTTGATCATTATAATGGTCATTTCTAAAGACAATGTGGAGGTGGAGGGACCCCTCCCACACTAAATCCTTTGGTAGAGCTTAACCAACATGCACCAACTCCCGGTGCATGTTGGTCGTCACTAGTCATCGAGCTTTAGTCTCTATCGATCATCAAAAGCTTATCACTAATCATAGTTAAAATGGATAAAACTATAGTTAATTTTGATTTTAAAGCCTTCACTTCATTCTAACCATCCCCACCATGATCACCACCACCTTCACTACCAATTGAAAATCATCATCAACCCAACCATGAACTATGACTACTTAGGTGTCACTGAACTTGTCATGTGGCACAGACCTAGTGTGGCATGCAAATTATTCGATGGTAATACCAGATTATCATTCCCTAACACATTGATAATCATGTCTTATTAAGATTACCTTAATCTCCTATGGTTTACTATTAACTACGTAATGCCAACCTAAAGGCCAAAAAAATTTCCTTTGCCATTTGGTTGCTATTGGATCCAAAGTGGAGGGAGATAGCTCAAGTGGAAGTGGTCAAAACAAGAGCGGAGGAGTCAATGTTGAATTCTAGGTTTTTCACTAGTCAAACATCGAGGTAAATTCTAGAAGGTTTTATCATTTTCATAGAGTCAAGTAGGTGTATCAAGACAACTACACCAAATAAAGTGACTGTTTCATTTTGTTTGAAGGTTTTGTATGCCCCTATTCAATGTTACCCTTGTTTCTCTATAAACAGTGTCTTAACACACAGTGGTCTGCATTATTGTGAACCGTGTTTATTAACTTTACATAAACAGTTAAATTTATACAAACACCTTAGATAGTGTGAAATATGTTTATAACTAGTATTATTGAGTTTCCACTTAGTTTACAAATACACATACTCAATCCTCCTTTCAACAAGAAATAGAGCTATATTGTTCAAACACAGAATATCTTTTAATAGATGGTCATTTTAAAGGACAAAAGAAAGCAAAGCTCAATGTTACCTTATTCAAACATGCATATAACCCTACATAAAACTGAATCCCTCACTTATTTATGATAGATTCATTTATATTTGTAATCACAAAAGGGAAAGTGGACATTGAATACCCTAAACAAGGAAAGAAATTCTACAGTTTTTTTATAAATGTTAAAAAATAAAATCCATAACTTATTAAAATAGACAAATCCAAAACATAGGAAGCAAGAATAGGTATGGGGAAAAAAGGAAAATGCTTCAGATAAACACATTCACAGTGTGTTCATAAGCCTCCTTTGCATAAATTATTTAGATGAAAATACAAAGAAAAGCAGTGAAGATTGTAATAAATCCTTTAAAAGGGCATCTATCTTCAATTTACCTATATCTACTATTTCTCAGGCCCTGTTTCTTGTTGCTAGAGGCCCACTGTACATAAGGCTAAGCTTGCCCAAGATTTTGTCTCTTTTAATATGTTAATTTTATACATAAAGACAAGCTTATATGCAGGGTCATATGCACTATGAATTTAGAGGAAGAGAGTTGTTCCATAGGGTAGAACATGGTGTATAAGAGCCTCTCTAGTATTTTCCAAGATTTAATATTTAGAGCTCTATTTTTAATTCATGTGTTTTTAGTCACCATTTCATGTGTATTTATGCTTGTAAGTGCCTAAATGTACTCTATTCTTTGTGATGGGTTGATCATGCATGTGTGGTTTGAAGTACATTGAAAGTGTTACTCTTATCATATTTCATGTGTTTGTGTAGACTTTCACAAAGTAAGAGTGTGTGAATCCATGTTTGTTATACTCCCATTGTCATATCCCATTCTAGTTCCACTTATCATTCATCTTTCCATCCATCACCAATCCTAATCAAATATTATCTCATTATCCATATCCTATCCTAAGTCCATCTCATCCCTAACCCTCATCATATTATCTTGTCTTCATTTCATCTTAGTTATACCCCATCAACTTGTATATCCTAGCCTAATCATTATCTAGTATATTTTTGTCACCCTTTTTCTTGTATATCCTTTTCATTATCCCATCTCATATCTTAAGTTAGTCACACCTTGTCATAAGACCATCTCATCCATAATCAATCACACCTCACTTTTACCTTGCCTTATCCATCACTCACACCATAGTTTTGATCATTCCCATATCATTTTATTGACATCACCCCCTTACATATTTGATCTTAACCCATCACCTATCATAAACCCATCTTGTCTCACCATCCACATTCTATCCTAAGTCTACCTCATCCGTAATCCTAATCATCCCCATACCATCTTGTCTCATTACCTCATCATCTTGTATATCCTTGTTTTATCTTCTTATTGTCCTATTTACATATTTTTACATCTCTTATCTTATCTCCTATCATACACATCATCCTAATCATCCCTCTAGTCACATCTCGATATAACTCATCATTAGTCATACCCCATACCTATCCTAATCACATCATATCCAAATTCCATACCCCAATCACCTGTCTTGACCTTGCCTTCATCACCCATCTAGTCATCAACTCATCCTATCTTAGTTGGATTCTAAGTCACTTACGGGTCTAAACCATCCACCTTTCATCACCCCTTCATCATTTCGTCATCACCTATCATCATACTTATCCTTATTACATTGCCTTAATCACCTTCATCACATAATCACCTACCACCCCATCTTGAGTAAATTGGTCCAAGGTTTTGAGCTAGTCCTATCATCCCCCCTATTATCTTATCACCATCCTATCATCCTAATCCACTTGGTCAAATCTCATATCATAATCAATAGCTTGTTAGCAATTTGTCACTTTTTCGGTCTCGATCTAGCAAACCCATCAACTATCAATTATCCCTAGTCCAATCATCTTGCCTTATTCATAACTAGCACCCATCATATTGTCCTCTTTCTAGTTTGAATCTAGGCACCCATAATATCCCAAATCCTTTTGCTATTTTGATGACTGGGCATTGTTGACAAGTTATTATCACTTATCATACTATTGATTTGACATTTGATCATAGTCCTTAATCTGTTAGTATATCTCATCTCCATCATTACCCATCATACTAACTCAGTCCTTTTGATCTATTTTGTTCAAGAACCTTATCTAATCTTTATCCAACCTATATCATCTGTCACTTATCAACCATCGCCATGGAACTAGACCCTGCCATCATTGACTAATACATACATGACAATAAAGATGAGATCCTTTTGTGGCTCATTATGATGGGTGTACCAATTCCCAAAGGTGTTGATCCCCTTTTACTCATTGAACCTCTTGTCCAAGCACTATCATGTGAATCTTGTACCAATCCTTATCTGCTAGCCATAAACCACCATCTACCCATTCCCATACTAGTAAAGGGAATCCAATCTTGGCCACCTCGAATGCATCCACCTAATTATATCTACAACCATCTAATCATAAGTCCAATGTTTCCACATCTAAGTCACAACATGAAATGGATCCTTATACTCCCCTTCCTATATCCCTGAAATCCATTTTCAAATAACTTAACACTAATAACATGATGATCTATCCACATATCTGATATCTTGATCCTATTAAGCCTATGCCCTCTTGGTATAATGAAAACCAATATTGTCCATACCATCAAACTTGGGGGCATACCATTAATTGATGTTGAAATTTTAAAGATTTTGTCCAATACCTCATTGATCATGGTGACATAGTAATTGATGATGAACCAGATACATCCACATCCTTAGGTGAACAAAAAGAGGAATGCCAAGATTCCATTTTAAATCATGATCAATCCCTTCCATCTCCAAGCCAAGGTCAAGACACCACACCTATCCTCCATGATCCTTCCATCCCAGACAAATCCCCCATCAAAGTTGAGTCTATCTCGCATGATCCTAGTCCTTCCATCTCTCATAAACCCCTCTATGTGCCTATCATTATCTAACCTGTCATCCATCCATCATCTCCCTCTCACCCATAACCTCAAATACCCCTTATTGAGAGGTCAATAATAGATAATGCATCTATAAATAGTAGCATTATATCTTATGCATCAAAGTCAGCTTCCAAAGTCAACATAAGTCTTATCTTCTATGGGATCATTTTCAACACCCGTGTCCAAATCAGGTTCCTCATTGGAAATGCCATCCCTCATTAATGATGATAATGCCCATCTTTTAGAATATACCTATAATCCAAATACCCCTGATCCATTGCCAGGCATATCTTTTGATCCCATTCAAGATGATGACATCATAACTGAGTTCTTACAAGCTTTATTTATTGAAGATTTTCAGAATGAGTCTGATCCTCTTTTGGATATAATTAGTCCTAGTAATCCTTCTACTAATCTTGAGGAAATTTTCTCCAATGTCAAAATTCAGTCTCCTAGGAACTCTTATGAAGACTATGCTGCCCCATCACCACTCACTGACCTCATTATACCATCTCTATCACCTTCATTCACTATTGACCCTTTTCTCCCTATCAATAATCAATTAATCACCTCCCTCCATAAGGATGAATATGAGCATGCATCATTGGACCATTCCTTGATCAATATAATGTGTGCCACAAATCCAAAGGTCTAAAACAATATTCTAAAAGTCATAAATCATAATGAAGTAATCTTTGATCCTATTAGTCAAAGTCAAGGAAAATCAACTCATCAACCAAATCCAAAAGCATCTTTCCCTAGTGAATCCCATGAACTGGCACTAAGGACCCATCAAAGTCAAAACAATCAATCAATCTCCCTTGGTGAAGCCCAAAATTAGGCACCAAGGGGAAGTCAAAATCAAATCCAGTCAAATGATCAAAATCATATGGCCAATCATACATCAAATGAACAAATCAAAGATAAACCATAAATTTAAAGTGTCTTATATCTTCTCAAGTCTTTTATCACTTGGAACCAATCAAATGAATCATGTCTCACACCTCCAACAATGTATGTGACTACTAGTCCTAATCCACCATCACCCATCACCCCATCTTATCACAATCCTATTATTCATTATCATCCATCATCCATCATCCATCATACCATCCTATCTTGATCTTATCATCCATCAAAATCAAGTTCTAATCAAATCCATACCTCAAATCACCTCCCTAAGCATAATTGTCTCTCATAAGGGTAATGATGATACCTGGTCTAGATATCTAGAGAGGTCACCATCAAGAATCACTAATGGCCACCAGGACATTCAAGCATCTATCATCCATAATATAATCAATGTTGGCTAAATAATCCATTCAGCATCCATACCTTGCATCTCGTCCATCCTCCAATAAATTGATATGCCCAATAAAGTCCAAAAGGTCAAAAAAGTCAAAAAAAGTTAATTTTTTTTTAATCCAATGGTGAGAACTAATCTTCTAACACCTTGGGAAAGTACCATGATGAAAACCAATTTTTGATGTCAAGGTATAATAATCTATTATCCACATTGTCCCTTGACACTTGGGAACAAATCCATCCATATTTTTCATATCTTGTCAACCTTATCCATTATCTATAATCATATCCCCAATCCTATTATGCCCATTTATTCCTTCATGTCTTGATCTTCATAAGGAAGCAACAGGTGTCTTGATAACTGTCTTAAAACCATCTTGACATATCCTCTAATAAAAACTCAGGCAACATAACCATCTGGTTCCTTTACTATGTGGTCATTGGTTATCCCTAGTCCATTCATCCTTGGTCCCCATCATTTCCATCCTTTATCATCCCATCCATCATCCCTCCATATTTCTCTTGGTTTATAGACTTGGTATTCCCTTTGCTAGTAACCTTATTTTTATAGTGTATATACATATCCTAAAAATCCCTAAAAATTAAAAAAATATCAAAATCCCTAAAAATTATAAAATTTGATAAAGCCAAAATAGTCCACTATGTCTTGTCTTATCCCCAATCCCCTAGTTGCATCCATCTCCATCCATCTCTTATTTTCCTATCTATCCCATCTTTGGATACCACATTCTATCTTGGAACACAAATGGAGTGGTCACCCATACCTTCATATCTTCCATCTCATCCTATTGGTTAGGTCTTATCAATATACATCACCTTGTCAAAGATTTTAATCTAACAACCGTCACTTCTCTATCGATGACTTTTCATACCTAGCACCCTCTCAATCATTACTTTGCTAGTATGTAAGGTACTTGATCCCATCACTATCCTTATCATTACCTCTTCACATCTAGCACCCATCCAATCACTTTTGCTACCATGAAAGGTATATGATCTCATCATTTTCTAGTCTCCTTGCTAGATTGGATCCTTACAGGGCCTTGTCTATTGGTAATATTTGACCATCACTTTTCAAATCACCATCCTTGGCCACTTTTCAATCTTATTTCAAGACCAAGTTAGTATTCAAAAACCTTATCATGTCATCCATCCTTCTATCCTAAACTAGGGGAAACACCTCGACTTCATCCTAATCATCATCCTCCCATCCAAATCTAAGTCTATCCTCTATCTCAATCACATCATGATCATCTAATCACCCATCCTATCATTAGACAAGACATTATGACATTGCATGTAGATAATCGTGTGTGTGTTAATTGTTTGTTATGTTTGTCTTGTTTGCATTTCATGTACATATCTTATTTGTCTCATGTTTGTAATGTCTCTTTTTGTCTATTGGGTAATGAACAAGGATGCTATGAGGACACTAAAAGTGCCCTCAAGGATGCAGAGTTCACTATTTGCCCATTCACTTTGGCACAATGGCCTCTTGGTCATGCTTATATCATGGGGCATCTTGTCAAGATCTATATATTTTATTGGATTCATTAGACTATGATGAGATTTATGACATTGTGATGGCTTGCTCACACCCACAATGATCATCTCCACTTTCATCATCTCATCATCCTTACTTCCCATCACTAATCTAATCTTCTTGACTCATCCAACCAACATCCAATATTTTATCCCCATCTCATAATTTAAGCCATATCCTTAAATAACTAACAAAATCTAATCATCCTCAACTTCATCACTTTCTAATGATCATCATATTCATCCTCTCATCATCATCATTATCCTCTATCCTTGTGTCAAAACTACATCAACCTGAAGTTTTTAAAGACTATGTAGGAAACACTTGGCCAATTTTTGGTGTCCAAGGATAGTTTTATGACTATCTCTCTCATCAATCATCATCCCCTATTCTTTTAGTCACTCAATCACATCATTTTTCTCTCTTATCCTCTTCATCATAGTGACCAAATTTAGCTTTGAACTACACTCATCAATATTATTAAATCATCATCTTATCCTAGCCTATAGCTCTCTCTTGCATGCATCATTGCTTGGGATACATCTAAATCTTGTGGCCTTTTAATCTTGTCATCATCTTGTTACGATTGATTCCCCCATGGGATGTGTCAATAAATATAACACCCATCATCATTTTTCCTTGTGTATGTGTCCTTGGTAAGGGCATCATTATCAAATTATAGATCATTTCTCAAATCAAATCACTCATCTTCTTCACCTTCTATCCCACATTTGGCATACCATCCTCTCATCTATCCATCTTAACCCACCCACTATTTATTCTTTTGAGTGGCCATTCAGTTCATTCTTCCCCGCATGTCCCCTCGAGGGGGCATCATATCCCCTATCATCATCTAATAACATTCATCCATGACATGGTTTTTATTTAAAAGACCATTACTCCTTCCACTTTGTCCACTCTCAATTCCCTTTCAAAGAGGGGAAAAATGTATACACCTAAAATCACTAGCTTTATTACAGTTGACTAATATTCCTATTAGTCGACACTAATTCTACTTATCCTATTTTATTTCACTAATTTATCCTATTTATATCCATAAATCTAATATCTTTCCTCTAATAATTCTCCATTTTACTAACCTTATCCCATCCCACTATCCCATTAACTCTTTCTAATCTCCTATTATCCTAATCTAATTCTAATTAGCCATTATATGGGAATTTTAAATTCCCATAATCTCACCTAATCACCTACTAACCCACTCCCTAATCCTATTAGCCGATTCAAAAATCATATTTATTAACCTAACACAATAGCTACCTTATCATCCTAGTTATTCCTACAACCCTATGAGCCCTAATATTCATTAATCACTAACTAACCTCCCTCATTATCTCTTAAAACCTATTTAGAAACCTCTAGAATTGGAGATGATTCTCTAAATCTATATAAGTATCCAATTATAGAGACTTATACTAATTTAAAAATATTTCTAAATTTCCCTCCATTGGGCTATTTAAACAACTCTCCCTCCACTCTCAAATCTATCTAGAAAATTCGTAGGGAAACCATGCCAAAATCATTCTAGAAATCTTTGTAGCAAAAATCCATAATCATCCACAATCAACAATCCTCTAATCAAGCCATAATTTGTCTAAATCTAATCTAAATCATATGCATTCAAGTACTAGAAGGAGTTAACATGTAGCAAGGGAATTCAATAAGCTTATTATCATTCTAATTTGTCTTCATAATTCCTTCCTATTGAGTAGTTGCATTTTGAGTTTAGATTTGCATTATTGAATTCATATAGTGAGCTTGAAATACATCTACACTCTCAATAAATTTCATTGTACATGCATTATGTTGTTCCATAGTATCTACAACAATATCTTCTTTATGTGTGTTATTAACAAGTGTTTGAATGATCATTAGTTATTTTTGAGATACCATTGTTCTCATAAAATAAGATGTAGGAATAGATGGAGGAGTTGATTTTTTTATCATTCTATCCATTTTTATAAATGTGATAATTCATTTATCTTTAAGCTGGGATATATTTTAACATAAGGCTTTGCATAGGATCGACCAGGTGTACATTGTGGACTAATCGACCTACAAGGATCCCTACCCCAAAGCCACTTCATCTTGAGATCCCATCTATGGTTAAGGATGTCATGGAGATTGACACTCTACATGTGCTTAATGAACTTACAAATACACTTGTCTAGCATATGAGTAGGCTTTCAATGATTGATACTGGAGATACCCACCTAGTTTGTGTACTCAATCCCATCCTTGCAAATCTTGTGAAGCTATATATATTAGACCTTATATTGATGATGGCACTAGTAGTTCATAGGGGTTGGATGACATAGTATTGAGTGAAGAGTTTTTGGCATGCACATTTAGTGTGTAATCATTGACCACTACATGGATGCAGGTATCTTTTATGTAAATGTCATGTTATAAGAGGAGACAGTGCCTTCATC
This sequence comes from Torreya grandis, assembly GCA_037957365.1. Lineage (NCBI taxonomy): Eukaryota > Viridiplantae > Streptophyta > Pinopsida > Cupressales > Taxaceae > Torreya > Torreya grandis. The sequence goes on from JARHVA010000463.1 coordinate 2,747,106, forward strand.
ATCACAATCCATGTTTGTAGGATTTGATCTTATGAAGCCATTATTTACATATACAAAAATATCTACTAGCCCATTCACTACTACGTCTACCTATGTTAGCACAACACCTTTTACTTATACAAATGTAAAATTTTGAGTTAATATTACACTTTTGGTTTAATAAAGGAGAAAAACTTACAATATATCTTTGACACTTTATAGAAAACTAAGTGAGGCTTTGTTTTGTCAGTTGATGTCTTGAGTAGACACTCATCCATCACTACAAGTGGAGATGACTATTGTTCCATCCACTACTACATCTTCTTGTGTTAGCATGACACCTTTTACTTATATAGTGGTAAAAGTTTGAGTTAATCTCACACTCTTGGTTTAATAACAAAGAAAAAAGTGCCATATATATTTGATACTTTATAGAAAACTAAGTGAGACATTATTTATTCAGTTGATGTCTCGAGTAGACACTCCTCCATCACTACAAGTGGAAACAAGCATAGGCATTGATGAAGTAATGTCATCTGCATAAGCCTTCATAGAGGTACATATTAACTTATAATTTTGAGTTGTAAAATAGATTTTTAAAATAATTTTACTACATACTTGATCAAAAAATATAACTTACATGAATGCATTGTGTATACAGGGTTATCCCATGACATCTGATAGTTCCATTCAGATGCTTATTAGGGAAAATTATCATGTTTCTTCCTCATTTCAAATGCCTACTCGTGTAGCTCAACCTTCCACTAATCCAATCGAGTGCTAAAATTAGATTGAGCATGACCATGCGATTGTAGTAAGTGCATGCTTAATTTTTTTTAATTATATTATAAAACTAATTTCTTAACTTGGTTGCATGTATTTTATGTTAATTTTATAATAATACTTGTATTTGAACAGGTTCAGCTACAAGCAAGCTATGAGCATATGAACTATAGTCAGACCTTGGAGGAATTTAAGGCATTTGAGGGATCTTCGTATACTAACAAGGCATCCCAGGGAGGGTCCTCTTTGAGTAAGGAAAAGAGAGGAATGTTATTTGATGATTAGCTCACATCTTACATGATGTACTTTTGTGTATGCCTATATGGCAATGTATGCATTTTTGTATGCCTATATGGAAATCTATATAATATTGACATTATAAATGTGTCTATATGGCATTCACCTAACATTTTATTACATTTTTTCTTTTCAAGCCTTTATGACTTTTATTATTATATTATAAAACTAATTTATGAGAAATGAGGTTTTTTTGACTTCCATTATCAACAATGAAGTGTAATGTTTGACCATTGATCCACATTTGATAATTCTAGGTGTCTAGAGCACCTATGATGCCCTCAAGTCTATCCAAAGTGCCCCTAAGAATACATGGCCCTGTTTTTACTATTTTCCAAGTCAAGATGCATCCATTTTCATGTTTCTTCTTTTTCACTTTAACTCATTTGACGTCGATTTTGGCACACCAATATGGTCTTAATTGAAATAAATTGTCTATAATTATACAAGCATTACATTTCATTTAATACAAAAATTCACTAAAAACACATTGATCATTCATAGATAATTATTAAATACTCACAACCATTCTTGAGAGATTAAAAATAATAAGAGAATTGATTATTTTACAAAGATAACATTTCCCATTGTATATTTTTAATTCTAGCCTAAGATTTGTATATCTATTATCTTACTTTCATTTATACAATTTAATGCTTAAATGGTGTTGTAGAGGCGTACTAAACCTCGACACATGCCTTTAAATCTGACTTTATTTTTCATAAGATTCAGATATTGTGACCATTATAGGGCAAGGATAAGAACTTATGTTTTCATAGATACAAGCTCCTTAATGCAAAAATAGAATCCATTAAGACCATATAAACACAATCATAAACTTAATTCAAAGAATGACTGTCACATGTTTGAAGTACCCCCAATGTTATTTAGATGTTCGAATCATCCATTACACATTATACATTTGGATTTGTCAATTAATTTCATAATTTTGGGTGAGGTCATTACCACTATTAAGAAAACATTTCAAATTTCAAATTCAAACAACCATCTTTGAATTTTGATTTTTTCCAAATAAGTACTAACACCCTATGTGAAAGTGGGAATAATATAATTTACTAACACCCTGTGTTAAAGTCATGTGATAGTGGGAATAATATAATTGGTCATATTGTATGCAAAATCTTACTAATGAAAATTTTCACTATGAATTTGTTTGCAAAAACTCTATCACCAATCCATGAAACTAGGTCCATACCCTTAAAATGATTTATTTTCAAAAATTGAATTTGAGTTATCTAATTGTTTAACCATTCAGGTCACTAACAATACTCTATCTATGGCCTCTACTAGATCTTTTTATCCTCTCTTATAGATCCATTTATATTGGTATCTTAGAGACCAATGAGACTTATCTTCATATCAGGATCCTTTTAGCTTACCAGTATTATTAATATTTATTAAATCATCTATCACACTCCTTTATACTCGTACATAGAGTTTCAATGCACTCATAAGGCTCAAATGTATAGAAATGATCATTTTTATTTATACTAAACCTTGATCACCTTAACCCCTACGGGTTTTGTAATATTCAAACTGTTAGATCATATATAAAGAGGTTATTTGAAATATGGAACCCACTTGATCATAATAATAGGGCCTTAAAACAAGTATATATCAAATTCTAGACCTTATCTCTCAATCATTTTCCTTCTAAGGATAATTTCTCCTCATTGTCTATCTTAGGGTTTATACAGTTCCATGAGACCTGAGAGCTTCTCAAAATATATTCATAGAGTCTAAAGGATATCTAACCTTCCTACCACATTTAGAATAAGGTAAATATAATTACCTAAAAATGAAACTTAAGTGCTAAAAGTGTTACTTGAGACCACCTATCCCTAGCTTAACCCTAGACCTATCATAATGCCTATTTTCACACTTATCTAGCCTTTGTGTAGGCCATAGGCATTCCTAATCATCCATAAATTAATCACATACCCTCATTCATGCATCATGGCCCTTCGTGCCTTAGGTTCTACCACCTAGACACTAGCACCATAATAGGGACAATGGTGCCACATGGTGCTAGTGTCCCAATAATGACACTAGTGGTGTCCCAATAATGAGTTGGTGTTTTGGAAACATTTGGTAGAGCATGATGCATTTTAGATACATTCTTGAGGTTCAAAAATGTGATAGGTGCAATGATGCATCAAGTAGCATGATGACTTCCCAAGAGTTATGATTGTTCCAGTGAACTTATGTCATGTTGATAGCTTCAATGGCTGTGTAGAAGTCTAGTATTTACTTATGTGAGACCTTCTCTCCTCACTACTATCAAGAGTGCTACGTGCACTAGTTTTCATTCAAGGAGTTGAAGAAACGTTAATCCTACATGGTGATCTCTCTTAAGAAGAGATAGATACAAATGAGTGAGGTAGAAAGTTTTTGGTCTATATGAAATCATTGTATGGGTTGGTACAAAGGTCACACATGTAGTATAGGAATTTTAGTACCTTTATGGAGAGTCAACTATTTATCAGCTACTATGTGCTGATGACATGTTGACTGCAGACCCAAACATAATCACAGTTTTGATGGATTAGTAGGGACACATGAAATGAAGGTGATAGGAGGAACAAACCAAATATGGAGATGAAAAAATATGGGAGAGAAAGGAAGTACCCACTTATTGTATTTTGAGTTATCTTTCCAGAAGTGTCCTAGAAGAGGAAAAGACATGTTGTTTTCCTATGTATTGGATTAATCAGGATTAGGGAGCCTCATGATGACATGGTGAGCACTAGACTAGATATTCCCAAGCAGTGGGAGTTGTGAGCTATTCATGGAAGAATCCTGATTAGAGGATTGGTTTGTGGATAAGTGAGAGTCACTTCATATGCTACAATATGCTATGGAGTAGATGTTGATAAATCTAGTCAGGGTAGAAAAAATTAGTATTGAAATAAAACTTCTACTAGGTATATGTTAGGGCAGCAAAGGGCATTGATGGACAACTAGTTGCATAATACTTAGGTGTGGTAAAATTTTGTGTATATCGACTTCAAGTGGTAGTATGCTAGGATGTGAAGTCACTATTCATGAATCATTATTCATATGCACTATTCATGGCCATTATTCATGATGAGATGGTCTACTGATGATGTGGATGGTTAGTGATGTGGCTTGTGGTGATGTTGTTGATTAGTGATGTGACAGGGTCCTATGGAGGGTATCCCATGTGTGATTAAGTTGATGTGATGGGAGTGGGGTGCAACACTCCACCAAGGCACATGGTTTTGTCCTTGGTAGTCACATGTGAGATGTCACATGGTACAAAAGATAAAAGGGTTAGTGTGGATGCATTTCTAGATGTGTTCAAGATTCTCATATGTGTAAAAAGTCCAAAGGTGATTGCAAGCACCTTTTTGATTCATGTGTTCACATGGAGAATGAAGATAAGAACATCACTATGTGTGATTGGCCTCACATATGTGAGTGGGGGCCAACTTTGGAGCCACATGTAGGTGGCCCATGATCTTATCTAGTAGAAGATCTCTTTTGTTGACTTTTAGCACATGGTGACAAATACCACTATGGATCACATGACATCCCACTAAGTGTGGTGCATTTTTGGCCACTATTACTCTCTCTCTCTCTCTCTCTCTCACACACACACACACACACACACACACACACACACACACACACACACACATTGTAAATGCTATTAATATCACAGTCTTTTTCATTGCAATTCATCCTATTAGAGGATCCATGTAAGCTTGTGCTTTCATGCTTGGAGGTTGAATCCTGGAGGCACTGTTATGCTTCGTTCACAACTTGGATGCTTCAATTGGAAGCATTAAGTGCTTAGTATGTTAGTATTGATGGAGTTTCTAGATGAGTTGTTATAAAAGATATTGATGTTATGTTAATATGAAGTCTAGAAGTTGTCATTTTATCTGTATTTTTTCTTGCACATTATAGGGTTCCCACATAATCTCTTGTGTAATGCATTCCCTTTTGTCTCTTTATTTTTTAGCTTGTTATTCTGCATTTAATTTACTTGCACAATAGGATATAGCTCATTGATCTAACGTGTAGTATCAGAGTTTTATTTCCTAATAATTGGTATCAGAGCTTTGATTGTGAAGGTTTAATTTCTAACAAATTAGAGTAATAATAATGAGTATATGACTAAATAGTATGCAAACATCTCTCACAAAGTACCATGAGTTGATCCTTCCCCATTCTTTGTGCTCCCTTTAATGCATGCACTTATGGAAACTGATGCACTGAAAAGCCTCTATAACAACAAGTATTAGTAGAGTGATAAAAGCGAAAAATATTAGGCGTATGCACCCTCCCCCTTAAAAATCTTTTCCCTCAAAGGTAAATCTAAGGAAATTACTTTTGAAGTTCAAGAATAAGTTCCCAATTTATATCTTTTGGTTGCATCCCATGCCACTGGACCAAAACCTCATTGATGGACTCATTTTGAAGCTAGGTTGAGCATTAGTCTAAGATGGATTTAGGTTCAAGAAGGAGAGAACCATTAGCATCAAGTTCATAAAGGAGGGTTTGAGATGTGACCTTATGGCCCCAAACTTTATTCGAACATGAAACATGAAAAACATGATGGACACACAAAGAAGGTGAAAATATCAAACTGTATGTGACTAAACTAATTTGTTGAAGAACCTTATAAGGCCCATGGAAGTAAGAAAGATTCTATCAAATTTTCGACATTGTCATTTAAATACAAAAGATAGCTAGAGCTCATTTTTAGTTGAGTTCCCATGCGTTTGAAGAGTTCTTACCATAAAAGACTAGTAGAGTCTCAGTCTTGATAATATAAAATAAAGATAAGGATGCCATGAAGGCAAAAAAAATGGTCGAGGAATGTTTGGGTGATGGTACAAGCAATGTAGGGATGGGGAAAGACACAAAAAAGAGCATATTTAGAAACGTAACCCACCACAGACAACTTTAAGATGAGTTGGTGTGTGTAGTGATTACCCTGGTGCCACTCTTGTTGAATATCATGGATCTAGTTGGAAATGGGCACATATAATGCACATAGGTTTACATGTTTCTCATATTGGTGATATAGTGCATCCACGACCACATTTTCCTTGCCCTTTTTATAAGTGATCTCATAATCATACCCCACCATATTGGTGACCCATTTTTGATGATCAAGGGAGAATACCGTTTATTCCAAGAAATACTTGAGAATATGATGATTTGTTTTGATATCAAAATGTCAATGTCAAGTATAATAATACATTTTTTCAGACCATCTAAAAAATGCTAAGTCCAAGCAAAAAAACCCCACCAAATCCAATTAAATTAAATAAAATTAAAAGATAAAGACAAATCCCTCTCAGTGTCCCTTGCACCATCAAGGCAACTACTAGTTCATAAAAATAGAAGACATTCTAGTGACATGCAAACCCTAAGTTGTGTCAAAAATGCTCCATGAGAAATATTAGATTCAACAAAAATGAAAGATCTAAATGGACTACAATGATTATCTACTTATAGATGATAATTGAATTCAAATTAAATATTATGAGCATTTATGTTGACTTACCTAAAAATAATTAAATAGGGGGACATAAGTACCAATAATAAAAAGGGATCATTTAAGAAATCTAAAGCACAAAATATGATGAAGATAAGATTAAAAAATGTATAAAAGTGAAAAATTTAGCAAAGTGGAAATCAACAAGATAACCCATATTACCTAATTTAAATCAAATTAACTCAACATAATAAATATGCTAAATTAGTTATTAAATAATAATGTTGGACCATTTTTAAGTTTCTACACCAACCAATATAAAATTAATTTATACTTAACCAGTGATTCTTGGTGGGGGTAATGTGGCAATTAAAAATCATAGCCAAGCAAAACACTAAAGTCAAAAATATGTATTAATACACAACCATATTTGAAGTTGGTTGGGCGGCCCAAACCATCTACATGACGGTATTAAAGGCCAAAAATTTAAAACAAGAGACGGTCCGCAAGGCAACCAAAAAAAGGCATACGTCTTACTTAAATGTTTTTGTTGGGTTCGTTAAATGTTGTTAAGGTCATATCATAATATGTTTGGTCATTAATGCAGTTAAGGTCATTCAACATTTTTTACTGATAAGGATGATGATTTATAAAATATAATTACCAACGCCTCCACAACCCGATGGGGTGGCGGCGGCGGCGGCAGAGGCAAAAGTCTTTACTCGAAATTTTATTTTACGAGAGCCGTGTCGTAAGCGGAATAGAAATCCCGTGTCTCAATCCTATAAATACGCGAGTTTGCAGCATCCTCAGTCAGCAAATTGATTGCAGAGGAAAAATGGTGAAGGATGAAATGTTAGTTTGTTCGATATTAGCTTTCATTGTAGTCGGCATACCCGTGTTTGCCGAGCAGTGCGGACGGCAAGCGAGCAGAGCAGTTTGTCCAGGCGGACTGTGTTGCAGCGAATGGGGATGGTGTGGCAACACAGCTGATCATTGCAACGGTCGTTGCCAAAGCCAATGTGGAGGAGGAGGGACCCCTCCCACCCCGGCTCCTCCTGGTCAAGGTGTTGCCTCCATTATTACTGAAAATGTGTTCAACCAAATGTTGAAGCACAGAAACGAAGCAAGTTGTCCGGCGAAGAACTTCTACACCTACAATGCCTTCATTGCAGCTGCCAAGGCCTTCAATGGGTTTGGCACCACCGGTGATGCCACTACGCAGAAAAGAGAGCTCGCTGCTTTCTTAGCCCAAACATCGCACGAAACCACTGGTAATGAATTCCATTCTCTCCTAATTTACAGCGACGCGGATTCACAATTTTATGGTTTGTTAAACTTAGTGTTTTCTGTTAATACAAACAGGCGGGTGGGCAACAGCGCCAGATGGTCCATACGCATGGGGATACTGCTTCCTCAGAGAGAACGGGGGCGGAGATTACTGCAACCCACAGCAAGCTCCTTGCGCTTCTGGAAAACAATATTATGGCCGAGGCCCCATTCAACTAACATGGTACGTACGTATTTCTCTTCATTCCGCCAGGCTAAAGACATGAATACAATAGAAGAGAATTTCAAAGAATGTTAATGTTGAGCAGGAATTATAACTATATAGCGGCCGGAAAGGCAATTGGGTTCGATGGACTAAACGACCCAGATATTGTGGCTAGAGACGCCACGATCTCGTTCAAGACGGCGATCTGGTTCTGGATGACGCCGCAATTTCCCAAACCGTCATGCCACGACGTAATTACGGGAAGGTGGAACCCATCTGCCAGTGACAACGCTGCAGGCAGAGTAGCCGGCTATGGAATGACGACGAATATCATAAACGGAGGGCTGGAATGCGGGAAGGGCTTCAACGCCAAGGTGGAGGACCGCATTGGGTTTTACAAGAGGTATTGTGACATGCTCGGAGTGAGCTACGGACCCAATCTGGACTGCTATAACCAGAGGCCCTATGGCGTTTCCCTCGCCAAACAACCCGAAATCATACAAACCGTTGTGGGAATGGAGTAGCCATTTCAGATCGTAAAATAGGTGCCAATAATGTATTTAGCTGACTGGTTTCCCGGAAGACCGATCGTTCTCTTTCTGTAGCTCCCTCCGACTGTCGTCTATCTTTATAATAAAATAAGTTACGACTTTTTTTCTTGTTTGAATATTTTACAAATCCGTTTACTTTATTTGATTGGCCGACAATGTTGTCTTCTGTTTCAAGCACACTCATATGTGGTACCTATCCAAAGAATGACACTTCAATTCACAAGATTTTTTTAAAAAAATTATGAGTAACGCCTTCAACATGATTTGTAAGGGCTATTAAAATTTGACTTATAAATATTGTCAATATAATGTATTTCCTAGATATTATTATATTATCAAGATATTTTCTTTCTTAAACTCAACTATTAATTATAGAAAACAAAATAAAATATTGAGCATTCAACAAACAATATCACATATATATTATAATATAATAAATAGTTTTATTATTAAATCGGCAAAACAAAATTACAAAATTTTAATTGATAATTTGTAAAAAATTCCCATTCATATTCATATTAATTATATGCTACAATACAATGGAAATCTATATCAAATATTTATATGTATTTGATAATATGACTCTTTGAATCGCATATAAGAAATCTAGTTTATATTTGAATAAGAAATCTAATTTATATTTGAATAAAAAATACTCATAATATATTTACATAGTGAATGAAGCCACACAATAATAATTTGTTTCTCATATTATATTCAAACATTACATTGACTATTATATGACCATAGAGATAGCCAAACAACCTCCTAATAAACAAGAAGGGACAATAACAAGTAAGTTCATAATAGTCATAGATATAAACAACTAACAATTTAAGCTATTAAGCTATTAGTAATACATGATATATTGTTATGATAACAATAGATCCAACTAATGACTAATTGGTAAATAATAATAATAAATAGTAATTTATCACAATGTAAATATTAATTTTCAACATCCCTCCCTCCCTAGATTTTATATGGGGGAAAAAATATTTTAGTGTAATGTGTTGTTTCTGTAAGTTCAAGATCTAGATCGTTCTTTTTTTTTTAAAGTCAATTTTTTTTGAAATGGTTTTACAAGTAGTTTATCAATCACCACAACATGATAGTATTATGTAGATAACCAACAACACCAATAGGATAGTTTTACAAATGGATAATCGACAATCATGAATATCACGATGCTATAATATTTTATTAACTCTTATCATTATTTTATTCCAGAGGAAAATATAAAAATAGCTCACATATATGTAAGGGAATAGAAATGAACTTATGTTCTTATTACAAAGCATACCACACAAAATGCTAAAAAAATGCCATCAAATCATTTTGGCTTCATTGTTGGGGATTGATGAGAAGTGTAGAAAGTCTCATTCCTATATTGCCTCTAATATGAAACTGTGTATTCAACAAATGAAGATGTGAAGCACAATTGTTTCCACATTAGATTTATATCTTCGTTCAATGTGAAATAGTACATAAGTCGTAGAATCCCTTGAAAATGCATCTTTACAAAAGATGATATTTTTTGATTATTTTGACAAAATAATTACCTTCAACATATTTTAAAGAATACTCTTGATGATCAAAAAACCAAATAAAAAATTCACTTTTAAATTTTTGACAATTTAAACATATCACTAATTAAAAAGCTCATATTGATTAATATAAAACTGAGTAGACTAAAATGACTCGTAATAATAATAAAATATGTGACTCAATAACATATAACCCTAATAACATAAATATAAGACAAACCAAAAGATATAAAAACTTTTTGAAACTATAAAATCCTAAAGACAAATATTAAAAGTTGATAATAAAATAATAGACTAAAAAATAAGCTACACTATAAACTAAACTATATTGATCTACAAATTTTATACATTGTAGACATCTAATTTTTAATATCATTTGTGTTGAAATCGTCAATCTTACTCGAATTGCACGCAAATATATATTTTAGGTCAAAATTCATAAAACGTGTTAAATGGTTTGAACTTATCATCTATAAGTATTCCTAAATGGGGTAATGCAATTTATGGGTCAACAAACTTTGATCAATTTATTTAGAGTCAAAATGACGATTTCATTTTTTATGTTCTAGATCACTCTTTTCTTCTAAATTCATTGGTACACGTCACATACTTTTATTATTTTGTGTTGAAAACATCTTAAATAAAAATATAGTTTCAACGCATTTAATGTAGCTTTCTAATTCTTTTCGAGTCAAATTACAACTTAATAATATGATTTTTTTATCATTTTGATTAATTGAGGGTCAATTTTTAAATAATTACATACATTTTGATTAATCTTATTTAAGGTTAATTAATCCAAATCAAGAGCTTAAGTGGATTTTTCATGAGAGTTTTTGAATATTTATTTTTAAAATTTGATTCTTATTAACTGCATCATTAGGGGACATCATTTCTTGGGAAGATATTTCTAGATCATAAACGTCACAAATATCAAGGTTATAGGTCACACATACCTAGTTAATGCCTCTGTCTTTATTCAATTCTTTCTTCTAAGGTCATGATGAATATAATTATGGGTTTAATTTCAAATATTAAGATTATCCATGGATACACATCTCAATCTTGAGATGGATGGGCATGGTTGATCCCGATCAATCTCAAAAATCTATAAATAGAGAGGCTATGAACATCATTTTTAAGCTATTTTGATGCAAGGTTATATTCAAATATCTTCAAAACACTTGAATATTGCAAAGTTATAATGCTAAATTATTTCTACAAGGTTTTGCATTTGATCATAGATTTTGTTTGCAAGCTTCATTGATAAGTTAGTTTAGTGATTTAAAATCATGAGCTTAGATTTTATGGAGTGTTTTTGAGGCATTAGAGTAACTTACCACCACTGTTGACAAAGACAAGGATGCTTGATCAAGGGAAAACATGCTTTTGAACCACATGGGTATGGGGATTTCATTTGAAAAGGTAATATGGGGTTGCTTTTTTTCATTTATTTCTTGTTATCTTTTGTAATTCTCATAGGAATAGATAGGGTTGGTTAGTTAGTTCTTTATACATGAATCATTATTTATAGATTAATGTGACTAACTTAGTTTGTAATCCTCTACATCTTGGCACGTCTAGTGGGACAAGATGAATCTCACCCCTAAAGAAGATCACTTTGCAACTCTAAATATCCGTTTGGACCCTTAAAACTCGTGCAAATTGATTTTCTAATTTTATTTTGTCATTTTTATTTGCCATGGTTTTACACAATAACCGATGTCGATTAGCAAAACTGACATTTCTTAAATCTTGATTAGCTAAAGTAAACGATGTTAGCGGTAATAAATGATGTCGATCACTGTGTTTTTTCAAAAACATAGCCTTGAGAGCTACTATTTTAAAGTTCATTATTTCAAGCTAAAAAGAGATTCAAAGCTAAAGGACATGCTAATATTTTTGCTGTAGGAACAAGCTTTTGTTTTGATAAAAACATGTTTAAATCACCTCTTTCATGTTTAAAAATCAATTAAGAAATTTGTTTTGGTGTTTAACAAAGAATTTAGATGTTTTGTTGTGTTTCAAAGTTTGCAACTAAGACCAAGGGGTCAAATGAACACCACCAAACTTTTCATTTGGATTTAAAATTGAACACATTTGTCAATTCTTGTTTACAATAGTTGTTTAATAAAGATTTTTGTTTGACAAAAAGAGGGATGTTGTGTGTATGCTCTTCCATTTGTCCCCTTTAGGAAACCCTTGGAATCAAAAGCGTCATTCCTATTGCAAATACCTAGTCCAAGGCTGAGAAAGAATATCATGTAAAACACTTCCTAAAAACTCGTCAAAGTTTGGGTGATCTTGAAAACAACCCTAAAGTCTTTATATTTTATGTTTTCTTTATTTTCATGCAAATTTGGCTTGCGAAGGGGAAGTCATTACCTCCCATGAGTTATTTAGGGAAGCTTTAACCCAGGGTTTCACCTCCTGATATTGACTTCATTTGGCTCTTTTGAAGTTGCACATGGGACGTATCTGTATTTGAACATCGTACTACACTGAGCAAACAATATGATGTAGTGGTTGTAAAAAAGACTAGACTTTTTAACTAGTCAATGTCACGATCACCCAATTTTTATGCTTATCTTTTACATCGTTTGACGTTAAAGTCATTGTGCAATTGATTCTTTTAGAATGATCGAAACCTTGCTAGTTTAGTAGAACCCACTTTGCCATACTTTGTTATTTAGACTTAAGACATTTGTTTTTTGTCATTAGCTTACTTGGTCTTGATTTGTGTCTAAAACTGCTTGTTAACTCAATAAACTTAACCAAAACACATTATCCTTAATTTTCTTAAGCAACAGAGGCGATTATGCTATCTAAATAAAAAATTCATCTTTTTTTTTTCAAATTGTTATTAAACTATGTGTCATGTCATCCACTTTGACACAGTCATGCTGCCCAATTGAGTTTAGATCTTTTACCTAATGTGTTTAAATCTTTCATTTATAATCCACATTCAAAATTGAACCTTTTTGAGTTTTAAGAGTTGGTGTGTCAAAGTGGGTTCGTCATTTGTGAACTAAGCTTGTTTTAACTTGGGTTCAATTTTTCATTTGGATTGAAGGTCATTTATTAAGACTCAAAATCACATTATCATCTTGGTGGACTTAAGTCATCTTGCGTATCGCTCATGCTTTAAGTCCTAGAACATATTTTATCCTACTAGAATCATGTGGCGACGTTGTGCTGCCCATTTGGTCTTAGCTTTATACTTTTCACATATGTTTTTCCATCTTGAGTTGCTTAGTTCATTTTGTCTTCTTCATAATCTGGATATCTTTCCTCTAAACTTTGAGGGTCAACTTGTCAAGGTTGAAGCTAGCTTTTACAGTGTGGGTGCATTACAAATATTTAAGATTTGGTGTACTAGTTTTCACCTTGGGTCTTTGAGTTACCTTACTCTCTTTTGATCTATATGATTTTAAATTTACCAAAGGTTGAGTAAACTCATAAACCAAATATTCTAAATTGTGTATGGTTTCAAACCACCCTCCCTTATAGTCTCATTGTTACCTTGGTTATTTATTTAAAAAAGAGTCAAAATATACTTTGATTGGTTGTCAAGGCATTGATACAAAGTTAGTCAAACACTTAAAACAACACTTTTTAGACATGACTCAAAGGTTCACTTGTAGTGGGGTCTTTAATGGTCTTAGTTATGAAGATGAGAAATTTTATGATGGTCAAGATAAACCCCTTTTTTTTGATGATATCCTCACAAAAGTAGGATTTGAAGATGATTACAATGGATATCAACCCCAAAAAGATCAAGATGAAGCCCTTCTTAGATTGATAAAATTAGGGGCTAGACTATCTTCTCAGTTTCCTATAAAACAATTGTATACCTTAGTTAGAGAAGGAGAACAACGATGATAAGAGCAAGCTTTTGCAAAAATAGACATACCTTATTTATCTAACAAATGAAAGGAAATACAAATAGAGTCAAAACCCACAAATCTAGATCTTCTAGCTAAGATCAAGATAATAGGTCAATGATATACAGATCAACTTGTCATAGACTTAAATGACTCCTTAGTTGCCTCTTCAATTCAAAATAATGCTTCGAAAGAACAAGAAAATTTAGTTGAAAGTATGCAACAAGTATTAGATGAGAACATTACCATAGTGGATCAAGGAAATCTAAACGAACAGTTAAAGACACAAGAGACCTTATAAAATGTTTCATTTGACATATAACATATGTTTTTCAATCATCAAGAACCTCTTGTTACTTTACAAACTCATAAACTCAAACATTTAGTTTGAATGGAGGAAAGACCTCAAAATAATTTGGCTAGTTCTTTTCAACCAACTCAAGATTAGTAAATAAACATAGAAATTTATAAAGTTAGCAAAGTGAAAAACAACCAAATTTAAGGAATGTTTTATAATCCAAGAATCAGTGGCCTATACTTCTCAACTCAAGGAATGAATCAAAACCAAATCATGGATCGAAAAGTATACACTCCCTATATATTCACACAAAACCAGGGGCACATTCCACCACAACAACAACAAAATCAGTGGCACATTCCACCCCAACAAAAACAAAATTAGGGGCACATTTCACCCCAACAATGTCTTATCCAATCCAAAAATACATCAAACATGCAAGAATGAAATTTTATGAAAGAAATTGTCCAAAGATTGGAGACAATTAATATAGTCAAAAAGTACAAATTTGATGAGATATGCCCATATCCATTTGACTTATCTATTCTCTAAAACCCCTTTCCACCTCATTTTGAGGTACCCAAGTTTGACAAGTACAAAGGAAAAGGAGATCTGTATGAACACATACAAGCATTATTCATCTTGTGTCAAGAGGTTGCTTATAGTATCAAGTACTTACTATGAATATTTACATGAAGTTTAGTGGGACAAGCTCTTGATTGGCTACTTAAAATACCCAAGGGATCAGTCGTAGATTGGAATGGCTTAGCAAAAAAATTTGTTAACTGTTTCTCATACAACATATAACATAAATTGACCGTTATTGACTTATGCAAAGTCAAACAGCATGATGCTGAAAGTTTTGCTGCATATTTGCAAAGGTGGAGAGCATTGGCAAGCTGCTTTCAACACAATCTACCAGAAAAATAGTTGGTTGATATATTTGCATAGAATTTGCATCCTGAAGTTGCACATAATCTATGATTAGCTTGTGCTAACTCATTTGAAAAAATTATTGACAAACGAGTGCAGATTGAGAAGGCTCTTATTACTAGAGGCCTTGTTAAAATTTTTATGTAAGGTAAAGCATCTAATCAGACTAAATCATTGGTTCAAACAGCTATACATATTAAGCCTAAGGGTTTTAGCAAAAATAAAAACATGGTTGGAAATGGGGTAACAAAAATAAGACATGTACAAATGGTACAGGTTATGCCTCCTTCAAATGTATAATTAACTCCTCCAAATACACTACCTACTTTGTAGAAAAAACCTCCATGAAGGACATTTTATAACAATTTTAGAGCCTTTAGCAAATTAGGAGAATTGGTTGAAACAATATTACAAAAACTCATTGCAGCTAATTTAATTATATGGCCAATATCAAGGCCATTTCCTTAAGATCAGTCAAAACTAGATTGGTACAAAGAGAATGAATGGTGTAACTTTCATCGTGTCACTGGTCATAATGCATATCATTACGTTCAATTATGAAATATTATTGAGGACTTTATTGAAAGTGGTGAACTGGAAATTAAGTTGACCCTTAATCAAGATGCAAATCAAGATATGAGATCTATAAAGACCCCTTTCCTTGACATGATCCACCACCACCAAGAAATAATCAAGATGGTCACAATCAAGGACAGACAAAATCAAAACCAATAACAAGGTCAAAAACATAATGAACATAATTGAGATTATACTGCTCACACTAATAATGTGGCTTATAACAATGTACCTTACGACTATAATAACATTGTAGGACACATTTTTGTAACCCACATTACCACTATTATTTTGAAGCTACGTGGCCAATCTCATGTTCTTCTCAACATGAGACCCATCATTATAGGGTCAACACCCTCTCCCCCTAGTAATTCCATGTCAAGTTCACATCATCATGTTGTTACTCCATTTTCACGGGTTACTAATTCTAAACAATAATACCATTCTTCTAATTATAAAAGCTCATCACTGATCCAAAATTATAGAAATGCAGTCAGTCACCCACAATTCACCATCTAAATCCCTTTGCTTTCCTCTTTTAATTATAATAACTCCTTACCACCTCTAGGTTGTGCAGTTGTAACTAGATGCCCACGAATTACCATCTAGGGCCCTTTGCCTAGTTATTTCCATAAACCTAGTGAGAACATTGTGCCAATAGTTTCAAAGGTGAATATTGTCCCAATAAAGACTAAACTAGTTCAATATGTAGTTCAAAGGCCTTATAGTATAATAAATCAATTAGATAAAACCCCTGCACAAATTTTCATATTAGAACTTTTGCAGACATCTGATGTCCATAAAACCATCTTCAACAAACTTTTTAAAAAGTCTATTGTGCCTAATGATATAAACCTTGATTAGTTTTAGAACCTAGTTAGATATTTGTCTTCATTTTGGCAAATCATATTTGATCAAAAATATATGTCCACCCTCGGTCCAAATGATAATAACCCACTATACATTGAGATAATTATTGTGGATCACAAGATCAAGCGGGTTCTTATAGATAATGGTTTAATGCTAAACATCATATCTATTAAATTAGTATGACAATTGGGTTACATGGATAAAGACATTCAACAAAAATCTATTACAATCAAGGCTTATGACAACGTTGAGAGCGAGTCATCTGGTACAATTTGGTTTCTATTCATGGTTGGGTCGATTTCTCATCACACATTATTCCATATTGTGGATATTGAGCTTCTTTATAACATACTTCTTGGTCATCCTTGGATCCATGAAGTACAAGTAGTTCCATCAACTCTTCACTAATGCCTTAAGTTTCTCCATGATGGGATCGAGGTTACTATTCTCATTGATCAACAACCCTACCAGTACTACAAACATCTTGAAGCAGAGTTTCGTAATTATAACTATTGTCTAGTTTTTGAATTCATTACAAAGAACAAAGCTATCATTTCTCATCCATCTCCATCTAATTATATAGACCCTAGTGATATAGATTCTACTTTCGCTGATCCATTTTCTGCAGCTCTAGCCAAGAACGTTATTATTAAAGACGTAGGCATTTATACGTACCATCTGAAGGATGTCCTCCATATTACAAGATTACAAAAACCCCCTAAAACATTTGGTAAGCCTAATTTTTTTTAAATGCCTAAAAAACCTGATCAGATTTGGCAACCAAAGAAGAAGTAATAAAAACCTCTGTGGTTTTTATACCTGTAATTGCACCAAAGAAATATCGAGAGGATTTTATCGAGGGAGATTGGTTATATTCTAAAGGCCTTGTTAATTATTTTCAGAATCTAAAGTATCTTATCCCTAATAGGATAATTTATCATCTTAACTATACAGGGAAAGGCCTTGGCCCATAAGCGCAAAGAATTTTAGAACCTTTATCAGCTGAAATTATCAACTGTAATCATGGTCTTGAATTCAAACCACCATAGGATGACCTCATAACATTTGATACTGACTCTTCCAAAGTGACTAGTAATGAGACTCCTAGCAATGACACAACATCCCTTTATAGCCGTTTTGATGAGCTCACTAACTCAAATTTATTTTATTCGAATACCATATTGACCATAACACCTATTGGAGCTTCCCGTCCTGAAGCAAAAATTTGTCTTAGTGGTGCTTCCCTCCCTGAAGTAGAACATTATATATTTACCATTGGAGCTTCCCATCTTGAAACAAATATCCATCCTAGTGGTCCTTCTCTTCCTGAAGCAGGATGTTATAACTTTACCATTGGTGCTTCCCATCCTGAAGCAAACTCTCACTGTGACCTATGCCTTTGCCACCCTAAACTCATAGATTGTGATCAAGTAAATTCAATCATATGCCTCGATGAGTTATAAAATGAAGAATCAATTGCAGAATACATGGGCCTACGAGATGTATTCTCCATTGATGATCATAAGCAAGGTTTTGATTTTTTATTAAATTCTTCTGCCTAGTTTGGAGAGCAGTCAATTTTTTTTTAATTATAGTAAAGAACAAACATTGAGATCTTCAGGTGAAAACTTCTTTGAGGCACTTATCAATCAATGAAAAAGTAAACAAAAAGACAAGCCTTTGAGTGAAAACTTGTTTCAAGCGCTCCCTGACGAGAAAGTTTGCTCATCCCCTCAAGATGTAGAAATTCTATCTAGCCCAAGTTTCATAGTTAGTACAAGCATCTCTTCAGAACAACATCAAATATTTGAGCATCTTGCTCTTGAGTTTCTAGAGGTTTTTGCCAATTAACCTTTACCTGAGAAAATAGATTCTGATTCTTCATATTATCCAGATATTTGGGAGGAACAACAAAAAGATATAGCAAAGAAAGATGATCATGACCATACATTGCTTACAATTTTAGAAGACAGATCCACATTCATTATAGAGGGTACAACAAAAGTGAATTTGGGAACCCATGTGGATCCCAAAATTGTTTATCTTGGAGCTTCCCTTACTAAATCAGAATGTGAACATATTATATTCATTCTTAAGGATTATATAGACATCTTTGCATGAGCATATTCTGACATGTCAGGCCTGGATCTATATTTAGTTGTGCATTGTCTTGTTGTTCACCTTGATGCTAATCTAGTCAAGCAAAAGTTGAGAAAGATGCATTTATGCATCACCTTTTTGGTTAAGATCAAGTTAAAAAAGTTGTTAGGAGCCAATTTTATCAGACCACTAGACTACTTTGAATGGATTTTTAACATAGTGCCAGTAAGTAAAAAGACCCCAGGGATATGTGTTTATATTGACTTTCATGATATTAAAAAAGCATGCCCCAAAGATGATTTTTCTCTGCCCAACATCGACATGATTGTCGACCCAACTGCTAGGTATGAGATGCTATCCTTAATGAATGGATTTTTTAGTTACAATCAGATCAAGATAGCCCCTAAAGATCAGCTTAAGATCGTGTTCACCACTCCATGGGGAACATTCTATTACCAAATCATGTCATTTAGTTTAAAAAATACTAGAGCCACATATCAATGGGAAATGACTATCATTTTTCATGACATAATGCATGACATTATCGAGGAATATGTTGATGATATACTATCAAAATTAAGAACAAGAGTTGAACACCTTGACATTCTACGAAGAATATTTGAGAGGCTTCATGCATATAAAGTTTGCTTGAATCTTAAGAAATATGTCTTTGGAGTTACATCAGGAAAATTGCTAGGATTCACTATATCACAATGAGGGGTCAAATTTACCCCTGCAAAGATCAATGCTATTATGGAAATGCCTCCACCAAATAATCTTTAAATAGTTGCAAGGTCTGCAAAGCAAGATCCAGTCTATATGTAAGTTCATTTCTCAATTGGTAGATAAGTGCCACCCATTTATCCATCTCTTAAAGAAAGGGGTAACATTTTAGTGGGATGAATATTGTCAGATAACATTTGCAAAGATTAAAACATACTTGGCCAATCCATCAGTCTTACGACCTCCAACACAAGGAAAGCCACTGCTTTTTTATATATCAATCACAAAACATGCACTGGGGGCACTTTTGGCTCAGCATGATGATCATGGTAAGGAAAACATGGTTTATTATTTAAGCCACACATTGGTAGCCTATGAACATAATTATATGGCTATTGAGAAGGCATGTTTAGCTATGGTGTTCACCACTCAAAAATTGTAACATTATATGCTAAATAACAAAACTATTGTTATCATCAAGGTAGATCCTCTCAAGTTCTTTTTATCTAAATCAACTCTTCAGAGATGCATGGCTACGTGGATTATGCTCCTTAGTGAGTTTGATATTGAGTAATAGAACTAAAAGGCAATCAAAAGATAAGTTCTTATTGACCAACTTGTACAAGCTCTTGGCTACTCAACCTCTCAACTTTGACCTTTTAGATGATTCTATCATGATGATAGAACAAGCATCACAAGAGCTTGAATAGTGGACACTCTATTTTGACGGATCCTTCAAATCTCGAGGGTCTTGCGCTGGCATATTGTTGATCACACCACAGAGGGATTTGATCCCTAAAGCATTCCATATTTAGTGTATAAATAATATGGCTAAATATGAGGCATTGGTTGCAGGGCTCTGTCTTGCCATACAGTGGGATATTTAAAGTTTAAAGGTTTGTGGAAATTCATAGCTAATCATAAATTAGGAAACTAACAAATATCAAACAAAAGATGATAAGCTTGTTCCTTACAAGCAAATTATTGATAACCTTAAAACACATTTTAAATCTTTGTAATTTGAGTAAGTTCCATGAGTCAACAACAGATCTGTTGATGCCATGGAAACAATTGGATCCATGATTAAAATGCATGATAGTGCTAAAGAGTATCATTTATTGATTGAAAATATTCTTCAATCGGCACATATTCTATCAAATTCAAAGAGGATATGCACCGTTACTGATCCTAATTCCTCACCTGAGCCACCATGGTACCAATATTTTTATAACTAATTCCATAGCCATGTATTTGTCTCCAACCTTTCAAACAACCAACAAAAACTATTCCTTCATCACTTAACACGTTATATCTTCCTTGGAAACATGCTTTATCAAAAAGGCTATGATGGAACACTTCTTCGTTGTTTATCTTTAGGAGAAGCCAAATTGGCACTAAAGGAAGTTCATGAAGGAATGTGTGGGGCCCATACCAATGGTGTAGTCCTAGCAAATAAACTCTTTAGAATAGACTATTATTGGCCCAAAATAGAGATAAATGCTTATAATTACGTAAAGAAGTGTGTTCCTTATCAGAAGCATGGCAAATTGATACATGTACCTTCCTTACCATCGTAGTCGATTACAACACCATGGTTGTTCTCAACGTGAGGTTTCAATCTTATTGAAAAAATTAACCCAACATCTTCAGATGGCCAGAAGCATATTTTGACTACGATCGAGTACTTTACCAAGTGGATTGAGGCCATTCCCCTTATTTATGTTTTTGAGAAACAAAGTCAAATTCATTCATTACTATATCATCTATCGATATGGCATCTCAGCGTGTATTATATCCAATAATAGTGGATCTTTTGTGAACCAAGATGTGAAATCTCTTTGTGCAAAATTTAAGATTAAGTACAAGAAATCCACTCCATATAACCTACAAGACAACAGACAAGTTGAAGTGTCAAATAAAACCATTTTAGCCATCTTAAAGAAGATTGTCAATGATGCTAGCCATAATTGGCACTTCCAACTCTTTCCTACCCTCTGGGCTTATAGAACTAATCATCGCACCCCAACTAGAGCTACTCTATAACCCCTTGTTTTTGGCACTTAAGCTATCATCCCAATCAAGACTTGAGATCCTATCATTAGAAAAAATATCATTGGATGCACATTGAAGATGATGAACCTAAAAAAAACTATAGATTGCCTATATCGTACAACTTAAGAGGCCCTTCTGTACATGAACATGAAAATTTGAATCATTGTCTATAATACCTCTAACTTGGGAACAATTTGTGTTGTCATAATTTTATCCCACCCTTTTATCTTACCTTGAACACATTTTATACTACCCTATTTTACTTTTCATGAATCCTGATAGTAAAGGCTTTGAACCCTTGGCACTCTGAACACATTCTTCATCCCATTCTGGATTGCTCTCTTCAAGAAACATATTACTTGTCATGTTTAAGGCATGTTATAAGCTTGAACACTTTTTGTCCCTTGACCAATTATGATCTCAATTATGTCTCATAAACATTATGAACATCTTCAGCACCAGTTCAACCATGACAGTCTTGTGCAGCTTTAGATAGGTGAACAAATGAATCTTTTCAATTTTAGCATTTACTACTCTTTACTGTTTTATCAAAAACTTCAATCTCACTGATTTATGAGCATGGACTGTTACATTCAGATTAGCTGTCTTATTGGAACATCTACTCTCAAAACGTGCATCTCCTCGACTAGATGGTCTCACCTTGTTCATATTTTATCTTAAAAACACCAAAAATATTAGAAATACTTTAAAAATACCAAAAATATTACATGATCCACAAAAGAACAAAAACATTATCTCAAACTTCTATACATTTGTACATTCTAATTCCACCATCCCACGCTCTTGTCATATTATGAGTAACTATTAAGTTTGAATGCTTTCATTGTTTTATGAGCAACTGTTAAGTTTGTTACACTCTTACCATTTTGCAAGCACAAAAACACTAGTTTATTTTATCTTGTCCTACACTCTTACCATTTTATGAGCAACTGTTAAGTTTGAATGTTCTCACCATTTTACAAACAACTATTAAGTTTGAATGCTCTCACCATCTTGCAATCAATTGTTAAGTTTGAAAGCTCTCTCTGTTTTGTGAACAACTATTAAGTTTGAATGCTCTTGCCATTTTGTAAGTATAGAAACACTAGTTCATTTTATCTTATCCCACATATTTACCATTTTGTAAGATCATTCTTTCTCATCTCATCAACTTTTTATTTTCTAGACTATTCTCATTTGTTTATCGTATCTTCCATTTTTTCTATAAATAATGTTGGCCTGATCATCATTTTTATTTTATCCCATTTCTTGGGAGAACTACATTTGGCTTGAAGTTCATGTTGGAACATGCATCCATGGAACTATGTAGGCAATGTCCACTTGTCTTAGACATCTAGAGTTAGCTCAGGCAACCCCTTCCTTTTTTTATCTTCTCTCATTTCTTGTGTCATTGTTTCTCTTTAATTAGAGAATAATTATCATGTCATTATTCTTTGTTATGATGTGGTGGAAAGTAACGCCTCTACCACACATGCATGAGCATTTGTCTTTAAATTGTACTAACTTGGTTTTTGATTGTATGTGTTTATTTTAGTTTTCTTAGTATTTTATTGTGTTTTTTTAGTATTTTGTTGTGCTTTCGCACCTCTCCTTTTATTTCTTATCTTTTTCTCTTTTTATTACTTGTCTCATCTTAGTCTTGATTTTATATTTTATTTTTGCTTTTTCTCTTTTGTGTTCAAGAATGCCTTGATGGTCCACATGGATTTTGATTATTGATATCTTGGTCTCATGTCGTTAAGATGTTCTTGCCTTTTATTTTTAAATATTTTTTTGCCTACTTAAGTCTTGATAAATCATATCTTGATTTCAATCTAGGTTCATTTATGTTTGTATTTTTCTTTGTTTTTGCTTTTTTGTTTAAATGTAAATCATTGTAACTCTGGTTTTGGTCATTGTTTAACCATTATCCTTAGTTATAGATGTTCACATTTGAACTGGCTTAGTGTAATTAAAATCTTATGTCATTCTAAGTTATTCATACTTATGATGCCTAATTTATTTTTATATAGTAAGCACTTTGTGCTTAGGTCTCAACGTCTTAACGTCAACATCAACTCCGATGAATGATTCTCAAGAACACTTTGCAAAACCTAGGCTCATGATATGGAATTAAGATTTTAGGTAGCATGCATTTCAGGGTTTTTTTTGTCTATGCTTAGATGTGCATCTCTTTGTATACATTATAAGCCTAATCAATTCTTGGTCATTTTTCATCATTCCTCATTCCATTCTCTCCCAACTTGGGTGAACTACATTGACTTGAAATTCATGTTGGAACATGAGTCAATGGAACTATGTAGGCAATGCTCAATTTATATTGAGGTCAGCTCATCTATCTCTATTTTTATTTTGATCTCTCTCATTACTTTGTGCATTCTTTTATGCTTGGTTTTATATGGCTTTCTAAGCCATTAGATCATCGCATGTATGTTTGTGCCCGCTCGCTTTAACCTATCTTTTTGGTTATATTTTTGAGCTATTTTTTGCTTGCTAATTGCCCATGTTGGGGCATAACATCTGAACCATGTTTGAATCAAATCATCTCTATAGGGATAAAATCATTATTTATTCTTTATCAATGATCAAGATTCACCCTATTGGGGTAAAATTATTTTATCATGATCAAATCTATTCTATTGGAGTACTTTTTATTATATTCTCTTTAGAGACCCCATTCTAGTGGTGCTTCCCATTTTGAACTAAAGCATTCTCTCTTTTCCTCTAATTCCAAGCTCTCCACATTAAATCTCATGATG
This sequence comes from Torreya grandis, assembly GCA_037957365.1. Lineage (NCBI taxonomy): Eukaryota > Viridiplantae > Streptophyta > Pinopsida > Cupressales > Taxaceae > Torreya > Torreya grandis. The sequence goes on from JARHVA010000463.1 coordinate 2,771,468, forward strand.
ATAATATTTTAGTGTGCAACTTGTCCCAAGATTGATCAATATCGTAAGCACGTAGCTTGTACTCTCAAATTAGGGACATTTATAGTGTGTCCCTTACATTTAAGGATTATATCTTTCCCATTCCCCCTATCTCTGGGGCCTATTATACCTCTAATTATATTTTTATCATTGATGGTAATCACATGTACCAGCATTAGCTTGTCTAGATGTGATCTATTCCATTGGTTAATCTCCCACTTTCTCTCTTTTTTTGAGAGTCCATCCTTTTCTTCCATCATAGTATGTCCTCTCGAGGGGGCATCATGGGTCTGTTCCAGTTTATTCTTGACAACTCTTTTATTTGAAAATATGTTTCTTTCCCTGAATGTCTCACTACGCCTTCTCAAATAGGAGCAAAATGTAGACATCCAATTCTTAACACCATTTGTATTGAAATTGTCAATCTTACTCGAATTGCACTCAAATGCATATTTTAGGTCAAAATATATAAAATGCATAAAATGGTTCAAACTTGTCATTTACAAGTGATAATTTAGGTCAAAGTATCCCTAAATGGGGTAATACAATTATGGGTCAGCTAACTTTGATCAATTCATTTCGAGTCAAAATGATGATTTCGCCTTTTGTGCTCTAGATCACTTTTTATTCTAAATTCATTGGTACACAACACATACCTTTGTTATTTTATGTTGGAAACATCCTAAATAAAAATATGGTTTCAATGCATCTAACGTCACCTTCTAATTCTTCTCGAGTCAAATTACAACTCAGTAATATGACTTTTTAACCATTTTGATTAATTGAGAGCCAATTTTCAAATAATTGTAAAAATGTTGATTAACCTTGTTTAAGGATAATTAATCCAAATCAAGAGCTTAAGTGGATTTTCCATGAGAGTTGTTGATTTTTAAAAATTGATTCCTATTAACTACATCATCAAGTGACATTATTTCTTGGGAAGACATCTCTAGGCCATAAATACCACAAATATCAAGATTATGGGTCATCCATACCTAGGTAATAGCTCCCATGCCTCTTCAATGCCACTTCTTCCAAGGTCATGATGAAGATAATTATGGATTTAATTCTAAATATTAGGATTATCCATGGCCACACATCTCAATCTTGAGATGGATGGTCATGGTTGATCCTGACCAATCTCAAAAATCTATAAATAGAGAGGCCATGAACATCATTTCTAAGCTATTTTGGTGCAAGGTTATTATGCTCAAATATCTTCAAAAATCTTGAATATTTCAAAGTTATAATGCTAAATTATTTTCATAGGGTTTTACATTTGATCATAGATTTTGTTTACAAGCTTCATTGATAGGCTAATTTAGTGATTTAGAATCATGAGCCTAGGTTTTATGGAGTGTTCTTAAGGCATTGGAGGAGCTTACCACCATTTTTGAAAAATAAAAATATGCTTGATCAAGGGAGAACATGATTTTGAGCCACATGGGTATGGTGAATCCATATGGGAAGGTAATATGGTGTTGCTTTCTTTCATTTGTTTCTTGCTATCCTTTGTAATTTTTATAAGAATAGATAGGCTTGGTTAGTTATTTATTTATACATGTTTCATTATTTGTTGACTAATGATTATATAACTTGATTTGTAATCCTCTTTACAGATACTACACCATGGGTGAGCTAAACCAATATGTATTAACTACTGACATGTTGGTCTTCATCGATCATCAGTGAAAAAGTCTTCATCGATCGTTACCAACGTTGAACTATCAAACCCACCCCTAATTGCCAAGCATGACTAAATATCACCACCAACATCATTGTCAACCATCACCATCACACCAACATTGATAGTCACCATCACAGTGATGTTCACGATCACCATCACTATCATCAAAACTAACTACAAAGATGCCAAGACCATGAACTGTGACTAAGCAAGTGTCACTCATCTTTCCATGTGGTATAAACCCAACGTGGCATGTGAATAATTCCATGGTAAACTTAGATTATCATACCTTGTTATCATTAATCGTGAACCTCCTATGGCCTTACTATTAATTAGGTAAATCTTAAAGGCCAAACAAATGTCATTTACCATTCTCTCACTACTAGATCCAAGGTGGAGGGAGATAGCTCAATCGGAGGTGGTCAAAATAAGGTCAAAAACTTCCAGGTTTAATCCCAAGTTTTACACTAGTCCATTCTGTGATGTTTTCAAATTTGATAAAAGTTGATAAACTAGTCTATAATCTTTTTGAACGAGTTGAGGTCCATTCCATGAGGTTTTATCATTTTGATAGATTCATTCATATTTGTGAACACAATAGATTTAGGGATGCATAAAACATGCATATGACCTTGCATAAAATATACAAATGTTATAAGGTTAAGCTCGATGAATTAACAACTGATATGGTCCATTTTGTGGGTTAAATGTTCATATAAACCTGCATTAGGAATTTGACCAACAGAGGTCTATAACCCCATCAGAGACAGAGCCTTTATTTTGAGAAGGGCATGTGGACATTGACTATTAACAACCAAGGAATAAGCTAAGGAAATAAATCCTAGAGTTTTTACAAATATGAAAAATTGAATCCATAACTTTTTAACATAGATAAAATCTAAAACATACAAAGTAATAATAGGTATGGGAAAAAAGGAAAACACTTCAGGGAAGCACATTCATAGTGTGTTCATAAGCTTCTTTTACATGAAGGTGTCAGAGAGCATAAATTATTTAGATGAAAATGCAAAGAAAAGCAGTGAAAACTCTAATAAATCATTTAAAAGGACATTTGTCTTCAATTTACCTATATTTGCTATTTTTTGAGCCCTGTTTCTCTTTTCTAGAAGCCCATTCTACATAAGGTTAAGTTCACCCAAGATTTTATCTCTATTAATAAGTTATTTTTGTATAAGTACAAACTCCCATATGCAGGGTCATATGAATTAGGAATTTGACAAACAGAGCTATTCAATAGGGTAGAACAGGGTGTATAGGAGCCTCTATAGTATTTTCCAAGATTTTATATCTTGAGCTCTATTTTTAATTCATGTGTTTTATTCATCATTTCATGTGTATTTATGCTTTTAAGTGCCTAAATGTACTCTATTCTTTGTGATGGGGCCATCATGTATGTGTGCTTTTAGGTACATTGAAAGTGTTACTCTTATCATATTTCATGTGTTTGTGTAAAATTTTACTTTGTAAGAGTGTGTGAATCCATGTTTGTTGTATTCCCATTATACTATATAGTGTATATTTATTATTGTTGAATTCTTCATTCAGAATGTTTAGTGAGCTTCTTAAATATTTTCATCAACCTCTTTCATAGAATCTGCAACTAAAATTAATTTTTTTGCATACAATCTCCATGGACTTGATATTCTAGGATTCAAAAATATTATTGCTAACCTTTGAAATTTACAACAAGCATGTTTTGGTTCTTTTAAAATTTTCAAAATGTAATGTATCCATTACATTTTCTCTATCTTATCTACTACATACAAAAGTTTGATTAGCTTGTCCTTGAGTTGCCACATGAGGCGTTGCCATATTATATAGATTGTTTCCAAATGAATTGGTCTATTATGTTTCTATAATGTGAAAAGACAAGATCTGCTTTGGAATGTTACACTATCTACAGAAAATGTAATGCCTTCTCATATGTACATTTCCTTGTTGGAGGCTCGTAATATATACTTTCAATATAGGGTGTTAATTTCATGAACAATGGTTGCCCTAATTATTCCATGACTGATATGTTATGTTACCAAGTACTCAAATTACACTGCCCATCGACACACCATTGTACTTTCATGGTGACCTTTATGGTGATTTCTATAAGCAGTCCATTGGTAAGGGTTAGTGTTGTAAATCATATTCTTAACTTGTTTGAATGCAATTTATTTGTTGGAAACTAATACTATGAATGTTAATTGCTCCAAATTTAAGTTGGATGAGTGGGAATTAGATGATTGCCTCAAATAAATTTATGTTGAGATCGAAAAAATGGTATGCATTTTTAGTTACTGCACTTGAAGACGAATTTGAGTTGTATTATTTTTTTGTTGATGTTAATCTAATGTGACATGCATAGTGTTAGTAGAAAGAAGTCAGTTGGAAGTCCTCATTGTGTGCAAGTGCTCAGTTTAGACATTCCCATTGCCCCTAGAAGATCAAACGAGGAAGCTATATGGAGCATCAACCATTGAGGATGGTATTCCCATTGTTATGAGATAACTATCCCCTACCCACAAACAACCAGGGGTGTAATCCTAGTGTGAGATCAATTCTTTACTGAATAAAGATGTAGACAAGGGAATAACATAGGTAATTTTATTGACGGTATGTGTATTTTCAATTCTTGATTTAATATTCTTATTGCATATGTAAAATTCTCAATATTTTCAAACTATATATCTGTATTTTAATTTGGTACATCTTTTTTAATACTGCAAAAGGAGGGGCTGGAGTAGACCAAAGGTGAAGAGGGTGTACCTGAAGTGCCCAATGACTATTTTTTAAGAGATGTATGGGATCCTTTGGTTTCTCTTAATGTTTGATTGCTCCTCATGTTAAATAATGTTTCTTTCTTCCCTCTTAAAAGAATCAAAATTAGAATACTTTTGACACACCATACATTTTTCTATGTTGTTTTTTTTGTGTGTTTTAGTTGGAAGGGGTGGAGCAAAGCCATGTGGATGTGGTTGATAGTCATCTGCATAATGAATTTGTCATTACAAATGTGCATATTTATTATACTCTCTCTTTCATTTTCTATGCTCATAAACCCATGTTTGTTGTTCCATATATGTTTGCACTCACATATATATGTTGACCTATATATTAGGAGGAGGTGGAGTCATATGACCTTGATGATAATGATGATGACGATGTTGATGATGATGATGATAGTGAATGGCTTCTAGATACCTCACAATCTAAAATAGAGGAGGAACCGAACACTGTAAGAACATTTGTTTGTCTTTGATGATGTTATCTTATGTTTGTTGTTTTAAATTTTTAACATTTATTGTATTTGATGACATTATATTTTGTTTATTGATTTATGCTTTTAACCTCACATCTCTTCTTTATTGAATGATAGTATGCAAGGGAGTACAATATCCAGGATTGTGGTATTGTGAGGTGGAATGTGCACCTTTGCTTGTTGAGGTCTTGTGACACATTTAGAGCTAATAGTGGCCATTCATTTTGGTTATGAGATAGACTTAACACTCACTATCATAAGATTCATGGTTGGCAGCATGTTCTAAGGAGGTCCCTTGGGCATGCCAAAAGTGGGAAATGTAAGCCAAAGGGAAGAGAAATCATGAAAAGACAAATAGAAAGGAGGCTAATAGAGCAACTCTTAAAAAACTAGAGCATCAACAAGAGAGATAGGCTGGAAAGATCATGGTTGGCTAGGGAGGATGTCTTCGAGTTATGTTATCTCAATGAGATAGCCTTGAAGTCTATCAATGATAAGATGGGTGCATATGATTCGAGTGAAAAATTGGCATGCATAAGGAAATCCTGCATTCAGTGATGATTATATTTTTGATAAATGGATTGAGAAAGATAACAGGGGGAGAAAAAACAAGGTGCATGCAACAATGGACCTCAGGTTATATGCATTCTATTCATTGGTTTTTATGAAGTTAAATTTAAGTTCAATTAAACTTACTCAATATTAACATTGATATTTTTGCAATAATCACCATTTTGATTACAGAGGGATGACCCTTGAGCCCATTCTAGTGATGATGATCACATTCCTTTGAGAGAAATGCATTTGCAGAATGGTAGGTATGTTTATTATGGGGGGTGTAGCAAATGAAAGTGTGCATGGTAGGTTGCCTCACAAATTGATATTATACTTCTTACAATAATTATGTATTATATGCACTCTTCTTTATTCCCCCTACCTTTATTTCAACCCTGCCATTAAATATTTTGATAGTGTTGTATATTGTCATTGCATATAGGCTTTTGGTGGAGACGAGTTGGCACAATCATAGGCATGGATGGATCATGTTTAGGAGGTACGAAAATTAATTATTATTTACCAAAACCAACAAGTTTATTCTTCATGTTGGTGACTTATTCTTACTTTTTGTCAAAAATTTTAAACTGCACATTTTCAAATGCAGGGGTCCAAGGTGACATATGCATATATGTGCATTCATGTGGTTGACCGCTTCCACTTGTTTTCCCATTTCCAAAAACCTAATGGCCACTGCATGATAATTGATATTACCTTGTGGCTACTGCCTTAGACATTATTATTATTATTATTTATATACATACATTTTGGCATAATATGTATGACATGTATGATGTGTGCTCAAACATATTATTTGGACATGAGATTTCAATACAAGTGTTTTATTTTTGGTTTGTGTTGGATATGTAATTTTTTATTTATGTACCACTTAAGCAATGGTTTGGTGGTTAATTTTCATTTATCGATGTATTGAATAATGATGCATGCTTAAATTATGTAACATTTTTCCCATGTACTCATCATATATTTTTTATGTGTATGGTATGTGATGTTTTCGACAGGTGATCTATCATTTTCACATGTATACCTTATTCTCCTTTCATTCTTTCACACATTGGTGACAAAGTGCACATGTTTACATGTCTCTATGTCTCTATAAAATAAATTGTGGTGGGAAGGAATGCAATATAATATTTTTATGCATGGCTTGTCTCTCAAAAATTCATTTGTCGCATATCATGTGTTTGTCTATTTAGGCAATCAACACAACAAATGTTGATGTCTATGGGCCGTGGTTTGAGGTAGGGGAGGAGGGGAGAGAAGGAAAGGGTAACACTCCAATACATTAGAATATGCCATAGGTAAAGAGTGATGGTATTCTTTATTGGTTTTTGGTGTTTCAAAGTAATTTGTAAATTCATCATTAGCCATTGTAACATGCAGTACTATCTATTTCACTTGACCACTTTTCTCATTTGTCAACATTGGGCTAATGTAATGATTTCATTGTTTTCATTTAAGTTATAAAAATATATGTGTGTAAGGAAATTATTTGTATTATAAAAAAATTAGATGTTCTTAGCTTTTGAATATTCTTATGGACCCTCATTTATGTCTTGTTTTTTTTAGCTTTCAATGTTGAAAATATTGAATGATATCATTGAATTTCATGAGTATTTTTTGTAGACTAAGTCAAAAATCTAGAAGAGAATGAGGCTTCTAAATTACCCAAGGACATGGAAGAACTTCTTGTAAGGATGTGATCCCATAATTAAATGGTCACAGAAGAACATCTTGGTTTACAACTGTTAGTAGCAGCTGTAAAAAAATCACTTGAGAGGGAAAACTAGTTTTTGTCTGAGCTTCTTGATGGTGCAAGGGAAAATGTTATCAAGTTAGAAACTGCATTGGTTGAGAAGAGCAGAGAAGTCAAGAAGTTTCATTGTGCACTTCTCACATTGAGGGATGAGAAAATGGATGCTAAAATAAAGTTTGTTAATCTACAAGTTGTCCTACCTAAACAAAAACACTCTGTGATGCAAGGGTAGAGACTATGCGGGCCATGAAATCAAAGCACAAAGGAATATTTACCATATACGAGCACTATCTATAGATTTTAAAGGCAAATTTTTATTTCTTTTTTACACAAGCCAATTGGGTGTCTCCCAACACACATGGTATTCCATACATGAACAATGATAATTAGTTGTGTGTAATGACTTATGTATCTAGTATTCCATGTATGCTTATGAATTTGGATGTAAATCAATTAAAACACATGCTTATTCACATTTTAATCTATAAAATTTATGTTTATTTTCTATCAGTTGCTTACTTCATCTTGTGTATTTAAATTTTTTTATGAATGAATGAATGATTGTGTTCAGAATTTCTATTGGTGCATGTTAAGAGGCCTAGAAAAGTATAGAAAATGGTTGTTTACCAATATATTTTGACTCCAAATCATGTATGAATGTGTTTCATGGTAGTTAATCACCATATAATGGTTTTATAATGTGTTCCAAGTGATTGGAGGTTTTATAATGTTGAAGAAGTTTATTTACAAGTTGACTATGTAGAAGGCAAAATAGACCTAGAAGGGAATGTGAATTGAAGGTTTGCTTCATTATTTCAATCTCAATATTATTTAAAGGTGTCTCAATGTTGGATAAGTAGTTTATAATTATTTTTTAACATAGTTTGGTTCATTTGGTGATTTTTTCATGATCTTCAAGAATCTAATGTACAAGTTGTAAGAGTTACAAACTTAAGAAAGAATAAGGTGAATAACGAAATACAATCTATGTAATACACATAATTAATATTTTTTTTCATGACAATATGTATTAAAAGATGATAGACTAATAAAATGAATATAAGAGGAACTCAAAAAATAAATATGCCTTCATATTATGAATATCCCTGTATAGACCTACTTGCATACTTTTTTATTTTCATACACAGTTGTGACAAAAGTGATCGATAGCATATATAAACACCCACTTTATAAAATAAAAATTATAAACATATATAAAGGAAAATTATAAACTCATTTCTATATAATGAAATACTTTTCTTCATTGATCAAAACATCAAACACTATTATAGACCTATGGTAAAAGATTAACACATTCTTGATCAATATGGTTACATGCAAAAGTGAAGGTAGAATTTGAATGATACGAGTCAGAATCAAAATTTTAAGTAATACAAGAACAAACATGTACTTTCTTTAGTAATAAATTAAACATGTTGAAATAGAATCAATTACAAGACTAAAAACTGTTTATCAATATTGAAATATATTTCTATATAATTATTCTATTCACTTTCTAAACCATCACTGTCATCTGATGGATTGTAGTCACCATCGCTTTCATCATCTACAACATGTGTAAAAATATAATGGTTTTGTTCTTGAAATCCTTCACCCAAATTAGATGAGAGGAAAATTTTCATTGTGGGAGATTGTGTACCTCTTCCACAATGCTGCATATGGATGGGCTAGATAAAGCCCAAAGGTATCAAAATGGTTATTTTAAATGTTGTATAGTTTGAAATGCACTTAGAATGGTAGTTTTGCACCAATTGATATATTTCATAACTGATTTAAATGCACATAGACATTTGGTTCAATAAGCACCTTTATTAGCAATAACTTGTCCAAGAAGGGCCTCAGATAGGCTAGAATGATGCTAAGAGTACCCTACACATCGAGAAAAATGGCATCATCCTCTAGCCATTCATATGACCACTGTATGTAGAAATCAATATCAACCCTGTCTATGAATGTGATGTACTTATAGCTCATGATTAGAATGTGGTATGAAGGATATGCCATGTTGTAATTCATGAGAACATTCACCCATCTTAATCCATTAGGCTCGATGAAATTTGTAGTGCTTTCAATCCCCCTCCACTTGATGGAATAGACCACCACACATGAGATTTGGTATAATGTTTGGCATTCCACATTTAGCTCCTCCAGTATATTTATTTTTTTTCATATGAATTTGTGGAATTCCTCTTGTGTTTCCAAAAAAATCCCCATGTTTTTTTGTATTAATTCCACCTATCACACAATTACAAAAATTAATTAGTGATAATTTCCAAAAAAAATTCACAAACTCTAGTAAGTCATTCTTCATGTAGTAATTAACATAGTTAAATGTAATAGAGAATGTTTCAAATGAATAAGAAAGGAATTTTGTGTGTGTTTAATCTTCTCTTGAATGGTACATATATTTCTCTTGTTCATGTGTTGTTTCAATAAAACCCTTAAAGCTCTAGGCAGACCCCTATGTGTGTAGTTGTAGTTTCAAACAATGGACTGTAGGTGACAGTGAATAACATATAGAATTACAGTCAAAGGAAAAGAAGAAAAGGATTTAATTATAATCAATAAAGTATTTCTCTTTATAGCGTGTTAATCCGAGAGACACTATAGATATTGTAGACTCTTTCCTTACTGAATGGATTGATGTGGAGTGGAGAAACTCAAGAAAGGATAAATCTATCATGTACTCTATTATATACTTATATCAGTCAAGGCATTAAGGTGAGTTGATGTGGTTTATCAAATAAATACAATTATTTTTGTTTGGGATGAGTCTACATATAAGAATTTATTTGATGGAATGTTAGGTTATGTGGTTTCAATGCAAATAAGTGACAAATCTCTAGTTGCACAGTCAACTTGATGGTAAATTGAAAGAGAGTTTTATGTGAATGGAAGGAGGGGAGAGAGAGTGATCTGAGAAGGAGAGTTAGGGGAGAAATGTAGAGGAGATGGTCAAATATCTCAAGAAGGTGATCAATTCCTTTTATGGATTGTACATATAATGAAGGTTGATTTACATGAATAAAGAAAAGTGTTTTAATTGCATTTACTCTCCTTGGATAAGCATATAAACTATTCTTTTTTACAGATTGTCCTTGAAGGCCTTGAGGCCATGATCTTGTTTTTGGTTTGTGCATAGTTGAAATTTGGAGAATGGACTATAGATGACAGTCAAGGAGAGAAAGATTTGAATAACTACTCTTAATTGGTGAAACAAGAATTAACATTGTGTTCTATATATTCAATGTATTAGGGAGCATATAGACCCTCTAGTGATTGAGTGAGGGTTTCAAATTATTGGAAATTTAGATTAAAGACATATATGTTCAATAATTATGTACATGCCTATAATAATAAAGTACAAAGGTGAGTTGATGATGTGTGTTGAGGTATAGGTGATGGTCTTTGCTTGAGGTGGTTTTTAGGAATGAATGATTGATGAGGAGACATGTTAAGTTATCTTGAATACAAGAATAATATTAAATAGTAAATATATAGTCCAAAATAAAGAATTAACCCTATTACATAGCAAGGAAACCCCTGTTCTCACACAGTCAGTATACAATGATAAAATGTATATGTTTGAGTAAATGTGTGGTTGTTGAGTTGGTAGTGAGTTGAAGGTGAACTTGAGTAATCTAAGTGTTTCTAGAAGTTGACCATCCTTGAGTTTTAATAGCCTAATCAATCTTGAGTACTCTTCTTGTACCTTGTCTTAATATAGATAGTCATCTTAAAAGGAGGGGTGAAGTCTTTTGGTTCTCAAGAAAGAAATAACAATGACTACTTTAGAGTTAGTGTGATCTATGCAGGTGAGAAAAAAGTTATGGAAGGTTTCAAGGGATATTAAGGAGCCTTCAAAATTAGGAAATTTTAAAACCCCTATTGACACAATCCTTTTAATAACATATAATTATGTGTTTTGGTGATTAAAATCTTTGAAACATATGCTTTCGTAACCCCATGTTGGCAGTGTTAATTGTGTAAGTGAAGAAATCAATAAGAGATAATTTATCTAAAACATATGATTTTGTACCTATGTGTTGATATAATTTTATGATTGTTCTTAAAATATAAAGAGCTTTGAATCTTTTAGTTGGTATTCTGTAACTTGAAGTTACAAGAACTATGTTTTAGCAGAACTATAATAGGAATTCTAGGAGAATTTGAAAAGAAACCCTATATAGAAAGATAATATGCAATTTGAGTGAGAACTTAGAAGTATATCCATAAATGAGTAGTCATAGTTAAATATCACAATTGTGTGTGTGTTTGGAATAAGAGATATAGGTTTAAGAAAATAATCTTATGAGTGCCTTGTTCCCAAGGGCAAAAACTAAACCTGTGTATGAGTCTGTACTAACAAAGTCTGTGAAAGGATAGAGAAGATTAATGGATGGAGATGTTAGGGAGGATCAACATGATGAAAGAGACATATGAAGGAGATATTTAAATCATTAGGTAAGTCATTATACAATCATAAAAAAATTGTGTTAGTTTGTTATAGTCAGTTTGTATGTATTGAACCCTATCAAATCTGTGTATGGAACATGATTAAAAGGAAACCAAGCAAAATTTGAGTTTGGAAAAGGTGGAGAACAAGTAGATAGACATTACACAAGTCATTTGGAGGTTTGAAACCTAATAAATAATCAATAAACCTATTTAGATCCCTCTCGAGCCTACATAGACTGTAGGAAACCCTAGTTTAGGGCAAAACACAAAGGGTGGAATAGAAAATGTTTGAACAAATGAAAAATCTTGAAATTTTGTAATTTGAAGTATCTTGAAATGAGGAAGGAGACTATGAATTTTTCAAAAGTATATGACCATGATACGTACAGATTTTGAAGATTGTGTGTAAAAGAGAAGCCTAAAGACCTAATTAGAACTATGTAGGTGTTGTAAATGGGATCTAGGAAATGAACTAAGACTTGAAACTTCATAAGAGGTGTAAGATGATAGAGTGTGGTATAATATGTATTAGGTTTCTCAATATAGAATTTTACTTGTCCATACAAAAGGAAAAAGTAAGAAAAAGGTTACTAAATGATAAGTGAGGTTGTGGGTTTGAGGAGTGTGGAAGGTAGTTGAGATTGTGAGAGAGTGTGACTAAGATGGAAGAAAGGTTTTTGATCTTAAAATAGGTTATCCATGTTAAATATTATCCACACAAGTCCTAAAATAATAAATGGAGTGAGTTGGGTGTTGAGAAGTAAGGAGTCTAGTGAAGGTTAGTGTAGGAGGAAAATGAAAGGGAGTGAGAAGGTGAGCAAAATGAGTTAAATGGATGAATATGAGGGATTTAAGGGAATATAAAAGTAGAGTAGAATAATAGAAAGAAGCTTATTAAAAAGGATATTGAATGAGAATGTGGTGAAACCTAGTGTGAAGGTGTTGGACAAGGGAAGATTGATACGACTTATGATGCATGAATTGATAGATTGTAGGTATCAGAGTCAAAGAGCAGGGAATGAAATAGTTTCTCTACATAAAAGAATATACCAAAGGGTATGATTTTAGAATACATGTCTCAAGGCATATGTGCACCTACAATATTTTTGATTTTTGAAGACCTTATACAGTCATGTTGAGCATCTTGAGAACCAGTCATGTAGTTGGAGATTCTAATTGATAAGTCACCAATGAGAATGGAGTTGTCTAAAGAATGGACATGTTCTATTAATTTAGTATATTTTTAAATAAATTTGAACATAGTATTCCCATTTATGACAACCTAAAGGACTGTCAAATATAATGACCACCTACAGCTGAAATGTATACTAAGAATGTATAATTTGAAGATTGACCAAACTTATGGGCATAAGCAAGTCTAAAAAACTGAGGAGAGGACCTTTATGACTTTAAGGAGATCTTAAGAATAAATTAAAAGGCATATCATTGATGGACACCTACATGTATAACCTCATTTGCTTGAAATATGTACCTACAATTTACTATAGTAGGTAGTTTAGCCTAGTTATGGAGAGTGCACTTTGAGGAGTTGGCAAAGAAGCATGAATGATATATATGATTATAAAAAATTCACATTGGTAAGGCCAATTATAAATATATGCTTGGAAAGAGATAAAAAAAGAACCATGATGGCCTTCACACTCTCAACCCACAGTCAACTCAAGGAGTCTTACACATTCATTAATTTTCAGAGTATGTTTGGAGGTTTTTGATGATTGATGACCCTAATGAGGTGATCTAAATTTGAAAATTGGTATAGAATACCTTCATGGCCTAATTAACCTCCTCATATATTCACACTTACTAAGAAGATAGGTGAAATGACCTTTATTCTATCTCAGATAGAGGGTACTCCAGGAAACAAAAGGACTATAGGTTAAGTATGAGAATGATAGAGGGATGAGGTAAGGACTATTGAAACATTGAAAAAGGTTGTGGAGAGTGAGTTAAAAGATGAAAAAGCATGAATGAGGCCTCATAGTACTAAGAAGCCAAACATGGTGGCCTAAACCCACAAAAGTATAATTAGTCCTAATAGGCCTAAAGTCCAATTGGTGGGCTAATCTCACAAGTCATTAGCATGCAGAGGAGATCACAAGTAAATCATTTCTTGGCTTAAGAACACCTAGATCTTACTCATATTTTACTCCCAAGCTCAATAAGCCAACTTCAAGACCTCACATTGGTATAAACACTTAGCATGGAGACCCAAGGAGTTGGGATATGTTGAAGAGGGTCCTAAACATGCTTCTAGTGGAATTTGTTCATAGGTTCAATGTCAGGTTTTTATGAACAAATGATAATAGTTAAAATGAGCTTAAACCCTCTAAAACCCTTGTCTCTAACCTGATTGGAAAGAAATGGATGTAGATGCATCGAGGAGGGATAGTATGGCCTAGAAATGGTTTTGGGATTGAAGAAGACTCTTTCAAAATCCATCCCATCCAGTTGACTTGTACCCTATTTGTACTTACAAGGTACAAAACATGTTTTCTTGAAAAATTTTGTGTGTTTTTTAGGTTAAGAGGAGAGTTGAAGGATGAGAATCAGTTACAAAGGTCAATTGGTACCTAATATAACTCCTCATGTTAATATGTTACTTCAGATAGGCACACAAACACCTCTAAAAATTCCTTCAGTTTGGGCAATCTGTAGAAGACAATTAGAACGGAAGGTGATCACCAAGTAAGAAAGTGATAAGCCTAATTGGGAGGCCTTTTAAGGCTTGTCTGATGGATTGGGATAAACATCTTGTCTAAGTGTGTGAAGTGTGGTATGTTATCAGTATGAAAGTTTCACATTCTTTTGTTAGTGTAATAACCTATTGGTTTGGTAAATTACTTGCGAACATTAACAAGGAGCTAGATAAGTTTATCTTCCATGGTTTACAATTGGTGATTAGATTCTTTATTTATATAATATTTCTATATTCAATTTTTGTTTCAAATAATGGCTAGCTTTGCCATATTCCTCAGATTAGCTTTAAATATCATTCAAAAAATACTTTAATAGATAATATATTTATGCAATATGTTACTGCATGTGGGAAGTCTAAGAGAACTATTCACCTTCCAAAAAAGGTATTTATTTTTTATTACATGCATTTATTATTATTGTGATGTCACTGAAACCTAAAAATGGATGTAATTAGGATGCATTATCTCTATTATGTCCACCCCTATCTCACTTTGTTGCCTTATTAAGATCATCATCTCAGACTTGTCATTTTGGATTGTTACAAGGTGGGTTTGGAAAATGTGTGGTCTCCTATGACATGTTATGATGTTTATGTCTAGTCATATTTATTATGAAGTCTCTCTATTTATGAGTGGAAGTTTCATGACCATCTTGCACTTTTTTGAATGGATGTGGCATTGGGTGTTGTGCATTTGATATCACTCTAATTTACACCTTGTTATAAACATGTGCCATATAGTTTTTGAAGAATGCCATAGTTTTTATGCTTCTATCTACTACAAAACATATCTCAAATATCTCTCATGATCTGCATATTAGGGCATCAACATCATCAACTCCAAAAATATATGAGATCTATTCATAAAATGAAAAGCATCAAATTAGAAATGCCAAAAAATATGAAAAACATATGACTATGAGTATTTACTAGACTTACACTATTAGCCTCCCTCAGCTAGTTTTTAGTGTCATCCACCAAATTTGTTGTAACACTTTCTAGTGCACAGCTTGATCCTTGCATATCCATATTTGATACACCATGCATTTTGATGTGCAAACATCTAAAATCCATACCTTCTCCTTCATTTTTAATTAGAACTCTATTGTATTTGACCTGGGCAATGAAAACATATTAAACAAACTATAGTCACATCAAAGTTGTCAATGTATACAATATGGCGGGGAACAAAAATTACATAGTACTCAACATCGATGTTTTTGATGCTCTCATTAACACTATGCACTGTAGCTGAATCCTCTACAACCACCTGATTTATCATATTTTTCATCAGGGCCACCTTAACCACATGTTTTCAAGTGTATCCTTAGAGTGAAAATGATAAATTGCACATTGACATAGAAGGCATTACATTAAAGAAGTGATAATACATTGTCTCATCTTTCATACTTTGCACCCATGCCATACGAGGGTCATTATTATCAAAGGTAACATGAGAATTTGGGATCTTCAAAGTCCATACCCATGAAATATTTTCAAGTCTTTTATTTTGAAGTTCCTGTGTAAGTTAATGTCCTTGCATATCTATAGCCACCAATAATATATGTAGACCGATTTTGTTAGTTAGTGAACCAACCAATCCACCCTACGATGTGTAAAAGTCCTTACCATGCTTAGGAAATGACATTTAAAATGGGAATGTTAAGATTCTATAGTTGTATTGATATCTTGACCAATATACATAAGTGTTCAATAACATCGTAACCACATTCCAACCCTGTATGCCCAGTGTTGTTCCCAATATTTGACAAAAGTAGCTAAGAGGAGTGATATATTTCTACAAAATTTTTGGACTCCCTTATAGCCATGTCCTCATTGGCATAACTATGCATTATGAACCCCAACTCAACAAGCATTACACATCTTACATCATTATCTTTCACCTTTGCTATCAAATTCTTCAACCCTGTATGACAAACATGCCAAATGCATAAGTAGACCTCACATTTGAATGTCTCCCTACATAACACAATAGTTTTTCATAAGTTAATGGAATAAGGTGGGGATGGTGTCTATGAAAATACAAATATGAAGTTCATGATATGTGTAAGAATAACAATGATGTACCTAATAGCTTTTATCTCTATACTGACATCATTGACCATGAAGGCACTGATTATCCAATCAATGTCTTTCAAATGCACTCTTTGAAGAAGAATTAACATCCATTATCTTATGTCGATAGTACATGATCGAGACATAATGACCCATGCAACAAGCACAACTTCATGTTTAGAATCAAATGCCAATAGTGTGTACAATTGGAAATGTATCATAAAAAATAAAAACATTAGAACAACTAATATTATCAATTACTCTTACAAACATTAGCACAATACCTTCATTACATTTATCCCAAATGTTGCATCCATTGCCAATAAGCTATGTTTCCCAAATCTTAACAACCATTCTAGTTGTTGTGGGATTTGGATGCCCAAGATGAAAGGGATTTCCCCATCCCCATAAAGCTCTCCCCTATTGTATCCTTGATATAAAAATAACTTGTTGAGATTCATTAGTTCCCATTCCTAAACACTTTTTGCATCATCACCATTACACATGTATTTTGCCTCATTGATCAATCATTCTCTATTATATATATCATCCTTGCTCAAGAAATCATCATGTTGTATTTCACCATTAAAAAATACAAGTTTCTCATGAACCATCTCCCAATGTTTAAGGTGGATATCATCAATAAAAATTTCCAATAATAATAGCCTATGAACCCATTCATTAAGTTGGGAACTGATGTAAGGAGCAGAAAAACATTTTTTGCCCTTGAACTATTCATATTGTTGGTCATGGTAATAGTTGTGTTCATTATCTATGTGTTCTACATGATTGTATGTGAGCAACACATGATTGAGTCTATAGACCATGCATCATGTGATGAAATGAAAATGAAAACCACACCTTATATGCCTTTGACTCAAATGACTACCCTTTCTAGACTTGGGCATTAAAGACTTGTCTTCTGACATGGCATCAATTTCCAGAAAGTCATTGGGGCCATATAAACACCGGTAGCTACATTACTATAGTGAAAAAATATATAGTCATGCAAAGTGATAAAAAGTGTACATGGATAGAAAATAATAGCATCTGAATAGACACCAATTTACAATCTATAGTGTGAGGTGTTTTACATGACATATTCAGAGGTGGTGGTGATCCTACTACCCTTTCTAGTAAAATTTGGTTTTATTTTGTGATGTGAAACATGAAAATTTGTAGGGAACAATGCCCTTTCTTATTCTCCTTTGACGAAGTCATCAACCTTGTCCTGCTCAACTCGAGCAACCCATAAATCTTCCTCATTGATGTCAAGAAAATTATCCCACTTGATACAACTACAATCAAATAGACCCTCACCTGGCTTCTACAGTTTAAGGCACATTATTTCTTCCCACCTTTTTGACATCTATTTCAGCCTACAAGGAGAACATTTCATTGAATGAATTAAAAATGGACTTTTGGTATTGAGTGAATGCAACTTTCCATGTGTTGTAATGGACTTTTTTTTATCAATTGATTGTTATATGTCATATACTACATTTTATAAAGGACAATGATTGAAGAATGCATATAATCTAAGCATAATTTGGTCCAAACAACATTAAAACACATACATATCATCATAATAAATAGTTAAACTCATATGCATCGACAACCATGAGAACACTCTTTTTGGATATGTTTCTTGTACCTCTCATTCAAATACATTATTTTGCATGCACTATTACATTTAACCCATATTGGGTCATTCAAGCTATAAATATATTTTATAGTGTGTCGTATGTAAAAAAATTAGGAAGTTCATGACACCATATAAATAATTAAAATAAAGTTTATATAAATATATCTATAAAGTTTATTTTTTTATCAAGAGAAGTGCAACAAATATACAAAAAAAAAAATTTCATGACTCCTTTGAACATTACATCAAGTGGGAGAAGATAATGGAGAATAGTATGGAAGCTACAAATGTGAACATTAGAAAATGAGTAAATGATAATTAGTGCATGTCAGCATCGATAACTATGTCAACTAATGGAAAATAGGTCAAAGTGTCAAAAAATTCAATCATGGGAACATCTTATAAATTAGGCATTACAAATGCATCCATAGTGATTTGTCATATTTCATTTTATTTCTACCCTAATGATGCTTGTTGAAGATGTTTATTTATGCAATAAATGTGAATATCTAGAAATAACCCATACATGAAAGTTGCTTTGTCATGTAGCTCAACGAGAAGACTTCCAAGCACATCCTTATCCCCTATAATTTAATGATAAACATCTTTGGAATCAATGTCCATGCACACACCTATTTGATTGTGCAAATAAAAACATAAGCCTAGCTTGTCTATTAAATTAATGTAGGAGGCACGATGTAAAGACACTTTATCGAATAGAAAAGTCCCATATTTTTATATGATTTTATTTTTAGGAAAAAATAACATACTTTTGATATAAATTTGTTTTCCTTTCCACTCAGACGTAACTAATAAATATACGTGCTGGTCAAACATACCACAAATAGAAGCCATGAACTGCACATAGAAATTAAAATATGATAATTGAAACCACTTAAGAAAATTATGATAGAAACTATCAAAAAAAAGGATATAAGAATGTACAAAACCTTATTGAAATCAATATAAAACCCTTCATTAAACATATCAAAATAAAAGCATGAAACTATAGAAATGGAAAAAATAATGCATACATGAGGTAGTTGCATTTATAGATGATATTAAATGGCATACACTAACTCCATGCATTTGGGTGGGGCATAGGAATGTGATTTTGATATGAAGCCCATAGATTCAAGAAAGGGTTAAAAAAAGAGACATTGTTAGGAATCCCATAGAATCAAGACATGGTTTAAAAAATAACAAAGTTACTACAAAGCCCATAGAATCAAGACAGGGTAAAAAAAGGGGAATTTCTATGAATCCCATGTGATATTCTAGTTGTCCATCAACTAATGATTTGCTGTACTTAATTAGAGGAATGGACATATTGATATTTATGGACATACCATGAAAGGAAATGCTAGTATGCGACACAAGAAAAATTTGTACGACATGTGTGCATTAGAAATTGTATGAGCCCATATGGGATGCAATTTATCCCATTAAATTATAATGGGACATTGCCTTATCACCCATAGTAAAGTCAGGGCATAACCCATATTGAGTTATGAGATCTTTAGTATAGTAAAATAGGCTGCCAATTTTTTTAAATGATTTTCTCATAGACCACCACTACCATACTTTCCACCTACCAGACCACAATGTTTGGCCCTTAAAATTAGGGAGGCTCATGAGATGATAGAATGCAATTATGAAACTAAATTAAAGCTTCTTCTTCATTGTATGTATAAAATTATACAAAAATATGTCATCTCCATCCCGCATAATATGGAAAGATGTTCAAGGGGTCTAGACGACGAGTCATTTTCCACTTATAAAAGTTGATTGCCACTAACTATAGTAAATGCCATTATCAAGATTTTATGGATGGAATAAACTGAATGGAAGATAGATGCATTAAAGTAGATGTATACCACTGCCCAATGTCAGTTCTTTACAATTAATCTAAGTAGTTCCCATCATGATCATGTATATTTATATTGTCCTCTGATTCTTGTGTTGGTGTTGGAAAATGACTTATTCACCACATTGATTCTTGGTATGTAAGCTCGTCCAACACTTGTTCAAGATCTAATTTAGGATTTGAGTCTAGATAGTTCCATAATTGCACACAATTATCATGAAGGCCATCTCATGTTGAAAGTCAAAATCTAATCACAAGGTGATATATATGAAAAAATCTTTCTAGCAAAAATGTTGCATAACTAGTTCTGTGAAAGCATTTATCAAACCAACTTTTCATCATGGGATTCAGAGATATTTCATGCTATAGAATAATTAATTCTAATAAGAGATTAGACTTAAAAATTATATCCAGTGTTTCCATTTGTCGATGTGACCAATTGCATTTTAACAGATCCAAAGTGAAAGCATTATTAGTATTCCACCAAATCTTGGCAACATGATTTACATGAGTAGCCCAAGCAGGTGGTAGCCAACAGAAAATTTCATTCAATTCGATTGAAACTTGATCAATGTCTCTTATTATTACATCTCTAAGTTGGATTAGGGAATTCCATAAGTGATTAGAATTACAACTGGAGAGTGGTTCTAAAAATAGTGACATACTACAAACAAACACAAGAACCATAGAAAATAAATTATATATAGGATCCACTACATCTTACATAACATATTATTCAATAGATTGATTATCAATTGCTCAATCAATTTAAAATATATATTTTTAAAAGATTCAATCATTATCATTCTAAAAATTTAACTTTAGAAATGTACTTGTAAGAATGTAATTATTAAATATGTATCAACTATATTTATAAAGGTGGAGTAAGACTGCCATATAAATTGCACAGGCAATATCATCTTCTTCAATGTAAAAACACCTTTGACATAAACATCATACTCTAAAGTGGTGTCATATAAATATAAGAATCCAATATGACAAATATCAGTTTAACATTCAACACTATTACTTTACAAGTATTTTATGGGCCCCATACTGATATGGGGCCATAACATGCCTCTCATTTCCTTCAAAAATTTGGGTTAAGGTTGGAACTTTTTCTTTCACACTTATACTCAAAAAATAGAAAAGATAAATGTGTAAATTGCAAGCTAGTTGAAAGGAGCTACCATTATCATCTAAACTTGCAAGACATCTCATTTCTAGATAACCAAATGTTTTTAAGTTTATACAATGTAGATGAAGCTCTAAGGATAATAATATTTTTTAGACACGAGGCCATTTAAACTTGTATAAATTTTGGAAGGGTGGAAGAAAGCTGTCATCAAAGCAAATATGTATATCAACGGAGGTATTGTTCCATTTTTAGTGGATGCCTCGATAAAATTAAAGAATTGGCCTTGTATTTGCACATCAAGTGTGCACTTTAACCTAAGGTTTAAGTGGGAAATAAAGGCTATTTATTATTATGAATCTTGGAGAATTTTAATCTCCTTTAATTTTTATACCCTTTCCTCAACTTTTTTAATGAAACGCTGAGGATTGACCTCTCAAATATTTCCTTGAAAAGTCTTGATCATCTATTTTAAAAAAACTACACTTCATAAATTCTTCAAATTTCATGAAATACAATGATAGCAAGGTATGCACAAGATGGGCTTGTTGAAAAGGCTTTGGATACCTTTAAACAAATGTGATTGGCAAGTGTAAATCTAGACTCCACAACCTTTTCCAACATATTCCCAACTTGTGCCAAAATGGGATCTTTAAAAGAGGGTATGGATATCCATCAAAACATAATACAAAGTGGTTTTTTAATATATTTGATTATCATGAGTGCCCTGGTAGACATGTATGCAACATGTGGAAGTTTACACAGACACGGGATCTATTTGACAAAATGTGGGAGCTTTGGAACAGGGTATGGAGTTCTATGAAAGAATAATCGAAAATAGATTTGTAAAAGATGATGTACTTGTAAATGACCTGATAGATATGTATGCAAAATGTGGAAGCATACTGAAGGCACATGAATTGTTTGACAAAATGAATCAACATGACATAGTTTCATGGAATATAATGACAGCAAGGTAGTGTTGTGCTCTCTTTCTTCCTTATCCTTCATCAAACTTGGAATGAACTTCTTGCCATCATTTTATAAGAGATAGATTTTCACTCTTTTATCATGCATAACATTCAATTCATATTTATGAGGCCACCTTAAAATTACATGAAACACGACTTTTGGTATTACATCACACCGTACCTTATCTTGGTGTGTGATAACTAGGAATTTCAACAAGTATTTCTCATTTACCAACACATTAGGGTCCTTTTGAATCCATGAAACTTAATATGGGTTTGGATGTGCCACTTCTACAAACCCAATTCATCCACCATCTCACACAAAACATAATTTTATATGCTAACATTATCCATAATTACTTTTTATCACTTACTTCTTAACTTACACACCTTTCGAAACATGTTCTTTTTATGCACTAGTTCACTATCCTCTTTTAGTAGAAAGAGCAATACCTTATTTATCATGAGGTTTTCTCTATCGTTAATAATTTTACATTTTCACTTTATGGTTTTTAGCATGCTTCATGTTCATTTTATTTTTATATCTTTTTATGAGCATTTACATATTTGTCACTTTTATTTTTTTGATTTTACATAATTAATGTCATTGTATCACTTCAAACATATATTTTCGATGTGGGATTATTATATTGCTTATTTAGCTCAACAATAATTTTTTTTGACAAAGCCACACTGTTTACAATTTTATATTTTTCAACTATCAAATCTCAATTTATTGCAAACTTAAATAATATTACACATAAAAAAACTTTTCTACTGCATGAATGTAACTATTCAAAATATGCTTTGGGTGCAATGAGTTATTTTCTATGCCGATACAATTTGAGGGTTATCAAATTATTAACTACACAAATGTTAAGTGAACATAAGAGGAGGGGTAGACCATTTAATATCTGCCTCAAATTCCTATGTTGAAGGGTTTACACATCGATATTGACACATGGGTATTTAATCAAATAATTGATGCATAATCCTTAGAGATTCAAATTTGCATACATAATCCCAGTGGAATTCAAATTTGATTTATGTCAAAATCAGGATTATTAAACAATAAAAGGCATGGAGGAAACAACACACCACACCTACATTCCTATATCTAACTTATAATTTCAAATTGATGGTCACTCTACTCAAACCAAGTAAAAATATAGAACAAGACAATTATGGTCATTTCCAATTGAAGACCCCAAAAATGAATAGTATTTTTTCTATATAGATAGGAATGGGTTGACCCATGGTCTTATCCCATGTCCCTTTGTAATATAAGAATGTTCTATTACCTTACACATATGTTACCATGTTCAAAAAAACTCAAGAAAAGGATACAACATGTTTTAGCATGTTCATGTGGTTCTAAACTGGATTCTAAAACTAAATATGAAAGGAGATGAGATGATTTTGGGCTATACAGACCCTGTCAAACTTCTTACTTCTCTTAAATATTATATAGACCCTATTGGGTCTTCCAATGTCACTAAAATTAATAAAATACGGTTTAGATCTCGCTATAAACAATGACTATAATAATGATCTATACAACATATGCATTCATGTTCTAGGTGGTTTTAAAACTCAACATACAATAGACAAAATTTACCCAAGCTCCACATTTCTTTGCTTTGGCTTAATATTCCCACAATAAACTATATAAGGTAGTTAGCATTGTATAAGTTTATTACGACCTAGTCAGGTCCTAAACTCCATACTACATTGAATGGGATACTTGTTTCACTCAATAGACCATATTATGATATATTCCAAAAAAAGTAAAGTTGGGGATAAACACAATGAATGTTGTCACTATTTAGGATTTGATTCCCATTTCACATCATCTAAACACCACATTGAAGGAGATGAAGTAATGTTCTTTCAAATACTTAAAAAGTTACAATGTAGGCCAAATCAATCATCCAGGTCTCCAATAGTGACCAACCCAACCCAACATGAAAACCAAGAAACTTTTTACAAACACACAAACATAAAAAAATAGAGACAAAACAAAGCAAATAATTGAAACACATACGAAGTAGTGCAAGAAGAGCTGGGTAAACCAGGAGGAAATATCTATTTCTCTTCCTTTCTATAGCTTGATGGATGCTTTGCAGTTGAAAATGTTGCATTAGGGGAGAAAGTAACCAAAAATGTCGCATTAGGGGTGAAATTATGGGGAATTTTGAAATTGGGGGAATTTCAAAAGACATCCCACTCTTTTTCTCTTGCAATTTTCTTGAATTGGTGATAAAATGTATTTGTGATTGAACTGATGGTAACATGAAATGGTGATTGATGAGTTTAATGATGATGGTTGACAGTTTAACAGTGGTAGTTAGTCATACTTGGTAGTTAGGGGCAGGTTTGACAGTCGAACGTTGGTGATGACTGGTGAAATTTTTTTGATTGATGAAGACCAGCATGTCGATGGTTAATGCATGTTGTTTAAGCTCATTGCTACACCATATGACTCTATAAATTGGTTTAAAATATTCAAACTCACCTTATTTCTCATAACTATTAAGGCATTTTGAACAAACACAATAAATTAAAATTGATAAACACTTGATAGAAAATATATCTCAAAATGTTGAGTTGTTATATGGATGGCAATGATGTTTGGAAAGGTAGAATTTTCATATGAAAAAATAATATTTGATCATTACTATGGGACGCCGATGTAAAATGTTGAGTCACTAGGAGATGGCAAACTCATCCATGAGTGAGAGAGAAAACATAGGTCTGAGCAGGTTATTAGTAGATCTACCTCATATAATTGATGTCAGGAATTCAGACTTGAAATCTATCATCAAATCATCCAAAAAGAAATCGTCACAATAGGTCATTTTGCATTCCCAAAATAGATTTTGACAAAGATAGGATCATGACTTATTTTAAGAGAATAGATCTTCAATTTTGTAGAAACATCTCCCCCACACAATGCCAAGTTTCTTTGTTTTTTTTAAGTCAAAAAATGATGTTGACCTGAGTGAAGACTAGAATGGTTGCATATATGAATGCATATTTGGCAAAAAAAATTAGAAAGTACCGGATCTAAAAAAACATGATGATGCACAATTAAAGAGGAATGATGGAGATTGGAAGTCCAAAACACAATGTGGCTGAGTACAGTCCGCCACAACCTTAAAACCTATAAACTAATATTTTTTCTAAAAATCGATTTCAACTATGTTACAAGGCTCTCTCCAAATTTTTCTCTCCCATTAGGTTGGGGCAACCATAACTTGCAGTAGATCTTCCCCTTCACAAATTAAAAGAGAATTATTATTATAAATGAAGATATAAAATAATAATAATTTTCTTCGTATTGCATTCGAACATTACATTGATTATTATATAGCTATAGAGATAGCCAAATAACCTCCTAATAAATAGGAATATACAATAATAAGTAATCAATAATATTCACATGCATAATAAACTAACCACTTTGGTTATTAACAATAAATGATATATTATTAGAATAACAATATATCCAACTAACTACTAATAACCTTACCGTATTAACCATATGATAACTAACAACAATAAATAGTAATTTACTACAATGTAAATAATAATCTCTAAGAACATATGGTAACATAAAAATTGTGATTTGCAAGTTATAATTACAATTTATATTATCTTAAACACTACATGAGTGTATCACCCAAAGGTATTTAAACTCTAAAGGTGTACAATAAAATACATCAAAAAAACAACAAATTCTAGTTAACTCTAATACTACTAAAATCTAGGAACTTGAATGTGAATGAAATACCTACATTTTTATTACCAAAAACATAGATGAAGAGAAGGAAGGAAATGAGATGGACAAATCTGTCCCTATTTTGGTTGACTCCAAAGGGAAAAAAATTCAGTGCACTGATATTTGTGATGGAGAGTGATGATATCTTGTATTTTTAACTATTCACATTCATATTGATTGTTTTACAATTTAATTATTATGATTATACACATTCACTAATAATTAAGTTTTGAAATTAAAATTTTATGGGTACCTATATTAACTAGGGTTCTTGTGAGGTTGATTCTTAAGGATTATTAATGTTTGACCAATAGACACCTTAAGATATTAGGATTTTCTATTCCCAGTTGCAACCCTTATTTTGGAATTTTATAAATTTTGTTTTGCTTCATAAATGATAAGTGAATTAAAAATTATATATGTTTTATATGGTCAATATTTAAATTAAACTTCTAGGATGTGTTTAAAGACCTTAGGAGGGCTAGGAAGGGTTCAATTTTGATCATTGACTCTAAGCCTACTTTTGTATGGATGTCACATGCAATTCTTTTGTGCAGATGGGGCACATCATATGGTAATGTTCATGCTCTATTAGGAATATAATTAGAATTCTTTCAATTAATCAAACATCCCATTTACTAACGAATTTAATTTATTTTAAAACTTTATGCTAGTTTGTGTAGATACTAATTTTGGTATAGGTCATGTGATTGTGGTGTCTTTGTTATGCATTGGTACATTTTGTTCATTTTATTATTTTATACTTTTCTTGTTATATTTTTCCTTCACAGTAGATTATTTGTAATCTTGTGTCATCCATATTTTTCTGGGAATAAATTTTAATCATTTCCATTAGGGTCTATGCACTCATCCTTCAGTTCAACTTGATCTCTCTTTTACAGTATTTTTTTAGTTGACCATTTTTGTAGTCATCTCAAAAGTGGTTCAATCAATTTCAAAGTCAATCCAAAAGTGTTCATGAGCCTTGTGGGTCCATTTTTTCACCATGTTTAATTTCTCACACTTTGATCATCAACATTTACTCATTCCCATGGTCGATTTATACGTGAAAGTGTCCCAATTTGAATTCAAATGAGTCTATTTATACACATACTCTAAGTCATATTTTCACTATGCACATTGATCATAATTTTTACACACTTGTCATAGAACCTACACCAGTGATCATATTGCATATACTCACATACATTCTTATACCATAATAAGGTTACATTAAGGAGCATATAACATATACTCACATGAATAGAAATACATGAGCACTAGTTTTGAGCATGCAAAATATGTAGCTACAACCCTCAAGGGGATCAAAGCCACTAACCTTGAACATTTTATTTTGTCTTATTAAATTTTGGTTGATTAGGGTTACATTAAAGGATGAGAAATTCAAACAAATGTGCACATCTATTATGCTTAACAAAGACACAATTATTGGATTTTTTTGTGGATGAATGGTTCCATAATGTTTCAGATCACATGTATTTACAAAGCCATTTTTATAGTAGTTTGACCATTTTAAGGGATAAATTATGACTTTTGGTGCCCAAAACTAGGCACTACCACTTTAAAACCAAGTTTGAACTTGGTCATCATTAGAAAACACAATCTGTATTTTGGGATATCTTGTATAGTATTCTAAATTTTTAGAGATTTAAAAAAAAACTTATTTTCAAAAATTAGGTAAGTCATATTCAGGGACTCATCTCTTTATCATTTCAAGGTGCCAAATTCAATTTATTCATTTCTTATCAAGCATGTAAGCAAATTTTATTTACCATATTTACCACATTTATTTATATATCCCTTATGCATTTTTTTACAAGACTAGCATAGTGTTTGAAACATTCGTGCACCCTTTTATAAATCAAATTGTAATGTTTTATGATCAACTTCAATAATTTCAAATAATTTTTTAAAAACTAAAAATTAAATTAATTAAATGATATAATTCCAATCCTAGTAAAATTGCAACCTAATTAATTATAAAAATGTTTTAAAAATAGATTAATTATTGTAAAAATGATTAAAAATTTACTTTATTTAAGATTTAGGATCAAAGCATAATAATGTGTCCCACTAGGTGGCTAGAAAAACTTTTAAAAAATAACTTAATGATTTTTTTAAAAATTGAAAATATGTATATGCACTACATATTTACATATATAATCTAAAACACAATTGTTTGATTAATTTAAATGACCAAAAATTAAGATATTTTGAGGATAATATGGAAGTGATAAAGGGTTTGATTTATAGAAAGTCTCAAACTATATTGTGAAGTAGTTTCCCTTAAATCATGGAAAGATAAAATTTAATTTTGGAGTAGCCAAAGGTAATCCAAGACTAGTAGGTGGTGGTGGAATCTTTAAGTATCTAAAAGATCAATGATTAATAATATTTTCATCAAAAATTGGGAATGATACAATTAACAAACTTGAGGCAATGAATCTACTTAATGGAGTAAAATTTGAAGTCGTGAAAGGTTGAAATGAGTTAATCATAAAAGGAGACTTACAAATTATTATCAATGCACTTTAATAGAGGGTAATATTCAATATTGAATAATCCAAAAACTAATTCACAAGGTGAAATGATTATGCTCTAAACTAATTAAGGTCAAACTTAAGTACATAATGAAATCTAGAAAATAACCTATAGATTGGGCAATGAATGGTGGGGTGGGTCTGAGAAATGTAACCTCTAGGCTATGAAAGACATGCTTCCTGAGTGATATGCATAATATTTAGCCATGATATATCCCACAGGGAAGATCTTTGAAACCAAGGGGATTTTTAAAAATAGAAAAAAAGGAAAGAAATAAAGAAGAGAGAATTCAACATCTCTCTCATCCATATTTTCACCACCTTCCCTTTGATTTTGTCAAATCAATCTCAAAAAGTAATTTGGATTAAGTTAATATTCCCCTAAGATGAATTGGCACCCCTTCCTCCTTCATGATTAAAAAGTTTCCTTGACTCTATAAATGGTGTTTTATATGAATCAAAACATTTGAAAGGTGGTTTAGGAAAGAGGAAGAACAAGGGTCACTCCTATGAAGATAACCAACTAGTCTGCATTCATCTTAGGATCTAAAAGGTATGAAAATATCATATTCACACTGGGAAGGAAATCCTACAATATTCCTAATGATCCTCCTAACATTATTTTTGGATTGATTAGTGAAAAAAAATGTAGGAAAGTGATTGGTCACACTGGGAAGTTTTTTCTAATGTTTTTTAGTCAAAAGAGCACTCAAAATTTCATTGCAACCATGCAAGTCACCATATATAACTAGACTATAGAACAAAAAATGCGGAGTAGATCTTAATAGATTACACTTCATCACACATATGTGTGTGCCACTATGCTACTAGGTGACATTCCATCAACTGCATTCCTAGGACACCCTTACTAAATGCATAAGAAGTAGATGGGTTCTTGGTGTTAGAAAATGAAGAGATCAAGTGATAGATTCAGGGGCTAATCTAAAAAGGCCATATTTGTTTCTATTGAATATATTTTTATTTAAAGTGAATCAAATTAATAAATATTAAACTATTAAAATTTGAACATTTGAATATTATCCAAATCCCTCTAAAAAAATATTCTATTAACTATCAAGGCTGACTATGACTAAAAAATACTTGACATGACCTGTGTACTGTGTCGTAACCAAATGCATAAATTTAAATATCTAATATCCCAAAATGGGATATTTACTAAAACCACATAAAACTATAAAATCCAAACTCAAACTATAAATGCTCTGATACCACTGAAATATCCCAAGTGGGATATTAGCTAAAAAGACTCAACTATAACAAATCCTAACTATAACACAAAAGCTCTGATACCACCAAAATATCCTCAATTGAGATATTTAATCGCAAGCACTCACACTAAAAACTTATGCTCATAGACTGAAATATGAAAATAAGCTTAAATAAAATATGGGAATCACCCATGAATAAGACATAAATCTACTATTACAAAACTTTCATAAAAACCCACAACACTATAACTTTCTGATTACACATTCAGATACTAGATTACATAAGACATTATTGGAGATAATATATATTCATAATAAATCTCACATTAATATATTAAAATACTAATATCATGTTAAACACTTAAATAAAATGTAATACCACAAACAAATATGATATAAAACATCACACTCACAAATTTGCCACAGACACAAATAACTCCACACTATACTTGAATCTCCTTGAAAGCACATTCACAACCTCTGAGTGAGATTGTCCTACTAAATCAAAGGGGTTTCATCTTATGACTTAAAATATTCAATGGGTTTTCATCCAAGGAATATGAATAAGATGAACCATTGGCTAAAAATTACAAAAGGGGGGTTTATAATTTCAAAGATGATTTTACAAATGAGAAGATCTCAATATATAACAAATGAAGGGAGAGAGAGGAGAGAAAGAAACTTCATGATTAAAAAAAATGGCACCACACTTAGTAGGATTAACTATTGAACAATAGTAACAATTATCTCCCACATGTGCCAAAGGTATGCCACATGTGTTAAAGGTCTCCCACATGTGCCAAAGGTCTCCCATATGTGATTTAGCCTCCCACATGTGTCAATATTACCAGGCAATTTATAATCATCTTTTGACTTCTCCAAAAGGACTTCACATGCCAAATTAATGGGCCTCTATAGAAATTTAACCCATACCTTTCCATATGACTCACATCTCAAGTGAGATCCCCCGTGGGCCATGCCACATCATCCACAAGTCACCTTATCTACATCATCATCACCTGCATCACTTGCTTCATCACCATGAATAGTAAATATGAATAGTATTTTTGAATAGTGACCACACTAGTAATGTTCCTTGACATCACCTAATTTAGCCTACGAGAACCAAATAGGCTAATAGTCTTCTTCAAATGACTCATAAATAAATTGGGGACATTACAATCCTCTCCTCCCAAATATTTATTGTCCTCAAGTAATACTTGTGTACTTATTTGTTCTAAATGCCAAGATCCCCAAAAGAATCTCTAAAACTCTTTACCATGCATCCACTACACCAATCTGATTTAATCACATAATGGAAGCCTTGCACCAAGTGATGTTATAGAAAACACTCTTCCCATCTCAACTTGAACCTTCCAAAATGTGTTTTGAAAAATTTGGGGGAGTTATCAAGCCTTGACAAAGCTTTTACAACTTTCTCTTTTGAAACCAATAATGGGTTTTTCAAAACTTGCAACTCTAAAGGCCTCTGATCTATATATGCACAATGACTTTACTCACCACACAACAAAATTTATGCATTATCTTCATTTGTAGGAATAATGTCACCTTCAAATCCATTTATATTTCTACTATGGATTACGAATGGCCTAGATTCCATAGTACTCATCGCTGATTTCCTCTCCATCATATCTTGAATCTCAGACTCTTCATATGGTTGAACCTCTACAATCATTTCCTTGTGTGCACTTGCATGCACAACCTCCAAGTCTAATTATTCCACCATAGAGACTTGGTCTTCTAATTGTATGCTCTCTTCCCTTGTCTGAAAAAATGTTGGCATCCCAGGTTGAGATGTTGATCTATTATTACTATAATTATTATTCTAATTGACATTCTTATTAACTGCACTCTACTGTAATATTTGTGTAAAAATTTGAGTCATTTGTTGTTGTGATTGAATCATCATTTGAATTATTTGAAGGTGTTGTTGAGCCATATATTGCATCAAATTATCCATATTGGATGGATCTATTCTTATTTCACCTAATTCAAAAAATTATCCCTATCACTTGGAAGCATTAAAAAGCACAAGACCTATAGGCTAGCAATATCACCAACTTTGATACTACTATAATATACTAGAATGAGATATTTATTGAAAACACATAAAAGTATAAAATCCACACTCAAACTATAGATGATCTGATACTATTAAACTATCTCAAGTGGGATATTAACCTAGAATACTCAACTATAACAAATCCTAACTATAACATAAAAGCTCTGATACCGTTGAAATATCCCCAATTGGGATATTTACTCACAAGCACTCACACTATACTAATTCACACTATACACTTATGCTTATAGACTGAAATATGAAAAAAAACTTAAATAAAATATGGGAATCACCCATGAACAAGACATAAATCTGCTATTACAAAATTTTCATAAAAACTCACAACACTATAACTTTCTAATTACACATTCAGATACTAGATTACATAAGATATTATTGGAGACAATATCCATTCAAAATAACTCTCACATTGATATATTCAAATACTAATATCATATTAAACACTTATATAGAATGTAATAGCACAAACAAATATGATATAATTCATCACACTTATAAACTTGCCACAACCACAAATAACTCCACACTATACTTGGATCTCTTTGAAATCATGTTCACAACCTATAAATGAGATTGCCATACTGAATCAAAGGGGTTTCATCCTATGATTAAAAATATTCAATGGGTTTTCATCCAAAGAAGATGAATAAGATGAACCATAGGCTCAAACTTACAAAATGGGGGTTTATAATTTCAAATATGATTTTACAAATGAAAATCTCTCAATATATAGAAAATGAAGGGAGAGAGAGAGAGAGGAGAGAAGGAAACTCCATGATTAAGGAAAATGGTGCCACACTTGGTGGGATGCACTATTCAACAATATTAACAATTTTTTCTCACATGTGTCTTGGTGTTCCACATGTGCCAATGTCTCCCACATGCGCCAAGGATCTCCCACATGTGCCAAATGTCTCTCATATGTACCAAAGGTCTCCCACATGTGCCTTTGTATACCAAATGTTTCAAATGTTTCCCACATGTTCCAAAGGCCTCTCAAATGTTCCTTGGTCTCCCACATGTGCCAAAATTCCTAGATAAATTTTAATCATCTTTTAGCTTTTCTAAAAGGACTGCACATGCCAAATTAATGGGCCTCCATATAAATTTGACCCATACCTTCCCATGTGACTCACATCTTAAGTGAGATCCCTCATGGGCCATACCATATCATCCACAAGTCACCCCCTTTATTGTATCATCACCTACATCACTTACCACATAACCATCAATAGTGACACATGAATAGTGCTAGTGAATAGTACTTGTTAATAGTGACCCCACACTATTAATATTTCCTGACATCACTTGATTTATCCTATGTGAATTAAATAGGCTAACGATCTTCTTCAAATGAATCATATAAACATTGGGGACATTATAATCCTACCCTACCAAATATTACTTGTCTTCAGGCAATACTTGTGCACTTCTTGGTTCCAAATGCCAGAATCTTAAAAAAGATCTCTTGAACTCTTCACCATGCATCCTTTGCACCACTTTAATATAATCATGGAATGGAAGCCTTACACCAAGTGATGATATATAAAATACTCTTCCCATCTCAACATGAGCCTTCCAAAAGATGTATTCAACAAAGTTGGGGTGTTATCAAGACTTGCCAAAGCTTTCACAACTTTCTCTTCTGAAACCAAGAATGGGTTGTTCAAAACTTGCATCTGTAAAGGCTTCTGATTTATATATGCACAGTGACTTTGATCACCACACAACATAATTTCTACATTGTCTTCATTTATAGGAACAATGTCACCTTCAAATATAACTATCTTTCTATTATGGATTACTAATGGCCTAGATTTCATAGTACTCATAGTTAATTTCCTCTCCACCATATCTTGAATCTTAAACTCTTCATATGGCTGAACCTCTAAAATCATTTCCTCATGTGCACTTTCATGCACAACCTCCAAGTCTAATTATTCCACCATGGAGACTTGGTCTTCTACTTAGATGCTCTCTTCCCTTGTTTGCAAAATTTTTGACATCCCAAGTCGAGATGTTGATCCATTATTACCATGATTATTATTTTGATTGCCATTCTTATTGACTACACTCTACTGCAATATTTGTGCAAACATTTGAGTCATT
Organism: Torreya grandis; assembly: GCA_037957365.1. Classification (NCBI taxonomy): domain Eukaryota; kingdom Viridiplantae; phylum Streptophyta; class Pinopsida; order Cupressales; family Taxaceae; genus Torreya; species Torreya grandis. Next base: position 2,805,449 of record JARHVA010000463.1, read on the forward strand.
CATTGCTATGATTGAATCATAATTTGCATCATTTGAAGGTACTATTGAGACATCTATTGCATAAAATTCTCCATATTTCACCCAATTCAAAAAATTCTCCCTATCACCTAAAAGCATAAAAAAATACAATACCTATAGATTGGTAAGATCACCACCTTTGATACCACTGTAATATCCTAGAATGGGATATTTATTAAAAACAAATAAAACTATAAAATCTACGCTCAAAATATAAATGTTATAATACCAATGAAATATCCCAAGTGGGATATTAGATAAAAAGACTCAACTATAACAAATCCTAATTATAACATAAAAACTTTGATACCAGTGAAATATCCCCAATTGGGATATTTTCTCACAAGCACTCACACTATACTAATTCACACTAAACACTTATGGTCATAAATTTAAGTATGAAAACACACTTCAATAAAATATGGCAATCACCTATGAATAAGACATAAATCTACCATTACAAAACTTTCATAAAATCCCACAACATTATAACTTTCCAATTACACAATCAGTTATTGGATTACATAAGATATTGTTGGAGAGAATATCTATACACAACAAATCTCACATTGATAGATTCAAATACTAATATCATATTAAACACTTACATAAAATGTAATGCCATAAACAAATCTGATATAAAGCATCACACTTACAAACTTTCCATATCTACAAATAACTCTACATTATACTTGAATCTCCTTGAAATCATGTTCACAATCTCTGAGTGAGATTATCCTATTGAATCAAAGGGTTTTTGTCCTATGATTAAAAATATTCAATGGGTTTTCATCCAAGGAAGATGAAAAAGATGAACCAAAAGATCAAACTTACAAAAGGAGGGTTTATAATTTCAAATATGATTTTACAAATGAGAATCTCTCAATATATAGCAAATGAAGGGAGAGAGAGAGAGAGGAGAGAAAGAAACTTCATGCTTAAGAAAAATGTCACCACACCTAGTGGGATACACTATTGAAAAATAGTAACAATTATTTCTCACATGTGTCAAGGATCTCCCACATGTGCCAAATGTCTCCCACATGTGTCAAAGGTATACCACATGTGCCTTGGTCTCCCACATGTGCCAAATATCTCCCACATGTTCCAAAGGCCTCCCATATGTGCCTTGTTCTTCCACATGTGCCAAGATTTCCAGAAAAAATTTAATCATCCTTTTATTCCTCCAAAAAGACATCACATGCAAAATTAATGGGCCTACATATAAATTCAACCCATACCTTCCCATGTGACTCATATCTCAAGTGACATCCCTCGTGGGCCATGCCACACCATCCACAAGTTACCTCTTTTGTTGCATCATCATCAACATCACTTACCACATAATCATGAATAGTGATATGTGAATAAGGTCAGTGAATAATACATATAAATATTACTTACGAATAGTGATCCCACACTACTAATGTTCCCTGACATCACCTGATTTAGCCTATGGGAACTAAGTAGGCTAACAATCTTATTCAAATGACTTGTATGAAAATTGGGGACATTACAAAATAGTGATTGGATAAGTTCTCAAAAGGAGGATGGGGGCATAGTACAGCCTTATCTATTAACTATGGTCTCATCCTGGTTAATAATGGGCATGATTTTTTGATACAGGTATATGCGATTGTTTGCTAGGATTGAATGATAAGTTATGTATTTTGTGTTACTGCACTAAAGAATTACAAAACATGAAACACTATATCTTAAAAAATAGATAAGATAGAGATTAAATGTAAAGGAGTAAAATAAGTAAGGGGATAACTGAGATATCCTCATAAAACCTTGCATAATTTGAGTGTTGCCTACATAGTCTACATGGGCCTTAGGCCGACGTAATTCTCTCTCTTAAGGTGATTATATGATCCATGATTTTGAAATGATACTAATTAAAATTATTGATAATAGATGCCCTTGTCATTTAATAAAATATTTTTAGACTTGGCTTATGACTGTTAGAATATTAAAGAATTTAAATTAAAATAAATAGTGTTCTTTTGCTCAGTGTGTAGTATAGTTTCAAAATGATTGCTCATTGTATTTGGACTTTAAAAAAGTGTGGAAGAGTCATTGTGATATATCTCAATTTTAAAAAGTAACCATTAGAGCATAGGGGACAAGGTCATGCTAGTGGACAAGGCCGTTGTCTCACCTAGCATGAACTTGTCTTAAAGGGATACAAAATTTAAGGAGAGGTCCGACATGATTCTTTAGGTTGAATATGGATGAATAGGTTTAAAACAGAGATGTCTGTATGAATTTATCTATGTTCTCAAGATAATATAGACTCTCCTAGAGATTGTAAGTTAGTGAAATAGTGAATGGACCAAGTAAGGTAAGGATGTCAAGATTAAACAATGTCTAACACTCAATGATTAATTTTATGTGTATACAATTACCTCCACTTTTTTATAGTGATGCAACAAAGTGAAATTACTTGAGTAAAATAGATGCAAACCTAAGGGTGTGTACACACTTCTACTTTTAATACAAAGCTTGATTGTGCAAATGCCTTAATGCAAAACCTGTAACAATGCCACTTAAAGTAATTATTGTCCATATTTGAAAGTTGAAAATATTATACATGAAATTTAAATTTTGAAAAGAGAGAAAGGAAAGTATATACTTGAAACATTATGTAATTTAATTTTCCTATAACTTGAAAGTGGAGAAGTGCTCACCCCTTTGTTGAGACATTTAGAAAAATATTGACCATGTAGTGAAATGAGAGTGATGAAGTCTCAATTTTAAAATATTTGAATGATATTGGGTTGAAAATATTGTATGCTCCAACTTTTATTTGACTATATAGAGTACTATATAAATTAAATGGGTGGAACCATCAACTTGTATCTCAATATATATAAAAAGTGCAATCATAGAAATTAAGTGTCACTAGACTCTAACCTGGCCCACTCACAAGAAGAAGATAAATCTCACCACTACAGAAAAATTTAGATTCTATTTAAAACTTTACAACTTTGGAACTTTAGAGATTCAAAAATTTTAAACTTGATAGATTTTTAAACGACATGTAGTAACTTGAACATGAATGAGTATCATGCCCCTTGTACTTTATTGAATTTCCACTTTAACTTTTTAACTATTTAAAACTATAACTATTTTAAATTTTATACTTTTTAACTATAGGAATGAGTGCATGTACCTGTGACATGCCCCCATAATTTGAATTTTTTGAATCATGCTATAATTTTGAAATTATCCAATGCGATAAAAATGAAAAATTCTCATGAAGACTTCACTTCTCAAGACAAGCCCTTTATGATGCCCCCCTTTTGAGATGAGAGATGTAGCAAGTCATTTAACTTAAAATAAGAGTTATGTAATATGTGAAAGATGTAATCATGTATAAGCACTTGGAAATTTGAATGTATTTCATCATAGTAGTTCAATATAACAATTAATTTGTATATGACACATGTAAGAGATTGATATATTGTTGAAGCACATAAACATGATGTGTATGGTATGTATCATGGCACTAAAGTAAGAGTAGAGAGTATAAATAATTCATGATATGAATCATAACACCATATTAACAAGAAAATAACATACAATAAATGTCATGTAATTTACATATAATGTCACACATAAGGCAACAAAGCCAATAAAAGGGACATGTGAATGTTGAATAAACACACAAGGCCAAGGTCCACACACAAATGACACAATGATGCCATACAAGAAAAAAATTGAACATACAAGGTCAAGGATCACACATAATAAGAAATCAAGTTATATCTTTTCATGCAATAAAAAAATAAATAAGCATTAAACAAATGAAACTAATGTACATCTAAAATTTGGATCCATGTCATTATGAGCAAGTAGTGCTTGTATAATATGATTGAGTAGCAAAATATCTGTAAGATATGTAGCTAAACATGGTAGAAATGTTATAGATAGATACAACTTGTTTGAATTATTCACAGAGAATGAAAATATGACCCCAACTTAGCAAGGTTCTTGGGTAATGTAGACACATAAAATTAATTATTAATGTTTGATACTATTTATTCATGACATCCTTATCCTTACTATATCTATTTTCCATTTAGCTAACTCATAATATGTAAGATCACTTTCACTATCTTGTAAATAACACAAATATCACACATAAATCCCTATTTTAGTTGTGTTCATTCCTATTCAACACATAGGATCATGTCAAACCTATCTTAATAGTATCTACTATTTTTGGAAAAGTTTTCACCAGGTAGACAAGGAGGGACTATGGTCTTGTCCCCTAGTGCAGGCTTGTCTCTCACATTCCAATAATAATTTTTTTTAATTGAGACATTACACAATGACTCTCTCGCACATCTTATCAATTTGGTCAGTGAAATTATTCTAAATATTCTCTTATAAAATCACATCAAGGCTACTTATTATAACCTCAATGAATCTCTCTTGTAAATATAATACACTATGAAAAAGAGTATAATTTATTCTTATTTCAATTCTGAAACATTCCAACAGTTAGGAGCCAAGTCTAAATATTATTTATTATAGGTCAAGAGAATATATTGTCAAACATTTCAATCAATCATCTAGTTAAATCCACTCTAGATGCATAATCATGGATCCTATAATTACTCTAAGAGAGAGAACTACATTAGCTTGAATTTGGGATTTATAGGTATCACTCAATTACAAGAGGTTTCTGAGGCTATATCGACTATCCTTGATAACCCATTTTAAATCCCTTTTATTATATAATTACCATCTAGTTCATGTGTAGGTATAGGGTTTTATATTTTTAGGCATTTCATCTGACATAACGACACACAAAGCTCAAAAATCAACCTTCAAAAACTACAACACATACCCATATCAATAAATCCATAATATAGTTACCTAGGACACAGTCACAGTCAATAGACAAGGTCATAGTAAACCCTTGTCTGCCTCCTACATACTTGTCCTAATATACTAAAATTTATTATTTCCTAATACAAATGTATTTGTAAGTCATTTTATACAATTGGCACTTACAAAAATTCTACACAATCAGATCTATTATCATTTTAAAGAACACTCTCTAACCCTAGCTTAATTTACTATTTTGAGAAAGTTTATAAATTATATAGTTTATTGTACTTGAAGGGTATTTTAATATCAAATCATTACATATCAAAAAAATTATTTTAATAGTTTATCTCAATAGTTTAATTACATCTTAAATTAAAAGAGTCAAACATTCTAGTAAACCTGTTATTTTTTAAACACTACTTGTTGTTTTTCCTTAATTTTTAGGATATGATTTATTTCATGTAAATACCTGATAGTAAAACAAAATAACCTTCTACCTTGGATAATATCCAACATAAAACAATTAATTTTTTTGACTTTGCATTAAATCTGAGACTGGAGAAAGTGTCTTGTCACCTTGGATCATTCTTAAATTAAACTCTTGTTTTGACCTTAGGTTGAAATTTAATTTATTTTTTAAACTAAAAATATTTCACCTTTTATTGTTCACTTTATTTTTGGTTTGTTTAAATTCTTATTTCATAAATTATGTTGCAAAAGTTTTCAAACTACTTAGTGATGCAAGAACATCATGATGTGATCATTTGTAATTATTTAAATATGTTAAATTATGTCTTTGATAGGTTTAGGAGGTCTAAGGGTTGTGTCCATGTTAGTTTGAGTTCTCAAAATCCCATGATTTTCTCAAAGTTTTTAGTTTTAAATTTTCCCATCAAATAGAAAATTTAAATTATTTTAAGGATTTTTCAATGATTTGACATGGTGTAAAGGGATTATAACTTTTGTAAAAAGTTCTTAATATCTAGTAATATGTGGTAAATGTCTCTTAACCTCATAATGAATGTAAATCTATCCTAACCCCCATCTATAAGTACCCAATGTAGGTGGAAGGATAATTTAGACATGTTTTGATATAAGTCATTAATTGTTAAGAATTTTTAGGTGCATGAAATCAAAGGAAGCTAAGAAAATAAATCAAAACTTGCACCAAGAATGGGTTATTCAAAACTTGCATCTCTAAAGGCCTCTGATTTATATATGCAAAGTGACTTTGCTCACCACACAGCATAATTTCTACATTATCTTCATTTGTAGGAAGAATGCCACCTTCAAATCCAATTATCTTTCTACTATGGATTATTAATGGCCAAGATTTCATAGTACTCATGGCTTATTTCCTCTACACCATATTTTGAATCTTAGACTCTTCATATGGACAAACCTCTACAATCATTTTCTTGTGTACACTTTCATCCACAACCTCCAAGTGTAATGATTCCACCATGGAGACTTGGTCTTCTACTTGGATGCTCTCTTCCCTTATTTGCAAAACTTTTGGCATCCCAGGTCGAGATGTTTATCCATTATTACCATGATTATTATTCTAATTGGCATTCTTATTAAATGCACTCTACTAGAATATTTGTGCAAACATCTAAGTCATTCATTGTTGTGATTGAATCATCAGTTGCATCATTTGAAGGTATTGTTGAGACATCTATTCTTACTACACCCAATTTGAAAAATTCTCCCTATTACTTGAGAGCATAAAAAATCACAAGACCTATAGATTGACAAGATCACCAGGTCTGATACCACTATAATATCCCCAAGTGAAATATTTAATAAAAACACATAAAACTATAAAATCCACACTCAAATTATAAATTCTATGATACCAATGAAATATTCCAAGTGGGATATTAGCTAAAAAGACTCAACTATAACAAATCCTAACTATAACATAAAAACTCTGATACCACTAAAATATCCCCAATTAGGATATTTGCTCACAAGCACTCACACTATACTAATTCACACTAAACACTTATGCTCATAGACCAAAATATGAAAATACACTTCAATAAAATATGGGAATCACCCATGAACAAGACATAAATCTACTATTACAAAAATTTCATAAAAACCCACACACTATAAATTTCTGATTACACATTCAGATTCTGGATTATATAAGATATTGTTGGAGAGAATATCTATACACAACAACTCTCACATTGATAGATTCAAGTATTAATATCATATTAAACACTTACATAAAATGTAATACTAAAAACAAATATGATATAAAACATCACACTTACAAACCTTAGACAACCATAAATAACTCTACATTTTACTTAAATCTCCTTGAAAGCATGTTCACAACCTCTAAGTGAGATTGTCCTACTAAATCAAAGGGGTTTTATCCTATGATTCAAAATATTCAATGGGTTTTCATCCAAGAAAGATGAATAAGATGAATCATATGCTCAAACTTAATGAGGGTTTATTATTTCAAATATGATTTTACAAATGAGAATATTTTAATATATAACAAATGAAGGGACAGAGAGATAAAGGAGAGAAGGAAACTTCATGCTTAAAGAAAATGGTGCCATACTTAGTGGGATGTACTATTGAACAATAGTAACAATTATCTCCCACATGTGCCTTGGTCTCCCACATATGCCAATGTCTCCCACATGTGCCAAGGATCTTCCACATGTGTGAAAGGTATCCCACATGTGCCAAATGTCTCCTAAATGTGCCAAAGGTCTCCCATATGTATCTTAGTCTCCCACATGTGCCAAATATCTCCCACATGTACTAAAGACCTCCCACATGTGCCTTGGTCTCCCACATGTGCCAAGATTCTTAGACAAGTTTTAATCATCTTTTAACTTCTCCAAAAAGACATCACATTCCAAATTAATTGGCCTCCATATAAATTTGATCCATACCTTCCCATATGACTCACATCTCAAGAGAGATCCCCTGTGGGCCATCCCACATCATTCACAAGTCACCTCTTCTACTTCATCATAATCTACATCACTTGCCACATCATCATGAATAATGACATGTGAATAGTGCTAGTGAATATATATATAAATATTACTTATGAATAGTGACCTCACACTACTAATGTTCCCTAACATCACTCAATTTATCTTATGGTAACCAAATAGATTAGATAAGTTCTCAAAAGAAGGACAGAGGCATAGTATGACCTTATCTATTGACTATGGTCTCATCTTGGTTAATCATGTGCATGATTTTTTGATATGGGTATATGCGACTATTTTCTAGGATTGACTGATAATTTATGTATTTTGTGTTACTACGCTAAAGACTTACAAAAGATGAAACACTATCTCCTACAAAACAAACAAGATAGAGATTAAATGCAAAGGAGTAAAATCGGTAAGGGGAATAACCGAGCTATCCTCATAAAACCTTGCATAATCTAAGTGTTTTCTACATAGACCAAATGGGCCTTAGGCCGATGTAACTCTCCCTCCTAGGGTGCTTATATGATCCATGATTGTGAAACTATAATAATTAAAATTATTGATAATAGATGCCCTTGTCATTCAATAAAATATTTTTTAACTTGGCTTATGACTGTTAGAATATTAATGAATTTAAATTGGAAGAAATAATATTCTTTTGCTTAGTGTGTAGTAGAATTTCTAAATGATTGCTCATTATATTTAGATAAGCCTTAATGTACTTATATAAGGTAATATTAAGAATACTTTTGCTAATCAACTTTCAAAAAAGTGTGTAAGAGTCATTGTGAAATAGCTCAATTTTAAAAAGTAATCATTAGAGCATAGGGGACAAGGACATGCTAGTGGACAAAGCCGTTGTCTCACCTAGCATGAAATGTCTTAGAGGGACAAAAAATGCTAGGAGAGGTCCGATAGGACTCTTTAGGTTGAATAGGGATGAATAGGCTTAAAATAGAGATGTTTGTATGAATTTATCTATGTTCTCAAGACAATATAGGCTCTCTTAGAGAATGTAATTTATAAAAATGGTGAATGGATCGAGTGAGGTAAGGATGCCAAGATTAAACAATGTCAAGCACTCAATGATTAATTTTATGTGTATACATTTACCCTCACTTTTTTATAGTTATACAACAAAGTGAAATTACTAGAGTAAAATAGATGCAAACCTAAGGGTGTATACACACTTCTAATTTTAATGCAAAGATTGATTATGTAAATGCCTTAATGCATAACCTGTAATAATGGCACTGAAAGTAATTATTGTCCATATTTGAAAGTTGAAAATATGAAACATGAAATTTAAATTTTGAAAAAAGAGAAAGGAAAGTATATACTTGAAATATTATGTAATTTAATTTACCTATAAGTTGAAAGTGGAGAATTTCTTGCCCCTTTATTGAGGCATTTGGAGAAATATTGACCATGTAGCGAAATGAGAGTGATGAAGTCTCAATTTTAAAATCTTTGAATGATCTTGGGTTGAAAATATTTTATGCTCCAAATTTAATTTGACTATATAGAGTACTATATAAATTAAATGTGTGGAACCACCAACTTATATCTCAATATATATAAAAAGTGCAATCATAGACATTAAGTGTCACTAGACTCTAACCTGGCCCACTCACAAAAAGAAGATAAATCACACCATTGTAGACAAATCTAGATTTTATTTAAAAATTTACAACTTTGAAACTTTAGAGATTCAAAACTTTTAAACTTAAGACATTTTTAAATGACATGTAGTAACTTTAACATGAATGAGTATCATGCCCCTGATACTTTATTGAATTTCCACTTTAGCTTTTTAGCTATTTGAAACTATAACTATTTTAAATTTTTCACTTTTTAACTATAGGAATGAGTGCATGTACCTGTGACATGCCCCCATAATTTGAAAATTTTGAATCATGCTATAATTTTGAAACTATGTAGTGTCATAAAAATGAAAAATTCTCATGAAGACTTCACTTCTCAAGACAAACTCATTATGATGCCTCCCTTTTGAGATGAGAGACGTAGCTTGCAAGTCACTTAACTTAAAAGAAGAGTTATGTAATATGTGAAAGATGTAATCATGTATAAGCACTTGAAAATTAAAATGTATTGCATCATAGTAGTTGAATATAACTTTTAATTTGTATATGACACATGTAAGAGATTGATATATTGTTGCAGCACATAAACATGATGTGTATGATATGTATCATGGCACAAAAGTAAGAGTAGAGAGTAGAAATGATGCATGATATGAATCATAACACCATAGTAGCAAGCAAAGAACATAAAAGAAATGCCATATAATGTCATGTAATTTGCATATAATTTCATACATAAGGCACAAAACCAATAAAAGGAACATGTCAATGTTGTATAAACACATAAGGCCAAGGTCCACACATAAATGACAAAATGATGCCATACAAGAAAAAATTTAAACATACAAGGCCAAGTGCCACACATAATAAGAAAGTAAGTTATATCTTTTCATGCAATAAAAAAATAAAGAAGCATTAAAAAAATTAAACTAATGTACATCCAACATATGGATCCATGTCATTGTTAGCAAGTAGTGCATGTATAATACGATTGAGTAGAAAAATGTTTGTAAGATATGTAGCTCAACATGGTAGAAAGGTTACAGATAGATTGTTTGAATTATTCACAGAGAATGAAAATATGCCCCTAGCTTATTAAGGTTCTTGGGTAATGTACACACATAAAATTAATTATTAATGTTTGACAATGTTTATTCTTGACATCTTTATCCTTACTTTATCTATTTTCTATTTATCTAACTTATAATATGTAAGAGTGCTTTCACTATCTTGTAAATAACACAAATATCACACATAAATCCCTATTTTAGTTGCATTCATTCCTATTCAACACATAGGATCATGTTAAACCTATGTCAATAGTCTCTACTCTTTTGGGAAAAGTTTACACTAGGTAGACAAAGAAGGTCTATGGTCTTCTCCCATAGTGCAGGCTTGTCTCTCGTACTCTAATAATAATTTTTTTAACCACAAGCATTTTCATTAACTTGAAAAGAAATATTACAAACATCAATATTTCAAAATACTACCATGAGGACAAGCATGGTGAGATTTCTCTTTTGACAAGGGAGACATAAAGATGCTCTCAAAGCTCACTAATGGATGTATAGCTACAAGCACCTTAACAAGGGAGACAAAATCTATACATAGCAATTGATCTCAGAAATTCTTGTGGAACCTAGACTTAGAGAAAATAAACACCTAAAAATATGACCAACCACCCTGAATAAAGGAGAAGCCTCCTATTTATATATTTTCAATCTTTTTTCAACTCTGGGACTGTGGTTGTGATTTAAAAAATTATGTAACAGCCTTCCAAATTTCACCAAGATGCTTCCAGCTAGAAAATATTCCATTGCACACCTGATATCTTCATCTATTTGCAAGAAAATAATCATCACTCTAACTACCTATACAATGAATGATGAAGATTTGTAATAAACTTTTGATTTCATGGCTAGAGATGTCTTCATATAAACTGGAAGGAGAATATTCATTTGAGGAGTGAAACAAACTTTGTCCTCTTGTGAAACCATCTGGATAAGCACCTGATCACTTGCCTGCATAGTTGGAACTTATTGGATAGCTATCTTTCCTTTAGTGCATGCCATGGAACAACCTCACTTTTATAATGATGGCAAGTGAATGATCTATGGTCATGGTATAAACAGAAAATGATATGCAGTTATAATTGAAAAATATGTTCTAGAACAACTCATAGACCTCCTTTTGTTATTTAATCATTGCCTATCCATGGAAGAACTTAATTTTAGCTTCTCAACTAAATTTCACCACATATTGACAATTGGCACACCACATCAGATCCAATTGGGCACTCATAAAGCTTAAAACTAACTAGGCCACTTTATTAGCTCTAATCTGGGCATATTTCACTTTTTTATTTGTTTTGATCCATTTAAAAAGTACATCTTGGATCACACCATTGGATATGATCACTTGAGCAAACACGTGCCATTGATTTTGATCCAAAGGATCAAATGCCATTGGTTGTCTATAGGTCTTATATTGAAATGGTACCACTTAACAGCTCTGTGGGCTCACTACATCTTGCTTTGTCAGTCCTTTGGAGCTAATGCGCTCTTTCCAAGTGGTGGTCTTACATTCATTATAGGATTTATTGAAAATTCTTGACTTAATACGTGTCATAGATCAGATTGTGTACACTTAAACACATATCATCAATCTCTGAGAACATCCTCAATCTTTAGACTATGACTATATATTGACTTTTCAACTGTGCTCTCGTGCCATTAAATATTTTCATTCAATCAAATGTGCATTGTCAAATTAAAATTTTACCAGAGTATTGAAATCTCTCAAACACTTCTCCCATAATAATCTGGTCTTTGGCAATTTTTGTCTTCATCAAGATAATTATTTCAGGTATTTTGTTTGATATATTTTCCTCAAAGAATCGATCTTTTTCATGCCTTTTTATCATAGACCTTCTGTCAAGACAATTGTTTTAGACATTTTATCTACCACAATTTCCCCAAAGCATATATTAGCTTTACATTTATCTCGAAAGATTTGAACTTAATATTTTTTTGAAACAATTTACTTTTATCAAGATTTTTGAGTGGGCAAAATGCCCGAAGGAAATGGACCAACAAATTTTTTGTCATGGACAAAAAGTATGAAACAAATAAGTCTTTGGCCTTTCTACAAAACACTTTCCTCAATAGACTCTAAACATTTTTTCCCAAAATAAATGAAGGTTTATACACACTAAGCAAAGACCGAATTAGCACTTAGTTGATTCAACATAAAACTTGACCTTTGACATGAACAGTTGAAAGTAAGAATTTGGATAATAACTTAGGTGTTTAAAATTACTTAACAAGGGCTCAAATGCTTTAGTGAAATTTTGGGCATTAACACTAGCTATCACCTAGGGATGCACATCCCCTATAGGTGTGTAAAAGACTCTAAAACATAAGACCAGGTACCAATCCATTAGGCCATGGAGTCAGGACTTAATAATTTATCAATAGAGAACCATGAAGACTCAAAAAAACATGAAAGACATAACAAAAATAGATTAGGAGGATATAAAATTTAATGCACAACAAAAAACATGAAATGAAACTGTGCAAACAAGGCCTAAATTAAGTGGCAACAAAGCAACATAAAGACAAAGTAATAAAACACTATACAATTATATACATGATTTCAAATAGACTCAATCTAGGAAGTGCTTCAGATGTTTGCCATTGATTGGTAGCTCTAGTATTTCACCATCTAGGTATCTTAAGAAGAAGTGTACTCCCCAATCTGGTAGTTAATGGAATAGGGACCCATCTACATGACATCAAATTTGTCATTCTTGCCTTTCTCTTCATGTTTGTTGTCCCAAAGTAGAGCCAAAACACCTACTTGGAAAGTTTTTGGAGTGACCTTCCTATCAAATATCTTCTTTAGATTTTCCTTGAACTTGAGGTGTCTTTCATGAGCTTGTATTTGAATTTCATCAAGCTCAATAATTTGATTCATCATGCTTTCATAGTGATTGATTTGCTCATCATCCTCTAGTTGTTGTATAAGCTGATAAGTTGGCAACTCCAAATTCATAGGCATAACTACTTGAGCTCCATAAACAAGCTCAAAAGAGATTTTGCTTGTAGTTCTCTTGGGATTAATCCTATCAACCTATAAATCAAAATTTTGATATTTACCCCACTTCTTATTTGCTTCCAAAGTATGTCTAATGATTTTGAGCAAGTTCTTGTTACTGGATTCTACTTGCCCATTCCCCTAAGGGTTGTAATTATAAGAGTAAGTCAATTTAATCCTGTACTATTTGTATAATGACACTAAAGGTTTGGATTTGAATATTATATCATTATCATCAATAACTTTAATAAACACACCAAATCTACAAATAATCTAATTTAATAAAAAATCCACAACTACTTGGTGGGTTGTTTTCTTTATAGAGACCATTTCAACCCATTTTATGAAGTAGTTAGTTGCAACTAGTATCCATATGTGTCTAGCACTTGATGAATCAAAAATTTATCCAATGAAATCCATTCCACATTGTTTTAATGGGCCTTCAATCATCATAGGTTGTAAGGGAAGAGAACATGAAGCTTTCATCCTCCTAGCAAAACACTGATATTTCTCACACTTTTTGGATGTCTGAGCAACATTTTTGAATAACGATGGCCACCAATAACTAGCTCTCATAATTTTATGAGTTGTAACCTTAGGAAAAAAATAGCCACCACATACTCCACTATGGAAGTCCTCAATTAGGTCAACAGTTTGTTCTTCCAGTACACATCTTAGGAGAACCCCATGTAGATTCTTCCATACTAGTCCATTTTTAATCAAGAGGTATGTTTGGGAAACAAGTTTGAGAGTTCTTATTTGATTATTATCCAAGTAAAAGGGATAGTTTAGATTTTTCAAGTAGTAAATAATATCTCTATACCATGGATACATGTTAAATTGACTCAAAGAATCAACTTAAGAACAATAATGTTTACCTTCAACAACTTGTAAATTGGTCTCAGTCATAAACTTGGCTATACCCATCCCTCTTACTAACTTGGTGGTTTGAATATCCATGTCATACTCTTGTAACTTGTTGACCCACCTACATCTTTTGCTGGATACTTTAGCCTAAGTCAAGATGTCTTTCACCATGGTATGTAGACATAAGTAACAATCTTTGAACTTAGAATATAAGGCATGAATGTCTTGATAGCTTTTAAGAGAATGAAAGCTTATTTTTCCATGATGGTATAATTCAATTTAGGACCTTTCATAACTTTTCTAAATAAAGCTATAGGCTTCTTATGACCTTCTTCATTCTTTTAAAACAAGACAACAACAACAACAATATTATATGATGCAAAGGAGAATATCTGAAATGGCTTAGTGTAATCAGGGTTGGCCAAAATGGGGGTAGACTTTAAAGATCCTTTGATGTCATTGAAATATTACATGGACTTCTCTTCCCATTTGATGATTTGGTCCTTCTTTAGCATGGATGTGATAGGCAGAGTAATTTTTGCAAAGTTGGACACAAACCTCGTTACAAAATTAATTTTCCCAAAGAAGGAATGAATTCCCTTGTTGGACTGTGGGATAGGCACTTTGTCAATGGCTTCTACCCTTTCAAGGTCAATCATGACACCATCATTGGACACTATATGTCCCATTAACTTGGCCTTTTGCACTTCAAATTTGCATTTCTTTAGATTAAGCAAAATGCCAAACTCTCTGCATCTAATAAACACTTTTTCTAGATGCTCCAAATGTTCATCTCTAGTCTTGGAGTACACAATAATGTCATCCTAATACACAACTATGAACTTGTTAATTATCCCTGTAAAAGTAGCATCCAAAGCTTCTTGTAATTTTGCACTAGTATTCATTAACCTGAAAAACATCCTCGTATATACATGCCCCAAGGCATAATGAATGCAATCTTTAATTTCTCAGATTCTTTCACCATAACTTGGTTGTACCTTGATAAGATGTCTAATGTGGATAACATCTCTGATCCAGTAACACTTTGAAGTAGGTTCTCCATATTGGGTAGGGGATAATTATCTTTCAAAGAAGCTTTATTCAAATTTTGGAAATCCACACACAACTGGATGTCACCATTTTTATTTTGTATAGGGACTAAATTTGCAACCCATGATTAGTACCTGATGGGCTGAATGATACCACCATCCCTCAACTTCTTTAACTCATCCCTCATCTTGGTGGCCAAGATGGGGTTAATAGGCCTCTATTTCTCCTTGAAAGGCTTGATTTATGTTGTAATTGGATGACATGATAAAATGAGTCTTCCCTATATGCTTTTAACTCAGAATAAGACCACACTAATAAATCTTTGTACCTTTTCAACATCTACATGTGAACTTGCTTCTCAGCTGCACTTAGGTGAGTACCCAACCAAACCTTCCTTGGATTCTCATGAGAACCCAAGTTGCACTTAGTCAAATCTTTTGAGATAAATGAGTCTCCCAACTTGATTCTATCAGCTCCATCAAAATATTCTTCTAAACTTACCAATCTTCTAGAGAGTGTGTTTGTCTTTAGCTGAATAATGTCCTTTCCAAACGAGATTTCCTTTCTATCACAAACTGAACCATAGATTCCAAGTGTATGAGCTGATCATTGAACTCAGATTCATAATTTAGAAACCTACTAATCTAATTATCATCATCAAACACCTGCCAATGATGAACATTGTTTGGGATTGAAGGATAAACAAGTACCTCTACTTGATACTAAGAATGAGGGTTCGTATCTACAATATCAAAATGATTGCTTAATCCTACAATTTTGTTAGCTTATTTGTTGAAACTTATATCATGATATAAAATGTTGAATGCATCAAAGAATTCAATCAAATCCCAAATAAAATTTTGATATTGTTTCAACCTTTTATTTTTTGTGGCATAAGTATTGCGGACCTACTTTACCACTAGCTCAAAATCACCCTTGATAATTAAGCTTTTAATTCCATGTTCATGAGCAATCCATAGACCCAGAAAAAGTGCCTCATACTTAGTAGCATTGTTAGTTCACTCAAATGACAACGTGAAAGAAAAATTAAAGCAATTATCATTGGGGGCATGAAACACAACCCTAGTTCTATTTCTTATATCAGAGCAAGCCCCATCAAAACATATCTTCCAAACTGCACCTTCCTATCAAGTTCATTATCAAGAAGAGTAGGCTATTCATTAGCATCAACATTCCCAATAAAGCTACCTAAGTCAACATCCACATACATCACTTCATTAAGAGCATGTTTTGGATCATCAATTATATGTAGAATCTTTGGCTCTCTATAGAGTTTGACCATCTTACCCTCTAATGTAATGGTGGTAGAAGACAAGTCCATTTGTACACTTCTACCCATGTTAACAACCCATTTACATGACAATAGTATCCCCCACTTAGATGGGTAGTCTAGAACTACCACATCCATATTCAAATACTTACCTAGATGCACTACTAACTGCACTACCAACCCCTTGACTTGTCCAACAATTGGAACTTCTCATGAGTCCATGGTGTAACATTTGTCAAAATATGAAGTAATCTTCACTCTGAGCTCATTTAGGACACCTAGGGGCATCACATTGTAATAAACACCATAACCAAATATACAATTATGGAAAATCAAACCATTAATTAGTAGGGTTATATAAAATAGATCCACATTCATCTGAATTCATACCAATACAGTCCCAAAATAGATTTTCAAAAGAGGTTCAATAATCTCTTCTGATTCTTCATCACTTTTTGGAGGTGTTTGGGGTAGCTCAATTTCATTTGCAATTGACTTCTCACCAAATTCTAAGTACTCAAATGCAATCTTCCTATGCTCAGGTATTCTTAATAATTTAATAAGTGGCACAGTGATTTTCAGTTGGCTCAACACTTGGACCATATCACATATGCTATACTAAGAAAGAGGTGTATTTGGTGGGAGAGAACAACACCTTTAGTTGGGATGCAATCACTTAATGTTTGAAGTGGAGTAGGATGGGATGAATTTGCATTTTTATCAGCAACCTTTAAAGGCAGATTTTTCTTAACATCATTATCACCTTTATGGATATTAGACAATATGGGTACCCTATTCTTAGCTAGAGCACCTCTAGGCTTAGCAAATTGGGAAATAGGTACTGGCTTGGAATCTTTAGGGTCTGCTGTAATTTTCTTAGCCTCCTTACTATTATCCCTTACCTTTGGATTTGTAGGGGTAGTGTCTTGAGGAGTAGCAACCTGATATTTACTTCTCAAGTGATATTATTTATCTTGGGTAATTTATACATTAATTATCATCTTCCTACCCTCAACTAATATTATTCCTCTTTCATATTTCTTAATCATCATAGAGCATAAGAAATTGAAATCATGAATGGGCAATTCATATGTGTGTGCCATATTAACACCATAAGAAAATTTGGGAGTTAGGACACTCACCTTTTCAACCACACTCTAAAATTGATTAACAGTAGTAGTAGTTAGTAATCATGTGGAGGTAGTCATCTCACTTTAGGGGCTTTGATAATTGAACATCAAAATCTCATCATCAGATGATACAGACTCAAGTTCATCCACATCTTGATCAATCGATTCAAATTTATCACATGGGGGATGTGAAAGGAAGCACTTGTCACACCAATCAGTATCAATGTCATAATTCACCACATTCAATAGATCAAGCACTTTTTTCCAGCCCCTCTATTCTGATTTCTATCTATTCTTTCTTCACGAGTAGGCCTCTTCACTTTATAATTATCTTAATTGTGGAAAGCAGACCCCTTTTGTGCTTGATTCAGATTTGGAAGCCTTTGTTTATTGGTAGACACATGAGGGATCCCATTATCATCTTTGGCTAACTTGTATGACATTTCTTTGACAACAGAGGCCAAAGTTTTAACAGTCTCCTCAAGATTGGTAGTTTTTATGGAATGTGTCTTTTTTGGATTGACCAATTTTACATCAACCCACTTATTCATGGGCTTTACCGTATCCTTTATGTTATTATCAATTTGGATGGCCATATTAAATTCCAAGTATAGTTTAGTGGGAGCTTTGTCCCTTAAGTAATACGTAGCCTTATTATCAAAGGCATCAAAATATTTTATCAAGCATGTTGTATCACTAGGCCTGATGTTTTTGGGAAACCACATCATAACTTTTTTGAACCATGTATTGAAGTCCTACACACACTCATTAGGATTATTTTTTATGTTCTCAAATTATACCAAAAGAAACCTTGGATCAATTCTATCACCATATTGAATTCAAGAAACATTCCTCATTTCTTCACACAAATCAATGCATCTACTAGGAAGAGAATTGAACCATTGATGAGTGTCTTCCTCTAATGTGTGTACAAATAACTTAATGCACACATCCTCATGCTCAACCTCATAATCTTCAATAATATTATGAAAAGTCCTTAGGTACTGATCACCACTCACTACATTGTTCCCTTAGAATTTTAGAAGGCATTTCCTTACTTCATTCAAGACTTCATTAGGATAGCCTATCATTTCATCAAGATTGATAGGCCTGAATCTAGGAGCATGGAATGTAGGATGCTCATTCTCATCTTGGTCCATATGCCTCATGATTGGTTCAATGGGAGGTTCAAGAATAAATGACAAAGGGATATGAGGGGGTGAATGAGATAGACTTGGTGGATCAAACTTGGGAGGGGATTCAGTTGGTTGAGAAGGAGCTGGATAATACATAGGACTATAGGTTTCAGAGTTGCTAGGAGAGCTATGATAGTCCTAAAAAATGGGAGGGTCAATAAATAGTTCAAGATTATCAAAATGTTGACAACCCTTAGTAGTTGAACTTTTCCCTTCAATAGGCCTCCAAACTTGTCTCCTTCATCTTTGATATAAACTTAATGGTGAGATAAGTTTATTAGATGAGCCACCTTTGAAAGATGATCTTGATCCTTTTAGCTTTGCAAACAAGAAAATACTCAAGGCTGAAACTAAACAAAGTAATATTTAGAATAGGCATTGGTCTTCCTTGAAACTAGGTGATAAAAATTAGAGTCGCTACTAGAATCACAATTCTAGAATATAATAGTTAACAAATTGACAGTGATACATGATGATAACATACTTTGATAAATTTAATGATAAGATAAAAATCAAAGACACTAAAATCTTTAGAATAATGTCAAAAAGGAAAAAACACCTTCCAACATGCAATCTTTATCAACGCTTTGCAATGAACATAATGGAAGTCAATTATCAAGTCTTGAAAAAACTCTTGGCACATCCCTAGTGGAGTGATGTGACATTGATGACCAAGATAGTAAAAATAGTATAAAGAGGCAAAGAAATTTAAAAATGATAGCATCTCTCTACAAGAGTCCCTGGTAACACAAGTGCCATAGGTGTCTTTTATCCTTGACAACGATGTCAGATGAGTGTGAAATGTTGATAAACTAAAGATAATCAAATCAATGCAAATAAGTAGAGAACCTTAAAATGATGAATTATTTATAGTTCTTTGCAAGAGTCCCTAGCAACATAAGTGTCATGGGTGTCTTTTCTTTCCTTGACAATAGTGTTAGATGAGTGTATGACATTGATAAACCAAAGATTATCAAATCAACACAAATAGGTAGAGAACCTAAAAATCATGAATTACTTATAGTTCTCTGCAAGAGTCCCAAATAACATAAGTTTCATAGGTGTCTTTTCTTTCCCTGAAAATGGTGTCAGATGAGTGTGTGACATTAACGAACTAAAGATAATCAAATCAACATAAATAGGTAAAGAACTTTAAAACCATGAATGACTTACAATTATTTGGAAGATTCCCTAGCAACACAAGTTCCATGGGTGTCTTTTCTTTCCCTGATAATAGCACCAGATGAGTGTGCGACGTTGATGAACTAAAGATAGTCAAATCAATGCAAATAGGTAGAGAACCTTAAAACCATGAATTACTTATAGTTCTTTGGAAGAGTCCTCAGCAACATAAGTGTCATGGGTGTCTTTTCTTTCCCTGACAATAGTGCCAGATGAGTGTGTGACATTGATGAACTAAATATAATCAAATCAATGCAAATAGGTAGAGAACCTTAAAAACCATGAATTACTTATAGTTCTCTGCAAGAGTCCTTGGTAACACAAGTGCCACAATTGTCTTTTCTTTCCCTAATAATGATTCTAGATGAGTGTCAGTTCCCTATTATACACCTTGTACACTCAATATTACACACTTAAAATAAAATGGCAAATAATGATGAAAAAACCGCTAGTATGTCGTTGTAGCTAGGGAAGGGTTTGGCATCAATATTAGACTGAATGTAAAAAATGGCTGAGAGGCACCTACAAAGGGTATGGTCATATCCCTGCTACTTTTAGCTCTACCTGAACCAAGGTGAGAGGACCTATGGGGTATCTTACTCACATGGAGAGATTCTATAATTCAACCTCTATGGGGATTTTTGGCACAAGGAACAAATATGAACAGGACATAACCAAGTTTTCACACTTCACCTTGAAGGGTTGTCACACTAAATGCACAAATTCTCTAATTCATATACAAGATACTAAAGATAGATGGGAAAGAGACTAAAATCTTCATTATATATAATCTTTAATAATAGGGGTTGAATAAAAAACTACAATGCTTGAATTTAAAACACAAATTGCAAACACATTACAAATATGCAAGATCTTATGTATTTGTAGGGAAAATAACACTTATAGTATGCAAAGGTTGTATTATTTGTAGGGTAGGATAGGGTAGGACAAGTTGGATAATTCTAAATAAGGAAGGTGACATGATGGTGGCCTTCAAACAATAGGGTATCTTGAAAGATTCATGACATCATTCCTTAGCACAGATGTAGAAAAACTCAAATGCAAGCTAGTGGGAAATACCAAATGATCCTTGAAATAATAAAAACATACACTGAAACTAAACTTTAAAAAAAAATCTTTCCTATCAAATCTATAAACCTAGGGTACCCTATCAAGTTATTCAACAACATGTTCTAAAATAATGCAGAAAGTGTTTTATAACCTAGATTCATGCTCAAAATGATAACCAATAATGAACATAAAAATAGATATCTAGTCAACAATATTTGAAAAATAGATTGCTTCACTTCATCAAAAAGAATTAGCAAAGAACCACAAGCATTTTCATTAACATAAAAATAAATAATACAAACATCAATATTTAAAAATGTTGCCATGGGGACAAGCATGGTGAGATTATTCTTTTGACAAGGGAGACACAAAGATGCTCTCAAAGCTCAGTAATGGTTGTACAGCTACAACCACCTTAACAAAGTAGATAAGATATACACATAAAAATTGATCCCATAAATTCTTGCATAAATTAGACTTAGAGAAAATGAACACCTAAAACATTGACCAATAACCTTGAATAGAGAAGAAGCCCCCTATTAATACATTTTTAATCCTTTTTCAACTTTGGGACTGTGGGTCATAATTTGCAAAATTGCATAACAACCTTCCCAATTTCACCAAGATGCTTCCAACTAAAAAATATTCCATGCCATGCTTGATATATTCATCCATTTACAAGAAAATAATCATTGCCCTAACTACCTCTACAATGAATGATGAAGATTTACAACAAAATTTTGATTTCATGGTCGGGGATGTCTTCATACGAGCTGGAAGGAGAATACTCATTCAAGGAGACAAATAGACTTTGTGCTCATGTGAAATAGTCTGGATAAGATCTTGATCACTTGCCTATATAGTTGGAACTTCCTGGACAACTACCTTTCCTTTAGTGCACACCATGGAAAAACCTTTTTTTATAATGATGGTACGTGAATGATCCATAGTCATGATATAAACAAAAAATGATCCACAGTTATGATTGAAAAACATGCTCTGGAATGACTCATAGACCTCCTTATGTGCTTTTGAATCATTGCCTATTCATGGAATAATAATTTATTTTAGCTTCTTGGCCAAAGTATACCACTTATTGACACTTGTAAGGTAAGGCTTAAAACTGACTAGGTCACTTCATTGGCTCTAATCTGGGCATACATCTCTTTCTTATTTATTTTGATCCTATTTAAAATTCCATCTTGGCTCACACCATTGGATCTACTCACCTGAGCAAATGCATACCATTGGTATTGATCCAAAGGATCAAACTCTATTGGTTGTCTATAGGTCTTGTACTGAAATGGTACCATTTGACAGCTCTGCAGGCTCTCTACATCTTGCTCTAAAAGTCCTATCTAGATAATGCTCTCTTGCCAAGTGGTAGTCCCATGTTCATTCTATGATTTATCAATTTTTTTTACTTAATATGTATTATAGATCAAATTGTGTACACTTGAACATGTACCATCAATCTCTGGGAATGTGCTCAATCTTTAGCCTATAACCATGCATTGACTTTTCAATTGTGCTCTCACACTATTAAATATTTCATACGATCAAATGTGCATCATCAGATTACAATCTATGAGATTGAGTATGATTTTTTCCTTTTAATCCTGCCCCACAAGCTTGACACTTGTCACCCTCGTGCTTGTCCTAGGGATTTGCAAAAACTTTGATCTCTTCTATGCACTGTTAATCTCCTAGATTGTATCATACTCAATCATACTCAATCTCATAATCTGATCATAGTCAATATCATAGATTGTAATATGATGAATCTCATATATTTTAATCTGATTACAATCACAAGGCATATAATTTGATCATGTTTCTGCTCAGGTGAATCTCCTTGGGACTTTTCTCATCGGGCCTTTTGGTTTGTGGGCCCTTTATCTATGACATTTTTATCTTGGCGGTAATTTCATTGGGATAATTATTCCACAAAAATTCCCTGTTGGCCTTCAGAACTTTTGTTTTGGGTCTTTTTTTGTGCATCACTAATCCTAAAAAATATTGTTCTGTAAGAATTCCCTTTTAGGCTTCAAGATTTTTGTTCCAGGGTATTTGCTCTAGGTCTTTGTTTATCGAGAAAATTATTTTGAACATTTTGTTTGGGATAATTTTCTTGAAGTATTGAACTCTCTCAGATACTTCTCTTGTAAAAATTTGGTTTTCGACATTTTTGTCTTCATCAGGAGAAGTATTTCAAACATTTTGTCTGATATAATTTCCTTGAAGAATCGATCTTTGTCGGGCCTTTTTACTAAAAACCTTCTATAAAGATAATTGTTTTAGATATTTTGTTTGCCATAATTTCCTCAAAGAATATATGGCCTTTACATTTATCCTAAAATATTTAAACTTAACATTTTTACCGAGACAATTTACTTTTTTCAGGCTTTTTGCACGGGTAAAATGCCTAAAGGAAATGGACCTACAGACTTTTTGCCATGGATAAATTTTTTGAAACAAATAAGTCTTCGACCTTTATATGAAACAATTTTACTTGAAACAAATGAAGGCTGATACACTCTAATCAAGACTGTATTATCACTTAGCTGATTCAACATAAAACTTGACCTTTGACATGAACAGTTGAAAGCAAGAATTTGGCTAAGGACTTAGGCATTTAAACTTAACAAGGGCTCAATTTCTTCAGTGCAATTTTGGGCACTAAAAAAATGGACATGAAATATTCATAGAACCTTATTATAAGTTTGAGGGTCATGTTTTCAATTTTCTCCTTATTTCTAATCCATGATACATAGCTTCAAGGTAGATGAAACTTGTTGGTTCAACTCTCTTAGGTGCCCAAGCCCTCCTTTCACTAGCACCTTCAAAATGTCTTTATAGTACATGATTGTAGGATCATTTTTAGAGGTATATGAATGGATTTTGATTCCTAATAAGGCATAACATAATCCAAGGTACTCTCCCCAATTATTTTCACATGTTCATATGCTTAAGAAGCTTACCTTTGCCTCAAATTCTTATAAAAGTACAACATTTAATGAGTTTGTACAGGTGATATTACCAAAAAATTATGTGATGAGGACATCCTATGAGTGTATAATGTGTTTTAAGTGTTTCCAAGGGCAAATAAATGCATTTATAGGTATATTTTTCACTTTCTTCCCTATCGAGCTTCTGCTAGGGATTTTGAAGGGTTTAAACCTACTTAGGTTCTTGATGATAGTTCATAGAGTTTAGGGCCTCAATATCTGAACCAATGCTACTATATTTTAGTGCAAAAGGGTCCTAAACTATCCCTATATATTGGGGTTCCATGTAACTTCTTTTTATAATTCTAAGTAAAATAAAATGATCTTCGAGCTTCTATAAGGCAATCTATGAGTGCTTGAGAGGAGTTTTAGGCCAAAATGGCCCATTAAGAGTTTTTATTTGTAAACCCAAAATTTAATCACATCTATAAATATCTTGGAAAACTTTTGAAGTCAATTCCAATTCCTCTTCAATACCCTTTCATCATTTGGACAAGGTTTCTAAGGAGTGGGGTTTAAGAAAGCTATTAGGCCTAAAGGCCTAATTGATGTGTTTTCTAAAGATGACCCCAATGGATGTATTTTATACAATTTGTTACATATTTAAATATGTATCTCATTCCCCTATAAACCTTTCACCACCTAGATTACCCTGAAAAAGGCAATTGATCTCTTTTCTCATTAGATGCAGTCCACTAACAGGCTTGAAGGGCACTTTGTAGGTACACATTCCTGTGATTGATTTTATGGAGACCTGAGAACACTTAAAAATCCATTTCCACTCTAGTAGTCACTTGATCATATACCTTGATATATCAACCATATATCTTAGGATATATTTTCAACTCCCACCATGCTTTGGATGGGCTATTGTAACCTTAGAGGTGATGACCTTTGATGCAGTCTTGTTGAAGGAGTAAGTACAACCTACTACAAGAACCTAAGGAATATTAAATATGGGTTTTAATCCTTATCTACAAGTGTTGATAATGGTGTTTCATGATTTAATCATGCTTATGGGACCTACAACCCTAATCAGACTTGAAATAGGTTCAAGCTCTATCATGATGGCTATAAAAGCTTATCTTCCTTCAATAACCCTTTCTTGGCCATGTATGGATTGATTCTCATTATTGAATACAAGTGTAAGGTATTTATCTACTCAGATAGTTAAAATACCCTAAGTAATCTCAAATATTCATTCTGACCCCTTTTAATCTTAAAAGGTTTATTTCTTTCTCAACCCTACAACGGGAAATTACCTATTGTCTCCTTGAATCTCTTAAGACCCTTAGGGTTGCTTCTTGCCTATAGAGAACCATGGAGTTATTTGAAGCTTATTTTAAACTCATAAGATACCTGAACAAAAATTTTAATGATTCTTTAGATGTGTCTCCACTGTTATCCCCATCTTCATACATGCAACCATGTGTCTCCACTATGGTCACTTTAGGATTTTAAGGTCTTTTGAGCATTTGGAAACCTCTTTGGTGTATTTTTTAGTAATAATGGATTATGAGGATGATATGAATGAAAATTTTACTATCTATCATCTTGATTAATAATACTAATTATCAACAACCTTTATATTATAACTCACCAAGTGCAAGCTTATAGTTTTCTTGATTGTCTTGGCACCTTCAAAAATACCTAAACACCATGAAGGGTGTTCATTAATTTTAATTGAATTATGAAAAATTATTCCACTTTATTTGAAACATTACTCACACCATGCAAGAGTTGAATAATAGTGAAAGTCTTCGATTTCAAACCTACAACATAAGGACTAGCTTCACAATGTGCATGCATGCTCAACTATGGTAATTTGAATGCATGAGGGAACCTCTAAGATAACCTTTATGGTGTTTATAATATGTGAGGGTACTAGGAATCATAAAAATATCTCTAAATACGTTTACATTTTCAAGGAAATATCCAACTTATTGTGTCAAACTACAAATTCACCTCATGAAGACTTTTTCCTCATCCATTGACTTAAATGTGATTTGATGGTGATAGAGAAGAGTGTGAAAAGTCTGGTTAGATCCATTTGAATCCTAAATCATTCTCAATTTACATCAAAAATCTCAAACTTATATGCCTACTTCCCAAAACTGACCCTCAAGGGTTTATCTGGGGTTTAACACCACCCTATCTTCTTAGTCATTGTTCATAAAGGAGAGAAGATCAAACTGAATACCAATGCCATATATTGAAATTAAATTAGTGCCTCAACCTATAGATAAGATATTTTGATCATAATCTTCCTCATATGTATGGGTTAAGCATGTGGAATTATCCCCTATGAGTCTGCCAACTGCTTTATGAAGGTTTTGATGTGTTTTCTACCTTTTTTGGTCTTGTGCAAGATTTTTGAGCATGAATTTGATATGAGGGAGATGAAGAGAGACCTCTACATGAATATCCATCTGAGCATGAGCCCCTCATACCTATAAAATCAACAAAATTTCCTCTTGGAGTGATTTTTTCTCTTTTATACATTGAACCTACAAGCAATCATGGTTCTGACCCTTTTCTGATGAACACCTAACATCTATCACATTATAAATCTCTTTCATAAGATTTTAATAATAAATATGTACATATAAAAATCCTTTTCAACCTTTGAAATAACTTTGGGACCTTTGGGATGCATTGGCAAATGTAAAGGAAATTAATGCATGTTGGTTAGCTTCGAAGGGAGAAAATGTATCTTTTTAATACCTCTTCACCATTGAATTTAATAAAATATGAAATAAGGATGCCTTGGGAAGGTTTAAATTGGACACAATGAAAACCTTAACTTCTCCAAAAAATATTAAAATATTCTAAGTTACCTTAATTTATTCAACAAGGTTAATATGCTTCAAACAAGGCAATCAAGGGATGAAAAAGACTTGAGGGACAATAAATCATCTTGACATATCATGTTATAGGCTTAGGACTCTCTAAATTGGATTTTAGGGCTCTAGGACACTTGAGGGAAGTCAAAACCTTAAATAACACTAATAAGACCTCAAAATCCCATTTGAAGACATCACAAGACATAAGATGGATATCAACAAAGTTAGGAAACATGGTAAGGCAAGCTTCAAATTGTAGGGGTTAACCTTTTTATCCTCAGGGGAAAAAAATGGTCATCAATATGTAGGATCAATATTCTATATCAGTCATTAGATTATATAAATTTCACTTGTGTGGCCATATATACTACCATCAGATCTAGACACTATCGTCAACTCTAGTTTCCAATTGTGATGCAGGTGTCCAGTATAGAATAATGACTGGATCTAGATGTAACTAAATTCACTATTATAAGTTTTATGTTGCCTTTATGCTAAATTTTTTAGATCTGGGATATAGGTTATCACTCTTCACTAATAGATCAACCCCTATATCTTCACCCCTCTTTACCCTTGGAATGAATTTTTGTAAAATAGGTTAGTGGGCTCACGGTGTCGAACTACCCCAAAGACCCCTCTATCAATGAGAATTACCTACATAGATAATAATCTAATGAGGTCCTCAGTATTATGTATTTATCCTTATTAGTGTGAGAAATTGTGTGCACAAGGGTGCAATACACTATATGAAGATGCATGCAATGATATTGCTTATGGGATGCTCTTTGAATGCTTCAAACCTGTAATGTGACTGATCCTATGCTTGATATGAAAATAAGGAAAAATAGGGTAGATTAGAGTGCTTGTGTATTTTATTAAATTATTTTTGGTAGGTGTTTTATTAGTATTTGTTAAATGAGGAATGAGAAGGCTTAGACTTGTATTTATACCACACCTTTTCAAAATATCTCACGGTAGGATTCAATAAGATAATTAGGCCAACCCATGGGTTTTGATAATTTTTAATTTGGATGTATTTTAGATACGAGACACTAGATAAGGATTTGGACACTATCGTTGAGGGTAGTGTCCCTCTATAGTCGTTATTGTCCAAAAGGCTAGAAAATGTGTATAGACATGAAACTAATAATGAATGATGTTTGTCAAGTTTTTAAATTTATATGTAGTTCAAGAGACCTTGGTCATTATAATTGCATGGAATAGACTAATAGATAAACATTTAGGCACAACGAGATGGTGAGTGCGATCCTTTCAGCAATAAGGAGGTCTAGAACTGAAGGATAGAGCCCTAATTGATCTTTGTCAAATGTACAAGACTGAGATGCTATAAATATTTAGTTTTAGTATTTACACCTAGAATAAAAATTGAGGTAAATAAAAGGGAGATTAAAGGATTTTATAATAAGTATAATATAAACAAGGAAGTTTTTATCTGATATATAGCTCACTTTGATTGAATTTTTTGAGTCTTTTTAGACTTGCATCAATACTTGTTTCAGTTCATGGTATTATGGAAGAATGTAAGAAGAGAAAGGAATAAATTATTAGAAAGAAAAAAAATGATTGGCATCATTGATAAATATTTAACTCAAGGCATTTCAACTAAATTCAAATAAAATGAATCATAAATGGTTCTTCACCATGTCACTTATTGTTCAGAGGGCTTAGTAGAGGTTAGAATAAAGATAGGGGAAATGATCAAGGCACTTGAGTCTTTTGAAACAAAATCCCAAGAGATATTGTCTTTGTTTTTAATTCCTAATCTACAAAATGGAATTGGAGCATGGATAACTCATATTGTAAAATATTTAAAGGACAAGAAGGACAAGATGTTAAATTTAGAGAAAGTTAAGGTCACATTGGATTCAAACATAAGCATTACAATGTAAAGATGGGTTAAGCTTGTTCCATCTTCTATGTATTCGTTTCTCAATCAAAGGATATAAAGAAGGATCCTTTAAGTTTGTGATATTTTTGATTTTTTAACATTGTAAATCCTTTGATAAGGGGATCTTGGATTTTATTTGATATAAATCAATGACCCAAATAACCAAATGTCATTAGAGATTATTAATATTTTATGTAAGGATTAAAACATTTTATTATATTATAAAATAACCAAATGTCGATTTGTGTTGCTTAAAATGCATCGATTTGTGTTGCTTAAAAGTAGAAAACTAATGGATAATCTAGCAAGAAACATTTTTTTAAATTTTATTACTTATTGTGTCAAGATAATTTCAGTTAGTGAAATTTCTTTAAGATTTATTCTCTTTATGTTCCCACAAAGATAATGTTAAGGGGGAATAAATAGAATAATATTCATTGTTGTTTTAAATGACATTTAATTTTTGAATTTGGCATACTTTTATTGTTGAAGTTTCTCTTGCTATTAGTTTCATTATTTTGAATAAATTTTGAGCATGTGTTATTTTTTAAATTAAGAGATGAACATATGTTAGAAAGTGGATTTTTTCCTATTAACTGGTGAGAATTTGAATTGATGTTGTTTGATTGTTGGTTATTAAAGCTTTGCAAACTTGTGGATATTATGGTAGTTATCTTTTCCTTCGCTATTTAACTTGATAATATTCATGATTTAAAGTGGCACCAATTTTCATAAGCTTGGGATGTTACTACTGTAGACATCCAATTCCTAACACCATTGTGTTAAATTATCAATCTTACTCAAAATATATTAAAACACATAATTTGGGCCAAAATCACTTAAACGCACTAAATGTTCAAACTTGTCATATACACATGTCGATTTAGGCTAATGTATCCCTAAATGGGGAAATGCATTTTATGTGATTATTAACTTTGATCAAATCATTTCGAGTCTAAAGGATAAAAATGCATTTTAGTGCTCTGGATCACTCTTTTCTTCTAATTTAGAAGCATTAATGTGCATGTGTTATTTTGTGTCAACAACATCTGAAATGGAATGACAGTCTATACTAAACTAACATCACCTTTTAATTCCTCTCAAATTAAATAATGACCCATTAATATGCCATTCTGACCAGTTTGATTAATGAAGTGCAACCAATTTTCAAAGAATTGCACTAAAATTTGATTAATCTTACTTAGGCAATTAAACCAAATTATTAGCTTAAGTAAGAATTTCATGGAAGTTATTGAATATTTATTTATTGGAAATTGATTCATATTAACTACATCATCAAGTGAGGTCATTTGTGGGGTGGCATCCATAAGTCATAAATGCAACAAATATCAAGATTATGGCTCCCATGTCTCTTTAATACCCCTTTCTCCCAAATATTTATGGATATTATGTACATAATTGGATTAATTCATGACCACACATCTTCATCTTGAGATGGACAATCATGGTTGATCCTGATCAATTTAGAAAATCTATAAATAAGAGGCCCAAGACCACTTTGATTAAGATTAATTTATGTAAACTTATAATACATGATTCTCTCTATAAGCCATTTGAGTGTAGTTTGATAATGATTTATTTACAATAGGATAACTTCATTGATAGGCATAACCTTGATTTCATATCATGAGCCTAGTTTACGATTGGTGTTCTTGAGATGGTACAGGAGCTTGGCCTCTCACCATTGTTGTAGACTTTAGCTCCAAATCAAGGGGAAATACACATTTTTAGATGCATATGCATGGTGGGATGTTCTTGAGGAAGTAAATTGTGTTTGATTTCTTTCATTTGATCTTAATTATCATTTGCATACCTCTTTGAATAAGTTGGCCTAAATTGTTATATTATTATGTATTTCTTGTGTTTTTCATGACTAATGATTGATCTAATCATATTTGTAATCTATTTATACATCTAGGCATGCCCAGTGAAACATACACATCCCTCTCAAGTAAAGAAGACATTTTGGTAATCCTATATTTCCTTAAAATTCATACATAGGTCACATAGCGACTTATGACAATTTTGTGTAACCAACATTAATCAAGGCTAACCAGCATCAGTTAGGTTGCAAGTAAAATATGTCTAAAAATTTGCATTTTTATTCTTTATTTAAAGTTTTAGTTATAAATTTGGGTTTAGAAGTCTCTGATCTAAACATTTATTCTTGGTCCATAAGTTTTCTTTTGGATATTTTATCCTAACTTGGTCTAACAAGCATTTTTATGTCAAAATCTTTTCAGTTAAGGGTTCACAAGTGATCATTATCAATCATTTTTGATTGATAACAGTTATTAATGACCTACATCAGTCTTGATACAACTAGCATTGGTCACCATTGACCGACGTCGGTCTTTGTGTGTAAAAAAATAGAGAACTTGAGAGCAAGAATTTCAAACTTGATTGATTGATTAACAATTTTGCTTCAAAGCTAAAGGAAACTCTCTAACTTTTCTTGTAGGACCCGCATGGAAAAGTGATCAATTTGAGCATAATTAAGTCGTGAACCTTCCCTTTGGTGTTTAAAAGTAACTTAGATGGTTTATTTGATTGTTTAGTGAATATTGTTTTTAAGTTTTTACAAACTAAGGCCAAGGGGATAAGAACTTCACTAAACATTTCAATTTGGTGTATAAAATGAACATTCACTTAAAATTTCAATTTTTTTGAAGTGTTATTTTATGCAAATCATTTATTGCTTGTTAATTTGTTTGAACAAAATGAAGAGTACACATATGCTCTCCCCCATCCCTTTTAGGTAACTTGGGTGACCAAAAGTGTCTTTTCATTGTGATTGTGCCTTTGTCTATGACATGAAAAGGAAATTGTCTAAGCTCTCCCCAAAACCCATATGGTTTGGGTGATCTAAAACCAACCTCTAAAGTATTTTCACTTAGATCATTTGTTTTATGCAATTTTTCTTGTGGAGGGGAGTTCATAGCCTCTTCACAAGTTCTTTAAGAAATCCTTAACTTGGGGTTTCATCTCCTGGCATTGTCTTCAACCCCACTCCATAGTGGGGTATACAAATTGAGTTGGTGAATAATTGGGATCATAGTTTGAGTGGTTAAACTACCTTCATTAGCGATTTCTACCCTTGAAATGTCTGATCAATCAGAACATTGCACTACACTAAGTAATTGATAGATGTAGTGGTTATGAAAAGGATAAGACCTTTTCACAACAAGTCAATTGACACATATCCAATTGGTATATTGCATCTCTAGCATTAGCCACACTTGGGACAATTTAGACGGTCTTAAATTATAAGTTTTAGACAACCCCACTTGTCATGGAGTGCACGTATATAGATGGATTTCAATAACACAAAACAACCTTATCAGTTTAGGGCTTACGATGATTTACTTAGTTATATTTGTTCTTTTTAGTCTTTACTTACTTAATCATTGATTTGAGTATAAAACATTTTAAAAAATAACACGTCATAACCAAGCACATTTGTCCACCATTTTATTTGAACAAGGAGGCATTATGCTGGTCAAATCCAAATCATATTTCCCTTGTTCAAATCCCCATCTTAAACATTGTGTTTGTTTTATCTAAATAGTACAGTTATGATATTGATTTGAGTCTAAACCACTTTACAAAAATCTTTTAAGTCCATTGATAATTCAAATTTGGAATTGCACCTTTCTAAGTTCTAGGTTAATGTGTTAATTGGTTTTCCTATTTGCACTTGACTTGAGTTAACTTAGGTTCAGTTTCCCATTTGGATTGAAGGTTGTTTATAGATAATTGAAATGATATATATGGTAAAAGTGTCATAGATAGGATGCATAACATGGTAGTGAAAGAAGAATCCAAGAACTATAAGCTTAAGTATGATTATCATTTGGTATGGATTAATTCTACTTGAAGGAATTGGCAACTTTCTTGACAAAGGTTGTCTTGCTTCATCCATTAGTGGAAGATATAGCCCATCTAGACCACTTCTATCAAGATCCCAATTCTTTCCTCCTCTTAATGCTCCACTTTCATTTATCATAACTTACATTTTTTCTTGCCTCATTTTCTAGTCTTCTACTCTTTCCTTCCATGCTACACTTCCAGGCATCGATTCCCTTTACCTTGATTTCCACATGGATTTTAATACTTTTTTAGACCTCTGATCTAACATGGCACTCCTTATATAACATGGAGATTTTACATATGTGGCCAATAATTTATCATTTAAATACTTTGATTTTTAATTGCTTCAATTTCCACATAGGCAAGTATTTATGATGTGGCTTAAGACATCTACATGGTCTCTTTTCTCAAAACCTCCCCACACTAACCGATGGGAATGGGAGATCCGACCATGATTTGGAAGTTGTACATTTAACAAGTGAATTTTACAAGTGTAGTTTCCCACTAGAAATCCCATGGAGTTTCACCACCCCAAACACAATTTTTGAAATTTGATTTTAATGTTGAATACTCCTTTCAGGATTTTGTTTTGTCAAATAGCCTGAAAGCTTATTAAAACATGAAAATATTAAAGGTTAGAGAAAAATGAGACTTCATAGGGTTTACACAATGTAAGCATGGGAATAGGGGTTTTTTATGACTTGATTATGAAAACAAGTCTTCATAATTTTCAGAGGAAAACTTGTAGATAGGAGGCAATAACTAGACAACTAAGCATTAATTTCTCCAACAAGGGCACAAATACTTAGTGCAGTTTTGGGCACTAACACTAGCTCTTACCCAAGGATGTATACCCCTTGTGGGTATGCAAAGAACTTTATAACAAAAGATTAAGTGCCAATCCATTGGGCCATAGAGTTAACACTCAACAACTTATCAGTAAACACTCATGAAAACTTAGAAAAACAAGGATAGATTGACAAAAACATATCAAGAAGATCTAAAAATGAATACATGAAAAAAATAATGAATGTAACTATATAAACAAGGCCCAAATCAGAGGGGAAACAAAATAACAAAGCATTGAAAATATACACTTTACAATACTTTACACAGTCATGGGCCTAGTCTAGGAAATGTTTCAGATGTTTTCTATCAACTAACATCTCTAGTATCTTGTCATCCCTTAATTTCATCAACCTTTCTAGCAGTTTGGTGGCTAAGATGAGGTAAACCAATCTTTGCATATGCCTGAAAGGTTTATTACTAGGCTATAATGAGATGTCATATTGAAATAAATCCTTTCTATCTGACTTTAAATTTGGATAAGACCAAGATAGGCAATCTTGGTACTTCTTCATCCACTACAATTAAGCCTATTTCTTGGTTACTTTCAAGTGAGTACCAATCAAGAGTGCCTCATATTCCACAATGTCATTCGTGCACTCAAAGGATAACATGACATAAAACTAAAACCATGTATCATTAGGGGCATAAAAGATAAGCCCAACTCCATTTCCAAGATTGGATCAAGTCTCGTCAAATGACATTTTCTAAACATCACCTTCGCAATCAAACCCCACATCAAGAGCATTAGGATACTCAACAATGTCCACATTCCCAATGAAGATACCCAATTCCACATCCATGTACAACACTTCATTTAGAGCATGTTTCAGATCTTTAGTTACATGTAGCATCTTTGGCTCTCTATGAATTTTGACCATATTACACTCCAAAGAAATGGTAGCATAATAAAAGTCCATTTTTACACTTCCACCCATGCTGACAGCCCATTTTCATGACATCAACATCCTTCACTTAGGTGGGTAGTCCACAACTACCACATCCATATTCAAATACTTACTTAGATGCATTGCCAACTGTACCACCAACCCTTTAACTTGTCCAACAACTAGTACTTCTCGTGAGTCCATAGCATAACATTCTCCAAAGTATAATGTGATCTTCACTTTGAGCTCATTTAAGACACCCAAAAGAATCACATTACAAGATTATTTGGAATAAAACATGTAGTTGTGAACAATCAAACCATTAATCAATAGGGTTGTGTAAAATGGATCAACATTCAACTAACTTTCTACCAATGCTGTCTCCAAATAAACCTCTGGGGCTGGTTCAATAACCTCTTCTAATTTTTCATCATCATCCAAGAGTGTTTGGGATGAATTCATTTCATTTACAACTGAATTCTCACCAAATTACAAGTATTCAAATGCCATCTTCCTATGTTTAGGTATTCACAATAACTCAGCAAGTGAAATGGTGATTTTTAGTTGGCTCAAAAATTGGGCCATATCATACATGCTATATTGTGGAAGAGGAGTATTAGGTGGAAGGGTGACAACACCTTCAGTTGGAATATAATCACTTAGAGTCTGAAGTGGAATAGGCTAGGATAAATTTGCATGTTTTATAATAGTCTTCAAGGGCAGGTTTTTTCTAACATCATTCACACCCTTAGGAATACTAGACAATATGGGTACTCTATTCTTGGTTGTAGAACCTCTTGGTTTAACAAATTGGGAAATAGGTGCTAGCTTGGATGAATTAGGGACTGTTATAGTTTTCCTTACATCCTTACTTGCATCCCCTGCCCTTGGATTTGTAGGGGTAGTGTTTTGAGGAGCAACACCTTGTTGCTTACTTCTCAAGTTGTATTATTTCTCTTAGGCAATTACTACATTAATTAGTAGCTACCTATCCTCAACTGAAAGAATCCCCCCATCATATTTCTTAATCATCATGGAATGTAAAAATTCAAAATCATGATTGAGAAGTTCATATTCTTGTGTCATATTAGCATCACAAGAAAATTCAAGAATTGGGACACATACATTCTTGACTACACTCCAAAACTGATCAATAATGGTATCACTCAATAATTCCATGGAGGTAGGCATTTTTCTTTGGGAGACTTGAAAATCAACCATTAAAATCTCATCATCATCAGACATAGATTCAAGATCATCTACATCTTCATCAATTGTAGTATCACATGGAGGATGTGGAAAGAAGCATTTATCATACCAATCAATGTCAATGTCATAATTTACTACATTCACTTTAGCATTTAACAAATTAGGCACTTCTTTCCTAACTCCTCTATTCTAATTCATATCATTCCTTTCATCACATGCAGGCCTCTTCCCTTTATCATTATCTCTAATGTGGAAATGTGGGCTCACTTGTGCTTGATTCTGATTTTGATTTCTCTCCCAACTTATAGAACCATGAGGTAGCCCCTTCTCAACTCTAGCTAGCTTGTATGACATTTATTTGATAGTGGAGACCAAATTTTTAATAGCTTCCTCAAGGTTGGCATTCTTAATCGACTACATTTTTTTAGGATTAACCAATTTTACATCAACATGTTTGTTTAAGGGATTTCCCATAGCCTTTATATTGTTTTCAATTTGGATGGCCATATTTAATGGCAATCTCATGTTTGTGGGATCCTTGCCCCTCAACTAGTACATAACCATCTTGTCAAAGGCATCACAATATTTAATCAAGCACACTATATCACTAGGCCCAATGTTTTCAGGCAACCTCATTATAGTCTTGCTAAACCTTGTGTTAAAATCCTACACACACTCATTAGGGTTCTTTTTAATGATTTTAAACTCTACCAAAAGAAATATAGGATCAATTCTATCACCATACTGAATCTCAAAAACATTCTTCATTTCTTTCCATAAATCAATGTATCCATAGGGAAGGGAATTAAACCACTCACAAACATCTTCTTCTAGTGTGTGCACAATTAATTTAATGTAAACATCCTCATGATGAACCTCATAATACTCAATGATAATGTGAAAATACCTCAAGTGTTGATCACCAGTCACTACATTATTCCCTTGAAACTTTGGAAGGTGATTCCTTACTTCATTTGGGACTTCACTATGGTAACCTTCCATTTCATCAAAATTAATTAGTCTAAATCTATGAATTCTACATGCAAGATGTTAATTATCATCTTGTTCCTTATGCCTCATGATTGGTTCAATGGTGGGTTCAAGACCTAATGGAAAAGGGCTATGAGGTGATGAGTGAGGTCAACTTGGGGGATCAAACGTAGGAAGAGATTCAGTTGGTTGAGAAGGAACTGGATAGTAAATTGGACTATATGATTATGAATGATCAAGATAACTATGATAATCTTAAATAATAGGAAGTTCAACAAATAAAATTTTAGGATTACTAGAATCTTGATAGTCCAAACACTCCTTAGCATATGAATTTTGTTCTTCAATTGGCCTCTAAACTTGCCTCTTTCTTCTTTGATGAATACTTAAGGGTGAGACAAGTTGTTTTGATGAGTCACTTTTAAAGGATTACCTTAGTCCTTCTAGATTTGCAATCAAAAGAACACTCAAAGCTAAATATAATGAATATGGGCACTGATCTTTCTTTGAAACTAGATGATGTGTTGGAGTTGCCATTAGAAGCAAACTTATAAAATAAAATAGTTTAAAAATATGCAGTGATACATACTAAAACCATATCTTATTGAAATTAGTGATGATGTATGAAAGCAAAGACACTAAAAATTTCAAACTCATGTTCAAAAAGGGAAACCGGCTCAAAACATGACAAAGTTATAGCTCAATGTAATAATTTCAATAGATTTTAATTTGATCAAATCTCTCAAGTCTTGGTAGGTCCCCAACAGAGTGTTGGGTAGTTGACAGCCAAGATAGCAAAGCATACTCAAATAACCTCAAATTTCAAACTCATGAGATAACATGAGTAAATGTTGTCTAAAAATGAAGCTGAGATTACTTGCATCAAATATTGGTAGAGAAAATTTTCAAACCTAAAATAATTATAGCTCTCTACAAGAGTCTCTGACAACACGTGTGATAAAGATTATCCCCAAAAATGGTGCCATTAAAAGTATTGTGATGTTGATGGACCAAAGATAGTCAAAATAACACAAAGATAGGAAGAGAACTTTTCAAACCTAAATTGCTACAACTCTTTACAAGAGTCCCTGATAACACAGGTGACAGAGATTGTCCCTAGTAATGGTGCCAATGAAGTGTTAGTTCCCAATTATATACCTCTTTTACTCAGCCTTGCATACTTGATAAAAATGGAAAACATACATGATAAACCCACTTATATGTCATTATAATCAGGGAGGGGTTTAGCACATGGATGGACCAAACACAAACAATGACTCAGAGGCATCTATAGAGGGTATGGTTAACTCCCTGCTACTTTTGGCTCTGCTTGAACCAAGCTGAGAGGATCTAAGGGTAGCTTGATCACATGGAGTGATACTACAATTAAATCTCCATGGGGATTATTGGCACAAAATGTAGATCTAACAAGGGCATAACCAAGTTTTCACACTCTACCCAAGAAGAGTTGTCATAAGGAATGAGCAAATGCACTAGGGCAAACACAAGATATTGAAGATAGATGGGGATGTGATTTCAACCTTCGTTCTAAAGAATTTTCAACAAAAGGGGGTCAAATGGAAGATTGCAATGATAAGCTTCAAAGCATAAAATGTAGACACATTTTGTATATGCAATATTTATGCATCTGCAAGACAAATAACACTTAACATATGCAACAATCATATTATTTATAGGGTAGAATAGGGTAGGATGAGTTGGAGATTTACAAAAAAAGAGTGGTGTGTTGGTGGTTTTTTAAAAAATACCTCTTTCATTCAACCTTGCACACTTTATAAAAATAGAAAATGTGCATGATAAACCCACTTATATGTCATTATAGCCAAGGAGGGGTTTAACATATGGATGGACCAAACATAGACAATGTTTGGAAGGCATCTACATAGGGTATGGTTAACTCCCTGCTACTTTTGGCTCTACCTGAACCAAGGTGAGAGGATTTGAGGGGTAGCTTGATCACATGGAGTGATATTGAAATTCAATCTCCATGGGGATTATTAGCACAAAATGCAAATCTAACTAGGGCATAACCAAGTTTGCACACTCTACCCAAGAAGGGTTGTCATAAGGAATGAGCAAATGCACTAGGGTAGACACAAGATATTGAAGATATATGGGGATGTGCTTTCAACCTTCATTCTAAATAATTTTCAACAATAGGGGGTCAAATGGAAGATTGCAATGCTAAGCTTCAAAGCACAAAATGTAGACACATTTTGTATATAAAATATTTATGCATTTGCAGGCAAATATCACTTAACATATGCAACAATCATATTATTTATAAGGTAGAATAGGGTAGGATGAGTTGGAGAGTTATAAAAAAGAGTGGTGTGCTGGTGGTTTTTAAACAAAAGGGATTCTTTCAACATTCATGATATC
Source organism: Torreya grandis (assembly GCA_037957365.1). Lineage (NCBI taxonomy): Eukaryota > Viridiplantae > Streptophyta > Pinopsida > Cupressales > Taxaceae > Torreya > Torreya grandis. The sequence goes on from JARHVA010000463.1 coordinate 2,844,756, forward strand.
ACTTATTTAGAAAAATGTAGAAGACTAAGATGCAAGCTAAGAGAAATATATGAAGTGGCTTGCATTTATTGGTCCCAATGAAATGCAAATACCCAAATGATTTTTGAAAACCTAGAACATACACTGCAACTAGAATTTCATATATTTTTCGTATTAAATTCATAAACCCAAGGTGCCTTTAAGAGTTATTCAACAACATATTTTCAAATCAAACTACAGAAAGGGGTTTATAATCTTAGATATATGCCCAAAATGACAACCAGTGATAAGTATTGAACTAGATATCCAATCAACAGAATTTGCAAAACATATTATTGGACTTCATCAATAGGAAAGAGTAAAAACCATAAGTATTTTCATTAACTTTGTAAATAAACCTTACATACATCATTTTTATAGAATGTTGCCATGGGGACAAGCATGGTGAGTTTGTTCCTTGTTGGACAGGGGAGACATATTACAATGCTCTCAGAGCTTGCTAATGGCTGTACAACTGCAACCACCTTAGCAAGAGAGGCCAAATGCACACATAGAAATGGATCTCAAAATATGGAAGAGCCTAGACTTAGAAAAAACTAAGGCCAACAACAACCTTGAAAAAGAGGACAAGCCCTCTTTTTATACAATTTTCTCACCCATTTGTAATCCAAGAATATGTGTTGTAGTTTACAATATTTCAAACTTGCAATTTGCCCTCAAAGTTCTGCCAAGATGCTTCTAGCTAGAATATGTTCTTTGCCATGCATGAAATATTCATGCCTTTGCAAGGAAACTGATTGTTTTAACTACCTCTACATGTAATGATGAAGATTTAAAGCAAACCTTTTTATTTCTTGGTTGGAAATGCATTTCATTCGAGCTTTAAGGAGAATATTCATTTTAGATCCAAATAAACCTTTTATCTTCTTGTGAAACTGCATGGACATGCCTTTGACCACTCATTTATATAGCTAGAATCTCATGGATATCTACCCTTCCTCTTATGCACACCAAAGAACAACCCTTTCCTTTTGATGATTGCATTGAGAACACTCCAGATCTATGGCCATTTAAAAAAAAAATTAGAATGGCCCACCTTGACCTTGTAGACCTACAATATTTCTCCCATGTAGGTATTCAAACAAGCAAAACATTTGGAAAAATGCAAAACTTAGGTTATTTTTACCTTTCCCACCGTTGGACTTCAACTTCTTTTTCCACACTTTGCTTTTTTCACATTTTTGACTTTTAAGGTTATCACCAACTATTTTAATGCATAAGTGAATTACATTTCATTTCTTAGCTTTATGGGGAACTTTGGGTCCCATTAGCAATTTGCACTTTCTTTGTTTGGGGGAAATTCGAAACTCAGTAACACATTTACAACTTGCAAATTGGCAACTTACAATTCACAGTTGAGTTCCCATGGCCATAAAATTTATAAAACTATATTTGTTGATATAAAAAAATAACATTTACTACCCTATGAATGATTACCTTGGTGGCATGAATGAATACCTTTATTTATTTATGAATAAATGAATATCATCCTCATAAAAGGAAAAATAACAATAATAGGCATGTGAAAAGAAAAATAACACAACTACAGGTTTAGTTACAAGCAACTCATATGTGTGTAACATTTCATCAATCCATGAACATACTAACAAATGTTTAGTCTGATATGAAGGCACACAAAAAAGATAAAAATATAAGGCACTATATCAATAATGTTAATCTCTCCTTTCTACTAATGAAAAATCCTCTATGAAATGTTGCATGCTCAAGAAATTTTAAGTAGAATCCATGGTTGTTTGAGGGGAGGAGGTCTGTGAAAAGGTAGGGAGAGACATTTTTTAGTGTAATGTTCCATAACTCTATTAACATATTGGTAAACATTTACTCAAATGTGAAGGCACACAAAAAAAAACTAAGAACATATAAGGCATGTAGAAGAAAATAGGAGAAGGCACAATAACCATAATAACTATGCAAAAAATTAAATAATTGGGGTCATTTTTTGGTGGTGTTAAAGGCGACATTAACTTGCTAAAGTATTGGGGAAAATCATGTCCAACCAAGTGGAAAATATCAATGGCTTACACATTTTCTATCTTGAGTTAACTTGACATAAATATGTCACAAATATAAATAACATAGAAAAGTAAATGGAAAACATATTAAAAAAATCTACATCAGTCCATTAACATAAGAGTAAATGTTTACTCAGATGTGAATGCATAGAAAAACCCATGAACAAAGAAGGCACACCAAAAAATTGAGGAACATAGAAGGCACAAATAAAAAAATATGAATGTAGAAGGCAAAATAACAATAATAGTACTATGAAAACATAAAAAAATATGGCTACGGATTTAGTTATAGGAAACACGCCAACATGTAACCTTTAATCCCTCTATTATGTCTACTAAAATTCCTTTGTGTAATGCATCATTGTCGATAAATTTATTGGTCTTCAATTTTTTGTCATTTATAGATAGATTATATGTCAATAACATAATTTGAATTTTGAATGGTCTATAAATGATGAGGCTTAGATATTGTATTTTCTTTCATTTTTGTAGGTGAGGCCTATTAAAGGAGTTAGTTGGAGTCAAATGTTGGAGCCAAATATTTGAATTTTGAATAGGATAAGATATAATAAAATGCAAGCTAACTAATTAGAATATTATATATCTCCATATATTTTATGTTTTATCTCATGTAACTTAAAATCAAGAGTTCTAAAATAAATTTTTGGGACTCAAATTTTTTTTAAATTGATGTTTTTTAAGTATTTACACCTTTAAAAAATTAACAAAAGATGTAACTTTTTTAAAGTATATTTAATTGTGAAAAAATTATTCATATTTTGAACATGATATTCACTAAAATGAATATGATATTCATTTCATTTAAAATACTATACATTTTATTTTTAATTACAATGAAAATCTATTTTGAATAGATACATTTAATATTTTATAAAATTTCATTAATATCATTTATTTAAATAATGAAAATAATTTAAAAAATATTTAATTAACTTTTTAAAAAATTATGCAAATTATGTATTACATAATCAAATAGATATTAATATATTATAACAAGGGAAGGGGGTCACAACTATTGGACCTTATTCAATGATCGGTCCTTTTTCCCTAGTGACCGTGTATCCTTGTTAATCTTATTATCATGTAAAATATATTAATTTTCGGTGCCCAAATGTTCTATCATTAATACATTTAGCATCATTAATGTGTTTTATTTGATGTTAATGAAAATATATTTCATTTCTTTGAAGCAAGAGCCATGGTGAATGAATTAGTAAAACACATAATTAGACCTGTCATAAATAGGAGTGGGCAAATCCTTGGTAAGGATGAGCAGAATGGTGAGCTTAATAAGTACACGCTAATGTTGCCCGTCACTGCTTGACCAAAAAATGATGAAACAAATCATGCAAAGTCGACTAAGCAATCGATAAATAGAACATGTGACAACAATATTCAAAGCATTACCAAAAAAACGTTCATCAAAATGACAAGGAAATATATTAGTTGGGAGAAAATTAATAGGTTAGTGATGATATCTATGAATTTAAGGATGCATAATCCTTTGTCCAAACCAAGATAGAAACTATCTTTTCCTCTTGTTCCCTTTGAATGACACGCTCTAATTCATGTGAAAACCAACTATTTAAGAGTGCATGAACATAAAAAAGGATATTCAACATACTTAGTCAACTTCTCACAATTAACTCTTCAATATCATTTAGAATGTCAAGGAAAATCTAATACATCTCACCAAATTATATATTTGGTATAAAATCTTTGAACACATTAAATTAAGATTAAATAATATTATATTTAATTACAATTAATAAATATACAGACGAACATATAGAGGGTCGGATTGTCATCACTCCATGATTTTTTTTTTAAATTTAAATTGAATAAAATAGTAAATATGTAATTCATTAACTCACCGCATAATTGAGAGGTAGTGAATCACAACATTTACTAATAATCCTTATTAATGTTCGCCAAACACATCAAAACTTTTTACCATGGAAAGACCAATTTAATAAACAAGCATGCTTCAATCAAAATGAAAATTTACTTCTCACACTACCCATGAAATAGACAATTCACTAATAATGAAAATGCTTTGGTCAATGTATTCGGATTCAGTCATTCATCCTTCACCTTAAAATATAAACATGGTCTAACTTTTAAAAAATCGAAGTAATAGATTTAAAAATAATTTAAACAATTAAAATATCAAATATCATTTTATTGGTTTTGTTATTATTATATATAATTAGATAAAATTATTATAATTTCAACAATTTATAAAACCAAAGTAATAGATTTTAAAATAATCTAAATAATTTCATTGTATTATTTATAACGTATTCACTAGTAAGCTACAATATTTCATAATAATATGTTTGCAAATGTTTGGAAACTTATGTAGATATATAAATTATATTCAATTTTATTTGTTTTTAAAATAGACTGAAAAAAAAAGTAATATATGATAGTATTGTTTTCATTAGAAAATGAGCAAAAGGAAATAATTATAAAATATAGCTTTGTATAATTTGTATTATTAAAAAGGTTACTTTATAATCTAAAAAATAATATTTTAAATTTGTATTGATGTAAATATTCATTCTAAAATTATTATTATAATTGATAGCATGTTATTAAATTTATAACTTCAGATAATTTTTTCAATCTTTTTTTAAGTTAGAATTTCCAAAATAAACATTCTACAATCTTATATTAAACTATAAAACTTATAATTGTGAAAGATAGATAAGGGCCCCTTGTATATATTAAAAAAGAGATAATACTGATACAATAAATGATTAAAACTTCAATACTAGCAATAAAGCAAAAATAATTTTTTAAAAGACTAACTAATGCATCGCCATTAGAATTATATAGAAAAAAACTAAAGAATTTTCAACAAAAACTAATGTGCCCAACAAATCAAAACACCAAAACTTATACAAAAAGAGGACTACCTAGTTACTAAAACTAGTAAAAAACCAACAAGCACCCAAAAAATTATAGAAAACTTCCATCAAAATGACATAAAAAGATATTAGTTGGGAGAAAGTTAACTAAGATACCAATGATATATTGTACATTTAAAGATGAAAAATATCTTGTATGAACCAAGATAGCAACAATGACATGCCCCCTTGTTCCCCCTGAATACCACACCCTAATTCTTGTGAAAAGTAGTTGCTTGAGAGTGCATCAATGTTCAAGAGGATATTTAACCTATTTTGCTAGTGTTCTCACAATCAAATCTCCAATATAATTTAACATGTCAAGGAAAACTTAATAAATCTCATATGGACATTTATTTTATACAATTTATTTGAGCACATACTGAGTTACAATATATATTGGGAGAGAGGGTGGACCTTCCTTTGAAGATATAAACATGTCCCAAACTTTTTATTTACTTAAACAAGTGTAATTTTTCTTTATTTAAACAATTATTAAATTATAATTCACAACTAAATTTATACCTTATTGGCAATATAAATGATCAAATATATGATTTAAATAAAATACTAAGAGTCCTCTCCTCTCTCTCTCTATATATATATATATGAGTTAGGGACCTTCAATTTAAAATTTAAATATATTCCAATTTTTTTTCCTTACTTAAACAATTTTAAAACTATAATCCACAAATAAATTAACAAGTTATTGGTAATGTATGTTGTCAAATATAGTTTATGTAAAATTTGATATATTTATATTTACTATTTTATTAGTCTCGAAGGGTATATTAAAGAAATTAATTTATTTCAAATCCTGATCTTTTGGACCAATCAAAATTCATTGTTTTTCTTACATTCAAATATTTACAAATTTTTAGTAGTCAACTTATACATTTATTAACAAAAAATATGAAAAAAATCATTTATCTGTATTTTCATTGGTTAAGATTGTGGACACGTTATGAAGAAGCAAAGCACTGATGTCATGAATAATGCATGGAAATAAATGTGTTGTCAAGTGCAAGACTAAAAGGAAGACTTATTTTTTATTAATGTTTGACAGTAAGAGTGTGGGTTTCCTTTTGTTGTATGGGTAGAGACCATGAGCCACTTTGTTATGCAGTGGGGTTAAACTTAGGCTACACACTTCAATGATTAGTAAAATTTTCATTTTATAGTTGAGTTTTTTTCCCAACTTTGAACAGTATGGCTGATGGATTTTTTCTTGGGACATAGTCACTATGCAAACTGATAAAAATGTATTTCAGCATTTTAATTTTACTAATCTTTTGTGTTCAAAGTGGTGCATCTACTTTCCGTGATTCATATACTTCGCACTATTTGAGGATTCTAATTTCTAAGCAAAAAAATGTTTGAATTTACTATTCTCCTATCATGTATTTTTATCACTTTCTTTTTATTAAATTCAATATTGTTGTTTTCATATAATTGATACCTAGTTATTTTTATCATTTTGTTTTTGTCCAAAGAAATGTTTTAGCAAATTATTTGGATATTTATGTTACATGCTTCACCCTCGCACTTCATTATCTATATTTGCATGTTATGATGAGTTCATAATAAAAATTTATTAATATAGTTTGTCGTGTTGTTAAATCAATTCGTGTTAAACAATATCGCTATAAGCTTATAGTGCTAGATAACAATTTAACTAAAAGTATTTTATTTATCAAATTTTACTATTGTCTTTCAGAGCCGCTTTTTATGGTAAAAGCAAACAACAACTAAGAGAATGTTCAAATTTTTATCTTTGAAATGTTCAGTGGTGTCTAGCCTTCTTTAGATTCTTGTTCAGATGAAAAGTTAGGTTTCAAAAACTAACAATTATTTGGAAGAATATAAACGAGGTCACTTTTATAATGGATTCAGATGTCCCTTTGTAGTGATAAAAACTGAAAAGTTTTAATCCTCGATGTTTAGTAATTCCTTGCCATTCCTTTAAAACCATAATGGCATGAAAGTGGTTAAGAGAGTCATGCTTAAGACGAACACAATCTTCCTAGGTTTGAATTGATACTACTCAATCTACAGTGAATATAAACACCTAATGCCTAAAGAAACACAAGCAAAGTAATGGTGTTGTATTTCTTCCTTAATTATTTTATCCTCTTCCAAAATTTAATCTTTTTCTACCCTACAAAGACTTGACACATAACATCCTTGTTTAATTTATAATTGTATAATATAATTAAAATATGTAAAAATGATCTAATATAAAATATAAACTATAAAAGTTATGATCATTTCACATATTTATTTAATTTTAATTGAAGAAAAATATTTAAATTTAAAAATTGAAATGTTTTTTTCCTTAATCACAATTTAAATTTAAAAATTGAAATGTTTTTTTCCCTAATCACAATTTAAATTTAAAAATTGAAATGTTTTTTTCCTTAATCACAATTTAAATTAAAGGTCAAAAGCTATCACAATATACAATAAAAAATAAATGAGGTTTTTAAAATTAATTTTGTGCTAGAGTTTAGAACCACACATATTGACTATTCTATTGAAGATAGGACGGTTCACCGTAAAAGAAGGAAACATGGAGGACGGTTCAAATTTCATTTTCCATTTTCGACTGACCTGGTCTCGGAGGCGGTGACTGGGGACATCTACTTATAATCCATTTTCGACCAAATCAATAATTGATGCTTCATTAACAAAGAAAATGCTTTTGTCAATGTATCCGACACAAACCCGATTTTTAGTTTCGTCAAAAAATCAAAATCGGATTCAATCATTCATCCTTATCTTCATCCGCTTAATAATTTATTCTAGTCATGACGTGGGAGCCGCGTCACCATTGAACTCCTCCGTGACTCGTTTCACAGCTGAAGGCGAGGCTATGTCAAATTCATGATCAGCTTCGATTTTTTTCCCATCCTAATCCTAATCCTATATATAGACCTGGCGATTGCTTCTAATCCATCCATCCTTCCATCTTAAATTCATAATCAAACTATACATAGCAGCGTGGCATCGAAAGTGAAGGCTGGGTACTGGCCTGATTACAGCTATTCTTACTTCCCTCCCTCCTCCGTCGATGCTTCCCTCTTCACCCATCTCTTCTATGCCTTCGCCGATCTCAATCCCCAAACCTTTCAAGTTACTGTCTCCGCGAATAACCAGCAAAGCGTCTCGCAGTTCACCTCAACACTGCAGGAAAGCAATCCTTCAGTGAAGACGATGTTATCTATTGGCGGAGGAGTGGAAGGCATAGAAACCACCTTCGCCACAATGGCAGCAGATGCTTCGCTACGCAGCAAGTTCATACAGTCCAGCATTGCCCTCGCCAGGAGATATTCCTTCGACGGCTTAGACCTGGACTGGGAGTATCCCCAAACAGTGGGGGACATGCAAAACTGGGGCCGCCTATTTTCCGAGTGCGGGGGCGGCCGTTGAAGCTGAGTCCAGATCTTCGGGCAAACCCGCTTTGCTTCTCACAGCCGCCGTCTACTTCTCACAGAAATTCTTTGAGTGGGGCCCGGTGAGAGAGTATTACATTGCTTCTGTATCTCAAAACCTAGACTGGGTGAACATCATGACATACGATTTCCACGGCAAATGGGAACCCGATCGAACTGGTGTTCACGCGGCACTGTACGATCCGCAATCTAATTCCAGCACCAGCTTTGATGTCCAATCGTGGCTTAACGCCGGCTTGTCTCCAAACAAAATTGTTATGGGCATGCCCATTTACGGCCATTCGTGGAAACTGCAGAACCAGACACTGGTGGGGATCGGAGCTCCCGCTAGCGGTGCAGGCGTACCTGACTACAAGGAGGGATTAATCTCTTACGCTGATATTCGGAACTTTATACGCAACAGGGTAGCCAGGGAGGTTTATGATGCCACTACTGTTTCTGCTTACTGTTATGCTGAATTAGATTGGATTGGTTATGACAACGAGCAATCTGTGGGTGTCAAAGTTGAATTTGCTAAAAACAAAGGATTGCGGGGGTATTTCTTCTGGAACGTCACCCAGGATAGCAATTCGGCTCTCTCTAGGAAAGGTAAGTAATATTACTTATCATTTCATTTGAATGAATTGTGATTAGTCATTAGTGTTTGCGATCTGATGTTTAATTGGTGTGGATTGCAGCATTTCAGACCTGAACCAAATAAGCATTCGCAAACAATGTAATAAAGGACATGAACGGGAGTCCAGAAGTCTAGTGGGTGAAATAAATTGATTCGGTGGAAAGTGCAGAGTTAATAATCATGCTTGCCATATTGTAAATAAATCAAATGCAATAAGTGATATTATTTATTTGCCATATTGTAAATAAAACAAGGACCGTATCATGTGCCAAGTCCCTGTACAGCAGATGATAGACTTTGTCATGTAGATGTAATGTTGTTTGTGTCAATGTTGTGTTCGAGCCGATGCATTCTATTTTCAAAATCTATGGGAACCTTATTTTTATCAGACAACTTTCGTTTGTGGTCTCAAATGAAATTTTGAATCTTCGCATTAGTCCATCTTATTTATTGATTCGCTTTCATGCATTTGATATCTGGGAAGTATATTCTCTAATCTTTTATGTTAGTTTCAGCTGAGTGATTCTTCATTTTGTTCATTTAAATGGGTGATATTCATTGACTGTTTATATGGAATTCACATAAAATACATGGCTTGCCATTTGATATTCAAAACCTGCTATTTTACAGAATTACATTATGATGACACTTTTTTTTTTTTGTATTTTCATTTTGTATGGTTCAATCACTGGACCTCATGCATGTCCATGTTAAACATTCAATAATAATAAGGGATAGAAATAGACATTTTGGTGGAGTTCCTCTGTTTTGTAACATAACATTTGATAAACATTTATTTGATGTTCTTTCTTTGAAAATATGAGAAACTTGTAAATATACATTGTTAGCCTTCTTTTTTTGTCTTAATACTCACTAAAGGGTTTCAAAACGTACTCACTTGCACAAGACAATCCCATTAAGGTTTTGATGTAATTCTAAGAGAAATATATGTTTTAGTAAGCAAGCAATGAGATGTGTGTGAAATTTGATGGTTCAACATAGAAGGAAAGATGCGAAGATGAAATTTAGATTGTAAGTGATCATTTGCAATGTGACCAAACTGCTTCTTCATATATTTGTAATTGCTTCCTCATATACTAGGCTCATAGGTGCATAGTATTTGGATAGTAAGGGACAATCGTTAGCATTTGAGTTCTACATCTTTTGACTATTCATAATAATTCTTTTAGTCAGCCTAGTTTCTTTATAGTGAATTGATTCTAATTTGATTCATATATGCATATTTTATCATGATTGCTTTGTTCAAATTTAATTTTCAGATTAACTTGACTAATATTGTTTGGAGAGAATGATTTATTATAATTCTGTAGATTCTTCACCCTCCAGATGGGTGACACATGTTTAGTTCTCCTTGATCCTCAATTTATCGTGATCAAGATCGAGCTCAAGATCAAGATCTATCTAAGTTTATCGTGATCAAGATCGAGCTCCAAGGATCTCTGACTTCCTAGATTGATGACATGTGTCATCATCAAATCGATTCTTGATGGATTGATTTTGATGAAATTTCTAAGTGTGCACCTCAAAGAAACTTGAGAAAAAATAAGTGTTTTGAATTCTCAAGCTCCAAGATTATGCCACATGGCAGAATCTCAGAATCCTAGAACCCATAAAAAGTCAAAAGGAGTTCTAAGGCATAAAATCCTCTGAATCTTGAGATTGAGAGACGTGTCTCAATTGCAGGGAGTTGGAAGTGCAGGGAAGGTTGCATGGAAAAAAATTTCTAGAGCCCCATGATCATGCCATGTGGCAAGATCGTGGAGCTCAAAGTAGTGGAAAGCAATAAGATTGATTGGTTAGTGGAACCCTGTGGACTGTCCAAGTGTCTCAATTACAAATAAGTCAGAAGGCAGGGGAAAGTTTAAACCAATTCAAAGCACGATGACTCCTAGCTTCCAAAATCCTTCCATGTGTCTTCATCTTGGAGATTCAAATCCCATAAACTGTAGTTGAATATTCAAAGAGCCCACTGCTTTCAAGCCATCCACTTGTTTTCATCTCATGAATGTGGAGCTCAAAGAAATAAATCACACAGTTAATAAGTGAATATCTACTAAGATACCCGATATCATAGCAAGTGACACGATCTTAGGGACCCAATAAACATTGGCAAACAATGTAATAAAGGACAAGAATGGTAGTCCAAAAGTCTAGTGGGTAAAATTAATTGATTGGGTACATAGAGCATTGTTAATAATCATGCTTGCCATAGTGTACAAATAAATCCAATGCAATAAATGATATTATTTATTTGTGTTCTCTATGCCAATTATCATGGAAGAAACAAGGGTGCCATGTGCCAAGTCCCTATGGGATACATGATAGACTTTGTCATGTAGATGCTATGTTGTTTGTGCTTGCATCATGTTGGGGTTGATGCATCCCATTCTCAAAATCTATGTGGATCTTATTTGTATCATCCAACCTTCATTTATTATCTAAAATGAAGCTTTGAATCTTGGCATTAGTCCATCTTGTTCATTGACCTTTGAACCTAAAATTAGGCTTTCATGCATTTGATATTTGGGAAGTGTATTCTCTTATCCTCTATGTTAGTTCTAGCTGAGTGATTCTTCATTTTATTCATTTAAATGGATGATACTCCTTGATAGTTCATATGGAATTTGCATAAAATGCATGGCTTGCCATTTGGTCTTCAAAACTTGATATTTTACAAGATTACATTATGATGACATTTTATTTTATCTATTTTCATTTTGTGTGTTTCAATTTCTGGACCTCATGCATGCCCATGTTAAACATTCAATGATAATAATAAGGGCTAGAAATAGACATTTTGGTGGAGTTCCTCTATTCTTTAACATAACATTTAATAAACATTTATTTGATGTTCTTTCTTTACAAACATGGGAAACTTGTAATTGTACATTGTTAACCTTCTTTTTGTCTTATTACTCATCGAAGGGTTTCAAAATTTACTCACCATCACAAGATAATCCCAATGAGGTTTTGACAAAATTTTAAGAGAAAGATATGTTTCAGTGTACAATCAATGAGATGTGTGTGAAATTTGATGGTTCAACAGAGAAGGAAAAAACAAGACAATGACAATTTTCACTGTAAGTGATCCTTTGCATTGCGAACAAATTATTTCTTGATGCATTTGTAACTAATTCCTTGTGTACTAGGCTCATAGGTGTAAATTCTCTTGGTACTTTGGGATAATCTTTAGCATCCAAACTACATATTTTTGACTATTCATAGTAATTATTTTAGTTAGATCAGTTTTTATACACTAAATCAGTTTTGTTTAGACTCATATATGTATAGTTTATTACATATGCATTGTTTAAATTCACTTTTCAGATTAACTTGACTAGTCTTGTTTGAAGTGAATGGGTGATTGTAGTTATGTAGATTCTTCAACCTCCCATATGGGCAACACATGTCTAGTTCTCATTGATCCTCAGTCGATTGACTCTATAAAATTATATCTAAGTTTCCCATGATCAAGCCAGAGCTCCAAGGATCTCTAACTTCCAAGATTGATGACGATTGTAAAATTGGGTATAGTATAAATTTTTTAGAGTTTAGATAGTTGTTTGTAATTTTCAGATATATTTTAAAGGCATATATGTAAGGTACATGTACTCATTTTTACAATCCATAAGTGATAGATGTAGTTGGACATGATGTTGGTTGATGCACATATATACCATTTCAAATTTAGATGGGCATGATGTTAATTCTTATACATTATGATAATTTATAGTTGTCACCAATTTAGTGGAGCATGATGTTGGTTCATGCACATTTACACCTTTATTATTTTATCAAGTAGTTTCAAGTATTTTCAAGTGTGGAACCACCTTAAATCTATAAGTTCATCTGTAGTGGTTGATTCATATTTAAATGAGTAATGTGGTTAAAGTTTTGTGTCACTCAACAACCTATAACTTAATCTATGAGTTCATTATGGTAGCTTTATCCTTGTATCTTAGGGTTACAAGATTAGTGTTGGATTAGTTACATGTAGGTTGGGGGAATTTTTATTTAAATCCATGGTCCTTGCTTTAGTTAAATTTTAAATTTAGGATTGGTCATTATCAATTTAGCCATATTATCTAAGTGTTTCAATAAAGAATCAAAATTATCCAATGCTTCGATAAGGAAACATCATTTCTAACAAGTTATATAAAAATATAGTTTAATCACATATAGGTGTACTCCTTCTGTGCTCTTTTAAATTTTAATTCTCAAATTAATTAATATTTCAAATTTCATTCCATGGACATTGACTACTAAATTTTTATTTGTAGTTTTTTCTTGGATAATCTTGCACATTTTAAGCCTTCTCCCAAAGATATAATGTGTTATACACACTCAGGTATATCTTTATCCTTTTACTCTACTATTTTCATTACATTGTAATACTAGAATAAAAGTTGGGGCGGGGCGGGGCGGGGGGGGGGGTGGTCAGGGCCGGGGGCGGAGGAGGCATTTATAAATACTAAAATCTAGTATTTGACACTTGATAATGTCAATATTAACCTACACTATTTTGCATCTCCAAAAAAAAAATTATTTTCCATTCTCACACATTCACATGTTATTTATGATCTCGATCTATCCTATGTTTATTTTTTTTACCTACAAGAACCTCTCAATTTGTACTAAATCAATTAAGTATCCTACTCATAGATTTTTAGATCACCACATTTACATTCCTATCTCCCAGATAATAACATCAGAGGTAGACAATAATGTCGATGAAATTGTCCTTAGGTTTACATTACCATCCTTCCCCTATGAATTAATATTTTTAAAAATTAAATCGCTCCTATAGGTCAACCCATTCACTTAGTGTGTTGGTGATGTGATAAATTTCACAAATGAGCATTGCCTAGCATTCTTAAGTACTCATAAAATATAATAATGCATATTGAGAAAATCTACCATCTTTTCTCCAAATTGTAAATTAGTCACTAGGAGTAATAATGCATGTCATGTGTATAGATGGTACCATAAACTCTATTGGAAAGATGAATTCCTTACTAAATACAAGTTGAAATAGAGTGGACTTGTTGAGCCTCTTGTAAGCTTTTCTATAGGCTAAAGGTACTACAAAGACCCTATCATGCCAATATTTTACCTCATTTTAAAAATATTAGTTAGTATTATGCCAAAATTGTTTTAAAAATATTGTACCATCTCATTTACCTAGGGATAATTTGGGTTAGTTTTTTGGTGCACCACTATAAATGAAAGAGTTATAAAAAATCTTCAGCCAAAATCTCTCGAATGGCTCATTACCACAACCATTGATGCTTCAACATTCACTCCAAAAGAAACCAACTAAAAAAATAATTTGTATACTCAAATGAGATGAAAATGTATTAAAAATCATGTATATTACAATGAAATCACTTGCTTATATAGGCAAGGCAAAGCAATATGAAAGCTAAACTAGGCAATGTGGGACTAAACCCCACATAAGATAAAATTAGGTAAACACAAATACATAGAGCCTAGCAAGCTTGAGTAAGATGCTCTAACACCCCCCTCAAGTGAAGCTAGGGGATAACAATAGAGGATGCAATGTGAATCCATGTGTCCCTATAGACATCAATCCATCATTCTAGAGTACATGGATGTTGAGTCACTATAACCACCAAGTAAAATTATGAATGGTGCTAAATATGAGGATCACTGAATATAAACACTACACTCCAAAGTACTGGGTAGAATGATGACCCTGAGGAAGCATAACTTGAACACCCTACAACAAGATGGTGTAGTGAACACAAACACTGATGAGGCTGCCACACTAGTGTCACTAGTGAGGATACTACACATGTATCATTATAAGAATCACTGAGAAGTCCATGGAGTCAATTAAAAATCCTCATATGGGTTCCAATAAACAAAGTGCCTAAATAAGATACCCATGTACAAAGAAAAAATCTAGAATACACTTAAAATTGTAAAATACATATCTCTCATAAAGTGGAGAAAAAGAGAGAAAAGCCTTAGGAAAAACTCCCCCCAAAGATGATGATAAATAAGTCCACACTCCAAGTGCCCATGAGTCACAAAAAGATTCAATCTAAAAGAGTGGTCTGAATCCACTACTCGATCAAAAAAATAATTGACACTTTGCTTCACCAGAATAACTTCAATAAAAAAGACTGTCAGTGGTGATGAACGTACAAAAAGTATATCATGTGCAAGGAATGCTCAAAACCAAGAAGAAAAATATAGATCACAACCCCCATACTATTAAATAGATGGAGTGGAGAAACAAAGGTCTGGATGAATGGTTTGAATCCACTACTCGAGCATTGAATAAGTTGACACTGTATACACTAAAATAGATCCAAACAAGGAGACAATCAACTATTGAAAAAAGGTGCCAAATATACAGATAAATATCTCAAAGATGATGGCTCATGGTGGTGATGGAAAAGACAAGCAATTGATGAAGTGAACAGGTGATCAGAATAGAGCACAAAAATGCATGAAGGTAGACAAGGTTGAATCAGCAAACCCCCCATGACACTTCATAAATTAGTGTGAGTAAAATATAACCATACACCAAAAATACCAAATAGAAACAAGGAAGAGATTGGGCTTCACTAGAATAAATCCAAATGAGGAGACTATTGACTTTTCAAATAAGCTATTAATAGAGATGCTCCAAAAATAAGGGAACAGAAAGGTATCTCTATAGAAGAAGGTGATGTGCTAAGAAAGGAGCCTCAAGGAGATATGACACAACTACTAGTGTGTCAAGGTACCAATGCATATTGTGGGTTGATGGAATAGTGTGGGACATGGCATAAAAAGCCTTAATGTGTGCAAATACACAAGAAAAGAATCAACAAAAAAAAATAAAAATGCAAAGCACATGTAAAAGGATTCTAGACTCAGCCAAAAATGCATCTGAGATAATGCATGCATGAAGTACAATATAGGGACCATAACACATGAAAAACCATAGTAGTGACAATGTACATTCAAGAATAAGATGTAAAACTTAATCAAAAATGCATCCATAAGTGTAACAAATGATAATTATGCAATCAAGCAGAAACAAGAAGGAAGTTTGTATTGCCTGTGAGGGGGTCTGACCTCCTGCCAGACCGAACCTCACCCTCCAATCTCTGAAAAATGAAAGATTTATGGTAAAAAAAGTAATATTCCCTCAACAAATGTTCAAAATATAGTAAAATGTATCACATATAAAAAGTCACCACAAATCGTAATAAGAGACAACACAACCAATGTGAAGAGACCCCATAGAATGCATCACTTTATAAAATAGTGTGTTTTTAAAATTTAATGACACCAATGAATAGATAATCTAAAAACACACACTTTTAAAAATATAAAACTCAAATCTGAGTTAAGGTTCAAAATTTACAAGTGTTTTAATTTCCCATAAAAATGGGTCAAAACAATTAAAAAACACTACAAACTGATTTTTGAGATCAAATAAAAAACAAACATAGTTTCTCAACCACTAATTAGAGTCATAGTTTTTCCATGGACTTAAAAAATTTGACCAAATTGAAAAATAATCCTTTTGGTTACCTTGATATGCATGCAGGAAAGTTTGATAAGGCAAAATTATTGAATTTTTAGCTATGTAAAGAGGAGAAAGAGGTGGTTTACTATTGTTTGGGTGTCTTAAGCCTAGATGGGCACTATCAATAAGGTGAGATCAGGTCTACTACAAATTACCATGTCTCCTTCCAATGTTTCACATGGAGAAAAAAGATGCCCAAGGGAATTTCAATTCAAAAGTGTAGAACTTTCTTTGCAGATCTAGAAACTCAGATCTTAGATGCTCAAATCTCTTCCTACTCCCACCTCTCTTTTTCCAATGTAGAGAACAAACCTGAAATAAAAGAGACAAAAAAGGAGATGGAATCAAATTCCAATGCCAAATTCAGTGCTCCTCTTTGTTCCTCCCACATAGACCTTCTACACTTCAATGCCTTTGGTATGCAAGTGATGCCATAACTAAGAATGACAATGCAACAATAGATTTGTTGTGTAGATATGGAAATAAACAAAGAGAAGAATATGCAATATTTGTTGTGTAGATCTAAAAATTAACAAAGAGAAGAATACACAAGTCAAAACAACTCCACACTTCTCCACACCTCCACCATGCAAATTTGTAATGCCACAGCCTAAAAAATGATGCCTTCTCCTCAAATCTACAATGTCACAATAGAATAGGGTGCCAAAAACTCAACACCTTTTTAATGGTAGATTTCAATGCTTCTTAAAAGCAAATATGGCCTCTTTAACACATAAAAAATATAGATATGAAATAAACAAAGGAAACTAATTCCAACACCTTAATTTGTGTAATCCAATAAAATGATGCCAACGTAAATTTGTAGAAAAAAGACAAAATAATGTTCTTTTTTTCCAACGGCATGCTGCTGAAGCTGATGCCAAACCTTGGAGAATGACTCCAAGGTAAACATATTCCAATGCAAAAAATATATGAGAAAAAAGGATGCCAAGCTGTAAGATACAATGCCTAGTAGTAGATCTGGGATAAAGGAAAAAATTCCAATGCCCAACTTAATGCCTCTTTCACTGGAAATCCAATGTAATCCTTCTTTCCAACGCCTTTGCACCTAGAAAATATAGATATGAAGATTACATAGCAGATCCTCTACAACTCTAAAGACTTCATCCTACCAAATAAAAGCACCAATGAACCAAAAATTCATATCTAATACCCTTTGATTTAATGATATGATATTAAACTAGATATACAAAAAAATATTCATTCTACATTTAAATGAACCAAAACTTCAGATCTGCAACCAAATACCAAATAAAAGCACAACAATAGATTCCAACCAACTCAGATTCAAATCACATCGTGAGGACAAACAAATGTAATGAATTAGGCTGAGTAATGGTTATTGGAGATGGCTCTGATACCATGAAAGAGTTATCAAAACTCTTCATCTAAGATCTCTCCAATAGCTCATTACCACAACCATTGATGCTTCAGCATTCACTTAAAATAAACCAATTAACAAACCAATTGTTATATTGAAATGAGATGAAAATGTATTAAAATGCATGTATATTACAATGAAAGCACTTGTTTATATAGGGAAATCAAAGAAATATGAAAGCTAAACTAGGCAATGTGGGACTAAACCCCATATAAGACAAAACTAGGTAAACAGAACTACCTATAGCTTAGCAAGCATGAGTAAGATACTCTAATAGTAAACTTAACTCACTAAATATGCATCGTATAGTTCATAAAATGAGTAGCCTAATCGCTAATGAGATTCAAAGGACACACTTATCTTCTTATGATGTTATCCCTTAAAAAAATCACAATTGTGGTTGTAGTAAAATTATTTGTTGGGGATGCCTTTGCCCACCTAGAAATATATTCTATAATTCTTATGATGTACATTATGTCATTCCTTTCCACGATAGGGGAGATAGGTCTTATGAATTTGATAGCCCAATTCTTGAATGGCTCTTATAAATTTATTGGGATTAGAAAATATTATTATCTTCTATTAAGTTTCTTGATAACTTACAGATGTCACATTTACGTGCAAACTCTTTAACATCATTATAGATCGTTGGCTTCTAGAGTCTAGAAAACATAGTTTGATGCATTGTTGATTCATTAGCATAGTGAACACATGTGACTCCCTCGTGACTGTCCTGTAAGAAATCTGTGCATTCATGTTCCATAACACACCAGCACAAGACTTCACACACTTAATATTATATAACTCACCTCTAATGAGCTAATACGTGGGTATCACATACCATTAATTATTTGTTATTGTTCATTTTCAATCTCTTATAAGGACCCCAAAAGTGAGAAAAATTGCAATGCTAGGTAAGTCCTCAATTATTATTAGATCTTGTACAACTATACATCAGGCATTCCATCCTCTATATTCTATGCATATTCCCTTGAATTTATTTATGATAAATTATTTGTCCCATAATTTGGTTTCTTAGGTTTGACAACCATAGAGAAATGGAATTCTTGAAATAAGATTGTTCATATATTTATTATTCCATATATTGATCCATGAAGAAAATTACTAGGTTGGCAAGTAAGTACCATCAAAACTTATAAAGCACATATACATGGATATTATTTATCTCTTGATATTGTTTAAATTTCTCTCAACTACTGAAAGTTTCCTATCTACAAAGTAGATGTGTTGGTCAACTTTAGAATCCCCTAGCTATGCAAGGATGACACCAATGGTTGACCTAGATGCATCAACAATGACATGAAGTGGTGTCTTCCAGACTATAATTTTCAAGAATGACATGCTTATAAGCTTCTCTTTCAGCGTGTTGAATGCCTCTTGTTAATTTTCCATCCAAATGAAAGGTCGATCATTTTGTAAAAGTTTCATATTATTTACATATTTATGCATGAAATTTCTATATTACCCTATGTGACCTAATAATGTGTGCACATCCCTTTAGGTGTTGGGCACTTCAAGTGGAAAAAATATTGAAATCTTCATGTCGAAGCTAAAAATACCAAAGAGTGTGGTGAAAATTTACTTCTTCATGTCAAGAGAGATTTGAATCTTCCAACACCCCTCAAGCATTAATATCATATTGTAGGAGTAATATTTGATCAACCCATAAATGGTCGAGTCATCAAGATAAAATTGTAGTAACTTATGAATGAGTTTATTGAAAGCTACAATTACAATACATGAAAAATATTGTCAGTGCATTCTTCAACCCTAAAGGCATTACATTATAAGTAAAGGCTTCCCTTCCATGGTGAATATTATTTTGGGACTATCTTATTATTTAATTTGGATATGATGGTAACCAGATAACCCATTAGTGTTATTATAGATTTCATAGCCAATGACTCCTAAGATTTCTTCAGTGAATAAGGTTGGAAATGGATCATTGACACAAGCATAACTTAACAAACAAAATTTCACATATGTAGACTCACCCATCATTTTTTGAGTTGATCACCATCGAGATCACCCATTCTAACTCATCAATTACATAATGACCCTCATAGCCAGCATATTATCAATTTCCTCTTTGAACTAGGCATGAAGATTGGGGTTCATCATGTAAGGCCACTTCTTTACTAGGTAGGCACCCTAGATTAATTTGATTTTCATTTTCCCTAATGAAAAATATACACCCCTTATTTATTTTCAGTTGTGAGGAAATATATTTTAGAACTCATGCAGTAGTTCAACTACCCATGCCATTTTTTTAAATCTATCCAGTAGTCTCTAATAATCACAATCTTAGGCCCTTCTTTGATACCTATGTTGACATTATGGGTTTATAAATATCCATTATGTTTGTTGTTCTTATCTTTTGACCTTATGTTCACCAATAGAATTATCTACATTTAAGTGACCTAATTTATCACTAGGTTTATTTTATTATATTTTCTTGATGACCTTATCCTTGTTGAATTTGAACTAGAAGTTGTGCTTCAGCCATACCTCATCCTCTTCCTCACTTGGATTTCCACTTTCATTGTTACAATCCCAAAAAAAACTAGGGTAGTAAAAGGCCCTTTTCATTATGTAACTTTGGCACACGATCTTCCCTGATAGCATCATCCTCCATAATGGCTCTACACATGGACACTACAATGATTCATAAAATTTCAACTTAGGAGAGGAAAAGGAAAAGGTGTGAATGAAATCCACCTTCAACATGTCCCATTCATTCATATTTCTTATTTTCTCACTAATGATATATCACACACATGCCCAAGTTTTGTAAGTTCCATAAAAAATATGAACCATAGGCCAATTGGTAGAAAATATGAGCTCTTTGTCTATACCTCTTCAAAACTTCACATATTTTTTCTAGTGTTGAATTTATACCATAGTTGGGCAATGCCAACATAGGTTTACTGCACTCAAATCTGGTGTAAATTTCTTCCTTGACAACAACCCAAGTAGGTAGTCAGGGTTTATGTGTTGCCCACTAATGCATGGATATAATTTTCAATGTATAAACCAAGGAGAATACACATTCATTTTCTTTGGGTAAGCATCCTTCCAAGTCATTTACTTATGCCGATGTGCACGTTGAACCATTATACTAAGGAAACATGGCAATCTTCCCCTTAATAGGCTAAAACACTATTTTTACCTATAAAATGTTGCGTAATACCTAGATTTTGGAGGTTGGGGATTTGATAGCATTAAACTTGATCCTTTTCAAGTCATTACATCCAATGGAATGTTTGTATCCCATATTTACCTTTTCCAATTTTCCCCAGGTCACTTCATAAGACTCATAGGTCTATCAATCACATACAATGCCCAAGGTGTTTAAAATCAAGATTGCCTCCTCCCAAGCTAATAAGTCCATCATCTTGAGGTTTCAAATGTTCCACCCCTTTCATGATGATGTTGTAAATGTGGTTATTTTATTCATCCATGTTGTTATAAACCTTCTTACAACATATTAGAATAAAATCACAAATACACAAAAATAATTATTGCATAACAATAGAGCTTGTGTATACTTAGAATGCGAGTAGGGAACTAGAATAATTGTGTCATGTCCCCATTCTGGCTGAGATTGTTTAGTATGCCAGATTTGCCTATCATGGACTCTCATAGGTAGATGGTTTTGGTGAGAGAGTTATCTTGTTGATTATTTGGAGATTAGTTGGTCATATTTGCTCGTTGGAGAGATGTTGTTGAGCCTACTTTCAGTATTATGTGATTTTTGGGCCTACATGTTATAATTTTAAGTTGAGATTACACCTTTTATTTTATAAAGTTATTTTATTATAAAGTGCATTATAATGAGATTTTATAACGGATGCTTCTAGAAGCTCTTAGTAACTTCTTAGAAAAGTACAATGAGGTTTTACAAGATGTATTACGGAAACTTCTAAAAGTTTCCAAAAAGTGCATAAATAGACCCCATGGGTCTCTCATTTGGCATCCAAGTTTATTTTTCTCACTCAAATCTTCTTGAGCATTTGTGATGCGTGATAGTCTACAAATCTTCAGCAAAAATCCTTGAGAACGATACCTCTCAAGAGATTGCATAACTGAGGAAGTGGAAGATCTTATGAAGGGTTACACATTGGAAGTGGTATTCAGCGATTTCATGTTGAGTTTCATTGAGTATTCAGGTTGAGTTCGAGAATTGAACAATTTTGGCGTTCCTTGGTGAGGCAATTACATCATTGACCAATTTGAAGGATTCCCAAGGATATAATATTATATATATATACAGTTTGTACAGGTATGGCTTGTATCTATAGCAAGGTACAGACAAGGTTTGGCAATTCCTAGATCGGTCCAGTTTCATCATTGACTTCAACACTTCAGCATTCGCAGTCCAGGGTAACACTTGGTGATCAATTAATATAGGAAGCAAAGGTTATTGGGTATGATTAAGACAAAGATGTTGTGGTATTACGCATTGATACCCCAAAGGATAAATTGAAACCTTTGCCTGTTGGAAGCTCTGCAGACCTTTTTGGGAGGATAGTAAGTATATGCAATTGGAACTTGAGAAAGTCTGATGGACACAAGCACAGTAGTGGGCAGCATGCCAAAGGCATGAGATATGGTCATGGCATGCCTCTTGTAGCTATAGTATGCTATATGAATGCTGGAAAGTCATCAATTGTGGTAGCTCCCTCACAAAGTGACACAGTCAGTTTATATCTGATTTACCAGTCCAGGTTCCTCTTCTTAATCGCCATTGCTTGGTACAAGTCTGCTATGAGGCATTGATGTTATAGTCACTAAATTTGTACCCAGCTGTATTAGTTCTATTTACATTTGCATATTTATAATAGAGATACAATTATTTGCCAATCTTTTGCATTCTGTCTATGATAAGAAAGAATATTATTTGCTCCTAGTTGCATTGTGAATGCTAAGATGTCTTGTTGAAATATAGAAGTTGCAATGAATTGAAAAAGGATCTATATCTCCATTGAATGAATATATTGGCATTAATTGAGCTGAATGGATTAATTTCATATCTAGTTTACATTTACAGTAGTTTAATTATTTGACAACTATTTGACGAAGGTCCATAAGGCAATATTAGTATTTTTGGTGATCCTAGCAAGTGTTTGACAAAATTCCATAAGTGTTATATCAGTGTTTTAGTGATCCTACTAGTGAGGGTCATTATAGTGGTATCAGAGCCATCATCCTGCCATCCTGTGATCGGCTAAACAACAAATGAGCGAGAGAGAAATCAGATATTCTATCAAGGAATAGCAGAGACAACCAAATTAGAATCCTCAAGTTAAAGGAGATACATCATTAGAGGCATTAAGAGACATCGGCAAATCAGTTCAAAATATGATAGAAGAAGATAGAAATGCAAGAGCTGAAAATAAATTCGATGCCATGCTTGATATGATGTCACACTTATTAGAAAAAATGGATCAGCAAGCCACTTAAAATCAAAATCATCAACACATAGCTAAACAAAGTGGAGTTAATGAGGAAAGAGCTATACATCATGCTAAAAACATTAGAGGATCTACCTCTAGGCCTCTTTTTCTCACCTTTACACCAAGAAAAGAACAACCACATGCTGCTCCAACTGCTTCTTTTGGAGACGAAGTTAGACAGGCCTACTTGGAGTATACCACTCTCCCTTCTGATATGAGAGAAATATGGACATTTGATCAATTCATGAATCAAAGAAATAGGATAGGAGGAAGGAATGATCACTATGCTCCAAGAAATGACAAGAGATCGGCTGATACAGTTACCAAGAACTTGCATGAGGAGTTTGAAAAATAGATTAGTAGCTAGGAAGAAGATTCAGTTTCTACTCAGCCATAGGAGGAAGTGGTGAAGGATATTATGCTGATGGATAGTGATTGTCAAATTGATATGCAAGTTGAGATAGTCATATACATGTTGCCTGAGAGTGATATCACATGCACTCAGGATGGTTTGGTTACAAAAGGCAGTGACTATGGCATAGTGGGTACAGGTGATGATTATGAGGATGTTGTTATGCATGATGGTGAGATACTTGGTAGAGATGAGCAAACATTGAGCATTCATGACTTTGCTGAGAGAGAGTATCAGGCATAGTTAGAAGCTTTGTCACATGAGGTTGAGGCTGGTAGTACTTCACATGATTTGTCCAGCCAGTTGAAGGTGAGAAAAGATAGTATTGTGACTTCATTATCTCATCATGATAGGATGCAGGATATAATAGAGGAACACATCTGGATGATTTAGTTACAGTGCAAACATAAGGGAGTTTGGGCAGAGTCTTCTTGTGTTGACTTACAGGTGATTAGGGAAGGAATGGGAGTGATGAAGATGAGTTATTTACATCTTCTTTCAGACCGTGACCATCTTCTTAGCCTTGTCCAGAGATTATTTAGATGCCTTGAGGAGGAAGGAGGAGGAAGTTGGCAGGATTTCTCAAAAGTTTGAGGAACTCGAGCCTCTTTAATGAGTACTCCATTAGTGTTACAAGACGATGAGAGACATGTGGATGAACGTGGCATGGAGTTGAGTTTAGTTTCATCTTGCACACCTGATACTCAGCTTTCTATAGCAGGTAGATCATATGTGGTCAATGATGATGTTATTAGTTCATCTTGCTTTCACATCCAAGATTCAGGGACAGTATCTGACAGGTATGTGGAGTTAGTTGGTATTAGTCATATTACTCAAGTGAGGAGTTAGCTTGAGTTACCAGCTAATTCTAGTTTACAGATATGGACTCGAGATTATTATATTGGTGTTTGGGACTTAGATGACTGGAGATCTTTATCACTCTTTGGTAATAGTGATTGTTTGGGTACTATCATAGATTTGATTAGCAGATTGCACGGTGTTGTCCTTTTGTGTGTTAGCGACTTATCCAATGTTGGTATTAGTTTCTATACAGTGGTACATGGGAGTTATGGTTATGAGACAGTGGCTAGTGATCTACAGAGTTGTGTTGTCTATAGGAGTTGTATAGTGTGTCGATTCTCCATACTTGGTACAATTTCATTTAGGAGTGTTCACCATTGTTGCAGAGTTGGATTATACATTCTGCATAGGCTAGTGGGATGCTTTGATGGTATTTATGGTGTTGGTAGTTTGGGATGTCCACTCTACTTGGGTTATGATATTTCGAGAGTTTGTTTCTCATGGGTTCCTGACTGTGGCAATTGTGATTTTGGAGTTAGGTTGAGTTGTATTTGCCAGTTTGATTATGGATTCCTCTTGATTATATTTCAGAGGATATTGCAGGAGCTTGCATTGATTGGCAGCAGTATAGATCATGACTACATTTGGGATCTAGGTGGATTGATTGGTTTATTGTTCAGCGATTGCTTGGGGACAAGCAATTTTAGGAAGGGCAGAATGCCATGTCCCCATTCTGGCTGACATTATTTAGCGTGTTGGATTTGCCTATCATGGACTCTCATAGGCAAATGGTTTTTGTAAGAGAGTTATCTTTTTGATTATTTGGAGATTAGTTGGTCATATTTGCTCGTTGGAGAGATGTTGTTGACCCTACTTTCAGTATTATGTGATTTTCGGGCCTACATGTTATAATTTTAAGTTGAGATTGCACTTTTTATTTTATAAAGTTATTTTATTATAAAGTGCATTATAATGAGATTTTATAACAGATGCTTCTATAAGTTCTTAGTAACTTCTTTGAAAAGTACAATGAGGTTTTACAAGATGTATTACGGAAACTTCTAAAAGTTTCCAAAAAGTGCATAAATAGACCCCATGGGTTTCTCATTTGGCATCCAAGTTTATTTTTCTCATTTGAATCTTCTTGAGCATTTGTGGGGCGTGATAGTCTGCAAATCTTTAGCAAAAATCCTTGAGAATGATACCTCTCAAGAGATTGCATAACTGAGGAAGTGGAAGATCTTCTGAAGGGTTGCACATTAGAAGTGGTATTCAGCCATTTCATGTTGAGTTTCATTGAGTATTTAGGCTGAGTTTGAGAATTGAACAATTTTGGCATTCCTTGGTGAGGTGATTGCATCATTGACCAATTTAGGATTCCCAAGGATATAATATTATATATATATATATATATTTATTTATTTACAGTCCGTACGGGTATGGCTTGTACCTACAGCAAGGTATGAATAGGGTTTGGCAATTCCTAGATTGGTCCAATTTCATCATTGACTTCAACACTTCAGCATTCGCAGTCTAGGGTAACACTTGGCGATCAATTAATATAGGAAGCAAAGGTTATTGGGTATGATCAAGACAAAGATGTTGCAGTATTATGCATTGATACCCCAAAGGAGAAATTGAAACCTTCACTTATTGGAAGCTCCGCAGACCTTTTTGGAAGGACAGTAAGTATATGCGATTGGAACTTGAAAAAGTCCGACGGACACAAGCACGGCAACGGGTAGCACATGGACACAAGCACGAAAGTGGGCGGCATGCCAAAGGCATGAGATATGGTCATGGCATGCCTATTGTAGCTATAGTACGCTATACAAATGTTGGAAAGTCATCAATTGTGGCAGCTCCCTTACAAAGTGACACAGTCAGTTTATATCTGATTTACTAGTCCAGGTTCCTCTTCTTAATCACCATTGCTTGGTACAAGTCTGCTATGAGGCATTGATGTTACAGTCACTAAATTTGTACCCAGCTGTATTAGTTCTATTTACATTTACATATCTAAAATAGAGATACAATTATTTGCCAATCTTTTGCATTCTGTCCATGATAAGAAAGAATATTATTTGCTCCTAGTTACATTGTGAATGTTAAGATGTCTTGTTGAAATCTGGAAGTTGCAATCAATTGAAAAAGGATCTATATCTCCATTGAATGAATAGATTGGCACTAATTGAGATGAAAGGATTAATTTTATATCTAGTTTACATTTACAACAGTTTAATTGTTTGACAACTATTTGACGAAGGTCTATAAGGCAATATTAGTATTTTTGGTGATCCTAGCAAGTGTTTGACAAAATTCCATAAGTGCTATATCAGTCTTTTAGTGATCCTACTAGTGAGGGTCATTACAAATTATAGACCTAGAAGAGGGTAATCTACACTCAAATGCCAAGAGGAATGGATTTCAAAGCATAATCCTATGACATGGGGTATAACTCTCACTAGGGCACAATGTAGATAAATGATTGCAACACTAAAAATAAAGGGGTGTATCAAGGATAGAATAAGTATATTACATTCAAGGAACTAATGAACAAGGGTAACCTAATCCAAGATAACTGAAAATACTAAACTAATGATAAAGTGAGTGATGCAATGGTTGACTAATGGGTGGTCTATGAAACCTAAGGTGATAATGGAAATCCCTAAGAATCAAGTTCTATACCAACTTATTTGGTATAAGGAATAACACAAACAAAGATAAACACACACATTCACAATAGAAATAAACAAGTAATATCTATTCTACTAAGTAAATAAATGAAAGAGAGTAAGTATAGCGATACTTACCTTTGGGTGGACTCATCTATGCCTCAATCTACCCCTTTCTCTCAAGTGGCATTTTCAAGGAGATGTTGTAGGTTCAAAACCTCAAATGAAGGATTGAAGACCTAGGTATCCTTAGTTATGAATTCCAAATAATGGGTTTACCTTCTTGGTTCAACTTCTCCTATTGAGCTTCAAAGACTAGGAGAAATACTAGACCT